>JABWTJ010000024.1:4379973-5659973 GCA_016801875.1 Solanum sitiens
TAGAATTAGGGGATCGGAGTGTCACGTTCCGACACATAGTAGTAGGGGATCGGAGTGTCACGTACCGACACAAGAGGAAGAAAGATAATAAATCTTGAGAGATGTTTATATACTCAATGTAATGAACCTAATTCCCAAATGAGTGTGGTATTGAGGCTTGAGTCCTCATGGATGAACTTGGTAGTACTTATTGATGATTATAGTACTTGTTACTACATGTTGAGTATTGTAGTTGATTTATGATATGAACTGATATATACTGTTTTCTATTTTGAGTTGGCCGATGATACCTACTCAGTACTTGTGTTTGTACTGACCCCCTACTTGTTGTTTCTTTCTTTGTTATTTGGGGAATGCAGCAAACGTACCGTCGTCTTCAACTCAGCAGCACTTCTAGCCAGTCGTCACTACACCGGATTTCAGGGTGAGCTAATGCTTCTAGCTTGGACTGGATCTTCTCTTCAATGTCTTGATGCCTTGAACTTCCGGCATGGACTAGCCTTTTATTTATTTTAGCTTCTTAGATACTTCTAGATTTGTAAGTTGAGGATAGATGTTCTTGTGATGATGACTTCCAGATTTGGGGATAATGAGTTTTAAGTCTTCCGCTTTGTATTTTTGTTCAATATGTTGGAGTTTTAGATTGGTTGGTTCGCTCACATAGTAGGATAAGTGTGGGTGCCACTCGCGGCTAGATTTTGGGTCGTGACATGATGTTGCAGACACATGTATATAGGATCATCAACACGAGGTTCGTTGATACATTCGAGAGTTTGAATTAGCTATGGTGAGCCTCCTTGCTTCCGGAGGATTTCATTTACTTTTCAGATTAGTTAGGAGGTTGTGGGTCTTGTCCCGTCTTCCATCTTTATCAGTTAGAGGCTTCATAGATAGTCAGTATAGTTGAGGAGTCTGTATTATCATTTATTTTATTAAATGTTTTAAAGATTAAAGTTGCCTATTTTATGGCTAGTTGAATATATTACTTTTATTCAAAGTTGTTCATTTGAGTTAAAATCTTTCTAAGTTTATTTCAGTTTTAAGCTTTGTATGCTTAAGTTAGTCTTCCGCTTGTAGTCAGCCAGGATGAGGGTTCGCTTGGGGACCATCAATGGTTCTTGAGTGCCGACCACGTCCAGAGTGTAGGTTCGGGTTGTAACAATCACATTCTTAATCGGAACAAATATTTTTTAACAGGTCGTATAACTCATATAGTCATAAAAAATATTTATTTTTTCCCTTATACATAAAATAAAATAAAGTCTAAATATTGAAGATACAATACATAATTCTTACATCATTTCTATATCCTTTTAGTTTATATTAATAATATTAATTTATTTTCTAAAAAAATATTAGCCTAACTATCTCTACTTTATCATTATTACCTAAATCAAGACAAGAACAATGTTATGATCTTTTCATTTTAAAGAGATTACAACTTAACGAATAAATAATAAAAAAAAAACATAATAATCTATAAAGCTACCTTCATTCATGAAGTAGAGATATAACATCTAAACAAATGAATCATTTCAATCAAATTCATGAATGAAAATAAATATAAAAAAATTGTCATAAATTACATCAAATTCAATGACTAAATTAAATAAAGAGATAAGGTAAAGTTAAATATCGCAAAATCTTAATCGAAGCTCGATCAGAACACCCACAAACTTTTTGTAGGTTGTTTGTTATGGTATATATATTTCTGTTGATGTGAAAAAATAATGAGAAAGGAAGAAAAAAAATATGAATGTGTACTGAATTTTTGAAAGAAAAATAAAAAATGAAATGTTTCTTCTCCTTTTTTCTTTTCTCGCCTGAGCTTTTTGGGTTGCTGTTTTGCTGATTTTTTTATTTATTTGTGTGTGTTCGAGTCGTGTGAGGATAGTTGCCTGAGTATATGGGTAGTGTAGGTGTGTATTTGTAGTGGTGTAGTTGTGTCGAAAATGGGGAAAATGTAGTGGAAAGTGGGGATGGGAAATGGGTTGAATATGTTATTTTTTATTTTATCTTATTTTATAAATTTTTTTTTTATATATATATATATATAATTATTAAATTAATTATGTTTGAACTAAAAAGTTGAATAACCAATTTGGAAAAGATAATTAAGGAATATTAGTTTATTTATTAATTTAAATTAAAAGAACACATATATTCTTGTAAATTTTATTTTTTTTATAACAAAACTTACACTAATAATGCAACTCCATTTTTTTAGTTTTAAAATATTTAAGATAAAACAAAAATATATAATTTATATATAAAAGCAATATTTATGTACTAAAAATGGTCTACGACCTTAAGTTGGGTAAAAAATTACGTGTGTATATATACCATTAGTTATTTTTGGTATTAAATTACTCATTCGGTATATAACTGTATAAAATATTTTTGTGCTTGTATAAAGCGAAAGAAAAGTATATATCCAAATACAAATATCTATATTTTCGTCTTATACACTTATAATTATACAAATATAAATTTTATCATACAAATTACAATATCTAAATAAATTTATACAAAACTCAACAATTTATATAAAATTGGATGTAACTAACGAATTAGACAAATCAAAAGCTCCATAGCAAACATAAAATTTGTTATGGAGGGCAATTAAACAAACTATAATTATAACATACGAATATGATTGTTATGTTTGTTATTATGAATGTTGCCTTTCAAATTATGGGATTCATTCATCACATAGAAAAATATATGGAATGTATCACACACCATCTTTTCATCTAATCACTAATCATATTTTGCTAATTTTTCTTTTGAAGTAACGGATAATTTTGTCATTATTGTTATTATGTAGAGGATAAATGAATATTTTATTTTAGGGATAAAGGATAAATATATCTTTAAATTATCGTAAATGGTGTATAAATATCCTTCGTCATACTTTTCGTTCATTAGTGTTTCTGCCGTCCAAAAACCAGAACACATTTGTCCCTCACTCTAACAGATTAGTAATTAGTGACATGTGGCGCAATCCTACGGCTCAACTCGATTTGACCAACTAATTAACCCAAAAATCAAACACCCGTTCAATGATCTGTTTAATCCACCCGATACACTCATTATCCACACAAATATTAACCTATCTAAAATCTAAAGAAAAGTCTCGTTCTCTCAAATCTTTCGTTCATTTAACAAACTAAACTCACCAACTAAACCAACTCTGCTCATTCCACCAACCCGGATAAAGATCCAGTCAAGTATAATTATGTCAAGTAATGTTCAATGACCTTATAGATTCATGCCATGTGTATTGCATAATAATTTATGGTTGAGATTGATTTAAATTATATATTCATCTTAATAATAAAAACAACAAAATCGTCAATTATTTTTATTTTTTAATACTATCAAATAAAACAATCAAGTGTACCCTAGCTAATATTTTCAAGAAAAAAATAAGACTAACGAAAGTATGTGGTTCCAACTTTTTTATATGCCAAACCTCCTACTTGTATTGGATTTTATATATTATTCTAATTTTAAAGAATTCGACATTTTTGAAAAATCTGAATAAATATATTTTTATAATTATTTGAAAACCTTCCATTAAGTATTTTAAAAAAAAATAATGTATTATCATGTTCATTAGTTGAATTATTATTTAAAACTAAATTATTTTTTTAAGTTTGATCTATTCTTGGAGATTACTTCAGAATTTGGAGAAAGCATGTGTGAAATTAATTCTGAACAAGTTTGTCGGGTAAAAAGTCAGAAAGTTTGCATATTCCTGTCAATCTTAAATTTTTTTCTTGAAAATATTAGCTTGGTTACACATAATTGCTTTATTTGATAGTATTAAAAAATAAAAATAATTGACGCTTTTGTTGTTTTATTATTAAGATAAATATATAATTTAAATCAATCTCAACCATAAATTATTATGCAATACACATGGCATGGATCTATAAGGTCATTGAACATTACTTGAGCTAATTATACTTGACTGGATCTTTATCCAACAACCCCTCCAAACTCTTGCTAGGAAAAATGAATAATTGAAATTCACTTTCTTTTTTTCTCCTTCAAGTCTGTTGTCTGAATTCTTTTGATATCTCTAAAAATGTAGATAAATAGAAATCACTACAGGAAATTGAAGACAATATAGAGCTCCCAAATCAGACTTGGAACGAGAATCGATGAGTCGTAGAACAATTTATTATCAAGGAACATGAAAAACATTAGAGATAGGAAACAAGAATTACAACGAAGGCGGCCTTGGAATTTAAACAGAAAACAATGATGAGAAAAGTATCAAAGCATTTGAAAATCAATTTTGATATGCTAGATGTTGCTAGTGTATTTGGAGGCTAGTCTTGAGAATGGTTGGTCCTTACGGAGAGAGTATAATATCTATGTATTCTCTTTCTTTTTTCCTTCTCCCCATAGATCTTCTCTACTAAATTATCAAAAATTAAATTGAAATGGAGCAATACAATCTTAGTTGGTGGTGGTGTTTCATCCATCATTAGAAACGGGAATGGGTATTACAACAACTACAGTTACCAAGAATAGGTTGTTAGAACAGAGAAAAAGAAGTTGAAAGACAAGATCCAAAGTCATGTCAGCAGCACTAGATTTTAGTTCCGGACTTGGTGGATTTACGACGAATTTGTAGAGATACAATGTTTGCTAGACATATCTAAATGTTCAATGTATTTCCCTCCATCCATGTATCTCCATTTCTTCTATGTATATTATTCTATATATTTGTTTATTTATCAAATATATATGTATTATCAAATATATATGTATTTTTATTAAAATAAATATGAGTTATTAATTTCTTTAGCGTAGCTGTGACGATTCTGTCATGTATCAGAAACAATTATGTCATGTACCTGGTCATACTGTTGACACCAAATTTCGATCAGATAATTTTAAAATTAATACATTTTGAGTAGTTATTTTAAATAATTCAAAATACATGTTTTGCCATTTTAATGAAATTTATTGATAATCATCCTCTTTCTCAAAGTATTAGGATTTTTTTCGATTGTTATGTTTATATTATTTTGTTACAGCCAGACGTTCAAATATTTGTTCATTTTTTATAAAATCATTATTTCTGTTAAACTGCATTTTTTACATGTAATAGATTACGTTCATTTCATTTTTCATATTCATTTTTTCTCAGTTAAATTGTTAATATTCATTTTGATATTCTACGCAGTCTAAAAAAGTGCATTCAAATTCGAATATAATTTACATACACAGATATTTTATCAATCGACAACTTTTGGATGACAACCTCAAGCCCATAATTTCGGGCCATTTCATAACAATTCCTATTTAAAGAAAGGTTGGTCCATTAGGTTTTGGGGGGTGGTTAATAAATTTTGGGGATTAAATTTCCAGATTTTTTTTAAGTTTTAAATATATTCTTTACTGTTCACATTTTTTCGGCCACCACCCTCACCAGAGTATTTTTCGGCGAAGCAGAAAAACCCCATTATTTTTTTTATTTTTTTTCCGTTCTTCAGCAAGCAGACAAAACTCCGGTCTCCTCCAAAACCTCACCACCAGATCTCCTACTAAACCCCCACCTCCATATTTTTCGGCGAACAGCCACCATTCTCCTCACCCAAACGACTCCCTTTTCCCTCTCTTCCCTGACCAAACCTGCCACTTTCCTCCCTCAGTCGCCACCTTCCACCTCTCAACATCCATCAGCAAACAAACCCACCAGAAAATAAACCCCTGCGCCGCCAGTCCCCTTCCCCTTTCCCTTTTACGTTTTTTTCTTTCTGTTATATTTTCTAGTCCAACAACTCCCACACGCTGCCATATCTCCAGACTGATTCCTCTTCACCAGCAACTCCAAGCTCAGGCGAAGTAACACGAACCATCAAAACTCCGAACTTCAAACTCCATTTCCTGTGGTGTTCCTTTATCTCCATTTCAGATCTGATCAGTGTTGGTTCTCTGGTAACAAACCTCACTATTTTGACCCATAATCAATGTTCTTGCATTTCTCTTTGGTAGGTTTTATTTGATGAAACTCACTGTATATTATTATGTTTATTATTGTTATTATTATGCTTATTGTTGTTATTATTTCGTTTATTATTATTCATCATTTGTTAATGATTTTTCGATAAGCATTACTTTTCTAGTTCCATTTATGTTTGTTTCTACCGCTTTATGAATTCTTGGTAGTGATCTATTCTTATTTTTATTTATTCTTATTGATGATTTGAATTTGCTTCATTTAGTAGTAGTCCTTACTCTATTTATTTCTTATTATTCTTTTATTTAAAATTGGTGGTTGCATTTATTTTCAAGAATTTGTCAGGTAGCTTGTTTTGTTTTTAGTTTAATGT
Source organism: Solanum sitiens (assembly GCA_016801875.1). NCBI lineage: Eukaryota > Viridiplantae > Streptophyta > Magnoliopsida > Solanales > Solanaceae > Solanum > Solanum sitiens. The sequence goes on from JABWTJ010000024.1 coordinate 4,386,327, forward strand.
AATTCTAAAAGTCAATTAATATTAATGTTTATTGTAGTTTTTTATTAGCGTTATTTTACGGTTTGATGTTTATTATTTTAAAATTCTTAGTCATCTATTTGCTATAGCATTCCTGGGTTTTGTTATTATTCTATTTTAAAGTTATTTTTAATTTTTTATATTACGTTATTATTGTTTCCACTTCCAATTATTTTGTTTTAGTTTGGTTGTTGTCTTCCATATATTCTTGGAATAAGTTTGTTATGTATTGTTGATGTTCAGGTCATATTAAATAGAAACTGTTAAACTGGCCAATGAGAAAATTTCTCTGTCGGTTTTGGAGGCCTTCCCATTTTAGAAAGACAGAATTTAACTTTAAGTTTATATATCTTATATGTTGAAATTGGCCAATGATAAAATCTCTTCGTCTGTTTTGGAGGCCTCCTTATTTTAAAAAGACGGAATTTTAATTTAAGTTTATATATTTTATATGTTGAAATTGGCCGATGAAGAAATTATCGTTGATTTCCAAGGCCTCCCATGTTAATAAGATGAGTTTTTTTTTAAAAAATTATTATTTCTTATATTCAATTTTATTCATATTTATTTATTAGTAACACTTTTACTAAGTGTGCTTACAGGTACCCAAGACTTGCTTCCTTGAAGCTATTCGAACGAAGTTCGAATTGTATTGTTTTATTGTTTATTTTGTATATATCGATGTTAGGCAAACCTTAGGCTGATATTATCATTTTATTTTATTGTGTATGTTGCATGATTATTATATTTGTATATTATTTTATTCTCCTCCTCAATTTGAAAAAATGAACTCAATCGGGATCCACATTTGTGGATTTCGAAGGGTGCCTAACCCCTTCCCTCCGGAATAACTTGAACCCCTTACCTAGAATCAAATTGGTTTCGTAGACATTTCTTTCAAGTTAATTAATTAATTGGTTTCCTAGTTTTCCTAAAATTAGGTGGCGACTCCCTTTTCCCTTTAACCCCCTTGTACCCGTTTCAATTTTTTTTTAAACTACTAATTCTTTTTTTTTAAATTGAGTCACCGCGACGTTGCTCCCATTCAAAGGATGTCAACAGAATGGCGACTCCGCTGGGGAGTAGAGGTTCTAACCAATATGAATTCATTTTTTCAAATTGAGGAGAATTTTCTGTTATTGAGTTATACCTTGTATTTTTTAAATTTCGCTGATTATTTGTATATTGTACCTGTTGTTTATCCATTATTCATTTTTATTTATATGTATATTGTCATTGCATTTCATGACATAATTTCCGTCAAATGGCAAATAGAATGCATTAGGACCGAGGCGGTTACGTGGCTTTCCACGACTGTCCTTCCGAAAAATACCTTCAAATTCTTTTGAAGTGGTAAACGAATAGTTGGTTTGCGGTCATCCAACGTCATTTATTATACTTCACCCCGTACTTTGTCTGACTCGGGTAACCAAGTCTTTTCTAAACCACTCTTAGTCAGCTAGTGTAGAGTGAATCCAAAACCTTGAATTTAGCGCATTTGCTTGAGATGATTCAACACTCAAGGCACATCTGTATAAGACATGCATTCACTGTTTGTATGTCATGAGATATACTTGCTATACCTGAATATGGTGTATGATAGTTCATTATTTTAAAAACACTCTTGCTAACCTAGTTTTAGAATATTCATAATTCAAGGCTAGTTTTTATTCAAGTTAAAACTGGTTGGAACTATGTTTGATCTGATTCCTGTTTCAACGGGATACGTAGGCGCCATAAGAGCTCGGTCATGTTCCCCACAAGCTTTTCAAATTTTTAAAACGGAAATTTGGGCAAAATTTTTGGAGACCTCTCCAAAAATTTTACAAAGGAGATAGTTGTTACAAGATTAAATACCGGAGGTTGTTGAAGCTGACATGGGCAAAATTTTTTAGGAATGCCCTAAAAATTTCACCAAGGTTGTACACAGACTCTAGAATTTATGAGGCTTCACTCCGAATTGGTTTGTATATTTTGCAATAATTTTTTGTACATAATGTCACATTCTTTGTATATCTTTGATTTTTATTTATCTTACATTCCATTAAAAATAAAATGGAAAAAGGGCCTAAAATACCCTCGAAGTATTAAAAATGGTACACAATTACCCCCCATCCACCTATTGGCCCCCAAATACCCTTCACATCCACCTTTGGGTCCAAATTTACCCCTTCATTAACGGACTAAAATTAAAAATAATTAAATAATATTTTTTAATTACGTGGCACTCAACCATTGGTTGTAATTTAATTATTTAAAATAATTCTAAACCCACCCATTTTAACTAAACCCGCCCCAAATATTATTAAACCCGCCCCACTTTTAAAAATACCCCATCTAATTAAAAAATGAAAAAGTGCCTAAAATACCCTCGAAGTATTGGAAATGGTACAAAATTACCCTCCATCCACCTATTGGCTCCAAAATACCCTTCCTACCCACCTATTGGCTCCAGAATACCATTGTCATCGATCTTTGGATTCAAAATTGACCACTTATTTAACGGTTTTAAATTTAAACTATATATATATATATTTTTTAAATACATGACACTCAACTATTTGGTATAATTTAACTTATTAGTATAATTTATAAATCAATTCACTATCCACTCATTACTAATTATACCCCACCAAATTAATAAACCTGTCACATCACTAATACAACAACAGAAAAGCTACTGTCAATGAGTGTTTTAAAAATTTGAGGCGAAAATAGATTTAGAAGTAAATTGTCATACATTCAAGTATCAAAATAAGAACTATCGATAAATTTAAAAGTCTGACTATGTTCATCTTAATTATTCTTTCGTCTCAATTATGTGATGTTACTTCACAGATAACTTTTTAAAAAATAATATATTAAAGGTTTGTAATAGAATGCATTCATAAAATTTTCAAGTCACAAAATATTTTCAACCCACAAAACATTATCAAACTAATCTGTAATGCTTGCCCCTCCAAAAATAGCAGTTTAAGAAGTTCCACTGTGCCATTACATACTAAACAAAAACTTTAAATCAATACTTAGCAACTACTTTCTAATGCTTGCCCCTCTTCGCCTTAAGCTTGCCAATCTTTTTCTCCTTGTCCTTTTTTAACTGATTTGAGGTCACACATTCTTTGCCTTTCCAAGTTAGCTTTTTTGGTGAGTATGGCAAATTAGTAGGGACAACAACACCTTTTTCATCACCCTTAAAACTAATCCTTCTTGAACCAAATGAAGAAGATGCTACAACAACCAATTGGTTGTTGTAGCATCTTCTTCATTTGAAGTCTAGTTTTTTCTTCAGATATCACTCTAGGTGCAAGGACTGTATCATCATCCTCAGATTCAATACCGTCTTCAACTTCATCCTCATCAAAATTTGGAATTGAAGGTGCAACAACTTTTTCTTTTCCATCGTTTTTAGACCTCTTTGGGAGTGCATCAACTTTGTCCTTTGAAATATTTTTTCTCTTTGATTTTGAAGGACCAACAGCTTCATTGAATTCTTCACTTGATTGATGGCTTGTCAACCATTCTTCAAGAAAAGGACATTATAGACAAAAAAAAGAAGAGAAAAGAGCCATATTAGACAACAACAAAATATTTAAAAAAACAGAGGAATCTACCAAGAGGAAAGAAATATGGACCACATGCTTCAAAGTAAAACTTTACATACGTATATAATATAATACCTAAAATTTAAAAAGTGGACCATTCAATAAAATATTTCATACCTAACAATAGTAAATGCAGATCTGACTAACACAAATTGAAAAATATTATGAAATAAAGGGAGAAACTATGAGTAAAGGCAGAAAAGAACAAACTTGAGACAACAATAAAAAAATCCTACTCAAAATCAATATAGTAACACATAACACTAACATAAATAGACAACACTAAACAAATTGTTGTATCACCATAAATAATTGTCAAAAAAGCACAGAATACACGAAAAATTAACATAAATAGAAATCGATTCTCAAAACAAGTAACATCGATTAAAACCTAAATCCTAACTTAAATTTCGAAGTGCACAAAAGTTCTTACTTGAGTTCAAGTCGAGATTGTGAATGAAAATATCCTCTGTAGATCTTGATCGTGAGGAACACGGTGGAAGTTGCTACTTAAGAAGAAGAAGACGATGGAGTTGCACAATGAAAGTTCTTGCACTATCTGTAGATTGTGAAAAATGGAGGAATAAGGTTTTAGGTTTTTTTAATTAGATGGGGTATTTTTAAAAGTGGGTCAAGTGGGGCGGGTTTAGTTAAAATGGGTGGATAATGGGTGGGTTTAAAATTATTTAAATAATTAAATTACAACCAATGGTTGAGTGCCACGTAATTAAAAAATATTATTTAATTATTTTTAATTTTAGTCCGTTAATGAAGGGGTAAATTTGGACCCAAAGGTGGATGTGAAGGGTATTTGGGGGCCAATAGGTGGATGGAGGGTAATTGTGTACCATTTTCAATACTTCGAGGGTATTTTAGGCCCTTTTCCGAAAATAAAATATTGTTTTAACTGACTTTTTTTTAGTTGGGTTGTTCACCCTTCAATGTGACTCATTCATTTTTTTACTCCTGTTATTTTTTTAATTAATAAATAATATTTTTTGTTAAGTTTGGGTAGTTCGCTCTTCAATGTGACTCATTAATTTCTTATTTTATTTTTGTTAATTTTGTTAAATTTGGGTGGTCCGCCCTTCAATGTGATTCACTGATTTCTTCGTTCTTGTTCAGTTTTCTTTGGTTAGTAAAAAAATATTTTTGTTAAATTTAGGTTGCCCGCCTTTCAATGTGGCTCATTGGTTTTTTATTTTCATTATTTTTCCTTTGAAAAATTCATTTGTTGTTCAAATTATAGGCGTTATGCAATATCTGAAAGAACTACGCAAACCTGATTCTCGTCAATGAGGTACGTAGGCAGCCCTTATTGGGTTCGGTATTCTTTATTCAAAAGATTTTTTATTTTTTATTCTTTTAATGTTTATATTTTTGAAATTATTTTTTGACTTGGTTGGTGCCAACACAGTTCAAGTGTGATGTGAAAAATAATTTGTACGATAAAGAAGATTGACTTCTTGTTAAATCATAGATTCTTTTTGGTACCTCTCATTCATACTTTTGTTACACTTATAAATATTCTCTTATATACATTCAAGATTAGAACAAAACCAAATTCATTGTTTCACGTGCATTGTATGGTGAGTTTTGAATTATATTCAATTGTTTTGCATTGTTGATCTATAACTTGGCCTAAATGTTATTGAGGCAAAATTTTGAGTAATCTTTGATTTGAAAAATGATTGTAGGCCTCCTTCGACCCGTTTGAGCTTTTCAAAGACTACCAAATGACATAAATTCATAGTGTGTCCCACTTTGAGCCTTAAGCCTTTTTTTTGGACAACCATATTTTAGCCTATATCTTTTTTAAGTGCTTATATGCACTAACATTCTTTTGACCAAACTTTCTTGAGCGCACTGAAGACGTGCAAGTTACAAAAGAAGATTCAAAGTTCAAATTTGTCAAAGACAAAAGTTATCAAAGTCCCTGAAAGTCAAAAAAACAAAAATGACTTCAAAAGAAGGAGAAAAAAAAGAGAAGTTCAAAATTCCCCACAAGTTTAAGAAAACAGAATTTCAAGAAAAGAAGGAAAACACTCCAAACAAAAAGGAGAAAATACAAAAGGGGAAAAACTCAGACAAACAAAGTTTCAAAGAAGTCAAAAGTGCAAAAGGAAGGGACAAGAAAGAGAATCAAACGTCAAAAGTGTGACAAATGTTGAAAGCATCTATTTAGTGCAATGCTCAAGAAGGGAATAAGTCATTTTTATCTCAAATGACTGTCGTACCCGTCCCTAAGCTTACATTACAAGCTATTAACACGCCCTACATGATTTCAATTCATATGTTCTCATATTAGTGGAGATTTACATGAAGGTCAAGCCTATGATATTACAATTGCATGCGTTTAATATTTTTTCTGCGTGTGAGTGTGCTTTTCCAGATGTTGCCAAATCAAAATATCATAAATGTGTACAAATTGGGACTTTCTTTATAGTGAGGGCACTTGAAACATGATTTTAGGTCTAGTTCAAAGTCTTTGTTTATAGCAAGATGGACAAATCTTGTCGTTACTTAAGTACATTTGAGGTACCACTTGAATCTGTAGGAATTACCTCGAAATCAATCTCAGTTGAAAGATAAAGAATTGCGAGATTTTTTTTTTGTACAATACTTTTGTTGGTGCTAACCAAGTATCAATATGTTTCATTGTTCATAAAATAAAAATGGGTTAAAATCCACTTTTCAATTTTTGTCCATACCAACTTTGTGGATACCGTTTCATTGTTGATATTCGTCCAAATAACTTTGTGGATCATTTCAAAGTTTAAATTGCATTTTTGGATAGTCATACCCTTCAAAATGACATCTTTTTATTTTTTGGTAGCCATACCTTTCAAAATGACATCTTCTAAATTTTGGTAGTCATATCCTTCAAAATGACATCTTTTTAAATTTAGGTCGTCATACCTTTCTGTAATGACCCGGAAGGTCATTTTTGGAATTTTATTTTACAAAATTACCGTTTTACCACTTTTGAGAGTTGTTTCGAGTTATTTCTGGTCAGTCAATAAAGTGTGTTTAAAAATTTTAAACTATTCAATAACTACGGTTAATTGATAGATATTTACGAAATAATTTATTTATTTAGTTGATAATTAATGGGTCAAGTTCAAAATTAAATTACCATCTTATACCTACTTGACCCATGTACTAAATTACATTAAAAAGGGTTTATTAAATTTTACTCATAACAAAAAAAATAGCCGCTTGAAAACTCGGCACAACTGGCAGAAGTACGGCGTCTAGCAGGTTAGTATTAACCGCATCAAATATATGGAATTGTGCATATTTAGTGAATTCATATTAGTGTTATTATTATAATGGGGAAATTGAATTACAAGAATTGTGTAATTGCAATGTATATTATTTCTTAAGGTTATGGGACAAGAGATAGTGGTGTAATAATTGCTCAATGATGACTAGTGAGTAGAAAACATGTGTATTGTGAGACCCATATTATCAGTCATGCCATTATAAAGTTTGTAGAAAATTGATGTATGTCTTAAAGGATTTTCAAAAAATAAAAATTAGAGTTTGGCTTCTGCACTTTTCTGTCATTAAAGTTACTGGCACGTAACTTAGGTTTTGATTTTAGAATTTTCTTATTATTATCATATTATAATTTAAGTTTTGATATATTGAGATATGTATTAAATAGTGGGTGTATTGTGATTATAAAAATCATTAAAATTATGGTATTTGGAGATACGGAGACTAAACTCTAGACTTGAAACATAAGAATATGATTATATATTTTGAGTGAGTTCTTGGGTCTAGGCTAGATCTATAATAATATGGGTGTTGTTATTTTCGAAACCTTATTATAAATATTAATGTGAATAGATTGCTGTGAGTTGGAAGTTCACAAACGGGAAAGGCTCAAGTCCCAGAGTTAATTCTTATTTCATTCAGGCAAGTGGATTTCTAAACTCTTGCTAAATGTATGAAATGCGTGTATTTCCTTGTGGTATATGTGTGGGAGTAATGGGACTTGGTGATGGGTTGACTTGTCCACATTGATTAATTCTAATGATGAAAACAAAGGGTAATAAAAGGCAATGTGAATAATTGCTTGTGTGTGATGTGTTGATAATGGAGAATGGTTTGAAAGGCTTGTTGAATCATTTTTGATGTTGTTTTGAATTGTGCAATGCTATGAAAATGGTCATATCCTCTTTATATGTGAAAATATGTCATTTGCATTATTTTGAGACATGATTGTGACAAGTGTTATGTGCATTGAGAAAGAATGAGAACTTAAAGAGGATGTACCATTTCGAGAGACGTATCGCGCGCCGCGATGGATACTATATTTCGAGGGACGTATCGCGCGCCACTATGGTTACTATTATCTAGGGTCGTGTCGTGCGCCGTGACAGATGCGTGGACAAATACGTCCCCCATGGGTCCCGGACTGAGAGACAGCGGGTGTGTATCACTAGGTCAGACATGCATCATTATACTTGACATTGCATTCCATTGCATTGCACATGCTTATCATTAGTGAACTTGATATTGTGTTTTGCTGATCTTGTGAATGCCTTTCTGTGGAACTTGTGATTGATAAATACTGAGCTTGTTGTTGAGGATATATATAATTTATTGAAGTGTTGTTGTTGAGGATATGTAATTTGTCAAAGTATTGTTGTTGATGATAGGTAATTTGCCGAAGTGTTATTGTTGAGGATATGTAACTTTTCTAGGTGTTGTTGTTGAGCTATGTGCTATGTAAATTGTGAGCTGTTAGGTTGGACTAATTTTTATGCAGGTTGTAGTTTTGGAGGTTCGGTTGGGGTGGTAGAAGTACCCGTGTTTCATCCCCTTAGCTTGTGTTTAGAGGTTTACTTGTTGAGTACCGTGTGGTTTGGTACTCACCCCTTGCTTCTATAATTTTTTGTAGGTTATTAGCCCGGACCTTTTTGATATATTCTCTTCTTTTCCGAGGCTTCTTGGGGATTTGTGAGGTAGCTGTTTGTCATCTCAGCAGACCTTCTTACTCCTGTTTATGATTTTGTTCTACTCTAGAAACAATGTCGTATGAGACTTATATTTTCTTTTAATTCAATTGTAATACTTTAGAGGCTTGTACACGTGACAACCAGGTTTTGGGGTATAATTTATGTTGTAGTCAATTTTCCGCATTTTATTGTATTAGTTGTGCTTTAGGCTGACTTGTCTTGGTGGGATAAGACGAGTGCCATCACGTCCAATTTTGGGTTGTGACAAAATGGTATCAGAGCCACAGTTTCATAGGTCTCACGTGTGTACAAGTTGAGTCTAAGTAGAGTCTCGAGGATCGGTTCGGAGACGTCTGTACTTATCTTCAAGAGACTATTGTGACTTTTAGGAAAAATCTTCACTTCTTGAATCTCTATCGTGCGACATTGGTCCAATTTGATTCTTATCGTTTTACTCCATCTATTCTCTCACTTATAGTGATGTTTCGTGCGTAATTCCTTATTTGAGTAGTTGGTGTGTCGTGTATGGCTTGAATGTTAGACCTAATACTAATGTGAAAGTAATAAACTCATGAAAAGACAGTGTTATTAGATCCAAAATTTTCAGTAGTTTGAAGGAGTGGTGTGAGGTTATAGTACTTTTGTGGTATATACGATATTTTGAGTGGTTTAACAACTGGAAGTGGAATGATTACAAGAATTGCTAGATAATGGATATGTGACTTTGGGATTACAGTAATAAAGTTTTATATGTATGTGTTGTTTAGTATATCATGAGAATGATATTATATTAACCGAGGAAACAAAATCTCGACTACGACTTTATAAATTGTGTGTATATTAAAGAAGGTCATACACAACTATACAATGGTATCGATGCCTACTTGGTTAAAGTTATGGAGTGTGTTACTTGTGTTGTCGACCTAATCTACGAAAGAATGAATATTTCATTGGATGAGACTAAAAAAAAAATTGATAGCTTATTGTAGTCACTTAATGAAAAAAAATATTATTTTGAGTACAATCTTAGCGAGGGTATGATGTATTCTAGTGGTGGATTTAATAGACTTTCACGGTGTAGTACCATGAGCATATGAAAATGGATATGTCAATTTTCAAGTGTAAATACTAACTACTTAAAGAGTCACCACTTATATCGGATACTCGTATAATGAGATTTGATGTTGAATTTACCTTTAAGAAATCAGCTAGCTTGTTAATACACACGAATGAGTAAGCATTATTTATAAGGAAACTTTTGGTGGTGGATCTTTGGTATGATATTAATGTGTGTGTAGGTTATAAAGTGTATCCTTAAGATTCTAAATACACCTTTTATCATAAGCTCCAATTGAGTGAATTAATATTGGAATGACAAACTTATACATAAAGGAAATCCCAACGAGTATACTTGGGTGAAGGCAATTGAAAAATGTTAGTAAGAAAATGTGTACAAAGTTAAGTTAGTCTGTTGAATTTGATTGATATAGTTTGGCTTGAGATGTCATGTCGATGACAAGGTTGACTTTGTGGTGATGACAAGGGCTGACTGGATAGTGATAATCAGAGTTTGTGATGGATTGTGATTATGATGCAACTATATGATAAGTTTTGTTGGTTAAAAGACTTTTGAATGGTAATGGTGACTTTAGAATGTCTAAGTTATGATTTACTACTATTTTGTGAGTAGCATGATTGTATGGTAATTTTTATAAGGAATTGGGATGTCATCGAATAAAATTGAAAGAAGCTAGAGCCATAATGGAAAGAATTAGTGGTATATAGTTTAACTTTCAGAGCGAGGAGAAAACTAGGCTATTTTACTTTGTTTGCAAGGGTTAAGGATGTATCTTCAAAGGAATTTGGAGAATTGGGTTCAGAGACAAGTGATTTTACCTGTTTCTCCCTGATTATGATATTATATAGTGTCACAAGATCAATAGATTGATTAAAAAAAAAAAACTATTGGATATAACTTGAGAAAGGAGTGTACGGACGTTCAACTCTAGTATGATGATTAGTTCTTTTGTGGTTTTGAGTTTGGTAAGGAGTATGATAAGATTTTTAGAAAAAGATATGATAGGGTCAATGAAGAGGCGATCAATGATAAGCTAAAATACGTTAAGTCAATTTTTTTAAAAAGGTATGAGCTAATGTTGTAAGATAATGGGATTGTGTTACATGGTTGGGATCAAAACTTCAAGTTTACATGCTCAGCTTAGATTTGTGATAGTGTATCTTGTCAAGGTATGAATTGGTAAGGTGAGAAATGATCAGCTGCATTGAGTATGAATCATTTGGAAGGACTTAAAATTTTAGTAGTAATTTTGGTTACTTTTGATTGTAATACGTAAGGGGAGTTTCACATAATGTTATGGTTTAGAGTATAAGGTAAAAATGTCATGGGTTGTTGGCAAACAAACAAACAAAAAAAAAACTGATAAGTGAGTTAGCAAAAACAACAAATTTTTGGTGTATTGAAGAGTTCAAAGTATTTAAAATTTCTGTTATGGAAAGAATTTAAGAAAAGTAAATGAATAAGACCTCTCGTATAAGCCTTTGTTGGTGGTCGAAGGAGTTATTGATTTTTGCATATGAGGATAGATATGACTGTGAAATGTGAACTAGTTCGGTACATACGTACTAGAAATTTATCATCATCTTTTCTAAAAATTGAGTTTTTGATTGGGTGACAAGCAACTAGGTGTGGAAAAATATTCTATGTGGTTATGTCGAACTAGATTGTTCAAATTATGATAGGTAAATTACGGATACGTAACAGTATGGACCTACATATATACAAGGTTATTAAGGATTTTGAAGGGATTGAAACTACTATTTTTATGAAACAACATAGATTGTTATGATATGTTACATAGAGAGTTGATGGTGAGTAGAGGTTATGAGTTTATAGTATACAAAATTATTGGAGTGACCAAGGAGGTCGTTGAGTGTTGGCATGAGGTACATTATGGTATGAATGATAGTTGAAATGGTATGTAAAATTTCGTGTGAAATTGACATTAAGTGCGATTTAATTATTTTATCTTGATGAAAAAAATATTTTTTTTAGATTTGAAATTAGTGTTATCAGTCTTGGGTATGATCCATACCTGTCAGGTAATGTTTAGATGGAAAGAGAGGGAGCCATATTTCGGATTTTTAGAGGCTATAATATGTTTTCTAAGTAGACTTTGTAACTAGATAGTTTGAGAGTATGGTAGATGGTTGGAGTGGTTATCATGTTTGTTGGTATTAAAAGTACTGACTTCAATGGAGTACTGTGAGAAGTATTTGGAGTTTGATGAATCGAGCATTTGGACTATTGTAATGAGTATGATTGTGAGTAGCTAGAAAAGTAAAGAGATAGAGTCATATGAATGAAAATATTTGATATTGACCCTATAAAAGAAGTATTTAGTGTTATTCGATTATGGTTCTGTATATTCTTATGCAATCATCTAATCCGTTTTGGATATGATTTGGAGTGAGATTCACTACCTATACGCACATGTGTTTTCATATCTATGGATGAATTCCTAATGGTGGATCGGGTGTAGCGATCCTGTGATTGCCCTCTTGGTAGGGGGACATCCTTGGTTAGACTTGTTCATTTTAGTTATGAAAGATATGGTGTTGTTGGGATAGTTGAAGTATATTAGTGATTTTACACACACAACCTTGCTTAAGATAATTCATAGGAGTACTACCTCGGATACTTAAAGTTGTCTGATAATTTTACTTTTCATCTCATCATCGAGGTCACGTTCCGAATATGTGTGGTTGAACGAAGGGTGCATTTGGTATAGCTCTACCATTCTTAAGGGTTGTCTACAATAATAGTTATTGATCAAGCATTTTGATAGTGTTCTTAGAGGTTATGTAAGCTTGTGTGGATCGCTAGCTAAGTGGTTACTTGATCTTGTTCTTCTTTGGGTTAGATGAGTTTAATTTTTTCTTGATTAGTACTTGATGTCTAAAGATCAAATTATTATAGTTTAAGCTCGTGTAAAGATTACGTTGTGACAAAAGAATTTTGATAAGGTCCATGATGGTTTGTGCAATATGAGTACGTAGTGGTTGGTTTAGGTTAACTTCTGGTTATAGTGGGTATTGATTCAGAATGTTATCTTTATTATGTGAGAAAAGATTTGTTATGACGAGTCTTTTATGTCCAGTGTGTTTCAATTTAGACTGGGTTCATATATTAGACTGTGGCTTGATTATCACTCCTGATTTGTAGATCTTCCAAAGTTTGAGTTGAAAGTTTAGTTCTTGATAATTGATCATGATGGAATGGTCTTAAGAAGGAGCTCACTTAGAGAGATAAACATTGACTCTAGAAATAAACCTTAAGCTTTTGGTAACATTAATTATTCTTCCTTCTTCTTTCTTATGTTCGAGGACGAACATGGTTTTTAGTGGTGGATAATGTAATGACCCGGAAGGTCATTTTTGGAATTTTATTTTACAAAATTACCGTTTTACCACTCTTGAGAGTTGTTTCGAGTTATTTCTGGTCAGTCAATAAAGTGTGTTTAAAAATTTTAAACTATTCGATAACTACGGTTAATTGATAGATATTTACAAAATAATTTATTTATTTAGTTGATGGTTAATGGGTCAAGTTCAAAATTAAATTACCATCTTATACCTACTTGACCCATGTACTAAATTACATTAAAAAGGGTTTATTAAATTTTACTCATAACAGAAAAAATAGCCGCTTGAAAACTCGGCACAACTGGCAGAAGTACGGCGTCTAGCAGGTTAGTATTAACCGCATCAAATATATGGAATTGCGCATATTTAGTGAATTCATATTAGTGTTATTATTATAATGAGGAAATTGAATTACAAGAATTGTGTAATTGCAATGTATATTATTTCTTAAGGTTATGGGACAAGAGGTAGTGGTGTAATAATTGCTCAATGATGACTAGTGAGTAGAAAACATGTGTATTGTGAGACCCATATTATCAGTCATGCCATTATAAAGTTTGTAGAAAATTGATGTATGTCTTAAAGGATTTTCTAAAAATAAAAATTAGAGTTTGGCTTCTGCACTTTTCTGTCATTAAAGTTACTAGCACGTAACTTAGGTTTTGATTTTAGAATTTTCTTATTATTATCATATTATAATTTAAGTTTTGATATATTGAGATATGTATTAAATAGTGGGTGTATTGTGATTATAAAAATCATTAAAATTATGTTATTTGGAGATACGGAGACTAAACTCTAGACTTGAAACTTAAGAATATGATTATATATTTTGAGTGAGTTCTTGGGTCTAGGCTAGATCTATAATAATATGGGTGTTGTTATTTTCGAAACCTTATTGTAAATATTAATGTGAATAGATTGCTGTGAGTTGGACGTTCACAAACGGGAAAGGCTCAAGTCCCAGAGTTAATTCTTATTTCATTCAGGCAAGTGGATTTCTAAACTCTTGCTAAATGTATGAAATGCGTGTATTTCCTTGTGGTATATGTGTGGGAGTAATGGGACTTGGTGATGGGTTGACTTGTCCACATTGATTAATTCTAATGATGAAAACAAAGGGTAATAAAAGGCAATGTGAATAATTGCTTGTGTGTGATGTGTTGATAATGGAGAATGGTTTGAAAGGCTTGTTGAATCATTTTTGATGTTGTTTTGAATTGTGCAATGCTATGAAAATGGTCATATCCTCTTTATATGTGAAAATATGTCATTTGCATTATTTTGAGACATGATTGTGACAAGTGTTATGTGCATTGAGAAAGAATGAGAACTTAAAGAGGATGTACCATTTCGAGAGACGTATCGCGCGCCGCGATGGATACTATATTTCGAGGGACGTATCGCGCGCCACGATGGTTACTATTATCTAGGGTCGTGTCGTGCGCCGTGACAGATGCGTGGACAAATACGTCCCCCATGGGTCCCGGACTGAGAGACAGCGGGTGTGTATCACTAGGTCAGACATGCATCATTATACTTGACATTGCATTCCATTGCATTGCACATGCTTATCATTAGTGAACTTGATATTGTGTTTTGCTGATCTTGTGAATGCCTTTCTGTGGAACTTGTGATTGATAAATACTGAGCTTGTTGTTGAGGATATATATAATTTGTTGAAGTGTTGTTGTTGAGGATATGTAATTTGTCAAAGTATTGTTGTTGATGATAGGTAATTTGCCGAAGTGTTATTGTTGAGGATATGTAACTTTTCTAGGTGTTGTTGTTGAGCTATGTGCTATGTAAATTGTGAGCTGTTAGGTTGGACTAATTTTTATGCAGGTTGTAGTTTTGGAGGTTCGGTTGGGGTGGTAGGAGTACCCGTGTTTCATCTCCTTAGCTTGTGTTTAGAGGTTTACTTGTTGAGTACCGTGTGGTTTGGTACTCATCCCTTGCTTCTACAATTTTTCGTAGGTTATTAGCCCGGACCTTTGTGATATATTCTCTTCTTTTCCGAGGCTTCTTGGGGATTTGTGAGGTAGCTGTTTGTCATCTCAGCAGACCTTCTTACTCCTGTTTATGATTTTGTTCTACTCTAGAAACAATGTCATATGAGACTTATATTTTCTTTTAATTCAATTGTAATACTTTAGAGGCTTGTACACGTGACAACCAGGTTTTGGGGTATAATTTAAGTTGTAGTCAATTTTCCGCATTTTATTGTATTAGTTGTGCTTTAGGCTGACTTGTCTTGGTGGGATAAGACGAGTGCCATCACGTCCAATTTTGGGTCGTGACATATCCTCAACAACAACACTTCAACAAATTATATATATCCTCAACAACAAGCTCAGTATTTATCAATCACAAGTTCCACAGAAAGGCATTCACAAGATCAGCAAAACACAATATCAAGTTCAATAATGATAAGCATGTGCAATGCAATGGAATGCAATGTCAAGTATAATGATGCGTGTCTGACCTAGTGATACACACCCGCTGTCTCTCAGTCCGGGACCCATGGGGGACATATTTGTCCATGCATAGTCGCGGCGCACGACACGACCCTCGATAATAGTAACCATCGTGGCGCGCGATATGTCTCTCGAAATATAGTATCCATCGCGGCGCGCGATACGTCTTTCGAAATGGTACATCCTCTTTAAGTTCTCATTCTTTCTCAATGCACATAACACTTGTCACAATCATGTCTCAAAATAATGCAAATGACATATTTTCACATATAAAGAGGATATGACCATTTTCATAGCATTGCACAATTCAAAACAACATCAAAAATGATTCAACAAGCCTTTCAAACCATTCTCCATTATCAACACATCACACACAAGCAATTATTCACATTGCCTTTTATTACCCTTTGTTTCATCATTAGAATTAATCAATGTGGACAAGTCAACCCATCACCAAGTCCCATTACTCCCACACATATACCACAAGGAAATACACACATTTTATTGTATTAGTTGTGCTTTAGACTGACTTGTCTTGGTGGGATAAGACGAGTGCCATCACGTCCAATTTTGGGTCGTGACACTTTCAAAATGACATCTCTTCATTTTTGGGTCGTCATATCCTTCAAAATGACATCTTTTTAAATTTAGGTAGTGATACCTTTCAAAATGATATCTTTTTTAAAAAATAAAAAATAAATTATTTGTTATCTCAAATAAAATGATTTATTTCAGATTGATTTGTCATGCCGTTCAATATGACACTTTTTATTTTATTTTCTATTTTGAATTGATTTTTTTATCAAGTTCAAATTACCCCATCAGTTAATTGCCTTGTCCATATGAGGCCATGGTTGCATATTTTATGTTGCTTTTATATTATATTTGCTACTAACATTGTTATTGCAGATTTTGTGATACACCATTCATATTAAGTTAAAGATTGAGTTGTCATCTCCTTTCAAATGACGCGTTAAGTTCAAGAATGGATTGTCATCTCCCTTCAAATGACACGTTAAGTTCAAGATTCGGTTGTCATCTCCCTCCAAATGACACGTTAAGTTCAAGATTGGGTTGTCATATCCCTTCAAATGACACGTTAAGTTCAAGATTGGATCGTCATCTCCCTTCAAACGGTACGTTAAGTTCAAGATTGGGTTGTCATCTCCCTTCAAATGGCACGTTAAGTTATTGGGTTGTCATCAACCTACAAATGGCACGTTAGGTTCAAGATTGGGTGGTCATCTCCCTTCAAATGACACGTTAAGTTCAAGATTGGGTCGTCATCTCCCTTCAAATGACACGTTAAGTTCAAGATTGGGTTGTCATATCCCTTTAAATGACACGTTAAGTTCAAGATTGGGTTGTCATATCCCTTCAAATGACACGTTAAATTCAAGATTGGGTCGCATCTCCTTTCAAATGGCACGCCAAGTTTAAGATTGGGTTGTCATCTTTCTTCAAATGGCATGTTAAGTTCAACATTGGGTTGTCATACCCCTTCAAATGGCACGTTAGGTTCAATATTGGGTGGTCATCTCCCTTTAAATAACACGTTAAGTTCAAGATTGAGTGGTCATATCCCTTCAAATGACACGTTAAGTTCAAGATTAGGTTGTCATCTCCCTTCAAATGGCACATTAAGTTCAAGATATGGTTGTCATATTTCTTCAAATGACATGTTAAGTTCAAGTTAGGTGGTCCGCCTTTCAATGAGACAAGATTGCGTTGTCATCTCTCTTCAAATGACATATTAAGTTCAAGTTGGGTCGTCCGCCTTTCAAAGATACACGTTGGGTTGTCACCTCATTCAAAGTGACATGTTCTATTCAAGTTGAATCGTACGCCTTCAAGGAGACAAGATTGGGTTGTCACCTCGTTCACAGTGACATGTTATGTTCAAGTTGGGTCGTCCGCCTTTCAAGAGACACGTTGGCTCGTCACCTCATTTAAAGTGACATGTTATGTTCAAGTTGGGTCGTCCGCCTTTCAAAGAGACACGTTGGGTTATCACCTCGTTCAAAGTGACATGTTATGTTCAAGTTGGATCGTCCGCCTTTAAAAGAGACACATTGGGTTATCACCTCGTTCAAAGTGACATGTTATGTTCAAATTGGGTTGTCCGTCTTTCAAAGAGAACACGTTGGGTTGTCACCTCGTTCAAAGTGACATGTTATGTTCAAGTTGGGTCGTTCATCTTTCATAGAGACACGTTGGATTGTCACCTCTATTCAAGTGACACGTTAAGTTCAAGATAGGTCGTCCTCCTTTCAAAGAGACACGTAGGTTTGTCATCTCGTTCAAAGTGACACGTTATGTTCAAATTGGGTCGTCCTCCTTTCAAAGAGACGCGTTGGGTTGTCACCTCATTCAAAGTGACACGTTATTCACATCATCCTCCTTTCAAAAAGGTACACCACCTTCGTTGTGCAATTTTATAAGTAACATCAAAGGTATGTGAATTTTCTTAGTTTACAATCAATCTCTGTCTTTTGTTTATTATTTTTTTTTTGCCTAGTTGATGGACGTGGAGTCTTGCTCAAAATTTCTACTAACGTCTCATTTTGTTTTGTTCAAAGTTTATCAAACCAAATTTGGGTTCGTCAACTTTGTTTAACCAAGATCTCTTTCATCGATCCTAATCAAACAAAGGGGCAAGTTGTTGACATCAAATTTCGATCTGATAGTTTTAAAATTAATACATTTTGAGTAGTTATTTTAAATAATTCAAAATACATGTTTTGCCATTTTAATGAAATTTGTTGATAATCATCCTCTTTCTCAAAGTATTAGTATTTTTATCGATTGTTATGTTTATATTATTTTGTCACAGTTAGACGTTCAAATATTTGTTCATTTCTTATAAAATCATTATTTCTGTTAAACTACATTTTTTACATGTAAGTGATTACGTTCATTTCATTTTTCATATTCATTTTTTCTATGTTACATTGTTAATATTCATTTTGATATTCTACGCAGTCTAAAAAATACATTCAAATTCGAATACAATTCACATACATATATATTTTATCAATCGACAGCTTTTGGATGACAACCTCAAGCCCATAATTTGGGCCCATTTCATAACAATTCCTATTTAAAGAAAGGTTGGTCTATTAGGTTTTGGGGGGTGGTTAATAAATTTTGGGGGTTAAATTTCCAGATTTTTTTAAAGTTTTAAATATATTCTTTAGTGTTCACATTTGTTCGGCCACCACCCTCACCGGAGTATTTTTCGGCGAAGCAGAAAAACCCCATTATTTTTTTATTTTTTTCCGTTCTTCAGCAAGCAAACAAAACTCCGGTCTCCTCAAAAACCTCACCACCAGATCTCCTCCTAAACCCCCACCTCCATATTTTTCGGCAAACAGCCACCACTCTCCTCACCCAAACGACTCCCTTTTCCCTCTCTTCCCTGACCAAACCCGCCACTTTCCTCCCTCAGTCGCCACCTTCCACCTCTCAACATCCATCAGCAAACACACCCACCAGAAAACAAACCCCTGCGCCGCCAGTCCCCTTCCCCTTTCCCTTTTACGTTTTTTCTTTCTGTTATATTTTCTAGTCCAACAACTCCCGCACGTTGCCATATCTCCAGACTCATTCCTCTTCACCAGCAACTCCAGGCGAAGTAACACGAACCATCAAAACTTCGAACTTCAAAACTCCATTTCCTGTGGTGTTCCTTTATCTCCATTTCAGATCTGATCGGAGTTGATTCTCTGGTAACAAACCTCACTATTTTGACCCATAATCAATGTTCTTGCATTTCTCTTTTGTAGGTTTTATTTGATGAAACTCACTGTATATTATTATGTTTATTATTGTTATTATTATGCTTATTGTTGTTATTATTTCGTTTATTATTATTCATCATTTGTTAATGATTTTTCGATAAGCATTACTTTTCTAGTTCCATTTATGTTTGTTTCTACCGCTTTATGAATTCTTGGTAGTGATCTATTCTTATTTTTATTTATTCTTATTGATGATTTGAATTTGCTTCATTTAGTAATAGTCCTTACTCTATTTATTTCTTATT
This sequence comes from Solanum sitiens, assembly GCA_016801875.1. Taxonomy (NCBI): domain Eukaryota; kingdom Viridiplantae; phylum Streptophyta; class Magnoliopsida; order Solanales; family Solanaceae; genus Solanum; species Solanum sitiens. The sequence continues at coordinate 4,405,885 of JABWTJ010000024.1, forward strand.
ATTCTTTTATTTAAAATTGGTGGTTGCATTTATTTTCAAGAATTTGTCAGGTAGCTTGTTTTGTTTTTAGTTTAATGTAATTCTAAAAGTCAATTAATATTAATGTTTATTGTAGTTTTTTTATTAGCGTTATTTTACGGTTTGATGTTTATTATTTTAAAATTCTTAGTTATCTATTTGCTATAGCATTCCTGGGTTTTGTTATTATTCTATTTTAAAGTTATTTTTAATTTTTTATATTACGTTATTGTTGTTTCCACTTCCAAATATTTTGTTTTAGTTTGGTTGTTGTCTTCCATATTTTCTTGGAATAAGTTTGTTATGTATTGTTGATGTTCAGGTCATATTAAATAGAAACTGTTAACCTGGCCAATGAGAAAATTTCTCTGTCGGTTTTGGAGGCCTTCCCATTTTAAAAAGACAGAATTTAACTTTAAGTTTATATATCTTATATGTTGAAATTGGCCAATGATAAAATCTCTCCGTCGGTTTTGGAGGCCTCCTTATTTTAAAAAGACGAAATTTTAATTTAAGTTTATATATTTTATATGTTGAAATTGGCCGATGAAGAAATTATCGTTGATTTCCAAGGCCTCCCATGTTAATAAGATGAGTTTTTTTAAAAAATTATTATTTCTTATATTCAATTTTATTCATATTTATTTATTAGTAACACTTTTACTAAGTGTGCTTACAGGTACCCAAGACTTGCTTCCTTGAAGCTATTCGAACGAAGTTCGAATTGTATTGTTTTATTGTTTATTTTGTATATATCGATGTTAGGCAAACCTTAGGCTGATATTATTATTTTATTTTATTGTGTATGTTGCATGATTATTATATTTGTATATTATTTTATTCTCCTCCTCAATTTGAAAAAATGAACTCAATCGGGATCCACATTTGTGGATTTCGAAGGGTGCCTAACCCCTTCCCTCCGGAATAACTTGAACCCCTTACCTAGAATCAAATTGGTTTCGTAGACATTTCTTTCAAGTTAATTAATTAATTGGTTTCCTAGTTTTCCTAAAATTAGGTGGCGACTCCCTTTTTCCTTTAACCCCCTTGTACCCGTTTCAAATTTTTGTAAACTACTAATTCTGTATTAATTGAGTCACCGCGACGTTGCTCCCATTCAAAGGATGTCAGCACATACCTCAATGAGATCGTTATAGATCACACTTATATGAAATTATGACAATCACAAATTCATTGTTGGCGCAATTGGCGATAATAAAGACCCACCAAAGCCAAAATGCACATTTATCGAATCAAATTTCATTGAAAGGAATGATATAGAATAATTAGATACATCTTCATATACATAACAATTCTTAAACACATGTTATGTTATATAGAAGATATACCTAATCAAATACATTTAATGAATTTAGGTGCTTGAATAAGATTTATACATTGTTCTCTAAACATGAAAGAATTAAAAAAATCACAATATTTTGTGTATCTAAGATACATCCAACAAAATAACATCGACTAGATAGTTGTAGGTTGCATTATCTCTTAAAATTATTTCATCTTTAATTTCAAAGATCCATGAATCCGAATGCCTCAACAATATTGTGATATTTGACATTTGCAAAAAAATTTCAAAACTTAAAGATTCAAAGGAAGGAGATGATGAAGAAGACGAAGTTTATAATTTTAGAATAACTAATCTTTATTATTTGATTTTTTTTTCCTATTAAAACTGGTAACACTTGATACAAATGGATCCACTAAATCTGTTTTGTTTGTTAATTTCTCATCAAGTACTCCTTTAATTAAGGAATTAAATTACAACATTTAATTCAAATCAACTAAATCATGTATCTCGTCCTTTTAAGTCTAATAGATACATGTATCTAACGACTTATGATACACGTATTTGATAGCCGAAAATGATATAGAATGTAATATTTAAAACTATCGAGACTCCTAGTAATTAAGATCTACAGTAGTGGGATTTATGTACTTTACACAAAAAATTATCCTTCTTGTCAGTCATTGCATTTCAATCATGAGGAATACCCAATATTTTTTCAATAAAAACCTTTGTTTTGAAAGAATCACAGCTCTGTTTATAAGTTTGACCACCCTAAATATTCTTTTTTTTTTGGTTATAAAATAGAAGCTCATAGAATATATTATAAAGAGAAGAAGACAAGATATATAGATGAAGAAAATGACTTTTTTTATTATTCAGGTGTGTCATACAATGGTGAATGATATCTCTATTTATAGGTAGAGAAATCAATCAAAAGGTCACCATGTTTAATGCCAAATTAGTAGATACATTGTTATCCAAAGAATATTCATATCACTTAGGGATCCATTATAAGGATAAGTTCATGAATAAGCTTAATGTACAATGCATTTAATTCAATGGATTTATAACACTTTCTCTTAGATGTCTATAGATAATGTGTCTCGTTAAACTTACTAGAAAAAATGCAGTGAAAAAAAATTCTAGTGAAGGAAAAATAGTACACATATCTTTTGATACGCGTTATTTGTTGCCTCATTAAAAACCTTGCGACGAAAATCTAGTGGAAAAACCTCGGTCAAGGAAAAAAGAGTGCAACACGTATTATTTTTCCCCTGATTAAAACATCACTTAATTTCTTGTGATGATGTCATTCAATCTTATATACCAACTTCTCAAATATTGAAAGTGTCTTTCTAATCAAATCATATTCACGAAGGTGTTGCATGATGAACTCATTTTTGGTATATCACTTTTGATTTCATGGATATGATGAGGTTTTGAGCTTAGCCGAATACATTTCTGAAAATCACTTTATTCGTGACCTCGTTACTGCAAATAAAATTTCTCACTCAACTTGTTAATAATAACGATCATATTGTGGACACTTTCATTTGCAAGTTAATTATTTTCGTACATTATGGTTGGTATATTATTTTTCAAAGAAAAATCACACATTTTTTTTAAATATGGTGCGTCATTGATCTCAACCAGATGCACTCTCGACTTGCTTTATGGAGGGCTTTAATTTCTACATGGTTTGAAGAAGTGGTTACCAACGTTTGCTTCATTAATCACCCAGATATTATTGTACCTCCACATGTAAACAAATAGCATGTTTGAGACTGAGATTTATGTGGATTAAATAAATATTCTACATCTGCGTAACGAATCAGTTCTGACTTGGATTCCTCGAAATAGAACAAACTCATGCCTATGGTCCTTCGAGGATATTTAAGTATGTGCTTAGCACCATTTCAATGTCCTTTGGTTAGGGAGGAACTAAATCTTGCCTACTGCAAAAAAGAAATCTAGTCTAGTATTGTTAGCAAGATGCATTAGTGCTCTAATTGCAGTAAGATATGAAGTTTCATCACCAAGAAGCTCTTCATCCTTCTTTTGAGATCAAACTGAATTTTTATTTATGTCAAGCGATTTCATAATCATTGAGGTACTCAATGAATGTGATTTATCCATATAAAATTGCATTAAAACTTTTTTTTTTTGTATATGTTGATTGATGAACAAATATTTCATTCTACAAATTCTCAATCTATAGGTCAATACAAAATTTTGTCTTTCCATGATCTTTTCATTTTAAATTCCCTTCTCAAATACTCAATATATTTTTAAATAATGCTCAAGTCATCAACATACACAACTATTATAACAAATTCAAATCCTAACCTTTTCATAAAAATATAAGGACAATTAGGGCCATTCTTTTATACTCTTTTTTCCTTGATTAGTTAAATCCATATAAGGATTTTTTAAGCTTTATTGAAAAAAGTTTCTTTCAAACTTTTATATGTTTCAGACACCTTGATTGCTTCAAGGATTTTCATATAACCTTCAGTTCTGTCTAGCTAAACATGATAATTATTCATCATATGCATTCAAGTTATCATATATTGCAAGATTAAAATAAATCTCATTGCATCCACTGTAGGAGAAAACATCTCCAGTAATGTCAGAATTTTTACGACAAATACTTATGTCCCAAGGCTGAAGGTACAAGTCGTACTTGATATCTTACGGTCATCCCATCACATAATAATTTATTCGTATCCACTGTCATTATACCTTGATTTATGGATTATCAATCCAAAACATCATTTTTCTAAGTGAAACAAAATATACTTGAACTATGAATTTTACTTGGTCAATCTTTTATGTGTCCACATTATATGACAGGTTTGAATTCAATATCCTCATTATGATCTATATCATGCAACGCTACTTCATATCAAAGAGATTATCAACGGTTATTTGATATTGATTACAATATGACATAACTTATCGAGATATCTTCATATTTCATCATTTTTCAGGTACCTGAACCTTTCTAAGGTTTTATAAAGTGTTATGTTGTAGTGCTATTTTGATCATTATCATGATAATATTGATCATTTGCTTCTCTCATTCCTCAAGAAATTTTATATTTGGAATCGATTGGTCTGCCACGCTTTAGGCGTATTATAGACTGCTCTTCAAGGACTTCTCATTGGAGCATTAACAACTGAATTATAACATAAGGTAAGTAAATTCATCTGACAATTGATTTAAAACATTATGCAAATGAATTATCCCTTGAACTTCAGGTTCATATTTTCTTTTAACGAAGATCTAGATAATTCATTATTAACTTTCACACATAATTTTCAATTGTCAATCATCTCTCTCCCGAATGTTAGAAAATCTAACATTCATCCCTACATGATTTGAGAATTCATCTTTGTGCATGTTGGAACAATAAAAATCATAATCGCACATACAATATTTTAGATGAAAATCATTTGATTCCTGACCCTGAACAAACTTTATTGTAGGGAACTTTTGTTGGCTGATGCGTAAAAGTGTTAGCTACTTGTTTAATAAATTCATATTATACCAAATTACTTTTTTGAGGTTTATTCTCATAATTAATGGTTTAACTATAATTGGGGGCATACAATTTTTGGAAAACTAATCAACATTAACAGTAGAATTTAATAGTTTGAAACAATTCTCTTGATTTAAAAATTCGAGCAAACAACCTTACAAACACCAATTTGTAAGTTGACAAAAAAACACATGTGACCATCGCATAATGCATCTATCATATAGTTGCAAATGATTCACATGACATGTGAATGAACCCATATTAACCTTTTTGTATGTTCCAAATAATTTCGGGGAATGCAATCCCAACCTTAGTTGGTACAGTGATAATTTTATTATGAGAATGAGCAACACAAGAGAATTCGTGAAGAATATATTATTTCTTCAGTATATAACAATGTCAATTCTCAATTATTTTTGCATTATATTTTAATCAAAACGTCCAATTATTTATGCCAACCAATATTTATTTTAGTACACTTATAGTTTACTTTTGCATGTGATTTTATCAGCATATCCATGTTTGGGTGTAACAAACAAGAGGAGAAATAGGGTAATCTTTTACACAAACATTTATAACCCACTTCGATTGTAGTAATATGAAAATATTAAATAATCTATTCATAATTTAGAGTCTCAATATTTCTTTTCAATTCATCTGAAACTTAAAAAGTTTCTTTTGAGACTTGCAACCCCAATATTATTCCTCCGACATAACACAACTCGTTAGAGTTACAATAATTTTGTGTACTATCACATATTTCATGTCGCCATCCACATGGTGAACATATCCTACAAGGGGAAAATTATATTATTATTGTACGGTCAAAATCATTACGAGAAAGACATGTTTCTTGCTTTACTTTTGTTGTACCATAGGTACACATCAATTGACAAATTTGTATTGCCACACAATAATGTTATTTTGATCATGACTACAATCTTTATAGGCAAGAATTATTTCTTTTGCCCTTTCGGTAGTTCAAAATCAATATTTATGACGTATTAACGTACACGATCATTGGTCAGTCCTGCCAAATATTTATTTATTTCTCTCAAACCTCCCTTAGACGTGAGTTATGACATATTTTCAACCATACATGCATATGTTCATATTCATATTTTTTCTTCATATCTTGACTCATTCACTTTTTGTAACATCTCGTAAACGAAAATAGTTAGGATTCAACAAAGAAACTAAGAATAGTTATTTTTGAAAAGAATAGGAAAAATCTGAAAAATTTCCTAAGTGAATTTTTGGTCATTTTCAAACAGACATAACTTCTAGCTCAGGATGAGTTAGCGTCATTTCTTTATATGGTTGGAAAGCCCTTGAAGAGATATTTTCAAAGCTGCCAAATTTGCGCATTTTTGATATTGTATGAGGGAGAATGCCTATCGTAAGTTGGGCAGTTGGATTGAGGAAGGTCCAATCTGGATTTTAGTAAGGGTAAAGTAGTCTTTTCACCATATTCTTTCCTAATTTGTTTTAAGGGTTTATAGGGGTAAAAGTAAGCCTTAAGTCAGTTTTATGAAATATTATTTACGCTTAGGGCTTGGGAGAAAAGAGAAGAGAAGAAGGAGAAGGGAAAAAGTACCAAGAATTCATCAAGAACACCAAGATCGTTGAGTGGAATTCGTCGGGGGTGATCCTTATTAAGGTATGTGAGATATTTCTGTGTTCAGTTAGTTCACCCACACACCAATTTGTTTAATTTAGCAAAATTTGAATAGATTGAATGATGAACATTGAAATTCTTAAAAAATAATGGTTAAATTCTTGTTGGTTGAGTTGTAGCATGTCCTAGTTGATTGGATTCGTGTTCCGGGTTGTTTTTGGGTCTAATCTATTGGGTATTGAGGTTATTAGTGATCCTAAATCTGGAGCATTTGGATTCAGATGATGTGGTGGGATACACTTAATCACTCATATCTTTCTTATTTTTTGAAATAAGCTAGAGTACGACTGTTCTAATGGAGTATATTTCCTTTTCTGTGCCTGATCTTGAGCATAATTTTGCATAGGAGGATGTTTGTAAGGGACCTGATAGGGTGGTCATTTTGGGTGAAGGTTTCCTTGAGTTGGGGCCCGAAAATGTGGGCGATTGGGAGGATGCACATATGACTGAGCATTGAAGACCGTGTATGGAGATGGAGATATTGGATTGAGGGGCATAAGGGTAGTAATGTTGAGGATAGCTAGGCTGTCCCTGAACTGGAGGGTAAGGACAATTAGAATTCCTCCGAGAACCCCTTGATTCTGATGCAAACGTAGAAACTTTCTTTTTTCTTTTGCCATTTCCAAAACTTCCTGAACCACCTTGAATGGCCTGTTGTCACATCCCGAGAGCATACCCTAGAAGATATGGCACTCTCGGAGTGCAACCGGCGTACTTGACCTCGCGGAGGTCTTGTACAAGCCCTTTCGTATCGTTCATCGCATATACATAATGAAAAGTAGTGCGGAATTAAAAAATTTCACAAAATATTGGAATATCTTTTGTAACATCTTTCATTAGAAATCATAGAAAATACTAAGTCTCAATCTCATCAAAGCTTAGACACGAGAATACTTGGGACACAGTCCATTCATCAAAATATAGAAATACTTAGTCTATTACAATATTTCAATATAAATGAAAACTAGGATAACTATTCCCTCGAATCAAGAGAGGACATACTTCGACTTCACTTGAAATGATGCTATGATCCAAGCCTTGCTCCCCAATGCTTCTCACCTACCAACCACTATAGAGGTAGAAATATATATGGAATTAGTACAAACACATGTACTAAGTATGACATAATGCATAAAAATCATGAAGACGGACATTTATTGGAAATATGCATCTTTTGATTTAAATATCATAATAATAGCATAAGAACAACATTTAACACCTTAGAAATACATAAGAAATCACTTAATCAATTTATCACATTTTTAAGGACCACTTTACAGTGAGCTAATTCACTGTTACATTGAATTCCTTCACTGTTACAGTGAAGTCCTTTAACTTCACCTTGGACGCTTTATAGCATGTAATCTTCTCATTAAAAGCTATCCTAAGACTCACTTAAGTAAGCCAAAGATAGAACGACCATACATCCTCTCTAGGCATACCTAAATGATCTTTAAGACCACCTATAATGAGACATACCCACTTACAATACATCAAACATATGAACACATATAATAGGACATTCTCCTTACCAAGGCTATCAAAAGACTTACTTAAGTACTCCTAGAAGAGAACGCCCATACACCCTATTCAAGGTTACCTAAATAATCCTTAAGACTTCTTAAGTTTAGATCATGTCCACTTTATAACTCAACATTCCTAACTAGAGTCATTCTCAAGATTTCCCTAGTTAAGATATGAAGAGATCATCCTTGATGCCCCTTCACACTTTAACTAGGAAATTCTTAGACTTACTCTAGATTAGGTATTCATTCTTTTACATGCTTTCTTAACTTAAGTCATTACATTCCTTAGTTCATTTAAGAGACATTCATCACATAAAGGACATTCAAGTAATGGTCTTGGAGAAGACCTAGGGACTCTCACTAACATCTTCAAAGCCTAAAGGTGCAATGTCTAGGTAGCGTCCCATACCAACACCTAAACTTCATAGAATTCTCAAATACTAGTAGGTATCCCATAAGATGAGAATAGGTAACAACCGACATAGACCATGGTAGCAAAGCATGGAATCCGGAGTTGTAACCTACTCCGATGGAGGGTGTTCTACTTGCCAATGGTAGAACTTGGACACATTCCATGTAGACACATGGTTAAGGAATATGAAGGGGGTACTTTGTACTCTAGTCTAGTTCTTCACTAGAGCTACTTCCTTTACCATACTCACTCGGTGCTAGCCTTTGTTCTCATAGAGTAATTCACATTAAAGATCACATGAAGAGGCTCCATATCTAGTTCATAACCTAATCACATTCACCCTACCAAAGAGGTACCCTAGGGCTGCCTTACAATGGCGAGGAAGATAGCTTAAGTCCACCATTCATTACAAGAAGGATACCATTACGACTTTCTGCTTCAAAGTTCATAACCTTACCACTAGGTTCAAGGCTTCACATAAAGTACCCTCTTAAAATAATTCAAGGTCTCATGTCATTCATACATACAAGACTAATAGGCTTTAGCATCCTAAGTCAAGACTTCTCATATTCACATTCATACACGCATTAAGTAAGGGACACAAGTCTACCACACAAGACACACTAAGACTTCACTTTATCACATATAATATATCATATTAGAAGCACATAGAAATAAATATTATCATCTTTAAGTCATCCTATACACTACTATAAAATCATCAATATAACCATCATAGACTCATATAGCCAAGTAGGAATAATCATACATCAACTCTAAGACTACACACATAAGGACATAGTCATAGTCTAACATGATCACCTAATATCAATAGAAGAAACCATATACTTTCACATTACTTAACATATAGGTAGATATGATCATTCTTCACATAATCACCTACACAAATCATCATATTACTTCAAGTAGCGCCGACAAAGCCATGATCATCATAATATATAACAAGGCCACATCATTCACATAACACCGCCACCATAAGTGGACTATACCAATCACAACATAATTCAAGTGCTACATTATATAAAATAAAGAGAATTAGGGTGGCGTACCACCAATCCATTCTCTCCACTACAATCCTTAGCTAAATCATCCAATTTAATACTAATAGGCCCTTACCCATGTCCATGATCATCAATTCAATACAAAAACCATAATACTCAATGAAACTAGGTAAATTCAATATAGATTTATCAATCTAAGACAATCTATACATCAATTTAGTACAATTCTTACATCATTCAATAGCCCATATAAAAGTACACTAGAATTTGTAAGCATTAAGTCAATATCAATTCAACCTCAAAGTAGTCAAAAACTAGGGTTCATCAATTACATGAGTTCATAGGTTAATTTTGTTGAAATCATCTAATTACCAACAATTCAATAAATATAATGATTTAAAACCTTCAAAGCAAGAACCCATGGATAGATCATAAAATTGGACAAGTTCATCTTTGAAAACTTTAGAAATCTCTTTGAATTTTGGGGTCCTTGATGATTATTGTTTCAAGGATAAAAAACCATACCTCAATGATTTTAATCCACGAAATTGATGAAGAATAACCACTCAAACCTCCAATACAAGCTCTTCCTTGAGTTTTGGCTTCAATGGAGTTCTAGAGAATTTCTAAGGGAATTTGGGTTTTGATTTTTGAAGAATGAATTCATCTAGGTATTTAGGACTTATAAACCCACTTAAAATACCTAAAATACCCCTAAGTAACCGACCTTTACCTTATTTGGACGTTGGGTGAATTTACCAATTCACCCTTGCAACTAACAATGAACTGCGAAATTGACAGCACCATCGACGACTTGGCCATCGACGGGGCGTCAGTCCCTTGACGGGCCATCCTGTCCTCCGTCGATTGGATTAGATCCTAGAAAATGAGATCTTATCTCCCTATTCTAAGTATCCATTGACTCCCTCCACCTACAGGGCGTCGACAGGCCACTGGCCGTCGTTTGCCATCCGTAGGTGGACTTCCGTGGGCAGTTTTGGCCACCAATATGGGTCCTTCCTCCAGAACCCTTGGATGATCCTTGGGGATGTTTTCCCGGACGTTTCCAACCAAAACATGCTCATATACGAGTTTAGGATCTCTCACATGAATTTCATCCAAAACGAACACGTAAAACGCGACGAAACATGCTTAGACACACAAGGTCCTTTCAAGACAAACCTTTCGAACGTCATGGGTGTTCTTGGACGTTTGACCTCCAAACTTCACAAAACTTGACACACTTCCTATATACACCATGATAAATCATTTAAGGACCTTATAACCTCATGAATCACAAATAAACACATAAAACACATATGAGGCACATAGATGACTTAGTCGTCGAACGTCTTAGTCGTCCCTTGACGTTTGACTTCCAATTCACCTAATACTTTAGACACTGCCTCATAAACACATTATAAACCATTTTAGGACATTATAAACTCATAAAAACCATATTAGGCTCTAGCTTCCCCTAAGTTATTTTCGAGGTGTCACACCTATGTGGTAGGTTTGATTGTTGCCTGGCTCACAATACTTCCTGTTTTGTGACCACTTTCGACCATTTCTCCAATTTTGATTGTTGTGTGAAATGATCTTCCCATTGCGTCTGTCATGTGGTGGAAGTAATCATGATCTTGAGCCTCTATGAAGATATCAACCAATCTTTTCTCATCTAACGGTGGATTAACCTAGGCTGCTTGTTCCATTCATTTGATAGCATATTCTCTGAAGCTTTCATTTGGTTCTTTCTCATATTGGAGAGTGTATTGTAATCTGCATAATGTCGACATTGTACTGAAATTATCTAATAAAATCTTGAGCCATATCATCCCATATGTGCCAGTGGGAGATCTCTTAGTCTATAAATCATTCTGAGGCAACACAGGTCAGACTCTCACCAAAATAAGCCATGAGCAATTCCTCTTTACCCCTTGCACCCCAAAGTTGATTGTAATATCTCTTAAGGTGAGCTATGGGATCACCGTGCCCATCATACTTATCAAACTTAGGGGTTTTGAATGGTAGGTGGACATTTTGGAACATACACAAGTCTTTGAGCGCGACACTTTTGTGCCCTCCTAACCCTTGCATTCTCTTCATATGTTGCTCGATGCTCTTCATTTTTTTCAACATTTCTTCTTGCTCTGAGACTTTGAGTGGCCTCTCAACATCAATAAGGGAGACGAATTGTACAGAATTAGGACCCCTAAAATGCCATCCCAGAAGTATAGTACTGCTCTGGATGAGTGGTGAGCTGTCCTTTTTGAGTTGCTCTCTGCGTCACAGTTGGTTGTAGAAGCGTATGAACCAGTGCAGCTGTCGTGACAGTGGGATTATTCCTGAATGGCATGGCTTGAGGGCGTGTTGTTGATGGTCGAGCCCCACAATTATTGAATGGACCATACCCTGGAGGGAAAAAAAGGGTTTGATATTGGGACTTAAGAAGATGAAGATCCTATACTAGTGATCTCAGAAAACCAGGAATAGACATTGGTGGTTCTTGGCCATTGGCCCAAGTTTGCCAAAACTGTGCCATAACATGTCCCAATGTTTGATTTCTTCAACAGTGGCTGACTCTCTTGTCGTTAAATCAATTAGAGTATCCACAGGGTTCACCACAGTTTAAGTATTGGTTATCATTGACGCTCTTACCTTAGACCTGGTAAAATGCGGGTGTTCTGCCAGTTTACCACAAACCAACAACCGAAAGATAACTAAAGTAAAGTGAAATGAACAAAGTTGTTATGTGTTAGACAATTTTACACATCAATTACACATTTGTTAATTACATAATAACATGAGTTCAGAAGACCATTATGTCATCCCATCATTGCTTCGCTCATCGTCTTTTTTTCTTTTTTTTTTTTTAAGAAAAAAAAAATTTTGATCGGATTCTTTGGAGGTTGCCTACGTATCATGTCGCCGCATGAATCACATCATTATGTAGTTCAGAAATTTAGACAACTCAACAAAATTAATTTGGTATAGCAAAATAAAGTCCTTTCATTCATTCCCAAAGAACATCAAGCAAAACGACAAAATCAATGGGTTTAAACACAACCCTGATCAACATGATCTCCTTGAACACCAAACTTTAAACTAAAACACCGAGTCTTTAAGGAAAACAAAATGCAACAAATAAACAATCAAAAACACTTAACTTTTCTTCACTCTTCATCACTTTCCTGGGGCTTTCTTTTTCCACCCAAGGTGTCATAATTTAGCAACACCTTTGGTAGATGGGGAACAATGGCCTGTGCTTCCACAACCACTTCTGGATCATTAGTACGACGATGATTTTTAATGACATAGAAGGTTTGTTCTGCCAGCTGATGAATTTGACACCTAGCCTTTCCCATATTTTGATGATATTTATTTAGCCAAGCCTGATGATCACCAAGATTGTTCCTCAAGAGAGCTTCTCGCTCCTCTGTTGCTTCAAGTTGATGGCGAAGTGTTGCTATCTCAATGATCATTTGTCTTTGCCCCTCTTCGATATCGACAAAATGACTGAATTTTCTCTTATATTCTTCTAACTGGTGCATCCAACATGACCTTTCTTTCTCGAATTTATCCTTTTGCCGCTTAAGTTCTCCTTTTTTATAGTGCACACCTCTTTAGACGCCATTAAGTCCCTCTTCAATCGAGAGATCTCAAAACTCTGTTCCTTTTTTATCTGTCATGCCAAGTGAATTCTTCTATCGAACTCTTCCTCTAACCGGGCTAATTTCCCCTCTGGATGCTTCAATTCCCCTTCCATATCTTGCAACTCCAACTGGTGATTTCTTCCTCTTTGGACTTGAACGTCTTGTCATGCAATGGTGGCCTTGGCCTTCTCCAACTCTTTTTCCAACTGTCTTATAATGTGTTGATCTTTTCTTTTCTTGTTGGATCCTTCAGGAGTGTCACCAAATGTCATTGGATCACGAAACCACGATAGGTACCCAGGAATCACTTTTCCTTTATCTCGCTCCACAACCATTTCACTAAGGTCAGAAATTATAGTATACTCCTATACCAGATCTTCAGAATATCTTCGCTATTAAAGGCAAAACCTGGTGGAGTGTCATATACAAACCTACTCATATCATCATGGGGTGTGATTTCTTGAATTCTAGCCAGCTGACGCATAACCCGAAGTGGAGCATAGGATTGAACACCTCTAAGACCAATCAACACAAGAAATGAGACAACACTAGACAAGCAAATGATATCCTTAGTCGGGAACCGTAATAATTCCACACTATTTCATGAGATGTGATCGCCGAAAGTTTGTCTTCACACACTATGATTCCTTTTGGAAAATCAATTTTGGCTTACCTTTCCTTATGGGAGGAATCATAATTACACCAGTCTGGAGTAAACCTGGGTGCACGATCATGGTGATAAAGGTGTTCCAAAAATCATATTTGGTGCAAAATATTACAGCCTTCGAAGTATATTTCCCCACTAAATCATTTGGTCAATGCACAAAACATATCTTCCATGATCATAGGAATAATAGATGGACTTTCCATTATGGTTAACGCCTTTACCACACCAGCCAGACGAATGTCAATATGCTTATCCCATTTGGGAGAAACAATTAGCACTAAAAATGCGACCATGAAGGCAAAACATCCATTCGCCTTCCAAGCCTCTTCACCCCCTTGGTTGCTCAACTGGTTCCGAGAGTTTTTGAATCCATCCTTTTGGTCGTACCTCTCGTATAAAAAGTCCAATGAGACCCACCCATTTTTCAAACTCTCTTTCTCTATGTGATTGATCATGAAGAGTTCCAGGAACTTTTTGGCATCAACATGTTTTGGAATTATGGGTTTTTTATTGCGTAGATCAGCACCTCAAACACTGGATCTCTTCCCCATGAAGCTGGCGATATCTTCCAAAGTTGGTGTCATTTCAAAGTCAGAAAATAGAAATACATTATTTTTTGGATCCGAGAAAAGGAATCAATGCCTCGATCACATCCCTTGTAGGGTCAATCTCCATCAGATGTACTAGATGCCCCAAGTGTTCTTTTACTCTTTTTTGCTCATGACTGCCCATGTCTGTCCACCATCGCCATAACTCTTTGGGTATTGCGTCAACGATCATGAACTCTGGAATTCTTTCGCTTCTAGGCCTTTTGGAACCCTTTCATTTGGTTGAAGGTATCATTTGTACCTTTAAATAGAATCCAATTAAAGTTTTATAACAAACTCTAACCGAGGGAGGAAAGAAAAGTAAAAAGAGATTATTTTGTTTGAAGTAAAAATAAAAATAAAACACCATTTTTACAAACACCAAATCCGAGTAGGGATACTTACGTATCTCTTTTTAGTGAGAATTATTTGTGCCTAGTTCATAAGAAAAAAACTTACCCTTGGCAGACTATCTCTTTTATTTCGACTAGCTATTTTGAAGCTGGTCAACAATATAAAGGTCTTCTGAACTAATTATTTTCACATAGCACATAAAATGAACATTTTGGTCTAAATGGGTACCTATCTCAGGTTTTGCTAGGTCAATACACATGATGCAAATAAATGTAGTCTACCCGAGATAGCTTTCTAGATTTAGCATTTATATGGAAGGTGTCTAGACTGGCTTTACTCGAGTGGACAACTCGAGCTGGGGAGGGTCAGCATACCGGTACCAGGCTATTCCGGCTTAACTGGTGGCCCAACCCCGACTAACATGTGTGACAACCTAGAATCAGGAGCGTAACTGCACACTAACTTATCCTAGACACAAGTCATGTGGAGCGTATCCGCACACACAGTGTGTAACAAAAATCCAGAGACTCAGAGAGTTTGCGAGAGATACTATTAATATAAAATACATAATATCAAAATAATGAATAATTGAAATAACACAAGTAGAAACAAACACAAATTTTATCCAAATAATCAAAATAGCCAAATACGTCAATATACAAAGCTGAAATTCTAAAAAGGTGTCCCCAACATAGTCGCCAGATCTGTCACACATCTTTCATGTTTTATACAATTGTGAAGTACATGACGAGTCTTTTAAAAAATATAAAGTAAAAGAAAAATATTTTTTATTTTCCGAGTCGCCACTTGGAATTGAGTTTTTTTAGGTTTTCCAAGTCGCCCGATAATTCCTAAATTAAAAAAAAAATTATTTTTAGTTTACGAAAAACAGAGATTAAATAAAGAATTCTATCCCGTGGTTCTAGAAAATTTTTTTATGTTTCTTTTTATTTCTCATCAACCAGTCGCTTTATTAACTTATATTTGGTTAAAAAATTTTTTTTTGGATAAAAAAGTAAATTTGTATTAGTTACTATGTTTTTATAAAAAACAAAATTGATTGTCTTAGGAGCGTAACCGCACACAAGACCCTTTTTTTTAGAAAAAAATACACACCAAGGATCGTAACCGAACACATGATGATATTTGATTATTTTTTTTAAAACAACAGATAATTAATTACTCAACTTTTTTTAAAAAATAATGATAAAAAATGAATAAATAAATATGTTGCAATATATAGAAATTTATCTCGCTCACAACAATTGCAAACTTCTTATTAATATTTATTTTCTATCAGAAGAAACAAATAGTCATTTAAGTATTACTACTTGACAATAACAACAAAAGAAAAAATATATTTTTCTTTTACAGAATATTAATTAAACATCTTCATGAAAGAAGTAGTGATATACTAGTATTAATATTTTTTTTCTAAATATATTGATAAAATTTCAGACATAATAATTTTAGTAAAATTTCTGTTTTATACAAAATGGTCACATTGCTCTCTTTGAAAGAAGATTAAAAAATAGTCAATTTTATCTAGTTAGATTACTAAGTCAAATTAGCCGATTTTGTATTTTTATTTTAATTGCCATTTCATATATTTATTTTTGCATAAAAATTTATGAAAAGACCATATTTACATTTTTTTTTTTTTTTTTTACAAAAATGACCAGATTTACATTGTTTGCAAAAATGATCAGATTTACATTTTTTTACAAAAATGATCAAATTTACATTCTTTACAAAAATGATCAAATTTTTTGTTTTATAAAAACGACCAGATTTACATTTGTTGAGCATTAAACCCCAACTCTTCTTGAAAACTTAAGAGTCAATGCGTGCATTAGACTCTTTCTTTTTCCAAGGTGCCACCATAGATGACCAATGGATTTTTCCTCTTTTTTTTTCTTCTTTTTATTTTTCAGATTTATTAAAAGACTGTTTTGCCCTTTTAGATGACTCATTTATTTTATTCATTATTTGAATAATAACTAATAAGTAATCTGAAAATTCTAAAATAGGCCAAATGTCATTATAGATGACCCATTTATTTTATTCATTAATTGAATAAAACCTAATGAGCCATCTGAAAAATTTTAAATAGGCCGAAAACTAATTTTAGATGACTCATTTCTTTTATTTATTAATTGAATAATAGCTAAATGAGTCATCAAAAAACTTAAAATAGGTCCAAATATCATTTTAGATGACCCATTTTTTTTATTCATTGATTGAATAATAGCTAATGAGCCATCTGAAAATTCTAAAATTTGATCTTAGAAATAATCGACTCAAGCTCATCATACCCTTTTTTGTGACTCCCAATATGTTGACCATTTCATCAAGACCAAAAAATCAAAAGAAAATCAGCCCAGTAACACAAAATCTAAACATCTAAATCATTTTGAAGATAACACAACAAATGAAGGCAGAAAAATAAAAATAAAAATATATATAAAAATAAAATTAAAAAAAAATAAATTCAAGCAACAACACCAACATGATAAATTTAAAGAACACTAACAAAGCAATACAAAATACGACACCAAAACAATTTATATGGTTAAAAGAAAATGATAATGACGGGTTTGGATAGAGGTTGAGAGGGGGAAAAGATTGATATAAATTTTTGGGTAAATGAAGGTCGCCGAAAAAATTCGCCGGAATTTTTTTTGACGGATTTTGGACCTAAAATTTATATCAAATGACAGTCCTTGAAGAGATCTATACATGTAAAGGGTTTGGGATGGAAATGATCGAAACTTCGTAAATCTAAGGAGAAAAGTGAAGATTCGTATTTGGTTTTTCTTAGATCTACCGAGTTTGGCTATAGATATGGATTAATGGTTTGTGGATTTGTGCAGAGGAGGGTGAAAGGAAGAGATGGTAAATTTTTGAATAAAAATTCGACCAAAAAGGTGGTGGCCACCGGCGGAGTGGGAGCAAAGGGAAGAAGAAAATAAAAATCTAAATAGAAAATGTTAATTTTGGAGTTTTTGTATTTTTGTTAGGGTCCAATAATAGTCGTTGAATCAGAATATCATGAATGATTGAGATTCAATCTTGACCATTTCTATCGAATCGGGTCAAAATTAATTGGGCTATCAGAAATTGATCTAAATCAATCCAATTCAAACAAAATTGGGTCATTTGGGCCAATAAAAATAATAATACCAACAAAGACAAACAACCCAAAAATACAAATAAAAATATATATAAAAAAATTACTATATATTGTAGGAATAAAATAAACTCGTCAAAAATTAGGTGTTCACAACTGCCTGTGGGAAGAATATGCAGAAATCGAATATCAATAAGACATTAGCACATACATGAATGATGAAACACTACTCACTAATTTACTACTCGAAAGCAAAATTACAAAGTGATATTTTAAGTTAAAGATACAAAAAAAACTAAGAAAACAAAGAGTATTAGACATTAATAACAACACAAAACAAGAACCAGCAGTCCAACAATACAAAATAATAATTAGTATTCAAAACAAGAACCTACAACTCAAAATAAGAATAAAAAACAACACTACAGTCCAATTCGATCAGACGAAAGTTGTCATTTGGACCTTGTGTGCATTTTAGTTTTCCGTTCACCACAATAACATTCAAACTATAAGATGCCTGAGAGGAAATGAAACTCTTTAGATATATGATAGAAAGTAAAGCTAACTCAACGAAAAAATAGAAAAACAAGTGTTGAATGCGAATAGAAAAAAATTTAAATTAAATTTTACTTAATTGTTGATAGTTATATCAACATATCCACAATACTAGATTCGTTTTCACTATGAGCCATATTTACAAAAAAATATGAAAGAACTTGTTAGATATAAGCAACATACATCATAAATTCTTTTTGATATAATCACATAAAATATTAAATTCTTACCAAGTTCAAGAGCTCAAGATACTCTATATCCTACTCAACATTAATTGGAATTGATTCATTTCTACACCAATCTTGAAGAGAAATAAGAGCTTACACTAGTTTCGGAGTCGATGAATTCCTAAAAGGATCAAGAATGTGACCTCTTGTGCTAAATGCACATTCAAATTCGACATTTAAATAGGAATGACCAATACATCATGAGTCATCTCAACAAGGATAGTAAATCTTGGCTCATTAAATTTTCACCACTTTAATATATCAAAATCATCCGTCTCTGGATCATCATCTTCAATAATATATCTACCCAACTCTGATTTACTACTTGAACTTCTGCTGACTACTTTATGCCTCACAAATTCGAGTTTCGTTTTCATTGATACTCTTTTTGAAAGTTGCAATAACTATTCACGCTAGATATACTCGATGATATCTGAGATGAAGTAGGTGAAGATGATGCAAATAAAGAGACTTTTGATGATTTGTTAAATAATGATCAAACAAATCCTTCATATATTTATCCATTACATCAGCAAGTGAAACCCCGATTTTTTCCAAACATATCACAATTGCAAAACGAACATAATGAAACTTGTTAGGAGGATCCAACGCAGATGATATAATTATTATTTTGTTTATGTTATCTGGTTTGCCCCAATATTTTCTGAATTTTTCTCTCATACTTTCTGCCATTTTTTAAAGTTAGAATCTTCATTTTCTTCATGTCTTTCAAAATAAGATCAAGCTCAAAAATTTTCACAAAGGGCACATTATTTGTAACATACTTTGAACCAGAGACCTTCAAAGTAAGTGTATAAAAATTTTAAAAAAACTTGATCATTGACCTCACTTTTTCCCAAACAATACTAGTGAGGACACCTGCTTTAGTTCCAACTTCACAATCATGGGTACGGAGAAAATCAAGAAACTCAATATCGTAAAAACTATATCTTTCAAATGTAAGTTCAAAGTGTTGTATAAAGTGTTTTATCAAGGATCAAGTATGTAGAGTTCCACCTAGTAGGAACATCTAAACATAATGATTTCTTACAAGTTATCAATTGAGATTCACAACATTCTTTAAATTTTTTAATTCTTGTGGGAGATTGTCTAATGTATTTCACGGGTTGCCTCACTTGCTTGACTAACTCACCAACTTCCTTTAATCCATCTTGCATAATAAGATTAAAAATATGTTCCATACACCTCACATGGAGATGTTGACCATCCTTTATATTGGTTCCCCAATTAGTCAATTGACGTTAGACATTTCTGTCACAATAACGCTGTTGGAACTAGTATTATCAACTGTTATGGTAAATACATTGTTCAAATCCCAATCCAACAAATAATTAGTAATGAAAGCTGCCATATCACCACCTTTATGACTAGAAATAGGATAAAAATTATAATTCGTTTATGTAAAGTCCAATTTCTATCTATAAAGTGGATTGTTAGAAACAAGTAGTTGTTCTTTCAATAGATGTTCATGTATCTATCGTAAGAAAAACTTTTAGACGTGATTCTTTGAAAGACTTCTTGAAGAGTTTTTTTCTTTCACTATAAAGTTCATAACAATCTCTTGTCAAAGTTCTAAGGGAAGGAATATTAAATTATGGCACTGTAACTTTCATGAAATTTCTAAAATCTTCCTTCTCAACAATATTAAATGGCTACTCGTCAAAATTATCATTTGAGCTAAAGTTTTTCTACTTTGTGTTTGATCAAATTTCCAAATGCTAATAACCCTTTCCTTTGCTATCATCGAAGATGGTTAAAAAATTATTAATTTTTTACCATCATCTACGTTAGAGGGAAGGTTATGACAGTTTTTGTTAGTCAAATGATTATTCATAGCCGAAGTACCATTACCTTTTGAGGTAGTAACACAAGTCTTTTCATAATATTTACATTTTTCTCTAGTAGCTCCATCTTTATCGATGAATTTCTCAAAATGCTTCCAACAAGAAGCCCTAGGTTCCATGACTTTTCTTTTCTTTGAAGCTTCAATGTCAGCTTCAACTTCAGTCGGAGATGAAGCATAATGTATGGTTTCGTTTGAAGCTCCACTTTCGCTTATCTTACTTTCAATTTCTATCATTTTCAAAAAAAAAAAAAGATGTGAGAACTGAGAACCCATAGGAAATTTAGTGAGAATCACCGCGAACTGGCATGCATAAAGTATAATGGAGAATCGCGGTCAAGAAACTACTCTTCGGGTCAATGGCTCACTGCCTCGAGTAGTTTTTCACTCTTCACTTCCGTCTCAAAACTTAGGTTTGTGTGAACTGTGAATTGTAATTTACCAATTTGTGAATTATGATTTTAGGTGGATAAGGATAAATAGATATAATGTAATGGGCTATTGAGTTTTATTGGGTTGGGCTTTTAGTTAAGTTATTTAACTATTAAATATATGTGTGTGGGGTAAATATGTAATACATCAATTCGGTGTTTCGGTTAATCGAAATAAAAAACTTAAAAATCGAAAATCAAACCGAATTATCAAAAATTTAAAACTAAAAATCAAAATTGATAAATTTAATCAAAATATCAATATAAAATTAAAAAAAAACAGTTCAATCGATTTTTTCAATTTCGACCAAATTATACCAAGCTTAATAATTACATAAATAACCAATGATAGATTAGAACAATTAATAATAGTACTTTTAATATTTTTTCTATTTAAGATGCATGTTACTGATTACCTGTTTTTGTGATACTTGCCAATATCATTTAGCTCAAGATTTTGAGGAGGAGTTGACTTAAAACAAACATATTTGTGTTGATGACGTGTTATAAAATAGAAGCTCATATGAATATAATATAAAGAGAAGAAGACAAGATATAGAGATGAAGAAGATGATTTTTCTTCTTATTCAAGTTTGTCATACAATGGTGAATGATATCTCTATTTATAGGTAGAAAAATCAATCAAAATATCACCATGTATAATGTCAAATTAGTAGATACATTGTTATCCCAAAAAGGTTCATATCACCTCAGGAATACATAGTCATGATAAGTATAAGTTCATGAATAAGCTTAATGGACAATCCACTTAATTCAATGAATTTATAACATTTTTGGCACTTTAACAAATAATTTTTGATGCTTTATTTTTTTTCCTGTTTTGTCAGTTCTTAGTCATATCTTATAATTGATTGTTGACATCAATCTTTCTAAGAGTCAGTTTGATATATGACTTTGCATTCATACACATGACGAGCTTTCAACTTACATTTTAATGCACATAATGAGCTCTGATACCAGAATTTTTTAATTTAAAGTCTTTTCTCCTTCCTATGTGAATAATAAAAGTCTTATTTGTACCATTTAATTTTATCTATAAGCTCAATATTATGTGGCATACATAAGGCTTGCTTTCTTATTTTCAGACACAGACAAGAAAAAAAAATAAGAAGTTGTTTTAGAGATTGAGAAAAAGAGGAAAAAAAATACTTGAGAAAATTTTTGTTTAATCAGTCCGTTGTAAACATAATTTGCTTCTATATTGTAATTGAATGGAAGATGTTATCTTATTTCAGTAGGTAATAGTAAATAAATACAATACATAAGGTGCTAATTAAGGAAATATATAAAGAGTGATTCCTATAGATCTGCTACAGATCTGCAGTGATCTCTATAAATCTGCTGCCCATATATAGCTATGTATATTACTAAGACTAAGTCTAAATACATTCTATAATACTCCCCCTCAAGCTGGAGTATATATTGATCATGCCCAACTTGTTACAAAGATAATCAACTCGAGTTTCATTCAACGCTTTTGTGAGCAATTCAGCTACTTGCTCTCATGTCTTCACGTAGCTGATGGAAATCAAGTTTTCCTGAATCTTTTCACTAATAAAATGATAGTCAACCTCAATGTATTTAGTTCTTTCATGATACACCGAATTTGAGGCAATATGCAGGGCAACTTGATTATCACACCAAAGCTTTGCTGATGTATGATATTTTAGCCCAATTTCAATTAGAAGATGATATATCCATATAATCTCACATGTAGACTGTACATAGCTCCGTACTCAGATTCTGCACTTGATCGAGATACAACACTTTGTTTCTTACTCCAAGAAACTAGGTTCGCTCCAATAAAGACACAATAGCATGTAGTCGATCTCTTGTCAATTTTGAATCCAGCATAGTTAACATCTGCAAAACACTTAATGCGAGTATGACTGTGATTTTTATGTAATATCCCAAGACAAGGGTCTCCTTTCAAGTAAGATAAAATTTGTTCCAAAGATGCCCACTGTTTGATTGTAGGCGAGGACATAAACTGACTAACAACACATACTGCAAATACAATGTATGGACGAGTCACAACAAGGTACTTTAACTTCCAAACTAACCTCATGTATCTCTCAGGATCATCAAAGGGGTCGTTATAATCTTTCATAAGTTGCACATTGAGAACCATTGGAGTACTGCAAGGTTTAGTTGCCAACTTTCCAATGTCTGTAAGAGATCAAGAATATATTTTTTTTGAGACAAAAGAATTCCCTTCTTGTTTGTATTTACCTCTATATCCAAAAAGTACTTCAACTGACCCAAGTCATTCGTATGAAACCTAGTATGCATGAAGGATTTGAGGAAAGAGATCCCCACATAATCACTTCCCGTGATGGCAATGTCATCAACATACATAACCAGTAGGGTAGTACCAACTATTAATTGTCGGTAGAAGACTAAGCGATCGCATTTGCTCATATTCATCCAAAACTCCAGTACTATCTCACTGAACTTCCTAAACCAAGCTCGGGGACTTTGTTTCAATCCATACAAGGACTTCTTCAAATAACAGAATCTACCATACTCTCCTTGAGCAACAAAACCAACTGGTTTCTCCATATATACTTCCTCTTGATGATCACTATGAAGGAAGGCATTTTTGATATCCAACTGATGTAAAGGCCAATTCTCAGAAGCAGCTAAAGAGATGAACAAGCGGACGGAAGTAAGTTTCTCAACCAGAGAGAAAGTGTCTAAATAATCCACTCCATAAGTTTAAGAATACCCTTTAGCCACAAGCCTAGCTTAAACCTTGCCCCAGAACCATCTGAATTAACTTTGACTGTGAACACCCACTTACATCAAAATGGTTTCTTTGGGCTAGGTAAATCCACCAAATACCAAGTGTGATTTTCCTCTAAGGCATGTATTTCCTCAAGCATCGCATCATACCATTCAGGATAGTTCAAAGCTTCCTTCACTGTTTTAGGAGTCTAAAGAAGCAACCAAGGACCTCGACATAGAGGATAAGCGGTCATAGGAATCAAAATTAGTAATGGGATATGTGGATTGACAAGTCTTTTTACCTTTGCAAAGAGCAATAGGGAGATCCAAATTCTCTGAAGGATCGGGTGAAGAAAGATTTGATAACAAAGGAACCGGTGAAGAACATATATCATTGATCTCTCGTCTTCTCGAACAAACATGAACAATTGGTGGTCTTGCTGGAGCAGAAGTTGTAGGTTCAATAGTAAATTGGTGTTCAATAAGGGAGCAAGGAGATTGAAGAACATTATTTGACTGTTCTTTCACAACACGAGTAACTTGATAGACTAACCACACATCTTCCTCCTCTTGAGTTGTAGAAATGGGAGGTGTATAGAAGAATGGTGTAGTATATGAAAATATCACATTATTTGACACCAAGTATTTACTAAGTACAGTAGAATAACATCGATAACCCTTCTAAAGGTGTGAATAACCCAAGAAAACATACTTCAATGCCTTAGGGTCCAACTTGGTCAAATATGGCCGAACATCTCAAACATAACATGTGCTTCCAAATACCATAGGCTCCACTGGAAATAGTGACTTGTTTGGAAAAGAACATTATAAGGCATATGACCAACAAGAACAGTCGATGGCATGCGATTAATCAAAAAACAAGTTGTAGAGACTGCATCGGCCCAAAATTGTTTAGGAACCTTCATTTGGAACAAGAGTGCTCGAGCTGTCTCAAGTAGGTGCCTATTTTTTCTCTCGACAACTACATTTTGAGAGGGTGTATCAACACATGAAGTTTGATGAAGAATACCATGTTGTCCCATGTAAGACTGAAACAATTTCGACATATATTCTTTAGTATTATCACTCCTTAGAATACGCACTGAAGTATTGAACTGAGTTTTAACTTCAGCACAAAAGTGAGTAAACACTTCAGAACGACTCTTCATAAAATAAATCCAAGTTATTCGAGAGAAATCATACACAAATGTGACAAAATACTTATGTACGGTTTTGAAAACAACAAGACATGGTCCCCCAAACATCTGTATGAACTAACTCAAAAATTTACTCCACCCGCTTATTAACCCTTGGATTTGTTGAGCTACAATGGTGTTTGGCACATTGACACGCCTCACAAACTAGTGAAGGAATTTTCTGAAACTGAGGACAGAGCTTTTTCAACATAGACAAAGAAGGATGTCCTAACCGACAATGTGCCTCAAATGGAGACACGCCATAAGAGTAGGCAGCAAATCGAGGATACCAATATTCATCAAGAATGTAGAGACTATCAGATACATGTACTTTACCAATAACTTTATTTGTCTTCAGATAACGAAAGAAACAATGATTGGGAAAGAATGAGATATAACAATTCAGGTCTTTGGTAAGCTTACTAACAGACATCAAATTAAAGGCTAACTTTGATAGACCTAAAACACATGACAAAGTAATGGAAGAAGCTGGTTTTACAGTCCCGAATCCTATAATATTACAGATTGAACCATCAGCAACCGTCACAGGAGAGAGTGCTCCGCGTAATAAAAAGCTAGAATATATATTAGGATTACCTGTCATGTGATCTGTGGAACCTGAAATCGATCACCCATTTATTTGAAGAGGATATAAGACATGCTGTTCCTAACTCAACAAGGGTGGTAACTGAAATAGATTCTTTTTGTATTTTTTGATATTGTGAGAATTTTGCAAACTCTTCCGCCGAAACCAAAGTTATTTTATCCGAGGACATATGAGCCACAATTTCAGCCATTCTCTCCAAATATTTTAGTAGCACAAGAACTCATCAATAGAAAATATAACTAGTATGTGACCCCACAAACACTGCTGAACAAATTCTAAAAGAATGATTTTAACAACTAAGAAACCAATTGTGTACCCCTGAGTACTTTACGTGTAGACAAGAGAAAGTAATGAACAATCAAATACCCAAGCAAGTTTTTCACAAAAAGAAATCCTATACCACAACTTATGACCAAACTACACAAATTATCTAATCTGAAGTAGACAAGAGCAGCCACAGAACCACAAATCACAAACCAGATTCAACATAGCAGAATAGAAACGAACCTGAGTGACAACAAACTTTTCAGATCATATTGGAACACCAGAACAGACCTGAGAAGTGGCGAACAAACTTTTCAGATCGTATTTTAACACTAGAACAAACTGAGACTTGCCAGAAATATGTGTCGATGCCGTAAAAAACCAAATCAATTCAGTTAGACACACACCTTCACGTGCCAACGCGTGATGAACAAAAGATTGTATGATCGGTGCGTGACAGCCACTCGCTTCACAACCAGATGCCGGTGAACAGTGGTTTGGCTGGAAAATATACTCCACCTCCTTCTGTGGTGGTGATAACACAGACTGACCACTTTAAATCAGTGGAATAGAAATCCAAACTTCTTTCATAACACACCCAAAATGACACGAGCATAATGACTCTGATACCATGTAATTGAATGGAAGATGTTATCTTATTCCAATAGGTGAACAGTGAATAAATACAATACATAAGGTGCTAACTAAGGAAAGAAATGAAGAGTGATTCCTATATATCCGCTACAGATCTGCAGTCGTCTCTATAAATCTGGTGCCTATATATAGTTATGTATATTATTAATATTAAGTCTATATACATTCTATAACATATGTTAACTGTTAGATCATGCTCAAATGTGAATTGAGAGTTCTCAACATCTAGTTCTTTGAGAAAAGTTGGAATGTGTTACAATAATTTCGATCAAAATTTATGTATGTTTTAACTATTTTCCCTGAATTTAGGCAATTAGTTATATTGAATACTTACCTTTACGATTCTTATAATTCCCGTTTTTGTGTTTTCAATGTCCATTCTAACATGACTGGATGAATTAGTCATTAAATCCATCTTTAGTTCCACCTTCATACATTTTGATGATTTTTATTGACTGTAGCTGTAACCATGCCAAGATGAAGGGGGTGCCTGCTACTGATGCCAAAGAAAACAAAAGGCTCCTTCATATAGTATATAGCTAGCAGATTTGGGAAGGAGAGCAAGCCATGACATTTATGATCTGCTCCTAAGTTCAAATCATAATTCATATCTTAGAGGTCTATTTTGGTATGATTATATCCTTTAAGTTGATGCAATATGCGAACTTGGAAGAAATCCTTATATAAAAATAATCTTATCAGTGCAGGTCTATTTTGAGACAGACTTATTGAACATTTAAAACGTCAAAAAACCAATCTCCGAGCAAGTACTCGAAACTAATATGATACTCTCAGAATAAAAATCTAATATGCAAGTTAATCATAAAATATATTCGGAAGTTGTTGGAATCATCAAATCAGCATTTCAAGGTCAACTTGATCAAATATGGACCATAGTCAATCTATAACTTTTCAAACTACTAGAAATTCAACCAAGAGTACAAATCACTTCTAAGCGCTTTAAAATCAATCTAAACCACCTAACTACTAAGTCATTACTGAACTTTCATACCTAACGAAGCTATCAAAATCAATCTCATAAACTCAAAATTTTGACTTGGCTCAAATTTTCAAACATAAAGTTTATTCTTTGATAATGCATTGAATTGTCTCAAAAATCATGACATTCATCCCTGCAAACAGGGGTATATCTATATGTATGATTGGGGTTCCATGACATCAATGATCTCAATTAAAACTATGTATGTATATATGTACATACATACAACATGTATTAATAACTAATTGATTATATATGAAATCTGTAATTTATTAATCAAAATTCTTAATGGTGCGACTGGTAAAAGACTTGAGTTCACCACACTAGTGTCGAGGGTTTGAAATGCCTAGTCAGCTCTATGTAGTTGGGTTCTTATTTTTCTCCATTAATGTGTATAAGGCTTCAATTCCCCCCCACCCCTACTCTTCTTTGTTTGCTATTATTATTTAATGATGCAAATGATTTTATTTTTTTTGCTTCAGTAAATTCCTACTTTAAGAGAATTTTGTCTTTCACTAAGCATTTATCTTTTCATTTTAGTATTGCATGTGTATTCTTTATTGACTATTGATGAGTACCCAATTTTGAACATAATATCAATATTAATAAAAATATATTTTTGATACAATTTTAATTAATAATAAATAAATAAACATTGAAATGATGGATATTATTATTGTTAGTGCTTTTTGAATTAAAAGTTTTCTTAATCTTTTACGTCATGCTAAGCGGGTTGAAATAATAATTTTTTTCCTCTCAACTATGTATCTTAAGCGAAGACGACTGAATTGAAGCTATAGTTGTTTTTTATATTTTCTCTCAATTATATATCTATAATAATTCAGTAAGACAATGAATGACTAATAATATAATGGTAGTTTGATTTTTAAAGTGCAAAATCTCTATTTTTCTCAAGATTTTAAAGAATACGATCTCTTATTATTATAAAAAAAACAATGAAGAAAAACTACCTGACTAGACATACTTCACTACTATATATACTTATATTACCTCTAGTTTTTTTAAAAAAATACAGATAATATCATTTTTAATATTTATATCATATATTTTAAAAGATTTATTTAGATACACAAATCTCTGAAATATGCTATTGATAATTATCTTAAAATTTAAACTCCTTAATTAATGGTACATTAGCTATTCAAATTATTATCTCGTTACCCTAATGTTCACCTCCACCCCACATACTTCACATCCATCCATCTCTCTCTCTCTCTTCCTTAACTAAACCCTCATAATCAGCATCATACAAACTCATATTCAGTGTCGTCAATACAAACTCATATGCATTATTGTTATGGTCCCAACATCCTTTCTATGAATTAGTCATTAACTAGCTATGTGAAATCAATATTATTCGGAAGAAGTTCAAGGTTTCTTCAACACAATTGTTGTATCAATGAGATAAATTATTATTATTATTTTTCATTACTTTTTTGTATCTTGATTTACATTTCGTTCATGTACTTGAGATATAGTTTATATTGGTGTAAAATTTGATTTTACAAAATTTTAAAAATTAGATTTTTGTCATTGCAGGGTCTTCATCCGTCAACATCCAAAACAAAAATTTAAGAGACAAAGGAAGAAACCGATGAAGAGTACGAAGAGTACAATTAAATGTTTTTATGATTTCATTATTTTAGGAGCACTTGTGTAAATCTGTTTGGTTTGTTAATTATTCACCGGTTAATGAAATAAGTTACACTCCTTTAATTCAAAGTAATAAATTGTGTATCTCGACTTTTAAAATCGATGGATACATGTATCTCACAAAAACTGTTACATGTATCTCAAGACCGAAATATTCAAAACAATTAAGTTACAAAAGAAGGAATTAATGAAGAAGATGAAGTTTAAATTACAAAATTACTGTGATTTATGATTTCATTATTTAAGGAAAACTTGTCAAAGTTGATAAGCAAGAATCTTGTAAATCAATTTTGATTTTTAATTATTCATCCATTAATACTTTAATTAAGAAAATAAGTTATACCTCTTTAATTCAAAGTGATAAATCGATCATGCATCTCTACTTTTAAAATTGCTGGATACATGTATCTCGAGAGTAATATATTGATACATGTATCTCAATTAATCTTCTAATTAAGGAAATCAGTTCGACAAATACATGTATCTCCCGTATTTAGACTTATGTATCTTATGCATGAAATATGATACAGAAAGTAGTATTTGAAACCATTGGGAAACCGAATAATTAAAATCTAAACTAGTGGGATTGATGTAGTTTGACTAGACATACTTCACTACTATATATACTTATTTTACCTCTAGTTTTAAAAAATTACACATAATATCACTTTTAATTTTTATACCATATATTTAAAAAGATTTTATTAGATACACAAATCCCTTAAATACGGTATTGATAAATATCTTAAAATTTAAACTCCAAATTCAAATTATTTTCTCATTACCCAATGTTCACCTCCAGTCCACATACTACACGTCCACCCATCCGTCTCTCTTCCTTAACTAAATCCTTATAGTCACATCATACAAACTCATATTCATTACCATCAATACAAAACTACTTAGGTATCTTTAATAGAATATCTAAAAAATATACTCCCTCCATTCCATATTAACTTAAGCTTTGAGGTATTTCACACCCTTTAAGAAAAGTAGGTTAGAACATAAATTGAACACAATTTTCTAGCTTTATCCTTATTAATTATTGTTAAAATTAACTAAACATCAATTATAATAACTAATTCCAATACTAACTTAAAGGGTGAAATTGGAAGAATATTTTAAAAATAGTCTTGAAGATTGAAAACATAAGTTAATTTGAAAAATAAAAAAGGGCTCAAAGCTTAAGTTAATATAAAATAGAGGGAGTATATATTGAAGGATAAATTAGAAA
Organism: Solanum sitiens; assembly: GCA_016801875.1. Classification (NCBI taxonomy): domain Eukaryota; kingdom Viridiplantae; phylum Streptophyta; class Magnoliopsida; order Solanales; family Solanaceae; genus Solanum; species Solanum sitiens. Next base: position 4,436,233 of record JABWTJ010000024.1, read on the forward strand.
TTAAGTCACAATTACTACTAACATAATTAGTCAAAATGCAACAATTTAAAATATTTATTTAAAATGGCAGAATGATAATATTTTTGTAAAATAATATGTATTCATATTTTAGTATATTCTAGTATTTTGAATTAATTTTATTTATGGAAAGAGCCATTTATTGGACCAAAATACACGCTAATAACTGTTTTAAACTTAAAAAAAATAAAGTAATAAAATTTGCCTTTTTTCATTACCATTCATCTTTCTTCCCCGCATTTCACGTTTTTTTATCATATCTCAACTTTCAAGTTTGGATTCCTTCACGGTGCTAAATTGTTGCTGACCAAGAAATTCTTTATTGTTAAACTAAAACTATTTATTAATTAAAGCAGATTTCTCGATTGGCAAGGTAATTTCCATCCTCCGAAATTATTTTTTTGATTTGATGTTTAAAGCACTGATTTTACACATTACGGATTTCCCGTCAAATTTTTTCAATTTTCATGTGATTTTGTTTAAATATTCATCATGTATTTATAATTTTCAATTTTTTTTTGTGATTCTCTTTTAATTATTCAGGTTTTGTAGATTCTAGAAATTCATATATATGTTTATTTTGTTTGATGTTGAATACATTTTAATATTTGAATACATATTTTTAATATGATATTGAATATATTTATATCATTATACAAAATACAATAGAAAAACTAGAACGAATACAAATACAAATACAAAATAATATATCTATTAGAATGAATACTACTTTAGAAATGAATCATAATTTTGAAGAGAAAAATAAAATATATAATAAAAAAATAAAATGAATATAAATATGTTTCTTAAATAACTAGTTCACTACAAATTCATTTGACATACCTATTGGAATAAATACGAACTAACAAAGAAATACAAGTTTAATTATACAAAAGACAACATGAAAACTAGAATGAATACAAATACAAACGACATACATATTGGAATGAATATGATTTAAGAAAGAATACAAAATTCTGGTAAATAAAATAAATACATTGTGAGAAAAGTGTATCAAATAACATATAAAAATATAACATGAAAACTAGAATGAATACAAATACAAATGACATACATATTTGAATGAATACGATTTAAGAAAGGATACTAAATTCTGGTAAATAAAATAAATACACTGTGAGAAAAGTATGTCAAATAACATATAAAACTATAGGTGTTCAAATTTGTAAATTTTTTAAAAAACAATTTTTTTAATATATTAAACTCTAAGACATTATCATAAAGTTTCATAACAATAATTAGTTTTGAAAGATAAGGACAAATAATGGCCTTTGGGAAGAAGAAAGAGACCACCTATTTTAGGTCTCATATTCTTTTGTAAAGAAAGTAATAAAAATTTTCAGCAACTTAATCTAATTTGAAATATTTCCCCCCTTGATTTTCTCTAGTTTGTTATTTCTTAATTATATTATGAAAATTAAATAAAGAAAAAAAATACATAAATCAACCCACAACAAACTAAAATATTGTTGTTATGAAACTATATAAATAAGAACAAGAATAAAGTAGAGAGAAGAGAAAAAATTTCTTATTCATCTTGAAGTATATTTAAGGTTTTATGGATCTCTTCACAATGAAGGAAAATCCTTCTATTTATAGGGGAAATCTAACTTTGTCCCTAGATAGGATTCCTAACCATATTCTAAAAGGACTCCACATAATTAGAAATTCACTGTAATACAAATATGTTTATAACACCCCCCCTTGAATGTCGGTAGATTATGTGCCTCGTTAAAATCTTACTAGATAAAACCCAGTGGGAAAAAAATCTAGTGAAGGAAAAAAAGTACACATATCCAATAATGCGCATCATGGATGCCTCATTAAGAACCTTACAAGGAAAATCCAATGGGACAAAACCTTGTGAGGGAAAAAGAGTAGATCACGTATTAACCCCCCCCCCCCCTCAATGAGAACATCAATCCAGAGACTTGAATCTTCGTTTTCCAAGCTTGTGAACCATCTTCTTGAAAGTTGTAGTTGATAGAGACTTGGTGGATAAATCAACAATATTATTACTTGAACATACATGTTGCATGTTGATATCACCATTCTTGGAAGATCATGAATGTAGAAAAACTTTGACGAAATATGCTTCCTTCTATCTCCTTTTATGAATCTTCCCTTCAAGGTAAAAGATTTTTGCAAGTTCCTTGCTTCAACTTCTTTAAGCAAATAATCTATTGTCTTTTGAAAACTCTTCAAGATTTCCAATTCTAGACGTCAACTTGCATAACAATACTTCTATATGCTTTATGCATTTTGAATCTATTTAATCCGTATAAGGATTATAAACAAGTTCTCCAAAAACTTACACATACTTTAGATTTTGAATACTTCATGACTTTTTATATTAATTTTGTCAAGTCATTGAAAACATTTAATATTAAATGTATGACGTCTTGTAGTGCCTAGATTGCAAGTCAAATAAGCTTTACGCTTACCAAGATGCATCATTCCACTTTTCACTTGATAACTATTTTTACATCAGCATGCTTTAATAAACGCAAAATTCATATCCTCATAATCTTTAACAATATTGCGCGTTATTGTATCAAAGATATCGTCAACGATATATCTTTTTGTATCGATTCTCAGTATGACATAACTTATTGAGATCTTATCACTTCATTATTTTTAGGTAGCTAGCCCTCTCATGAGGTTTTATAAAGTGTTATGTCGTAGGCTCTCCAAGAGCACATTGTCTCCTTATTATGATCATTTTGATTCTTTGATCCTCCCCTTTTTTAAGGATTATTTTACTCAAATTCGATTAGTTTATCATGCTTCATGCATCTAGTAGACTCTATCCTTAACAGACATTTAATAGGAGTATTTACAACTCCTGTGTTGCTTCTAATCTCCCACTTATGTTAGACAAACTAATATATATATCTCAATCTTTTGGAGAATCTATCTTTGTGCATCATTGTATTCATCCATTATATACTACACATCAAAATAATCAGATGAAAAATATCTGGTCCCAAACCATAAATCAATTGGAAAAAAAATTGATCATAATTTATTGATCTGATGCATACAATTACTTTTGTATGCGGTATCATATTTCATATCATTACATGGAGCTTTATTTTCTCAAGCAATGATTTCACTATCTCAGACATTTAATTCTCTACTTTCATTTTTTTTTCATTTTGTGTTAGATATATAGATATATTCTTATGAAAGTATTTTCTACTTGTTGCAAGATTTATTTTAAAATTATATTTTTATGTTTGTTTGGTTGCAAATAAAAAATTACAATATTTTATTTCGGAATGCAAATAAAAATATTTTTGTAAAAACATTATATATCTAACGCAAAATAAAAAATAAAAAAAATTGAAAGCAGTGTATTAAATGAGATGAGATGGAGTAATTTTTTTTTCTTTTCAAAAATAAAAATAATATTTAAAACATATTTAGGAAAGAGTGAGTTCTTTTTGTTTTGGTGTGGGGGGGGGGGAGGGGGAGGGGAGGTAAGGAGGGAGAGGTGGTGGATTGGGAACCTCTTTTCTTAAAAATATATTTTTGTAATTTTTTGAATTTAATTATAATCTAAAAATATTATCATAAATATCAGCAAAACAATATTACATGGTATTAGTGTTACTACTTGTTAATCAAATACACAAATAAAATCATCTTTATAATATTTATTTTTGATTTCAAGTAAAAGTATAAATAGCAAAATAGAAATATTAACCTAATTGTTTTCCAATTATCATAATAAAACACAAAAAATATGACAATATTCCATAGATTATTGGCCTATGTAGTGATTTTCTAAAAGTTTTAGGGAATTTTTATTTTATGTAGTACATATTTTAAAAATATAATTTGTAATTAAATTGTATATTTCAAACTTCAAACATTTTTTGAGTTTAGACTCTTATTATTCTTAATAATCTACTTTTTTTTTAAAGAAAATAATTTTTATTTGGCCCCACGTGTCGGTCCTATTCATATTTTTCAAGCCCACCAATTAGAAAGCTTATTCAAGTCGGGCTAAAAAACTCTTTTCATAAATGAACTAAAAATTGATAATCCAACCTTATCAAATCACGAGTTAGGTGCCAGTTGCCATTGTTGTCAATATATGTTAAATCAGTTCTCTTGTCCACCGGATTGAAGGGCAAGAAATGCACCTCCCTGATACCAGCTTGTGCCTCTTTTGGATCAGCAAGCATGCCAACCATGCAAGCATCGATTGCATCTTGATTATCAACTCTAGAGGCCCTTGTGGCAAGGAGGAGCACATATTCTTTATCTACTACCTTAGCAAACACCTCAACCAAGCGTCTGTAGACACTCAACTTGTTAAGAGTCAAGGTACCTGTCTTGCCACTGCACAACACATCCATTCCAACCATTTCTTCAATAGCAGTCATTCTCTTAATGCTGGGAGAGCCTATGGGATCCAATAGCCATAGTGACTGACAACACAGTAGGCATAGCAATGGGAATACCACCAATAAGGAGCACAAAGAGATTGTCAATTCCATCCATGTACTTCCTGTGCTGGATTGATACATGACAATAATCTCAACCAGCATACCAATAGCAATAGAGCAGATACAGAAGTTTCCTATGGCTGTTAGCACTTTCTGGAAATGACCAACATTGTTTGTACTGTCAACAAGGTGTGCTGCCTTGCCAAAGAAATTGTGAACTCCAGTGGCAACAAGTTGATCCAGAGAAAACTTCATCTCCAGGATTCTTTGTCACGGGAAGAGATTCTCTTATAAGGGCAGATTGATCAATCTTTAAAGGATCACCTTGAAGAAGACGAGCATCAGCAGGAACAATGTCTCCCAACTTGACACTTATAATATCAGCTTCCTGTTCACTCCAGTGCCCATCTCTAAGAAACTTGGTTTTGGGAGCAAGCCCAGCCATAAGAGCATTTCCAGCATTGTTTTATTCAATAAAACTGATAGTTGAATTGATCACCAGCAAGCAAACAATACCAACAAAATCTTGCCAATCTGGGGGCTTTCTATCTCCATTAGCCAATGCAATGGACATGATAGCGACCATCTCCATAACCCATGACAGAGGATTCCACATAAACCCAAGGAACTTCAGTATTTTGCTTTCTTTTTTCTCTTCTAACTTGTTCGGTCCAAAGATTTGAAGCCTGTTGGCTCCTTCGTCCGAAGTCAGACCCTCTCGCGAACATTTCAGTTGTTCAAACACTTCTTCAATGGGGATTTTCTCCTGCAATTTCAACAGCCAAATAGCTAAATTAGCCTAATTATTCATCTTCAAATTGTTTTTACACCACAATTACAAAAACCTAGTCCAGATTTTCAGTTCTATCCATATAAAAATGACAAAGGCGAATATGTTACAACTATTTCATTATTTTGTGCCAACATTAGCTAGACAACTTCATCTGTAACTCCGGCTTTTAGGTTTGCTAAGGTGATGGTCCTACTATGTTATGAAAAATTGTATGAGAATGCTATTATGACTTTTCTTATGTCCTGATGTGCATAAATGATTTTCCAACTTAATAAATGCATTATTTTCACTAAAATGTCTCTTTAAGTATTTTTATTCATGTTTCCATACTTAGTGATTTTGTACTAACCCCTTCTCTTCTACATCTCCTATGAATGTATGTTCGGACCGTTGAGGTGCTCTTAGTCCATTCTTGAAGAAAACTTGGCTTACTACCTCGAAGTTTTGGTGAGTCCTCAATTCTGAGTACGGGATGTTATTGAGTCTAGTTCTAGTTTACTTTCCTTGTTAATGACTATATTGTATTTCCTTATGATAAGACTTACTATTAATGTAAGGGACGAGTCCTAACTTTCGTACTCTTATGTTTAGATGGTATAATGAGACAAGTCTAGCTTCCTATTTTTTATATATGAAGAAAGTTTTACTTCTATTGTAAAAGTTTTAAGTTTTCCGCATTATTCTTATGTCTTATCTAATGATGGTTAAGGGTTTGTATGAGACTCCTTCGGAGTCAAATACGTTGTGTCACTCCTAGGGGGTAGCCCAGGTCGTGACATATTCAATACCATGTAAATGAGATTTCTACAATTGAAAAAACAAAAATAAGACCTTTTTATAAAATGAAATATCTCTTATTTATAAAAATGAAATTCTGACAAATAAAATTTGTAAAGGGATAGGAAATCATTGCTCCATCCTGTAATGACCCTAACAACGAACTAAGGGTTATCTAGAGCCTAACAAGGGTTTAATGAGTTAATAAGGTGTTAAAATAATGAATATTAGTATTAGAATTTAGTTTGTATAGTTTGGAAGTCAAAACGTCCAAGGACGGCCATGACCTCTGGAAACTAGTCTTGAGCGTGTGCTAGTGTGTCCTTGTATGTTTTATGTGTTTTTATGTGTTGTTTGGAGTCTAAAATCAGTGGGGATGACCCTAACACATATATGACCATCTTTAGGGTCAAAAACGTCCGGTTACGTCTCCCCAAGGACCTCCCTAAGGGTCCTTGAGGAGGACCCAACCTTGGGCCAATAAGTTGCCTAAGGCGGCAACAAATTGTGCATAGATGAAACCAGTCCGCGTCGTGGACATGGTTCACCAAGGGCCAAATTTTTTGTCCACATCGCGGATTATACTTTCCCAAAAATTATTTTGAAAAATCTTGAGGGAACAACTCCGCGACGTGGACTTGTTCCCTGACGATAATTCCGAAAATCTAAGTTAAGTTTGACTTGTCTAAAAAGGCCCAATTAATGTAGGGGTATTTTGGATATTTTGGGAGTGTATTATATATGTATTTCAGGTCATTATACACCCATTACCCTAATAAAAAATCCTAACCCTCAATTAGAATCCAAAAATTATAAGCTCTCCATTCTGTCTGAAATTCTCTCTCTAGTTAGATCCTCCATTGAAAAACCTTCAAGTTCCAAGGAAGAAGGCCCAATTATCTGAGGTTTCAAGCCTAATTTCATGGGATTTCTTTAATTAAGGTATGATTATTTTATCCTTGACTATTCTTCCATTCAAGGAGCCAATTTCAAAGGCTTTTCAAAGATGTTCAAAAATATAAAAATTCCTATTTTGAATTCTAAGCATGGGTTCTTGCATGAAAATATTTAAATAAATATTTTATGAAGTAACTGATGTTAATTTAATGTTTTAAGATCAAAAGCTCCATGAACCCATGTATTCCTTGAATTCCAAATTTTGGCTCTAAAGTGGGTGAACTGGTCATGGCTTGATTTTAGCGAATTAATGTGTAGATTGTATTGGGCTATTTAATTATGTATATATCATGATAGAATTGTTTAATACATGCCTTATAATGATTATATTCATGTTGTATGTTATTGGATCATTGATATGGATTGGTTGTTGGCTTAGTATTGTGTACATGGCTATTGGTAAGAGCCTTTGTAAAGTGAATTGGTTAAAAAGGCTAAGGAATGGTGATGATGATGATTGGGAGGTGGTGAGTTGACCTAATTCCTCTATTTAGTATAGAATTGATATTTAATTGTATTGATTGGTATGGTCCACTTATGGTGGCGGTGTGTATGTGTTATAACTGTTATGAACATTGCCTTGTCGACATTATTATGTGAAGTAATGTGATCATGTAGAAGATATTATGGTTTATATGAATATGTAAAGTGAAGGATGATATGATATATATGTGATCTTGTATAATGTAAAGTTATTAAGTAAAGTTCTCTTGTAATGGCTATATGATCTTGTATGAGAGTTAATAATATGATTTTCTCGAATTGATGATATATGAAAATGAAGGACTAAGAAGTGTCCTTATAGAATATTGTTGTATCTTGTGTGGTAGACTTAGTTGTCCATACATGGTACTTGAATGTTATTGAATACGAGATACATGAAAGTTATGTGAATGTGAACTCTTGACTTAGTAGGCTTAGGCACCTTTGTCATGTATGTGTATGAATGAATGATGAAAGTCTAAGATCGGAAGACCTAAGATGGTTCCCTTTTATGGAGGTCTAATATAGGACCCTGAATAAGAAAAGAAGGTCAAGAGCATAGAACCTTGAATATAGAAAATAAGGTCAATAGAAGACTTGAAGTGAAAGTCCGTAATGGTATCCTTCTTGAGTGGAATGATGGACTTAGGGATAGGTTGGCTGGAATGGTATGAAATCATCTCTAAGGAAGTCATAAGAGCTATGATAATAGTCCTTGGTTGACAGCCCTAGTAGACCCATCCTTGGAAAGAACAAGTGTTAAGAGTTGGTAAGGCATAGTAATAGTACCTTCTCTAATACACCTAGTGAATGATTACTCTATGAGAATAAAGGCAAAGCACCGAGTGAATATGCTTGTGGTAGTAGCTCTACTTAAGATGATACTAGAGTACAAAGAAACCCTTGATATTCCTTAACCATGTGCCAACATGGGATGTGTCCTAGTTCTACCCTTGGCAAGTAGAACACCCTCCTTGGAGTAGGGTAACTTCTGATTCCACACCTAGATAGTATGGTCTATGTCAGTTAGTGCATATTCTCATCATGTGGGATGTACACTCTAGTTATTGGATAGGTTCTACAAACGTGTAGGTAGTGGATTGAGACACTATCTACACATGGCACGAGTAGGCTTTGAAGATGCTAGAATGGGTTCCCTAGGTCTTTTCCAAGACCATTATGTGAAGTACTTTAATTGTTTGATTGTCTCTTAAATGTACTAATGAATATGTTTGAATTATTTAATGCATGTTGAATAGAAAGGGTCTAACCTAGGGTAGCTTTGAGGATTGGTTAGGTAGTCTTGAAGAGGGTGTATGGGCGGTCTCTTCATGTCTTACTTATGTGCAGCGGCGGAGATAGGATTTTTAGTAAGGGGGTTCAAAATTAGTAGAAATAGACACACGGAGTAGTGAAGGGGGTTTGGCATCTACTATATATACATAAAATATTATTTCAATCATGTATAAATAGTATAATTTTCTGTCAAAGGGGTTCGAATGAACCCCCTTATACCAAGGTGGCTCCGTCCCTGCTTATGTGAGTCTTAGAGTAACCTTAGGTGGGAAGTCTAAATGATGAAAAGGGAATAATCTTACTTTGGGAAGTCTGGATAATCACATAGGTGGGTGTGAAGGGGTTGTATGGGCAGTCTCTTCATATCTTATTTAGGTGGGTCTTAGGATAACTCTTAGGAGGACGTTTAAATGCTTATGTGTATGATTATGGTTGTCTCTTATGAGTTACTTGAAGGTGGTGCTTATACTTGTTTTTATGAGGTTTCTATCAAAAGAGCATGAAAAGTAATATATAAAGTAAATGCCCGTTTTTAGCATGGTTTTCTTGCATGTTCACCATACTTTGTGCATTTAATATGCTAATTCCATATGTTTTTCTATTTCTACAAGTGTAGGTGACAAGTGAAGAGTCTCTTAGAAGCAAAGCTTGGGAATAACATTCTCTCAAGAAGACTTGGTATGTCCTCATATAATTCGAGGACATAGTTATGTTTTAGTTTCATTTCAAAAATACTTTTTAATAGACTATAGTTACTTTTCAAATTGATGTAAAGGCTATGAACCCAAGATATTTTATGTGTCAAAGATGTCCATCACGAGACTTAGTTCTTTCATATGATTATATAAAGATTTGAACTATTGTCGTGAAAAGTTTTAATTCCACACTACTTTTCATATATATATATATATATATATATATATATGCGATGAACGTCGTCTAAGGGATTGTATAAGATCTCTGAGAGGTCGAGTACGCCGTGTGGTGACTTAAGGATGCTCTAACTTCTAGGGTATACTCTCGAGTTTTGATTCCTTATTAGCTTATGATTGATAATGTGTGTATGGTTTATGTTAGTACTACGTGTATGCCTTAATAATTGTCAAATATTTTTTTATCATATACTAATTTATATTCCTCTCTTTTCTTTGTTCTAAAACGCCATGAGAGTCTATTTAGACTCAAAATCTCTTTATTTGCATACCAAGGGGCCATTGAGGCCCTAAACTCTCCCCTCGAGTCGATTCTTTGGTCAATTGAAGCCGAATGGAATCCAATATACAAAATTGGAGGCTGATATACAGGTCTTGGAAGCAAAACAAAATGCACAAAATCAAGTAGATACATATTGTATACATTGAAAAAACATGCAGTATACACTGGTATACAATAACTGTATACAATGAATACATGGACGAAAATGGACCAGGCCCAAAACAAGGTGCAGCAGCAGTCTTAAAAGATTGAACTACTTATATTAAAGGAAATAGTCTGCCAGCCCAACAACTTGAAATTTGAGCTCGAAGAGGCGAGCATTTTTAAAGGATTGAACAGGGTATTAGTAGAATATTAGAAATGGAAATTGAAGTGAATGAATTTGTGATAAACGGAGAATGAACTGTTAATAAGCTCTTGAAATGTGTATCACCTTAAATGATTGCACATATTATCGATAATATTGAACATGGCTCTAAGTGGAGGATATTAACAAGCAGGGGCGACTCAATGTAATTGGGGCCTAAAGTGGAATTTCAGTTTGCGGCTAAAATATAAATAAATTTTACATACGTAGTTATTCAAAACTTATTTTCTTAGTTATTCAACATTGAAAAATGTCGTTTCAGTTAGGCAATTATTATATGTAGTGTTCACATAATGCTATAAGTAATAAGTTGAAAAATATGAAATAAAGATAAAAGTTAGAATCATAGAATTTGACTCAAGAACTTGATAACTTGTTATACCTCATTTTAATATGCTTGTAGTAATGCATGAAACTAAAACTTAAAAAGAAATTTAAAAAATTGTAATTCACTTTTCTCAACACTTTTCACTATTAATTCTTGTTTTTTACAAAATACAAAAGAGGTTAAAGAGGATAAAATAATAAATTTTTAAAAAATATACGTTTTATCATAAATAACCAATTTTTTCTGTAAAATATTTAACACATAATTTATTCTTGACAAAAAATTGGGGGCCCCAAATTTTGGGTGTCTAAGGCAAAGGCCTTATTTTCAAGGGAAACTTTCACATATAGCCACTTAAAATAATCAATAACTCTCCATAACTATAGTTTGATAATTACAATTTGTAGCTACATATTATATGGAGTAGAGAGATGAGTCAGACTAGGAGAGAGAGCAGAGAGGCGAGAGAGAGGGGGAAAAGAGTGGGAGAAAGGTGAATTATATATGTATATTGGTTAGATAATTGTATATTATACATATGTATTTGTATATTTGGCAAGAGAGATTGGGAAAGAGAGGAGAGAGGCGAGCGAGACTCGGAGAGGGAGGAGAGAGGCGAGCAAGATCGAGAGAGGGAGGAGAGAGGCGAGCGAGAGAGGGCAGAGAGTGGGAGAGAGGTGAATTATATATTTATATAATTTTAGATTATACATATGTATTTGTATATATGTCAAGAGAGATTGGGAGAGGGAGGCGAGAGGCGAGCGAGAGGGGGTAGAGAATGGAAAGAGGCGAATGAGTTATATTATACATATGTATATAATTTTATATTATACATATGTATTTTTTGGTGATCTCATCATCTTCACTTGTGTCACGACCGGAATCTAGACCCCAGACGAGACTGGCGTCGTTGACCTCTTAGAGGTCGCAGACAAGCCTACTTACGTCATTCTTACTTCATCTAGGTTAATTTTAGCGAAAAATTTGAAACTTTTTGTTTCTTATCATGCATAAAGGTCATTCTACTTACATTCATAATGTTCAACCATCTAACATTAAGATTATCAACTGAAAGAAATAGTTCAATACTGCATTAAATGTATAATTGCCAAAATGGCACCAATACAATGTCTGAAATAAAAACGGAAAGAAACACTAGTGCAACATACTCCTCTAGCTAAAGCCTACATCTAAGCTAGATAGTAACGGTAGACATCCTCGAAAGCATGAGGGCCTACCAAGTCCGGATGAAAGCTCCACGTCAGGATAGCTGCAACGTCAACCTGTAAGCTCTAGCGTCCACCTGTGCCTGCACCTAAAAATATAGAGTTGTATGGGATTAGTACACACTTGTACTAAGCATGTGTATATGCAAGCACACACCAAGGACATGCATGAGTAAGAATAACCTTTTCCTAACAACATGATTATGGAAAGTCAAGTCAGTGGACTAGCCAAATTGGGATTAGGAAAATTAGTGAGCTTTCCAAATTTGGATTAGGAAAGTCAGTGAGCTTTCCAAATTTGGATTAGGAAAGTCATGCTATAAGAGTAACATGCATCATCATACTTATCATATTGCACACAACGCATAACATCTTACACATAGCACATATCATATTACATATAGCACAAAACATCTTTCATATCATTCATTCATATGCCATGAGACCTTGGAATCATGGACTTGACATTAAGACTTCCCAAAATGAGGGCTCAACATATGGGACCTCAACTAGGGAGCCTTCTTTAGCAAACACAGAGTCTGTTTCATTCATTCATACGTACTTCATTTCATTCATTCATAATCTAGTGTAAACACCAGCTATACCTAGGATGTAGTTTAAGACTCTCATCGGGTTTGTTGTGCAATGATTAAGAATAACCTAGTGTCATTACTTGAGTCTAGCTCACCTCTTGATTATCCTATCCTAACACCTTTGGTATCGTTCATTTCATTATGTGCATCATTTGAGGCTGGCCTCATTCATTCATTGGGAACTTTAACTTTAACCGACATAGATCATGTGAGCATCATGAAATCCAGTGTCTCCCCCACACCGAAAAGAGGTGGAATCACCAACCAAAGTGACCCAAAACATGCTAGGGTACATGGGAATTGAACCCCGCCAGATCCCTATATTGGCAGTATAGGTTCGAAGACTAGGAGATATAAGGAGACCCATACCCGGCATGCCGGACAATCTCATCTCATGAGAGTTACGTGAACCTCCGTCCTTCCCGAAAGAAGGCATTACCACTCATAGCTAGTCTATCGGTGCTCAGTATAAAGTTCTATTTCATTCAACTCATACGTCATGGAAGCTGGCTTCTAGTATGAGGACATCATAGCCCAATAGATGATTTCTTATCTCATCATTAGTATTAAGTATACATTATTCTCAATACTTTCATTAGAGTGTTCATGGAGACTGGTCTCTTCATTAACTTTACACTCTCATAGGTGAGTATGTTTTGGTAACATTTACGTAGGCTCATTTGAGATTGCTCTCATCTTTCACATTAGCCTCTTATCATGTCGTCACCACATTCATTAACATTAGCACATTTGCTCTTCATAATTACTCACCCCATTTTATGTGAATGTTCATTTCATTATATGCCAATGCACTCGGCCATTTGTGTGTTTCATACTCTTACTTAACCCTTCTAGGGTTTCATCATTTCATTACATAATATTCATTTTGTCGTATGCCAATGAACTTGGCCATTTAGTGTGTTTTAAAATCTTACCTAACCCTTCTAGGGTTACATCATTTCATTACATACATCTTAGGTTCACTTATTTTTAAACGTATGCTAGACTGATGGGTCTATACATACAAGCCATGAGGCTTCCTTCATAGTTCGTTTAAGTGATTCATATCTTCCTAAGATTATGTGGTACAAGACTTATGCATCTTGTAAGTATGCCAAGATTTCGATTTCGATCTATGTAGGCAACATTATTTTTGAACATTTATTCACGTATGACTTATGTATCAATACAGAATTTGGGCAAGGGAAACCAGTTTCGAATCCCTTGGACAACACTTACATTTTTCATTTAGTTTATATTGGTCTACACGGCTTGGGGACCCAAGATCGATCCCCAACACCTTCATTTTATTTTTCCCTTAGTTTTTCTCTTCATTTTTCGCTCAATGGGATTGAGAGGATGTGGGATCGAATCCCCACAACCTCATTTTATTTTAATTTCTTTTCTTTAAACCCTCTCTTCCTTGGCCGAGGGGTTGTGGGATCGAACCCCCACAGCCCCTTATATTTTTTTTGTTTCTTATTCCCTGACTTTTTCGAGTTGACCATGAGGTTGTGGGATCGAACCCCCACATCCTCTCTTTATTATTCCTTTAGTTATCCTTTACTGCCTAGAGGTCGTGGGTTCGATTCCCACGCCTCACATTTCCTTTCTTTTCATTTTCTTTTAATTCACCCTTACTGCCTAGAGGTCGTGGGTTCGATTCCCACGCCTCACATTTCTTTTCTTTTCATTTTCTTTTAACTCTCCTTTACTGCCTAGAGGTCGTGGGTTCGATTCCCACGCCTCACATTTTTTTTCCTTAAGCTATCTGAGAGGTTGTGGGTTCGAATCCCACTCCTCTCATTCCTTATATTTCATAGCTTATTTCGCTGCCAATACCCCTGTTCGATTCCCCCTTCTCACATTGTTTTTCACTTCTTTATTTTCATAACTTTTAACGTGGTGAGGTCACGGGTTCGACCCTCAATGACCTCACTTGTTTTTCTTCACTTTTCATTGCATTTTAAACCACTTAACTTGGCTGAAATTAATCAACAAAGTGCTGGAAAATTGAGTTACATTTTCAGCTTCTTTTTCATTACATTGCACGTTAGTTCTTAGGGGAATTTCATAGTGCATTTAGAACGTTTTAGATGCATTTTCATGGATTCGTTTAGACAAGAGATTATCACTCAAATCAGCCACATTTCATCTCATATGAACATCACGATTTACATAAATTTATGCACGTAAGATAACAACCATAACATCACAATTTTTGAGCCTTAACCCGAGAACACCTAGTCACTGCCACATTTTTGCACACACATGCACATAGTTTCGGAGCACATAGGTTGTCATTCATACGATTTTTAACACACATTCATGAACATATTATTTCACGAAAACACAATACACGCCTAATATCTACCATCAAACATACCCAACCTACAAATCATTGGGAGCTAGTGACAAGGACATGCAACGGGGAACAACCCTAGTTTTTGGATTAGAATATACTGAACCTTAAGGGGTCTCTTGGGAAAGGGACCAAGAGTAAGAAAACACATACATTTTATGACGTTCAAACATTGAAGTTGCTGCCGAAACCTTCTCCAATACTCACGTCCAAAACCAAGTTTCAACACCAAACTTTTGACGGAAAACCCTCCCTTTGCCTAACGTATTTTGCTTAGCGTTTGATTTTATTTTTCGTTGTGAGTTCTTCAAGTGTGAAGAACTTTAGTAAATTTTCTGTTCTTGTATGTTATTTTGGCAGAGAGAACACGTGATAAAGAAGAGAGAATGGTCGTGGATGTTGAGGAGATAAACATGAGAGAGTGAGAGTTTTATTAGGCTTAGGAGTCTAGTTTAGGACTTAGTCAAATAAGGTTTAGTTAAATATAATAAAAATCTGATTTCCTTTAATTTTAAATCAGCCAATAAATAATAAATATTAATTAATTACATTAATTTACCAACTTAAATAAAAACCAAATTTAATTCATTGCTTCCACCTAGGTTCGAACCCGGGTGGAGCAAGACTTCACTCTTAGAACCCATTTTTGACCCTCTCTCCCCAAAATGCCCCTCCACCTTATTAATTAAATAATTAATTATATATTTAGGGTAATTACGATAGTACCCTTAGCCTGGAAAAGACCATTTTACCCCTAGACCCTCCAAACCTAAGATTTTCCCTTTTTAAGTCCGGTAAAGACTCCTTCGAGTAAATCTTCGTATTCGAAAGCCCTACCTGGTTGGACCCAACCTTTCCTAGATCAACTAACTCTCCAAGTTAGTTGGCTTGGCTGTAGCAAGGGTTCAGAGGTCTGGTTCTACGTGCATCAATCCGTGTGAACCCGGTCTAATCGTAGGCATTCTACACACATTAAGTATTACTTATCATATCCATTTTTAGGGTTGTTACATTATCCCCTCCTTAGGAAAATTCGTCCCCGAATGACACTACTAACTATCTAGCGTAATGCCAGTCAGATCATAACATAGTTACTATACACAATCAAGCAACAACAACAAAGAATGGAAAGATAAGGAAACTTAGACTTAAGATTAGGAAGTCTAACCTCAAGAGCTAAAAATATGAGGGTAGCGGGTCCTCATATCGGCCTCGGCCTCCCACGTAGCACCCTCAACAAGATGACCTCCACAATACCTTCACTGTGGCAATCTCCTTGTTCTTCAGCCGCTTGACCTGTCTGTCTAAGATCTCTACAGGTACCTCCTCGTAGGACAAGTCTTCATCCACTTGGCCAAACTAATTCTTGTGTGTATTCTTTTACGCGCTCACACAAAAAGGAAGTTAGATACTTAGAATGACACAAAGTGTCAAAGCTCTATATAGCACGATAAAGAGTAGAAGAAGGGAAATTTTCCTACGCATCATGCAGTCTCTAATCCAGGATAGTGATGCACTTCACTACCATGACTTAGAAACTACTCAATGTGGTTGATGTGAACTTATTATTCTCGCAGTTTAACCTAGTGCTCTGATACCAACTTTGTCACGACCGGAATCTAGACCCCAGACGAGACCGGCGTCGTTGACCTCTCAGAGGTAGCAGACAAGCCTACTTACGTCATATTTACTTCATCTAGGTTAATTTTAACGGAAAATTTGAAACTTTTTGTTTCTTATCATGCATAAAGGTCATTCTACTTACATTCATAATGTTCACAATCAACTATCTAGCATTAAGATTATCAACTGAAAGAAATAGTTCAATACTGTATTAAATGTATAATTGCCAAAATGGCACCAATACAATGTCTGAAATAAAAACGGAAAGAAACACTAGTGGAACATACTCCACTAGCAAAAGCCCACATCTAAGCTATATAGTAACGGTAGACATCCTCGAAAGCATGAGGGCCTACCAAGTCCGGATGAAAGCTCTACATCCGGATAGCTGCAACATCAACCTGTAAGCTCTAGCGTCCACCTGTGCCTGCACCTAAAAATATAGAGTTGTATGGGATTAACACACACTTGTACTAAGTATGGGTATATGCAAGCACACACCAAGGACATGCATGAGTAAGAATAGCTCTTTCCTAACAACATGATTATGGAAAGTCAAGTCAGTGGACTTGCCAAATTGGGATTAGGAAAATTAGTGAGCTTTCCAAATTTGGATTAGGAAAGTCATGCCATAAGAGTAACATGCATCATCATACTTATCATATTGCACACAACACATAACATCTTACACATAGCACATATCATATTACATATAGCACATAACATCTTTCATATCATTCATTCATATGCCATGAGACCTTGGAATCATGGACTTGACATTAAGACTTCCCAAAATGAGGGCTCAATATATGGGGCCTCAACTAGGGAGCCTTCTTTAGCAAACACAGAGTCTGCTTCATTCATTCATACGTACTTCATTTCATTCATTCATAATCTAGTGTAAACACCAGCTATACCTAGGATGTAGTTTAAGACTCTCATCAGGTTTGCTGTGCAATGATCAAGAATAACCTAGTGTCATTACTTGAGTCTAGCTCACCTCTTGATTATCCTATCCTAACACCTTTGGTATCGTTCATTTCATTATGTGCATCATTTGAGGCTGGCCTCATTCATTCATTGGGAACTTTAACTTTAACCGACATAGATCATGTGAGCATCATGAAATCCAGTGTCTCCCCCACACCAAAAAGAGGTGGAATCACCGGCCAAAGTGACCCAAAACATGCTAGCGTACATGGGGATTGAACCCCGCCAGATCCCTATATTGGCAGTATAGGTTCGAAGACTAGGAGATATAAGGAGACCCATACCCGGCATGCCGGACAGTCTCATCTCATGAGAGTTACGTGAACCTCCGCCCTTCCCAAAAGAAGGCATTACCGCTCATAGCTAGTCTATCGGTGCTCAGTATAAAGTTCTATTTCATTCAACTCATACGTCATGGAAGCTGGCTTCTAGTATGAGGACATCATAGCCCAATAGATGATTTCTCATCTCATCATTAGTATTAAGTATACGTTATTCTCAATACTTTCATTAGAGTGTTCATAGGGACTGGTCTCTTCATTAACTTTACACTCTCATAGGTGAGTACGTTTTGATAACATTTACGTAGGCTCATTTGAGATTGCTCTCATCTTTCACATTAGCCTCTTATCATGTTGTCACCACATTCATTAACATTAGCACATTTGCTCTTCATAATTACTCACCCCATTTTATGTGAATGTTGATTTCATCATATGCCAATGCACTTGGCCATTTGTGTGTTTTATACTTTTACTTAACCCTTAAGGGTTTCATCATTTCGTTACATAATATTCATTTCGTCGTATGCCAATGCACTTGGCCATTTAGTGTGTTTTACACTCTTACCTAACCCTTCTAGGGTTACATCATTTCATTACATACATCTTAGGTTCACTTATTTTTAAACGTATGCTAGACTTATGGATCTATACATACAAGCCACGAGGCTTCCTTCATAGTTCGTTTAAGTGATTCATACCGTCCTAAGATTATGTGGTACAAGATTTATGCATCTTGTAAGTATGCCAAGATTTCGATTTCGATCTATGTAGGCAATATTATTTTTGAACATTTATTCACGTATGACTTATGTATCAATATGGAATTTGGGCAAGGGAAACCGGTTTCGAATCCCTTGGACAACACTTACATTTTTCATTTAGTTTATATTTGACAACACGGCTTGGGGACCCAAGATCGAGCCCCAACACCTTCATTTTATTTTTCCCTTAGTTTTTCTCTTCATTTTTCGCTCAATGGGATTGAGAGGATGTGGGATCGAACCCCCACAACCTCATTTTCTTTTAATTTCTTTTCTTTAAACCCTCTCTTCCTTGGCCGAGGGGTTATGGGATCGAACCCCCACATCCTCTTATATTTTTTTAATTTCTTATTCCTTGAATTTTTCGAGTTGACCATGAGATTGTGGGATCGAAACCCCACAACCTCTCTTTATTTTTCCTTTAGTTCTCCTTTACTGCCTAGAGGTCGTGGGTTCGATTCCCACGCCTCACATTTCCTTTCTTTTCATTTTCTTTTAATTCGCCCTTACTGCCTAGAGGTCGTGGGTTCGATTCCCATGCCTCACATTTCTTTTCTTTTTTATTTTGTTTTAATTCTCCTTTACTGCCTAGAGGTCGTGGGTTCGATTCCCACGCCTCACATTTTTTTTCCTTAAGCTGTATGAGAGGTTGTGGGTTCGAATCCCACTCCTCTCATTACTTATTTTTCATAGCTTATTTCCCTGCCAATACCCCTGTTCGATTCCCCCTTCTCACATTGTTTTTCACTTCTTTATTTTAACAACTTTTAACGTGGTGAGGTCACGGGTTCGATCTTCAATGACCTCACTTGTTTTTCTTCACTTTCATTGCATTTTAAACCACTTAACTTGGCTGAAATTAATCAACAAAGTGCTGGAAAATTGAGTTACATTTTCAGCTTCTTTTTCATTACATTGCACGTTAGTTCTTAGGGGAATTTCATAGTGCATTTAGAACGTTTTAGATGCATTTTCATGGATTCGTTTAGACAAGAGATTATCACTCAAATCAGCCATATTTCATCTCATATGAACATCACGATTTACATAAATTTATGCACGTAAGATAACAACCATAACATCACAATTTTTGAGCCTTAACCCGAGAGCACCTAGTCACTGCCACATTTTTGCACACACATGCACATAGTTTCGGAATACATAGGTTGTCATTCATACGATTTTAACACACATTCATGAACATATTATTTCACGAAAACACAATACACTCCTAATATCTACCAGCAAACATACCCAACCTACAAATCATTGGGAGCTAGTGACAGGGACATGCAACGGGGAACAACCCTAGTTTTCGGATTAGAATATACAGAACCTTAAGGGGTCTCTTGGGAAAGGGACCAAGAGTAAGAAAACACATACATTTTATGACGTTCAAACATTGAAGTTGCTGCCGAAACCTTCTCCAATACTCACGTCCAAAACCAAGTTTCAACACCAAACTTTCGACGGAAAACCCTCCCTTTGCCTAACGTATTTTGCTTAGCGTTTGATTTTATTTTTCGTTGTGAGTTCTTCAAGTGTGAAGAACTTTAGTAAATTTTCTGTTCTTGTATGTTATTTTGGCAGAGAGAACACGTGATAAAGAAGAGAGAATGGTCGTGGATGTTGAGGAGATAAACATGAGAGAGTGAGAGTTTTATTAGGCTTAGGAGTCTAGTTTAGGACTTAGTCAAATAAGGTTTAGTTAAATATAATAAAAATCTGATTTCCTTTTATTTTAAATCAGCCAATAAATAATAAATATTAATTAATTTCATTAATTTACCAACTTAAATAAAAACCAAATTTAATTCATTGCTTCCACCTAGGTTCGAACCCGGGTGGAGCAAGACTTCACTCTTAGAACCCATTTTTTACCCTCTCTCCCCAAAATGCCCCTCCACCTTATTAATTATATATTTAGGGTAATTACGATACTACCCTTAGCCTAGAACAGACCATTTTACCCCTAGACCCTCCAAACCTAAGATTTTCCCTTTTTAAGTCCGGTAAAGACTCCTTCGAGTAAATCTTCGTATTCGAGAGCCCTACATGGTTGGACCCAACCTTTCCTAGATCAATTAACTCCTCAAGTTAGTTGGCTTGGATTTAGCAAGGGTTCAGAGGTCTGGTTCTACGCGTATCAATTCGTGTGAACCCGGTCTAATCGTAGGCATTCTAGACACATTAAGCATTACTTATCATATCCATTTTTAGGGTTGTTACAATTTGGCTATTGCTTAGTTAGGCTATAAATCTTATGAAGAGAATTTTCTTTTACTTGTAAAGGGAGAGTCTCCCTCATTTATGCTTTCCTAGTTTCTTTTTATCGAGAGGAGTCCTCTTATAGGATTTATGTGCTTTCCTAGATTCTATGTATAGAGAGGAGTCCTCTCATAGGGTACTTAGATGATAGGATCAAATCTAATTTGGGGAAGAGTTGGAGAACCTACTAATTCCACATTTGGTGTTCCTTAGTAGGCTACCAACTCTTGAACCACAATAGTTCGGAGGTAAGGTTCTTATGCCCCCCTCCTTCTATTTTTTTGCTATTTATATATGATAAGTCCTGGGGGTGTCGCTCAACCCCTCCCCCTCCAAGGGTATTAAAAAAAATAAAAAATAGGTTAAATAATTTTATATTATACATATGTATTTGTATATCCTGGCGAATTATACATATACAAACGTGACTAATTATACAAACTGTAAGTCAGCCCACGTAATTATGTATAATGTTAGTCGCGAGTGATAATTATAGCAAACTATAACTATAATGAGTAATTAAATGGTATAAATTAGGTTAGCCCCGTAATTTTCCCTATTTTCAATAGTATAGAGCCGACCCTATTGACAAGGTGTGGTGGATGGAAAATTCAAAAGGGATCTTTACTATGAAGCCAACATATCATAATATGAGAAGTTGTAGAGCTGATTTGCAGTGGGTGAACTATTTGTGGATAAAAGGTCTTCCTTTTAAAACTGTTGTCTTTCTCTGGAGGGTTTGGAGGAAAAGAATTGTCACTAATTATAATCTTTAAAGAATGAGGATGCAAATAGTCTCCAAATACTATTTTTGTGTAAAGGGAGAAACGGAGACAATGTCACATTTGTTTCTAATAGCCCCCATAGGCCAAAAGCTATTGAGGCAGTTTGCTTCATGTGCAAGGTCTGATATTGAAGGGTTGCATTGACAGATGATTATCAAATGGTGGGAACTAAAAGAAAATACAAAGATTTAACATATTTTAGCGGTGGTCTCTGTTATTATTATGTGGGAGCTATAGAAGAGGAGGAACACAAGAAGACATAGAAAAGAATCTTCATATAATAAGATGTACTATCAATGCGAATTGATTGTTCACCATCTTATTAAGGTAAAGTTCCATTGGATGAGAAACATTTCACATCACTGGAAAGGTTTGTTTGATATGCTTAGGAATACACCCAATTCATGAGGAGAATAACTTTCATTAGTTTGGTTCACATCCAATTTTGATTTATGGGAAACTTACAAATACACAAAACTTAAGATAGCATAATCTCTAAAATTATCTACCATTTAAATTAATTACAAAATCTTCTCTCTTTTTTTTGTTTCTCTCTCTTCACCTCCGGATACATTCTTCTCATTCTCCATACACCACGCTCCCCCAAAATCACGTCTACAATTTCCCAATGTATCAGTCCTTTCTTCTAACTCGGCAATTTTGAATTATAAATGTGTTATTCTAGAACTTATCATCAGTTTCAATTTTTTTTTAAAACGGTAGAGGAATTTCTTCATCATCTATTGTGTTTTCAATATGTCAGAATTTTGAATTAAAATAGTTTCACTTTACTGATGTAATGTATCCGCGAACAATGAAGATATTGTTTTTCGTCAGTTTGATTTGGATACGAATGGTTTTGTTGAAAATATATCCAAACACTGCAAGGATCCTTTGATGGTGAAGAAATTCCAGACTTTGAAATTATGAAAGGATGCTAATTCTAGTTGCAAAAGCTTCACGGGGGGGGGGGGAGTTGAGTTGAGGGTGTTACTACACGACCTTCTCTACCTAAGATTTAATTTTTTTAATGCATTTGCTTGATATATTTGTATTTACTTATGTATCGTGTTTATGTTTCAACTATCAGATACACTACAACTTTATTGTGTACAATGTATCGAATACAAATCTTATTGTTGATACATAACCCCAATCAGTTTAAACATGAATCGGTATTAATTATGTTCATAAATATGTATTTGATATATAAATATGTATCTAATATATAAATATGAAAAAATTTGAGGGTGTTACTACACGACCTTCTCTACCCAATGTTCAAATTTCTAATTTTTTTGTTTGATATTTGTGTATTTACTTATTATCATATTTATGTTTCAACCATCAAGTACATTACAAGTTTCATATGTTCTATGTATCGTGTACAAATCTTATTGTTGATACATTACTCCAATTATTTCAAGCATAAATCAGTATTAATCACATTCATAATTATGTATCTAATACATAAATATGAAAAATTTAATTATATTATAGTAACCGATACATATACCCACTGTTATTTATCTAAAAGGGTTAAGTATCGGGCTATGTATTTGAAAAGAAAATACTGTCTCCTATTGAATGATTTACCTAAACTATTTCAAAATTTTGAATTTTTACGAGTTATGAGGGATTTATTAGCCGTGATTTAAATGTGATTGGGTGAATTATGGGAGGATTAACTAATTTTCCGTCATTTTCCTTTTTATAAAAAGCAACATAATCTTAATTTTTAAGTAATGAATTTGAGAACAATAAGAAATTTAAAATTTTCGTGATTTCGAAACTTCCCGAATAAGATGTAATTAGGCTTATTTGCATGTCACTTATGTACTTCATACATTTTTTTTAGTATAAGCATTCATTTCAAGAAATAAAAGGAAGATTATTTTGTTCCAAAACATACATTGTAAATTCAACATTGAAGCTCCTCATAGGACTCATTTTTATTTTGGTAAGAGTTCACAATACTATTGGGATTCATCTACTGCAACAGAAATATATATCACAACTTTACAAAAGTTCTACAAAAGTCCCTTAAAATTATAAGATTTTGGATACATCAGGAAACATGCGGATACATAGTTGTCGGATTGTGGATAATACATTACTTAATGGGATGAATGTATCTGAGAAGGGAGGGATGTATTCGAGAGGGGATAATTGATATCGAACTTCCTAATAAGTCAAACATTGAGACTTCCGTTTCTTCATATGTTGTGCACTGGGAGGGAAGCATTTACGTAGACTCTCACTTTTTAAAACCTTATATAGGAGAAATGCCTAATCATTAATTACTATATTCATTTTTTTTGTAAGATCATAAACTACTATATTCATGTGCCCTTAACCTTTTTCTTTTGGGAAGTTTTCGGTCAAACTCATTGTCAACCAAAGTAGCATCCTATTCTTAAATAAATGATAAAAATTGAAATACAAACTAATGAAATATCATGACCATTTGATATCACAATTAATGTAACTGGGGAAAGTTATTTTTGATAGAGAAACTGAAATAAGTTCTGTATGGTTTATTAAGGAACTGAAAGGTTTATTCTTACCTCACATAATATGAGCAACCCAAATTTGATTATAAAACACATTATTATCTCACTTAGTATGAGCGGTCCACAAAACATTATCAAGTAGATCATTTAAATACACTATGCGGCAGACTATGCACTTGGGTGACAACAGAAAGGTATTACTAAAAAATTATGTCAAAACAGAGTTAGAACACTACGAATGAAGATATTGTTCACTGGATGTGTTGTTAGCCTTCTCTCAGTCTCATCACAACCTAGTAACTTAAGATAGTCAGCTTGCAGCGTCTCTTTACATGATGCCTACTTTTTATCTATCACAAAGCACATAAAGAGGAACTTGAGACTCCCTCAATAGTTGAGAAGCTCTCAGCTCCCCTACATTTTAAACTATTCAAATACACTATCAAGCAGACCATGGACTTTAAACTATTATATCATAACAACATTCTTCTGCTCAATGAACAATTCGTCTAAATATTACGGCTATTAAAATATCATCGTTAGATTTTGTATTACTAAAAAGAATATAGCATATTATTATCCCTTATTTCATGAATTGCTTCCTGGGTTGTAAGCCCAAAGAGCTGTTAAAGTCTATTTATAATATAAATCATCCTTCAATTTTTTAAAATTTTTCAAAATGAAAAAACCCAACTAAGCTTCAATTAGGAACAAAATAAGAGGCAACTATATAAATCATCCATAATCATTCTCCTTTTGGCCCAATATTGCTTTGATTCAAAATATTTTTTATTTTATTGTAAGTCGAGAATCTTTATCAAAGAGCCAAAATGGATGCATGTCATTTAAATCTTCAGAGGATCTCAAAATAATAATAAAAAATCATTTGGCAGACCTTAATGCTTAAATGGCACAACCCGCTAGCAACAATTATTGAAACACATCAAATAACACTACAAAAATGTGAAATACTTGTCAATTTTATAAATTTACTAAGGTTTGCAGTTTTTCATTTGGTGGACATGCAATAATTATCAGCCTAAAGGTTATTATCAACAGACTGACCAAACAAAGACAATTTAACTAATCTAATGTTTGAACACAAAGAAACCTTCAAGGTACAACATTTAGACAAGTATAAACAAGAAGAAAGACGATTAGCACAATTAGTTTTAAAATGCATATTGTTGCATTTTTCTACATAAAATGCCCACAGAATACTCATGAAGAAATATGATAAATACAACAACATATCCATTGTTATTTCACAAGTGAGCTATGGGAGGTTAGGATGCAAAACTTATCCCTACCTTTGTGGGAGTTTAGTGATGATTTCCTATAGACCCTCGACTCAAAAGAGATATTTCTCAAGCAGAACTACTAGAAAAATATGTCAGGAAAAGAACAAGAGATAAAGCAGGGAAGCAACAAAGAGTAATATATATTTAAAATTTGAGAACACATGACTACTTAATAATAATACTGAAGTAAGGAATAGAGTAAACATATATATTTGTTGTCATTCTTCTAAATTAGCAAAAGAGAATCTCAAGAACTATTATGAGAATCCTCAATTACAATTAAAAAATATTAGTATTAGATAACTTTAAGCTCAAGATAACACACTAAGAAGGGAAAGAGGCAATTGAGAAAACTTGCCCAACGAAAAGATTTTGAATACTCATATCTCATAAGTAGGTTGCTAGGTCATTTGAGAATCCTTATTCTAGTATCACCAGATCCAGTACAAACCAAGCGCTAACTATATGAAAGCTTGAATGAAACCTCTCAAGTAGAGAATCTTCTTAAATGAAATTTAAGGAACCACATTGTTGGAGTAAATAGGAAGGAAAACTTTTAAGAAGAGACAAAGAATTGTAAGCTGAAGTCTTTTCTATTTTTCTGTATATAAAATCACAGGAAAGTACAACTTTTTATAGACTTGAAATAAAAAACTACTAAGTCATTAAGTGACCACTACTTCCATTAACTAAAAAAGTAATTACTAACCAAAACACAACTAGAAAGTAGTGCACCATGATCAACATATTTGCTAACAACTAGCCCTAGAATACAGGACACTAATAATAAACTTAATTGACTAGGACATACTTTGAATCAATCTTCAATATTCCCCCTTGATTCAAAGTTACAGACACCAAGCAAAGCTCTCAAATAGATAAACTTGTCTGCTGCCAACGACTTCGTCAATATATCAGCCAATTGCTTATGAGTGCTGCAATGCTTCAATAAAATCTCCTCCTTTGCAACCAAATCACGAATGAAATGGAAGAGAACATCAATGTGCTTCGTTCTACTATGAAAATTTGGATTATTTGTCATGGAGATTGATGCTTTGTTGTCGCAGTATATCTCTGTTGCACTTTCTTGATTATGCTGAAGTTCTGCTAATATCCTTCTTAGCCAGTTAGCTTGGTAAGCCGCTGAAGTAGCTGCAATGTACTCAGCTTCAAAAGTGTATAATTTTGTTGTAGATTGCTTCTTTGAGCTCCAATTTATTACTCCTAACCCAAGAGTAAAATATGTGCTGAAATGCTTCATCTATCATCCAATGAACCAGCATAGTCACTATCCGTGAACCCACAAAATCTGAAGTTAGAAACTTGTTAAAACCAAATCCCATAGTCCATACTTCCAGCGATATAACGCAGAACTCTTTTTGATGATCCAAAATGAACCTTTGAAGGTTGTTGCATAAACCTGGATATAACACCAACAAAGAATGTAATATCGGGGAGAGTATGGGTTAGGTAAATTAAACCTCCAACCATGCTTCTGAAACTTCTAGCATCGTCCATCTCTGCTCAATCCTTAAGCTGCAGTTTTCACCAACATTCATAGGTGTAGCAGCAGGCTTGTAATTAAGCAAACCAAACTTAGTGAGAAGGTCCTTGGCATATTTCCTTTGTGAAAGAAATATTCCATCTTCAGCTTGATCGACTTCAAGGCCAAGAAAATAATGTAATAACCCCAAATCTGACATCTCAAACTCATTTATCATTTGAGACTTAAATTCATCCACCAGAGAAATAGAAGAGCTAGAATAAATGATATCATTAACATAAAGTCAAACAATGATGAAATCATTACCTTTCTTCTTTACGTACAACGTTGGTTCATTCTCACTTCTCTATATCCCTTTCCCTGAAAATATCCATCGATTTTACTATACCACGCTCGAAGGGCTTGCTTCAAACCATACAATGCCTTTTTAGTTTGTAGACCATTGTTTCATCTCCCTTCTTTATGAAACCTTCTGATTGTGCTACATAGACCTCTTCTTGTAGCTATTGTGACTGTGCAGCCATTGCTAAAAAAAGTCTAATAGTTTCAAATCGAGAGACTGGAGAAAATGTTTTTTCAAAATCAATACCATATTATTGAGCATATCCTCTTGCCACAAGACGAGCTTTATGCTTTTGCAGGGTCCCATCTGCTGCAAACTTTATCTTGAACACCCATTTCAAACCAATTGCATTTTTTTCCCTGGTAATTCCACCATCTCTCATGTGACATTCTTTTTGATAGATTTCATTTCTTCTAACATCGCTCTTCGCCACTCTTCCTTTTCAGCTGCTTCTCCATAATGTGTAGGCTCTGAAATAGCAAAAGAAAATTGACAAGTTGTATACATGTCATTGGCGTACTTTGGGTTCGGCTTTTTAAGCCTTGTTGATCTTCTTAATGGAATTGGATCATGTGAAGACTCTTCAAGAGTAGTAGATGAAGAGTTTATGCTCCCTGAAGTTGAAGAAAATGAATTTGGAGAAGTGGTACTAGAACCGGTTGTTGTAGCCGTAGGAGTTGGCTGCTGAATTGCATAAAAAATGATTCCAGTGGGCATAGGAATTTGCTCTTGCATCTTATCGTTGCTTCCACTCCAATTCCAGCTAGCTATTTCATCAAATACTACATCCCTTCTAATTAAAATCATTCTACTAAGAGGGTTATACAATCTACATGCTTTAGATTGTGTGCAGTAACTAATAAAAACACATTTTTTAGATTTTTCATCCAACTTATGATGAAATTGAGAATTTACCAAAGCATAAGCAATACAACCAAAAATTCTTAAATAACTTACAGTTGGTTTTCTACCCTTCAAAACTTCAAATGGAGTTTGATACATAACAACCATTGTTGGAGACAGATTCAATAAATGGATTGATGTCGCTACAGCTTCATCCCACAATTGATTTGGAACTCCCTTTGCTTGTAACATGCTTCTTTCCGTCTCCACAACAGTGCAATTTTTTCGCTCAGCAACACCATTTTGTTCCGGAGAATAAGGTGTTGTCAGTTCCCTATGAATGCCATTTTCCTCACAGAAGAGATTAAACTCCTTGGACAAGAATTCGCTGCCTCTATCTGTGCGAAAAGTTTTTATGCATAGACCACTTTGCTTCTCAACCTAGGCTTTGAAGTACTTGAATTTATTAAATGTTTTTGATTTGCTTTCTAAAAAAATAGACCCAACTCATGCGACTACAATCATCAGTAAATAGTAGAAAATAACGACTCCCACCAAAAGATGTAGTATGCATAGGTCCACATAAATCAACATGTATTTATTCAGACACTTTGAATCCCTCCAAGCTTTTCCAACAGGAAAAGACTTCCTAGTTTGTTTTCCATAAATGCACCCTTCACACAATTCAATAGAATCAATTTATGGTAGTCCAAGAACAAAACCTTTGTCAACTAGCAATTTCAGACCCTTTATATTGAGGTGACCATACCTCAAATGCCATAACTTCGACTCATCCTTTGCGCTTGCAGTAAGTGCCAAACTTTCCATGTTAGAAACATTCAGCGGAAACACTTGTTTGGTGTCATAGTGATGCGAAACTTTTTGCCTGATTTCTTGTTTGTAATGACAAAAGCATCGTCATCAAACCAAAGAGAATGCCCATCAGACATTAGTTGTCCAACACTCAACAAATTGTATCCTAATTGAGGTACAAATTGAACGCTGTCCAACATTTTTACTTTGTTGTGGCTAGTGTTAATACCCACCGTACCTTTTCCTTCAACCTGCATCTCTTTTGCGTTGCCAAGCTGTACCTTTTTCTTTTGCTTCCCATCTAGCTCTTGGAACAAAGGTTTGGTGCCTGTCATATGATTTGAACATCCACTATCTACAAACCATACATCACTTGGGTTGTGACCTGTATCAATGCAAGCCATAAAGAGATAATTCTCTTCCTAATTTTCTGTTGCTGCAAAGTTTATTTTCTGGTCTTTATAGCAACAATTAGCCTTTATATGCCCTTAGCGCTAACAATGATGACATTGAATGTCATTCTTTGTGTTACTTTGCTCATTAGACTGCCTATGCCCATCTCCTTTCTCTGCCTTCTTCCATATCCACGACGTCGACCACTACGAAATCCTCCTCTTCCTTGACCTCTGCTCGCTGGAACATTGTTCTCACCATATCTGGTTGTTGCTTCCTTCACCTGGAATGCTTTATTTTAATTTTTTCAATAGATCGATTGAGTTTTGCCTCATGGGCTTGAAGAGATCCCATCAGTTCATCAAAGGAAAAAACTGATAGATCCTTAGACTCTTCTATAGCAGCGACTATATGATCAAATTATGGAGTCAAGCT
Source organism: Solanum sitiens (assembly GCA_016801875.1). Taxonomy (NCBI): domain Eukaryota; kingdom Viridiplantae; phylum Streptophyta; class Magnoliopsida; order Solanales; family Solanaceae; genus Solanum; species Solanum sitiens. The sequence goes on from JABWTJ010000024.1 coordinate 4,465,985, forward strand.
TCAAAGTATCTTTTCCACAATCATTTCATCAGTAACCTTCTCGCCACATGATCAAATTTTGCTGACAATTGCCACTGCTTTGGACAAGAAATCAGCAATTCATTCTCCATTTTTCATCATCAAGTTTTCAAAGTCACGCCGAAGTGATTGCAATCTCACCACAATGACCTTTGAATCACCTTGAAACTCCTTCTGCAGAATGGACCAAGCTTGATTTGATGTGGTTGCTGTTGCGATTCGTGTAAAATGGCTATTCATGAACTGCCTGCTGAATAAAAACCGGTGTTTTAGCGTCTTTTTTCTTACTGTCTCGCAGTCTATTTTCTTCGTCAAGATCTGCAAATCCTCGTTCTACCAAGTCCCAAAGAACTTGAGATTTGAGTATTATTTTCATACGAATACTCCAGAATTCATAGCTTTCTTCCTTGAATACAGGAATGAGTGGTTGTGTCACACTCAATGCATTGCCATTGCTTGCCATGGCTCTGATGCCAAAGATTTTGGAGTAAATAGACAGAAAAACTTTTAAGATAAGAGAGAATTGTAAGCTGAGTCTTTTCTATTTTTCTGTATATGAAATCACAGGAAAGTACATCTTTTATAGACTTGAAATAACAAACTACTAAGTCATTAAGTGACCACTACTTCACCACACACTTGAGTTGCTCCAAATATAGCATTTCTTTTTTCTCTTCTCACAATAATTAACCCACAAACAGTATACCCAATTCTTCTTTCAGCTTTAGCAACCAAAAAAACTCAATCTTGGAACCCTAAATTGCATTTAAATCTCAAATTAAGGTATGATCATGGATCAAAAACGAAAAGGGTCAAATCTTGATGAAAGAAAGAAAGAAAGAAAGAAAAGGGGTTGTAGAGTAAGTTAAATGCAACAACAAGGAAAGGAGAGGAGAAGAATAAGGGAATAAGGAGAAATGTGGGATGTTCTAGAAAAACTGAAAATCAACAGAGAGAGTAAATTGGAGAGCTTGAGACCTATATCTGTCTCTGATGGCGATTATATGATTAAAACAAATAATGATGATGATGTTGTTTATTTTTTTCTGAGTTTTTTTTTAAATTATTTATTTATTTTTATTATTGACATAAAAGAGTATTAATATTTAAAGTTAATATAGATCTAGCAATACCCAAATTGATTTAAACCACAATTTGTTTTTTGAGGGTAGGAGCACGTATCACCATATTGTGGACCATAAAAATACTAGAGAATTAACTCTGCACTAAGATACATTTTTGAAAAATATCATTTTAAAAAGGTATATTACACAACTCAATAACAACAGTCTAACATATTACAATTCTCAATAACAACTCAATGTTCATCAATCACGAGTTCCACAGAAAAACACTAACAAGGTCAGCAAAACACAAGTTCAAGTTGATCAATGATCAAAATGTGCAATGCCATGAATTGCAATGTCAAATACGGTGATGCATGTCTGACCTAATGCTATACACTCGCTCTCTCTCAGTATGAGACCCATGGGGGACACATATGTCCATGCATTCATTGTAGCGTGCGATACGACCCTCGATTATAGTAATCACGGCGCGCGATACGTTCCTCAAAATGTAATATCCATCGCGTCGCGATACGACCCTCGAAATGGTACATCCTATGATCACATAACACTTATCACAACTATGTCTCAGATCAATGCAAATGACATGCTCAAATAAAAATGAGAAGATAACCATTTTGATAACAAGGCACAGTATACAACAATGCAATTGTAATACAACACCAACAAATCATCAATAAGCCTCCAAATCATTCTCAAACATCACACAAGGAATATACAAATTTCATACGCTTAACAAGGGTTTAGAAATCCACTTGGCTTAGCCAATCGAATAATCACTCCGAAAATTAAGCCTTCTCTTTTCACTTAGCTTCCAAAGATATATAACCTATTCAAGTTAATAATAACAATAAGGTTTTGAAACTAACAACAGCCATATTACTATAGGTTTAGCCTAAATCCAAAAACTCACTCAAACCAAAAATCATGTTCCTAAGTTTCAAACTTAAGATTAAGTCTTTATCCCTCCAATTGACATAATTGTAGTGGTATTAATATAATACAATACTAATAATTAACTACCTATCTTAATATACCAAAATTTAAATCATAAATACAATTAGACAATATATGTCAAACAACAACTTTGAATAACTAAACTTAATAGCTTAAACTCGAATTCTCAATCATGCCATGCGGAAATTTCATTACTACAGTCACAACATTAATTATTAACCCTCACTTTACACCACTTTTCAATTATTATTATTTATTTATTTTTACAAACAATTGAATGAAAACAGAGTTAAATAAAATATTACTAACTACTATCCTAATGACATTCACTAAGGGTCATCTAACCCATTTAATGTTTCCTTAGTTTCTCTGCCAAGGATCCACTAAAATTATATAGCAACAACAAAATCAATTAGTTTTGTTGTGTAAATATAAAAAGACGTGCCCATTTAATTCATGTGTAGTTTATGATTTTCTTCTAACACTGTATTATAACCATTGATAATGAAGTATAATAAAAACTATTGTACTCCCTCTGTTCCAAAAAGAATGATCTCCTTTTCTTTTTTGTGCGTTTAAAAAAGAATGACCTCTTTCTTTTTTGGTAACATTTAATTTCATCTTTCCACGTGACATATTTAAGGCCACAAGATCAAAGGGAAATTTTGTACATTTAACCTAACTTTAATTTAGGACCACACGATACAAAAGTCTTTTTTATACTTTTAAACTCCATGTCAAGTCAAACCAGGTCATTCTTTGGGAAACGGATGGAGTATATGTTCAAAGTCGGAAGTTGGGTTGTTGAGCAAGGAAAGTTCCAAATCTGGATTTGTTAAGGGTGTTTTGGTCTTTTCCTAAATTAATTATTATTTTCATTTTAGGGGTAATAATTTGGGGTCTAATCTAATACCAATCAGTTTTCACATTTAGAAAATAAGTTAGGACTTTGAGAGAAACGAGAAAAGAGGATAAGTGAGAAGAAGACACAAGAACGCCAAGAATTCGTTCGTTGATTTCGTCGGGGGTGATCCCTAAAAAGATATGTGAGATCATTCGGTGTTGGGTTCTTTCACCCATACCCAAATTGTTTCAGTTCAGTAAAGTTTGAATTAGTGAATGAAGAACATGGAATTCTTGATGAAACTTTGTGAAATCTTGTTGGTTGAATTGTGGTTGATCTCTAGAAGTTTGGGTTCTTGTTTTTGGGTCTAAACGGTTGGGTAATTAGTTAATTAGGGATCCTAAGAGTTTGGGGTGGAATCCATGGGAGTTTGGGAAGGTTTAGAGATGAAAAATGAAGAACAAAGTCAAAAAACCTGTCTGATAAGTACTGGGGCACTGCGCCTCCGAAGACCCCCAATACAGAGATTGTTCGTCATGCTTTGGCCCGCCGCGCCTGCTAGAGCGCCTGAGGACAGCCTCTGTTTGTCAGGCTCTGGCGCTCCGCGGCTCTTAGAGCGCCCCGACCCCTTGGAGACTCCGTTCTTTCCATATCTTTTCGTACTAGTTCCTAAGTGATGTACCCTTCGTTCCTAGTTGATTCCAACACTCTAGAGTACATCTAAACATCATGAAATCATCCATAAACATGAGATCGTGATCCTTGAATCCATAACCCAAATTCAAGGGTGGTTATAATCAAAGTCAAGAAAGTAAGAAGTCAAGTCTAAAGCTATGAAGTGAGAAAAAGTACAGTTTTGAAGTTCTTAGAATCTTACTTAAACGTTTTAAATTCTTTTTAAGGCTCGAGTTCAAGAAAGAAAAGAGTAAAGGTTGAGTTCATTTCTCAAAAAGGTATAAGAGAACTAAGTATTCCCTAAGAGTTAAAGTTTCAAGTTAAGTAAAGAGCAAGAGTTGAGTTCATTTCTCTAAAGTTATAAAGGGGACTAAGTACTCCCTAAAGGTTGTTAAATGTTTCACATTTAAGTTAAAAGGAAACTAAGGAGTTTCAAAAGAGTTTTAAACTAAAAAAGGGGAACATTGTTTCCAAGAAGGAGCTTTTAAAGCTAAAGGGTTCAGTAAATTATCTCAGCCCAAAGGAAGGAAGTTTTATTTAAAACTATGAGCTAAAGTATTTTTTTGGGAGTATTATTGAGCACCAATGTGGGAATGAGAGTTCAGATAACTCAAGTCCCCATGTAAACCATGTAGTCATCATGGGTATTAACATGTCATACATTTTAGATGATCACGTAAGGTTAGCCAGTGGATCTACTAGGTAGAGGATGTTCTATGCGACGACATAGTATAGGACAGTTCTTGCAGCGTGGGCAAGACGATGTATCACTACTTAGTCTCATAGTGGTGGTTGTTGGTTAGATAAACTCCCATAGAAACTATATTACTTTCATATATAAATAAAGTTGAGTTTACTATTGTTATATCTTTAATAAACTAAGATTTACAGTGTTTTTATCAGCTTAACACATATATATTGTATATGGCACTTTTGCTTTATATCGAGTTATTGTCTTATGGGTTGAGTAGAGCCAAGGTAAGTTCATCCTTACTCCATTTCAAGCTTTATAGTTGTACTTAGCATTCCAACTCGCATACTTGTACATTCAATGTACTGATGTCAGTTGGCCTGCATCGTTTTAGATGCAGACACAGGTAACCAAGATCAGCACGCGACGCTTCCTTGATCCAGATTTAGCTCCAGAGTCACTGGTGAGCCTCCTTGCATTCAAGAGGACAACCATTTTATTTCAATAATTGATGAATGTTTTTATGATAAACTCTATATTGGTATGATTTTTACTAAGAGCAATGTCAAGCCTATCTACAATTTGGTAACTCTCATTTTCTCCTTCCTAATTCTATATAAACTCCATTTTTGTTAATATTTATTTACAAATTATTCTTTTTAGTGGTGATTCTCATCCTTAACTAGAGGTTTTGTCGTGATACAAAATCTTTTTTTGTTAGGACGCTTCATAAACTAGTGTTGGTTTTTTGGGGGTGGATATGAATTTAGTGGGACTATGGGTATTGGATGGAGAACTTAACTTGTCCAGTGTACATATCGTATTTCACATGTCTATGTTGAAGAGATATCATGGCGATGGTGACTATATCATTAAGCAAGACTCTTTAATGCTAGACAAAGATCTCCAATATGAGAAGACACCGATTGTTATTCTTGATCGTGATGTTCGTAAGTTGAGGAACAAGTAGATTAAGTTTGTGAAGGTTCAATGGAAACATCGTACTATTAAGGAAGCTACTTGGTAGACCAAGAAGGACATGCGAGACAAGTATCCCCAATTGTTCGTCAAATCAGGTACAACCTTGTTCCCTTTTAGCCTACCTTCCTAAGTTGATCAATTGGGGACGAGTGATGGGTAAATTGGTATCTAAACGACTAGGTTTCCTCATTATAGAAATACCAACGAGGAAAAATCGAGGCTGGAAAAACTTTTTCGTAGTATTAGGATTTTCCCAACCTTGTCCATATTTGGAGGAAATCGAAGTCATCTAGGTGTACGGAAATTTGGTAGCAATCGGGTGGAGTAAATAGGAATTTGATTACATAATCTGTTAGATATCTCATTAAGGAACCCGTATGACTTTACAGAATTAAATTTCGATAGATAGATCTCTGAGAATCGATAAAAACATTAAGGGTATTTTTGAAGCGTAGAGGGTTAAGAGTATGTTGTGAAAGAGGGAAATTGAAAATCCCTTAGGAGATCACTGCCTCACTTCATGCCTCTGTAGTGGGATTATTGTCGCTGTAGCGGCACTGCTACAATGGGATGGGTGCCGCTATAGAGGACGAGGCGGAGGTTGATTTAGAGGATTTTTGGGATTTATTAAGACGGAGATCACATGTTAAAAAAGTGCCACTGTATCGGGATTGGTGCCGCTGCAGCGATGCCGCTGTAGCAAGATAGGCATCTCTGTAGCGGGAGGACAATTTTTAATTCGTAAATAAGACCCCTAGTCGACCTTATTTGGCACTTTTTAACTTTTAGAACTAAGAAACGAACCTTGGGCGATTTCAACTCGTTTTCTACAATTCTTAAGGCTAAATATAAGGTTTTTACTTTCCATTTTTATTTTTCAATCCGTAGAACATTTTGGAATGGGTCAATTGATAGGGAAGGGTTTCTTGATAGAATTCATGGTGGAAACAACCCTAGTTTGTCTAGTTGGGGTCATGAGTTTGACCTAAGGTTTATGAATTTGTTAGAATTTTGGGAAAGTAGTGATTTATTTTATGATTTTCATATATTGTTGATTTTCTGTAGACAAGGAACAAGCGGAAAGAATCCGAAAAGGGAAGAATTAAGTTTCATAGGGCTCCAAGCTTGTTTCGAGGTAGGTGATAGTTGTGATTATATGATCATGTGGTATATACTTGTTCTCTCGTCATTGTTATACTTATATATGTGTGAATGTTGCAATATTGATCACAGAGGTTGAAATGAATCATGACTTAAATCTGTGATCTTAATGTATTATTGTGATGTGTGATTGGGATCGAATTACCACGTTCCACTATGCTAACTTTTGGATCGGATTGCCACGTTCCGACATGCTAACATATTGGGTATGGGTTCCGTGAGAGGACCAACTATATGATTAAGGATGTGAAATGTGTTGTTGACTCCTTATGATGATATTGAATATGTTGATATATATGCATTATATTATAATGTTGCTTGACTTGTTATGTTACACTAGTGGGATAGCTGCGTGATCCTACCAGTACACAATGGTTGTGTACTTATCCTGCACTTGTTCTTATTTTTGTTGAGTAGAAACATCTTCAGGCGACTGTTGACAGCCCTCAGTTAGGAGATCAGTGATCGCTTTGAGTTCAAGGGCGAGCTACTTCGTTCGGGCTGCCATGAAATTCTCCTTGTCTATGTCCAGTCTTTCTAGACATAGGCTTTTATTTTAAATAGTTCAATAGAATTCTTTGTTAGACTTGATTGTCGTTTCTAGTTTTTGTACATTGACGTTCATGTTCTACGTTTATCTTCCGCGTTGTTAGTCAGTCGTTAGATCCTAATTTAATAATGGAACTTAACTTAGTTACTTAACTTGATTCGTAACTTCAATGCATTATTTCTAGATTTCTTGGTGTGGGTGCCAAATACCACGGTCTGGGTCGTGATAGTTTTATATTGCATGTATGTTTCTATTGTTTCATCCTTATCGTTCAATAAATATACATAATAATATATAGTGCAATTGTCAATTGAATCTGTGAAGAACTTTTTTCCCACCACGAGATGATGTTTACTTCATATCACAAATGTCAGTGAAATTGACATGTCTCAAGCGTTCAAGTATAGGAAGTAAGAACAGACAGAAATAATGAATTTGAAAAGACCTTCCATGAGGTAACTTTTTCTAACAAATATTTTACTTTTTACTTTTTATAATTTTGTCAAGTACATATATTGTTTCAAAATCAACATCTTGCGAGATGACCTTTTCATAAGGGTCTATCCAAAACATTCAAGTTGTTAAAGATATTACCCCATGACCTTAGTCTTATAGGTCTAATAAGGGCAATATGATCCAAATGTTTGTTTTACAACACAAACATAAAAGATCACGTTTCACCAATGTTTTTGTTTATACAAATAAATTTATTTCAATTGACATATCTTTTCATGAAAAATCACAATATTTTAAGTGACACTTCTTTTATCAAAGAATTCAATTATTTCGAACGAGTAGTACAATTTTGTGGTTTTATACTAGTCATATCATATATACTAGTATAGAGAGACTCAACGACCATAATATCCAATATACTCCAAGAATTTTGTGGGTCTACCATATAACAAGAATGTAATTATATTTCATATCTTGTTCTTTCAAATTTTAATTAGATAGTAAGTCTAATTTGTCTTTATCACAACTAAAAAAAAAACCACATTTGAAATATGTTCCCAAAAGTATTTTTCAAGTATTTGAAATTATTTTTCACATTTCTTTTCATGCTTTCAAATTGTATACCATAAAATACACATTGGCAACATGAAACCTTTTTTTTTTAGATTTAAACCATAGAGACACCCATTACATGCAAGAAAATCACTAATTTTCTATCACTAGTATTTTTCCCTTTCTGTCACAATTAGACGAACCATTTACTATTTAGAATACTAAAAATAAAGTTTCAATCTTTATACAACTTGTTTCTAGTTTAACAATAAAATTTTTATATTCTTCTAGTAGTTAATAGAATGAACCTCGAATTTTGATGAAGTTTTTATATTCTTCTAATCAATTTCATATTCAGACAGAGCAGTAAACTAAAATGGTTTTAATCTCCAGAAACCTCAATTACAACACTGTTTCTAGTTAACGATTTTTTTTATCATTTTCAAATCTTTAGCCTTAATATTTTTTATGAAGATTTTGTACTCTTCAACTCAGAATATTCATTCAAATAGATATATAACAAATTGGTGAAGTTTCTATATTCTTCAAACCAATGCACAGTTTGATTTGTTCATGAAGTACTTATATTCTTCATACCAACGGAGTAAAAAAAACAGAAGATATTAGTCTCCAAAAATAAGACAATCAAATTTCAGATGAAGTAGAAAACTACAAAAAAAAAGCTCTCTCCTCTAAACAAAATACATATTAATAATATTCTTTCTTACTTTCCCATTTTTCATCATATTCCAATTTTTCATTAAAAGACATTGAATTTCAACGAGAAACTACAATCATGTTCAAATATTGTTAGGATACAACATATGTTCATTAAAGTGCTGATTTTAGCCTTTATGCATAAATAATTTTCTCATTGAAAAGAAAACTCAAGGGTTGCAATACTTGAATGCACTTGGGAAAAAAATAAGATTAATCTTACCCATCCAAGAAAAATTTACCACAGAAAATATACTCAAACATATTAAAATACTACTAGTTCATCTAAAATAACTTTTATCATATGATACAATAATTTTCTTTTTCTTCTTCTTTCCAACAAAAAGAACACAGAAAATAAAAGTAACTTCCTTACCACAGAAAATACTATCAATATTAAATTTCTTAACCCCTGTATTCAGATTATCAAACTAAAAACAATAAAAGATGAAAAGAAAAAAACAAGAACTATCCGAGTCCACAGAACCCACTATATGTCCTTGAGAAATTTCATCCCCTCAAGTATCCGAGGTTGCAAATTAATTTCTCCCAAGATAAAATGGATTAAACATTAAAGAAGTAGTTGTACCTCAAACTTCAATAATTTCAACGAACTCAAAATGACAACAACGAATCATACTCACAGACACGATCGGTCGATTTTATTTTTTAAGAAATGGATGCAAAAGACGGAAATAATTCAATGTAGAAAAGTGAGATAAACCCTCTCTATTTATGGCCAACAAAGGGTAAAACAACTCTTTGGAAATAAGATATTCTTTCAAAAAGGTCATAACCCTTTGGAAAAGGCACAACCTTTCAAACGGTCAATACCCTTTAGAAAATACACAACTTTTCATAAAGTTCACAACCTTTCGGAAAAGTTAAAACCATTCATTTTCTTTTGAGACCTTTAGAACCTAAGAACAAATAGATTATAGCTTACTAGGGATCCACATGGATTGAGTAAGACCATCAATGGTCTGCACAAATTCAATTTGATAGTGTTACATTAAGTTATAACTTTTAAATGATTAGAAAAATTAATTCAACTGTCAATTTTTTTTATAAGAATTTGATTTTCAATTTGTTCCGCCGTTGGGGTAACATTCTGAAAAGAACAATCTATCATATTTTATATTTTTGCCATTATTTTCCTCTTTCAAAAAAATTTAAAACTAACCCACAACGCATTCTTAATCACCCAATTACATTTTTAAAAATATATAATTAGCTACCCCTTCTTCACTTCTCTCTTAAATTGCTATAAGTTGTTAACTTTACAATTTTTTATTTTATTAAATTGAATTTTTAATATTTACATGAATAAACTTCTAACCAGTTGAAGACAAACAAAAACAAGTCTTATGTGACGATATATAAGGAATTAAATGACAATATGTTTCAATGTCTAAAATTTGATAAAACATATAAGTATAAATTCGCATCGGATTATATTGAGGATGTCAATTATTATCATAGGGCACTTGCTTAGGCATAATCATTCAGTTTCGGATGCAAATCTTTATTAAAATTTGATGTTTGAATTACTTAATGTATAATGGAAATTTTAGAATTGCAAGTTTTTAAAAATAGAAATTTAAAATTAATTGCATGGAATATTAGCATTTAATATATTACTATCTCTGCACACGTGTTGTACATGTGTTGCGCAATAATATAATACATATTTTTATAAATAATATCAACATTATTAAACCACATAACCCATAAAGCAGTATTGATAAATGAGTCATACATCAGACATGAAACTATTGGAATTCATAAAGCTTTTATTTTTTGAAATTGAAACTAGTGGAATTGATAATGTTTTTTTTTTCCTGAAAATTGAAATGTCTACTAGAAATGATAGTTTTTAATCAATTATTATTGGGTGTCAGTGTTTATACCCTCCACGTCTTCAGGAACCAATTTAGTTAGAAAATCTTCTCTTAGAATCTGAATTTTGAATTCGATTTTGTCAGAGTTGCACTCTCTGAGTTCAAACACAAGTCCATTCCCCTCTTTTAGATTGTTATCATCCGCAAAATTTTCCCATCCAGTAATAAAATTGTATTTAGTTTTGTATCCACCATAAAACTAGTTCCACTTCTTTTCACCACAAGTAAGGACTGAAGGGGATCCAACAAAAAGAAGTTCTTTGTTCATTTTGTTGGGTAAGTACTGTCAAACATTCAAAGAAATTTAGCAAAATAAAAGTAAGAATCCAGGAAAACCCAAAGTGTCCATTTCTAACCGTATAAATACACATATTTGAACCTAAACATTAAGCCTAGAATCAAGAACATCTAATCTTGAATGCACCACTCCAAAACTAATATTCTTTTCCCCCCACATAATATTCTGTAAAACTTTAGAAATGTCACACCCCGAGCCTACACCATAGGCAGGACCACCACTTAAATACCATTCATGGTCCCCAAGCGAACCCTCGTCCTGGCTTACTTAACTCAGCGGCAGACTAAACTCAACTTAAACAAGAATAAAACATATTTAAATGAAATACTTCATGTTATAAATCTGGCAAAAATGGAACTTAAGTCTCAATAATTGAAAACAAACTCCAAACTAAAATACTACTGTCTACGAAGCCTCTAAACTGACTGAAGAGGGATATTGGGATAGACCCCACAACATCCTAAAACTAAAAGCAAATATAATGGATGTCCTCCGGAATGCAAGGAGGCTCACCACTGACTCAGGAGCTCAATCTGGATCAACAAAACTCTGTGTGTTGATCCTGATTACCTGTGTCTGCATTATAAAATGATGCAGACCAACTGACATCAGTACATTGAATTTACGAGTATGTGAGTTGGAGAGCTAAACAAAACTTAGGCTTGAAATGGAGTAAGAATGAATACTTACCTTGGCTCTGTTCAACTCATGATCTACTAAATCTTATTCAATATACGCAATTAAAATAATTGCCATATAAACAAATGTTGACTGAAAACATGTTGAAAACTCTGAGTATATGAAAATATACGATAATGTCGGAGGTGTATATAAAATACAATACTGAAGTATTTGAGAATACAATACTGCTGTGTATGAAAATACAATGACTGATGTATATGAAAATACATTACTCTGTGGGATATTCTCTAACCAACAACCATCACTTAAAAGCTGCAGTGATGATACAACGTTACTCGGCCGACGCTGCCCGGCCATCTAACTGCCTAATGGATCCACTAGTAAGCTATGAAAAGAGTTCATCTAAATAGTATGACCCTTTTCTAGGCATAATGGCTACATGGTTTACATGGGGACTTGAGTTAATCTGAACTCGCATCCCCACATCGGTGCTCAATACTACTCCCACTCCCTATATATATATATATATATATATATATATATATATATATATATATATATATATACTGGCTCTTATGTTTTTTTGAAACATAGTGATTTGTGATTTGAGATTAGTGCTCAAAACTTAGCTTCTCTTGGAAATCATAGTTTCAACTTTCTTTTACTAAAACTAGCCATAGTCTTTGTGGCAGTGTAACTTCCTTTCTTTTTCAAAAGTTTGAAAACATCTTGTTTAAACTCTTAGGGACTACTTAGTTCCCTTATAACTCTTCAGAACTGAAGTCAACTTGATACTCTTTGGTTACTTGAAACTTAACGCTTAGGGAATACTTAGTTCCCTTATAGCTTTTGAGAAATGAACTCAACTCTTTACTCTTTCTTGACTTGAAACTGAAATCTTAAAAAAAAATTAAAAATGCTTAAATAAGACCCTTCAAAACCTTTAAATACTTTACTAGAACTTACTTCTGAACTTTAGACTTGACTTCTTAGCTCTCTGGACTTTGGTCTTAACTTTCCTTGAATGGATTATGGATTCAAGGTTTTGACTTGAGTTCTTTGATGATTTCTAGGAATTTAGAAATTATTTGAAGCGATTAGAATCATTGGAGGATGTTAATGTACCTTGGAAGGACTTAAAAGGGTTAAACTACGCAAACTGAACGAAAAACGCCGGATTGGGCGTACTGCTAGCGCGCCACGCTAGCCTTAGTTGACTGAGGCCTGGTTCTGGCGCACTGGTGGCGCGCCGCGCCTGCCCCTACCTTGGTGCGTTTGACGAATTTTTCAACTCGTTTTCCATCTCCAAATTCTCAAAAACTTCTTAGTTCTTTGACTAAATGATGGGAACCATTATTACTATCAAAATCTACTGAATTCCACTCAAAATAACTCGAAGAAACAAGAATCAAATCGGTAATAGCAGCCAACCATCCAATCAACATGAAATCGAAACGTTCTTTCAGGAACTTAAAGTCTAACATGAAATTAATCCACAAATTTGTTGTACTGAAACTGAGTGGTGTGTCAGTGAATTAACCCAACGCAAAAGATCGCACGTACCTTAAAGGGATCACCCCCGACGAAATCCACGCTACGAATCTTAGGCGTTCTTGCGTCTTCTTCTCCTTTCTCCTGTTTTCTCCTCTTCTCTCAAAACGCTAACTTGTTTTCTAAAAGCATAAACTAAATGGGATCATATTAGACCCCAACTTAATACTCAAAAACGAAATAAAATAATTGGGTATGTAAAGGAGCAAAACACCCTTAACAAATTCGGATTTGGATTTTCCTCTGTCCAACAGCCCAACTTCCGGAAGTCATATCTCCCTCATACAACCTCGGAATTTCGCAAACTTGGCGTCATTGGAAAGATATTCCGAAGCTGTTTCCATCCATATAATGAACTCCTTCAAAGTCATCTTGACCTGGACGTTATGACTGTTTGAAAATGACCAAAACTCACTTTTGAAATCTGGAAATTTTCCAGATTTCCCTACTTCTTTCCATTTGATTATTATTGTTTTTCTTAGCTTAACCTTAGTTAATTCAAGTTACAAGATGTTACAATATCTCCCCCTTGGGAACATTCGTCCTCGAATGAGAATTCTTTCACTAAGCTAAGGGTAGTAACATCATTTCAGCACTCAACAATCAAAAGTAAGTAATAACATGCTTATACAAAACCTTATAAAGTGCTAAGAAGAGAATTTAGTACCTTGCTCTGCATTCTCTCTAGATTCAAAGAGATATGCTTCTTCGCATCCTCCTCAGCCCCCCAAGTCGCTTTTTTAATGAATTGGTTCCTCCAAAGGACCTTGAATGAAGTAACTTCCTTTGTCCTCAACTTGCAAACTTGACGATCCAAAATCTGAACCGGAACTTCCTCATAGGATAGGCTATCCTTAATCATAACATTCTCCGTTGGTACTATCAATGAAGGATCACCCAAGCACTTCTTCAACATAGAAATATGGGATACCGAATGAACCGCTACTAACTCTTACCCACTCTTTTGGAGATTTTATAAGGTTCAATATACCGAGGACAAAGTTTCCCTTTCTTACCAAACCTCATAACTCCTTTCATAGGTGAAACCTTAAGATACACCCAACCATCTAACTCAAATTCTAATGGTCTTCTCCGAACATCTGTGTAGGAATTTCGACGACTTTGTGCCGTCTTCAATCTTTATTGAATTACTTTCACCTTCTCGATAGCTTGGTGAACTAAATCTAGTCCTATCAACCCTGCTTCTCCAACTTCAAACCACCCAATATGAGATCTGCACTTTCTCCCATAAAGAGCTTCATATGGAGTCATTTGGATGCTCAAATGATAACTACTGTTGTAAGCGAACTCAATGAGAGTTATATGATCTTGCCAATTTCCTTTGAAGTCGATCACACAAGTTCTCAACATATCTTCTAAGGTATGATATGACGTTCTGCTTGTCCATGTGTCTGAGGATGAAAAGTAGTACTCAAATTCACATTTGAACCCAAACCTTTTTAGAAAGATTTCCAGAATTGTGCAGTAAATTGCGCACCTCTATCTAAACTAATGGAGACTGGAACTCCATGAAGTCTTACCATTTCTTGAAGGTACAACTTTGCATAATCTTCGGTCGAATAAGTAGTCTTTACCGGCAAGAAATGGGCCGACTTTGTCATTCTGTCAACAATCACCCAAATAGAATTATGTTGCATTCGAGACCTTGGCAAGCCTGTGATGAAGTCCATATTAATCATCTCCCATTTCCATTCCAGAAGTTCTATATTCTGCGTCAAACCTCCCGGCCTTTGGTGTGCCACTTTCACTTGCTGAAAATTTGAACACTTGACAACAAATTCAGCAATATCTTTCTTCATACCTTCCCACCAATATACCTCTCTCAAATCACGGTACATCTTTGTGGAACTCGGATGTATGGAATATCAGGAGATATGAGCCTCATCCAAGATTTTCTCTTGAAGTCCATCCACCTTAGGTACACATAACCTGCCTTAGTACCTCATCACACCATCTCCCCCTTGTACAAAAGCCAATACTCTTTGGTTATGGACACTTGCGTTCAAATCAAGCAAAATAGGGTCATGGTATTGATTCTCTTTCACCTCTGACACTAATGATGATTCAGCCCCATTGGTCACCACTATGCCTCCTTATGTGAAATCCATAAGCTTGACTCCCAAACGTGCAAGTCTGTGCACATCTTTTGCTAACTCCCTCTTTTCTTCTTCGACATGGGAAATACTTCCCATGGACAACCTGCTCTGTTCCAGGTACAAGTCAAGTTGAATTTACAAAAAAAAATTCAGTGTTAGAAGTATTCAAATCCATAAATTCACTACGAAATTAAGGCATCAGAAACTACATTAGCCTTACCTGGGTGGTAAAGAATACTCATGTCATAATCCTTGAGTAATTCCAACCACCTTCTCTGTCTGAGGTTGAGCCCTTTCTGAGTGAACACATATTGGAGACTCTTGTGATCAGTGAATATATCCGCATGAACACCATACAAATAGTGTTTTCATATCTTCAAAGCAAACACTAGTGCAGCCAATTCTAAGTCATGAGTTAGATAATTCTTCTAATGAACCTTCAACTGTCTAGAGGCATAAGCTATAACCTTGCCATTCTGCATTAACACACAGCCCAAGACAACTCTTGATGAATCACAATACACCACAAAGCCTTGAGTACCCTCTGGTAAGGTCAAAACCGGAGCGGTCGTCAATCTCTTTTTCAACTCCTGAAAGCTTTTTTCACAAGCTTCAGACCATTCAAACTTGACTGTCTTCTAAGTTAACTTGGTCAAAGGAGAAGATATAGATGAGATTCCTTCAACAAATCTCCTAAAATAGCCAGCCAAGCCCAAGAAACTCCATATATATGTTGGAGATGTGGGTCTAGGCCAACTAGGAACTGCTTCAATCTTCTGAGTGTCAACTCTAATTCCTTCACCAGAAATAATGTGGCCTAAGAATGCCACAGACTCAATACAAAACTCGCACTTGGAGAACTTGGTATATAGCTTCTTATCTATCAACGTTTGAAGAACAATCCTTAGGTGACTAGCAAGATCTTCTTCATTCCTTGTATAAATTAGTATGTCATCAATGAAGACGTTGACAAACTGATCTAAATAAGGTTTGAAAACTCTGTTTATAAGATCCATAAACGTTGCAGGTGCATTCGTTAAACCAAAGCACATAACCAGAAATTCATAATTCCCATACCTTGTTCTAAAAGTTGTCTTGGGAATATCACATTCCCTAACCATTAACTGATGATAGCCTGATCTGAGGTAAATCTTGGAAAATCAAGAAGCACCCTGAAGTTGATAGAAGAGATCATATATCCTTGGAAGAGGATATTTATTTTTGATGGTCACCTTATTCAACTGACGGTGATATATACACATCCTAAGGGACTCGTCCTTCTTCTTAACAAACAAGACCAGAGAGCCCCAAGGTGAGACACTTGATCAAATAAATCCTTTATCTAACATATCTTTTAATTGCTACTTTAGCTCTTTTAACTCTGCTGGTGCCATTCTGTATGGCGGAATAGAGATAGGACGAGTATCAGGGATGACGTCTATGCCGAAGTCTATCTTTCTTTCCGGAAGGAGTCCGGGTAGATCTTCAACAAAGACTATTGGAAACTCACTAACTATAGGAACTGATTGAAGGGAAGGTACCTCAAAACTTGAGTCATTAACTCAGACTAAGTGATAGATACACCCCTTAGAAACTAAATTCCTCACCTTAAGTTACGAAATGAAGCGACCCTTAGGCACTGTTGAACTACTAGCCCACTCTATGACTGGCTCATTAGGAATCAGAAAGTTGACAACTCGAGTTCTGCAATCTATTGATGCATAACAAGCATGGAGACAGTCCATACCTAGAATAACATCAAAATCTACCATGTCTAACTCTATTAAATCAACCATTATGCTCTTGTGACTGACAAAAATAGGACAATCACGATAGACTCTTTTTGCTAGAATGGATTCACCAACAGGTGTGGACACACTGAATGATTGTCTAAGTTGCTCAAAAGAAATCTCAAAGTTCATAGCAACATAAGGAGTTATAAAAGATAAACTAGATCCTGAGTCTAATAATACATAAGCAGTAAAGTCAAAGACTCGAATCATACCATAGACAACATCTGGAAAATTCTCTTGTTCATGGCAATTATTAAGAGCATACAAGCGGTTTGTTCCTCCGAACTCTGTCTGGTGAAGCAACTGATGAAGACTGAGCTTTATTGCCCCCATTACCACCGCTTTGCTTACTCTGTGGACACTCTCCCATGAAATGCCCGATCTGACCGCACTTAAAAAAACCCGTGGAGCCTTCGCGACAGATGCCAGAGTGATTCCTACCACACTTGGCACATGCAGGAGGCCTAGTACCTCCTTGAGCCACACTACCTTGAGACTGGACCGATCTAGCCTTGAAGTTCTGCGAGTTATGGCCACTATACTCCCCTCTGTTTCTGGGTGCAGGTGCACTAGCAGATGATGGTGCATGCCTCTTTGATTTCTGAAATATTGGTAGACTTGAACCACATTTCTGTTGGCCAGACTCATTCACAGTCTTTGTCCTTCACCTTCTCTTCTTTGACTTGTTGCACATATGCCATCACCCTGGATATGTCCATGTCACCTATTAACATGGCAGCCCTACCTTCCTTACTTTAAGCACAACCCAACCTTGCAACAAACAGACTCATTCTGCTCCTTATGTCCTTCACCATCTCTGAAGCATAGTGAGATAGTTGGGTGAACTGTAACCGTACTCTTGTACACTCATGGAGTCATGTTTCAAGGTGAGAAACTCCTGTACCCTTGCTTCCTTCAGCTCTCGAGGAAAGAACCTTCCCATGAAGGCTTCTTCGAAGCAAGCCCAACTTGGATGTGGTGCATCCTGAACTCTACCACCCTTCCATTGATCAAACCAGGTTCTAGCCACACCCTTCAGTTGATATACATCCAATTCAACCCTCTCAACATCGACCACATGCATCACCTCAAATACCTTCTTCAACTCTTCCACGAAGTTTTTTGGATCTTCAGTAGTTCTTGATCCGGTGAAACTAGAAGGATTCATTCTAAGGAACTCACGAATTCTCGAGGTATCAACCCCTTCTTGTCAAGCTCCCCTCTATTGCCCGACTTGGTTAGTCACCGCTTGTCTCAACATTTGGATAGCCTCGTGGAACTCAGC
Source organism: Solanum sitiens (assembly GCA_016801875.1). NCBI lineage: Eukaryota > Viridiplantae > Streptophyta > Magnoliopsida > Solanales > Solanaceae > Solanum > Solanum sitiens. The sequence continues at coordinate 4,484,262 of JABWTJ010000024.1, forward strand.
GTTGGTAACCTCTCCTTGGGGTTGTACCTCTGGTGCATTTGGGACCTCTTGTTGCTCAACATTTCTTCGTGTCGACCTCTGACTCCTCTTCTTGGAGCATGATGATCTGAACAAATATGTGTAAGCACGAATTAGAGAGATACTTTAGAGAAAAACTCTTCGCACGATAGAAGATTAAAGAAGTGAAACATTCCTAAATATTGTAGCCTATTAATCATAGATGTGGCGCGCTTCACACCGATGATTAAGACTCTACAGACACGGCTTCATAGACTCCCTAGGACTCTTGAACTATGTGCACTAATACCAAGTATGTCACGCCCCGAGCCTACACTCTCGGCGGGACCGGCACTCAAAGATCATTGTTGTTCCTGTCATGACCCGAATTCTAGAATCCGGATCGCAACCGGCGTCGTTGACCTCTAAGAGGTCGCAGACAAGCCTCATCTTGCATTCATCACATTGATCTAGTTAAATTTGCGGAAAATTTAAAACTTTTTATATGTATGAAGTATATATAGACTTCGTATAAGTATTAACTAGATATATCATATACTAAGCTTAACATAAGAGAACAACTATCTAACATAAAGAATCAATTCGAAACTGAAGATGAATATATCATAAATAGTTTTCCAAACACGGCCTTATTACAAAGCTTAGGAATGAAGGTACGAAAGAAACGCTAGGGACAACAACCACTAGCTATGTCTAAAACTAAGGCTAGATTAAATCTGTAGCATCCTCGAAATCATGAGGACCTACCAATTGGTTTGGAGAAACGCTGAAGTCCAAACCGCTGCAAGTGTCGTCAACCTGTCATTTGACCTGCACCTATAAAAATAGTAAATAGTATGGGGTTAGTACACCACTTGTAATAAGTATGGGTGTATGCACACATACACATAAAGCTATGCATGATCAATGAAAGCTCTTCCTAAGCAACATGCCATTTCTGGAAAGTCTAGTCAGTAGACTTTCCTAATTCGTTAGTTGTGAATTGTGGTATGAATATGATGTATTTTAATGCATTCAAATCCAAACTTTCACTAAACTTGAACTTTTAACCTTTGATTAACTTACAAGAACAATTCAATGTTTTTACGTTCACAATTCGTGTGGATACGGTATGTTAGACTAACCAATTCAATCTTTTGGCATAAGCCAATTTTTACATATGTTCATATTTAAATTGCCATATGTATGAACCATTAGCCAATCTTTTAATCATTTACATAAGTTCCTAGCCATTAGCATATATTTATTTTGACCAAGTAGAGTTAGCCAACTTTATTGGAACCATATAGCCAATTTATTCAAGATATGATTTCATATATGTCTTTGAGCCAATTCTTAGTTTATGGCTTTTAGTGTCACGTTTTAAGAACATATTGGACAGCATCATATTAATATTTTATGGCTTTAGTATCTTCATAACATCACAACAACAGCAAGTCAACATTCAGCCAAAGGCACATAATTCACTTAACACATCACGGACTTATCTTAGCATATTATCGATCCTTAATTATCATGATAAGATTAACTTTACGAAATTACAAGTTCATAAGTTCATTCGATACTCATCATTCAAGAACAATACATGTTAAGAAGAGCCAGCACCACATACCAACAACATGATCTCTAACCTATTGAACATTGAAATCGAAAAGGATACTAGGGAAGGGAAGTTCGACGAGAACGACGGGAACAACCCTAGTTTTCAAGATCTTGTGAATCATTCGAAGGAAAATACTCTAGCAGAAAGAATTCCAGAAGAGAAACCCATACCTTAAGTAGAACTTAATCTACGAAGACCATCTTGAACGAAAACTTGAAGAAACCTTGAAATCGCCCTAGATAAATCGATAAATTTTCTATTTTTCTTTCGTTCGTTGCTTGTTGTTTTTGTGTCGCCTTTTCTATGAGTTTGAACGTGATTTTTATGTTTAAGAACTGATCTTGAATTATAAAACTTAGGTTTAATAAGTTAATTTAATAAACTAATTAACCAATTACCAAAACGCCCCTCCTAAGTTGACTAAACATAGGAGAACATAACACCTAGTCAAATCTGGAAATTGGTATTGACTATGGTTTTGGTCAACATTTTGACTTTATATTAATTAATTAAATCCTTAATTTAATTAATTTAGGGACCTAGGGTAAGTACTAAAGTACCCCTAAGTCATTGGAACCAAAATTAACCCTTTTGGACCATCCTAGGTTAAGTACTAAGATGTTTCTTGAGTTGTACTAGGTTAGTGTAATAATTTCGTTTTGATCATTTAAACTAATTAATTAAATTGCTAATTTAATTAATTAGGTGACCTAAGGTAATTACTAAAGTACCCTTAAGTCGTTAGGACCATAACTAATCCTTTGAACCATCCTAGGTTAGGTACTAGGTTGTCTTTTTCTTGTTTTAACCGAAATCTGGAAATTGCTTTGTGATTTCGGTTTTTCCCCTTTAAATTAATTAATTAAGTTTCTAAATTAATTAATTAAGTAGCCTAGGGTAATTACTAAAGTATCCCAAGGTTTTTAGGACCTTAACTAACTCTTTGGACCATCCTAGGTTATGTACTAGGTTGTCCCTTTCTTGTCTTAACCGAAATCTGAAAATTTCCTTTGTAGTTTCGGTTTAAGCCCTTTTAAATTAATTAATTAAGTTGCTAAATTAATTAATTAGGTAACCTAGGGGAATTACTAAAGTACCCCTAAGTTGTTAGGACCATAACTAACTCTTTGGACCATCCTAGGTTAGATACTAGGTTGTCTCTTTAACTAGTACTAGGTTAGTGTCAACTCGGTTTTGATCCTAGGTTGTCGGGTGCACTAATGGGTCCATTTAGGTTGGTCCTAGGTTAGTTATCTAGTTAGGGCAGTAGGTTAGAGTCTAGAATTAGTTAGGAAGTTATGTACCACATGGAGGGGTCTCTTGTACACGTTTTTCCCCCTAACTACCCTAACCGAATTCGGTTAGGGTGGTCCCCTCCTTTGGCAGCTTCTTCACATGTCTTGCACATGTGCTTGAACATGTGTTTGTTGTACTTTCCTAACTAACTATTATTTATGGTTCATTTGGGAATGTTTACTTATTGTCCCAAGGATCCTCACTATGTCCTTGGGCACTGCTTAATTTACATGATCATTTTAAATGGTCATGTGCTATGGTATCTAGGCTTGACACTTGGATGCCTCATACCCAATTTGTGATTTAAAGGAAAAAGCATTTTAGCCTAGGGTCTTCATTGCAGGTACATTTCTTGGACAAGCTCATTAATGTTAGAAAATTGGCTAACACCCTTTAAGCCAATATTTTCTAATATGCCCAGTATTTTCTTATTTGGGTATTATATAGAAATTGGCTAATACTCCTTAGTCAATTTTCTATACTATGTCCAATATTTCTCAATATTGGGAATTGGGATGCCTATGTACCCCCAATACACATTCTTAAAGATCTATTGGGCTCTTCACTAGACATGAAATTTTCCGGAATGTTACAGTTCCCCAAGTGAACCCTCAGCCTGGCTTACTTAACTTAGCGGAAGACTATACTCAACTTAAACAAGAATAAAGCATATTCAAAGGAAATACTTCATGTCATAAATCTGGCCAAAATGTAACTTAAGTCTCAATAAATGAAAGCAAACTCCAAACTGAAATACTACTGTCTATCAAGACTCTAAAGTGACTGAAGAGGGATGTTAGGAAAGACCCCACAACATCCTAAAACTAAACTACAAAAAACAAATGAAATGGATGTCCTCCAGAATGCAAGGAGGCTCAAAAAACTGACTCGGGAGCTCAATCTGGATCAACGAAATGCCGCGTGCTAATCCTAGTTACCCGCGTCTGCATCATAAAATGATGCAGGACAACTGGAATCAGGACATTGAATATATGAGTATACGACTTGGTGAGATAAAAAAAATGTAGGTATGAAAGGGAGTAAGAATGAATACTTACCTTGGCTCTGCTCAACTCATGATCTACTAACTCTTATTCAATATGCGCAGCTAAATAATTGCAACATAAAGGAATGTTGACTGAAAACATGCTAAAAACTCTGAGTATGCAAATAAAAGAGAATTTCAGAGATGTATATAGAATACAATACTGCTGTGTATATGAAAATACAATGACTGTTGTATATTAAAATACATTACTCCGTGGAAGATTCTCTAACCGACAACCATCACTTAAAAGCTATAGTGATGATACAACGTTACTAGACCCACGCTGCTCGGCCATCCTAACCTTGCCATAGTATAGGACCTGAACTGCCTAATGGATCCACTAGTAAACTATGAAAAATGTTTATCTAAATAGTATGACCCTTTCCTACCCATGATGGCTACATGGTTTACATGGTTTACATAGAGACTTGAGTTAATCTGAACTCGCATCCCCACATTGGTGCTCAATACTACTCTTAATATATATACACTACAAGAAAAACTGTTATTTAAGACCGACATTTAGGGACCAGCTACTAATCCCATCTCTAAAAATATATGTATTGGGACGAGATTATAATCCGGTCCTTATTTGTATACATTTTTGCGAAGATACTTTCTCCGGTCCCTAAATAACATACTAACTGGTCCTAAAGTCTAATTCTAAGACTTTAAGCGCGCTACTGCCAGCAAAAAATAAACAAAGTACATTAAAAAAAATAAAAATAAAAATCACCAAAATTTAGGCGGCAATTTTTTTACATTAAAACCAGACAAAAAGGAAAAACCCTATGTTTTCTAGAAGGTAAAAACGTACAAAGGAAAAAAAAGACCCTTCCTCTGCTGGTCGCAACGCAAGCTTCTCCATATCGATCGATATCTTCAACAATATTATGTCCGTGTTCTTCCTCGCAACTCTTTCTTCTTCGCAGCTGCTCAGCTTTGTCTTTTTCATCAAAGAATTTCCATTGCAGCTCCTCAAATCTGTCTTCTTCATCAAAGCATTTCCATCGCAGCAGCTCATCAAAGAGGTAAAATGTATAGTTGTTGCTTATAGCTTCCTCGATTAGTGAACCAAATCTTACAAGTTTGCTTCCTCTTCTAATCAAACTTTTGTTGTTTCAAATTTCATACACTGTATTGATAAATTTTCTTTTCTAAGTTACTCTTCTTCTTGTTCTTCCTGTTTTAAAACATTAGATAGGTTAAAAGTTTCAAAATCTGATATGTTTTCTTATGTACAATCAGTGAAATATTATTGGGTTAAGTTTCTAATAGTGACTCATTTTTGTTAACTGTTAATTGTTGGATGTGTCTGAGCATTCAAATATTGTACAGAGAACATATTGTAATTGAAATGTCTAATTATTTTGCCAACAACATATACTACTTTTCTGTCTTCGATATATGTTTATATTTTGCGAGCGAAATAGGAACTAGACCCGTTACATGTCTTTAAGAGTAAGATATACTTACATAATTTTAATGTTTCTATTATAAGTAGAACAGGCGAGACTCACAAATAAATGTATTGTATCTATAAGGTCCATACCTTTTCCATATAACTTATTAAGAAAGAGAAATATGGGCGTATGATATTTGTTGCTCCGTCAAATTTAAAGGACACCCCTATTACTATAGTAAGTCTATATCATTTAGAATTGTGAGTTGTGACAGACCCCCGCTGAGGCAGTGACCTGCAACCTTCCCAATTAGTTCATCTTTAAACATATGATTCTAGTCAACCACTGTTATAAGAAGGCTAGCTGTGTTATGGCTAATATAGGAGCAAAAAATTTACATAGTTTTTCCTAACTGATGCCACTTTGATGTCAACAAAAGCTAAAAGTATAGAGAGGATTGACCACTTAGGATCAAGAGGAAGCAATTTAACTAAAGTAACGAATAACAGATTTTTAAGCTTCTTATTGTAGCCTTTTGGCTATGTACATGTACCGAAATCGTCTTTTGCTACTTTAATCTGTATACCATCATACTTACTGAAGCCTTAATGTACATAGGATACAAGTTGTACAAGAAGGTCCTATTTATCCTTTTCTCTCTACTTAGAAACAAGACATGACTTCTCCTGTATATGTTGATATATACGGTTGGTGTGGTCAGTGGTGGTTCTTTTTAAACAAAAAAACAGAATGTTTTGCTTATGAATTTGGTGGGGCTAACTCCATGTGGCGTTCTACCAATTATGTGTTTCAAAAAGTATAAAATTTTGTGTAGCTTGTAATAACGTCTTTAGGATAAAATTCTCTTTTCTGATTACTCCTTTAGGTTGCAACATATAGTACCGGTGGAAAATTTTGAATTCTAATTTTTTTAGTTCTTTCTTTATGTATTGTTTGAAGATTCAAGTAAATGAACTATTTAGTACCATTCTCTTTTCTGATTGTTTCTCAAGGTTGTAACATAAAGTTCTGGTGGAAAATTGTGATTTCTAATTTCTTAACTCATTCTTTCTTACATTAGAGTTCAACCTTATTGTGTGTATCTAATCGTAACATGCTATTCGCATCTTAATATTTTAGTTATTCTTTATTTTTTTTGAAAAATTGTATGTTCTCTTAAAAGTTATGGCACCTAGAAAGAAGTGGATGGAACTTGTTGATAGTCTCGATGAAATCTACTTAGTTGAAGTGGAAAAGTTTTTTGATTTTGCTTTTCAAGGCTGCAAGGTGGAACTTCTTCAAAGGCTGAATTATTGTCCGCACTACATTCAACTCGAGAGGATATCAAATTCTTGAATGAAGAAAACAAATCATTGAATGAGGAAAATAAATCTTTGAATGATCGCTTGTCTAGCATAGAAGATAAGATGAAAGAGATAATGAATATGAAAGAATTCTTCGTTACTCAGCAGTCACATGTCCCACCTACAACATCATTCATTTCAATTGAATGATCGCTGCCTTTTCAGCTGACCAAGTTAGTAACAATATACCTGACTTATTAATTATTTTTCTTTAGAATAGGTGGTTGTAGATATGTGATCTGTTTTTGAATATCTGCACAACTTTCTTTAATTGTGATAGACTTAGTTTTTCATTTTCTACATAACGACACAAACTTTGTTTTTAAATTTTTTGTATTGCTGCAACAGTGCTCCCAGCTTCTCTATTTTACCATGTTCTGTTTGATTATTGTTCATCATGCTCGTCTTTTAAGATATCCTTTCTGCACTACTGCAATGTAACAGTGCTGCCACGTAACATTGTTGAGAGCTTCTCTGTTTTACAATTCTCTGCATAATGACACAAAGCTTATTTTTAAATTTTTTGCACTGCCACAACGTAATAGTGCTGTCACGTAAGGTTAGGATCCTTGACTCTAACCTTCTTCAGCAGCTCCCTAGAAACATCCATCTCAGGTAGCGAAGGCCATTGTTTGATTGGCTTGCTTACCCCTAATCAGAACTGTTGTTTTTTCTGGTTCACAATTTTTTCTTGTTGTTCAAAATTCATCAATGGTTTCTTGATGCTAGCTTTTCTCGTCCTCCCTCTCGCCATTCCGTCCACCATGTGCAAGATAACAATTCATGTTATCAGGCGCCTAGAGAGGCTTATTGGTAACTGTCGTGTGTATATCTCTACTTAACGTAAAATTTCCTACACAGCAAGCAACATAACATTGATATCAGCTTCTCTGTTTAGATTGGCCATAAAATTCCTTCTCTGTTGCTTCCTTGTATCAACCCATAAGTGCCCGTCAAAATTCTTTTTCTTATATCTTGGACATCCCCTCAATCTTCATGGCAGTCGCAAGGGCTGCAGAAATGTTGAAAGAATAACCTTTCTCATATAATTAGAACAGAAGCAGCTATTAGAGGTATCGATAGGAAAGACAACTCAGAAATATACACTAATCTTTGGCCCAAAGTCTGTGATGCTATTAGCTAGGGCAATCGCTGGGACTCTGCTCTTAAGGTTCCATTCCTTCATCCATCTCGCTTTTTTCAATATGAAGAAGCTTGAAACAACAGTTCACTCCAATTGAATAAACTGTTTTAGATACAAATGAAATGCAATTTAATTTTTCTCAATTCATAGTAATACATGGTTAATCTTGCATGTGTATCTGTTATTTTCATTCAGCTCCGATTGTTTAGATTGGCCATAAAATTTCTTCTCTGTTGTTTCCTTGTATCGACTCGTAAGTGTATCAAAATTATTGTTCTTATATCTTGCACATCACCTCAATCTTCATTGTTGTCCCAATGCAATCGTATCACTGTTGTTAATTCATCTACACCTGTGCAGCAAAGGCTATAGGATAAAATATTGTCACATACAGTTTTCTTTAATATGTTACAAAATAAACTAATAAGTTTCACTTTCAAATAGTTCATCCAAATCGTCTCTTAAGCTAACTTTTCTATCCATTTATTTCTAATTTTTACTAAACTTTAGTGAGGTGTGTGGTTCTTCAAAATAGATGTTGGTTTCTATTGACTGAATCTGAAAGTTTTTCTAATAGAATATTTTTCTTTTTTCTTGCAGGTTTGTGGATGTTTCTAAATATCCCATGACAAAGACTAAACTTTAAGTTTTTTTCCCAACTTTTGCTCATTCTTCTGTGAATTATAGCTTAGAAGATGCACCAACTCATTCTTACTTTGCTATGAATGTTATGCAAAATATTTGATGTTATATTAGTTTTTTGTTTATTAATTAAGAAAATATTGAAATTTAAATCTGTTGTCTCTAGATTTTCAGTTGTATAATTAATTTGATATTTAGTTAGATTCTTGTGATATCAATGGTTGTTGGATCAACGGTGATTAGTTAGAGTCCATAATTACTGACTTTCTCTAAAGGTCAATCTACGACTAGAAATGATGTTCGTTTATAGAGCTATTTTAGGACCAGGTTGTTGTTCGTCCCTACAGTTATTCTAGGACCAATGTTTTGTTCATCTCTAAAGCTACTCTAGGACCAGCTTCTTATTGTCGCTACAACTATTCTAGGAGCAGATTGTTAATGGTCTTTAACACTCTTCTAGGGCCAGATCACACTCATCTCTAAAGAGTTATTAGCACTAGGTTGCGGAAGGTCGCAAAAGAGGATTAACGACCTGAAAACCAAGATATCAATGGTCCATTTGAGACTAGATATGCAGTCTCTAAAAGTGTTCCACGACCAGCATTTTTCTCGTCTCAAAGACATTCAGGGACCAATTTTTGAACTCGTCCTTAGTGACCAGTTGCGACGGCACTTTCTAGGACGAGTGGAGACCAGATTCTTTTGGTCTCGATTGCTTGTTTGGGACTAGATTTCCCTTCCTTAGAGGCTGATTTTCTTGTAGTGATATATATATATATATATATATATATATATATATATATATATATATATATATATATATATATATATATACTGGCTCTTATGTTTCTTTAAAACATAATGATTATGTGATTTGAGATTAATGCTCAAAACTTAGCTTTAAAAATCTCTCTTGGAAATCATAGTTTCAACTTTCTTTTACTAAAACTAGTCATAGGCTTTGTGGAAGTCTAGCTTCCTTTCTTTCTCAAAAGTTTGAAAACATCTTGTTTAAACTCTTAGGGACTACTTAGTTCCCTTATAACTCTTGATAACTGAACTCAACTTGATACTCTTTGCTTACTTGAAACTTAACTCTTAGGGAATACTTAGTTTCCTTATAGCTTTTGAGAAATGAACTCAACTCTTTACTCTTTCTTGACTTGAAACTTGAGTCTTAAAAACAAAGTTAAAAATGCTTATATAAGACCCTTGAAAACCTTTAAAAACTTTACTTGAACTTACTTCTGAACTTTAGACTTGACTTCTAAGCTCTCTTGACTTTAGTCTTAATTTTCCTTGAACGGATTATGGATTCAAGGTTCCGACTTGAGTTCTTTGATGATTTATAGGTATTTAGAAATCATTTGAAGCTATTAGAATGATTGGAGGATGTTAATGTACCTTGGAAGTACTTAAAAGGGCTAAACTACACAAACTGAATGAAAAACGCCGGATTGGGCATACTGCTGGCGCGCCACGCCAGCCTCAGTTGACTGAGGCCTAATTTTGGCGCACTGGTGGCGCGCCGCGCCAGACCTTGGTTGCCAGGGTCCAAATTCTGGCGCACTGCAGGCGTGTCGCGCCTGCCCCTACCTAGGTGCGTCTGACGAATTTTTCAACTCGTTTTCCTTCTCCAAATTCTCCAAAACTTCCTTTTTCTTTCACTAAACGTTGGGAACCTTAGTACTATCAAAATCTACTGAATCCACTCAAAATAACTCGAAGAAAAAAGAATCAAATAGATAATAGCAGCCAACCATCCAATCAACAAGAAACCAAAACATTCTTTCAAAAACTTAAAGTCTAACATGAAATCAATCCACAAATTTTCTGAACTGAAACAAATTGGTGTGTGGGTGAAGTATCACAACACAAAATTAAAGATCTCATTTACCTTAAAGGGATCACCCCCGACGAAATCCTCGTTTTGAATCTTGGGCGTTCTTGCGTCTTCTTCTCCTTTCTCCTCTTTTCTCCTCTTCTTTTCTCTTCTCTCAAAAACCTAACTTGTTTTCTGAAAGCGTAAACTGAATGGGATCAGCTTACACCCCAACTTATTACCCAAAAATGAAACAAAATAATTGGGTATGGAAAAGACCAAAACACACTTAACAAATCCGGATTTGGACTTTCCTCTGTCCAACAATCCAACTTCTGGAAGTCATATCTCCCTCATACAACCTCGGAATTTTATAAACTTGGCGTCGTTGGAAAGATCTTCCAACGATATTTCCATACATATAAAGAAGTCTCTCAAACTCATCCTGAGCTAGAAGTTATGGCTGTTTGAAAATGACCAAAACTCACTTTTGAAATCTGGAAATTTTCCAGAATTCCTACTTCTTTCCAAATTTGATTATTCTTGTTTTTCTTAGCTTAACCTTAGTTAATTCAAGTTACAAGATGTTACAAGAAAATGCTAGGTTGAACTAGATCCTAAACATAAAGTTGAATTAATAAGAATAATTTCCCCTAAGTTAGTCGACCATCTAATCATTTTAGGAGGTTTATGAGTCGAGGCCTAATAGAGGAGTGTCAACAAAAAGCGGAAAGCCAAGGAAAAAAGCAAAGGTTGCCCTAAAATTGGAGTTACTGCCTCAAGGCTCCACAGCCACCACCACGTCTCGTGGTCAAAAACACTGTCAGTGGATTGCTTTGTGGAGTTGCCTTAGCTATGCGAGAGGAGCCCCAAGTGTCCTAGACATTGCCCCAACCCTCGCGAGGGTAACACGGGTCATTGTACACTCCATTACTCGTGAGGTGGGGCGTGAGACTAACTTAGTTTTTGAAGGAAATGGGGAATTTAGGGGAGCTACTGCCCAAAGCACCACGGGCACCATAACGGGTCCTGGTGCACTTGTCGAGGGGAAGCGGGGCTCGTGAACTTAACTTAGTTTTTGTAGAAATTGGCAAGCTTGAAGAGGATACTGCCTCCATCCTTACGACAAGCACCACGAGTCGTGGTGCTCCATACGACTTTTGAGGTGTGGCTCGTGAACCTGAATGGGTTTTTTTTAATGAAAGTTAGTTGAATCATTTACTTTTTAGTCCAATTAATCAGGGGGTGTTTTGGGTGGTTTAGGGGTAAAATATAAATAGGTTTTTAAGTCTTATTAATCCATTTACAAGACTCAAACTCAAAAACCCAAAATATTCTCCCAAACCCAATTCTCTCAAATATTTCTCTCTACAAATTTCCTTCATTGTAGAACACTATAAGCTTCAAGGATAGGGTTCAATCTCCGAGATTTTCATTCCAATTTCGTGGTAAAGCTTCAAACAATGTATGGGAACTTTCATTCATGGGATTTCTTTCCCCATGAAGCGCTTCCTCTGCTATTTTCGAAATTAGGAATTTGTTCAAAATTAGGGTTTTGATTCTAACCTTGGGTTCTTCTCAAAAACATTTTATTTATGTTTGTTATCCTATATTGTAATGAAATTGGCGTTTAATTAGGATTTTTTATTGCTAAATTTCCCTTGAACCCATGTGTTTTCCCATGCCCCAACTTTATGAAAATTATGATGGGTTTCTTTATGAATTATGAATATGTGGGATAGTATGTATGTGGATTTAGTAATTAATCTTGTTTATTCCATAGTTATAGTAGTAATTCTAAGTGTGATTCAAGATATGACCTATGGCCCTTGAAGGGTAAATTTTAAGTGTTGAATCTTGAATTATGGCCTTGAAGGCAATGTATGAAGGCAATCCAATGTCCCAGATTCTTATATATGAATTGTTTGATCCACTTGAAAGGTTGAGGTGCTTATGTCACGACCCAAAATGGGCATGATGATACTCGTCTTATCCCACCAAGACAAGTCAGCCTAAAACCCAGTAACCTAATTTAGAGCGGAAATAAAATAAAACTCCAATAACAGTTCAACTTAATTAAATCCCCAAAACCTGGTTGTCACGTGCACCAATCCTCTAATGTAAATACTAGAATTGAAATAAAACAGCCAGTCTAAAATTACATTGTCTTTCAAGTAAAAACAAATCATAAACGAGAGTAGGAAGGTTCGCTAAGATTACAAACAACTACCTCACAATTCTCCACAAAATGCCTCGGATACAAAGAGAATGGAAGGAATCACGAAGATCCGGGCTCGTAACCTACAAAAGTTTGTAGAAGCAAGGGGCGAGTACCAAAGCACACGGTACCCAATAAGAAAACCTCTAAACACAAGATACAACCTACATAAAAGCAGCCCAACGTAACAGTTCACAGTTCACAGAGTACACAACTCAATAACAACACTCTAACTTATTACAATTCTCAATAACAACTTAATATTTATGAATCACTAGTTTCCACAGAAAAACTCCATAACAAGGTCAACAAAACACAAGTTCAAGTTCATCAATGATCTATATGTGCAATGTCGTGAATTGCAATGTCAAATACAGTGATGTATGTCTGACATAATGATACATTCCCGCTGTCTCAGAATTGGACCCATGGGGGACATATCTGTCCATGCATCCATCGCAGCATGCGATATGACCCTCGATAATAGTAATTACAGCGCGCGATATGTCCCTCGATAAATGAAATCCATCGCGGCGTGATACAACCCTCGAAATGGTACATCCTCTTATCACATAACACTTATCTCAACCATGTCTCAAATCAATGCAAATGACATGCTCAAATAAAAATGAGTAGATAACAATTTTGATAACAAGACACAATTTACAATAATGCAACTGTAATACAACACCAACAAATAAGAAATAAGGCTCCAAATGATTCTCATACATCACAAAAGTAAATACACGAATTTCATACCCTTAACAAGGGCTTAGAAATCCACTTGCCTTATCCAATCGAATAATCACTCCGGGACTTGAGCCTTCCCTTTTCGTTGAGCTTACAAAGCAATATAACCTATTCAAGTAAATAATCACAATAATGGTTTGAAACTAACAGCACCCATATTACTATAGGCTAAGCCTAAATCAAAAACTCACTCAAACCAAAACTCATGTTCCTAAGTTTCAAACTTTAGATTAAGTCTTTATCTCTCCAATTGACATAATTGTAGTGGTATTAATATAATACAAAAGTAATAATTAGTTACCTATCTTAATATACCAAAATTTAAATCATAAATACATTTAGACAATATATGTCAAACAACAACTTTGAATAACTAAATTTAATAGCTTAACCTCGAGTTCTCAATCATGCCATGCGGTAATTTCATTACTATGGTCACAACATTAATTATTAACCCTCACTTTACATCACTTTTCAATTATTATTATTTATTTACTTTTACAAACAATTGAATGAAATGAGAGTTTAAAAAAATATTACTAACTACAATCCTACTGACTTCCAGTAAGGGTCATCTAACCCATTTAATGTTCCCTTAGTATCTCTGCCAAGGATCCACTAAAATTATATAGCAACAACAAAATCAATTTTTTTTTGTGTGTGAATATTAAAACACGTGTTAATTCACGTGTAGCTTATTATTTTCTTCTAACACTTACAATAACCATTGATAATGAAGTATATTAAAACATATTGTACTCTCTCCTTTCCAAAAAGAATGATCTTCAATCTTTTTTAGTCCATTTAAAATAAAAGATTTCTTTCTTTTTTTTGTAACATTTTAATTTCAGCTTTTTACGTGGCATATTTAAGGCTAAGAGCTCAAAGGACAATTTTATACATTTAACTTAACTTTAATTGAGGACCACAAGATACAAAAGTCTTTTTTATACTCTTAAACTTTGTGCTAAGTCAAATCAGGTCATTCTTTATAAAATTGAGGGAGTATATGTTCAAAGTCTGAAATCAATATGCCAGTAAAGAATACATACAAATACTATTATTTTATTCAATAAAGTATACTTCCCTTCCCAATGATAACTTCAATATTATCAAACAAGTGGGCCACAATTACTTAATCACTAAGGTGGAATCCTTGGTGCAACTCTTGTCAAATATACATGTGATTGTGGGGCCTACGGTAGTGTAGGTCAATTTTGTTTATGGAAATTTGAAGAACGTAAGGAAGATGAAGGTGTTGTTAACACTTACATGTACGTGAAGTAGTCACTTCGACACCAGACACCGCTTGCACTAGGTAAGCCCGATCCTTTTTTTTTTCTTTCTTAAATTATGACAAAATTTTTTTAAATATAATAATTTAATTCACTTTAACCCATTAGGTATTAACTAAAATTAGTTATTTAATAATTAACCATCAATCAGTTCACTCTAGTTAAATGAATAGTAAAAAATTTCAAAAATGACCTTTCGGATCACTACAACTTACTTTAATGTATTTATGTATAAAGTTATGTTCCACTTGAATGGTGATGATCCAATGACTAAGCTGTGAGATATGTAGTGTTGAAAGACTAGTTTCCTTTACTATGACACATGACTATACATTAATTGTCTTGGATGATTATGTGATGATTCTAATGTGAAAGGTTGTTCTCACCATGTTGAATCCATGAGCTATGTATGAGTTGGGTTGAATGAAGGGTAATGTACTCCTTCACATAAAAAATTAAAGTTCACGTTAACAATGTATATGTTGGAGAATAATGCTTAGCACCGAATATATATGGCAAATGAGGTAGATACCTTCCCTCTAGTTTGGATCGGGTCCTCTAAATATGTTCTAATGAGATGGAAACTCTCCCACTAGTTCAATAGGTCGGGTTTCTAGAAGCAATCTTCCTATCCCATAACTATGTGTCCGCATAGGATTTAGTTAGTGGTTCCACATTATAGCTATAGATGTTTAGTTCTACCTTATGCTAGTAGGATGCCTTCTTTCGGTGTGGGGTTATATGATACCGGATTCCATGTAGCTCACATGGTCTATGTCGGTTAAGGCAATTATCCATATATAATAAGATAATGAATATGACTTGACACTTCTGATTTCATGATAAGTCTACTTAGTAGGAGTGGGGGTATGAGACTTCACTTTTTACATTACACAAGTAGTCTTTGAAGGAAATTATGGGTGGTTTCATGATGTTATGGTAAGACATGAAGGTATGATATACGTTGATTGGTTTGTTGTTAAGATATGATTCTCCTTATGTATATGTGATGAACATGGTTATTCACTTGTGTATGATTGTGGATTATGATGGGATCTAAAGTTGATATTTGTAACTAAGGTGATTCTAAATGGATACTTAGTATAGTTTGTATTATGGGATGCCAACTATGTATGTCACACGTATGCTTTTAGGGTTGCTAAGGTGATGGCCCTACTATGTTACGAAAAATCATATGAGAAGGCTATTATGACTTGTATTATGTCGTTATGTGCATAAATGGTTTTCCAACTTAATAAACACATTATTTTCACTAAAATGTCTTTTTCAGCATAATTAAGTGTTTTATGCATGTTTTCATAGTGCTTTTGCACTTACCCCTTCTCTTCTACATCTCGTATGAGTGTAGGTTCAGGCCGTTGAGGTTCTCTTAGTCCATTCTTGAAGAAAACTTGGGTTACTACCTCTATGTTTTTGTGAGTCCTCAATTCCGAGTATGAGATGTTATTGATTCAAGTTCTACTTTACTTTCCTTGTTAAGAAATATATTGTATTTCCATATGATAAGACTTACTATTGATTTAAGGGTTGAGTCCTAACTCTCGTGCTCTTATGTTTAGATGGTATAATGAGACAAGTCTAGCTTCCTATTTTTCATATATGAAGAAAGTTGTACTTCTATTGTAAAGTCTTAATTTTTCCACATTATTCTTAAGTATTATGTAATGATGATACGTTAAGGGCTTATATGAGACCCCTTCAGATTCAAGTACGTTGTGTCACTCCTAGAGGGTAGCCCGGTCGTGACATATTCAATACCATGGAAATGAGATTTCTAGAAAAAAGAAAAAAAAGACCTTTTGTGAAAACGAAATATCTCTTATTTATAAAAATGAAATTCTGACTAATAAAGTTTGTATAGGGATAAGAAATTATTTCTCCACCCAATACCCATAGTCCCACTAAATTTATATCCACCCTAAGAAACCCAACACTAGTTTATGAAGCGACATAACAAAGACGATTTTGTATCACCAGAAAGCCTCTAGTAAAGGATAGAATCACCACTACAAAGAATAATTTGTGAATAAATACTAAAAAAAAGAGGGAGTTTTATATAGAAATAGGAAGGAGAAAATAAGAGTTACCAAACTATAGATGGGCTTGACACTCCTCTTAGTAAGAATCATACCAACATAGGGTTTATCAGAGAGTTGCAAACATTCATCATTATTGATTTATGTTCTTCAAGTGCTTTCAGTGCTTTCATTCATGATAAATTCAACTTTTTGGTTTGAAACTTGTTTAGAAGACGATCCATCCTAAAAAATAATAATGAAAACAACACATAAGTTCTATAATGAACAATTGAGGTTTGGGAGAAAGAAAAGTAGAAACAGATAAATTTGTTAAGAATGATTGGGAGATCATTATTAACAAATTTATATGTTTTGAATTTTCTTTCTCTCAAACCTCCGTTGATGAAAGGATCAGATAAGTTCTATAATCAACAATGGAGGTTTGGGGAAAGTAAAGTAGAAACATATAAATTTGTTAAGAATGATTGGGAGATCATTCTTAACAAATTTATATGTTTCTACTTTTCTTTCTCTCAAACATCCGTTGTTGATTATAGAACTTATCTATTATTTTCATTATTATTTTTTAGGGTGGATCGTCTTCTGAACAAGTTTCAAACCAAAAAGGTAAATTTATCATGAATGAAAGCACTGAAAGAACAGAAATCAATAACTATGAATGTTTGCCACTTTCTGATAAACCCTATGTTGGTATATGATTCTTACTAAGAGCAGTGTCAGGCCCATCTACATTTGGGTAACTCTCATTTTTTCCCTCCTATTTCTATATAAACTTCCTCTTTTTGTTAATATTTATTCACAAATTATTCTTTGTAGTGGTGATTCTCATCCTTAACTAGAGGTTTTGTGGTGATACAAAATCATCTTTGTTAGGACGCTTCATAAACTAGTGTTGAGTTTTTTAAGGTGGATATGAATTTAGTGGGTCTATGGGTATTGGATGGAGAAATTATTTCCTATACCTTTTAAAACTTTATTAGTCACAATTTCATTTTTATAAATAAGATATTTGATTTTCTAAAAATGTTTTCTTTTTCTTTTTTCAATTGTAGAAATCTCATTTCCATGATATTGAATATGCCACGACCCGGGCTACCCCCTAGTAGTGACACAACGTACTTGACTCCGAAGGGGTCTCATACAAGCCCTTAACCATAATTACATAACACATAAGAATAATGCGGAAAACATAAAACTTTTATAATAGAAGTACAACTTACTACATGTATGAAAAATAGGAAGCTAGTAGTGTCTCATTACACCATCTAAACATAAGAGTACGAAAGTAGGACTCAGCTGTTACATGAATAGTAAATCTTATCATAAGGAGATACAATATAGTCCTTAATAAGGAAAGTAAACTAGAACTAGAATCAATAACATCCCGTACTCGGAATTGAGGATTCGCCAAAATTTGGAGGTAGAAACCCAAGTTTACTTCAAGAATGGACTAAGAGCACCTCAACGTCCCAAACATACACTCATAGGAGATGTAGAAGAGAAGGGATTAGTACAAAATCACTAAGTATGAAACATGCATAAAAATACTTAATTATGCTAAAAAGGCATTTTAGTGAAAATAATGCATTTAATAAGTTGGAAAATCATACTTGCACATAAGGACATAAGACAAATCATAATAGCATTCTCAGACAAATTTTCCTAACATAGTAGGACCATCACCTTAGCAACCCTAAAAGCATATTTGTGCAAGGCATAGTTGGCATCCCATAATACAAACTACACTCAGTATCCATTTAGAATCACCTTAGTTACACATATAAACTTTTGATCCTATCATAATCTACAATCATACATAAGTGAATAACCATGTTCATCACATATATATAAGGAGAGTCATATCTTAACAACAACCCAATACACGTATATCATACCTTCATGTCTTACCATAGCATCATGGACCCACCATAATCTCTTTCAAAGACTACCTGTACAATGTAAAATGTGAAGTCACATACCCCCACTCCTACTAAGTAGACTTTTCAAGAAATCACAAGTATGGTTCAAGTTATATGCATTGTCTTATTACATAAGGAGAATTGCCTTAATCGACGTAGAGCATGTGAGCTACATGAAATCCGGTGTCATATAACCCAACACCGAAAGAAGGCATCCTACTTGCCTAAGGTAGAACTAAACATATATACATATAATATGGATCCACTAGCTAAGACCTATGCGGGCAGATCGTTATGGGATAGGAAGATTGCTTCTAAAAACCCGACCTATTGAACTAGATGGAGAGTTTCCATCTCATTAGAGAATATGTAGAAGACCCGGCCTAAACTAGAGGGAAGGTCTCGACATCATTTTCCATATTCGCTCGGTGCTAAGCATTATTCTCCAACTTTTACATAGTTAAGGTGAATTGTAATTTCATATGTGAAGGAGTAAAATACCCTTAATTCAACCCAACTCATACGTAGCTCATGCATTCAACATGGTGAGAACTACCTTTCACCTTAGAATCATCATATAATCATCCAAGACAATTAATACAAGTCATGTCTAATAGTAAAGGAAACTAGTCTTTCAACAATACCATATCTCACACCTTATTCATTAGATTTGCACCATTCAAGTGGCACATAACTTGACAAATAAACACATATAAGTAAGAACCTTCACCTTTTTAGTTAATCAAACCATTCATACATAAGAATCTTGGACATAGGATTACCTTCATAGATTGCCTCCAAGGCAATAATTCAAAATTCAACACTTACAATTTACCCTTCAAGGGTAATAGATCATATCTTGAAATATCACTTAGAATTACCTCAATAAGCATGGAATAAAAAAGATTAATTACTAAATCCACATACATACGATCCCACATATTTATAATCCATTAAGAAACCCATCATAAGTTTCATAAAGTTGGGAGCATGGGGAAAAACACAAGGGTTCAAGGGAAAAATAGCAATAAAACCCCTCATTAAACATTAATTTCATTATAATATAGGATAACTAACGTAAAGAAAATATTTTGAGAAGAACCCAAGGTTAGATTCAAAACCCCAATTTCGAACAAATTCCCAATTTCAAAAATAGTAGAGGAAGGGCTTCATGGGGAAAGAAATCCAATGAACAAAAGTTCCCGTACCTCGTTTGAAGCTTTACCACGAAATTAAGATGAAAATCTTGGATCTTGAACCCTATCCTTAAAGCTTTTGGTGTTTTTCAACGGAGGAAATTTTTAAAGAGAGAGGTTTGGGAGAATATTTTGGGTTTTGAGTATGAGTCTTGTAAATGGATGAAAAAGACTTAAAAATCAATTTATATTTTACCCCTAAACTACCCAAAACACCACACATTAATTGGACTTCAAAGTAAAAGACTAAACTAACCTTCATTAAAAGAACCCATCCTGGTTCACTAGCCATACCTCACGAGCCGTATGGAGCACAATGACTCGTGGTGCTTGTCGTGAGGATTGATGCAGTAGCCTCTTCAATCTTTCCAATTCCTATAAAAATTAAGTCAAGTTCACAAGCCCTCCTTCCCCTCGTCAAGTGCACCACAGCCCGTTGTGGTGCCTGTGGTGCTTTGGGTAGTAGCTCCCCTAAATTCCCCATTTCCTACAAAAACTAAGTGAGTCTCACTCCACGACTCATGAGTTGTGGAGTGGTCCAAGACCCGTGGTTCCCTCGTGAGGGTTAAGGTAGAGTCTGGGACACTTGGGGATCCTCTCTCTTGGCCAAGGCAACTCCACGAAGCCTTCCACTGATCGTGGTCTTGACCACAAGCCACCGTGGTGGCTGTGGAGCCTTGAGGTAGTAGCTCCAAGTTTGGGGAAGCCTAGGATTTTGGCCTTGCTTTGCCCTTTTGCTTGGCACTTCTCTATTAGGACTTGACTCCTAAACCCCCTAAAATGATTAGATGGTCTACTAACTTAGGGGAAAATACCGGGTGGGGGTGGGGTGGGGGGGGATTTTATTGTTGAATTGGTGCATTTAATATTAGATGTTCTAGGTTCTACGCTTAATGTTTAGGTTCAAATGTATATATTTATAAGGTTAGAGCTGGACACTCTGGGTTATTCCGGATTCTTGACTTTTATTTTGCTAATTATTTTTTGAATGTTTGACAGTACTTGCCCAAGAAAATGAACAAAGAGCTTCCTTTTGTTGGAGCCCCTGCCGTCTTTACTTGTGGTGGAAAGAAGTGGAAATTGTTTTATGGTGGAGCCAAAACTAAATACGAATTTAGTACTGGATGGAAAAAATTTGTGGATGATAACAATCTTAAAGATGGGTATGGAATTGTGTTTGAACTCTCAGAGTGCAACTCTTACAAAATCGAATTCAAAATTCAAATTCTAAGAGAAGATTTTCTAACTAAATTGGTTCCTGAATATTTGGAGGGTATAAACACCGACAACCCAATAATAATTCATAAGAAACTTTATCATTTCTAGCAGAAATTTAAATTTTAAGGAAAAAAAACTTATCGATTCCAGTAGTTTCAAATTCAAAAAATATAAACTTTATCGATTCCAATAGTTTCATGTATGACGTATGCATCATTTTATCAATAATGCTTTTTGGGTTTTGTGTTTTAATAATGTTGATATTATTTATAAAAAAATGTAATACATTATTACGCAATACAATGTGCAGAGATAAAAATATATTAAATGCTAATATGCAATGCAATTAATTTTGAATTGTTTGATCCACTTGAAAGGTTGAGGTGCTTATGTCACAACACTTGTCTTATCCCACCAAGACAAGTCAGCCTAAAACCGGATCACCTAATTAAGTGTGGAAACAAAATAAAAATTCAATAACAATTCAATTTAATTCCATCCCCAAAACCTGGTTGTCACGTGCACCAAGTCTCTAATGTAAATACTAGAATTGAAATAAAACAGCAAGTATAAAATGACATTGTCTTTCAAGTAAAACCAAAATCATAAACGGGAGTAGGAAGGTTCGATGAGATGAGAAACATCTACCACATAATTCTCCACACGATGCCTCAGAAACGAAGAGAATGAAAGGTATCACGAAGATCTGGGCTCGTAACCTACAAAGAATTGTAGAAGCAAGGGGTAAGTACGAAACCACACGGTACCCAACAAGCAAACCTCTAAAAACAAGATAAGAGAACAAAAATATGAGTACTCCTTACACCCTATCCGAACCTCCACACAACACCTGCATAAAACAAGCCCAACCTAACAGTTCACAGGTCACAAAGTACACAACTCAATAACAACAGTCTAACTTATTACAATTCTCAATAACAACTCAATGTTCGTGAATCACGAGTTCGACATAAAAACATTAACAAGGTCAGCAAAACACAAGTTTAAGTTCATCAATGATCCAAATGTGCAATGCCATGAATTGCAATGTCAAATTCGGTGATGCATGTCTGACCTAATGATACACACTTGTTGTCTCTCAGTATGGGACCCATCGGGGGATATATCTGTACATGCATTCATTGCAACGTGCGATATGACCCTCGATTATAGTAATCACGGCGCACGATACGTCTCTCGAAATATAATATCCATCGCGTCGCGATACGATCCTCGAAATGGTACATCCTCTTATCACATAACACTTATCACAACCATGTCTCAGATCAATGCAAATGACATGCTCAAATAAAAATGAGGAGATAACCATTTTGATAAAAAGCCACAATTTACAACAATGCAAAAGTAATACAACACCAAGAAATCATCAATAAGCCTCCAAATCATTCTCAAACATCACATAAGGAAATATATAAATTCATACGTTTAACAAAGGTTAAGAAATCCACTTGTCTTAGCCAATCGAATAATCACTCCGGGAATTGAGCCTTTTCTTTTCACTGAGCTTCCAAAGTTATATAACCTATTCAAGTTAATAATAACAATAAGGTTTTTAAATTAACAACACCCATATTACTATAGGTTTAGCCTAAATTCAAAAACTCACTCTAACTAAAAATCATGTTCCTAAGTTTCAAACTTAAGATTAAGTCTTTATCCCTCCAATTGACATAATTGTAGTGGTATTAATATAATAAAATATTAATAATTAACTACCTATGTTAATATACCAAAATTTAAATTATAAATACGATTAGACAATATATGTCAAACAACAACTTTGAATAACTAAACTTAATAGCTTAACCTCGAATTCTTAATCATGCCATGCGGTAATTTCATTACTACGGTCACAACATTAATTATTAACCCTCACTTTACATCACTTTTCAATTACTATTATTTATTTATTTTTACAAACAATTGAATGAAAAGAGAGTTAAATAAAATATTACTAACTACTTTCCTAATGACTTTCACTAAGGGTCATCTATGTGCGTTTCAAATGACTTTCACTAAAAGAATGACCTCCTTTTCTTTTATGTGCGTTTCAAAAAAAATGACCTCTTTCTTTTGGGTAACATTTTAATTTCATCTATCCACGTGACAGATATAAGGACACAAGATCAAAGGAAAATTTTGTACATTTAACCTAACTTTAATTTAGGACCACAAGATACAAAAGTCTTTTTTATACTTTTAAACTTCATGTCAAGTCAAACCAGGTCATTCTTTGGAAAACGATGGAGAATATGTTCAAAGTCAGAAAACAATATGCTAGTAAAGAATACATACAAAGACTATTATGTTTCTTTTATTATTACAGATCCTGGTATATTTTTTAGAGTCATTAATTTATGCTTCTATTATTAATTTTTGTTTTTGAGCACATGTTTTAAACTTTGTTGTTTATGTTTATTTTTTTTATCATTATGTTGAAGTAAATTTATGTTAATCAAGAGTTTGATGTAATCATTAGACTATTGATGTCATGTAGATTAGAATTCTTAAACTTGTAATCTTTATACAGTTTTCAGTGGCTAAAAGATCCATGGGATGTCTAAGAAGGGACTTTTAGTGTTCAAAAGTTATGGTGTTTTATTTATTCAACTTTGTATCTTATCGAGACATTCAATCGATTAGTGACATCCAAAAAATAAAGGAATGTAGTGGGATGGTAAGTATTGTACTCAACCTTAATCAAATGTTTGGGATTCAAATGTTGGGTTGGAGTCAATGAATTACCCCTCAAAGTAGGATGAATCTATATTAATAACATATTAAAAAAATAATTATCTTCTTATAAATTTTAGATTAAAAGTCCAAAAAAATAAAGTTTTAACTATATTGATCGAAACATAAACAATAAAATATGTCTTTTGGCTATCAAAATAGTGTCATCGACTGCGTATGATTTTGAATAAGGGACAGGCCAGGACATAATTTAATCCAAATTATTTGTGTGACATACATTATTTCATTGAACTTCAAGAGATGTGTTTATATTTGAATTAACTTATCAAGTACACAACTAATTATATACGATGTATAATATTTACATTATGCAAGTAAAGGTCTTGAAATAGGAGAAAAACTATCGCAATTGATGAATAAATGTTTGTACCGCTTTTTCAAAGTACAAATATAGACAATGAAACAATTACGTATCTTTTCTATAGACTTTGGTGATGAACAACTACAGTAAAATAAAGAATTAATAACAAAATTCATAAACACTTAAAATCAAATCTTTTTCGTTTTAAGATTAAAAAAACAATTCATTTCTTTTTTGGATAGAATATTCTTGACAATTTATCGCAGTGTTGTACCATTTCGAAAGCAGTTATATTATTAAATGTTCAGAAGTAGATTATAGATGTAGTTCCCCAGCGCGCGAAGCGCGGGCAATTTTCCTAGTTACATTAATAATAAAAAATTTCAAAGATATGAGCATAATAATTTGTAAGAGATTAACAAGAAAATTTAAATTACAGAGAAGGCCTTAACATGCCCCTCAAGTATTTCAATTGGTAAAACATTACCCTCCAATTACCTATCGGTCTTAAAATACCCTTGACGTCCATATCGACTCAAAAACTACCCTTATGTCCAACGTGTAACACTCATTAGGTGGTTGGAGGGTAATAGTGTACCGAATATCATAATTTAAGGGCATCTTAGCCCCTTTTCCATAAAAAATAATTTAAAATTACTAAATTTATAAGCTCACGTGATTGACAAGATTTTGAATTCCGTAGTAAATTTAAAATTAGAAAAAGGTTAGGCATTCTACTCTCTAAATTGCTTCCTTCTCAACCTTTCACTTCGTATCTCTTCCATTTTTTTCTATCTGGGTATTGTACCACAATTTTATTTTATTTTAAAATTTAGGATAAACAAGAGAGAAAGAAAAGGAGGAAAATAATGAGGCATATAGAAATAATTAGTTCAATAAAAGATGACTTAATCAAGCAAATATGTTCAAAGATTACATTTTTTTGTGTGTACCCAAAATTGTAAATAAAAGAATAAAAAAATAATTTCTTTTATCCCCATCCTAATCCCATCATGAAAATCATACTAATTAAAAGAATATAAATATGTGAGTTTATTTCTCGTTTGAGTCTCGAATATCCTCATTAAGAATAAGAGATTAAAAACAAAGGAATAAAAGAGAAATGAACAATACATTTTGATAATTGAGAGAAAAATGTATGTTAATGAAAATAATAATAAGCATGGATTTTAGTTGGATTCCCATTTATGAGTCGGGTTACGCTATAATATATTGGAGTTGATTTAAAATAGGCTAATAGATAGATATCATGAAATTATTTTTCAATATTATTTTCAAATGTATCGGGTCAAAATATGAATCATAAGTGATTTCATAGAAAAATAGAATTTTCAAAAATATCATTTTTATTATTTATTTGAGAAGAGTTTAAATTTGAACCAATAACATTAAGCAATATAATAAATAAATATTTAATAATTTTACTTTAAGGGAGATATTAAAAATAACGGTAAATATGAGTCAAAGGATTAACATCGAGGATATGTTTGACCCAAAATGTGGCCATCAAGGGTATTTTAGGGCCGATAAGTGGATGGAGGATAGTTTAGTATCAATTCAGATACTTGAGGGACATTTTATACCCTTCTCCTTCAAAATTAATAATAACAATAAATACATAATTATTTTATATTCTACTTTAGGATATTTCGTTTCTTCTAAGTGTTAACATGGTGCTTAATCCTGGTTGTCTCTTTAAGGTATGTATCTCCTTCATCTTTTTTCTGCTCAGTCATACGTGTGAGATTTCAGGTCCTCTTTGGATGTATTATGTTCTGTAATATCTCGTATACTAGATAAACTAAGGTTAAGCTAAGAAAAACAAGAAGAATCAAATTTGGAAATAACTAAGGAAAAATCTGGAAAATTTCCAGATTTCAAAAGTGAGTTTTGGTCATTTTCAAACGGCCATAATTTTCATATCAGGAAGAGTTTGGGTGAGTTCTTTATATGGATGGAAATATCGTCGGAAGATATTTCAAACGACGCCAAGTTTGCGAATTTCCGAGGTAGTATGAGGGAGATATGAATTTCGAAAGTTGGGTTGTTGAGCATGGAAAGTTTCAAATCCGGATTTGTTAAGGGTGTTTTGGTCTTTTCCTAAATTAATTATTATTTTCATTTTTAGGGGTAATAATTTGGGGTCTAAGCTGATCCTAATCAGTTTTCACATTTAGAAAATAAGGTAGGGCTTTGAGGGAAAGGAGAAAAGAGGAGATGGGAGAAGAAGACGCAAGAACGCCAAGAATTCATTCGTGGATTTCATCGGGGGTGATCCCTAAAAAGGTATGTGAGATCATTAGGTGTTGGGTTCTTTCACCCACACCCAAATTTTCAGTTTAGTAAAGTTTGAATTAGTGAATAAGGAACATGGAATTCTTGCTGAAACTTGTGAAATCTTGTTGGTTGAATTGTGGTTGATCTCTAGAAGTTTGGGTTCTTGTTTTCGGACTATTTTCGGGTCTAAACTATTGGGTAATGAGTTAATTAGGGATCCTAAGAGTTTGGGATGGAATCCATGGGAGTTTGGGAAGGTTTAGAGATGAAAACCGAAGAAGAAAGTCAGAAAACCCGTCTGATAAGTATTGGGGAGCCGCGCCTCCATAGCCCCTCAGAACAGAGTTTGTCCATCAGGATCTGGCGCGCCGCGCCTGCCAGAGCTCCTGAGGACAGCCTCTGTCTGTCAGGATCTGGCGCTCCGCGACTCTTAGAGCGCCCCTACCCCCTAGAGACTCCGTTCTTTCCCTATCTTTTCGTATTAGTTTCTAAGTGATGTACCCTTCGTTCCTAGTTGATTCCAACACTCTAGAGTACATCTAAACATCATGAAATCATCCATAAACATGAGATCACAATCCTTGAATCCATAATCCAAATTCAAAGGTGGTTAGGATCAAAGTCAAGAAAGTAAGAAGTCAAGTCTAAAGCTATGAAGTGAGAAAAAGTAAAGTTTTGAAGTTCTTAGAGTCTTACTTAAACGTTTTAACTTTCTTTTAAGGCTCGAGTTCAAGTTAAAAGAAAGAGTAAAGGTTGAGTTCATTTCTCAAAAAGGTATAAGGGAACTAAGTATTCCCTAAGAGTTAAAGTTTCAAGTTAAGTAAAGAGCAAGAGTTGAGTTCATTTCTCTAAAGTTATAAAGGGGACTAAGTACTCCCTAAAGGTTGTTAAATGTTTCACATTTAAGTTAAAAGGAAACTAAGGAGTTTCAAAAGAGTTTTGAACTAAAAGAGGGGAACATTGTTTCCAAAAAGGAGCTTTTAAAGCTAAAGGGTTCAGTAAATTATCTCAATCCAAATGAAGGAAGTTTTATTAAAACTATGAGCTAATTATTTTTTGGGAGTAGTATTGAGCACCGATGTATGAATGAGAGTTCATATAACTCAAGTCCCCATGTAAACCATATAGTCATCATGGGTATTAATGTGTCATACTTTTTAGATGATCACGTAAGGTTAGCCAGTGGATCGACTAGGTAGAGGATGTTCTATGCAACGGCAAAGTGTAGAATAGTTCTGGCAGCGTGGGCAAGACGATGTATCACCACTTAGGCTCACAGTGGTGGTTGTCAGTTAGAGAAACTCTCATAGAAAATATATTACTTTCATATATAAATAAAGTTGAGTTTACTATTGTTATATCTTTAATGAACTAAGAGTTACAGTGTTTTTATCAGTTTTACACATATAAATTGTATATGTCACTTTTGCTTTATATTGAATTGTTGTCTTATGGGTTGAGCATAGCCAAGGTAAGTTCATCCTTACTCCATTTCAAGCTTTATAGTTGTATTTAGCATTCCAACTCGCATACTCATACATTCAATGTACTAATGCCAGTTGCCCTGCATCGTATGATGATACAGACACAGGTAACCAGGATCAGCACGCGGCGCTTCCTTGATCCAGATTTAGCTGCAGAGTAAGTTGTGAGACTGCTTGTATTTCGGAGGACATCCATTTCATTTACTTTAGTACTTTGGTTTTAGGGTGTTGTGGGGTCCGTCCCAACATCCCTCTTCAGTCAGTCTAGAGGCTTCGTGGACCATTAGTATTTCAGTTTGGAGTTTATTGTTACTTGTTGAGATTTGAGTGTCATTTGGCCAAAAATTATATTAAGTATTTGTTTTGAACATGTTGTGTTTCTTTAGTAAGTTGAGTTTAGTCTTCCGCTGAGTTGAGTAAGCCTGGCCAAGGGTTTGCTTGGGAACCAACAGTGATCCTCGAGTCCAGTCCCGCCCACGGTGTAGGCTCGGGGCATGACATGTTCGAACTCGTGATGTGTATCTAATACAGACATCACGTTCTTATCACTAGAACAGAGTACGTAATCGATATAATGATCAATATATTTTTATTGCAACCTATATAATGGAAAGTCACATAAACTATTTTTGATAAAAAAAAAACATTTAATCCTCAAGATAGGGCTTTTCAATGTGCACCGGATTATCGTACCTCAAAACGAATGTCATATATCAAGTTAAAGTCTTTTAAAAAGTAAGTAAATCAATTACTACTAAAGTTTGAGATGGAGTGATAACTGATAAATACCAATCCATTATTAATAATGGGTCGTTTGGTAGATTGTATAAGGATAAATAATGCATGCATTAACTCTATGTATTAATAGTATCTTGCTTGGTATACTTTTTCAACCTATATATAAGTAATACTTGCATTATTAATATACATTTTATTGTATATTAAGGTATGTATTACTAATAGCATGATTTTTGGGTATTAGTAATACAAGAGATCTAATGCATGCAGTAACATGGTTAAAGACTCAATTATGTATCCCTCAAATCTCTATTTACATATTTTTCATCATAATTGTGGAGATTATTTTTTGTAAATTAATATTTTTATGCAATGCATGCAATTTAATACACCAAATCAAACAGTACATAATTAATGCAAGTATCACTAATGCACTCAATCTAACATTATTTTTATACACCAAACGACTCCTTAGACATTTTGAATATGAACTCATTTGATCTAAAATGACTTTCAAATAAAAAAATATCAAATGTAAAATAAAAAAATAAAATAAAAATAAGCTAAGCTTCAAAGACAATTGATCAATATAGGTGGGACTATTTATTATTCTATAGAGATATTATTTAATCTATAAATAAATATTTATTAATTTAAAGAATGGTTTGAGATTTAATAAAGTTTAATTTTGATTATATAAAAATCATTATATGTATCATATTTATTGAATTGTCGCAGTTGCGCAAACCAAAAAACATGGATGGAAAGTGTGCTTTTTAGTGAATATATTCGTTGGTTTGCCACAAAATGCATGGTAGGCAAGTTTTTCTTATGATAGATAATTGACCAGCCCATAATAGAAGTATTCAAGGACTACAAAATGTTGAATTGTTTTTCTTTCCATTCAACATGACATCCAAAATTCAACCTTGTGATGTTGGGATAAAAAGAACTTTCAAGATGTATTATGGTAACACATTTTATTATAGGATATTAGAAGGCTATGAAGTGGGAAAAATTGATCCAAGAAAGATTAATGTTATAGATTCTATCAATTTTTCAATCCTTGTTTGGACAACAAATGTTCAGCAAGATACAATGACAAATTGTTTTCGACAATGTAAAATTCGTTGGGGGATGCAATCTAAGAGAATTTGAATGAACCCACTTGTGAAAATATCATTCATGAACTTGAGATCATGATTGATCTCGATTATCACAATAAACTTGATATAAATAACCTGTTGGATTATTCATGTGAAAGTGATACATGTTCAAAGGTCAAGAGCTTAGACCAACGAAAAAAAAATAATGTTGATGATGAGGTTGAAGATGATACTATATCTTTGGAACCGGTACACGTAAGGAAATACTTATCGCATTTAGAATTCTTCACAACTCTATGATGCAGTTCTAAAAGACAACACCAGAGCTTTTGGATGCAATAAGAAAAGTTAGAGATGAACTTCAACTACATTTAAATTTTAAGAAAAAACAGAACACAACAGATTTATATTTCACTAGATTGTCTTTGATATATTTGTACTTTTGAAGAATTATTAATTCATGATATTAATGGGACCATATATTATATAGGATCTTTCGGAAATATATTATCTTATTATCTTATCGAAATTGGTGATTATTTTCTATTGGCCCAATCCGGGATTGGAGGGAAATATTATTTTTGAGAGATTATTAATTTATCGAGTATTAAATTATGAAGATTTTACTGTGATAGATATTCCACTTCGTGCGGTTGAAGAAATATATAATATGAACAAATATTAATATTATAATTTTTATAATGTATATTAATTAAACATATTTCTCATTATTATTTTTAATTTGTGAATCTTTATATAATTTATAAAATATGTGTGAACGTAAAGATTAAATATGAATTTGTTTATTTAAATCAATATATATTAACTGAAATAAAAAAAATTATGTAAAAATTGATAATGCAAACGTAAGAAATAGTATGTTTAGTCTAAGTATTCATAAACAACAAATTTTAAAAGTATTAAATTATTTCAATGAACGTTTTTTAAAAATAGATTACTAAAAAGGATATTCATGTCAAGTTATCATTAATTATAATTCTTCAAACCTCTTCATACTAATTTTCTAATTTTCTTCTCATTTTTTACACTATTTGATTTTTCTATTTACTCATGCAGGAGTAATACATTGCAAAAATTGATGCACTACAAAATGAGAATTAAAAGAAAGTAAATTAAAATTCTACATATTACGTTCTTGCTCAAAATCAATCTAAAATATCAATAACTAATTTACAGAATGAGAAGCTTAAAAAATATAATTATACACAATATCTTTGTTATTAAATATTCTTTTAGTGCACAATGAAATATGCACAAGGACACAACAATTAGAGAATTGCATACACAAAAAGAAAAAAGAAAAAATATATAAAAAGTAAAAATTAGGACATCAGTATATACATATAACGATTGGTAATTAAGTATTCATTTTAAAATGTGAGCTTTGATTAAGCTTTACTCCAAAGTCACGTGGGTTGAATTTTGTTTATGAATATTTAATGTATGAGGTATTTTTAAAATTTAATTAAATAATAAATTAATTAGAAAAAAATGAGTCAGGAATATATTTGGATATTTTCATTATTTTGAAAAATAAAATGAAGAAAAGAATTTTTGAAATTAAAAATTAACAATTTAAAAATAATAACAAAAAATAATCTATTTACGTAAACTCATAGATAGAAATTAAGAAGCATAAATATATAATCTGTCAAATAAAATTTCATTCACCAAATCTGAAACTTAGAAGTTATCAATAAAGAACATTTAAACAAATTCTTATCATTCAACTATATATATCAATAAATTACTTAAAAGCGGAAAAAAGGTAAATAATATTACATGATAGAAAAAAATAATTATGAGACAAATGAAGAATAGATAAAAATGTTGGTTGTTGGAATGACTATGGTATTATATGCGTTAGAACTAAGAACAAAAAAGTAGTATTTACAGGTTAAGATTAAGTAAATGCAAAAAACTAGTAATGTAGATTGATTTGAAGAGTTAATGATTAAAAATGTAATTAATAAACTTTTTAAAGATTTTCTAATACATCATATAATAAATGGAAAATAATTGAAAAAATGTCAAACATTTGAGGAAAAAAAGTTAAATGTCATTTTGTGCTTTAGAAGCATTCCACATCACTCCTCTACATTTAGCTTTATTATATATATATTGATTTTATGTGATATAAACGGGATTTCGATCGATTAAAAATTAAATTTTTAGATATTACTTCAAAAGTTTTAAAAGATATTAATTTATAATTGCATTAAAGAATACAATTAATTCCCATAGCTTAGAAACTTCAAAAGTAGATATAAACACCACATTATTTATACTAAAAGCTTTAAAAGCAGACAAAGTGATCCCGCATTATTTGTGTTAAAATTCAAAAACAATCTTGAAAAATCGTTATGTAAGTTGATTTTGTAATTCGTTAACTCAAAACAATCTCGATTACAGCCACATCTGAAACGAAGTGTTATATTATATAAACTAGTAAGTAGACAAATTGATTAACTTTAAAAAT
Source organism: Solanum sitiens (assembly GCA_016801875.1). Lineage (NCBI taxonomy): Eukaryota > Viridiplantae > Streptophyta > Magnoliopsida > Solanales > Solanaceae > Solanum > Solanum sitiens. The sequence continues at coordinate 4,516,460 of JABWTJ010000024.1, forward strand.
ACTTTTGAGTTATTTATTAAAAATACTGGAACCATAACGCCATCCCCAAAATCTTAAATTATCGCCTTCTGAAAGTTCAAAAGTTTTTACGTACTCCCGATAAACTGAATCAACCAGAACAAGAGCTTCATTTATCATATCAATCGGCAATGGAGGTACATCCAAATTATTCTTAACAAATTTATATGTTTCTACTTTTCTTTCTCTCAAACCTCCGTTGTTGATTATAAAACTTATCTTCTCTTTTCATTATTATTTTATAGGATGGATCGTCTTCTGATCAAGTTTCAAACCAGAAAGGTGAATTCATCATGAATGAAAACACTAGAAGAAGAGAAATCAATAATGATGAATGTTTGCCACTTTCTGATAAAACTGATAAAAGAGAAAAAAAAAAGAGATATCAAAAATTGGTAGGTAAAAAGAGACCTCATGAGGTCACTATTTTCATCTATTTTTTTTTTTTTTTTAAATAAGGGATCTCATGAGGTCGATTACATACATAATTTTTTTTAAATATAGATCACTTATTTTGAAAATTATTTTTGCTGCTACTTTGCCTAAAATATGTCATCTCACGAGGTCTCTATTTGAGAAAATAAAATATAATTTTTGAGACATCCAATGTTCTCCTTTTATTAGTCAAATTTGGTAAATAATTTTTTACTGTTTTTAGGTTAAGAAAATAAATAATGCTCTTATTTCAACTGTTTTCTTTTTTCAGTCAAATTTGGTCAATAATATTTTAAAATAAGAGACCTTATTTTAAAATTTTATTGACCAAATTTGACTGAAAAAAGAAAACAGTTGAAATAAGAGCATTATTTATTTTCTTAATTTGGCACGTCTCTTTCCCCTTAAAAGCCCTAACTTGTCTCAATCTCTATCTCTCATACGATTCTGCTGCTCTCCCACACGACATTGCATCGTCGTTGAGCCTGCCGCCGGCCCACAATCACCCAGTTTGAAGCTCTAGATTCCGTCGTCGATTCGTGAGAACTGCATCTATCGATTTTGAACAGATAATTTTAGATCTTTTCAGTTTTTAATTTGAAAAGTTGTGAACATGTGTAGCTAGTTAAGATGTAATGTTTGTTCATATATAACCAATCCTTTGGAATTGGGGAGATAAAAAATATGTCAATAAGAATTTGGGAGGCGTTCATACCATGTAACCTCACATGAATTCTAAGTTTTTATAAGTTTTTTGAGTACTTAAATTTACTGTGATAGATATTCTAGTTGGTTGGAGGTCAATATCTTGAAATTAAGATCATGTTTCTCCATTGGATATTATATCTATTTATCCCCTCGGAATCACATTTGGACAGACCTAAAAGAGAAGGAAAAGAAGGGTCATACAAACCCTTTTAGTTTATCAATTTCCCTAGTTCATCAGGAATAATGCCTGAGAATCAGTGTTCTTCAAGGTTTCAGGTCAAAGATTGCTACATATATCAGTGCACAACTGATTTTTTGGGGGAAAATAATAAAATAAACAGAACTGAAGATGAGATACTGCTTAGATTAATGACCATGAGAATGTCCAGACACTGCATCAAAGACAAAACCAAACTATGGCATAAAAGATATTAAGCTCTGCATACATTATACTAGAATAGAAAATTTCATAAATTAAAATTTTGAGTTGGACAACTCAAAAGATTAGTACTAAAAATTTTCTTAAAAAGGTGTCCAGACAGCTACATAAGAAATGATGATTAGAAATCAGATTAGATTATCAAAATTTGATACATACATATAGCTAAGGCTGGTAATGTTTCCTAGTTCCTTCGATATGTCCCCTGACAACTAGTTCACAAGAACATAGCTGGATAAAAAAAATGCAGTTACAATTGATGATTAAGTGCCAGTTTGGATTGACTTTTAGGTGGTTTAAAGCCAAAATAGCTTTTAAGTAGTGTTGAAGTGTTTGGATAAAGCTAAGAAGTGCTCATAAACACTTATTTTAAAGCCAAAATCACAAAAATAAGCCAAAATTCATTAGTTAGAAATCCTAACTAATTGTTTAAACAATATATTAAATGAGGCTTACATGGAAATCCCTACCGTTGTGTCACTCCTAGGGGGTAGCCTAGGTCGTGACATATTCAATACCATGGAAATGAGATTTCTACAATTGAAAAAAGAAAAAGAAAACCTTTTTAGAAAATGAAATATCTATTATTTATAAAAATGAAATTCTGACTAATAAAGTTTGTAAAGGGATTGGAAATCATTTCACCATCCAATACCCATCGTCCCACTAAATTCATATCAACCCTAAAAAACCAAACACTAGTTTATAAAGTGTCTTAACAAAGACTATTTTGTATCACCAGAAAACCTCTAGTAAAGGATGAAAATCACCACTACAAAGAATAATTTGTGAATAAATTCTAACAAAAAGAGGTTGTTTTATACAGAAATAGGAGGGAGAAAATGAATGTTATTAAACTGTAGATGGGCTTGACATTGCTCTTAGTAAGAATCATACCAACATAGGGTTTATCAGAGAGTGACAAACATTCATCATTATCGATTTCTGTTCTTCTAGTGATTTCATTCAGGATAAATTCACCTTCTTGGTTTGAAACTTGTTCAGAAGACGATCCACTCTAAAATGTAATAATGAAAAGAGCAGATCAGTTCTATAATGAACAACAGAGGTTTGGGAGAAATAAAAGTAGAAACATATAAATTTGTTTAGAATAATTGGGAGATCATTCTTAACAAATTTATATGTTTCTACTTTTCTTTCTCTCAAACCTCCGTTGTTGATTATAGAACTTACTCTACTCTTTTCATTATTATGTTTTAGGGTGGATCGTCTTTTGAACATGAGGGTTACCAAACTTTAGATGAGCGTTTATATGAAAGTGGAAAATATTCATCATCATTTATTACTGTTCATCTAGTTCTTTCATTCATGATGAATTCACCTTTTTGGTTTGAAACTTGTTCAGAAGACGATTCACCCTAAAAGTTTCAAACCAAAAAGGTGAATTCATCATGAATGAAAGCTCTGTAAGAACATAGATCAATAATGATGAATGTTTGCCACTTTCTGATAAACCCTATGTTGGTATGATTCTTACTAAGAGTAGTGTCAAGCCCATCTAAAGTTTGGTAACTCTCATTTTCTCCCTCCTATTTATATATAAAAATCCATTTTTTGTTAATATTTATTCACAAATTATTCTTTGTAGTGGTGATTCCATCCTTAACTAGAGGTTTTGTGGTGATACAAAATCTTCTTTGTTAGGACGCTTCATACACTAGTGTTGGTTTTTCTGGGGTGGATATGAATTTAGTGGGACTATGGGTATTGGATAGAGAATTTAACTTGTACGGTGTACATATCGTATTTCACATGTCTATGTTGAAGAGATATCATGGCGACGGTGACTATATAATTAAGTAAGACTCAACAGTGCTAGACAAAAATCTCCAATATGAGGAGGAACCGATTGCTATTCCTGTCGTGATGTTCGTAAGTTGAGGACCAAGGAGATTAAGTCCGTGAAGGTTCAATGGAAACATAGTACAATTAAGGAAGTTACTTAGTAGATCGAGAAGGACATGCGAGACAAGTATCCCCAATTGTTCGTCAAATCAGGTAAAACTTTGTTCCCTTTTAGCCTACCTTCCTAAGTTGATCACTTGGGGACGAGTGACGGGTAAATTGGTATCTATTTTAACGACTAAGTTTCCTCATTATAGAAATACCTACGAGGAAAAATCGACCGGAAAAACTTTTTCGTAGTATTAGGATTTTCTCAACCTTGTCCAAATTTAAAGGAAATCAAAGTCATCTAGGTGTAGGGAAATCTGGTAGCAATCGGGTGGAGTAAATAGGAATTTGATTACATAATCGGTTAGATATCTTGTTAAGGAACCCGTACAACTTTACGTAATTGAATTTGGATAAATAGATGTCTGAGAATCGATTGTAGCAATTAAGGGTATTTTTGAAGCGTAGCGGGTTAAGAGTATGTTGTGAAAGGGGGGAATTGAAAATCCCTTAGGATCTCACTGCCTCACTTCATGCCGCTGCAGCGGAATTATTGTCGTTGTAGCGGAACAGTACAACAGGATGGGTGCCGCTATAGCGGACGAGGCAGAGATTGATTTGTAGGATTTTTGGGATTTATTAAGATAGAGATCACTGGTTAAAAAAGTGCCGCTGCAGCGGGATTTGTGCCGCTGCAGCGGGATTTGTGCCGCTGCAGTGATGCTGCTATAGCGGGATGACAGGTTTTTAATTCATAAATAAAACCCCTAGTCAACCTTATTTGACACTTTTCGACTTTTAGAGCTAAGAAATGAACCTTGGGCGATTTCAACTCGTTTTCCACCATTCTTAAGATTAAAGGTAAGGTTTTTACTTTCATTTTAGTTTTTCAATCCGTAGAACGTTTTAGAATGGGTCATAATTTTTGGGGAATGGTTTCTTGATAGAATTCATGGCGGAAACAACCCTAGTTGGCTAGTTGGGGTCATGAGTTTGACCTAGGGTTCATGAATTTGTTAGAATTTTGGGAAAGTAGTGATTTATTTTTTGATTGTCGTATATTGTTGATTGTTTGTAGACCAAGAACAAGCAAAACGAATCCGAAAAGGGAAGGATCAAATTTTTTAGGGTTCCAAGCTTTTTTTGAGGTAGTTGATAGTTGTGATTATATAATCATGCGATATATGCTTGTTCTCTCGTTATTGATCATAGAGGTTGAAATGAATCATGACTTGAATGTGTAATCTTGATGTATTATTGTGATGTGTGAGTGGGATCGAATTACCACGTTCCGGCATGCTAGCTTTTGGATCTGATTGCCACGTTCCGGCATACTAACAGTTTGGGTATGGGTTCCGTGAGAGGATCAACTATGTGATTAAGCATGTGAAATGTGTTGTTGACTGCTTATGATGATATTGAATATGTTGATATATATGCATGATATTATAATGTTGCTTGACTTGTTATGTTACACTAGTGGGATAGTTGTGTGATCCTACCAGTACACATCTATTGTGTACTGATCCTGCACTTGTTCTTATTTGTGTTGAGTAAAGATCTCTTCACGCGACTGTTGATAGCCCTTGCTAAGGAGATCAGTGATCGTTTCGAGTTCAAGGGTGAGCCACTTTGTTCGGGCTGACATGAAATTCTCCTTGTCTATGTCCAATCTTTCTAGACTTAGACTTTTATTTTAAATAGTTCAATAGAACTCTTTGTTAGACTTGATTGTCGTTTCTAGTTTTTGTACGTTGACTTTCATATTCTACGTTTATCTTCCGCATTGTTAGTTAGTCCTTAGATCCTAATTAAATTATGGAACTTAACTTAGTTACTTAACTTGCTTCCGTAACTTAAATGTCTTAGTTTTAGATTTTTTGGTTTGGTTGGATGACAATAACAATTCTCTCACCGAGTAGTTAGTGTGGGTGCCAATTACAATGGTTTGGGTCGTGACAGTTTAATATTGCATGTATATTTCTATTGTTTCATCCTTATTGTTCAATAAATATACATAACAATATAATGGAATTGTCAATAAAATCTATGAAATTATTTTTCCCACCACGAGATGATATTAACTTCATATCACAAATGTCTTTGTAATTGACATATCTCAAGCTTTCAAGTCTAGGAAGTAAGAACACACAGGAATACTGAATTTGAAAAGACCTTCCGTGAGGTAACTTTTTCTAACAAATATTTTGTTTTTTAATTTTTATAACTTTGTGAAATACATACATGGTTTCAAAATCAACATCTTTCCATTTCAGAAGGGTCTTTCCATAACATTCAATTTGTTAAAGAAATTACCCATGACCATAGTTTTATAGGTCTAATAAGGGCAATATGATCCAAATGTTTGTTTACAACACAAACATAAACAATCACTTTTCACCAATGTTTATGTCTATACAAATAAATTTATTTTAATAGACATATTTTTTCGTGAAAAATCACAATATTTTAAGTGACACTTTTTTTTATCAAAGAATACAATTATTTCGAACGAGTAGTATAATTTTGTGGTTTTATACTAGTCATATCATATATGCTAATATGGAGAGACTTAACGACCATAATATAAAATATACTCCAAGAATTTTGTGGGTCTAACATATTACAAGAATGTCATTATATTTCATATCTTGTTCATTCAAATTTTAAATAGATAGTAAGTTTAATTTTTTTCTTTATCACAAGTAAGAAAAAAACCACATTTGAAATATGTTCTCAAAAATATTTTTCAAGTATTTGAAATTATTTTTCATATATTTTTTTTCATACTTTTAAATTGTATACCATCAAATACACATTGGTGACACGAAACCATTTTTTTGAGATTTAATCCATAGAGACACCCATTACATGCACAGAAATCACTAATTTTCTGTCACTAGTATTTTTCCCTTTCTGTCACAATTAGATCCTTTTACTATTTAGAATACTAAGAATAAAGTTTCAATCTTTATACAACTTGTTTCTAGTTTAACGATAATTTTTTTATATTCTTCTAGTCGTTAACCAAATGAACCTCGAATTTTGATGAAGTTTTTATATTCTTCTAATCAACTTCATATTCAGACAGAGCAGTAAACTTAAAAGGTTTTAATCTCCAGAAACCTCAAATACAACATTGTTTCTAGTTAACATAGAAGATTTATCTTTTTCGAATCCTTTAGCCTTAATATTTCTGTTGAAGATTTTGTACTCTTCAAGTGAGAATATTCATTCAAACAGAGTATTTAACAAATTGGTGAAGTTTCTATATTCTTCGAACCAATGCACAATTTGATTTGTTCATGAATTTCTTATATTGTTCATAACAACGGAGTAAAAAAACAGAAGATATTAGTCTCCAAAAATAAGACACAACCAAATTTCACATGAAGTAGAAAACTACAAAAAAAAAATTGTCTCCTCTAAACAGAATACATATTAATACTACTAAATATACATTCTGAGATCATCACATAATGAAAATCTATCCTAACATTTATGAAATAAATTTCATAACTTATAAAGGATAGAAAAAATAATAATCAAGGGAAACAAAAATATAACCTTGTTTTTCCTCTCATTGAAACATATTCTGTCACCAATGATTTCTTGCAAGTAACTTTTCTTGTAAATTCTTTCTTTCTTTCCCAGTTTTCATCATATTCCAACATATATTCATTAAAGTTCTCATTTTAGCCTTTATGCATAAATAATTTTCTCATTGAAAAGAAAACTGAATGGGTGCAATACTTGAATGCACTTGGAAAGAAAATAAGATTAATCTTACCCATCCAATAAAAACATACTACAGAAAATATACCCGAACATATTAAAATACTACTAATTCATCTCAAATCTCTTTTGTCATATGATGCAATAATTTTCATCATCTTCTTCTTCTTTCTAACAAAAAGAACACAGAAAATAAAAGTAATTTCCTTACCACATAAAATACCATCAATATTAAATTTCTTAAGCCCTGTATTCAGATTATCAATCTAGAAACAACAAAGATGAAAAGAAAGAAAAAAAACTATCCGATTCCATAGAACCCTATATGTCCTTATGAAATTTCATCCCCTCAAGTATCCGATATTGCAGATTAATTCCTCCAAAGATAAAACGGATTAACCATTAAAGAAGTAGCGGTACCTCAAACTTCGATAATTTCAATGAACTCAAAATGACAACAATGAATCACACGCACAGACACGATTGGTCGATTTTGTTTTGTGAAAAATGTATGCAAAAGAAGGAAATAATTCAATGTAGAAAATTGAGAGAAACCCTCTCTATTTATAGCCAACAAAGGGTAAAATAACTCTTTCGAAATAAGATACTTTCAGAAAGGTCATAACCCTTTGGAAAAGGCACAACCTTTCAAACGGTCAATACCCTTTAGAAAATACACAAAATTTCATAAAGTTCACAGCCTTTTGGAAAAGTTACAACCCTTCGTTTTCTTTTGAGACCTTTAGAACCCAACAACAAATAGAGCATAGCTTACTAGGGATCCACATGGATTGAGTAAGACTATCAAACATATGCACAAATTCAATCTGATAGTATCACATTAAATTATAACTTTTAAATGATTAGAAAAGTTAATTCAACTGTCAATTTTTTTAAGAATTTGATTTTAAATTTATTTCGCCGTTGGGTAACAATCTGAAAAGAACAATCGATCATATTTTAAATTTTTTCCATTATTTTCCTCTTTCAAAAAAATTAAAAACTAACCCTCACCGCATTCTTAATCAACCAATTACATTTTAAAAATATATAATTAGTTACCCCTTCTTCACTTCTCTCTTAAATTGATATAAATTGTTAACTTTACAATTTTTTATTTTATTAAATTGAATTTTCAATATTTACATGGATAAACTTCTTACCAGTTGAAGACAAGCAAAACAAGTCTCATGTGACGATATTTAAGAAATTAAATGACGATATGATTCAATGTCTAAAATGTGATAAAATATATAAGCAGAAATTTGCATCGGACTATAGTGAGGATTTCAATTTTTATTATAGGCACTTGCTGTGGCATAATCATTCAGTTTTGGATGCAAATATTTCATAAAATTTTATGTTTGAATTGTTTAATGTTAAAATGGAAATTTTAGATTCGCAAGTTTTTAAAATAGAAATTTCAAAATTAATTGCATTGAATATTAACATTTAATATATTACTATCTCTGCACACGTGTTGTACATGTGTCGCATAATAATGTAATGCATATTTTTATAAATAATATCAACATTATTAAATCACATAACCCAAAAGGCAGTATTGATAAAATGAGGCATACATCAGACATGAAACTATTGGAATTCATAAAGCTTTTAGTTTTTGAAATTGAAACTACTCGAATTGATAAAGTTTTTTTTCCTGAAAATTAAAATTTCTACTAGAAATGATAAAGTTTTTAATCAATTATTATTGGGTTGTCAGTGGTTATACTCTCCACGTCTTCAGGAACCAATTCAGCTGGAAAATCTTCTCTTAGAATCTGAATTTTGAATTCGATTTTGTCAGGGTTGCACTCTCAGAGTTCAAACACAAGTCCATCCCCCTCTTTTAGATTATTATCATCTGCAAATTTTTCCCATCCAGTACTAAAATTGTATTTAAGTTTGGATTCACCATAAAACTAGTTCCACTTCTTTCAACCACAAGTAAGGACTGCAGGGGCTCGAGCAAAAGGAAGTTCTTTGTTCATTATCTTGGGTAAGTATTGTCAAACATTAGAAGAAATTTAGCAAAATAAAAGTAAGAATCCATGAAAACCCAAAGTGTCCATCTCTAACCGTATAAATATATATATTTGAACCTAAACATTAAGCCTAGAACCAAGAACATCAAATCTTGAATGCACCACTCCAAAACTAATATTCTTTTTCCCCCACATGGTATTCTGTAAAACTTTAGAAAATGCTAGTTTGACTAGAGCCTAAACATAAAGTTATATTCAATAAAATTAATTTCCCCTAAGTTAGTTGACCATATAATTATTTTGGGGGTTTAGGAATCAAAGCCTAATAGAGGAGTGTCAGAAAAAGATGCAAGCCAAGGTTGCCCTAAACTTGGAGCTACTGCCTCAAGGCTCCACAACCACCACCACGGCTCATGGTCAAAACCACGGTCAGTGGATGGCTTTGTGGATTTTCCTTGGCCAAGAGAGAGGAGTCTTATGTGTCTTAGACATTGCCCCAACACTCACGAGGGTAACACGGGTCATGGTCCACTCCACGACTCGTGAGGTGGGGCGTGAGACTCACTTAGTTTTTGTAGGAAATGGGGCATTTAGTGGAGCTACTGCCCAAAATACCACGGGCACCATAACTGGTCGTGGTGCACTTGACGAGGTGAAGCGGGGCTCATGAACTTAACTATGTTTTTTGTAGGAATTGGCAAGCTTGAAGAGGATACTGCCTCAATACTCACGACAAGCACCAGGAGTCGTTGTGCTCCATATGGCTTTTGAGGTGTGGCTCGTGAACCTGGACGGGTTCTTCTAATGAAGGTTAGTTTAATCATTTACTTTTAAGTCCAATTATTGAGGGGGTGTTTTGGGTAGTTTAGGGGTAAAATATGAATTGGTTTTTAACTCTTTTTCATCAATTAACAAGACTCATACTCAACAACCCAAAATATTCTCCCAAACCCAATTTTCTCAAATATTTCTCTCTTAAAATTTCCTCCATTGAAGAACACCAAAAGCTTCAAGGATAGGGTTCAATCTCCGAGATTTTCAGCCCAATTTTGTGGTAAATCTTCAAACAAGGTATGGGAACTTTCATTCATGGGATTTTTCCCTATGAAGAGCTTCCTCTGTTATTTTGGAAATCAGGAATTTGTTCAAAATTAGGGTTTTGATTCTAACATTGGGTTATTCTCAAAAAAGTTTTCTTTATATTGGTTATCCTATATTATAATAAAATTGGCATTTAATTAGGGTTTTTATTGCTAAATTTTCCTTGAACCCATGTGTTTTCCCATGCCCCAACTTCATGAAATTATTATGGGTTTCATTATGAATTATGAATATGTGGGATAGTATGTATGTGGATTTAGTAATTAATCTTGTTTGTTCCATGTTTATAGTAGTAATTCTAAGTGTGATTTTAAGTTATGATCTATGACTCTTGAAGGGTAAATTGTAAGTGTTGAATATTTGATTATGGCCTTGAAGGCAATGTATGAAGGTAATCCAATGTCCCAGATTCTTATATATGAATTGTTTGATCCACTTGAAAGGTTGAGGTGCTTATGTCACGACCCAAAAATGGGCATGACGACACTCGTCTTATCCCATCAAGACAAGTAAACTTAATACCCAATCACCTAATGAAGTGCGAAAATAAAATAAAAATCCTATAATATTTCAACTTAATTCAATCCCCAAAACCTGCTTGTCACCTGAACCAAGACTCTAATTTAAATACTAGAATTGAAATAAAACAGCAAGTCTAAAATGACATTGTCTTTCAAGTAAAAACAAAATCATAAATGGGAATAGGAAGGTTTGTTGAGATGACAAGCATCTACCTTACAATTCTCCACACGATGCCTCGGAAACAAAGAGAATGGAAGGTCTCACAAATATCCGGGCTCGTAACCTACAAAAGTTTGTAGAAGCAAGGGGTGAATACCAAACCACACGGTACCTAACAAGCAAACCTCTAAACACAAGATAAGACAAAAAAAATACGGGTACTCGTTACACCCTATCCGGACCTCCACACTACAGCCTGCATAAAACCAGCCCAACCTAAAAGTTCACAGTTCACAAAGTACAAAACTCAATAACAACACTCTAACTTATTACAATTCACAATAACAACTTAATTTTCGTCAATCACGAGTTCCACAAACACTAACAAGGTCAGCAAAACACAAGTTCAAGTTTATTAATGATAAAAATGTGCAATGCCATGAATTGCAATGTAAAATATGGTGATGCATGTCTGACCTAATGATACACACCCATTGTCTCTCAATATGGGACCCATGGGGGACATATCTGTCCATGCATCAATTGCGGCGTGTGATACAGCCCTCCATTATAGTAATCACGACGCGCGATACGTCCCTCGAAATATAATATCTATCGCGGCGCGATACGACCCTCCAAATGGTACATCCTCTTATCACATAACACTTTTCACAACCATATCTCAGATCAATGAAAATGACATGCTCAAATAAAAATGAGGAGATAACCATTTTGATAACAAGGCAACGTTAATACAACAGGAACTAATCAACAATAAGCCTCCAAATCATTCTCAAACATCACACAAGGAAATACATGAATTTCATACGCTTAACAAGGGTTTAGAAATCCACTTTCCTTAGCCAATCGAATAAACAATCAGGGACTTGAGCCTTCCCTTTTTGCTGAGCTTGCAAAGTAATATAACTTATTCAAGTAAATAATCACAATAAGGTTTTGAAACTAACAATACCCATATTACTATAGATTTAACCTAAATAAGAAAACTCACTCAAACCAAAAATCACGTTCCTAAGTTTCAAACTTAAGATTAAGTCTTTATCCCTCTAATTGACATAATTTTAGTGGTATTTAATATAATACAATACTAATAATTACTTACCTATTTTAATATACAAAAATTTAAATCATAAATACAATTAGACAATATATGTCAACCAACAACTTTGAATAACTAAACTTTATAGCTTAACCTCAAATTCTCAATCATGTCATGCGGTAATTTCATTACTACGGTCACAACATTAATTATTAACCCTCTCTTTACATAACTTTTCAATTATTCTTATTTATTTATTTTTACAAACAATTGAACAAAAAGAGAGTTACTTAAAATATTACTATCTACTTGCCTAATGACTTCCACTAAGGGTCATCTAACCCATTTATTGTTTCCTTAGTTTCTCTGCCAAGGATCCACTAAAATTATAGAGCAACAACAAAATCAATTAGTTTTGTTGTGTGATTATTAAAAGACGTGCACATTTAATTCATGTGTAGTTTATGATTTTCTTCTAACACTTTATTTTAACCATTGAAAACGAAATATAATAAAAACTATTGTACTCCCTATGTTCCAAAAATAATGACCTCCTCTCATTTTTAGTCTGTTTTAAAAAAGAATGATCTCTTTTTTTTTGGGTAACATTTTAATTTTAGCTTTCCACGTGACATATTTAAGGCCACAAGATCAAAGAGAAATATTTTACATTTAACCTAACTTTAATTAAGGACCACAAGATACAAAGTCTTTTTTATACTCTTAAACTTCGTGCCAAGTCAAACCCAGGACATTCTTTGGGAAACGGAGGAAGTATATGTTCAAAGTTAGAAAACAATATGTTAGTAAAGAATACATACAAAGACTATTATGTTTCATTTTATTATTACAGGTCCTAGTATGTTTTTTACAGTCATTAATTTATGCTTATGTTATTAATTTTTATTTTTGAGTACATGTTTAAACTTTGATGTTTATGTTTATTTTTTTATCATTATGTTGAAGTAAATTTATGTTAATCAAGAATTTGATGTAATCACTAGACTATTGGTGTCATGTAGATTAGAGTTCTTAAATTTGTAAAATAAATGACATTGACCTTTATAGTTTCAATGGCTAAAAGATCCATGGGCTGTCTAAGAAGGGAATTTGAGTGTTAAAAAGTTATGGTGTTTTAGTTATTCAACTTTCTATCTTATCGAGGCATTCAATCAATTAGTGACATCCAAAAAACAAAGGAATGTAGTGGGATGGTAAGTATTGTACTGAACCTCAATCAAATGTATAGGGTTCAAATGTTGGGTTGGAGTCAATGAATTACCCTTCAAAGTAGGATGAATCTATATTAATAAAATATTAAAGAAATAATTATCTTCTTTTAAATTTTAGATTAAAAGTCCAAAAAAACAAAGTTTTAACTATATTGATCGAAACATAAACAACAAAATATGTGTTTTGGCTATCAAAGTAGTGTCATCGACTGCGTATGATTTTGAATAAGGGACATGCCAAGACATAATTTAATACAAATTATTTGTGTGACATACGTTATTTCATTGAACTTCAAGAGATGTGTTTTTGTATTTGAATTAACTTATCAAGTACAGAACTAATTATATAAGATGTATAATATTTATATTACGTATGTAGAGGTCTCGAATAGGAGAAAAACTATCGCAATTGATGAATAAAATATTTGTACATCTTTTTGAAAATACAAAAATAGAAAATGAAACAGTTATATATCTTTCCTAAAGACTTTGGTGATGAACAACTACAGTAAAATAAAGAATTAATAACAAAATTCATAAACACTTAGAATCACATTTTTTCGTTTTAAGATTAAAAAAAACTCATTTCTTTTTTGGATAGAATATTCTTGACAATTTTTCGTAGGGTTGTATCCTTTCCAAAGAAGTTATATTATTAAATGTTTTGAAATAGATTGTTGACGTAGTTTACCACCGCACGAAGCACGAGCAATTTACCTAGTTACATTAATAATAAAATTTCAAAGATATGAGCATAATAATTTGTAAAAGATTAACAAGAAAATTTAAATTACGGAGAAGGGCCTAATTGCCCCTTAATATTTGAATTGGTAAAAAATATCCCTCCATCCACCTATCAGTCTTAAAATAACTTGACGTCCACCTTTTGACTAAAAAATACCCTTATGTCCAACGTGTAACACTCAGTAGGTGGTTGGAGGGTAATAGTGTACCGAATCTCATAATTTAAGGGCATCTTAGCCCCTTTTCCATAAAAAATAATTTAAAATTACTCAATATATAAGCTCACGTGATTGACTAGATTTTAAATTCCATGGTAAATTTAAAATTAGAAAAAGGTTAGGCATTCTACTCTCTAAACTGCTCCCTTCTCAATCCTCGTATCTCTTCCATTTTTTTCTATCTTGGTATTGTCCACAATTTTATTTTCTTAAAAAATTTATGATAAACAGGAGAGAAAAAGAAGGAGGAAAATAATGAGGCATATAGAAATAATTAGTTCAATAAAAGGTGACTTAATCAAGCAAATATGTACAAAGATTACATTTTTTTTTGTGTACCCAAAATTAAAAATAAAAGAATAAAAATAATCATTTCTTTTATCCCCATCCTAATTCCATCATGAAAATAATACTAATTAAAAGAATATAAATATGTGAGTTCATTTCACGTTTGAGTCCCAATTATCCTAATTAAGAATGAGGGATTAAAAACAAAGGAATAAAAGAGAAATGAAAAAGACATTGTGATAATTGATAGAAAAATCTATCTTAATGAAGATAATAATACTTTTAGATGGACAGTCAGTCGGGGTAAGCACGTATTTTAGTTGGATCACTTATGAGTTGGGTTACGCTATAATATATTGGGGTTGATTTAAAATAGGCCAATATATAGATATGAAGAAATTATTTTTTTAATATTATTTTCAAATGTATCGGGTCAAAATATGAATCATAAGTGATTTTATAGAAAAATAGAATTTTCAAAAATATCATTTTTATTATTTATTTGAGAAGAGCTTAAATTTTAACCAATAACATTAAGCAATATAATAAATAAATATATAATTATACTTTAAGGGAGCTATTAAAAATAAGGGCAAATATGAGTCAAACGATTAACATTGAGGGTATGTTTGAGCCAAAATGTGGACATCAAGAGTATTTTAGGACTGATAGGGGGATGGAGGGTAGTTTTGTATCAATTTAATACTTTAGGGACATTTTATACCCTTCTCATTTAAAATTAATAATAACAATAAATACATAATTCTTTATATTCTACTTTAGGATATTTTGTTTCTTGTAAGTGTTAATACGGTCCTTAACCCTGGTTGTCTCTTTAAGGTATGTATATCCTTCATCTTTTTTCTTCACAGTCATATATGTGAGATTTTAGGTCCTCTTTGGATGTATTATGTTCGACCTCGTGATGTGTATCTAATTCAGACATCGCGTTCTTATCACTAGAACAGAGTACGTAATCGCTATAATGATCAATATATTTGTATTGCAACCTATATAATGGAAAGGCACATAAACTATTTTTTGTAAAAAAAACATTTAAACCTCAATATAGGACTTTAAATGTGCACCGGATTATCGCACCTCAAAACGAATGTCATATATCAAGTGAAAGTCTTTTAAAAAGTAAGTAAATCAATTACTACTAGAGTTTGAGATGGAGTGGTAACTGATAAATACCAATCCATTATTAATAATGGGTCATTTGGTAGATTGTATAAGGATAAATAATGCATGCATTAATTCTATGTATTAATAGTATGTTGTTTGGTATACTTTTTTAACCTATATATAAGTAATACTTGCATTATTAATATACATTCTATTGTATATTAAAGTATGTATTACTAATACCATGATTTTTTTGGTTATTAGTAATACAATAGATCTAATGCATGCAGTAACATGGTTAAAGACTCAATTATGTACCCCTCAAAACTCTATTTACATCTTTTCCATCATAATTGTGGAGAGTCTTTTTGGTAAATTAATTTTTTTATGCAATGCATGCAATTTAATACACCAAACCAAACAGTACATAATTAATGCAAGTATCACTAATGCACTGAATCAAACATTTTTTTTATACACCAAACGACTCCTTAGACATTTTGAATATGAAGTCATTTATTTTAAAATGACTTCCAAATAAAAAAATATCTAATTTAAAATAAAAAAATAAAAATAAAAATAAGCTAAGCTTCAAAGTCAATTGATTAATATAGGTGAGAATATAAAATTTCATTATTCTATAGAGATATTATTTAATCGATAAATAAACATTTATTAATTTAAAGAATTGTTTGAGATTTAATGAAGTTTAATTTTTATTATATCAAAATCAGTATATGTTTCATATTTATTGGATTGTCCCTATCGCGCAAACCAATAAACATGGATGGAAAGTGTGTTTTTTGGTGAATATATTAGTTGTTTTGGCCACAAAATGTATTGTAGGCGAGTTTTTCTTATGGTAGATAATTGCCCATCCCATAATAGAAATATTGAAGGACTACAAAATGTTGAATTATTTTTATTTCCATTCAACATGACATCCAAAATTCAACCTTGTGATGTTGGGATAATAAGAACTTTCAAGATATATTATCATAACAGATTTTATAGTAGGATATTAGAGGGCTATGAAGTGGGACAAATTGTTCCAACAAAGATTAATGTTTTAGATTCTATCAATTTTTCAATCCTTATTTGGACAACAAATGTTCAGCATGAGACAATGACAAATTATTTTCAACATTGTAAAATTCGTTGGGGAGATGCAATCTCGTTATCACAACAAATTTTGTTGTGAAAATGTCATTCATGAACTTGAGGTCATGATTGGTCTCGGTTATCAAAACAAACATGATATCAATAACCTGTTGGATTATCCAAGTGAAAGTGATACATGTTCAAAGGTCAAGAGCTTAGACCAACGGAAAAAAATAATGTTGATGGTGAAGTTGAAGGATGCTGCTATATCTTTGGAACAAGTACGCGTAAGGAAACACTTATCACATCTAGAATTCTTCACAATTCTATGGTGTAGTTCTAAAAGACAACACCAAAGCTTTTGGATGCAATAAGAAAAGTTAGAGATAAACTTCAACTCGATTTAAATTTTAAGAAAAAATAGAACACAACAGAGTTATATTTAACTAAATTGTCTTAGATGTATTTGTACTTTTGAAAAATTATTAATACATGATATCAATATGACCATATATTATATAGGCTCTTTTGGAAATATATTATTGTCATGCCCTGAGCCTACACCCTGGATGTGGCTGGCACTGGAAGACCATTGATGGCCCCCAAGCGAACTCTTGGCCTGACTTACTTAACTCAGCGAAAGACTAAACTCAACTTAATCAAGAATTAAAGCATGATGAAAGGAAATACTTCATATAATATTCTGGCCAAAATGGCACTTATGTCTCAACGTGTAAATTAGACTCCAAACTGAACTACTAACTGTCTACGAACCCTATAACTGACTGATATGGATGTTGCGAAAGACCCCTCAACATCCTAAAAACTAAACTAGTAAAGCAAATGAAAGGATGTCCTTTGGAATGCAAGGAGGCTCACCACTGACTCTGGAGCTCAATCTGGATCAACGAAGCGCTGCGTGCTGATCCTGGTTACATGTGTTTGCATCATAAAACGATGAAGGCCAACTGACATCAGTACATTGAATGTACGAGTATGCGAGTGGAGTGCTAAACACAACTGTAAATATTGAAATGGAGTAAGAATGAACTTACCTTGGATCTGCTCAACTCATAAAGATGACAACTCAATATATAGCAATAAGAACATATGTAATATATATACGGTTGGTAAAAACAGTGTAAACTCTTAGTTCATTAAAGATGAAATGATAATAAACTCAACATTACTCATACATGAAAGGAATAAAGTTTTCTGTGGGTGTTTCTCTAACCGACAACCATTTATGAGCCTAAGTGATGATACATCGTCTCGTCCACGCTGCCAGAACTGTCCTATACTTTGCCGTCGCATAGGACACCCTCAACCTAGTGGATCCACGGGCTAAACATACGTGATCATCTTAAGGTATTACACTTTAATACTCATGATGACTACATGTTTTACATGGAGACTTGAGTTATCTCAACTCTCATTCCCACATCGGTGCTCAATACTACTCCCGAGACATACTTTAGCTCATACTTTTAATAAAACTTCCTTCCTTTGGGTTGAGATAATTTACTTAACCCTTTATCTTTATATAGCTCCTTTTGGTAACAATTTTCCCCTCTTTAGATTTTAAAATATTATTGACCAAATTTGACTATAAAAAGGAAAACAATTGAAATAAGAGCATTATTTATTTTCTTAATTTGGCACGTCTCTTTCCCCTAAAAAGCCTTAAATTGTCTCTATCTCTATCTCCCACACGATTCTGATGCTCTCCCACACGATTTTGCTGCTCTCCCACATGACATTGGATCGTCGTTGAGCCTTCCGCCAGCCCTCAAACACCCATCTTGAAGCTCTAGTTTCCATCGTCGATTTGTGAAAACTCCATCTATCGATTTTGAACAGGTAATTTTAGAGCTTTTCAGTTTTTAATTTGAAAAGTTGTGAGCATGTGTAGCTAGTTAAGATGTAATGCTTGTTGATATATAACAAAACCTTTGGAATTTGGGAGATAAAAAATATGTCAATAAGAATTTGGGAGGCATTCATACCATGTAACCTCACATGAATTCTAAGTTTTTATAAGCTTCTTGACTACTTAAATTTACAAGTCCAGAGAGTGACACTGGCAGCTCTCCGTCCAGTTGGTTGGACGTCAATATCTTGAAATTAAGATCATGTTTCTCCATTGGATATTGTATCTATTTATCCCCTTGGAATCACATATGGACAGACCTAAAAGAGAGAAGGAAAAGAAGGGTCATACAGCGCCTTTTAGTTTATCAATTTCCCTAGTTCATCAGAAATAATGTTTGAGAATCAGTTTCCTTCAAGGTTTCTGTTCAAAGATTGCTACATAGATTAGTGCACAGCTGATTTTTTGGGGGAAAATAATAAAACAAACAGAACTGAAAATGAGCTAATGCTTAGATTAATGAACATGAGAATGTCCAGACACTGCATCAAAAACAAAACAAAACTACAGCATAAAAGATGTTAAGCTCTGCATTCATTATACTTGAATAGAAAATTTCATAAATTTAAAATTGGAGTTGGACAACTCAAAAGATTATTACTGAAACTTTTCTTCAAAAGGTGTCCAGACAGCTACATAAAAAATGATGATTAGAAATCAGATTAGATTATCAAAATTTGATACATACATATAGGTAAGGCTGATAATGTTTCCCAGTTCCTTCAATATTTCCCTTGACAACTGGTTCACAAGAGCAGAGCTGGTTCAAAAAAAAACTGCAGTTACAATTGATGATTAAGTGCATGTTTGGATTGACTTATTTTAGGTGTTTTTAAGACAAAACAGCTTTTAAGTAGTGTTGAAGTGTTTGGATAAAGTTAAAAAGTCCTCATAAACACTTATTTTAAAGCCCAAATAACAAAAATAAGTTAAAAGTCATTAGTTACAAATCCTAAATTATGACTTTTGGCTTATAACTCATACGCCAAAAGCCAATTGTTTTAACAATATATTAAATGGGGCTTACATGAAAATCCCTACCGTTGTGTCACTCCTAGGGGTTAGCCTAGGTCGTGACATAATCAATACCATGGAAATGAGATTTCTACAATTGAAAAATAAAAAAAACACCTTTCCAGAAAATGAAATATCTCTTATTTATAAAAATGAAATTCTGACTAATAAAGTTTGCAAAGGGATAGGAAATCATTTCTCCATCCAATACCCATAGTCCCACTAAATTCTTATCCACCCTAAAAAACCCAATACTAGTTTATGAAGCGTCTTACCAAAGACTATTTGTATCACAAGAAAACCTCTAGTAAAGGATGAGAATCACCACTACAAAGAATAATTTATGAATAAATACTAACAAAAATAGGGTGTTTTATATAGAAATAGGAGGGAGAAAATGAGAGTTACCAAACTTTAATTTGGCTTGACACTGCTCTTAGTAAGAATCATACCAACATAGGGTTTATCTAAAAGTGGCAAATATTCATCATCATTGATTATTTTTTTCTAGTGCTTTCATTCATGATGAATTCACTTTTTTGGTTTGAAACTTTTTCAGAAGACGATTCACCCTAAAAGTGTCAAACCAAAAAGGTGAATTCATCATGAATGAAAGCACGGGAAGAACAGAAATCAATAATGATGAATGTTTGACACTTTCTGGTAAACCCTATGTTGGTATGATTCTTTCTAAGAGCAGTGTCAAGCTCATCTACAGTTTGGTAACTCTCATTTTCTCCCTCCTTTTTCTGTATAAAACTCCCTTTTTTTGTTAATATTTATTCACAAATTATTCTTTTTAGTGGTGATTCTCATCCTTAACTAGAGGATTTGTGGTGATACAAAAATCTTCTTTGTTAGGACGCTTCATAAACTAGTTTGTTTTTTTGGGGGTGGATATGAATTTAGTGGGACTATGGGTATTGGATGGAGAATTTATCTTGTCTGGTGTACATCTCGTATTTCACATGTCTATGTTGAAGTAATATCATGGTGACAATGACTATATGATTAAGTAAGACTCAATAGTGCTAGACAAAGATCTCCAATATGAGGAGGAACCGATTGCTATTCTTAATCGTGATGTTCGTAATTTGAGGACCAAGGAGATTAAGTCAGTGAAGGTTCAATGGAAACATCGTACAGTTAAAGAAGCTACTTGGTAGACAAAGAAGGACATGCGTGACAAGTATCCCCAATTGTTCGTCGAATTAGGTACAACCTTGTTCCCTTTTAGCCTACCTTCCTAAGTTGATCACTTGGGACGAGTAATGGCAAAATTGGTATCTATTATAATGACTAGGTTTCCTCATTATAGAAATACCAACGAGGAAAAATCGATGCCGGAAAAACATTTTCGTAGTATTTGAATTTTCCCAAACTTGTCCAGATTTAGAGGAAATTGAAGCCATCTAGGTGTAGAGAAATCTTGTAGAAATTGGGTGGAGTAAATGGGAATTTTATTACATAATCAGTTAGATATCTCGTTAAAAATGCGTACGACTTTAAGGAATTGAATTTGGATAAAAAGATCTCTGAGAATCGATTGTAGCGTTAAGGGTATTTTCGAAGAGTAGCGGGTTAAGAGTATGTTGTGAAAGGGGGAAATTGAAAATCACTTAAAAGCTCACTGCCGCACTTCATGCCTCTGCATCGGGATTATTGTCGCTGTAACGACACTGCTACAACGGGATGGGTGCCGCTATAGCGTAGGAGGCGGAGATTGATTTATAGGATTTTTGAGATTTATTAAGATAGAGGTCACTGGTTAAAAAAGTGCCGCTGCAGCGGGATTGGCGCCGCTGTAGCGGGATGGGCGACACTATAGTGGGATGACGGGTTTTTAATTCATAAAGAAAACCCCTAGTCAACCTTATTTGGCACTTTTCGACTTTAAGAGCTAAGAAATGAACCTTGGGCTATTTCAACTCGTTTTCCACCATTCTTAAGCATAAAGGTAAGGTTTTACTTCCCATATTCGTTTTTCAATCCATAGAACGTTTTAGAATGGGTCATAATTTATGGGGAAGGGTTTCTTTATAGAATTCATGGTGGAAACAACCCTAGTTTGGCTAGTTGGGGTCATGAATTTGACCAGGGTTCATGAATTTGTTAGAATTCCGGGAAATCAGTGATTTATTTTTTGATTGTCAAATATTGTTGATTGTTTCTAGACCAAGAACAAGCGGAACGAATCCGAAAAGGGAAGGATCAAGTTTCTTAGGGTTCCAAGCTTGTTTCGAGGTAGGTAATAGTTGTGATTATATGATCATGTGATTTATACTTGTTCTCTCGTCATTGTTATATTTGTATATGTATGCATGTTGCAATATTGATCATAGAGGTTGAAATGAATCATGACTTAAATGTGAGATCTTGATGTATTATTGTGATGTGTGATTGGGATCGAATTATCACGTTCCGGCATGCTAACTTTTGGATCGGATAGCCATGTTACGGTTGCGAACAGTTTGGGTATGGGTTCCGTGAGAGGACTAACTATGTGATTAAGCATGTGAAATGTGTTGTTGACTTCTTATGATGATATTGAATATGTTTATATATATACATTATATTATAATATTGCTTGACTTGTTATGTTATAGTAGTGGGATTGCTGCGTGATCTTACCAGTACACAGTGGTTGTGCACCGATCATGCACTTGTTCTTATTTTTGTTGAGTATAGACATCTTCACCCGATTGTTGACAATCGTTGCTTAGGAGATCAGTGATCGCTTCGGGTTCAAGGGTGAGCCACTTCGTTCGGGCTGCCATGAAATTCTCCCTGTCTATGTCCAATCTTTCTAGACTAGTACTTTTATTTTAAATAGTTCAATAGAATTATTTGTTAGACTTGATTGTCATTTCTAATTTTGTACATTGAATTTCATATTCTACGTTTATCTTCCACATTGTTAGTTAGTCATTAGATCCTGATTTAATAATGGAATTTAACTTAGTCACTTACTTAACTTGCTTCTGTAACTTAAATGCCTTAGTTTTAGATTTCTTGGTTTGGTTGGATGGGAGTAACAATTCTCCCACCGAGTAGTTAGTGTGGATGCTAATTACAACGGTCTGGATCGTGACAGTTTTATATTGCATGTATGTTTCTATTGTTTCATCCTTATCATTCAATAAATATACATAACATTATATAGTGCAATTGTCAATAAAATCTATGAAGAATTTCTTTTCCCACCACGAGATGATGTTAACTTCCTATCACAAATGTCAGTGTAATTGACATGTCTCAAGCGTTCAAGTGTAGGAAGTAAGAACAAACAGAAATACTGAATTTGAAAAGACCATCTGTGAGGTAACTTTTTCTAACAAATATTTTGTTTTTTACTTTTTTTTTAACTTGGTCAAATACAAAAATTGTTTCAAAATCAACATCTTGCCAGATGACCTTTTTTGAAGCGTCTTTCCATAACATTCAATTTGTTAAAGAAATTACCCATGACCAGTCTTATAGGTCTAATAAGGGAAATATGATCCAAATGTTTGTTTTACAACACAAACATAAAAAATCACTTTTCACCAATATTTATGTCTATACAAATAAATTTATTTTAATAGACATATCTTTTCATGAAAAATCACAATATTTTAAGTGACACCTTTTTTATCAAAGAATACAATTATTTCGAACAAGTAGTATAATTTTGTGGTTTTATACTAGTCATATCATAAATACTAGATAGTATAGAGAGACTCAATCACCATAATATCAAATGTACTCCAAGAATTTTGTGGGTCTAACATATTACAAGATTGTCATTATATTTCATATCTTGTTCTTTCAAAATTTAATTAGATAGTGTCTAATTTTGTCACAAGTAAAAAAAAAAATCACATTTGAAATATGTTCTCAAAAATATTTTTCAAGTATTTGAAATTATTTTACAGATATTGTTTTTTCATGCTTTCAAATTGTATACCATCAAATACAGATTGGCAGCACGAAACTTTTTTTTTAGATTTAATCCATAGAGACACCCATTACATGCACAAAAATCACTAATTTGCTGTCACTAGTATTTTTCCCTTTCAGTCACAATTATACAAACCATTTACTATTTAGAATACTAACAATAAAGTTTCAATCTTTATACAACTTGTTGCTAGTTTAACGATTAAATTTTTATATTCTTCTAATCGATAACCGAATGAACCTCAAATTCTGATAAAGTCTTTATATTCTTCTAATCAATTTCATATTCATACAGAGTAGTAAACTAAAAAAGTTTTAATCTCTAGAAGCCTCAAATACAACACTCTCTAGTTAACGAAGAAGATTTATCTTTTGCGAATCCTTTAGCCTTAATATTTCTGATGGAGATTTTGGACTCTTCAAGTAAGAATATTCATTCAAACAGAGTATTTAACAAATTGGTGAAGTTTCTATATTCTTCGAATCAATGCACAATTTGATTTGTTCATGAAGTTCTTATATTCTTCATACCAACGGAGTAAAAAAAAATAGAAAATATTAGTCTCCAAAAGACACAATCAAATTTCACATGAAGTAGAAAACTACAAAAAGAAAAAATCTCTCCTCTATACAGAATATATATTAAAAATAATAAAGATGCATTATGAGATCATCATATCATGACAATCTATCCTAACATTCATGAAATAAATTTCATAACTTATAAAGGATAGAACAAAAATATAACGTGCTTTTCCTCTCATTGAATAATATTCTATCTGTGAGCAATGATTTCATGCTAGTCACTTTTCTTGCAAATTAGGTTTTTCTTTCCCAGTTTTCATCATATTCCAATTTTCCTTAGAAGACATTGAATTTCAACGAGAAACTGCACTCATGTACAAATATTGTTAGGATACAACATATGTTCATTAAAGTGCTTATTTTAGCCTTTATTCATAAATAATTCTCTCATTAAAAAGAAAACTGAAGGGGTGCAATACTTGAATGCACTTGAGAAGAAAATAAGATTAATCTTACCCATCCAAGAAAAATTTAGCACGTAAAA
This sequence comes from Solanum sitiens, assembly GCA_016801875.1. Taxonomy (NCBI): domain Eukaryota; kingdom Viridiplantae; phylum Streptophyta; class Magnoliopsida; order Solanales; family Solanaceae; genus Solanum; species Solanum sitiens. The sequence continues at coordinate 4,541,202 of JABWTJ010000024.1, forward strand.
AATACTCGAACAAATTAAAATACTACTAATTCATCTAAAATATCTTTTATCATATGATAAATAATTTTCTTTTTCTTCTTCTTTCCAAAGAAAAGAACACAGAAAATAAAATTAATTTCCTTACCATAGAAAATACCATAAATATTACATTTCTTAAGCCCTGTATTAAGATTATCAAACCATAAACAATAAAAGATGAAAAGAAAAACACAAGAACTATTCGAGTCAACAGAACCCACTATATGTCCTTGAGAAATTTAATCCCCTCAAGTATCCGAGGTTGCAGATTAATTCTTTCAGAGATAAAACGGATTAACCATTAAAGTAGTAGCGGTACCTCAAACTTTGATAATTTCAACGAACTCAAAAGGAAAATAACGAATCACACTCACAGATAGGATCGATCGATTTTATTTTGTAAGAAATGTATGCAAAAGAAGGAAAGAATTCAATGTAGAAAAATTAGAGAAACCCTCTCTATTTATAGCCAACAAAGGGAAAAAAAACTCTTTGGAAATAAAACAACCTTTCAGAAAGGTCATAACCCTTTGGAAAAGGCACAACCTTACAAGCGGTCAATACCCTTTAGAAAATACACAACTTTTCATAAAGTTCACAGCCTTTCGTAAAAGTTATAGCCCTTCATTTTCTTTTGAGACATTTAGAACCCAACATAAAATAGAGAATAGCTTACTAGGGATCCAATGGATTGAGTAAGACTATCAATGGTCTAAACAAATTCAATCTGATAGTGTCACATTAAGTTATAACTTTTAAATGATTAGAAAAATTAATTCAATTGTCAAATTTTTTTAAGAATTTGATTTTCAATTTGTTCCGCTGTTGGGTAACATTCTGAAAAGATAAATCGATCATATTTCAGATTTTTTTCATTATTTTCCTTTTTCAAAAAAATTAAAAACTAACCCTCACCGCATTCTTAATCACCCAATTACATTTTAAAAATATATAATTTGCTACCCCTTCTTCACTTCTCTCTTAAATTGATATAAATTGTTAACTTTACAATTTTTAATTTTATTAAATTGAATTTTCAATATTTACATGGATAAACTTCTTAGCAGTTGAAGATAAGAAAAAACAAGTCTCATGTGACGATATTTAAGAATTTGAATGACGATATGATTCAATGTCTAAAATGTGATAAAATATATAAGCATAAATTCGCATCGGACTATAGTGAGGATGCCAATTTTTATCATAGGCACTTGCTTAGGCATAATGATTCAGTTTCGGATGAAAATCTTTCTTAAAATTCGATGTTTGAATTATTTAATGTAAAATGGAAATTTTAGATTTGCAAGTTTTTAAAAATTGAAATTTCAATATTAATTGCATTGAATAATAGCATTTAATATATTACTATCTCTGCACACGTGTTGTACATGTGTTGCCTAATAATATAATACATTTTTTTTATAAATAATATCAACATTATAAAATCACATAACCCAAAAGGCAATATTGATAAAATGAGGCATACATCAGACATGAAACTATTGGAATTCATAAAGCTTTTATTTTTTGAAATTGAAACTACTGGAATTGATAAAGTTTTTTTTTTCCTGAAAATTGAAATTTCTTCTAGAAATGATAAAGCTTTTAATCAACTATCATTGGGTAGTCAGTGTTTATACCCTCCACATCTTCGGGAACCAATTCCGATGGAAAATCTTCTTTTAGAATCTAAATTTTGAATTCGATTTTGTCAGAGTTGCACTCTCAAAGTTCAAACCCAAGTCCATCCCCCTCTTTTAGATTGTTGTCATCCACAAATTTTTCCCACCGAGTACTTAAATGGTATTTAGTTTTGGATCCACATAAAAATAGTTCCACTTCTTTCCACCACAAGTAAGGACTGCAGGGCTTTGTTCATTTTCTTTGGTAAGTACTGTCAAACATTCAATGAAATTCAGCAAAATAAAAGTAAGAATCAAGGAAAACCCAAAGTGTCCATCTCTAACCGTATAAATATATATATTTGAACCTAAACATTAATTCTAGAACCAAGAACATCTAATCTTGAATGCACCACTCCAAAACTAATATTCTCTCTCCCCCCCCCCCCCCACATGGTATTCTGTAAAACAGTAGAAAATGCTAGGTTGAACTAGAGCCTAAACATAAAGTTATATTTAATTAAAATAATTTACCCTAAGTTAGTCGACCATCTAATAATTTTAGGGGGTTTAGGAATCAAGGCCTAATAGAGGAGTGTCAAGAAAAAGCGCCAAGCCAAGGCCAAAAGCCAAAAGTCAAGGTTGCCCTAAACATGGAGCTACTGCGTCAAGGCTCCACAGCCACCACCAAGGCTCGTGGTCAAAACCACGGTCAGTGGATGGCTTTGTGGAGTTGCGTTGGCCAAGCGAGAGGATCCCCAAGTGTCCTAGACATTTCCCTAACCCTCACGAGGGGAACACGCGCCATGGTCCACTCCACGACTCGTGAGGTGGGGCGTAAGACTCACTTAGTTTTTGTATGAAATGAGGCATTTAGGGGAGCTGTAACATCTCGTAACTTGAATTAACTAAGAATAAGCTAAGAAACCAAGAAATAATCATTTTTCGAAATAAGTAGGGAAATCTGGAAAATTTCCAGCTTTCAACAGTGAGTTTTGGTCATTTTCAATGGGCATAACTTCCAGCTCAGGAGGATTTTGGATGATTTCTTCATATGGTTGGAAAGCCTTTGGAAATATTTTGGCAAGATCTTTCCAACGCCGTCGAGTTTGAAAAAATCCGAGCTCGTATGAGGAAGATATGCCTTTCGGAAGTTGGGCTATTGACCAGAGGAAAATTCAATCCGGATTTTAGTAAGGTCAAAGTTGTCTTTTCACCCTAGTATTTCCTAATTCGTTTAAAGGTTAAATTAGGGGTTAAACCAAGTCCCAAATTAGTTTTAGAACAACCTAGAACGCTTAGGGCTTGGGAGAAAAGAAAAAAGAATAGGAGAAAAGAGGAGAAATGAGAAGCAGAAGCAAGAACGCCAAGAATCGTTGCGTGAATTTCGTCGGGGGTGATCCCTTTAAGGTATGTGGGATATTTTGTGTTGGGTTATTTCACCCACACACCAATTTTTTTCAATTCAGCGAATTTATGGATTGATTTCATGTTAGAAGTTAAGTTCTTGAAGGAAAGTCTTGATTCTTATTGTTTGAATTTGTTGGCTGCTATTGTTGATTGAAATTCTTGTTCCTTCGAGTTATTTTGGATCAAATTCAGTGGTTATTTATAGTACCATTGGTCCCAATTGTTTAGTGAAACAACTTGAAAATTTTGGAGAATCTGGAAATGGAAAACGAGTTAAAAAATTCGTCAGACGTACCTGGGTAGGGGAGGCACGGCGCGCCTGCAGTGCGCCAGAATCAGGCCTCATTCAACTGAGGCGGGTGCAGCGCACCACTAGTACGCCCTACCAAGCGTTTTTCGTCCAGTTTTCGTAGTATAGTCCTTTTAAGTCCTTCCTAGGTACATTAACATCCCCCAATGATTCTAATTACTTCAAATGATTTCTAATTACCTAGAAATCACCCAAGAACTCAAATTAAACCTTGAATCCACAATTCAATTCAAGGGAAGTCAAGATCAAAGTCAAGTCTAAAAGCTAAGAAGCAAATGAAAGTAAGTTTCTAAGGTATTTCAAGAGTCCTAAACAAAATTCTTACCTTTGCTTTAAGGTTCCAAGAAAGAGTTGAGTTAAATTCTCAAAAGCTATAAGGGAACTAAGTATTCCCTAAGAGTTAAGTTTCGAGTAAGGAAAGAGCATAAAGTTGAGATCATTTCTCAGGAGTTATAAGGGAACTAAGTATTCCCTCAAAGCTTAAACTTTTACAAATTTTGAGCAAGAAATAAAGCTACACTTCCACCGAGCCTATGCCTAGTTATAATAGAAGAAAGAGAAAACTATGATTTCCAAGAGAGATTTTTTTTATAAAAGCTATGTTTTGAGCACTAATCTCAAATCACATAATCATTATGTTTTAAAACAAAAGAGCCGGTATATATATTTTTTGGGAGTAGTATTGAGCATCGATGTGGGGATGCGAGTTTAGATTAACTCAAGTCTCCATGTAAACCATGTATCCATCATGGGTAGAAAAGGGTCATACTTTTTAGATGAACCCTCTTTGTTGTTTATTAGTAGATCCATTAGGCATTTCATGTCTTATACTCTAGCGAGGTTAGGATGGCCGGTCAGCGTGGGCCGAGTAACGTTGTATCATCACTATAGCTCTTAAGTGATAGTTGTCGGTTAGAGAAACTCCCACAGAAGTATTGTATTTTCATACACATCAGTAATTTGTAGTTCTATATACATCTCAGATATTATTTGTATACTTGTATGAATTCAGAGTTTACATTATGTTTTCAGTCAGCATTTGCAATTACTTTTTAACAACGTATATTAAACATGAGTTAGTAGATCAAGAGTAAAGTAGAGCCAAGGTTAGTATGTTTCTTACTCCTTTTCAAGCCTAAGTGTTGTTTAGCTTTCAAACTTGCATACCCGTACATTCAATGTACTAATGTAAGTTGTCCTGCATTGTATCATGATGTAGACGCAGGTAACAAGGATCGACATCCAGCGCACCGCTGATCCAGTTGAGCACTCCAGAGTCAATTGGTGAGCCTCCTTGCATTCCAAAGGACATCTTTTTATTGCTTTCTAGATTAGTTCAAGAGAATGTTGTGGGGTTTGTCCAAACATTCATCTCAATCAGTTTAGAGGCTTCATAGACAGTTAGTAGTCCAGTACTCTTTAATTTTCATTCTTATGTTCAAGACTTGGTTGCCAATTTGCCCAGTTTGAATGTTTAAACTTTTAAAACATTCCAGATAATGACACTCGTCTTATCCCACCAATTTTAATGCTTATGTCATGACCTAAAAATGGGCATTATGACACTCGTCTTATCCCACCAATACAAGTCAGCCTAAAACCCAATCACCTAATTAAGTGCGGAAATAAAATAAAAATATAATAATAATTCAACGTAATTCAATCCCTAAAACATGATTGTCACGTGCAACAAGCCTCTAATGTAAATACAAGAATCATAATAAAATAGCAAGTTTAAAATAACATTGTCTTTCAAGTAAAAACAAAATCATGAACGGAAGTAGGAAGGTTCGCTGAGAAGATAAATAGCTACCTCACAATTCTCAACACGATGCCTCAGAAACGAAGAGAATGGAAGGTATCACGGAGATCCGGGCTCGTAACCTACAAAAGTTTGGAGAAGCAAGGGGTGAGTACCAAACCACACGGTACCCAACAAGCAAACCTTTAAACACAAGATAAGAGAACAAAAGTACGAGTACTCCTTACACCCTATCCGGACCTCCACACTACAACCTACATAAAAGTAGCCTAACCTAATAGTTCAAAGTTGACGGAGTACACAACTCAATAACAACACTCTAACTTATTACAATTCTCAATAACAACTCAATATTCATCAATTACGAGTTCCACAGAAAAACACTAACAAGGTTAGCAAAACACAAGTTCAAGTTCATCAATGATCAAAATATGCAATGCGATAAATTGCAATGTCAAATATTGTGATGCATGTCTGACCGAATGATACACAACCGTTGTGTCCCAGTATGGGACCCATGGGGGACATATCTGTCCATTCATCCATCACGGCGTGTGATACGACCCTCGATAATAGTAATCACAGCGCGCGAAACGTCGCTCAAAATAGAAAATCCATGGCGGTGCAATACGACCCTCGAAATGGTACATCCTCTTATCACATAACACTTATCACAACCATGTCTCAGATCAATGCAAATGACATGCTCAAATAAAAAAGAGGAGATCACCATTTTGATAACAAGACACAATTTACAACAATGCAACTGTAATCAACACCAACAAATAAGCAATTATAAGCTTCTAAATCATTGTCAAACATCACACAAGGAAATACACAAATTTCGTACGCTTAACAAGGGCTTAGAAATCCACTTGCTTTAGCCAATCTAATAATCACTCCGGGACTTGAACCTTCCCTTATCTCTGAGCTTCCAAAGCAATGTAACCTATTCAAGTAAATAATCACAATAAAGTTTTGAAACTAACAACACCCGTATTACTATAGGCTTAGCCTAAATCCAAAAACTCACTCAAACAAAACATCATGTTCCTAAATTTCAAACTTAAGATTAAGTCTTTATCCCTAAAATTGACATAATTGTAGTGGTATTAATATAATACAAAAGTAATAATTAATTACCTATCTTGATATACCAAAATTTAAATCATAAATAAATTTAGATAATATATGTCAAACAACAACTTTGAATAACTAAACTTAGTAGCTTAACCTCGAATTCTCAATCATGCCATGCAGTTATTTCATTACTATGGTCACAACGACCCGTGGTTCCCTCGTGAGGGTTGAGGTAGTGTCTAGGACACATAGGGCTCCTCTCTCTTGGCCGAGGCAACTCCACGAAGCCTTCCACTGAGCGTGGTCATGACCACGAGCTGCTGTGGTGGCTGTGGAGCCTTGAGACAGTAGCTCCAAGTTTAGGGCAGCCTAGGTTTTTGGACTTGGCTTTCCCCTTTTGCTTGGCACTCCTCTATTAGGCCTTGACTCCTAAACCCCTAAAATGATTAGATGGTCTACTAACTCAGGGGAAAATACCGGGTGGGGTGGGGGTGGGGGGTAATTTTAATGTTGGATTGGTGCATTCAACATTAGATGTTCTAGGTTCTAGGCTTGATGTTTAGGTTCAAATATACATATTCATAAGGTTAGAGCTTTACAGTTTGGGTTGTTCCAGATTCTTTACTTTTATTTTGCTAAATTTCTTTGACTGTTTGACAGTACTTGCCCAAGAAAATCAACAAAGAGCTTCCTTTTGCTGGAGCCCCTGCAGTCTTTACTTGTGGTGGAAAGAAGTGGAACTAGTTTTATGGTGGAGACAAAGCTAAATAAATATTTAGTACTGAATGGAAAAAATTTGTGGACGATAACAATCTTAAAGATGGGGATGGACTTGTGTTTAAACTCTTAGAGTGCAACTCTTACAAAATCGAACTCAAAATTCAGATTCTAAGAGAAGATTTTCCAGGTAAATTGGTTCCTGAAGATGTGGAGGGTATAAACACCGACAACCCAGTAATAATTCAAAAGAAACTTTATCATTTCTAGTTGAAATATCAAGTTTCAGGAAAAAAAACTTTATCCATTCCAGTAGTTTCAAATTCAAAAAATAAAAACTTTATCAATTCCAATAGTTTCATGTAAGACGTATGCATCATTTTATCAATACTGCTTTTTGGGTTTTGTGGTTTAAAAATGTTGACATTATTTATGAAAATATGTATTACATTATTACGCAATACAATGTGGAGAGATAAAAATATATTAAATGCTAATATTCAATGCAATTAATTTTGAATTGTTTGATCAACTTGAAAGGTTGAGGTGCTTATGTTACAACCCAAAAATGGGTGTGATGATACTGTTCTTATCCCACCAAGACAAGTCAGCCTAAAACCTAATTACCTAATTAAGTGCGGAATTAAAACAAAAATCCAATAAATATTCAACATAATTCAATCCCCAAAACCTGGTTGTCACGTGCACCAAGCCTTTAATGTAAATACTAGAATTGAAATAAAAAAGCAAGTCGAAAATGACATTGTCTTTCAAGTAAAAACAAAATCATAAACGGGATTAGGAAGGTTCGCTGAGATGACAAACAGCTACCTCAGAATTCTCCACACGATGCCTCGGAAACTAAAAGAATGGAAGGTATCATGAAGATCCGGACTCGTAACCTACAAAATTTGTAGAAATAAGGAGTGAGTACCAAATCACACGGTACCCAACAAGCAAACCTCTAAACACAAGATAAGAGAACAAAAATACGGGTACCCCTTACACCCTATCCGGACCTCTACACTACAACCTGCATAAAACCAGCCCAACCTAACAGTTCACAGTTCACAAAGTGCATAACTCAATAACAACACTCTAACTTATTACAGTTCTGAATAACAACTCTATATTCATCAGTCACGAGTTCCAAAGAAAAACACTAACAAGGTCAGCAAAATACAAGTTCAAGTTCATCAATGATCATAATGTGCAATGCCATGAATTGCAATGTCAAATACGGTGATGCATGTCTGACCTAATGATACACACCAATTGTCTCTCAGTATGGGACCCATGGGGGAAATATTTGTCCATGCATCCATCGCGGCGTGGGATACGACCCTCGATAATAGTAATCACGGCTCGCGATACGTCCCTCGAAATATAATATCCATCGCGGCGCGATACGACCCTCAAAATGGTACATCCTCTTATCACATAACACTTATCACAATTATATCTCAGATCAATGCAAATGGCATGCTCAAATAAAAATGCGGAGATAACCATTTTGATAACAAGACACGATTTACAACAATGCAACTATAGTACAACACCAAAAAATCAGCAATAAGCCTCCAAATCATTCTCAAACATCACACAAGGATATACATGAATTTTATAGGCTTAACAAGGGTTTAAAAATCTAGTTGCCTTAGGCAATCGAATAATCACTCCGGGACTTGAGACTTTCCTTTTTGCTGAGCTTCCAAAGCAATATAACCTATTCAAGTAAATAATAACAATAAGGTTTTGAAACTAATAATACTCATATTACTATAGATTTAGCCTAAATCCCAAAACTCAATCAAACCAAAAATCATGTTCCTAAGTTTCAAACTTAAGATTAAGTTTTTATCCCTCCAATTGACATAATTGTAGTGGTATTAATATAATAAAATACTAATAATTAATTACCTATCTTAATATACCAAAATTTAAATCATAAATAAAATTTGACTGTATATGTCAAACAACAACTTTGAAAACCAAAACTTAATAGCTTAACCTCGAATTCTCAATCATGCCATGCGGTAATTTCATTACTACTGTCACAACATTAATTGTTAACCCTCACTTACATAACTTTTCAATTATTATTATTTATTTATTTTTACAAACAATTGATTGAAAAGAGAGTTAAATAAAATATTACTAACTATTATCCTAATGACTTCCACTAAGGGTCATCTAACCCATTTAATGTTTCCTCTCTGCCAAGGATCCACTAAAATTATTTAGCAACAACAAAATCAATTAGTTTTGTTGTGTGAATATTAAAAGACGAGCACATTTAATTCATGTGTAGTTTATGATTTTCTTCTAAAACTTTATTATAACCATTGATAATGAAGTATAATAAAAATATTGTACTCCCTCTGTTTCAAAAAGAATGATCTCTTTTCCTTTTCAGTCTGTTTCAAAAAGAATGAGCTCTTTATTTTTTTGGTAACATTTTAATTTCAGCTTTCCAGGTGACATATTTAAGGCCACAAGATCAAAGGGAAATTGTGTACAATTAATCTAACTTTAATTTAGAACCACAAGATACAAAAGTATTTTTTATACTCTTAAACTCCGTGCCAAGTCAAACCAGGTCATTCATTGGGAAACGGAGGGAGTATATGTTCAAAGTCAGAAAACAATATGCTAGTAAAGAATACATACAAACACTATCATGTTTCATTTTATTATTACTGATCCTGGTATGTTTTTTACAGTCATTAATTTATGCTTATGTTATTAATTTTTGTTTTTGAGTACATGTTTTAAAATTTTTTGTTTATGTTTATATTTTTTATCATCATGTTGAAGTAAACTTATGTTAATCAAGACTTTGATGTAATCACTAGACTATTGGTGTCATGTAGATTAGAATTCTTAAACTTGTAAAATAAATGACATTGATCTTTATAGAGTTTTCAGTGGCTAAAAGATCCATGGGATGTCTAAGAAGGGACTTTGAGTGTTCAAAAGTTATGGTGTTTTATTTATTCAACTTTCTATCTTATCGAGACATTCAATCCATTAGTGACATCCAAAAAACAAAGGAATGTAGTGGGATGGTAAGTATTGTACTCAACCTTAATCAAATGTTTGGGGTTCAAATGTTGGGTTGGAGTCAATGAATTACCCCTCAAAGTAGGATGAATCTATATTAATAAAATATTAAAGAAATAATCATCTTCTTATTAATTTAGATTAAATGTCCAAAAAAAACAAAGTTTTAACTATATTGATAGAAATATAAACAACAAAATATGTCTTTTGGCTATTAAAGTAGTGTCATCGACTGCGTATGATTTTGAATAAGGGGCATGTCAAGACATAATTTAATCCAAATTATTTGAGTGACATACGTTATTTCATTGAAATTTAAGAGATGTGTTTTAATTTTTGAATTAACTTATCAAGTACACAACTAGTTATATAAAATGTATGATATTTAGATTACGTATGTAGAGGTCTTGATTCACCGCCTACGTGCCCTTTACGCCCAATCATTTCGAAGAACACTTGCCCCCCCCCCCCCCCGTCTTACCGCGGCTGCTGGCACGGAGTTAGCCGGGGCTTCTTCCTCGAGTCCTATCATGATCGCCAGATGATCTTATGGATCACCCATCCCATCTTTTAGGTTCCATTTGGGCAATATGTATCCCGCTGGGTATAGTTCGTAGTAAACCTCTCTAAGATAAGGAGGATCCTAGGGTAGGTAACCCTTTCACCATTATTTGTGAATGGTTCCTTCCAGTAAGCAGGTCTCTTCAGGCACTCCCAAAAGAAAAGAGAGAATTCATTTTAGCCTCTGAGCGAGGATACTCCAACAAGAAGAGCCTAACCAGGCCCTTGAGATAACAGCCCATACCATAGGGTAGCCCTACAGAGCCAAAATGACTTTCGTACTGTGGTGGGTCTCCGAGATCCTTTCGATGACCTATGTTGAAGGGATATCTATCTAATCCGATCGATTGCGTAAAGCCCGCGGTAGTAACGTTACCGGGGAAAGGCATCGGGCGTGGCTGAACCATCTATGATGGGGGGAGCTAATGCACAGGGAAGAAGCTTAGATAAAAGTATACGTTCTTGCATCGCTTTTTTTGTAGAAAGCTCGACCAGCGAGAAAAGTGTTTGGCCGAAGCCAAAAAGAGGGTGACCCACTTTATTCGCCAAGTGAATGATCTTCGCTTCGCGGGAACAACATAGGAGACAAACTATCGCAATTGATGAATAAAATGTTTGTACCACCTTTTGAAAATACAAATATAGACAATGAAATAATTACATATCTTTTCTAAAGACTTTGGTGATGAAAAAATACAATAAAATAAAGAATTAATTACAAAATTCATAAACGCTTAGAATCAAATCTTTTTTGTTTTAAGATTAAAAAAATAATTCATTTCTTTTTTGGATAGAATATTCTTGATAATTGATCGTAGGGTTGTATCCTTCCGAAAACAGTTATATTATTAAATGTGCAGAAGTAGATTATTGACTTAGTTCACCACCGCGCGAGGCGCTGACAATTTAAATAGTTATATTAATAATAAAATTGCAAAGATATGAGCATAATAATTTGTAAGAGATTAACAAGAAAATTTAAATTACAGAGAAGGGCCTAACATGCCCCTCAAGTATTTGAATGGGTAAACAATTACCCTCCATCCACCTATCGGTCTTAAAATACCCTTGACGTCCACCTTTCGACTAAAAAAATATCATTATGTCCAACGTGTAACACTCATTAGGTGGTTGGAGGGTAATAGTGTACCGAATCACATAATTTAAGGGCATCTTAGCCCCTTTTCCATAAAAAATAATTTAAAATTACTCAATATATAAGCTCACATGATTGACTCGATTTTGAATTCCATTGTAAAGTTAAACTTAAAAAAAGGTTAGGCATTCTACTCTCTAAACTGCTCCCTTCTCAACCTTTCACTTCGTATCTCTTCTATTTCTTTCTATCTGGGTATTGTCCACAATTTTATTTTTTTAAAAAATTATGATAAACAAGAGAGAAAAAAAAGGAGGAAAATAATGAGGCATATAGAAATAATTAGTTCAATAAAAGATGACTTAATCAAGAAAATATGTACAAAGATTACATTTTTTGTGTGTACCCAAAATTAAAAATAAAAGAATAAAAATAATCATTTTTTTATCCCCATACTAATCCCATCATGAATATAATACTAACTAAAAGAATATAAATATGTGAGTTCATTTTACGTTTGAGTCCCGAATGTCCTAATTAAGAATAAGAGATTAAAAACAAAGGAATAAAAGAAAAATGAACAAGACATTGTGATAATAGAGAGAAAAAACTATGTTAATGAAAATAATAATATTTTTAGATGGACAGTCAGTCGGGGTACGCATGGATTTTAGTTGGATCCCCATTTATGAGTTGGGTTATGCTATAATATTTTGGGGTTGATTTCAAATAGGTCAATAGATAGATATCATGAAATGATTTTTTTCAATATTATTTTCAAATGTATCGGGCCAAAATATGAATCTTAAGTGATTTTATAAAAAAAATAGAATTTTCAAAAATATTATTTTTATTATTTATTTGAGAAAGTTTAATTTGAACAAATAACATTAAGCAATATAATAAATGAATATTTAATAATTTTACTTTAAGGGAGCTATTAAAAATAAGGGCAAATATGAGTCAAAGGATTAACATCGAGGATATTTTTGAGCCAAAATGTGGACATCAAAGGTATTTTAGTGCTGATAGGTGGATGGAGGATAGTTTTGTATCAATTCAAATAATTGAGGTACATTTTATACCCTTCTTCTTTAAAATTTATAATAACAATAAATACACAATTCTTTATATTCTACTTTAGGATATTTTGTTTCTTCTAAGTGTTGATAGGGTGCTTAACCCTGGTTGTCTCTTGATGGTATGTATCTCCTTCATCTTTTTCTTCGCTCAGTCATACGTGTGAGATTTCAAGTCCTCATTGGATGTATTATGTTCGAACTCGTGATGTGTATCTAATTCAGACATCGCGTTCTTATCAGTAGAACAAAGTACGTAATCGCTATAATGATCAATATATTTGTATTGCAACCTATATAATGAAAAGGCACATAAACTATTTTTGGTAAAAAAACATTTAACCCTCAATATAGGGCTTTTCAATGTGCACCGGATTATCGCACCTCAAAACGAATGTCATACATCAAGTGAAAGTCTTTTAAGAAGTAAGTAAATCAATTACTACTAAAGTTTGAGATGGAGTGGTAACTGATAAATACTAATCCATTATTAATAATGGGTCGTTTGGTAGATTGTATAAGGATAAATAATGCATGCATTAACTCTATGCATTAATAGTATCTTGTTTGATGTACTTTTCCAACCTATATAAGTAATACTTGCACTATTAATATACATTCTATTGTATATTAAGGTATGTATGACTAATACCTTGATTTTTTGGGTATTAGTAATACAAGAGATCTAATGGTTGCAGTAACATGGTTAAAGACTCAATTATGTACCCCTCAAAACTCTATTTACATCTTTTTCATCATAATTGTGGAGAGTATCTTTTATAAATCAATATTTTATGCAATGCATGCAATTTAATACACCAAACCAAACAGTACATAATTAATGAAAGTATCACTAATGCACTCAATCTAACCTTATTTTTAAACACTAAAAGACTTCTTAGACATTTTGAATATGAATTCATTTGATTTAAAATGACTTTCAAATAAAAAAATATCAAATGTAAAATAAAATAAAAAATGAAAATAAAATAAGCTTCAAAGTCAATTAATTAATATAGGTGAGACTATAAAATTTTATTATTCTATTGAGATATTAATTAATCGATAAATAAATATTTATTAATTTAAAGAATGGTTTGAGATTTAATGAAGTTTAATTTTGATTATATCAAAATCATTATATGTATCATATTTATTGAATTGTTCCTATAACGCAAACCAAAAAACATGGATGACAAGTGTACTTTTTGGTGAATATATTCGTTGGTTTGGCCACAAAATGCATGGTAGGCAAGTTTTTCTTATGATAGATAATTGACCAGCCCATAATAGAAATATTGAAGGACTACAAAATGTTGAATTGTTTTTCTTTCCATTCAACATGACATCCAAAATTTAACCTTGTGATGTTGAGATAATAAGAACTTTCAAGATGTATTATGGTAACAAATTTTATTGTAGGATATTAGAAGGTTATGAAGTGGGACAAATTGATCCAACAAAGACTAATGTTTTAGATTCTATCAATTTTTCAATCCTTGTTTGGACAATAAATGTTCAGCAAGAGACAATGACAAATTATTTTCGACACTGTAAAATTCGTTAAAGGATGCAATCTAAGAGAATTTGAATGAACCCACTTGTGAAAATGTCATTGATGAACTTGAGGTCATGATTGATATCGGTTATCACAATAAACTTGATATCAATAACTTATTGGATTATCCAAGTGAAAGTGATACATATTCAATGGTCAAAGAGCTTAGACCAACTGAAAAAAATAATGTTGATGATAAAGTTGAAGATGATACTATATCTTTGGAACCAGTACACGTAAGAGAACACTTATCGCATCTATAATTCTTCACAATTCTATGGTGCAGTTCTTAAAGACAACACCAAAGCTTTTGGATGTAAGAAGAAAAGTTAGAGATGAACTTCAACTAGATTTAAATTAAAAAGAACACAACAGAGTTATATTACACTAAATCTTCTTAGATGTATTTGTAATTTCGAAGAATTATTAATTCATGATATTAATGAGACCATATATTATATAGGGTTTTTTGAAAATATATTATCTTATTATTTTATCAAAATTGGTTATTTTGTTTCACTGGCCCAAGCCGGGATCGGAGGAGAATATTATTTTAGAGATATTATTAATTTAGTTAGTATTAAATTATGAAGGTTTTACTGTAATAGATATTCCACTTCACGCTGTTGAAAGAAATATAAAATATGAACAAGTATTAATATTATAATTTTTATAATATATATTAATTAAACATATTTCTTATTATTATTTTTAATTTGTGAATCTTTATATAATTTATAGAATATGTGTGAACGTCAAGATTAAATATGAATTTATTTTGTTTAAATTAATATATATTAACTGAAACAAAGAATTACGTAAAAATTGATGATGCAAACTTTAGAAATAGTATGTTTGGTCTAAGTATTCATAAACAATAAAAGTATTGAATTATTTCAATGAACTTTTTTTAAAAATAGATTACTACAAAGGATACTCATGTCAAGTGATCATTAATTATATTACTTCAAACCTCTTCATAATAATTTTTTAATTTTCTTCTCATTTTTTACACTATTTGATTTTTCTCTTTACTCTTGCAGGAGTAATACAATACAAAAATTGATGCTCTACAAAATGAGAATTACATGAACATAAATTAAAATTTTACATATTACGTTCTTTCTCAGAATCAATATAAAATATTAATAACTAATTTACAGAATGAGAAGCTTAAAAGAGTAAAATTATACACAATATCTTTGTTATTAAATATTCTTTTAGTGCACAATGAAATATGCACAAGGACACAACAAATTAGAGAACTGCATACCCAAAAAAAAAATATATATATATATAAAAAGTAAAATTAGGACATCAATATATACATATAACTATTGGTAACTAAGTATTAATTTTAAAATGAGAGCTTTGATTAAGCTTTACTGCAAAGTCATGTAGGTTAAATTTTGTTAATGAATATTTAATGTATGAGGTCCTTTTAAATTTAATTAAATAATAAATTAGTTAGGAAAAAAATAAGACAGGAATATATTTATATATTTTCATTATTTTGATAAATCAAATGAAGAAAGAATGTTTGAAATAAAAGATTAACCATATTTAAATAATAACAAAAATTAATCTATTTACGTAAACTCATACACATAAATTAAGAAGCATATATATAATATGTCAAATAAAATTTCATTCACCAACTTCGAAACGTAGAAGTTATAAAGAAAGAACATTTAAATAATTTCTTATCATTCGAATATATTATATCAATAAATTACTTAAAAAAAAAAAAGCTAAATAATATTACATCATAGAAAAATATAATTAGGAGACAAATGAAGAATATATAAAAATGTAGATTGGTTGTTGGAATGACTATGATATTATATGCGTTAGAACTAAGAACAAAAAAATAGTATTTACAGGTTGATGTATTTTCCAAACGGAAAAGAAAACAATTTCAAATGTTTCTAAACAGAGAGAAACACAATTAGTGGTAGTTAAGATTAAGTAAATGCAAAGAATTAGTAACGTAGATTGATTTGAAGAGTTAATGATTAAAAAATGTAATTAATAAGCATTTTAAAGATTTTCTAATACATCATATAATAAATTGAAAATAATTGAAAAAATGTCAAAATTTTGAGGAAAAACATGTTGAATGTCATTTTTGGCTTTAGAAGCATGCCACATCACCCCTCTACATTTAGCTTTATTATATATATATATATATATATATATATATATATATATATATATATTTATGTGATATAAACGGGATTTCGATCGATGAAAAAATAGATTTTTAGATCATGATTTTTTTATATTTACAATGTATAATATTTTCCATTTCCTAACGATTCTTAAATTCTACTTCAAAAGTTTTAGGAGATATTAATTTATAATTGCATTAAAGATATACAATTAATTCGCATAAAATAGAAACTTCAAAAGTAGACATAAACACTATATTATTAATGCTAAAAGCTTTAAATGCAGACAAAGTGATCGCATATTATTTGTATTAAAATTCAAAGTCAATCTTGACAATCGTTATGTAATTTGATTTTGTAATTCTTTAAGTCAAAACAATCTCGAATACATCCACCTCTTTCTGAAATGAAGTATCATATTATATAAACTATTAAATAGGAATAATTGTTTAACTTAAAAAATACTTTTGAGTTATTTATTAAAAACACTGGAACCCTAACACCACCCCCAAAATATTAAATTTTTGCCTTTTGAAAGTTCAAAGGTTTTTACGTACTCTCGATAAACTGAATCAAATCAGAACAAGAGCTCCATTTATCATATCAGTCGACAATGGAGTTACATCCCAATCATTCCTAACAAATTTATATGTTTCTACTTTTCTTTGTCTCAAACTCCCGCTGTTGATTATAAAACTTACCTGCTCTTTTCATTATTATTTTTTAGGGTGGATAGTCTTCTGAACAAGTTTTAAACCAGAAAGGTGAATTCATCATGAATGAAAGCACTGGAAGAACAGAAATCAATAATGATGAACGTTTGTCACTTTCTGATAAACCCTATCCGGTGCACATTGAAAAGCCCTATCTTGAGGGTTAAATTTTTTTTTACCAAAAATAGTTTATGTGCCTTTCCATTACATAGGTTGCAATACAGATATATTAATCATTATAGCGATTATGTACTTTGTTCTAGTGATAAGAACGCGATGTTTGAATTAGATACACATCACGAGTTCGAACATAATACATCCAAAGAGAACCTGAAATCTCACACGTATGAATGAGTAGAAAAAAGATGAAGGAGATACATACCTTAAAGAGAAAACCAGGGTTAAGCACTCTATTAACACTTAAAAGAAACAAAAACTATCCTAAAGTAGAATATAAAAGAAATATGTATTCATTGTTATTATTAATTTTAAAGGAGAAGGGTATAAAATATCCCTCAAGTATTTGAATTGATACAAAACTACCCTCCATCCACCTATCGGCCCTAAAATACCCTTGTCGTCCACATTTTGGCTCAAAAATACCCTGGATGTTAATCCTTTGACTCATATTTGCCCTTATTTTTAATAGCTCCCTTAAAGTAAAATTATTAGATATTTATTTATTATATTGCTTAATGTTATTGGTTCAAATTTAAACTCTTCTCAAATAAATAATAAAAATGATATTTTTGAAAATTCCATTTTTCTATAAAATCACTTATGATTCATATTTTGACTCGATACATTTGAAAATAATACTAAAAAAATAATTTCAGGATATATATCCATTGGCCTATTTTAAATCAACCCCAATATATTATAGCGTAACCCAACTCATAAATGGGGATCCAACTAAAATCCATGCTTACCCAGATTGACTGTCCATCTAAAAATATTATTATTTTCATTACCATAGATTTTTCTCTCAATTATCACAATGACTTGTTCGTTTATCTTTTATTCCTTTGCTTTAATATCTTATTGTAACATCTCGTAACTTGAATTAACTAAGAGTAACCTAAGAAACCAAGAATAATCATTTTTGGAAATAAGTAGGGAAATCTGGAAAATTTCCAGCTTTCAAAAGTGAGTCTTGGTCATTTTCAAACGGCCATAACTTCCAGCTCAAGATGAGTTTGGATGAGTTCTTTATATGGTTGGAAATCCCTTGGGAAGATCTTTTTAACGCTGTCGAGTTTGCGAAAATCGATGTCGCATGAGGGAGATATGCCTTTTGGAAGTTGGGCCGTTGAGCTGAGGAAAATCCAATCTGGACTTTTGTAAGGGTAAAGTTCTCATTTCACCCTAGTATTTGATAATTTTTTTTAAGGTTACATTAGGGATAAAACCAATTCCCAAATCAGTTTTATAAAAAACCTAGAACGCTTAGGACTTGGGAGAAATGAAAAAAGAAGAGGAAGATCAAGAATTGTCCAAGAAACGCCAAGATCGTTGCGTGGATTTCGTCGGGGGTGATCCCTATCGAGGTATGTGAGATCATTCGGTTTTGGGTACTTTCACCCACACCCCAATTTGGTTCAATACAACAGTATAGAGTCTATTTGAACGATAATCTTGAGGTTCTTGATGAAAAGTTATGAAGTTTTTGTTGGTTGAATTGTAGTTGATCTCTAGTAGGTTGGATTAATGTTTTCGGACTGTTTTCGGGTTTAATATATTGGGTAATGAGGTATTTAGAGATCCTGAGTGTTTGGGATGGGATCCATGGAAGTTTGGGAGGTTTAGAGATGAAAAACGGAGAAGAAAAGTTGGAGGATCCGTCAGATTTCCCTTGGGGTGTCGCGCTTGCCAGAGCCTGCCATGTGCGCCGCGCCAGCTAGAGCGCCCTATACCAGGGTCTGTCCGACAGGCCCTGGCTCCCTGCGCCCCTCAGAGCACCAAGACCCTATGGAGACCCCGTTCTTTCCCTATCTTTTCGTACTAGTTCCTAAGTGGTGTACCTTTCATTCCTAGTTAATTCAAATACTCTAGAGTACATCTAAAATCATGAAATCATCCATAAGCATGAGATCATGATCCTTGAATCCATAATCCAATTCAAGGGAATCTAAGATCAAAGTCAAAGAAGTTAAGAGTTAAGTTTAAAAGTTAAGAAGCAAGTCAAACTGAGTTCCTAAAATTTTTAAAGAGTCTTAAACAATCATTTTAACTTTGATTTAAGTCTAAAGTACAAGTCGATCAAGAGAAAAGAGTTGAGTTAAATTCTCAAAAGTTATAAGGGAACTAAGTATACTTAAGAGTTAAAGTTTCAAGTTAAGTAAAGAGCAAGATTTGAGTTCATTTCTCTAAAGTTATAAGGGGGACTATATACTCCCTAAAGGTTTATAAATGTTTCACATTTAAGTTAAAAGGAAACTAAGAAGTTTCAAAAGAGTTTTGAACTAAAGAGGGGAACATTGTTTCCAAAAAGGAGCTTTAAAAGTTAAGGGGTTCAGTAAATTATCTCAACCCAAAAAAAGGAAGTTTTATTAAACGTATGAGCTAAAGTATGTTTTGGAAGTAGTATTGAGCACCGATGTGGGAATGAGAGTTCAGATAACTCAAGTCCCCATGTAGCCATCATGAGTATTAATGTGTCATACTTTTTAGATAAAGTATGATCACGTAAGTTTAGCCAGTGGATCCAATAGGTTGAGGATGTCCTATGCGACGGCAAAGTATAGGACAGTTCTGACAGCGTGGACGAGACGTTGTATCATCACTTAGGCTCATAGTGATGGGTTTCGGTTAGAGAAACTCCCATAGAAACTATATTAATTTCGTATATAAGTAAAATTGAATTTATTATTGTTTCATCTTTAATGAACTAAGAGTTAACACTATTTATATATATATATATATATATATATATATATATATACACCATATGTTCTTATTGCCATATATTGAGTTGTTAGCTTATGAGTTTAGCAGAGCCAAGATAAATTCATCCTTACTCCATTTCAAGCTTTATAGTTGTGTTTAGCACTACATCTCGCATACTCGTACATTCAATGTACTGATACCAGTTGGCCTGCATCGTATTATGATGCAGACGCAGGTAACTAGGATCAGCACACAGCGCCTCGTTGATCCAGATTGAGCACTCCAGAGTCAATTGGTGAGGCTCCTTGCATTCCGGAGGACATCTTTTTATTGCTTTCTAAATTAATTCAATAGAATATTGTGGGGTTTGTCCCAAAATTCATCTCAGTAAGTTTAGAGTCTTCATAGACAGTTAGTAGTATAGTAGTCTTTACTTTTCATTCTTATGTTGAAGACTTTGTTGTCATTTTGGCCACTTTGAATGTTTTAACTTTTAAATCATTCTAGATAATATTATTGTTCAGCTCAATTAAGTTCTTTCATTCTTATAAGTATGATTGCTGTCTTTTGCTGAGTTAAGTAAGTCAGACCAAGGGTTCACTCGAGGCCAGCAATGGTCACCAAGTGTCAGTCCCGCCCAAGGTGTAGGCTCGGGGCGTGACATATTCTTAATTAGGATATTCGGGACTCAAACGTGAAATGAACTCACATATTTATATTCAAAATGACAACAACGAATCACACTCATAGACACGATCAATCGATTTTAAGTTGTAAGAAATGTATGCAAAAGAAGGAAAGAATTTAATGTAGAAATGTGAGAGAAACCCTCTCTATTTATAGCCAACAAAGGATAAAACAACTCTTTGGAAATAAGATATTCCTTCACAAAGGTCATAACTCTTTGGAAAAGGCACAACCTTTCAAACGGTCAATACCCTTTAGAAAATACACAACTTTTCATAAAGTTCACAACCTTTCAGAAAAGTTACAACCCTTAATTTTCTTTTGAGACCTTTAGAACCCAACAACAAATAGAGCATAGCTTACTAGGGATCCACATGGATTGAATAAGACTATCAAAGATCTGCATAAATTCAACCTGATAGTGTCACATTAAGTTATAACTTTTAAATGATTAGAAAAATCAATTCAACTGTC
Organism: Solanum sitiens; assembly: GCA_016801875.1. Lineage (NCBI taxonomy): Eukaryota > Viridiplantae > Streptophyta > Magnoliopsida > Solanales > Solanaceae > Solanum > Solanum sitiens. The sequence continues at coordinate 4,562,409 of JABWTJ010000024.1, forward strand.
AGTTTTTTTAAGAATTTGATTTTCAATTTATTTCGCCGTTGGGGTAACATTCTGAAAAAGTCAATCGATCATATTTTAAATTTTTGCCATTATTTTCCTTTTTCAAAAAAATTAAAAAACTAACTCTCACCGCATTCTTTATCACCCAATTACATTTTAAAAATATATAATTAGCTACCCCATTTTCACTTCTCTCTTAAATTGCTATAAATTGTTACACTTTACAATTTTTTATTTTATTAAATTGAATTTTCAATATTTACATGGATAAACTTCTTACCAGTTGAAAACAAGCAAAAACAAGTCTCATGTGACGATATTAAAGAAATTAAATGACGATATGATTCAATGTCTAAAATATGATAAAACATATAAGCATAAATTCGCATCGGACTATAGTGAGGATGTCAATTTTTATCATAGGCACTTGTTTAGGCATAATCATTCAGTTTTGGATGCAAATCTTTCTTAAAATTTGATGTTTGAATTATTTAATGTAAAACGGAAATTTTAGATTTGCAAGTTTATAAAAATAGAAATTTCAAAATTAATTGCATTGAATATTAGCATTTAATATATTACTATCTCTACACACGTGGTGTACATGTGTTGCGTAATTGTAATGCATATTTTTATAAATAATACAAAATTATTAAATCACAAAACCCAAAAACAGTATCGATAAAATGAGGAATACTTCAGACATGAAACTATTGGAATTCATAAATCTTTTATTTTTTGAAATTGAAACTACTGGAATTGATAAAGTTTTTTTTCCTGAAAATTGAAATTTCTACTAGAAATGATAAAGTTTTTAATCAATTATTATTGGGTTGTCAGTGTTTATACCCTCCACATCTTCAGGAACCAACTCAGCTAGAAAATCTTCTCTTAGAATCTGAATTTAGAATTTTATTTTGTCAGAGTTGCACTCTCATAGTTCAAACACAAGTCCATCCCCCTCTTTTAGATTGTTATCATCCGCAAATTTTTCCCATTCAGTACTAAAATTGTATATAGTTTTGGATCCACCATAAAACTAGTTCCACTTCTTTCCACCACAAGTAAGGACTGAAGGGGCTCCGGCAAAAGGAAGTTCATTGTCCATTTTCTTGGGTAAGTACTGTCAAACATTCAAAGAAATTTAGCAAAACAAAAGTAAGAATCAAGGAAATCCCAAAGTGTCCATCTCTAACCGTTTAATATATATATTTGAACCTAAACATTAAACCTAAAACCAAGAACATCTAATCTTGAATGCACCACTCCAAAACTAATATTATCCCCCCCCCCCCACACACACACATGGAATTCTGTAAAACTTTAGAAATGTCACTCCCCGATCCTACACCCTGGGCGGGATTGGCACTCGAAGACCACTGGTCCCCAAGCGAACCCTCGGTCTGACATATTGAACTCAGCGGAAGACTAAACTTAACTTAAACAAGAATAAAACATATTTAAAGGAAATGTGTCATGTCATAAATCTGGCCAAAATGGCACTTAAGTCTCAATAACTAAAAACAAACTCCAAACTGAAATAATATTGTCTACAAAGCCTCTAAACTGACTGAAGAGGGATGTTGTGACAGATCCCACAACATCCAAAAACTAAACTACTAAAAGCATATGAAATGGATGTCCTCTGGAATGTAAGGAGGCTCACCACTGACTTTGGAGCTCAATATGGATCAACGAAACACCGCGTGCTGATCCTAGTTACCTGTGTCTGCATCATAAAATGATGTAGGTCAAATGGCATCAATACATTGAATTTACGAGTATGCGAGTTGGAGAGATAAGCAAAACTTAGGCTTCAAAGAGAGTAAGAATGAATACTTACCTTGGCTCTGCTCAACTCATGATATACTAACTCATATTGAAAACTCTGAGTATATACAAATATACTATAATGTCTGAGATGTTTATAATATACAATGACTGATGTATATTAAAATACATTACTCTGTGGGAGATTCTCTAACCGACAACCATCACTTAAGAGCTACAGTGATGATACAACGTTACTCGGCCTACGCTGCCCGGCCATCCTTACCTTGCCAGAGTATAGGACCTGAACTGCCTAATGGATCCACTAGTAAACTATGAAAAGGATTCATATAAAAAGTATGACCCTTTTTTACCCATGATGACTACATGGCTTATATGGAGACCTGAGTTAATGTGAACTCGCATCCGCACATCGGTGTTCAATACTACTCTAAAAATTTATATATATATATATATATATATATATATATATATATATATATATATATATGTGTGTGTGTGTGTGTGTGTGTTTTTAAAAACATACTGATTCTTTGATTTGAGATTAGTGCTCAAAACCTAGCTTTAAAAAGCTCTCTTGGAAACCATAGTTTCCTCTTTCTTTTACTAAAACTAGCCATAGGATCTGTGGAAGTCTAGCTTCCTTTCTTTCTCAAAAGTTTGAAAACATCTTGTTTAAACTCTTAGGGACTACTTAGTTCCCTTATAACTCTTGAGAACTAAACTCAACTTGATACTCCTTTCTTACTTGAAACTTAACTCTTAGGGAATACTTAATTCCCTTATAGCTTTTGAGAAATGAACTCAACTCTTTACTCTTTCTTGACTTGAAACTTGAGTCTTAAAAACAAAGTTAATGCTTAAATCAGACCCGTTAAAACCTTTAAAAACTTTACTTGAACTTACTTATGAACTTTAGACTTGACCTATTAGCTCTCTTGACTTTTTTCTTAACTTTCCTTGAATGGATTATGCATTCAAGGTTTCGACTTGAGTTATTTGATGATTTCTAGGTATTTAGAAATGATTTGAAGCGATTAAAATCATTGGATGATGTTAATGTACCTTGAAAGGACTTAAAAGGGCTAAACTACGCAAACTGAATGAAAAAGGTCAGATTGGGTGTACTGCTGGCGCACTACACCAGCCTCAGTCGACTGAGGCCTAGTTCTGGCGCACTGGTGGCGGGCCGCTCCAAGCCTTGGTTGCCTAAGGCCAAATATGTTGCACTGCAGGCGCGCCGCTCCTGCCCCTACTTAGGTGCGTCTAACGAATTTTTCAACTCGTTTTCCATCTCCAAATTCTCCAAAACTTCCTAGTTATTTCACTAAACGCTGGGAAACTTAGTACTATCAAAATCTACTGAGTTCCACTCAAAATAACTCGAAGAATTAAGAATCAAATCGATAATAGCAGCCAACCATCCAATCAACAAGAAATCAAAACGTTCTTTCAAGAACTTAAAGTCTAACACGAAATCAACCCACAAATTTGCTGAACTGAAACAAATTGGTGTGTGGGTAAAGTAACCCAACACAAAATATCTCACATACTTTAAAGGGATCACCCCCGACAAAATCCACGCTACGAATCTTGGGCGTTCTTACGTCTTCTTCTCCTTTCTCCTCTTTTCTCCTCTTCTTTTCTCTTTTCTCAAAACCTTAACTTGTTGTCTAAAAGCATACACTGAATATGACAGGCTTAGACCCAAACTTATTACCCAAAACGAAATAAAATAATTGGGTGTTGAAAAGACCAAAACACCCTTAACAAACTCGGATTTTGACTTTCCTCTGTCCAATAGCCCAACTTCCGGAAGTCATATCTCCCTCATACGACCTCGGAATTTTGCAAAATTGCCATTGTTGGAAAGAGATTCCGACGATATTTCCATCCATATAAACAACACCTTCAAACGCATCCTGAGCTAGAATTTATGACCGTTTGAAAATGACTAAAACTCAATTTTGAAATTTGGAAAGTTTTCAGATTTCCCTACTTCTTTCCAAATTTGGTTATTCTTGTTTTTCTTAGTTTAACCTTAGTTAATTCAAGTTACGAGATGTTACAATATCTCCCCCTTGGGAACATATGCCCTCGAATGAGAATTCTTTCACTAAGCTAAGGTTAGTAACATTATTTCAGCACTAAACAATCAAAAGCAAGTAATAACATGCTTATACAAAAACTTATAAAGTGCTAAGAAGAGAATTTAGTACCTTGCTCTTCATTCTCTCCAGATTCAAAGAGATATGGATATCTCTTCTTCATATCCTCCTCAGCCTCCCAAGTCGCTTCTTCAATGAATTGATTCCTCCAAAGGACCATAACTGAAGCAACTTCATTTGTCCTCAACTTGCAACCTTGACGATCCAAAATCTGAACCAGAACTTCTTCATAGGATAGGTTATCCTTAATCCCAATATTCTCTATTGGTACTATCAATGAAGGATCACCCAAGGACTTCTTCAACATAGAAATATAGAAAATCGGATGAACCGCTGCTGACTCTTGGGGTAGCTCCAACTCATAAGCCACATTGCCTACTCTTTTGGAGATTCTATAAGGTCCAATACACCGGGACTAAGTTTCCCTTTCTTACCAAACCTCATAACTCCTTTCATAGGTGAAACCTTAAGATACACCCAATCGTCTACCTCAAACTCTAATGGCCTTCTCCTAACGTCTCTGTAGGACTTTTGGCGACTTTGTGCTGCCTTCAACCTTTCTTGAATCGCTTTAAACTTCTCCATAACTTGGTGAACTAAATTTGGTCCTAGCAACCCTGCTTCGCCAACTTCTAACCACCTAATAGGATATCTGCACCTTCTACCATAAAGAGATTCATATGGAGCCATTTGGATGCTCAATTGATAACTATTGTTGTAAGCAACTCAATGAGAGGTATATGATCATCCCAATTTCCTTTGAAGTTGATCACACAAGATCTCAACATATATTCTAAGGTCTGATAGTACGTTGTGCTTGTTCATATGTCTGAGGATGAAAAGCAGTACTTAAATTCACCTTTGAACCCAAACCTTTCTGGAAAGATTTCCAAAATTATGAAATAATGGAGACTGGAACTCCATGAAGTCTTACCACTTCTTGAAGGTACAACTTTTCATGATCTTCGGCCGAATAAGTAGTCTTTACCGGCAAGAAATGGGTCGACTTTGTCATTCTATCAACAATCACCCAAATAGAAGCATGTTGTCTTCGAGACCTTGGGAAGCTTGTGATGAAGTCCATATTAATCATCTCCCATTCCCATTCCAAAAGTTCTATATTCTGAGCCAAACCTCCTGGCCTTCGGTGCTCCACTTTCACTTGCTGACAATTTGAACACTCGGCAACAAATTCAGCAATATCATTCGTCATACCTTCCCACCAATATACCTCTATCAAATCACGGTACATCTTGGTGGAACCGGATGTATGGAATATCTGGTGCTATGAGCCTCATCCAAGATTCTGTCTTGAAGTACATCCACCTTAGGTACACATAACTTGCCTTAGTACCTCAGCACACCATCTCCCCCTTGTACAAAAGCCAATACTCTTTGTTTATGGACACTTGCCTTCAAATCAAGCAAAATAGTGTCTTGGTATTGCTTCTCTTTCACCTCTGACACTAATGATCATCCAGCCCCATTGGTCACCACTATGCCTCCTTTTGTGGAATCCATAAGCCTGACTCCCAAATGTGCAAGTATGTGGACATATTTCGCTAACTCCCTCTTTTCTTCTTTGACATGGGAAGTACTTCCCATGGACAACCTGCTTAAGGAATCAGCAACTACATTAGCCTTACCTGGGTGGTAAAGAATACTCATGTCATAATCTTTGAGTAATTTCAACCACCTTATTTGTGTGAGGTTGAGCTCTTTCTGAGTGAACACATATTGGAGGCTCTTGTGATTAGTGAATATATTCACATGAACATCATACAAATAGTGACACCATATCTTCAAAGCAAACACTACTACAACCAATTCTAAGTCATGAGTTGGATAATTATTCTTATGAACCTTCAACTGTCTAGAGGCATAAGTTATAACCTTGCCATTATGCATTAACACACAGCCCAAGACAACTCTTGATGCATCGCAATACACCACAAAGCCTTGAGTACCCTCTGGTAAGGTCAAAACCGAAGCGGTAGTCAATCTCTTGGTCAACTCCTTCGTCAACTCCTGAAAGCTTTTCTCACAAGCTTAAGACCATTGAAACTTGAATGTCTTCTAAGTTAACTTGGTCAAAAGAGAAGAGATAGATGAGAATCCTTCAACAAATCTCCTATAATAGCATGTCAAGACCAAGAAACTCCTTATATCTGTTGGAGATGTGCATCTAGGCCAACTCTGAACTGCTTCAAACTCTAATCCCTTCACCAGAAACAATGTGGCCTAATTATGCCACAGACTTAAGCCAAAACTCACACTTGGAGAACTTGGCATATAGCTCCTTATCTCTCAACGTCTGAAGAACAGTCCTTAGGTGACTAGCATGATCTTATTCATTCCTTGAATAAATTAGTATGTCATCAATGAAGGCGATGACAAACATATCTATATAAGGTATGAAGACTCTGTTCAAAAGATCCATGAACGCTGCAGGTGCATTCGTTATACCAAAGGACATAACCAGAAATTCATAATGCACATACCTTGTTCTAAAAGTTGTCTTGGGAATATCACATTCCTTAACCTTTAACTGATAATAGTCTGATCTGAGGTCAATCTTGGAAAAGCACGAAGCACCCTGAAGTTGATCGAAGAGATCATCTATCCTTGGAAGAGGATATTTATTTTTGATGGTCACCTTATTGAACTAACGGTAATCTATACACACCTGAGGGGCCCATCCTTCTTCCTAACAAACAAGACCGAAGAGCCCCAAGGTGAGACACTTGTTCGAATAAAGCCTTTATCTAACAAATCTTTTAATTTCTCCTTTAGCTCTTTTAATTTACTGGTGCCATACTGTATGGCGGAATATAGATAGGACGAGTATCTGGGATGACATCTATTCCAAAGTCTATTTCTTTTTCGGGAGGGACTCCAGGTAGATCATCAGGAAAGACTTCTGGAAACTTACTGACTATAGGAACTGAATAAAGGGAAGGTACCTCAACACTTGAGTCATTAACTCGGACTAAGTGATAGATACACCCCTTAGAAACTAACTTGCTCTCCTTAAGGTATGAAATGAAGCGGCCCTTAGTCCATGCTGAACTACTAGCCCACTCTATGACTGGCTCATTAGGAATCTGAAACTTGATAACTCGAGTTCTCTATTGATGCATAACGTGCATAGAGCCATTCCATACCTAGAATGACATCAAAATCTACCATGTCTAACTCTATTAAATCTGTCATAGTGCTCTTGTGACTGAAAAAAATAGGACAATTACGATAGACTCTTTCTGCTAGAATGGATTCACTAACAGGTGTGGACACAATGGTTGTCTAAGTTGCTCAGGATAAATCTCAAAGTTCATAGCAACATAAGGAGTTACAAAAGATAAACTAGATCCTTGGTCTAATAATGCATAAGCAGTAAAGTCAAAGACTCCAATCATACCATTGACAACATCTAGAAAATTCTCTTGTTCATGGCGATTATTAAGAGCATACAAGCGGTTTGTTCCTCCGCCTGTACCGGAAACAACTACCCTAGGTGAAACTCTGTCTGGTGGAGCAACTGGTGAAGACTGAGTTATATTGCCCCCATTACCACCGCTCTGCTTACTCTTTGGACATTCTCTCATGAAATGCCCGATCTGACCGCACTTGAAACAACATGCGGGCCTTCGCGACAGATGCTAGAGTGATTCCTACCACACTTGGCACACGCATAAGGCTTAGTACCTCATTGCGCCACTCTACCTTGAGACTGAGCCGGTCTAACCTTGATGTTCTGCGAGTTATGGCCACTATACTCCCCTCTATTTCTATGGACATGTGCACTAGGAGATAATTGTGCATGCCCCTTTGATTTCTGAAATTGTGGTTGACTTGAACCACCATTCTGTTGGCAAAACTCATTCCTAGTCATTGCCTTCTTGTTCCGGTACTCTTCTATGTCCTTGTCCTTCTCTTCTTCGAGTTGTTACACATATACCATCAGCCTGGATATGTCCATGTCACCTATCAACATGGCATCCCTACCTTCCTTACTTGAAGTACGACCCAACCCTGCAAAAAACAAACTCATTCTGCTTCTCATGTCCTTCACCATCTCCGGATCATAGAGATATAGATGAGTGAACTTCAACCCGTACTCCTGTACACTCATGGAGTCTTATCTCAAGGTGAGAAACTCCCGTACCCTTGCTTCCTTCATCTCTTGAGGAAAGAACCTTCCCAAGAAGGCTTCTTCGAAGCAAGCCCAACTTGGATGTAGTGCATCCTCAGCTATACCACCCTTTCATTGATCAAACCATGTTCTAACCACACCCTTCAATTAATATGCAGCCAATTCAATTCTCTCAACATCGACCACATGCATCACCTCAAATACCTTCTTCAACTCTTCCACAAAGTTTTTCGGATCTTCAGTAGTGCTTGATCTGGTGAAACTAGGAGGATTCATTCTATGGAACTCAGAATTCTCGAGGTATTAGCCCCTTCTTGTCGAGCTCCTCTCTGTTGCACAACTTTGTTAGTCACCGCTTGGACCAGCATCGGATAGCCTCGCGGAACTCAGCGTTGGTAACCACTTCTTGGGGTTTCACCTCTGGTGCATTTGGGACCTCTTGTTCCTCAATATTTCTTCATGTTCGACCTCTAACTACTCTTCTTGGAGGCATGATGATCTGAAAAAATACATGTAAGCACGAATTAGATAGAGAGACTTTAGAGATAAACTCTTTGCACGAAAAAAGATGAAAATAGTGAAACATTCCTAATTGTTGTAGCCTCCTAATCATAGATGTGCCGCACTTCACACCGATGACTAAAACTCTACAAATACGGCTTCATAGACTCCCTAGGACTCTTGAACTATGTGCTCTGATACCAAATTTTTTACGCCCCAAGCCTACACCCTGGGCGGGACCGGCACTCGAAGACCATTGCAGGTCCCCAAGCGAACCCTCACCTGTCTTACTTAACTCAACGGAAGACTAAACTCAACTTAAACAAGGATAAAGCATATTTAAAGGAAATACTTCATGTCATAAATGTTGTCAAAATGACACTTAAGTCTCAATAACTGAAAACAAACTCCAAATTGAAATACTACTGTCTACGAAGCCTATAAACTTATTGAAAAGGGATGTTGGGACAGACCCCACAATATCCTAAAACTAAACTACTAAAAGCAAATGAAATGGATGTCCTCCGGAATGCAAGGAGTCTTACCACTGACTCTGGAGTTCAATTTGGATTAATGAAATGTCGCGTGCTGATCCTGGTTACCTTTCTAGTAAAACTAAGAACCTCCACCTTTCTAGTTGATCAAACCATTCATATATAAGAATCTTGGACATAGGATTACCTTCATACATTGCCTCTAAGACAATAATTCAAAATTCAACATTTACAATTTACCCTTCAAGGGTCATAGATCATATCTTGAAATATCACTTAGAATTACTTCTATAAGCACGGAATAAACAAGATTAATTACTAAATCCACATACATACTATCCCACATATTCATAATTCATAAAGAAACCCATCATAATTTACATAAAGTTGGGGGCATGGGGAAAACACATGGGTTCAAGGGAAATTTAGCAATAAAACCCCTAATTAAACGTTAATTTCATTATAATATAGGATAACTAACGTAAATAAAATGTTTTGAGAAGGAACCAAGGTTAGAATCAAAACCCCAATTTCGAAAAAATTCCCAATTTCAAAAATAGTAGAGGAATGGCTTCATTGGGGAAAGAAATCCAATGAACGAATGTTACCATACCTTGTTTGAAGCTTTACCACGAAATTAAGATGAAAATCTTGGATATTGAACCCTATCCTTAAAGCTTTTGGTGTTTTTCAATGGAGGAAATTTTTAGAGAGAGAATTATTTGAGGGAATTGGGTTTGGGAGAATATTTTGGGTTTCTGAGTTTACGTATTGTAAAAGGATGAAAAAGACTTAAAAAAACTATTTAAATTTTACCCCTAAATCACCTAAAACACCCCACATTAATTGGACTTCAAATTAAAAGACTAAACTAACCTTCATTAAAAGAACCCGTCCTTGTTCACGAGTCGTATGGAGCCCCACCACTCGTGGTGCTTTTCGTGAGGATTGAGGCAGTAGCCTTTTCAATCTTTCCAATTCCTATAAAAATTAAGTAAAGTTCACGAGCCCTCCTTCCCCTCGTCAAGTGCACCACGTCCCATTATGGTTCATGTGGTGCTTTAGGCAGTAGCTCCCCTAAATTCCCCATTTCTTTCAAAAACTAAGTGAGTCTCACGCCATGACTCATGAGTTGTGGAGTGGTCCACAACCAGTGGTTCCCACGTGAGGGTTGAGGTAGTGTCTAGGACACTTGGTGCTCCTCTCTCTTGGACAAGGCAACTCCACGAAGCCTTCCACTGACCGTGGTCTTGACCACGAGCCGCTGTGGTGGCTGTGGAGCCTTGAGACAGTAGCTCCAGGTTTAGGGCAGCCTAGGTTTTTCGACTTGGCTTTCCCGTTTTTCTTGGCACTCCTCTATTAGGCCTTGACTCCTAAACCCCCTAAAATGATAGATGGTCTACTAATTTAGGGGAAAATACCGGGGGGGGGGGGATTTTAGTGTTGGATTGGTTCATTCAATATTAGATGTTCTAGGTTCTAGGCTTAATGTTTAGGTTTATATTTATATATATATATATATATATATATATATATATATATATATATATATATATATATATATATATATATATATATATATATATATATATATATATATATATATATATTTATAAGGTTAGAGTTGGACACTTTGGGTTTTTCCGGATTCTTGACTTTTATTTTGCTAAATTTCTTTGAATGTTTGACAGTACTTGCCCAAGAAAATGAGCAAAGAACTTTCTTTTACTGGAGCCCCTGCAGTCTTTACTTGTGGTGGAAAGAAGTGGAACTTGTTTTATGGTGGAGCCAAGACTAAATACAAATTTAGTACTGGATGGAAAAAATTTGTGGATGATAACAATCTTAAAGATGGGTATGGACTTGTGTTTGAACTCTCAAAGTGCAACTCTTACAAAATCAAATTCAAAATTCAGATTCTAAGAGAAGATTTTCCAGCTAAATTGGTTCCTGAAGATGTTGAGGGTATAAACACCGACAACCCAATAATAGTTCATAAGAAACTTTATCATTTCTGGTAGAAATTTCAAATTCAAAAAATAAAAACTTTATCAATTCCAATAGTTTCATGTATGACGTATGCATCATTTCATCAATACTACTTGTTGGGTTTTCTGGTTTAATAATATTGATATTATTTATAAAAATATGTAATACATAATCACGCAATACAATGTGCAGAGAAGAAAACATAATGGTAATATTCAATGCAATTAATTTTGAATTGTTAAATCCACTTGAAAGGTTGAGGTGCTTATGTCACGACCCAAAAATGGGTGTGATGACACTCGTATTATCCCACCAAGACAAGTCACCTTAAAACTCAATCACCTAATTAAGTGTGGAAATAAAATAAAAATTCAATAACAATTCAACTTAATTCAATCCCCAAAACTTGGTTGTCACTTGCACCAAGACTCTAATGTAAATACTAGAATTGAAATAAAACAGCAAGTCTAAAATGACATTGTCTTTCAAGTAAAAACAAAATCATAAACGGGAGTAGGAAGGTTCAATGAGCTGACAAACAGCTACCTCAAAATTCTCCACATGATGCCTCAGAAACGAAGAGAATGAAAGGTATCACGAAGATACAGGCTCGTAACCTACAAGGAATTGTAGGAGCAATGGCTGAGTACCAAACCACACGGTACCCTAGAAGCAAAACTCTAAATACAAGATAAGAGAACAAAAATACGGATACTCCTTACACCGTATCCCGACCTCCCACTACAACATGCATAAAACAAGACCAACCTAACAGTTCACAGTTCACAAAGTACACAACTCAATAACAACACTCTAACTTATTACTATTCTCAATAACAACTCAATATTCGTCAATCACGAGTTCCACATAAAAACACTAACAAAGTCAGCAAAACACAAGTTCAAGTTCATCAATGATCAAAATCTGCAATGCCATGAATTGCAATGTCAAATACGGTGATGCATGTCTGACATACTGATACACACCCGTTGTCTCTCAGTATGGGACCCATGGGGGACATATATGTCCATGCTTCCATTGCGACGTGCGATACAACCCTCGATTATAGTAATCACGACACGCGATAGGTCCCTCGAAATATAATATCAATCGCGGCGCAATACGACCCTCGAAATGGTACATCCTCTTATTCACCACCCTAAACCTAATGGACAAAATTTCTTTAAATAGGAATTCTAATACAATTAGCCCGGGCTTGAAATTATGGCCCAAAAAATCGCTTATTGATAAAATATCTGTGTATGAATTTTTGGACTGTGCAAGATATCAAAATAAATATTAACAAATGTAACCGAGAAAATTAATATGAAAAATATAACAAATGTAACCAATGACATGTATCAAAAGTAATTTAACGGAAATAATGATTTTATAAAAAATAAACAAATATTGAAACGTCTGGATGTGATAAAATAATATAAATATAACAACCGATAAAAAATTTAATACTTCGAGGAAAAGGATGATTATCTAAAAATTGCATTAAAATGACAAAAATATGTATTTTAAACTATTTAAAATAAAATACTCTAAAAAAATATTAATTTTAAAACTATCGAATCAAAATTTGGTGTGAACAGAAAGCATGGAAGAACAGAAATCAATAATGATGAATGTTTGCCACTTTCTGATAAACCCTATGTTTTTATGATTCTTATACACTACTAAGCTGATAAAAGAGACATAAAAGAAAGAGACCTCAAAAATAGGTTGGTAAAAAGTGCCTTTATGAGGTCACTATTTATATCTATAATTTTTATTTATTTATTTTTTAAATAAGGGACCTCATAAGGTCAATTACATATATAATTTTTTTTAATATAGATCACTTATTTTGAAAATTATTTTTGCTGCTACTTTGCCTAAAATATGATATCTCAGAGGTCTCTATTTGAGAAAATAAAAAATAAAAAATAAAAAATAAGTTTTTGAGACTTCCAAAGGTCTCCTTTTTTTAAGTTAAATTTGATCAATAACATTTTAATGAGGTCTCTTATTTTAAAATATTATTGACCAAATTTAACTTAACAAAGGAAAACAATTAAAATAAGAGTATTATTTATTTTCTTAATTTGGTACGTCTCTTTCCCCTAAAAAGCAATAACTTGTCTCTATCTCTATCTCCCACACGATTCTGCTGCTCTCCCACACGACATTGGATCATCGTTGAGCCTGCCGCCGACCCACAATCACCCAATTTGAAGCTCTAGTTTCCGTCGTCGATTTGTGAGAACTCTATCTATCGATTTTGAACAGGTAATTTTAGAGCTTTTCAGTTTTTAATTTGAAAAGTTGTGAGCATGTGTAGCTAGTTAAGATGTAATGCTTGTTCATATGTAACCAAACCTTTGGAATTGGGGAGACAAAAAATATGTCAATAAGAATTTGGGAGACTTTTATACCATGTAACCTCACATGAATTCTATGTTTTTATAAGCTTTTTGACTACTTAAATTTACAAGTTCAGAGAGTGACACTGGCAGCTCTCCGTCCAGTTGGTTGGAGGTCAATATCTTGAAATTAAGATCATGTTTCTCCATTGGATATTGTATCTATTTATCTCCTCGGAATCACATATGGACAGACCTAAAAGAGAGAAGGAAAAGAAGGGTCATACAACGCCTTTTAGTTTATCGATTTCCCTACTTCATCAGGAATAATGCCTGAGAATCAGTTTCCTTCAAAGTTTCTGGGGGAAAATAATAAAATATACAGAACTGAAAATGAGATAATGCTTAGATTAATGAACATGAGAATGTCCATACACTGCATCCAAGACAAAACCAAACTATACCATAAAAGATGTTAAGCTCTGAATTCATTATACTTGAATAGAAAGTTTCATAAATTTAAAATTGGAGTTGGACAACCCAAAAGATTATTACTGAAAATTTTCTTAAAAAGGTGTCCAGACAGCTACATAAGAAATGATGATCAGAAATTAGATTAGATTATGACAATTTGATATATACATATAGGTAAGGCTAGTAATGTTTCTCAGTTCCTTCAATATTTCCCCTAACAACTGGTTCACAAGAACAGAGCTGGATAAAAAAAATTGCAGTTACAATTGATGATTAAGTGCCCATTTGGATTGACTTATTTTAGGTGTTTTTAAGCCAAAATAGTTTTTAAGTAGTCTTGAACTGTTTGAATAAAGTTAAAAAGTGCTCATAAACACTTATTTTAAAGTCAAAATCACAAAAATAAGCCAAAAGTCATTAGTTAGAAATCATAATTTATGACTTTTGGCTTATAAGTCATAAGTCAAAAGACAATTGTTATAACAATATATTAAATTGGGCTGACATGGAAATTCCTGCCGTTGTGTCACTCCTAGGAGGTATCCTAGGTCGTGACATATTCAATACCATGGAAATGAGATTAGAAAATGAAATATCTCTTATTTATAAAAATAAAATTCTGACTAACAAAATTTTGTAAAGGGATAGGAAATCATTTCTCCATCCAATATCCATCGTCCCACTAAATTCATATCAACCCTAAAAAACCAAACACTAGTTTATAAAGTCTTAACAAAGACTATTTTGTATCACCAGAAAACCTCTAGTAAAGGATGAGAATCACCATTACAAAGAATAATTTGTGAATAAAAACTAACAAAAAGAGGGAGTTTTATATAGAAATAGGAGGGAGAAAATGAGCAAATAGTCATGATCATTGATTACTGTTCTTCCAGTGCTATCATTCATGATGAACTCACCTTTCTGGTTTGAAACTTGTTCAGAAGACGATTCAACCAAAAAGTTTCAAACCAAAAAGCTGAATTCATCATGAATGAAGCACTGGAAGAACAGAAATCTATAATAATGAATGTTTGCCACTTTCTGATAAACCCTATGTTTGTTTGATTCTTACTAAGAGCAGTGTCAAGCCCATTTACAGTTTGGTAACTCTCATTTTCTCCCTCCTATTTCTATATAAAAATTCTTTTTGTTAATATTTATTCACAAATTATTCTTTGTAGTAGTGATTCTCATCCTTAACTAGAGGTTTTGTGGTGATACAAAATCTTCTTTGTTAGGACGCTTCATACACTAGTGTTGCGTTTTTTGGGGTGGATATGAATTTAGCGGGACTATGGGTATTGGATGGATAATTTAACTATTCTGGTGTACATCTCGCATTTTACATGTCTATGTTGAAGAGATATCATGGTGACGGTGACTATATAATTAAGTAAGACTCAATAGTGCTAGACAGAGATATCCAATATAAGGACGAACCGATTGCTATTCCTGTCGTGCTGTTCGTATGTTGAGCACCAAGGTGATTCAGTCTGTGAAGGTTCAATGGAAACATCGTACAATTAATGAAGCTACTTGTTAGACCGAGAAGGACATGCGAGACAAGTATCCCCAATTGTTCGTCAACTCAGGTACAACCTTGTTCCCTTTTAGCCTACCTTCCTAAGTTGATCACTTGGGGACGAGTGATGGGTAAATTGGTATATATTTTAACGACTAGGTTTCCTCATTATATAAATATCGATGAGGAAAAATTGAGGCCGGAAAAACTTTTCCATAGTATTAGGATTTTCTCAACCTTGTCCAGATTTGGAGGAAATCGAAGTCATCTAGGTGTAGGGAAATTTGGTAGCAATCGGGTGGAGTAAATAGGAATTTGATTACATAATCGGTTAGATATCTCTTTAAGGAACCTGTACGACTTAACAAAATTGAATTTGGATAAATAGATCTCCGAGAATTGATCATAGCGTTAAGGGTATTTTCGAAGCGTAGCAGTTTATGAGTATGTTGTGAAAGGGGGAATTTGAGAATCCCTTAGGAGCTCACTGCCTCACTTCATGCCGCTGCAGCGGGATTATTGTCGCTATAGAGGCACTGCTACAACAGGATGGATGCCGCTATAGCGGACGAGACTGAGATTGATTTATAGGATTTTTGGGGTTTATTAAGACGGAGATCACTGGTTAAAAAAGTGTCGCTGCAGCGGGATTGATACCTCTGTAGCGGTATGACTAGATTTTAATTCATAAATAGAACCTCTAGTCGATCTTATTTGGCACTTTTCGACTTTTAGAGCTAAGAAACAAACCTTGGGAGATTTCAACTTGTTTTTCACCATTCTTAAGGATAAAGGTAAGGTTTTTACTTCCCGTTTTCGTTTTTTCAATCTGTAAAACATTTTAGAATGGGTTATAGTTAATGGGGAAAGGTTTCTTGATAGAATTCATGGTGGAAACAACCCTAGTTTTGCTAGTTGGGGTCATGAGTTTAACCTAGGGTTCATGAATTTGTTAGAATTTCAGGAAAGTAGTGATTTATTTTTTGATTGTCGTATATTGTTGATTGTTTGTAGACCAAGAACAAGTGGAACGAATCCAAAAAGGTAAGGATCAAAGTTTTTATGGTTCCAAACTTTTTTCGAGGTAGGTGATAGTTGTGATTATATGATCATGCGATATATATTTGTTATCTCGTCATTGTTATACTTGTATATGTGTGCATGTTGCAATATTGATCATACAGGTTTAAATGAATCATGACTTAAATGTGTGATCTTGATGTATTATTGTGATGTGTGATTGAGATCGAATTACCATGTTCCGGCATGCTAACTTTTAAATTGTATTGCTATATTCCGGCATGCTAACAGTTTGGGTATGGGTTCAGTGAGAGGACCAACTATGTGATTAAGCATGTAAAATGTGTTGTTGACTCCTTATGATGATATTAAATATGTTGATATATATGCATGATATTATAATGTTGCTTGACTTGTTATGTTACACTAGTGGGATAGCTCCGTGATCCTACCAGTACACAGTGGTTGTGTGCTGATCATGCACTTTTTCTTATTTGTATTGAGTACAAACATCTTCATGCGACCGTTTACAGCCCTCGCTTAGGAGACCAGTGGTGGCTTCGAGTTCAAGGGTGAGCCACTTCGTTCGGGCTAACATGAAATTCTCCTTGTCTATGTCCAATCTTTCTAGACTTAGAATTTTATTTTAATTAGTTCAATAGAATTCTTTGTTAGACTTGATTGTCATTTCTAGTTTTTGTACATTGACTTTCATATTCTACGTTTCTCTTCCGCATTGTTAGTCGTTAGATCTTGATTTAATAATGGAACATAACTTAGTTACTTAACTTGCTTCCGTAACTTAAATGCCATAATTTTTAATTTATTGGTATGATTGGTTGGCAGTAACAATTCTCCCACCTAGTAGTTAGTGTGGTTGCCAATTACGACGGTTTGGGTCATGACAATTTTATACTGCATGTATGTTTCTATTGTTTCATCCTTATCGTTCAATAAATATACATAACAATATATAGTGCAATTGTCGATAAAATCTATGAAGAATTTTTTTCCCACCATGAGATGATGTTAACTTCATTTCACAAATATTAGTGTAATTGACATGTGTCAAGCGTTCAAGTCTAGGAAGTAAGAACAGACAAAAATACTGAATTTGAAAAGACTTTCCATGAGGTAACTTTTTCTAACAAATATTTTATTTTTTACTTTTTATAACTTTGTCAAATACAGACATTGTTTCAATATCAACATCTTGCCAGATGACCTTTTTAGAAGAGTCTTTCCATAACATTCAATTAGTTAAAGAAATTTCCATGACCATAATCTTATATGTCTAATAAGGGCAATATGATCCAAATGTTTCTTTTACAACAAAAACATAAAAGATCACTTTTAACCAATGTTTATGTCTATAAAGATAAATTTATTTTAATCGACATATATTTTTATGAAAATTGACAATATTTAAGTGACACTATTTTTATATAAGAATACAATTATTTCGAACGAGTAGTATAATTTTGTGGTTTTATACTAGTCATATCATATATACTAGTTTAGAGAGACTCAACTACCATAATATCAAATATATTCCAAGAATTTTGTGGGTCTAACATATTACAAAAATGTCATTATATTTCATATCTTGTTCTTTCAAATTTTAATTAGATAGTAAGTATAATTTTGTCTTTATCACAAGTAAAAAAAAAAAACATTTGAAATATGTTCTCAAAAATATTTTTCAAGTATGTGAAATTATTTTCACATATTTTGTTTCATGCTTTCAAATTGTATACCATCAAATACGCATTGACAACATGAAACTTTTTTTTTTTGAGATTTAATCCATAGAGACACTCATTACATGCACAAAATCCACTAATTTTCTGTCACTAGTATTTTTCCCTTTCTCTCACAATTAGACAAACCATTTACTATTTAGAATACTAACAATAAAGTTTCAATCTTTATACAACTTATTTCTAGTTTAACGATGAAATTTTTATATTCTTCTAATCGTTAACCGAATGAACCTCGAATTCTGATGAAGTTTTTATATTCTTCTAATCAATTTCATATTCAGATAGAATAGGAAATGAAAAATGTTTTAATCTCTAGAAACCTCAAATACAACATTGTTTCTATTTAACGAAGAAACTTTATCTTTTTCGAATTCTTTAGCCTTAATATTTCTGATGAAGATTTTGTACTCTTCAAGTCAGAATATTCATTCAAACAGAGTATTTAACAAATAGGTGAAGCGAACCAATGCACAATTTGATTTGTTCATGAAGTTCTTATGTTCGTCATACCAATGGAGTAAAAAATAACAGAAGAAATTAGTCTCCGAAAATAAGACACAATCAAATTTCACATGAAGTAGAAAACTACAAAAATAAAATCTCGCCTCTAAACAAAATACATATTAATAATAACAAAGATACATTCTGAGATCATCACATAATAACAATCTATCCTAACATTTATGAAATAAATTTCATAACTTATTAAGGATAGAAAAAATAATAATCAAGGGAAACAAAAATATAACCTAGTTTTCCTCTCATTGAATCATATTCTATCTGTCAGCAATGATTGCATGCAAGTCACTTTTCTTGCAAATTATTTCTTTCTTTCCCAGTTTTAATCATATTTCAATTTTCCTTAGAAGACACTGATTTTCAACGAGAAACTACACTCATATTCAAATATTGTTAGGATACAACATATGTTCATTAAAGTTCTCATTTTAGCCTTTATGCATAAACAATTTTCTCGTTGAAAATAAAACTTAAGGGGTGCAGTACTTGAATGCACTTGGGATTAAAATGAGATTAATCTTACCCATGCAAGAAAAACTTACTACAGAAAATATACTCGAACATATTAAAATACTACTATTCATCTCAAATCTCTTTTATCATATGATTTATCATATGATAAAATAATTTTTTTTTCTTCTTCTTTCCAACAAAAAGAACAAAGAAAATAAAAGTAATTTACTTACCACAGAAAATACCATCAATATTAAATTTCTTAAGCCATGTATTCAGATTATCAAACTGAAACAATAAAAGATGAAAAGAAAAACACAAGAACTATCCGAGTCTACAAAAAAAGTATATGTCCTTAAGAAATTTAATCCCCTCAAGTATCCGAGGTTGCAGATTAATTCCTCCCAAGCTGAAATGGATTAACCATTTAAGAAGTAGCGGTACCTCAAACTTTGATATTTTCAACGAACTCAATATGACAGCAACGAATCACACTCATAGACACGATCGATCGATTTTTTTTTTGTAAGAAATGTATGCGAAAGAAGGAAAGAATTTAATGTAGAAAAATGAGAGAAACCCTCTCTAGTTATAGCCAACAAGGGGTAAAACAACTTTTTGGAAATAAGACAACCTTTCAAAAAGGTCATAACCCTTTGGAAAAGCCACAACCTTTCAAACGGTCAATACCCTTTAGAAAATACACAACTTTTCATAAAGTTCACAGCCTTTCGAGAAAGTTACATCCCTTCATTTTCTTTTAATTTTGTCCTGTCCGCTAGGACTGAGCTATTCGTTTCATGACCTTTAGAACCCAACAACAAATAGAGCATAGCTTACTAGGGATCCACATGGATTGAGTAAGACTATCAATGGTTTGCACAAATTCAATCTGATAGTGTCACATTAAGTTATAACTTTTAAATGATTAGAAAAATTAATTCAGATGTCAATTTTTTTAAGAATTTGATTTTAAATTTGTGCCGCCGTTGGGGTAATATTCTGAAAATATCAATCGATCATATTTTAAATTTTTCCCATCATTTTCCTTTTTCAAAAAAATTTAAAACTAACCCTCACTGCATTCTTAATCACCCAATTACATTTTTGAAATATATAATTAGCTACCCTTATTATCTTCTCTCTTAAATTGCTATAAATTGTTAACTTTATAATTTTTTATTTTATTAAATTTAATTTTCAATATTTACATGGATAAACTTCTTACCAGTTGAAGACAAGCAAAAACAAGTCTCGTGTGACGATATTTAATAAATTGTATGACGATATGATTCAATGTCTAAAATGTGATAAAACATATAAGCATAAATTCGCATCGGACTATAGTGAGGATGTCAATTTTTATCATAGGCACTTGCTTAGGCATGATCATTCAGTTTGGGATTTCGATGTTTGAATTATTTAATGTTAAATAAATATTTTAGATTTGCAAGTTTTTAAAAATAGAAATTTCAAAATTAATTACATTAAATATTAGCATTTAATATATTACTATCACTGCACACGTGTTGTACATGTGTTGCATAATAATGTAATACATATTTTTATAAATAATATCAACATTATAAAATCACATAACCCAAAAGCAGTATTGATAAATGAGGCATACATCACACATGAAACTATTGGAATTCATAAAGTTTTTATTTTTTCAAATTGAAACTACTGGAATTGATAAAGTTTTTTTCCTGAAAATTGAAATTTCTACTAGAAATGATAAAGTTTTTAATCAATTATTATTGGGTTGTTAGTGTCTATACCCTCTACATCTTCAGGAACCACTTCAGCTGGAAAATTTTCTCTTAGAATCTGAATTTTGAATTCCATTTTGTCATAGTTGAACTCTCAGAGTTCAAACACAAGTCCATCCCCCTCTTTTAGATTGTTATCATCCGCAAATTTTTCCCATCCAGTACTAAAATTGTATTTAGTTTTGGATCCATCATAAAACTAGTTCCACTTCTTTCCACCACAAGTAAGGACTGTAGGGGCTCCAGCAAAAGGAAGTTCTTTGTTCATTTTCTTGGCTAAGTACTGTCAAACATTCAAAGAAATTTAGCAAAATAAAAGTAAGAATCCAGGAAAACCCAAAGTGTCCATCTCTAACAGTATAAATATATATTTTGAACCTAAACATTAAGCGTAGAACCAAGAACATCTAATCTTGAATGCACCACTCAAAAACTAATATTCTCCCCCCCCCCCCTTCCACATGGTATTCTCTAAAACATTAGAAAATGTTACGTTGAACTAGAGCCTAAACATAAAGTTAAATTTAATAAAAAAAATTACCCTAAGTTAGTCGACCATCTAATTATTTTGGGGGTTTAGGAGTCAAGGTCTAATGGTGGAGTGTCAAGAAAAAGCGGCAAGCCAAGGCCAGCTTTTCTAGATATTTCCCCAACCCTCACAAGGGGAACATGGGTCATGGTCCACTCCACGACTCGTGAGGTGGGGCGTGAGACTCACTTATTTTTTGTAGAAAATGGGGCATTCGGGGGAGCTACTGCCCAAAGCACCACGGGCACCATAACGGGTCGTGGTGCACTTGACGAGGGGAAGCGGGGCTCGTGAACTTAATTTTGTTTTTGTGGGACTTGGCAAGCTTGAAGACGATACTGCCTTTATCCTCACGACAAGCACCACGAGTCGTGGTGTTCCATACGGCTTTTGAGGTGTGGCTCATGAACCTGGACGGGTTGTTTTAATGAAGGTTAGTTTAATCATTTACTTTTAAGTCCAATTTATGAGGGGGTGTTTTTGGGTAGTTTAGGGGTAAAATATAGATAGGGTTTTAAGTCTTATTCATCCATTTACAAGACTCAAACTCAAAAACCCAAAATATTCTCCCAAACCCAATTCTCTCAATATTTCTCTCTACAAATTTCCTCCATTGAAGAACACCAAAAGCTTCAGGGATAAGGTTCAATCTCTGAGATTTTCATCCCAATTTCGTGGTAAAGCTTCAAACAAGGTATGGGAACTTTCATTCATAGGATTTTTCCCCCATGAAGCGCTTTCTCTGCTATTTTGGAAATTAGGAATTTGTTCAAAATTAGGGTTTTGATTCTAACCTTTGGTTCTTCTCAAAAACGTTTTCTTTATGTTGGTTATCCTATATAATAATGAAATTGACGTTTAATTAGGATGTTTTATTTCTAAATTTCCCTTGAACCCATGTGTTTTCCCATGCCCCAACTTTATGAAAAATATGATGGGTTTCTTTATGAATTATGAATATGTGGGATCGTATGTATGTAGATTTAGTAATTAATCTTGTTTATTCTATTCTTATAAAATTAATTCTAAGTGTGATTTCAAGATATGATCTATGACCCTTGAAGGGTAAATTGTAAGTGTAGAATTTTGAATTATGGCCTTGAAGGCAATGTATGAAGGTAATCCAATGTCCCAGATTCTTATATATGAATTGTTTGATCCACTTGAAAGGTTGAGGTGCTTATTTCATGACCCAAAAATGGGCGTGATGACACTCCTCTTATCCCACCAAGACAAGTCAGCCTAAAACCCAATCACCTAACTAAGGGTGGAAATAAAATACAAATCCAATACAATTCAACTTAATTCAATCCCCAAAACCTGGTTGTCACGTGCACCAAACCTATAATATAAATACTAGAATTGAAATAAAACATCAAGTCTAAAATGACATTGTCTTTCAAGTAAAAACATGATCATAAACGGGAGTAGGAAGGTTCGCTGAGATGACAAACAATTACCTCACAATTTGGCACACGATGCCTCAAAAACGAAGTGAATGGAAGGTATCACGAAGATTCGGGCTTGTAACCTACAAAAGATTGTAGAAGCAAGCGGTGAGTACCAAACCACACAAGAAAAATCTCTAAACACAAGATAAGAGAACAAACATACGGGTACTCCTTACACCCTATCCGAACCTACACACTACAACCTACATAAAAGCAGCCAACCTAACAGTTCACAGTTCACAGAGTACACAACTCAATAACAACACTCTAACTTATTACTATTCTCAATAACAACTCAATATTCGTCAATCACGAATTCCACAAAAAAATACTAACAAGGTCAGCAAAACACAAGTTCAAGTTCATCAATGATCAAAATGTGCAATGCCATGAATTGTAATGTCAAATATGATGATACATGTCTGACCTAATGATACACACCCGCTGACTCTCAGTATAGGACCCATGGGGAACATATTTTTCCATGCATCCATCGCGGCATATGATACGACCCTCGATAATAGTAATCACGACGCGCGATACGTCCCTCAAAATATAAAATTCATCGCAGCGCGATACGACCCTCGAAATGATACATCCTCTTATCACATAACACTTATCACAAACATGTCTCATATCAATGAAAATGACATGCTCAAATAAAGATGAGGAGATAACTGTTTTGATAACAAGGCACAATTTACAAAAATGCAAATGTAAAACAACACCAACACATAAGCAATAAGGCTCCAAATCATTCTCAAACATCACACAAGGACATACACGAATATCATACGCTTAAGAAGGGCTTAGAAATCCACTTGCCTTAGCCAATCGAATAATCACTCCAGGACTTGAGCCTTCCTCTTCGCTGAGCTTCCAAAGCAATATAACCTATTCAAGTAAGTAATCACAATAATGTTTTTAAACTAACAACACCCATATTACTATAGGCTTAGCCCAAATCCAAAAACTCACTCAAACCAAAAATCATGTTCCTAAGTTTCAAACTTAAGATTAAGTCTTTATCCGTCCAATTTACATTATTGTAGTTGTATGAATATAATACAAAAGTAATAATTAATTACCTATCTTAATATACCAAAATTTAAATCATAAATACATTTAGACAATATATGTCAAACAACAACTTTGAATAACTAAACTTAATAGCTTAACCTCGAATTCTCAATCATGCCATGCAGTAATTTCATTACTACGGTCACAACATTAATTATTAACCCTCACTTTACATCACTTTTCAACTATTATTATTTATTTATTTTTACAAACAATTGAATGAAAGAGAGTTCTAAAAATATTACTATCTACTATCCTAATGACTTCCACTAACGGTCATCTAACCCATTTAATGTTTCCTTAGTTTCTCTGCCAAGGATCCACTAAAGTTATATAGCAACAACAAAATTAATTAGTTTTGTTGTGTGAATATTAAATGACGTGCACATTTAATTCCTATGTAGTTTATGATTTTCTTCTAACACTTTATTATAACCATTGATAATGAAGTATTATAAAAACTATATATGTTCAAAGTCAGAAATCAATATGCCAGTAAAGAATACATACAAAGACTATTATTTCATTCAATAAAGTATACTTCCCTTCCCAATGATAACTTCAATATTATCAAACAAGTGGGCCATAATTACTTAATTACTAAGTTGGAAACCTTGGTGCAATTCTTGTCAAATCTACATGTGATAGTGGGGCCTACGGTAGTGAAGGTCAATTTTGTTTATGGAAATTTGAAGAACGACAGGAAGATGAAGGTATTGTTAACACTTACATGTACGTGAAACAGTCACTTCGACACCGGCCACGCTTGCACTACGTAAGCCCGATCCTTTTTTTTCTTTCTTAAATTATGACAAAAAATTCTTAAACCTAATAATTTAATTCACTTTACCCATCAGGCATTAACTAAAATTAGTTATTTAATAATTAACCATCAATTAGTTCACTTTAGTTAAATGAATAGTAAAAAATTCAAAAAATTACCTTCCGAATCATTAAAACTTACTTTAATGTATTTATGTATGAAGTTATGTTCCACTTGAATGGTGAAGATCCAATGACTAAGGTGTGAGATATGGTATTGTTGAAAGACTAATTTCCTTTATTATTACACGTGACTATGTATTAATTGTCTTGGATGATTATATGATAATTCTATGGTGAAAGGTAGTTCTCAACATATTGAATCCATGAGTTATATATGAGTTGGGTTGTATGAAGGGTAATGTACTCCTTCACATAAAAAATTAAAATTCACCTTAACAATGTATATGTTGGAGAATAATGATTAGCACCGAGCAGATACGGCAAATGAGGTAGAGACCTTCCCTCTAGTTTAGGCCGGGTCTTCTAAATATGCTCCAATGAGATGGAAACTCTCCCACTAGTTCAATAGGCCGGGTTTCTAGAAGCAGTCTTCATATCCCATAAATATGTGCCCGCACAGGATTTAGCTTGTGGATCCACATTAAAGCTATATATGTTTAGTTCTACCTTAGGCAAGTAGGACGCCTTCTTTCGGTGTGGGGTTATATGACACTGGATTCCATGTAGCTCACATGGTCTATGTCGGTTAAGTCAATTCTCCTTATGTAATAAGATAATGAATATGACTTGAATCACACTTGTGATTTCATGATAAGTCTACTTAGTAGGAGTGGGGGTATGATACTTCAGCTTTTACATTACACAAGTAGTCTTTGAAGGAAATTATGGGTGGGTCCATGATGCTATGGTAAGACATGAAGGTATGATATACGTTGATTGGTTTGTTGTTAAGATATGACTCTACTTATGTATATGTGATGAACATGGTTATTCACTTATGTATGATTGTGGATTATGATGGGATCTAAAGTTGTATGTGTAACTAAGGTGATTCTAAATGGATACTTAGTATAGTTGGTATTATGGGATGCCAACTATGTATTGCACAAGTATACTTTTAGGATTTCTAAGGTGATGGCCCTATTGTGTTTTATGCATGTTTTCATAGTGCTTTTTTACTAACCCCTTCTCTTCTACATCTCATATGAGTGTTGGTTCGGGTCGTTAAGGTTCTCTTAGTCCATTCTTGAAGAAAACTTGGGTTGCTACCTCCAAGTTTTGGTGAGTCCTCATTTCCGAATACGGGATGTTATTGATTCTAGTTCTATTTTACTTTCCTTGTTAAGCACTATATTGTATTTCCTTATGATAAGACTTACTATTGATGTAAGGGTTGAGTCCTAAATCTCTTTCTCTTATGTTTAGATGGTATAATGAGACAAGTCTAGCTTCCTATATTTCATATATGAAGAAAGTTGTACTTCTATTGTAAAAGTCTTAATTTTTCCGTATTATTCTTATGTCTTATGTAATGATGACACGTTAAGGGCTTGTATGAGACCCCTTAAGAGTCAAGTACGTTGTGTCACTCCTAGGGGGTAGCCGAGGTTGTGACATATTCAATACCATGGAAATGAGATTCTACAATTGAAAAAAGAAAAAGAAGACCTTTTGTGAAAACGAAGTATCTCTTATTTATAAAAATGAAATTCTGACTAATAACGTTTGTAAAGGGATAGGAAATCATTTCTCCATCCAATACCCATAGTCCCACTAAATTCATATACACCCTATAAAACCCAACACTACTTTATGAATAGACTTAACAAAGACGATTCTGTATCACCAGAAAACCTCTAGTAAAGGATGAAAATCACCACTACAAAGAATAATTTGTGAATAAATTCTAACAAAAAGAGGTTGTTTTATACAGAAATAGGAGGGAGAAAATGAATGTTATTAAACTGTAGATGGGCTTGACATTGCTCTTAGTAAGAATCATACCAACATAGGGTTTATCAGAGAGTGACAAACATTCATCATTATCGATTTCTGTTCTTCTAGTGATTTCATTCAGGATAAATTCACCTTCTTGGTTTGAAACTTGTTCAGAAGACGATCCACTCTAAAATGTAATAATGAAAAGAGCAGATCAGTTCTATAATGAACAACAGAGGTTTGGGAGAAATAAAAGTAGAAACATATAAATTTGTTTAGAATAATTGGGAGATCATTCTTAACAAATTTATATGTTTCTACTTTTCTTTCTCTCAAACCTCCGTTGTTGATTATAGAACTTACTCTACTCTTTTCATTATTATGTTTTAGGGTGGATCGTCTTTTGAACAAGTTTCAAACCAAAAAGGTGAATTCATCATGAATGAAAGTACTAAAAGAATAGAAATCAATAATTATAAATGTTTGCCACTTTCAGATAAACCCTATGTTGGTATGATTCTTACTAAGAGCAGTGTCAAGCCCATCTACAATTGGGTAACTCTCATTTTCTCCCTCCTATTTCTATATAAAACTTCCTCTTTTTGTTAGTATTTATTCACATATTATTCTTTGTAGTGGTGATTCACATCCTTAACGAGAGGTTTTGTGGTGATACAAAATCATCTTTGTTAGGAAACTTCATAAACTAGTGTTGGTTTTTTTGGGGTGGATACGAATTTAGTGGGACTATGGGTATTGGATGGAGAAATGATTTCCTATCCCTTTAAAAACTTTATTAGTCGCAATTTCATTTTTATAAATAAGATATTTGATTTTCTAAAAATGTCTTCTTTTTCTCTTTTTTCAATTGTAGAAATCTCATTTCCATGGTATTGAATATGTCACGACCCGAGATACCCCATAGGATTGACACAACGTACTTGACTCCGAAGGGGTATCATACAAGCCCTTAACCATCATCACATCACACGTAAGAATAATGCGAAAAACTTAAAACTTTTACAATAGAAGTATAACTTTCTTCATATATGAAAAATAGGAAGCTAGAGTTGTCTCATTACACCATCTAAACATAAGAGTATGGAAGTTAGGACTCAACAGTTATATCAATAGTAAGTCTTATCATAAGGAGATAAAATATAGTCCTTAATAAGGAAAGTAAACTAGAACTAGAATCAATAACATCCCGTACTCAGAATTGATGATTCACCAAAATTTGGAGGTAGAAATCCAAGTTTTCTTCAAGAATGGACTAAGAGAACCTCAACGTCTCAAACATACACTCATAGAAGATGTAGAAGAAAATGGATTAGTACAAAAGCACTAAGTATGGAAACTTGCAGAAAAATACTTAATTATGCTAAAAAGGGCATTTTAGTGAAAATAATGCATTTAATAAGTTGGAAAACCATTTATGGACATAAGGACATAAGACAAGTCATAATAGCATTCTCATACGATTTTTCCTAACATAGTAGGACCATCACCTTAGAAACCCTAAAAGCATACTTGTGCAATGCATAGTTAGCATCCCATAATACCAACTATACTATGTAACCATTTAGAATCACCTTAGTTACGCATATAAACTTTAGAAGCCATCATAATCTACAATCATACATAAGTGAATAACCATGTTCATCACATATATATAAGGAGATTCATGCTTAACAACAACTTAATAAACGTATATCATACCTTCATGTCTTACCATAGCATCATGGACCCACCCATAATCTCTTTCAAAGACTACTTGTGCAATGTAACAAGTAAAGTCGCATACCCCCACTCCTACTAAGTAGACTTATCAAGAAGTCACAAGTATGGTTCAATTCATATGCATTATCTTATAAGATAGGGAGAATTGCCTTAACCGACGTAGACCATGTGAGCTACATGGAATCCGCTGTCATCTAACCCCACACCGAAAGAAGGCATCCTACTTGCCTAAGGTAGAACTAAACATATATAGCTATAATGTGGATCCACTAGCTAAGATCTATGCGGGCACATAGTTATGGGATAGGAAGATTGCTTCTAAAATCCCGGCCTATTGAACTAGCGGGAGAGTTTCAATCTCATTAGAGCATATGTAGAAGACCCGGCCTAAACTAGCGGGAAGGTATCGACATCATTTTCCATATTCTCTCTGTGCTAAGCATTATTCTCCAACTTATACATAGTTAAGGTGAATTGTAATTTCATATGTGAAGGAGTACATTACCCTTAATTCAACCCAACTCATACGTAGCTCATGGATTCAACATGGTGAGAACTACCTTTCACCTAAGAATCATCATATAATCATCCAAGACAATTAATACATAGTCATGTCTAATACTAAAGGAAACTAGTCTTTCAACAATACCATATCTCACACCTTATTCATTAGATTTGCACCATTCAAGTGGAACATAACTTCATAGATAAATACATAAAAGTAAGCACCTCCACCTTTCTAGTTGATCAAACCATTCATATATAAGAATCTTGGACATAGTATTACCATCATACATTGCCTCCAAGGCTATAATTCAAAATTCAACACATACAATTTACCCTTCAAAGGTCATAGATCAGATCTTAAAATCTCACTTAGAATTAATACTATAAGCATGTAATAAACAAGATTAATTACTAAATCCACATACTTACTATCCCACATATTCATAATTCATAAAGAAATCCATCATAATTTTCATAAAGTTGGGGGTATGGGGAAAACACATGGGTTCATGGGAAATTCAGCAATAAAACTCCTAATTAAATGTTAATTTCATTATAATATATGATAACTAATGTAAAGAAAATGTTTGAGAAGAATCCAAGGTTAGAATCAAAACCCCAATTTTGAACGAATTCTCAATTTCGAAAATAGTAGAGGAAGGGCATATGGGGAAATAAATCCAATGAACGAAAGTTCACATACCTTGTTTGAAGTTGTACCACGAAATTAAGATGAAAATCTTGGATGTTGAAACCTATCCTTAAAGCTTTTGGTGTTTTTCAATGGAGTAAATTTTTAGAGAGAATTATTTGAGACAATTGGGATTAGGAGAATATTTTGGGTTTTTCAGTTTGAGTCTTGTATATGGATGAAAAAGACATAAAAACCTATTTATATTTTACACCTAAACTACCCAAAACACCCCACATTAATTGGACTTCAAAGTAAAAGACTAAACTAACCTTCATTAAAAGAACCCGTCCTGGTTCACGAGCCACACCTCACGAGCCTTATGGAGCACCACGAGTTGTGGTGCTTGTCTGAGGATTGAGGCAGTAGCCTCTTCAATCTTGCCAATTCCTATAAAAATTAAGTCAAGTTCACGAGCGCTCCTTCCCCTTGTCAAGTGTACCATGGCCCGTTATGGTGCCTGTGGTGCTTTGGGCAGTAGCTCCCCTAAATTCTCCATTTCCTACAAAAACTAAGTGAGTCTCACGCCACGACTCACGAGTTTTGGATATTTCCACAAACCGTGGTCCCCTCGTGAGGGTTGACGTAGTGTCTAGGACACTTGGGGCTCCTCTCTTTTGTCCAAGGAAACTCCACGAAGCCTTCCACTGACCGTGGTCTTGACCACGAGCCGTTGTGGTGGCTGTGGAGCCTTGAGGCAGTAGCTCCAAGTTTGGGGCAGCCTAGGCTTTTGGCCTTGGCTTTCCCCTTTTTCTTGGCACTCCTCTATTAGGCCTTGACTCCTAAATCCCCTAAAATTATTAGATGGTCTACTAACTTAGGGGAAAATACCGGTGTGTGTGTGTGTGTGTATGTGTGTGTGTGTTCAGTGTTGGATTAGTGCATTCAATATTATGTTCTAGGTTCTAGGCTTAATGTTTAGGTTCAAATATATATATTTATAAGGTTAGAGATGGACACTTTGGGTTTTCTGGATTCTTGACTTATTTTGCTAAATTTCTTTGAATGGTTGATAGTACTTGGCCAAGAAAATGAACAAAGAGCTTCCTTTTGCTGGAGCCCCTGCAGTCTTTACTTGTGGTGGAAAGAAGTGAAGCTTGTTTTATGGTGGAGCCAAAACTAAATACAAATTTAGTACTGGATGGAAAAAATATGTGGATGATAACAATGTTAAAGATGGGGATGGACTTGTATTTGAACTCTCAGAGTGCAAGTCTTACAAAATCCAATTCAAAATTCAGATTCTAAGAGAAGAGTTTCCAGCTAAATTGGTTCCTGAAGATGTGGAGGGTATAAACACTAACAACCCAATAATAAATCATAAGAAACTTTATCATTCTAGTAGAAATTTCAATTTTCTAGAAAAAACTTTATCGATTCAGTAGTTTCAAATTCACAAAATAAAAACTGTATCAATTCCAATAGTTTCATGTATGACGTATGCATCATTTTATCAATACTACTTTTTGGGTTGTCTGGTTTAACAATGTTGATATTATTTATAAAAATATGTATTACATTCTTACACAATACAAGGTGCAGAAATAAAAATATATTAAATGATAATATTCAAAGCAATTAATATTGAATTGTTTGATCCACTAGAAAGGTTAAGGTGCTTATGAAACGACCCAAAAATGGGTGTGATTACACTCGTCTTATCCTACCAAAACAAGTCAGCCTAAAACCCAATCACCTAATTAAGTGCGGAAATAAAATAAAAATCCAATAACAATTCAACTTAATTCAATCCCCAAAACCTAGTTGTCACGTGCACCAAGCCTCTAATGTAAATACTAGAATTGAACTAAAACAACAACTCTAAAATGACATTGTCTTTCAAGTAAAAACAAAATCATAAATGGGACTAGGAAGGTTCGCTGAGATGACAAAAAACTACCTCACAATTCTGCACACGATCCCTCGAAAACGAAGAGAATGAAAGGTATCACGAAGATCCGAGCTCGTAACCTACAACAAATTGTAGAAGCAAGGGGTGAGTAAAAAGTCACACGGTAACCAACAAGCAAACCTCTAAACACAAGATAAGAGAACAAAAATACGGATACTCCTTACACTCTATTCGGACGTCCACAATACAACCTGCATAAGACCAGCCGAACCTATCAATTCATAGTTCACAAAGTACACAACTCAATAACAATAGTCTAACTTATTATAATTCTCAATAATAACTCAATATTCTTCAATCACGAGTTACAGAAAAACACTAACAAGGTCAGCAAAACACAAGTTCAAGTTCATCAATGATCAAAATGTGCAATGCCATGAATTGCAATGTCAAATACGGCGATGCATGTCCGACCTAATGATCAACACCCGTTGTCTCTCAGTATGGGACCCATGGGGGACATATCTATCCATGCATCCATTGAGGTGTGCGATACACCCCTCGTTAATAGTAATAACGGCGCGCGATACATCCCTCGAAATATAAAATCCATCGCGGCGCGATACAACCCTCGAAATGGTACATCCTCTTATCAGATAACACTTATCACAACGATGTCCCATATCAATGCAAATTATGACATGCTCAAATAAAAATGAGGAGATAACCATTTTGATAACAAGGCACAATTTACAACAATGCAACTGTAATACAACACCAAAAAATCAACAATAAGCCTCCAAATCATTCTCAAACATCACATAAGAAAATACAGGAATTTCATATGCTTAACAAGTGTTTAGAAATTCACTTGCCTTAGCCAATCGAATAATCACTCCGGGACTTGAGCCTGCCCTTTTCGCTGAGCTTCCAAAGCACTATATCCTTTTCAAGTAAATAATAACAATAAGGTTTTGAAACTAACAACACCCATATTACTTTAGGTTTAAATTAAATCCAAAAGCTCACTCAAACCAAAAATCATGTTCCTAAGTTTCAAACTTAAGATTAAGTCTTTATCTCTCCAATTGACATAATTGTACTAATAATTAATTACCTATCTTAATAAACCAAAATTTAAATCATAAATACAATTAGACAATATATGTCAAACAACAGCTTTGAATAACTAAACTTAATAGCTTAACCTCGAATTCTCAGTCATGCCATGTGGTAATTTCATTACTACGGTCACAACATTAATTATTAACCCTCACTTTACATCACTTTTCAACTATTATTATTTATTTATTTTTACAAACAATTGAATGAAAAGAGAGTTAAATAAAATACAGTACTACTATCCTAATAACTTCCACTATGGGTCATCTAACCCATTTAATGTTTCCTTAGTTTCTCTGCCAAGGATCCACTAAAATTATATAGCAACAACAAAATCAATTAGTTTTTTGTGTGAATGTTAAAAGATGTGCACATTTAATTAATGTGTAGTTTATGATTGTCTTCTAACACTTTATTATAACCATTGATAATGAAGTATAATAAAAACTATTGTACTCCCTCTGTTTCAAAAAAAATAACCTCCTTTCCTTTTTAGTTTGTATAAAAAAGAAGAACCTCTTTGTTTTTTGGTAATATTTTAATTTCAGCTATCCACGTGACATATTTAAGGCCACAAGATGAAAGGGAAATTTTTGTACATTTAACCTAACTTTAATTTAGGACCACAAGATACAAAAGTCTTTTTTATACTTTTAAACTCCGTGCCAAGTCAAACCAGTTCATTCTTTTGGGAAACAGAGGGAGTATGTGTTCAAAGTTTAAAAACAATATGCTAGTAAAGAATACTACAAAGACTATTATGTTTCATTTTATTATTATAGATCCTGGTATTTTTTTACGATCATTAATTTATGCTTTTGTTATTAATTTTTGCTTTCGAGTACATGTTTTAAACTTTGTTGTTTATGTATATATATATTTTTTATTATGTTGAAGTAAATTTATGTTAATCAAGAGTTTGATGTAATAACTAGACTGTTGGTGTTATGTAGATTAGAATTCTTAAACTTGTAAAATAAATGACATTGATCTTTATAGATGTTTCAGTGGCTAAAAGATCCATGGGATGACTCAGAAGGGACTTTGAGTTTTCAAAAGTTATGGTGTTTTATTTATTCAACTTTCTATCTTATCGAGACATTCAATCGATTAGTGACATCCAAAAAACAAAGGAATGTAGTGGGATGATAAGTATTGTACTCAACCTTAATCAAATGTTTGGGGTTCAAATGTTGAGTTGGAGTCAATGAATTACCCCTAAAAGTAGAATGAATCTATATTAGTAAAATATTAAAAAAATAATATCTTCTTATAAATTTTAGATTGAAAGTCCAAAAAAACAAAGTTTTAACTATATTGATCGAAACATAAACAACAAAATACGTCTTTTGGCTATCAAAGTAGTGTCATCGACTGTATATGATTTTTAATAAGGGACATGCCAAGATATAATTTCATCCAAATTCTTTGAGTGGCATACGTTATTTCATTGAACTTCAAGAGATGTGTTTTTATATTTGAATTAACTTATCAAGTAGGCAACTAATTATATAAGATGTATAATATTTAGATTATGTATGTAGAGGTCCTGAATAGGAGAAAAACCATCGCAATTGATGAATAAAATATTTGTACCGCTTTTTGAAAATATAAATATAGACAATGAAACACTTACATATCTTTTCTAAAGACTCTGGTGACGAACAACTACAGTAAAATAAAGAATTAATAACAAAACTCATAAACACTTAGAATCAAATCTTTCTCGTTTAAGATTAAAAAAATAATCCATTTCTTTTTTGGATAGTATATTCTTGACAATTTATTGTAGGGTTACAGTTATATTATTAAATGTTCAGAAGTAGATTATTGACGTAGTTCACCACCGCGCGAAGCGCGGGCAATTTACCTAGTTACATTAATAAAAGAATTTCAATGATATGAGCAGAATAATACTTTGTAAGAGATTAACAAGAAAATTTAAATTACAGAGAGGGCCTTACATGCCCCTCAAGTATTTGAATTGGTAAAAAATTACCCTCCATCCACCTATCTATCTTAAAATATCCTTGACGTCCACCTTTCGACTCAAAAAATACCCTTATGTCCAACGTGTAACACTGATTAGGTGGTTGGAGGGTAATAGTGTACCGAATCTCATAATTTAAGGGCATCTTAGCCCCTTTTCCATAAAAAATAATTTAAAATCACTCAATATAAGCTCATGTGATTGACTAGATTTTGAATTCCATAGTAAATTTACCTTATTTTTTCTTTTTGGGTTTGCAATTCTCTAATTGTTGTGTCCTTGTGCATATTTCATTGTGCACTAAAAGAATATTTAATAATAAAGATATTGTGTATAATTTTACTCTTTTAAGTTTCTCATTCTATAAATTAGTTATTGATATTTTATATTGATTTTGAGAAAGAACGTAATACGTAGAATTTTAATTTACTTTCTTGCAATTCTCATTTTGTAGTGCATCAATTTTTGTAATGTATTACTCCTACAGGAGTAAAGATAAAATCAAATAGTGTAAAAATGAGAAGAAAATTAGAAAATTATTATGAAGAAGTTTGAAGTATTATAATAAGTGATCACTTGACATGAATATACTTTTTAGTAATTTATTTTAAAAAAAAGTTCATAGAAATAATTCAATACTTTTAAAATTTGTTTTTTATGAATACTTAGACCAAACATACTATTTCTTAAGTTTGCATAATTAATTTTTACATAATTTTTTATTTTAGTTAATATATATTGATTTAAATAAATAAATTCAAATTTAATCTTGATGTTCACACATATTCTATAAATTATATGAAGATTCACAAATTAAAAATAATAATGTGAAATATCTTTTATTAATATATATTATAAAAATTATAATATTAATAGTTGTTCATATTTTATATTTGTTTCAACCGCGCGAAGTGGAATATCTATTACAATAAAACCTTCATAATTTAATATTCACTAAATTAATAATCTTTCTAAAATAATATTTTTCTCCGTTCTCGGCTTGGGCCAATGAAAAAAATAACCAATTTCGATAAGATAATAAGATAATATATTTCCAAAAAATCCTATATAATATATTATCCCATTAATATCATGAATTAATAATTCTTCAAAAGTACAACTACATCTAAGACAATTTAGTGAAATATAACTCTGTTGTGTTATGTTTTTTCTTAAAATTTAAATCTAGTTGAAGTTCATCTCTAACTTTTCTTAATGCATCCAAAAGCTCTGATGTTGTCTTTTAGAACTGCACCATACAATTGTGAAGAATTATAGATGCGATAATTGTTTCCTTACGCGTACTGGTTCCAAGGATATAGTATCATCTTCAACTTCATCATCAACATTATTCTTTTCCGTTGGTGTAAGCTCTTGACCTTTGAACATGTATCACTTTCACTTGGATAATCCAACTGGTTATTGATATCAAGTTTATTGTGACATTTTCACAAGTGGGTTCATTCAAATTCTCTGAGATTGCATCCCCCCAATGAATTTTACAGTGTAGAAAACAATTTGTCATTGTCTCTTGCTGAACATTTGTTGTCCAAAAAAGGATTGAAAAATTGATAGAATCTAAAAAAATTAATCTTTGTTGGATCAATTTATCCCACTTCATAGCCTTCTAATATCTTACAATACAATCTATTACGATAATACATCTTGAAAGTTATTATTATCC
The DNA here is from genome assembly GCA_016801875.1 of Solanum sitiens. NCBI lineage: Eukaryota > Viridiplantae > Streptophyta > Magnoliopsida > Solanales > Solanaceae > Solanum > Solanum sitiens. The sequence goes on from JABWTJ010000024.1 coordinate 4,598,753, forward strand.
CTATATCACAAGGTTGAATTTTGGATGTCATGTTGAATGGAAAGAAAAATAATTCAACATTTTGTAGTCCTTCAATATTTCTATTATGGGCTGGTCAATTATCTATCATAAGAAAAACTCGTCTACCATGCATTTTGTGGCTAAACCAACAAATATATTCACCAAAAAGCACACTTGCCATCCATGTTTTTTAGTTTGCGCTATAGGCACAATTCAATAAATATGATACATATAATGATTTTGATATAACCAATATTAAACTTCATTAAATCTTAAACCATTCTATAAATTAATAAATATTTATTTATCGATTAAAAAATATCTCTATAGATAAAATTTTATAGTCCCACCTATATTAATTAATTGACTTTGAAGCATAGCTTATTTTTTTTTCATTTTTTTTATTTAACATTTGATAATATTTTATTTGAAAGTCATTTTAATCAAATGAGTTCATATTCAAAATGTCTAAGGAGTCGTTTGGTGTATAAAAATAATGTTAGATTGAGTGCATTAGTGTTACTTTCATTACTTATGTACTGTTTGGTTTGGTGTATTAAATTGCATGCATTGCATAAAAATATTAATTTACAAAAAATACTGTCCACAATTATGATGGAAAAGATGTAAATAGAGTTTTGAGGGGTACATAATTGAGTCTTTGACCATGTTACTTCATGCATTAGATCTCTTGTATTACTGTAACGACCCATTTGGTCGTTTGAATACTAGAGCTTTTTATTTAATAAAGGACTTCTTTGATTGATTCTCTCGGTCATTACCTGATGTCCTTGTTATGGACACGAATTACTTTATTTCATTTATTTTGGTGTCTTTGATACTCTTAGACTTAGTAAATGGAGATTAGATGTCCTTGTTGTGATGACTTTCAGGATTTGGGAAATGATAGTTAATAAGTTTTGGAGCTTCCGCATTATTTTGTTATTTATAGTTGAATTATTGGTATATATTGGGATTGGATTCCTTGGTTCGCCCACCTAGGAGGTCACGAATCATTTTGGCTCGTGACAAACTTGGTATCAGAGCGTTAGGTACGGTGATCTCATCATACAAGGACAGGTCTAGTAGAGTCTTGCGGAACGGTATGGGGACGCCTTGACTTTTCTTCGAGAGGCTATAAGACATTAAGAAAACTTCATTCCTTCTTTCTTTCGTGCTACTACTTGAGTCCAATTGGTATCTAGGTGATACAAATTGGTATCTAACCTTTTTCACTCTATTTCACATATGATTAGTATTAGAGTAGTAGAATTGGAAAAACCAACACCAGCAAGAGAGTATGCATCTTTAAAAATAGATATGTTTCCACGATTCACTATAGACATGTAATTACTAGTGACTAGTATGATATTTTTATTAAGTTCTTAATGTTGAAACCACTATTATTCATGGGTACTGAATATGAAGATGCTTATGATTTTCTTATTGTTTGTCGTGAAAGTTGTTTCCTAAGATGGATATGTTAGAGTGATGGGACATTGAGTTTCTGACTTACTAATTTTGGGGAGATGCAAAAATGTGGTGGCAGTCTCATGTTGAGTCCTGCCGGTAATGACACTACCTATGACTTGTATAGCATTTTTTGGCTTCTTCATGGAGAAGTACATTCTACAGATCTTAATGGAGCTAGATAACTTTGTCAAGGTGACAACATTCAAAAAGTTCTTAAGGGACGGCTAGATAATGAATATCATTACTTTGGAAAATATAGCAAAGTTCTCATAAGATATATGGATTGCTTAGTGAATAATGAAATTTTGTTGAGTCAATTGAGGGCAGAATCTCTACTACGATTTTATAGATTAAGTGTATATAAAAAAGCGTCATAATACAACTACTACACTAATATCGATAGTTACTTGGTTAAAGTTATGATGTGTATTATTTTTGTCATCGATTGTCAAGTGTGAATATTAACTACTTAAGAAGTAATTGGTGGTGTGACATATTTAGGTAATGGAATTCTGTGTTGCTTTCACATTTGAGAAACCAACTAGTGTATTACTATAGGCACTTGGATTGCATTAATATTTTTTAGTAATATTTTAGCGGTGGATCTTTGGTACAATACTAATATATTTAGGTTGTGAAATATATCTTGAGGGTTCTGAATGAGGACGGGAGATTTTATCTTAAGCTTCAAAAGGTAGATTGATACTAGGATGACAAACTTATAGGGAAAAAAAGTCCTATTGAGTATACTTGAGTGAACTAAATTGAAGATTTTAGTAAGAAAATGCTTATAAAATTGAGTTAGTCCCTTAAATTTGATTGGTATACCTGAGATTAAGGTGTCATGTCGAGGACAAAGTTCACTTCTTGATGATGAAAAGGTCTAGCTAAGCATGAGATGGTAAAAAGAGAAAGTGATATATGACCTATATGATTTATGTTTGTTGTACAAGTATCGAAAATTCTCATTTAGAATCAGTTTTAGTGGCAACAAAGTCTTGAAAGTGTTTCACCGGTTATAATACCGAATTTAGTATTTGCTTAAGAGTTGGACACTAGGCCTAATCCTACTTGAAAAATGATTGAAATTATTCTCTTTATTTGGTTTCCAATTCTATTAGGAACAGAATTGGAATTGTAATCCTAGTTGTAGTTGATTTTGACTTTGTAAGGAACAGCACAGCTGTGTAAATAGAGGATGGTCTTGAGAGAAAAATCGAACTACTCATTAGTATTTCCTTGAAAGACATTAGGACATAAGGGAGGTTTTGAGAGAGCTTTGAACAAGAGAGAAGAGAGAAGAGAGAAGGAAAAGATTTATTTTGCTGCATACCTGCTCTCCGACCAACAACCTTCAGATCATGTTTCTCAATTAATTGACCGTTGGATCGGGCTAAAATTTGAACTGCGTGTTCCTTACATCTTGGTGGTTGATCTTAACGGTGAAGATTGGATTTGAATGTCCGCAAGATCATTTTTTTGTCTCGAACAACAGTTGCATTTGGGTGGTGCTTGCATTAAAATTGTAGAGACATTGTATTTATAGTGTGTATTATGAGGTGTTTTAGTATAATATTTAATAAGTGAAATCTTAATTTAATACAATGGAGATGATTAGAGTCATAAAGTTTGTTACTTTTGATTTTTAAAGAACACGAGGAAAGGTTTCATTTAATAGTGTTGGTTAACCATATAAGGTAAAATATCATGGGTTATTAGTAAAAGGATAGAATCGGTAAGCGATCTAGAGAAATTAACAAGAGTCTAGTAAAGGAAAGGCCGAGAGTAGAATTTTGCACCATGGGAAGAATTTTAGAAAAGTGAGGGAATAAGACGCCTCATATAAATTCTTGTGGTATAGTTGAATGTTGTTTTGATTTTGCCTACGTGTTTAGATATCATACTTACTAGGAGTTTATCATTGACTTTTATAAAGATTGAGTTTTAATTTGGATGACAAATAGTGAGCTATGGAAAATTAAAATTTTACGTGGCATTAATTTTCTCAAGTTATGATAGATGACCTAAGAATGTTATAATGCGCTACATAGACATTTTATGGTGAATAAAGGTTATGAGCTTACAGTATACAAAATAATTTGAGTGACCAAGAATTTCCCTCAGTATTGGCATGAGGTACGTAATTGCGTTGAATGGTAGCTAAAGCATGGTATGTGGAAGTGGTGGGAAGTTGACTTTGAGTGTGATTTAATGGTTTTATCTCGATTGAAAGGTACCATTAAGTTTTAAATTACTGTTATTATCCGTGTATGGAACTCGTATTTGTCATGAAATGCTTATATAGAAAGAGAGATAGCTATAGTTTGAATATGTATTTGTTAAAAATACTATGATACGAATTATGGTTTGAGAGTAAGGTAGATGATTGATGTGGTTATGATGTTTTGTTAGTATTAAGAGTGTTTACTTCAGTGGACGCGGGTTCGATAAATTAAGTGTGTGTGCAATTATAAAAGGGACTACATTGGTGATTGTGGGTAGCTAGAAAATCAAAGAGACAGAGTTAGTTGAAAGAAAATGTTTGATATGGATACTATGGAAGGAGTATTTAGAGTTATTCCACCTTGTTTATTTTTGATATGACATATTTAGTGTTGTCTTGGTGTAGTTGAAGTATTTGAGTGGCTCTACATGTACCACTTTGCTTATGAGAATCTACAGTTGAGCTACAATGAAAATTTATAGTTTTTCGATAGACTTAAGATTTATCTCATCATCGGTATTGTGTTTTGGCTATGTGTGATGGAATGTGAAGACCATTGTAGTTTTGTCATTCTTAAGGTTTGGTTATAATAGCTACTAATCTAGCATTTTGACAATGTTGTTAAAGGTCATATATGCTTGGGTGTATCACTCGATGGATGATTACTTGATCATTCTCCTCTTGAGGTCAGATAAGTTTAACTTTCCCTTGATGAGTACCTTATGTCTAAAGATCATTTTTTTTATATAACATAAGCTCGTGGAAAGTTTATGTTGTGAGAATAAAATATTGATAAGATCTATGATGGTTTGTGCATTATGAGTGTGTGGTGGTTGATTTAGATTCACTTCTGATTAGAATAAGAATTGATTTAAGTTTTTTTCGTGATTATGTGAGATAAGATTTCACCTAATGGTTGTGTCGAGGTCCTTGAGAATATGTTGCATATGTGCCTACGATTAGTTTTGATGGCTATTGAGAATACATTGTATGAGAGGAGGTGTAGATCTCCAATTGGTTGGTTTGATACTTTTGATATGAGACTTTGGGTGCTAATATTTTGAAGGAACCATTGAGACATGAGGTACCCTTTCTTATCCTCGCCTTCAATTGATCGTTGGAGGACGAACGATGGGTAAATTGGTATCTAATGTAACGACCCATTTGGTCGTTTGAATACTAGAGCTTTTTATTTAATAAAGGACTCCTTTGATAGATTCTAAATGGATTTTTTGGACTACTTGTAACTACAGTTATAGAATTAGTGGGGTAAGTTTTAATAATTAATGTACTTGTGGTTAAAGAATATAACATTAAAATTAATAGTGAACCACTTTCATAACTCTTATAATTAGTATATTATATTAGGGTAGAGGATAATTTGTAGAATAATAAAAAGCGGTGTGAATAAAGAGGAAGAAACCGACGACGGCTTCAGGCGAGAAAACTTATCAAACTTTCAATATGTTGAGATTGTTACTTATATAAATTCATATAATAATAATATAATGGTTAGATTTATGATGATAAGGTTGCATGATTACCGGTAAAATAAAGAATATTATTTGATCTTTAGATGATTATTTTATAATATCAATTGAAGAACATCCTTTTGTTTAATATTTTAAGTTCAATATTTCTTTGGAAAAAGTGAATAATGCTTGCTGGAGGGAATGAATTTTATCAATTTAATAGTGTGTATATTAGAATGAAAGTTGGGTAACAGTAATAGTTGGACGATTAAGGATAGCGTATTGGGATTAACATTTGGAGAGGGGCTGAAAATTGACAATAGCTAATAATTGCCATGATGATGGCAATGATGGGATAATAATGCCTTAAATAAGTGATTATTAATGAATGTAATAAGTTCCATTCAGGCAGAAAATGTTGCATCCTAGTGTAGTAATATTAACGCCAGGGAGTAATCGAGTATATCGGTATTTGATGTTGAGATTCTTTTTATATATTATCCCACTATAATTTAAGTTTCAATTTATTGAGATAAATAAGTAAATATTAGGTGTATCACATTGTTTGAATACTATAAAAGTTATGATAATTGGAGAAATTGAGACTTATCCATAGGTTAGAACATTAGGAAATTTATTATACAATTAGGTGAGTTCTTGGGTTTAGGGTTAGACATATAATAATATAAGTGTTTGTAGACTCGTTAACATATAAATTATGCATGTATACTGTATAGATTGGAAACGTTCAGAGGCGTTAAGGAAAGAAAAGGCATTGGAGAAGTAGTTTGCTTGACTTCGATTCTTCGGTGGAGGTAGGTTATGGTTTATGCTATTTGATAGTAAACTCTTAATAGTGATTGATATGCATTGAATGATATTCTGAAGTTCTCTATGTACTTGACTGTGTGATTGTGTGACTTGGTTGTGTGGTTTGTGATTAGTCTAAAATTCTGAGACCGTGAAATTTATATTCTTGAACCCTCTTTATCAAAGTGATGCATTGAATAAAGAAGGCTTGATAAAATATTATCAATGAATTGAAAGTGGTGATAATAAATGAAAATTTATGGTATAATTGGATCAGAGTGTCACGTTCCGACACGGTATTCTTGGATTGGAGTGTCACGTTCCGACACGGTATTCTTGGATCGGAGTGTCACGTTCTGACACATTAACATTAAAGGAAAAGGATATTGAATTAATTTAATGTACTTAATCTGAAAGAACCCATTTCCCAACGAACATGGTGTGGAGGCATGAGTCCTCGTGTGTGCTTGATATTGTGATTGATTACGTACTTGTTTTAGTTGTCACTTGTTCATGTTGTTTGTTTCTTATCACCTATTAAGTGCTATAGTTGATTTTATACTATTATTCTTTGTGTATTAGTTACTATTTTGGGTTGACCGATGTTACCTACTCAATACATGTTGCCTCGTACTGAGCCCTACTGTATTTTTCTTTGTTTTCCTTTTATGGAGTGCAACAAGTGTACCGGCGAATTTGACTCGCCCTCAACTCTATCAAGTTTCGGCATATCAGGTTCAAGGTTGAGCTATTCATTCGAGCTTGGGTTGGATTCTCTCGGTCATTACCTCATGTCCTTAGTTTTCGGACACGAATTACTTTATTTCATTTATTTTGGTGTCTTTGATACTCTTAGACTTAGTAAATGGAGATTAGATGTCCCTATTGTGATGACTTTCAGGATTTGGGAAATGATAGTTAATAAGTTTTGGAGCTTCCACATTATTTTGTTATTTATAGTTAAATTATTGGTATATGTTGGGATTGGATTTCTTGGTTCGCCCACCTAGGAGGTTAAGTGTGGGTGCCGCTCATGACTCATTTTGGATCGTGACAATTACTAATACCCAAAAAATCATGGTATTAGTAATACTTACCTTAATATACAATAGAGTGTATATTAATAATGCAAGTATTACTTATATATAAGTTGAAAAAGTATACCAAACAAGATACTATTAATACATAGAGTTAATGCATGCATTATTTATCCTTATACAATCTACCAACCGACCCATTATTAATAATGGATTGGTATTTATCAATTACTACTCCATCTCAAACTTTAGTAGTAATTGATTTACTTACTTTTTAAAAGTCTTTCACTTGATATATGACATTCGTTTTGAGGTGCGATAATCTGGCGCACATTAAAAAGTCCTATCTTGAGGGTGAAATGTTTTTTTACCAAAAATAGTTTATATTCCTTTCCATTATGTAGGTTGCAATACAAATATATTGATTATTATACCGATTACGTACTCTGTTCTAGTGATAAGAACGCGATGTCTGAATTAGATACACATCACGAGTTCGAACATAATACATCAAAACAGGACCTGAAATCTCACACGTATGACTGAGGTGAAAAAAGATGAAGGAGATACATACCTTAAAGAGACAACCAAGGTTAAGCACCGTATTAACACTTAGAAGAAACAAAATATCCTAAAGTAGAATATAAAAGAATTATGTATTTATTGTTATTATTAATTTTAAAGGAGAAGGGTATAAAATATCCCGAAGGGTATAAAATATCCCTCAAGTATTTGAATTGGTACAAAACTACCCTTCATGCACCTATCGGCCCTAAAATACCCTTGTTGTCCACATTTTGGGTCAAAAATACCCTCGATGTTAATCCTTTGACTCATATTTGCACTTTTTTTAATAGCTCCTTTAAAGTAAAATTATTTAAATATTTATTTATTATATTGCTTAATGTTATTGGTTCAAATTTAAACTCTACTCAAATAAATAATAAAAATGATATTTTTGAAAGTTCTATGTTTGTATAAAATCACTTATGATTCATATTTTGACCCGATACATTTGAAAAAAATATTGAAAAAATAATTTCATGATATCTATCAATTGACCTATTTTAAATCAACCCCAATATATTATAGCGTAACCCAACTCATAATGGGGAACCAACTAAAATCCATGCTTACTCGGACTGACTGTCAATCTAAAATTATTATTATTTTCATTAATATAGATTTTTCTCTCAATTATCACAATGTCTTTTCAATTCTCTTTTATTACTTTGTTTTTTATCTCTTTTTGTAACATCTCGTAACATGAATTAACTAGGAATAAGCTAAGAAACCAAGAATAATCATTTTTGGAAACAAGTAGGGAAATCCGGAAATTTTCAAGCTTTCAAAAATAATTTTTGGTCATTTTCAAACGGTCATAACTTCGATCTCAGGAGGATTTTGGATTAGTTCTTAGGAAGATCTTTCCAACGCCAGCGAGTTTGCGAAAATCCTCGTATGAGGAAGATATGACTTTCGGAAGTTGGGCTGTTGAGCTGAGGAAAATGCAATCCGGATTTTGTAAGGGTAAAATTGTCATTTCACCCTAGTATTTCCTAATTATTTTAATATTATATTAGGGGTAAAACCAAGTCCCAAATCCATTTTATAAAAACCTAGAACGCTTAGGACATGGGAGAAAAGAGAAAAGAAGAGGAAGATCAAGAATTGACCAAGAAACGCCAAGATCGTTGCCTGGATTTCATCGGGGGTGATCCCTATCGAGGTATGTGAGATCATTCGGTGTTGGGTCCTTTAACCCACACCCCAATTTGATTCAATACAACAGTTTATAGTATATTTGAACAATAATCTTGAAGTTCTTGATGTAAAGTTGTGAAGTTCTTGTTGGTTGAATTGTAGTTGATCTCTAGTAGGTTGGATTCATGTTTTCAGACTGTTTTCGGGTCTAATCCATTGGGTAATGAGGTATTTAGGGATCCTAAGTGTTTGGGGTGGGATCAATGGAAGTTTGGGAGGTTTAGGGATTAAAACGTAGAAGAAAAGTTGGAGGTTCTGTCAGATTTCCCTTGGGGCGCCGCGCTTGCTAGAGCCCCTCAGGGAAGGCTCTGTCTGACAAGCCCTGGCACGCCGCACCTCTCAGAGCGCCAACACCCCTTTGAGACCCCGTTCTTTCCCTATCTTTTCGTACTAGTTCCTATGTGATGTACCTTTCATTCCTAGTTGATTCCAACACTCTAGAGTACATCTAAACATCATGAAATCATCCATATACATGAGATCATGATCCTTGAATCCATAATTTAATTCAAGGGAAGCTAAGATCAACGTCAAAGAATTAAAGAGCCAAGTTTAAAAGTTAAGAAGCAAGTCAAAGTGAGTTCTTAAAGTTTTCTAAGAGTCTTAAACAATCATTTTAACTTTGATTTAAGGCTCAAGTATAAATCGAGCAAAGAGAAAAGAGTTGAGTTGAATTCTCTAAAGTTATAAGGGAGCTAAGTATTCCCTAAGAGTTAAAGTTTCATGTTAAGTAAAGAGCAAGAGTTGAGTTCATTTCTCTAAAGTTATAAGGGGTACTAAGTACTCCCTAAAGGTTGATAAATGTTTCACATTTAAGTGATAAGGAAACTAATAAGTTTCAAAAGAGTTTTGAACTAAAGAGGGGAACATTTTTTCCAAAAAGGAGCTTTTAAAGCTAAGGGGTTCAAAAGATTATCTCAACCCAAAAAAAGAAGTTTTATTTAAAGTATGAGCTAAATTATGTTTTGGGAGTAGTATTGAGCACCGATGTGGGAATGAGAGTTCAAATAACTCAAGTCCCTATGTAAACCATGTAGCTATCATGAGTATTAACGTGTCATACTTTTTAGATGAACACGTAAGTTTAGGATGTCCTATACGACGGCAAAGTGTAGGACAACTCTGGCAGCGTGGAAGATGATATATCATCACTTAGGATCATAGTGATGGTTTTCAGTTAGAGAAACTCCCACAGAAACTATATTACTTTCATATATAAGTAAAGTTAAGTTTATTATTGTTTCATCTTTAATGAACTAAGAGTTTACACTGTTTTTATTAGTTATATATATATATATATATATTGAGTTATTAGCATATGAGTTGAGCAGAGCCAAGGTAACTTCATCCTTACTCCATTTCAAGCTTTATAGTTATGTATAGCACTCCAACTCGTATACTCGTACATTCAATGTATTGATACCAGTTGGCCTCCATCATTTTATGATGCAGACGCAGGTAACCAGGATCAGCACGAAGCGCTTCGTTGATCCAGATTGAGCACTCCAGAGTCAATTGGTGGGCCTCCTTGCATTTCGAAGGACATATTTTTATTGCTTTCTAGATTAATTCAATAGAATATTGTGCGGTTTGTCCCAAAATCCATATTAGTCAGTTTAGAGTCTTCATAGACAGTTAGTAGTCCAACAGTCTTTACTTTTTATTCTTATGTTGAAGACTTGGTTGCCATTTTGGCCAGTTTGAATGTTTAAACTTTTAAAATATTCCATATAATATTATTGTTCAGTTCAGTTAATTTCTTTCATTCTTATAAGTATGATTGTTTTCTTCTGCTGAGTTAAGTAAGTCAGACTAAGGGTTCGCTCGAGGCCAGCAATTGTCACCGAGTGTCAGTCACGCCCAGGGTGTAGGCTTGGGGCGTGACATATTCTTAATTAGGATATTCGGGACAAACGTGAAATGAACTTACATATTTATATTCTTTTAGTTAGTATTATTTTCATGATGGGATTAGGATGGGGATAAAAGAAATGATTATTTTTAATTTGGGTACACACAAAAAAATGTAATCTTTGTACATATTTGCTTGATTAAGTAATCTTTTATTGAACTATATTTCTATATGCCTCATTATTTTCCTCCTTTTTTCTCTCTTGTTTATCATAAATTTTTTTAAAAATAAAATTGTGTACAATACCCAAATAGAAAATAATGGAAAAGATACGAAGTGAAGGGTTTGAGAAGGGAGCAGTTTAGAGAGTAGAATGCCTAACCTTTTTCTCATTTTCAGAAGACTATTCACCCTAAAAGTTTCAAACCAAAAATGTGAATTCATTATGAATGAAAGCACTGGAAGAACAGATATCAATAATGATGAATGTTTGCCACTTTCTGATAAACCCTATGTTGGTATGATTCTTACTAAGAGAAGTGTCAAGCCCATCTACAGCTTGGTAACTCTCATTTTCTCCCTCCTATTTCTATATAAAACTCCCTTTTGTTGTTAATATTTATTCTCAAATTATTCTTTGTAGTGGTGATTCTCATCCTTAACTAGAGGTTTTTGTGGTGATATAAAATCTTCTTTGTTAGGACGCTTCATAAACCAGTGTTGGGTTTTTTGGGGTAGATATTTAGTGGGACTATGGGTATTCGATGGAGAATTTAACTTGTCTGGTGTACATTTTGTATTTCACATGTCTATGTTGAAGAGATATCATGGCGACGGTGAAAATATCATTAAGTAAGACTCGATAGTGCTAGACAAAGATCTCCTATATGAGGAGGAACTGATTGATATTCTTGATCGTGATGTTTGTAAGTTGAGGACCAAGGATATTAAGTCCGTGAAGGTTCAATGGAAACATCATACATTTAAGGAAGCTACTTGGTAGACCGAGTAGGACATGCGAGACAATTATCCCCAATTGTTCATCAAATCAGGTACAACCTTGTTCCATTTTAGCCTACCTTCCTAAGTTGATCACTTGGGGACGAGTGATGGGTAAATTGGTATCTATTGTAACGAATAAGTTTTGTAAATATAGAAATACCAACGAGGAAAAATCGAGGCCGAAAAAACTTTTTCGTAGTATAAAGATTTTCCCAACCCTTTACAGATTTGGAGGAAATTGAAGTCATCTAGGTGTAGGAAAATATGGTAGCAATCGGGTGGAGTAAATAGAAATTTGATTACATAATTGGTTAGATATCTCGTAAATAAACTCGTACGACTTTACGGAATTAAATTTTGATAAATAGATCTCTGAGAATCGATCGTAGCGTTAAGAGTATTTTCGAAGCGTAGTGGGTTAGAAGTACGTAGTGAAAGGGGGAAATTGAAAATCCCATAGGATCTCACTTCGTCACTTTATGGCGCTGTAGCGGGATTATTGTCGTTGTAGCAGCACTGCTACAACGGAATGGGTGCGGCTAGAGCGAATGAGGCGGATACTAATTTATATGATTTTTGGGATTTATTAAGACGGAGATCACTGGTTAAAAAAATGTCACTGTAGTGGGATTGGTTCCGCTGCAGAGATGCCGCTATAGAGGGATGGGCGCAGCTGTAGCAGGATGACGGATTTTTAATTCGTAAATAAAACCCCTAGTTGATCTTATTTGGCACTTCTCGAATTTTAGAGCTAAGAAACGAACCTTGGGCGATTTCAATTCGTTTTCCACCATTCTTAAGGCTAAAGGTAAGGTTTTTACTTCCTATATTCGTTTTTCAATCCATAGAACATTTTAGAATGGGTCATAATTGATGGGGAAGGGTCTCTTGATAGTTTTCATGGTGGAAACAACCCTAGTTTGGCTAGTTGGGGTCATGAGTTTGACCTAGGGTTCATGAATTTGTTAGAATTTTGGGAAAGTAGTGATTTATTTTTTGATTGCGTATATAGTTTATTGTTTGTAGACCAAGAACAAGCGGAACGAATCCGAAAAGGAAAGGATCAATTTTCTTAGGGTTCCAAGCTTGTTTCGAGGTAGGTGATAGTTGTGACTATATGATCATGTGATATATACTTGTTCTCTCGTCATTGTTATACTTGTATATGTGTGCATGTTACAATATTGATAATAGAGGTTGAAATGAATCATGACTTAACTGTGTGATCTTCATTTATTATTATGATGTGTGATAGGGATTCGAATTACCACGTCCCGGCATGCTAACTTTTGGATCGGATTGCCACATTCCGACATGCTAACAGTTTGGTTACGGGTTCCGTGAGAGGAACAAATATGTGATTAAGCATGTGAAATGTGTTGTTGACTCCTTATGATTATATTGAATATGTTGATATATATGCATGATATTATAATGTTGCTTGACTTGTTATGTTACACTGGTGGGATAGCTGCGTGATCCTACCAGTACACAGTGGTTGTGTACTGATCCTGCACTTGTTCTTATTTTTATTGAGTACAAACATGCGACTATTGACATCCCTCGCTTAGGAGATTAGTGATCGCTTCGAGTTCAAGAGCGAGCCACTTCGTTCGGGATGCCATGAAATTCTCCTTGTCTATGTCCAATCTTTCTAGACTTAGAATTTTATTTTAAAAAGTTCAATAGAATTCTTTGTTAGACTTGATTGTCGTTTCTAGTGTTTATACATTGGCTTTCATATTCTATGTTTATCTTCCGCATTGTTAGTTTTAGATTTCTTGGTTTGGTTGGATGGCAGTAACAATTCTCTCATCGAGAAGATAGTGTGGGTGCCAATTACAACGGTCTGGGACTGTTTTATATTGCATGCGTGTTTCTATTGTTTCATCCTTATTGTTCAAATATACATAACAGTATATAGTGCAATTGCCAATAAAATTTATGAAGAATTTTTTTCCCATCAGGAGATGATGTTAACTTTCTATCACAAATGTCAGTTTAATTGACATGTCTCAAGCGTTCAAGTCTAGGAAGTAAGAACAAAATACTGAATTTGAAAAGACCTTCCGTGAGGTAACTGTTTCTAACAAATAATTTGTTTTTTTTACTTTTTATAACTATAACAAATACAGACATTGTTTTAAAATCAACATCTTGCCAGATGACCTTTTCATAAGGGTCTTTCCATAGCATTCAATTTGTTAAGGAAATTACCCATGACCATAGCCTTATAAGTCTAATAAAGGCAATATGATGCAAATTTTTGTTTTACAAAACAAACAATAAAGATCACTTTTCACCAATGTTTATGTCTATACAAATAAATTTATTTTAATAGACATATGTTTTAATGAAAAATCACAATATTTTAAGTGATAATTTTTTTTATCAAAGAACACAATTATTTCGAACTAGTAGTATAATTTTGACAATCTATCCGAACATTTATGAAATAAATTTCATAACTTATAAAAGATAGAAAAAATAATAATCAATGGAAACAAAAATATAACCTGGTTTTTCCTCTCATTGAAGGATATTCTATCTGTCAGCAATGATTTCATGCAAGTCACTTTTCTTGCAAATTATTTCATTCTTTCCTAGTTTTCATCATATTCCAATTTTCCTTATAAGGCATTGAATTTCAACGAGAAACTACACTCATGTTTAAATATTGTTAGGATACAACATATGTTAATTGAACTGCTCATTTTATTCTTTATGCATAAATAATTTTCACATTGAAAAGAAAACTGAAGGGGTGCAATACTTGAATGCACATGGGAAGAAAATAAGATTAATCTTACCCATCCAAGAGAAACTTACTACAAAAAATATACTCGAACATATTAAAATACTACTAATTCATCTCAAATCTCTTTCATCATATGATAAAATAATTTTCTTTTTCTTCATCTTGTTTCCAACAAAAAGAACACAGAAAATAAAAGTAATTTCTTTACCACAAAAATTCCCATCAATATTAAATTTCTTAAGCCCTGTATTCAGATTATCGAACCAGAAACAATAAAAGATGAAAAGAAAAACACAAGAACTATCCGAGTCCACAGAACCCACTATATGTCCTTAAGAAATTTAATCCCCTCAAGTATCCGAGGTTGCAGATTAATTTTTCCCAAGATAAAACAGATTAACCATTAAAGAAGTAGCGGTACCTCAAACTTCGATAATTTCAACGAACTCAAAATGACAGCAACGAATCACACTCACAGACACGATCAACCGAATTTAATTTGTAAGAAATATATGCAAAAGAAGGAAAGAATTCAATGTAGAAAAGTGAGAGAAACCCTCTCTATTTATAGCCAACAAAGGGTAAAACAACTCTTTGACAATAAGATATTCTTTTAGAAAGGTCATAACCCTTTTGAAAATGCACAACATTTCAAATGGTCAATACCCTTTAGAAAATACACAACTTTTAATAAAGTTCACATCCTTTCGGAAAAGTTACAACCCTTCATTTTTTTTGAGACCTTTAGAACCCAACAACAAATAGAGCATCGCGTACTAGGGCTCCACATGGATTGAGTAAGACTATCAATGGTCTGCACAAATTTAATTTGATAGTGTCACATTAAGTTATAACTTTTAAATGATTAGAAAAATTAATTCACTGCCAATATTTTTAAGAATTAGATTTTCAACTTATTCTGCCATTGGGGTAACATTCTGAAAAGATCAATCGATCATATTTTTAAAAAATTCCATTATTTTCCTTTTTTAAAAAAAAATTAAAACTAACCCTCACCGCATTCTTAATCACCCAAATACATTTTAAAAATATAGAATTAGCTACCCCTTCTTCACTTCTCTCTTAAATTGCTATAAATTGTTAACTTTACAATTTTTTATTTTATTAAATTGAATTTTCAATATTTACATTGATAAAATTCTTACCGGTTGAAGACAAACAAAAACAAGTCTCATGTGACGTTATTTAGGAAATTAAATGACGATATGATTCAATGTCTAAAATGTGATAAAACATATAAACATTAATTCACATTTTGACTATAGTGAGGATGTCTACTTTTATCATAGGACTTGCTTAGACATAATCATTAAGTTTCATATCCAAATCTTTCTTAAAATTCGATGTTTGAATTATTTAATGTAAAATATAAATTTTAGATTTGCATGTTTTTAAAAATAGAAATTTTAAAATTGATTGCATTAAATATTAGCATTTAATATATTACTATCTCTCTACACGTGTTGTACATGTGTTGCGTAATAATGTAATGCATATTTTTATAAATAATATCAAAATTATTAAATCACATAACCCAAAAAGAAGTACTGATAAAATAAGGCATACACCAGACATGAAACTATTGGAATTCATAAAGCTTTTATTTTTTGAAATTGAAATTACTAGAATTGATAAAGTTTCTTTTTCCTGAAAATTGAAATTTCTACTAGAAATGATAAAGTTTTTAATCAGTTATTATTGGGTTGTCATTGTTTATACCCTCCACATTTTCAGGAACCAATTCAGCTGGAAAATATTCTCTTAGAATCTGAATTTTGAATTCGATATTTTCAGAGTTGCACTCTCAGAGTTCAAACACAAGTCCATACCCCTCTTTTAGATTGTTATCATCCGCAAATATTTTTCATCCAGTACTATAATTGTATTTAGTTTCGGATCCACCATAAAACTAGTTCCACTTCTTTCAACCACAAGTAAGGACTGCAGGGGCTCCAGCAAAAGGAAGTTCTTTGTTCATTTTCTTGGGTAAGTACTGTCAAACATTCAAAGAAATTTAGCAAAATAAAAGTAAGATTCCAGGAAACCCAAAGTGTCGATCTCTAACCGTATAAATATATATATATTTGAACCTAAACATTAAGCCTAGAACCAAGAACATCTAATCTTGAATGCACCACTCCAAAACTAATATTCTTTTCCCCCCACGTGGTATTCTGTATAACTTTAAAAAATGCTAGGTTGAACTAGAGCCTATACATAAAGTTGAATTAATAAAAATAATTTCCCCTAAGTTAGTCGACCATCAAATCATTTTAGGGAGTTTAGGAGTCAAGACTTAATAGAGGAGTGTCAAGAAAAAGCGGCAAGCCAAGGCCAAAATCCAAGGTTGCCCTAAACTTGGAGCTACTGCCTCAAGGCTCCACAACCACCACCACGACTCATGGTCAAAACCACGGTCAGTGGATGGCTTTGTGGAGTAGCCTTGGCCAAGCGAGAGGAGCCCCAAGTGTCCTAGACATTGCCTCAACCCGCACGAGGGGAACACTGGTCATGGTCCACTCCACGACTCGTGAGGTGGGGCGTGAGACTCACTTAGTTTTTGTAGGAAATGGGGCATTTAGGGGAGCAACTGCCCAAAGCACCACGGGTTCAATAACGGGTCGTGGTGCACTTGACGAGGGGAAGCGGGGCTCGTGAACCTGACTTAGTTTTTGTAGGAATTGGCAAGCTTGAAGAGGATACTGCCTCCATCCTCACGACAAGCACCACGAGTCGTGGTGCTCCATATGGCTTTTGAGGTGTGGCTCGTGAACCTGGATGGGTTCTTTTAATGAAGGTTAGTTTAATCATTTACTTTTTAGTCCAATTAATGAGGGGGTATTTTGGGTAGTTTAGGGGTAAAATATAAATAGAGTTTTAAGTTTTTCTCATCCATACACAAGACTCAAACTAAAAAACCCAAAATATTCTCCCAAACCCAATTCTCTCAAATATTTCTCTCTAGAACACCAAAAGATTCAAGGATAGGGTTCAATATCCGAGATTTTCATCCCAATTTTGTGGTAAATCTTCAAACAAGGTATGGGAACTTTCTTTAATGGGATTGCTTTCCCCATGAAGCGCTTCCTCTGCTATTTTCGATATTAGGCATTTGTTCAAAATTAGGGTTTTGATTCTAACCTTGGGTTCTTCTTAAAAATGTTTTCTTGATGTTGGTTATCCTATATTGTAATGCAATTGACGTTTAATTAGGGTTTTTTGTTGCAAAATTTCTCTTGAACCCATGTGTTTTCCCATGCCCCAACTTTATGAAAATTATGATCAGTTTCTTTATGAATTGTGAATACGTAGGATATTATGTATGTGTATTTAATAATTAATCTTGTTTATGACATGCTTATAGTAGTAATTCTAAGTGTGATTTCAAGGTATGATCTATGACCCTTGAAGGGTAAATTTTAAGTGTTGAATCTTGAATTATGGCCTTGAAGGCAATGTATGAGGTAATCCAATGTCCCAGATTCTTATATATGAATTGTTTGATCCACTTGCAAGGTTAAGGTGATTATGTCACGACCCAAGAATGGGAATTATGACACTCGTCTTATCCCACCAAGACATGTTAGCCAATCAAATCACCTAATTAAGTGCGGAAATAAAATTAAAATCCAATAACAATTCAACTTAATTCAATCCCCAAAACTTGGTTATCACGTGCACCAAGCCTCTAATTAAATTACTAGAATTGAAATAAAAAAAAAAGCAAGTCATAATTTACATTGTCTTTCAAGTAAAAACAAAATCATAAACAAGATTAGGAAGGTTCGCTGAGATGACAAACAACTACCTCACAATTCTCCACACAATGCCTCGGAAACAAAGAGAATGGAAGGTATCATAAAGATCCGGGCTCGTAACCTACAAAAGTTTGTAGAAGCAAGGGGTGAGTACCAAACCACAGTACCCAACATGCAAACCTCTAAACACAAGATAAGAGAACAAAAATACGGGTACTCCTTACACCCTATTCGGACCTCCACACTACAACTTGCCTAAAACCAGCGAAAACTAACAGTTCCCAAAGTACACAACTCACTAACAACACTCTAACTTATTGCAATTCTCAATAACAACTCAATATTCGTCAATCACGAGTTACACAGAAAAACACTAACAAGGTCAGCAAAATACAAGTTCAAGTTCATCAAAGATCAAAATATGCAATGCCATGAATTGCAATGTCAAATACGGTGATGCATGTCTGACCTAATGATACGCACCCGCTGTTTCTCAGTATGGGACACATGGGGGACATATCTATGCATGCATCCATTGCAGCGTGCTATACGATCCTCGATAATAGTAATCACGACGTGTGATACCTACCTCGAAATAGAATATCCATTGCGGCGCGATACAACTCTCGAGATGGTACATCCTCTTATCTCATAACACTTATCACAACCATGTCTCAGATTAATGCAAATGACATGCTTAAATAAAAATGTGGAGATAACCATTTTGCTAACAAGGCACAATTTAAAACAATGCAACTGTAATACAACACCAACAAATCAGCAATGAGCCTCCAAATCATTCTCAAAAATCACACAACGAAATACAAGAATTTCATACTCTTAACAAGGGTTTAGAAATCCACTTGCCTTAGCCAATCAAATAATCACTCTACGACTTGAGCCTTCCCTTTTCGCTGAGCTTCAAAGATATATAACCTATTCAAGTAAATAATAACAATAAGGTTTTGAAACTAACAACACTCATATATAGGTTTAGCCTAAATCCAAAAACTCACTCAAATCAATAATCATGTTCCTAAGTTTCAAATTTAAGATTAAGTCTTTATCCCTCCAATTGATATAATTGTAGTGGTATTAATATAATACAATGCTAATACTTAATTACCAAATTTAATATACCAAAATTTAAATCATAAATACAATTAGACAATATATGTCCTACAACAACTTTTAATAGCTAAACTTAATCGCTTAACCTCGATTTCTCAATCATGCCATGCGGTAATTTAAACACTACGGTCACAACATTAATTATTAACCCTCACTTTACCTCACTTTTCCATTATATTATTTATTTATTTTTACAAACAATTGAATGAAAAGAGAGTTAAATAAAATATTACTAACTACTATCCTAATGACATTCACTGAGTGTCATCTAACCCATTTAATGTTTCCTTAGTTTCTCGGCAAGGATCCACTAAAATTATATAGCAACAACAAAATCAATTAGTTTTATTGTGTGAATATTAAAAGACGTGCACATTTAATTCATGTGTAGTTTATGATTTTCTTCTAACACTTTATTATAACCATTGATAATGAAGTATAATAAAAACTATTGTACTCCCTTTGTTCCAAAAAGAATGACCCCATTTCCTTTTTAGTCAGTTTCAAAAAGAATAACCTCTTTCTTTTTATGGTAACATTTTAATTTCAGCTTTTCACGTGACAGATTTAAGGCCACAAGATCAAAGGGAAATTTTGTACATTTAACCTAACTTTAATTTAGGACCACAAGATATAAGAGTCTTTTTTATACTCTTAAACTCCGTGACAATGCAAACTAGGTCATTCTTTGGGAAACGGATGGAGTATACGTTTAAAGTCAGAAAATAATATGCTAGTAAAGAATACATACAAAGACTATTATATTTCATTTTATTATTACAGATCCTGGTATGTTTTCTTACAGTCATTAATTTATGCTTATGTTATTAATTTTTTTTTTAGTACATGTTTTAAACTTTGTTGTTTATGTTTATTTTTTTTAACATTGTGTTGAAGTAAATTTATGTTAATCAAGAGTTTGATGTAATCACTAGACTATTGGTGTCATGTAGATTAGAATTCTTAAACTTGTAAAATAAATGACATTGATCTTTATAAATCTTTCAATGGCTAAAAGATCCATGGGATGTCTAAGAAGGGACTTTGAGCGTTCAAATGTTATGGTGTTTTATTTATTCAACTTTCCATCTTATCGAGACATTCAATCGGTTAGTGACATTTAAAAAAACAAAGGAATGTATTGGGATGGTAAGTATTGTACTCAACCTTAATCAAATGTTTGGGGTTTAAATGTTGGGTTGGAGTCAATGAATCACCCCTCAAAGTAGAATGAATCTATATTAATAAAATATTAAAGAAATAATTATCATCTTATAAATTTTAGATTACAGTCCAAAAGAATCCAAGAAAACAAAGTTTAAACCATATTGATCGAAACATAAACAACAAAATATGTCTTTTGGCTATCAAAGTAATGTCATCGACTGCGTATGATTTTGAATAAGGGACATGCTAAGACATAATTTAATCCAAATTATTTGAGTGACATACATTATTTCATTGAACTTCAAGAGATGTGTTTTTATATTTGAATTAACTTATCAAGTACACAACTAATTATATAAGATGCATAATATTTAGATTATGTATGTAGAGGTCTTGAATAGGAGAAAAACTATCGCACTTGATGAATAAATTATTTGTACCGCTTTTTGAAAATACAAATAAAGACAATTAAATAATTATATATCTTTTCTAAAGACTTTGGTGATGAACAACTACAGTAAAATGAAGAATTAATAACAAAATTGATAAACACTTAAAATTAAATCTTTTTCGTTTTAAGATTAAAAAAAATTCATTTCTTTTTTGGATAGAATATTCTTGACAATTTATCATAGGGTTTTGTACCCTTTCAAAAACAGTTTTATTATTAATGTTCAGAAGTTGATTATTGACGTAGTTCACCACTGAGCGAAGCGCAGATAATTTACCTAGTTGCATTAATAATAAAATTTCAAAGATATGAGCACAATAATTTGTAAGAGATTAACAAGAAAATTTAAATTATAGAGAAGGGCCTAACATGCCCCTCAAGTATTTAAATTGGTAAAAATTTACCCTCCATCAATCTATCGGTCTTAAAATACCCTAGACGTTGACCTTCGACTCAAAAAATACCCTTATGTCCAACGTGTAACACTCATTAGGTGGTTGGAGGGTAATAGTGTACTAAATCTCATAATTTGAGTGCATCTTAGCCATTTTACCATAAAAATTATTTAAAATTACTCAATATATAAGCTCATGTGATTGACTAGATTTTGAATTCCATAGTAAATTTAAAATTAGAAAATGGTTAGGCATTCTACTCTGTAAACTGCTTCCTTCTCAACCCTTCACTTCGTATCTCTTCCATTTTTTTCTATCTGGATATTGTCCACAATTTTATTTTAATTTTTTTTATGATAAGCAAGAAAAAAAAATGAGGAAAAAAAATGAGGCATATAGAAATAATTAGTTCAATAAAAGATGGCTTAATCAAGCAAATATGTACAAAGATAACATTTTTTTGTGTGTACCTAAAATTAAAAATAAAAGAATAAAAATAATCATTTCTTTTATCCCCATCCTAATCCCATCATGAAAATAATACTAATTAAAAGAATATAAATATGTGAGTTCATTTCATGTTTGAGTCCCAAATATCCTAACTAAGAATAAAAGATTAAAAACAAAGGAATAAAAGAGAAATGAACAAGACATTGTGATAATTGAGAGAAAAATCTATGCTAATGAAAATAATAATATTTTTAGATGGACAGTCAGTCGGGGTTAGCATGGATTTTAGTTGGATCCCCATTTATGAGTTGGCTTATGCTATAATATATTGGGGTTGATTTAAAATAGGCCAATAGATAGATATCATGAAAAAAAAAATTCAATATATTATTTTCAAATGTATCGGGTCAAAATATGAATCATAAGTGATTTTATAGAGAAATAGAATTTTCAAAAATATCATTTTAATTATTTATTTGAGAAGAGTTTAAATTTGAACCAATAACAATAAGCAATATAATAAAAAATATATAATAATTTTACTTGGCAAATATGAGTCAAAGGATTAACATCGAGGGTAAATTTGAGCCAAAATGTGGACATCAAGGATATTTTAGGGCCGATAGCTGGATGGAGGGTAGTTTTGTATCAATTCAAATACTTGAGGGACATTTTATACCCTTCTCCTCTAAAATTAATAATAACAATAAATATATAATTCTTTTATATTCTACTTTAGGAATTTTTGTCTCTTCTAATGTTAATACGGTGCTTAACCCTGGTTGTCTCTTTAAGGTATGTATCTCCTTCATCTTTTTTCTGCTCAGTCATACGTGTGAGATTTCAGGTCCTCTTTGGATGTATTATGTTCGAACTCGCGATGTGTATCTAACTCAGATATCACATTCTTATCACTAGAACATAGTACATAATTGCTATAGTGATCAATATATTTGTATACCTATATAATGGAAAGGCACATAAACTATTTTTAGTAAAAAAACATTTAACCCTCAAGATAGGGCTTTTCAATGTGCACCGGATTATCGCACCTCAAAACGAATGTCATATATCAAGTGAAAGTCTTTTAAAAAGTAAGTAAATCAATTACTACTAAAGTTTGAGATGGAGTGGTAACTGATAAATAATACCAATCCATTATTAATAATGGATCGTTTGGTAAATTGTATAAGGATAAATAATGCATGCATTAACTCTATATATTAATAGATCTTGTTAGGTATACTTTTTCAACCTATATATAAGTAATACTTGCATTATTAATATACATTCTATTGTATATTAA
The DNA here is from genome assembly GCA_016801875.1 of Solanum sitiens. Lineage (NCBI taxonomy): Eukaryota > Viridiplantae > Streptophyta > Magnoliopsida > Solanales > Solanaceae > Solanum > Solanum sitiens. The sequence continues at coordinate 4,621,824 of JABWTJ010000024.1, forward strand.
GGTATGTATTACTAATACCATGATTTTTTGGGTATTAGTAATACAAGAGATCTAATGCATGCAGTAATATGGTTAAATACTCAATTATGTACCCCTCAAATCTCTATTTACATCTTTTCCATCATAATTTTGGAGATTATTTTTTGTAAATTAATATTTTTATGCAATGCATGCAATTTATTACACCAAACCAAACAGTATAATTAATGCAAGTATCACTAATGCACTCAATCTAACATTTTTTTTATACACCAAACGACTCCTTAGACATTTTGAGTATGAACTCATTTGATTTAAAATGACTTCCAAATAAAATAATATCGAATGTAAAATAAAAAAATAAAATAAAAATAAGCTAAGCTTCAAAGAAAATTGATTAATATAGGTGGGACTATAAAACTTTATTATTCTATAGAGATATTATTTAATCGATAAAAAATATTTATTAATTTAAAGAATGGTTTGATATTTAATAAAGTTTAATTTTGATTACATAAAAATCATTATATATATCATATTTGTTGAATTATCCCTATCGCGCAAACCAAAAAACATGGATGGCAAGTGTGCTTTTTGGTGAATATATTCGTTGGTTTGGCCACAAAATGCATGGTAGGCGAGTTTTTCTTATGATAGATAATTGACCAGCCCATAATAGAAATATTGAAGGACTACAAAATGTTGAATTGTTTTTCATTCCATTCAACATGACATGCAAAATTCAACCTTGTGATATTGAGATAACAAGAACTTTCAAGATTTATTATGGCAACAGATTTTATTGTAGGATATTAGAAAGCTATGAAGTGGGACAAATTGATCCAACAAAGATTAATGTTTTAGATTCTATCAATTTTTCAATCCTTGTTTGAACAACAAATGTTCAGCACGAGACAATGAAAAATTATTTTCGACACTGTAAATTTCGTTGGGGGGATGTAATCTCAAAAAATTTGAATAAACCCACTAGTGAAAATGTCATTCATGAACTTGAGGTCATGATTGATATCGGGTATCACAATAAACTTGATATCCATAACATTTTGGATTATCCAAGTGAAAGTGATACATATTCAAAGGTCAAGAGCTTAGACCAACGGAAAAAAATAATGTTGATGATGAGGTTGAAGATGATACTATATCTTTGGAACCAGTACGCGTAAGGAAACACTTATCGCATCTAGAAGTTCACAATTCTATGGTGCAGTTCTAAAAGACAACACCAGAGCTTTTGGATGCAATAAGAAAAGTTAGAGATAAACGTCAACTAGATTTAAATTTTAAGAAAAAAACAGAACACAACCGAGTTATATTCCACTAAATTGTCTTTGATGTATTTGTACTTTTGAAGAATTATTAATTAATGATATTAATGGGACCATATATTATACAGGGTCTTTTGGAAATATATTATCTTATTATTATCAAAATTGGTAATTATCTTTTATTGGCCCAAGCCGGGATCGGAGGAATATATTATTTTTGAGAGATTATTAATTTACTGAGTATTAAATTATGAAGGTTTTACTGTAATAGATATTCCACTTCGCATGGTTGAAAGAAATATAAAATATGAACATATATTAATATTATAATTTTTATAATGTATATATTAATTAAACATATTTCTCATTGTTATTTTTAATTTGTGAATCTTTATATAATTTATAGAATATGTGTGAACATCAAGAGTAAATATGAATTTATTTATTTAAATCAATATATATTAACTGAAATAAAAAAATTTATGTAAAAATTGATAATACAAACTTAAGAAATAGTATGTTTGGTCTAAGTATTCATAGACGACAAATTTTAAAAGTATTGAATTATTTCAATGAACTTTTTTAAAAATAGATTACTAAAAAGGATATTCATGTCAAGTGATCATTAATTATAATACTTCAAACCTCTCCATAATAATTTTCTAATTTTTTTCTCATTTTTTACAATATTTTATTTTTCTATTTACTCCTGCAGGAGTAATACATTACAAAAATTGATGCACTACAAAATGAGAATTACAAGAAAGTAAATTAAAATTTTGCATATTACGTTCTTGCTCATAATCAATATAAAATATCAATAACTAATTTACAGAATGAGAAGCTAAATTATACACAATATCTTTGTTACTAAATAATCTTTTAGTGCACAATGAAATATGCACAAGGACACAACAATTAGAGAATTGCATACCCAAAAATAAAAAATAAAAAATATATAAAATGTAAAATTAGGACATCAATAAATACATATAACTATTCATAATTAAGTATTCATTTAAAATTGTGAGCTTTGATTAAGCTTTACTGCGAAGTCATGTGGGTTAAATTTTGTTAATGAATATTTAATGTGTGAGGTACTTTTAAATTTAATTAAATAATAAATTAATTAGAAAAAAATGAGTCAGGAATATATTTAGATATTTTCAGTTTTTTGATAAATCAAATGAGGAAAACAATTTTGAAATAAAAGATTAACCATATATAAATAATAACAAAAATCAATCTATTTAAGTTAACTCATACATATAAATTAAGAAGCATATCTCTAATCTATCAAATAAAATTTCATTCACCAAATCTGAAACGTAGAAGTTATAAAGAAAGAACATTTAAACAAATTCTTATCATTCAAATATAATATATCAATAAATTACTCAAAAGCAAAAAAAAAAGTAAATAATATTACGTCATAGAATAAATAATAATTATGAGACAAATGAAGAATAGATAAAAATGTAGATTGGTTGTTGGAATGACTATGATATTATATGCGTTAAAACTAAGAACAAAACTGTAGTATTTACAGGTTGGTGTATTTACCAAACGGAAATGAAAATAATTTCAAAGGTTTCTAAACAGAGTTAAACACAATTAGTGATAGTTAAGATTAAGTAAATGCAACGAATTAGTAACGTTGATTGATTTGAAGAGTTAATGATTAAAAAAAAAGTAATTAATAAACATTTTAAAGATTTTCTAATACATCATATAATAAATGAAAAATAATTGAAAAAATGTCAATAACTTGAGGAGAAAAAGTTAAATGCCATTTTTGGCTTTAGAAGCATGCTACATCACCCCTATACATTTAGCTTTATTATATATAGATTTTATGTGATATAAACGAGATTTTGATCGATGAGATTAGATTTTTATATCACAATTTTTTCATATTTACAATGTACAATATTTTCATTTTCTTGATGATTCTTAAATACTACTTCAAAAGTTTCAGAAGATATTAATTTATAACTGCATTAAAGATATACAATTAATTCGCATAACTTAGAAACTTCAAAAGTAGATATAAGCACCACATTATTTATGCTAAAAGCTTTAAAAGCAGCCAAAGTGATCCCACATTATTTGTGTTAAAATTCAAAAACAATCTTGAAAATCGTTATGTAATTTGATTTTGTAATTCTTTAAGTCAAAACAATCTCGAATACAACCACCTCTTTCTGAAATGAAGTATCATATTTTATACACTAGTAAATAGGACTAATTGTTTAACTTAAAAAATACTTTTGAGTTATTTATTAAAAACACTGGAACCATAACGCCACCCCCAAAATCTTAAATTATCGCCTTTTGAAAGTTCAAAGGTTTTTACGTACTCTTGATAAATTGAATCAAATCAGAACAACATCTCCATTTATCATATCAGTCGGCAATGGAGGTACATCCCAATCATTCTTAACAAATTTATATGTTTCTACTTTTCTTTCTCTCAAACCCTCTTTGTTGATTATAATACTTATATGCTCTTTTCATTATTATTTTTTGGGTGGATCGTCTTCTGAACAAGTTTCAAACCAGAAAGGTGAATTCATCATCAATAAAAGCACTGGAAGAACATAAATCAATAATGATGAACCCTATGTTGATATGATTCTTATATACTACTAAAAAAGCTAATAAAAGAGACATACAAAAAGAGACCTCAAAAATAGGTCTGTAAAAAGAGACCTCATGAGGTCACTGTTTTCATCTATAATTTTTATTTATTTATTTTCTAAATAAGGGACCTCATGAGGTCGATTACATATATAATTTTTTAAATATAGATCACTTATTTTGAAAATTATTTTTGCTGCTACTTTGCCTAAAATGTCATCTCACGAGGTCTCTATTTGAGAAAATAAAAAAAGAAAATTAATTTTTGAGACTTCCAAAGGTCTCCTTTTTTAGTCAAATTTGGTTAATAATATTTTTATGTTTTCAGGTTAAGAAAATATATAATGCTCTTATTTTAATTGTTTTCCTTTTTTTAGTCAAATATGGTCAATAATATTTTAAAATAAGATACCTCATGAGGTATCTTATTTTAAAATATTATTGACCAAATTTGACAAAAAAACGAAAACAATTGAAATAAGAGCATTTCTATATAACTCTCATTTTTTCCCTCCTGTTTCTATATAAAACTCCCCTTTTTGTTAATATTTATTCACAAATGATTCTTTGTATTGGTTATTCTCATCCTTAACTAGAGGTTTTGTGGTGATACAAAATCTTCTTTGTTAGGACGTTTCATAAAGTATTGTTGGGTTTTTTGGGGTGAATATGAATTTACTGGGACTATGGGTATTGGATAGAGAATTTAACTTGTCCGGTGTACATCTCGTATTTCACATGTGTATGTTGAAGTGATATCATGGCGACGGTGACTATATAATTAAGTAAAACTCAATAGTGCTAGACAAAGATATACAATATGAGGAGGAACCGATTGCTATTCCTGATCGTGATGTTCGTAAGTTGAGGATCAAGGAGATTAAGTCCGTGAAGGTTCAATGGAAACATCGTATAGTTAAGGAAGCTACTTGGTAGACCGAGAAGACATGGGAGACAAGTATCCCCAATTGTTCGTCAAATCAGGTACAACCTTGTTCACTTTTAGCCTACCTTCCTAAGTTGATCATTTGGGGACGAGTGATGGATAAATTGGTACATATTGTAATGACAAGGTTTCCTCATTCTAGAAATACCAACGAGAAAAAATCGAGGCCGGAAAAACTTTTTCGTAGTATTAGGATTTTCTCAACCTTGTTCAGATTTGGAGGAAATTGAAGTCATCTAGGTGTAGGAAATCTGGTAAAAATCGGGTGGAGTAAATAGGAATTTGATTACATAATCGGTTAGATATCTCGTTAAGGAACCTGTACGACTTTACGGAATTGAATTTGAATAAATAGATCTCCGAGAATCGATAGTAGCGTTAAGGGTATTTTCGAAGCGTAGCAGGTTAAGAGTATGTTGTGAAAGGGGGAAATTGAAAATCCATAGTAGCTCACTGCCTCACTTCATGCCGCTGCAGCGGGATTATTGTCGTTGTAGCGGCACTGCTATAACGGGATGGGTGCCGCTATAGCGGACGAGGCGGAGATTGATTTATAGGATTATTGGGATTTATTAAGACAGATATCACTGGTTAAAAAAGTGCCGCTGCAGCGGTATTGGTGCCGCTGCAGCGATGCTGGTGTAGCAGGATGGGCGCCGCTGTAGCGGGATGATGATTTTTTAATTCGTAAATAAAACCTCTAGTTGACCTTATTTGGCACTTTTCGACTTTTAGAGCTAAGAAGCAAACCTTGGGCGATTTCAACTCATTTTCACCATTCTTAAGGCTAATGGTAAGGTTTTTAGTTCCCGTTTTCATTTTTCAATCCGTAGAACATTTTAGAATGGGTCATAATTGATGGGGAAGGGTTTCTTGATAGAACTTATGGGGGAAACAACCCTTGTTTCGCTAGTTGTTGTCATGAACTTCACCTAGGGTTCATGAATTTTTTAGAATTTTGGGAAAGTAGTGATTTATTTTTTGATTGTCGTATATTGTTGATTGTTTGTAGACCAAGAACAAGTGGAACGAATCCGAAAAGGGAAGGATCAAATTTCTTAGGGTTCCAAGCTTGTTTGGAGGTATGTGATAGTTGTGATTATATGATCAAGTGATATATACTTGTTCTCTCGTCATTGTTATACTTGTATATGTGTGCATGTTGCAATATTGATCATAGAGGTTGAAATGAATCATAACTTAAATGGGTGATCTTGATGTATTATTGTCAAGTGTGATTGGGATCGAATTACTACGTTCCAGCATGCTAACTTTTGGTTCGGATTGCCACGTTCTGACAGCTAAGAATTTGGTTATGGATTCCGTGAGAGGATCAACTATGTGATTAAGCATGTGAAATGTGTTGTTAACTCCTTATGATGATATTGAATATGTTGATATATATGCATGATATTATAATGTTGCTTGACTTCTTATGTTACACTAGTGGGATAGCTGCGTGATCCTACCAGTGCACTGTGGTTGTGTACCGATCCTGCACTTGTTCTTATTTTTGTTGAGTACAGACATCTTCATGCGACTGTTGACAGCCCTCTCTTAGGATATTAGTGATCTCTTCGAGTTCAAGAGTGAGCCACTTCGTTCGGGCTGCCATGAAATTCTCCCTGTCTATGTCCAATCTTTCAGACTAGACTTTTATTTTAAATAGTTCAATAGAATTCTTTGTTAGACTTGATTGTCGTTTCTAGTTTTTGTACATTGACTTTCATATTCTACATTTATCTTCCGCATTGTTAGGTAGTCGTTAGATCCTAATTAATAATGGAACTTAACTTAGTTATTTAACTTGCTTCCGTAATAATTCATCCACTAGTAGTTAATGTGGGTGTCAATTACGACGGTCTAGGTCGTGACAGTTTTATATTGACGTATGTTTCTATTGTTTCATCATTATCATTCAATAAATATACATAACAGTATATAGTGCAATTATAAATAAAATCTACCAATTTTTTTCCCACCATGAGATGATGTTAACTTCATATCACAAATGTCAGTGTAATTGACATGTCTCAAGCGTTCAAGTCTAGGAAGTAAGAAAAGACAGAAATAATGAATTTGAAAAGATCTTCCGTGAGGTAACTTTTTCTAACAATATTTTTGTTTTTTACTTTTTATAACTTTGTCAAATACAGAAATTGTTTCAAAATCAACATCTTGCGAGATGACCTTTTCAGAAGGGTCTTTCCATAACGTTCAATTTGTTAAAGAAATTACCCATGACCATAGTCTTATAGGTCTAATAAGGGCAATATGATCCAAATGTTTATTTCACAACACAAAAATAAAATATCACTTTTCACCAATGCTTTGTCTCTACAAATAAATTTATTTGAATAGACATATCTTTTTATGAAAAATCACAATATTTTAAGTGACACCTTTTTTATTAAAGAATACAATTATTTCGAACGAGTAGTATAATTTTGTGGTTTTATTCTAGTCATATCATATATACTAGTATAGAGAGACTCAACGACCATAATATCAAATATACTCCAAGAATTCTGTGGGTCTAACATATTACAAGAATGTCATTATATTTTCTTGTTCTTATAAATTTTAATTAGATAGTAAGTCTAATTTTGTCTTTATCACAAGTAAAAAAAAAAACATTTGAAACATGTTTTCAAAAATATTTTCAAGTATTTGAAATTATTTTTCACATATTTGTTTTCATGCTTTCAAATTGTATACCATCAAATACACATTGGCAACACGAAGACTTTTTTTTTTTTGAGATTTAATCCATAGAGACACACATTACATGTACAAAAATCACTAATTTTCTGTCACTAGTATTTTTCCCTTTCTATCACAATTATACAAACCATTTACTATTTAGAACACTAACAATAAATTTTCAATCATTATACAACTTGTTTCTAGTTTAACGATGAAATTTTTATATTCTTCTAATCGTCAACCAAATGAACCTCGAATTCTGATGATTTTTTTATATTCTTCTAATCAATTTCATATTCAGACAGAGTAGTAAACCAAAAAGGTTTTAATCTCCAGAAACCTCAAATACAACACTGTTTCTAGTTAACAAAGAAAATTTATCTTTTTCGAATCCTTTAGCCTTAATATTTCTGATGAAGATTTTGTACTTTTCAAGTAAGAATATTCATTCAAACAGAGTATTTAACAAATTGGTGAAATTTCTATATTCTTCGAACCAATGCACAATTAAATTTATTCATGAAGTTCTTATATTCTTTATACCAACGGAGTAAAAAAAAGCAGAAGATATTAGTCTCCAAAAATAAGACACAATCAAATTTCACATGAAGTAGAATACTACAAGAAAAAATTATCTCCTATAAATAGAATACATATTAATGATAATAAAGATACATTCTGAGATCATCACATAATGACAATCTATCCTAACATTTATGAAATAAATTTCATAACTTATAAAGGATAGAAAAAATAATAATCAAGGGAAACAAAAATATAACCATGTTTTTGCTTTCATTGAATCATATTTTATCTGTCAGCATTGATTTCATGCAAGTCACTTTTCTTGCAAATTATTTCTTTCTTTCCTTGTTTTCATCATATTCCAATTTTCCTTAGAAGACATTAAATTTCAACGAGAAACTACACTCATATTCAAATATTGTTAGGATACAAAATATGTTCATTAAAGTGCTCATTTTAGCCTTTATGCATAAATATTTTTTTCATTGAAAAGAAAACTGAAGGGGTGCAATACTTGAATGCACTTGGGAAGAAAATACGATTAATCTTACCCATCCAAGAAAAACTTACCACATAAAATATACTCGGACATATTAAAATACTACTAATTCATCTCAAATCTCTTTTATCATATGATAAAATAATTTTCTTTTTCTTATTATTTTTTCCAACAAAAAGAACATCGAAAATAAAAGTAATTTTCTTACCACTAAAAATACCATCAGTATTAAATTTCTTAAGCCCTGTATTTAGATTATCAAACCGAAACAATAAAAGATTAAAAGAAAAACATAAGAACTATCTGTGTCCACAGAACCCAGTATATGTCCTTAAGAAATTTAATCCCCTCAAGTATCCGAGGTTGCAGATTAGATCCTCCCAAGATAAAACAGATTAACCATTAAAGAAGTAGCGGTACCGCAAACATCGATGATTTCAACGAACTCTAAATGATAGGAACGAACACTCAGAGACACGATTGATCGATTTTGTTTTGTAAGAAATGTATGCGAAAGAAGGTAATAATTCAATGTAGAAAAATGAGAGAAACCATCTCTATTTATAGCCAACAAAGGGTAAAACAACTCTTTGGAAAGAAGACAACCTTTCAGAAAGGTCATGACCCTTTGGATAAGGCACAACCTTTCAAACGGTCAATACCCTTTAGAAAATACACAACTTTTCATAAAGTTCACAGCCTTTCGGAAAAGTTACAACCCTTCATTTTCTTTTGAGACCTTTAGAACCCAACAACAAATAGAGTATAGCTTACTAGGGATCCACATGGATTGAGTAAGACTATCAATGGTCTGCACAAACTCAATCTGATAGTGTCACATTAAGTTATAACTTTTAAATGATTACAAAAATTAATTCAACTCTCAATTTTTTTTATGAATTTTATTTTGAAATTGTTTCGCCGTTGGGGTAACATTCTGAAAAGAGCAATTGATCATATTTTAAATTTTCACCATTATTTTCTTTTTTCAAAAAAAATAAAAACTAACCCACACTGCATTTTTAATCACCCAATTACATTTTAAAAATATATAATTATCTACCCCTTCTCACTTCTCTCTTAAATTGCTATAAATTATTAAATTTACAAAATATTTTTATTAAATTGATTTTCAATATTTACATGGATAAACTTCTTACCAGTTGAAGACAAGCAAAAACAAGTCTCATGTGACGATATTTAAGAAATTAAATGACGATATGATTCAATGTCTAAAATGTAATAAAATATATAAGCATAAACTCGCATCAGACTATACTGAGGATGTCAATATTTATCATAGTCACTTGCTTAGGCGTAATCGTTAAGTTTCATATGCAAATCTTTCTTAAAATTCGATGTTTGAATTATTTAACGTAAAATGGAATTTATTGATTTGCATGTTTTTAAAAATAAAAATTTCAAAAATTAATTGCATTGAATAATAACATTTAATATATTACTATCTCTGCACACGTGTTGAACATGTGTTGCGTAATAATGTAATACATATTTTTATAAATAATATCAACATTATAAAATCAGATAACCCCAAAAGCAGTATTGATAATACGAGGCATACATCAAACATGAAACTATTGGAATTCATAAACCTTTTTTTTTTGAAATTGAAACTACTGGAATTGATAAAGTTTTTTTTCCCTAAAAATTGAAATTTCTACTAGAAATAATAAAGTTTTTAATCAATTATTATTGGGTTGTCAGTGTTTATACCCTCCACATCTTCAGGAACCAATTCAGCTAGAAAATCTTCTCTTAGAATCTGAATTTTGAATTCGATTTTGTCAGAGTTGCACTCTCAGAGTTCAAACACAAGTCCATCCCCCTCTTTTAGATTGTTATCATCCGCAAATTTTTCCCATCCACTAGTAAAATTGTATTTAGTTTTGGATCCACCATAAAACTAGTTCCACTTCTTTCCACCACAAGCAAGGAGTGTAGGGGCTCCAACAAAAGGAAGTTCTTTGTTCATTTTCTTGGGTAACTACTGTCAAACATTCAAAGAAATTTAGCAAAATAAAAGTAAGAATCCAGGAAAACCCAAAGTGTCCATCTCTAACCGTATAAATATATATATCTGAACCTAAACATTGAGCCTAGAACCAAGAACATCTAATCTTGAATGCACCACTCCAAAACTAATATTCTTCCCACACACATGTATTCTGTAAAACTTTAGAAAATGCTAGGTTGAACTACAGCCTAAACATAAAGTTAAATTTAATAAAAATAATTTCCCCAAAGTTAGTCGACCATCTAATTATTTTGGGGGTTTAGGAGTCAAGGTCTACTAGAGGAGTGTCAAGAAAAAAGTGGCAAGCCAAGGTTGCCCTAAAGTTGGAGCTACTGCCTCAAGGCTCCACAGCCACCACCACGGCTCGTGGTCAAAACCACGGTCTGTGGATGGCTTTGTGGAGTTGCCTTGGCCAAGCGAGAGGAGACACATGTGTCTTAGACATTGACCCAACACTAACGAGGGGAACACGGGTCATGGTCCACTCCACGACTCGTGAGGTGGGGCGTAAGACTCACTTAGTTTTTGTAGGAAATGGGGCATTTAGGGGAGCTAATGCCCAAAGCACCACATGTTCCATAACGGCTCATGGCGCACTTGACGAGGGGAAGCAGGGCTCGTGAACTTGACTTAGTTTTTGTAGGAATTGGCAAGCTTGAAAAAGATAATGCCTCCATCCTCACGACAAGCACCACGAGTCGTGGTGCTCCATACGGCTTTTGAGGTATGGCTTATGAACCTGGACGGTTTCTTTTAATGAAGGTTAGTTTAATCATTTAATTTTTAGTCCAATTAATGTGGGGGTGTTTTGGGTAGTTTAGGGGTAAAATATAAATAGGTTTTTATGTCTTCTTCATCCATTTACAAGGCTCAAACTCAAAAACCCAAAATATTTTCCCAAACCGAGTTCTCTCAAATATTTTCCCAAACCGAGTTCTCTCAAATATTTCTCTCTACAAATTTCCTCCATTGAAGAATACCAAACGCTTCAATGATCGGTTTCAATCTCCGAGATTTTCATCCCAATTTCATGGTAAAGCTTCAAACAATGTATGGGAACTTCCATTCATGGGATTTTCCCCCCATAAAGCGCTTCCTCTGCTATTTTCGAAATTAGGAATTTGTTCAAAATTAGGGTTTTGATTCTAACCTTGGGTTCTTCTCGAAAACATTTTATTTATGTTGGTTATCCTATATTATAATGAAATTGACATTTAATTAGGGTTTTTATTGCTAAATTTCCCTTGAACCCATGTGTTTTCCCATGACCCAACTTTATGAAAATTATGATGGGTTTCTGTATGAATTATGAATATGTGGGATAGTATGTATGTGCATTTAGTAATTAATCTTGTTTATTCCATTATTATAGTAGTAATTCTAAGTGTGATTTCAAGATATGATCTATGACCCTTGAAGGGTAAATTGTAAGTGTTGAATCTTGAATTATGGCCTTGAAGGCAATGTATGAAGGCAATCCAATGTCCCAGATTCTTATATATGAATTGTTTGATCCACTTAAAAGGTTGAGGTGCTTATGTCATGACCCAAAAATGGGCGTGATGACACTCGTCTTATTCCACCAAGACAATTCAGCCTAAAGCCCAATCACCTAATTAAGTGAGGAGATAAAATAAAAATCTAATAACAATTTAATTTAATTCAATCCCCAAAACCTGCTTGTCACGTGCACCAAGCTTCTAATGTAAATACTAGAATTGAAATAAAACAACAAGCCTAAAATGTTATTGTCATTCAAGTAAAAACAAAATCATAAACGGAAATAGGAAGGTTTGGTGAGATGACAAACAACTACCTCACAATTCTCCACACGATGCCTCGGAAACAAAGAGAATGGAAGGTATCACGAAGATCCGGGCTCATAAACTACAAAAATTTGTAGAAGCAAGGGGTGAGTACTAAACCACACGGTGCCTAACAAGAAAATCTCGACTCACAAGATAAGTGAACAAAAATATGGGTACTCCTTATACCCTATCCGAACCTCCACACTACAACCTACATAAAAGCAGCCAACCTAACAGTTCACAGTTCACAGTTCACAGAGTACACAACTCAATAAAAACACTCTAACTTATTACAATTCTCAATAACAACTCAATATTCATCAATCACGACTAACAAGGTCAGCAAAACACAAGTTCAACTTCATCAATGATCAAAATGTGCAATGCCATGTATTGCAATGTCAAATACGGTGATACATATGTGACCTAATGATACACACTCGCTGTCTCTCAGTATGGGACCCGTGGGGGATATATCTATCCATGCATCCATCGCGGCGAGCGATACGACCCTCGATAATAATAATCACGGTGCGCGATACATCTCTCGAAATATAAAATCCATCACGGCGACCCTCAAAACGGTACATCCTCTTATCACATGACACTTATCACGACCATGTCTCAGATCAATCCAATAACATGCTCAAAAAAAATGAGGAGATAACCATTTTGATAAAAAGGCACAATTTACAACACTGCAATTGTAATACAATACCAACAAATAAGAAATACGGCTCAAAATTATTCTCAAACATCACACAAGGAAATACACGAATTTCATACGCTTAACAAGGAGTTAGAAATCCACTTACCTTAGCCTATCGAATAATCACTCTCAGACTTGAGTCTTCCCTTTTTGCTGAGCTTCCAAAGAAATATAACTTATTCAAGTAAGTAATCACAATAAAGTTTTGAAACTAACAACACCCATATTACTATAGGCTTAGCCTAAAACCAAAAACTCACTCAAACCAAAAATCATGTTCCTAAGTTTCAAATTTAAGTTTAAGTCTTTATCCCTCCAATTGACATACGTTATTTCATTGAACATCAAGAGATGTGTTTTATATTTGAATTAACTTATCAAGTACACAACTAATTATATAATATGTATAATATTTAGATTATGTATGTAGAGTTCTTGAATAGGAGAAAAACTATCGCAATTGATGAATAAAATGTTTGTACCACTTTTTGAAAATACAAATATAGACAATGTAACAATTACATATCTTTCCTTAAGACTTTGGTGATGAACAACTACAGTAAAATAAAGAATTAATAACAAAATTCATAAACACTAAGAGTCAAATCTTTTTCATTTTAAGATTAAAAATATAATTCATTTCTTTTTTGGATAGAATATACTTGACAATTTATCGTAGGGTTGTACCCTTTCGAGAACAATTATATTATTAAATGTTCAGAATTAGATTATTGACGTAGTTCACCATCGCGCGAAGCGCTGGCAATTTACCTAGTTACATTAATAATAACATTTCAAAGATATGAGCATAATAATTTGTAGAGATTAACAAGGAAATTTAAATTACAGAGAAGGGCCTAACATGCCCCTCAAGTATTTGAATTGGTAAAAACTTACCCTCCATTCACCTATTGGTCCTATAATACCCTTGACGTCCACCTTTCGACTCAAAAAATACCCTTATGTCCAACGTGTAACTCTATTAGGTGATTGGTGGGTAATATTGTACCGAATGTCATAATTTAAAGGCATCTTAGCCCCTTTTCCATAAAAAATAATTTCAAATTACTCAATATATAAGCTCACGTGATTGACTAGATTTTAAATTCATAGTAAATTTAAAATTAGGAAAAGGTTATGCATTCTACTCTCTAAACTGCTCTCCTTTCTCAACCTTTCACTTCGTATCTCTTCCATTTTTTCCTATCAGGGTATTGTCCACAATTTTATTTTTAAAATTTTATGATAAACAAGAGAGAAAAAAAAGGAGGAAAATAATGAGGCATATAAAAATAATTAGGTCAATAAAAGATGACTTAATCAAGCAAATATGTACAAAGATTACATTTTTTGTGTGTACCCATATCAAATATCAAAGAATAAAAAGAATAATTTCTTTTATCCCCATCCTAATCCCATCATCAAAATAATACTAATTAAAAGAATATAAATATGTGAGTTTATTTCATGTTTAAGTCCCGAATATCCTAATTAAGAATAAGAAATTAAAAACAAAGGAATAAAAGAGAAATGAACAAGACATTGTGATAATTGAGAGAATCTATGTTAATGAAAATAATAATATTTTTTGGTGGACAGTTAGTCGGGGTAAGCATGAATTTTAGTTGGATCCCCACTTATGAGCTGGGTTAAGCTATAATATATTGGGGTTGATTAAAAATAGGCCAATAGATAGATGTCATGAAATTATTTTTTCAATATTATTTTCAAATGTATCGGGTCAAAATATGAATCATAAGTGATTTTATAGAAAAATAGAATTTTCAAAAATATCATTTTTATTATTTATTTGAGAAGAATTTAAATTTGAACCAATAACATTAATCAATATAATAAATAAATATTTAATAATTTTACTTTAAGGGAGCTATTAAAAATAAGTGCAAATATGAGTAAAAGGATTAACATCGAGGGTATTTTTGACCCAAAATGTGGACATCAAGGATATTTTAGGGCCGATAAGTGGTGCAGGGTAGTTTTGTATCAATTCAAATATTTGACGGACATTTTATACCCTTCTCTTTTAAAATTAATAATAAGAGTAAATACATAATTCTTTTATATTCTACTTTAGCATATTTTGTTTGTTTTAAGTGTTAATACGGTGTTTAACCCTGGTTTAATATTTTTATGCAATGCATGCAATTTAATACACGAAATCAAACAGTACATAAT
Source organism: Solanum sitiens (assembly GCA_016801875.1). Taxonomy (NCBI): domain Eukaryota; kingdom Viridiplantae; phylum Streptophyta; class Magnoliopsida; order Solanales; family Solanaceae; genus Solanum; species Solanum sitiens. The sequence continues at coordinate 4,637,153 of JABWTJ010000024.1, forward strand.
TAATGCAAGTATCACAAATGCACTCAATCTAACATTATTTTTATACACCAAACGTCTACTTAGACATTTTGAATATGAACTCATTCGATTTAAAATGACTTCCAAATAAAAAAAATATCAAATGTAAAATATAAAAAAATAAAACAAAAATAAGCTAAGCTTCAAAGTCAATTGATTAATATAGGTGGGGACTATAAAATTTTAATATTCTATAGAGATATCATTTAATCGATAAATAAATATTTATTAATTTCAAGAATTGTTTGAGATTTAATGTAGTTTAATTTTTATTATATCAAAATCATTATATGTATCATATTTGTTGGATTGTCCCTATTGCGCAAACCAAAAAACAAGCATGACAAATGTGCTTTTTAGTGAATATATTCGTTGGTTTGGCCACAAAATGCATTGTAGGCGAGTTTTTCTTATCATAGATAATTGCCCAGCCCATAATAGAAATATTGAAGGACTACAAAATGTTGAATTGTTTTTCTTTCCATTCTACATGACATCCAAAATTCAACCTTGTGATGTTCGGATAATAAGAACTTTCAAGGTGTATTATCTTAACAGATTTTATAGTAGGATATTAGACGGATATGAAGTGGGACAAATTGATCCAACAAAGATAAATGTTTTAGATTCTATCAATTTTTCAATCCTTGTTTGGACAACAAATGTTCAGCATGAGACAACGACAAATTGTTTTCGACACTGTAAAATTCGTTTGGGGGATGCAATCTTAGAGAACTTGAATGAACCAACTTGTGAAAATGTCATTCATGCACTTGAGGTCATGATTGAAATCGGTTATCACAATAAAATTGATATGAATAACATGTTGGATTATCCAAGTGAAAGTGATACATGTTCAGAGGTCAAGACCTTAGACCAACGAAAAAAAATAATGTTGATGATGAAGTTGAAGATGCTACTATATCTGAGAAACCAGTACACGTAAGGATACACTTATCGCATCTAAAATTCTTCACAATTCTATAGTGCAGTTGTAAAAGACAACACCAAAGATTTTGGACGCAATAAGAAAAGTTAGTGATAAACTTCAACTAGATTTAAATTTTAAGAAAAAACAGAACACAACAGAGTTATATTTCACTAAATTGTCTTAGATGTATTTGTAATTTTGAAGAATTATGAATTCAAGATATTATTGGGACCATATATTATATAAAGTCTTTTAGAAATATATTATTGTCACGACCTGAGCCTACACCATGGTTGTGGCTGACACTCGAATACCATTGATGGCCCCCAAGCGAACCCTTGGTCTGGCTTACTTAACTCTGCGGAAGACTAAACTCAACTTAATCAAGAAATAAAGCATGATGAAAAGAAACACTTCATATAATATTCTGGCCAAAATGGCACTTATGTATCAACGAGTAAATTAAACTTCAAACTGAACTACTAACTGTCTACGAACCCTCTAACTTACTGATATGGATGTGGAGACAGACCCCTCAACATCCTAAAACCAAACTAGTAAAGCAAATGAAAGGATGTCCTCCGGAATGCAAGGAGGCTCACCACTAACTCTGGAGCTCAATCTAGATCAACGAAGCGCTGCGTCCTGATCCAGGTTACATGTGTCTGCATCATAAAACGATGCAGGCCAACTGGCATCAGTACATTGAATGTACGAGTATGCGAGTGGAGTGCTAAACACAACTATAAAGCTTGAAATAGACTAAAAATGAACTTACCTTGGATATGCTCAACTCATAAGATGACAAATCAATATATAACAATAAGAATATATGCAATATATATAAGGATGGTAAAAATAGTGTAAACTGTTAGTTCATTAAAGATCAAACAATAATAAACTCAACATTACTTGTACATGAAAGTAATATAGTTTTCTGTGGGAGTTTGTCTAACCGACAACAATAATTATGAGCCTAATTGATGATACAACGTCTTGTCCACGCTGCCAGAACTGTCCTATACTTTGTTGTCGCATAGGACACCCTCAACCTAGTGGATCCACTGGCTAAACTTACGTGATCATCTAAAAAGTATTACACTTTAATACTCATGATGGCATAATGGTTTACATAGGGACTTGAGTTATCTAAACTCTCATTCCCACATCGGTGCTCAATACTACTCCCAAAACATACTTTAGCTCATACTTTTAATAAAACTTTCTTTCTTTGGGTTGAGATAATTTACTGAACCCTTTAGCTTTAAAATGCTCCTTTGGGAAACAATGTTCCCCTCTTTAGTTCAAAACTCTTTTTGGAACTTCTTAGTTCCCTTTTAACTTAAATGTGAAACATTTATCAACTTTTAGGGAATACTTAGTCCCCCTTACAACATAAGAGAAATGAACTCAACTCTTGCTCTTTACTTAACTTCAAACTTTAACTCTTAGGGAATACTTAGTTCCCTTATAGCTTTTGAGAATTTAACTCAACTCTTTTCTCTTTGCTCGACTTGTAACTTGAGCCTTAAATCAAAGTTAAAATGATTGTTTAATACTCTTTGAAAACTTTAAGCACTCACTTTGACTTGCTTCATAACTTTTAAACTTGACTCTTAACTTTTTTGACTTTGGTCTTAGCTTCCCTTGAATGGGTTATGGATTCAAGGTTTTGATTTGAGTTCTTTGGATGATTTCTAGGTATTTAGAAATCATTTGAAGTAGTTGGAATCCATAACCCATTCAAGGGAAGCTAAGATCAAAGTCAAAGAAGTTAAGAGTCAAGTTTAAAAGTTATGAAGCAAGTCAAAGTGAGTGCTTAAAGTTTTCAAAGAGTATTAAACAATCATTTTAACTTTGATTTAAGGCTCAAGTTACAAGTCGAGCAAACAGAAAAGATTTGAGTTAAATTTTCAAAAGTTATAAGGGAACTAAGTATTCCCTAAGAGTTAAAGTTTCAAGTTAAGTAAAGAGCAAGAGTTGAGTTCATTTCTCTAAAGTTGTAAAGGGGACTAAGTATTTCCTAAAAGTTAATAAATGTTTCACATTACAGTTAAAAGCGAACTAAGAAGTTCCAAAAAGAGTTTTCAACTTAAGAGGGGAACATTGTTTCCAAAAGAAGCTTTTTAAAGCTAAAGGGTTCTGTAAATTATCTCAACACAAAGGAAGGAAGTTTTATTAAAAGAATAAGCTAAAGTATGTTTTGGGAGTAGTATTGAGCACCGATGTGGGAATGAGAGTTCACATAACTCAAGTCCCCATGTAAACCATGTAGCCATCATGGTTATTAACGTGTCATACTTTTTAGATGATCACATAAGTTTAGCCAGTGGATCCACTAGGTTTAGGGTGTCCCATGCGATGGCAAAGTATAGGACAGTTCTGGCAGTGTGGACGAGACGCAGTATCATCACTTAGGCTCATAGTGATGGTTGTCGATTAGAGAAACTCCCATATAAAACTATATTACTTTCATGTATATGTAATGTTGAGTTTATTATTGTTTAATCTTTAATGAAATAAGAGTTTACACTGTTTTTACCAGCCTTATATATATAACATATGTTCTTATTGGTATATATTGAGTTGTCATCTTATGAGTTGAGCAGATCCACGGTAAGTTCATTCTTACTCTTTTTCAAGCTTTATAGTTGTGTTTAGCACTCCACTCGCATACTCGTACATTCAATGTACTGATGCCAGTTGGTCGACATCATTTTATAATGCAGACGCACGTAACCAATATCAGCACGCAGCGCTTCGTTGATCCAGATTGAGCTCCAGAGTCAGTGGTGAGCCTCATTGCATCCCGGAGGACATACTTTCATTTGTTTTACTAGTTTAGTTTTTAGGATGTTGAGGGGTCTGTCCCAACATCCATATCAGTCAGTTAGAGGCTTCATAGACAGTTAGTAGTTCAGTTTGGAGTCTAATTTACTCGTTTAGACTTAAGCGTCATTTTGGGCAGAATATTATATGAAGTATTTCCTTTCATCATGCTTTATTTCTTGATTAAGTTGATTTTAGTCTTCTGCTGAGTAAAGTAAGTCAGGCCAAGGGTTCGCTTGGGGGTCAACAATGGTCTTCGAGTGCCGGCCACGTCCAGGGTGTAGAATCAGGGCATGATAGTAATATATTTCCAAAAGACCCTATATAATATATGGTTCCATTAATATCATGAATTAATAATTCTTCAAAAGTACAAATAAATCTAAGACAATTTAGTGAAATATTACTCTGTTGTGTTCTGTTTTTTTCTTAAGATTTGAATCTAGTTGAAGTTTATCTTTAACTTTTCTTATTGCATCCAAAAGCTCTGGTGTTGTCTTTTAGAACTGCACCATAGAATTGTGAAGAATTCTAGATGCAATAAGTGTTTCCTTACGCGTACTGGTTCCAAAGATATAGTATCATCTTCAACTTAATCATCAACATTATTTTTTTCCGTTGGCCGAAGCTCTTTACCTTTGAACATGTATCACTTTCACTTGGATGATCCAACATGTTATTGATATCAAGTGTATTGTGTAACCGAGATCAATCATGACCTCAAGTTCATGAATGACATTTTCACAAGTGGGTTCATTCAAATTCTCTGAGATTGCATCCCCCCAACGAATTTTACAGTGTCGAAAACAATTTATTATTGTCTCATGCTGAACATTTGTTGTCCAAATAAGGATTGGAAAATTGATAGAATCTAAAACATTAATCTTTGTTAGATCAATTTGTCCCACTTCATAGCCTTCTAATATCCTACTATAAAATCTGTTACGATAATACATCTTGAAAGTTCTTATTATCCTAACATCACAAGTTGAATTTTGGATGTCATGTTGAATGGAAAGGAAAACAATTCAACATTTTGTAGACCTTTAATATTTATATTATGCGCTGGTCAATTATCTATCATAAGAAAAACTCTCCTTCCATGCATTTTGTGGACCAAACCAACAAATATATTCACCAAAAAGCACACTTGCCATCCATGTTTTTTGGTTTGCGCGATAGGGACAATCCAATAAATATGATACATATAATGATTTTGATATAATAAAAGTTAAACTTCATTAAATATCAAACAATTATTTAAATTAATAAATATTTATTTACAGATTAAATAATTTCTATATAGAATAATAAATTTTTATAGTCCTACCTATATTAATCAATTGACTTTGGAGCTTAGATTATTATTTTTTTTAATTTTAAATCTGATAATTTTTTATTTTGAAGTCATTTTAAATCAAATGAGTTCATATTCAAAATTTATAAGGAGTTGTTTGGTGTATAAAAATAATGTTAGATTGAGTGCATTAGTGATACCTGCATTAATTATGTTGTTTTTGGTTTGGTGTATTAAATTGCATGCATTGGTTAAAAATATTAATTTACAAAAAATACTCTCCACAATTATGATGGAAAAGATGTAAATAGAGTATTGAGGGGTACATAATTGAGTCTTTAACCATGTTACTGCATGCGTTAAATCACTTGTATTACTAATATCCAAAATATCATGGTATTAGTAATACATACCTTAATATACAATAGAATGTATATTAATAATGCAAGTATTACTTATATATAGGTTGAAAAAAGTATACCAAACAAGATAATATTAATACATAGACTTAATGCATGCATTATTTATCCTTATACAATCTACCAAACGATTCATTATTAATAATGGATTAGTATTTATCAGTTACCACTCTATCTCAAACTTTAGTAGGAATTGATTTACTTACTTTTTAAAAGACTTTCACTTGATATATGACATTCGTTTTGAGGTGCAATAATCCGGTGCACATCGAAAAGCCCTATCTTGAGGGTTAAATGCTTTTTTTTTTACCAAAAATAGTTTATGTGCCTTTCCATTATATTGGTTGCAATACAAATATATTGATCATTATAGCGATTACGTACTCTATTCTAGTGATAAGAACGCAATGTCTGAATTAGATACACATCACGAGTTTGAACATATTACATCCAAAGAGGAACTGAAATCTCACATGTATGACTGAGCAGAAAAAAGATGAAGGAGATACATAAATTAAAGAGACAAACATGGTTAAGCACTGTATTAACACTTGGAAGAAACAAAATATCCTAAAGTAGAATATAAAGAATTATGTATTTATTGTTATTATTAATTTTAAAGGAGAAGGGTATAAAATGTCCCTCAAGTATTTAAATTGATACAAAACTATCCTCGTCCACCTATAGGCCCTAAATTACCCTTGATATCCACATTTTGGCTCAAACATACCCTCGATGTTAATCCTTTGACTCACATTTGCCCTTATTTTTAATAGCTTCCTTAAAGTACAATTATTAAATACTTATTTATTATATTTCTTAATGTTAGTGGTTAAAATTTAAACTCTTCTCAAATAAATAATAAAAATTATATTTTTGAAAATTCTATTTTTCTATAAAAATCACTTATGATTCATATTTTGACCTGATACATTTGAAAATAATATTGAAAAAATAATTTCATGATATTTATATATAGAACTATTTAAAATAAAACCCAATATATCATAGCGTAATCCAACTCATAAATGGAGATCTAACTAAAATCCATGCTTACCCCGACTGACTGTCCATCTAAAAATATTATTATTTTCATGAACATAGATTTTTATCTCAATTATCAAAATGTCTTGTTCATTTCTCTTTTATTACTTTGTTTTTAATCTCTTATTTTTAATTAGGATATTCGTAACTCACACGTGAAATGAACTCACATATTTATATTCTTTTAATTAGTATTATTTTCATGATGGGATTAGGATGGGGATAAAAGCATAATTATTTTTATTCTTTTATTTTTAATTTTCGGTACACACAAAAAATGCAATCTTTGTACATATTTGATTGAGTAATTCATCTTTTATTGAACTAATTATTTCTATATGCCTCATTATTTTCCTCTTTTTTTTTTCTCTCTTGTTTATCATAAAAAAAATTTAAAATAAAATTGTGGAAAATACCCAGATAGAAAAAAATGGAAGAGATACGAAGTGAAGGGTTGAAAACGGACCAGTTTAGAGAGTATAATGCCTAACCTTTTTCTAATTTTAAATTTACTATGGAATTCAAAATCTAGTCAATCACATGAGCTTATATATTGAGTAGTTTTAAATTATTTTTTATGGAAAAGGGTCTAAGATGCCCTTAAATTATGAGATTCGGTACACTATTACCCTCCAACCACCTAATAAGTGTTACACGTTGGACATAAGGGTATTTTTTGAGTCGAAAGGTGGACGTCAAGGGTATTTTAAGACCGATAGGTGGATGGAGGGTAATTTTTTACCAATTCAAATACTTGAGGGGCATGTTAGGCCCTTCTCTGTAATTTAAATTTTCTTGTTAATCTCTTACACATTATTATGCTCATATCTTTGAAAATTTTATTATTAATGTAACTAGGTAAATTGTCCGCACTTCGCGCGATGTTGAACTACGTCAATAATCTACTTTTGAACATTTAATGATATAACTGTTTTCGAAAGGGTACAACCCTACGATAAATTGTCAAGAATATTCTATCCAAAAAAAGAGATGAATTTTTTAATCTTAAAACGAAAAAGATTTGATTCTAAGTGTTTATGATTTTTTTAATTAATTCTTTATTTTATTGTAGTTGTTCATCACCAAAGTCTTTAGGAAAGATATGTAATTGTTTCATTGTCTATATTTGTTTTCAAAAGCGGTACATACATTTTATTCATCAATTGCGATAGATTTTCTCCTATTCAACTACATACATAATCCAAATATTATACATCTTATATAATTAGTTGTGTACTTGATAAGTTAATTCAAATATAAAAATACATCTCTTGAAGTTCAATGAAATAACGTATGTCACTCAAATACTTTTGATTAAATTATGTCTTGGCATGTTCCTTATTCAAAATCATACGCAGTCGATGACACTACTTTGATAGACAAAAGACATATTTTGTTGTTTATGTTTAGATGAATATAGTTAAAACTTTGTTTTTTGGACTTTTAATCTAAAATTTATAAGAAGATATTATTTCTTTAATATTTTATTGATATAGATTCATGCTACTTTGAGGGGTAATTCATTGACTCCAACCAAACATTTGTACTCCAAACATTTGATTAAGGTTAAGTACAATACTTACCATCCCACTACATTCCTTTGTTTTTTGGATGTCACTTATTGATTGAATGTATCAATAAGATACAAAGTTGAATAAATAAAACACCATAACTTTTGAACACTGAAAGTCCCTTCTTAGACATCCCAACACCAATAGTCAAGTGATTACATCAAACTCTTGATTAACATAAATTTACTTCAATATAATGATAAAACAAATAAACATAAACAACAAATTTTAAAACATGTACTCAAAAACAAAAATTTATAACATAAGCATAAATTAATGTCTGTAAAAGACATACCAGGATCTGTAATAATAAAATGAAACATAATAGTCTTTGTATGTATTCTTTACTAGCATATTGTTCTCTAACTTTGAACATATACTTCATTCGTTTCCCAAAGAATGACCTGGTTTGACTTGGCACAGAGTTTAACAGTATAAAAATAACTTTTGTATCTTGTGGTCATAAATTAAAGTTAGGTTAAATGTACAAAATTTCTCTTTGATCTTGTGGCCTTAAATATGTCACGTGAAAAGATGAAATTAAAATGTTACCATAAAAAAAAGGTCTTTCTTTTTGAAACTGACTAAAAAGGAAAGGAGGTCTCTTTTTGGATTAGAGGGAGTACAATAGTTTTTATTATACTTCATTATCAATGGTTATAATGAAGTGTTAGAAGAAAATAATAAACTACACATGAATTAAATGTGCACGTCTTTTATTCACACAACAAAACTAATTGATTTGTTGTTGCTATATAATTTTAGTGGATCCTTGGCAGAGAAACTAAGGAAACATTAAATGGGTTAGATGACCCTTAGTAGAAGTCATTAGGATAGTAGTTAGTAATATTTTTATTTAACTCTCTTTTAATTCAAGTGTTTGTAAAAATAAATAAATAATAATAATTGAAAAGTGATGTAAAGTGAGAAATATAATTAATGTTGTGACCGTAGTAATGAAATTACCGCATGGCATTATTGAGAATTCGAGGTTAAGCTATAAAGTTTAGTTATTCAAAGTTGTTGTTTGACATATATTGTCTAATTGTATTTATGATTTAAATTTTTGTATATGAAGATAGGTAAGTAATTATTAGTATTGTATTATATACCACTACAATTATGTCAATTTGAGGGATAAAGACTTAATCTTAAGTTTGAAACTTAGGAACGTGATTTTTGATTTGAGTGAGTTTTTGGATTTAGGCTAAACCTATAGTAATATGGGTGTTGTTAGTTTCAAAACCTTATTGTTATTATTTACTTGAATAGGTTATATTGCTTTGGAAGCTCAGACAAACGGGAAGGCTCAAGTCCCGGAGTGATTATTCGATTGGCTAAGGCAAGTGGATTTCTAAACCCTTGTTAAGTGTATGAAATTCGTGTATTTCCTTGTGTGATGTTTGAGAATGATTTGGAGGTTTATTGCTTATTTGTTGGTGTTGAATTACAATTGCATTGTTGTAAATTGTGTCTTGTTATCAAATTGGTTATCTCCTCATTTTTATTTGAGCATGTCATTTGCATTGATCTGATACATGGTTGTAAAAAGTGTTATGTGATAAGAGGATGTACCATTTCGAGGGTCGTATCGCGCCGCAATGGATATTCTATTTCGAGTGACATATCATGCGCCGTGATTACTATTATCGAGGGTCATATCGTACGCTGTAATGGATGCATGGATAAATATATCCCCATGGGTCCCATACTGAGCGACAGCAGGTGTGTATCATAAGGTCAGACATGCATCACCGTATTTTACATTGCAATTCATGGCATTGCACATTTTTATCATTGATGAACTTGAACTTGTGTCTTGCTAACCTTGTTAGTGTTTTTCTGTGAAACTCGTGATTGATGAATATTGAGTTGTTATTGAAAATTGTAATAAGTGTGAGTGTTGTTATTGAGTTGTGTACTTTGTGAAATGTGAACTGTTAGGTTGGGCTGGTTTTAAGCAGGTTTTAGTGTGGAGGTCCGGATAGGGTGTAAGAAATACCCGTATTTTTATTCTCTTATGTTGTGTTTAGAGGTTTACTTGTTGGGTACCGTGTGGTTTGGTACTCACCCCTTGCTTCTACAATTGTTTTTGTAGGTTAGGAGCCCAGCTCTTCGTGATACCTTCCATTCTCTTCATTTCCGAGGCATCGCGTGGAGAATTGTGAGGTAGTTGTTTGTCATCTCAGCGAACGTTCCTACTCCCATTTATGTTTTTATTTTTACTTGAAAGACAATGTCATTTTAGACTTGCTATTTTATTTCAATTCTAGTATTTACATTAGAGGTTTGGTGCACGTGACAACCAGGTTTTGGGGATAGAATTTAGTTGAATTAGTATTGAATTTTTATTTTGTTTCCGCACTTAATTAGATGATTGGGTTTTAGGCTGATTTGTCTTGGTGGGATAAGACGAGTGTCATCACACCCATTTTTGGGTTGTGACATAAGCACCTCAAACTTTCAAGTGGATCAAACAATTCAAAATTAATTGCATTGCATATTAGCATTTAATATATTTTATCTCTGCACAATGTATTGCGTAATAATGTATTACATTTTTTTATAAATAATATCAACATTATTAAAACACAAAACCCAAAAAGCATTATTGATAAAATGATGCATACGTCATACATGAAACTATTGGAATTGATAAAGTTTATATTTTTTGAAGTTGAAACTACTGGAATCGATAAGTTTTTTTCCTAAAAAATTAAATTTCTGCTAGAAATGATAAAGTTTCTTATGAATTATTATTGGGTTGTCGGTGATTATACCCTCCACATCTTCAGGAACCAATTTAGCTGGAAAATCTTCTCTTGGAATTTGAATTTTGAATTCAATTTTGTAGGAGTTGCACTTTGAGAGTTCAAACACAAGTCCATCCCCATCTTTAAGATTGTTATCATCCACAATTTTTTCCATCAAGTACTAAATTTATATTTAGTTTTGGCTCCACCATAAAACAAGTTCCATTTCTGTCCACCACAAGTAAAGAATGTAGGGACTCCAGCAAAAGGAAGCTCATTATTAATTTTCTTGGGCAAGTAGTGTCAAACATTCAAAGAAATTTAGCAAAATAAAAGTCAAGAATCCAGAAAAACCTGAAGTGTCCAGCTCAAACCTTATAAATATATATATTTGAACCTAAACATTAAGCCTATACCCTAGAACATCTAATATTGAATGCATCAATCCAACACTGAAATACCCCACCCCACCCCCCGGTATTTTTCCCTAAGTTAGTAGACCATCTTATCATTTTAGAGGGTTTAGGAGTCAAGTCCTAATAGACGAGTGCCAAGCAAAAGGGGAAATCCAAGGCCAAAAACCTAGGCTTCCCCAAATATGGAGCTACTGCCTCAAGGCTCCACAGCTACCACATCGGTTCGTGATCAAGACCACGGTCAGTGGAAGGCTCCGTGGAGTTTCCTTGTCCAAGATAGAGGAGCCCCAAGTGTCCTAGACACTACCTCAACCCTTACGAGGGAACTAAGGGTCGTGGAGCACTCCACAACTCGTGAGTCGTGGCATGAGACTCACTTAGTTTTTGTAGGAAATGGGGAATTTAGGGGAGCTACTGCCTAAAGCACCACAGGCACCAGAACAGGCCGTGGTGCACTTGACAAGGGGAAGGAGGGCTCGTGAACTTGACTTAATTCATATACGAGTTGGCCAGATTGAAGAGGCTGCTGCCTCAATCCTCACGACAAGTACGGCGAGTCGTGGTGCTCGATACGGCTTGTGAGGTGTGGGTCGTGAACCAGTACGGGTTCTTTTAATGAAGGTTAGTTTAGTCTTTTACTTTGAAGTACAATTAATATGGGGTGTTTTGGGTAGTTTAGGGGTATAATATAGATAGGTTTTTAAGTCTTTTTCATCCATTTACAAGACTCAAACTCAAAAACCCAATATATTTTCCCAAACCCAATTCTCTCTCTAAAAATTTCCTCGATTGAAAAACACCAAAAGCTTTAAGGATAGGGTTCAATATCCAAGATTTCATCTTAATTTTGTGGTAAAGCTTTAAACAAGTTATGGGAACTTTCGTTCATTGGATTTCTTTCCCCATGAAGCCCTTCCTCTACTAGTTTTGAAATTGGGAATTTGTTCAAAATAGGGGTTTTGATTCTAACCTTGGGTTCTTCTCAAAACATTTTCTTTACGTTAGTTATCCTATATTATAATGAAATTAACGTTTAATTAGGGGTTTTATTGCTAAATTTCCCTTGAACCCATGTGTTTTCCCCATACCCCCAACTTTATGAAAATTATGATGACTTTCTTTATGAATTATGAATATGTGGGATACTATATATGTGGATTTAGTAATTCATATTTTTTTACTCCATGATTATAGTAGTAACTCTAAGTGAGATTTCAAGATATGATCTATGACCCTTAAAGGGAAAATTGTTAGTGTTGAATTTTGAATTATAGCCTTGGAGGCAATGTATGAAGGTAATCCTATGTCCAAGATTCTTATATATGAATGGTTTGATCAACTAGAAAGGCGTAGGTGCTTACTTATATACATTTATCTATGAAGTTATGTTCCACTTGAATGGTGCAAATCTAATGAATAAGATGTGAGATATGGTATTGTTGAAAGACTAGTTTCCTTTACTATTAGACATAACTATGTATTAATTGTCTTGGATGATTATATGATGATTCTAAGGTGAAAGGTAGTTGTCACCATGTTGAATCCATGAGCTACGTATGAGTTGGGTTGAATTAAGGGTAATTTACTCTTTCACATATGAATTACAATTCACCTTAACTATGTATAAGTTGGAGAGTAATTCTTAGCACCGAGAAGATATGACAAATGATGTCAAGACTTCCCGCTAGTTTAGGTAGGGTATTCTACATATGCTCTATTGATATGGAAACTCTCCCGCTAGTTCAATAGTCTGCGCTTTTAGAAGAAATCTTCCTATCCCATAACTATGTGCCCGTATAGGTCTTAGCTAGTGGATCCACATTATAGGCATATATGTTTAGTTCTACCTTAGGAAAGTAGGAAGCCTTCTTTCGGTGTGGGTTTATATGACACCGGATTCCATGTAGCTCACATGGTCTATGTCGGTTAAGGTAATTCTCCCTATGTAATAAGATAATGCATATGACTTGAACCATAGTTGTGATTACTTCATAAGTCTACTTTGTAGTAGTGGGGGTATGTGACTTCACTTTTTACATCGCACAAGTAGTCTTTGAAAGAGATTATGGGTGGGTCCATGATGCTATGGTAAGACATAAAGGTATCATATACGTTTATTGGGTTATTGTTAACATATGACTCTCTTTTTATATATGTGATGAACATGGTTATTCACTTATGTATGATTGTAGATTATGATGGGATCTGAAGTTTATATGCGTAACAAAGGTGATTCTAAATGGATACTTAGTATAGTTGGTATTATGGGATGCCAGCTATGCATTGCACAAGTATGCTTTAAGGGTTGCTAAGGTGATGGTCCTACTATGTTTGGAAAAATCGTATAGAATGCTATTATTACTTGTCTTATGTCCTTATGTGCATAAATGGTTTTCCAACTTATTAAATGCATTATTTTCACTAAAATGCCGTTTTAGCATAATGAAGTATTTTTATGCATGTTTCTATACTTAGTGCTTTTGTACTAATCCCTTATCTTCTACATATCCAATGAGTGTATGTTTGGGACGTTGAGGTGCTCTTAGTCCATTCTCGAAGAAAACTTGGGTTTCTACCTCCAAGTTTTGGTGAATCCTCAATTCCGAGCACGGGATGTTATTGATTCTAGTTCTAGTTTACTTTCCTTATTAAGGACTATATTGTATCTCCTTAAGCTAAGACTTACTATTGATGTAACAGTTGAGTCCTAACTTTCGTACTCTTATGTTTAGATGGTGTAATGAGACAATTCTAGATTCATATTTTTCATATATAAAGAAAGTTGTACTTCTATTGTAAAAGTTTTAAGTTTTCCGCATTATTCTTATGTGTTGTGTAATGATGGTTAAGGGCTTGTATGAGACCCCTTCGGAGTCAAGTACGTTGTGTCACTCGTAGAGGGTAGCCCGGGTCGTGACATATTCAATACCATAGAAATGATTTTTCTACAATTGAAAAAAGAAAAAGAAGACATTTCTAGAAAATCAAATATCTTATTTATAAAAATGAAATTGTGACTACTAAAGTTTTTAAAGGGATAGGAAATCATTTCTCCATCCAATACCCATAGTCCCACTAAATTCATATCCACCCCAAAAAACCCAACACTAGTTTATGAAGCGTCCTAACAAAGATGATTTTGTATCACCACAAAACTTCTTGTTAAGGATGAGAATCATCACTACAAAGAATAATTTGTGAATAAATACAAACAAAAAGAGGAGGTTTTATGTAGAAATAGGAGGGAGAAAATGAGAGTTACCAGACTGTAGATGGGCTTGACAATGCTCTTAGTAAGAATCATACCAACAAAGGGTTTATCAGAAAGTGGCAAGTATTCGTAATTATTGATTTGTGTTCTTTTAGTGATTTCATTCATGATGAATTCACCTTTTTGGTTTGAAACTTGTTCAGAAGACAATCCACCCTAAAATATAATAATGAAAAGAGAAGATAAGTTCTATAATCAACAACGGAGGTTTGAGAGAAAGAAAATTAGAAACATATAAATTTGTTAAGAATGATCACCCAATCATTCTTAACAAATTTATATGTTTCTACTTTTATTTCTCCCAAAACTCCGTTGTTGATTATACAACTTATCTGCTCTTTTCATCAACGAAGGTTTGAGAGAAAGAAAAGTAGAAACATATAAATTTGTTAAGAATGATCTCCCAATCATTCTTAACAAATTTATATGTTTCTACTTTTATTTCTCCCAAACCTCTGTTGTTCATTATAGAACTTATCTGCTCTTTTCATTATTATTTTTTAAGGTGGATCGTCTTCTGAACAAGTTTCAAACCAAAAAGGTGAATTTATCATGAATGAAAGAACTGGAAGAACATAAATCAATAATGATGAATGTTTTCCACTCTCTCATAAACCCTATGTTGGTATGATTCTTACTAAGAGCAGTGTCAAGCCCATCTAGAGTTTAATAACACTCATTTTCTCCCTCCTATTTCTATATAAAACTCCCTCTTTTTATTAGTATTTATACACAAATTATTCTTTGTAGTGGCGATTCTTATCATTTACTAGAGGTTTTCTGGTGATATAGAATTGTGTTTGTTAAGTCGCTTCATAAACTAGTGTTGGGTTTCTTAGGGTGGATATGAATTTAGTGGGACTATGGGTATTGGATGGAGAAATGATTTAATATCCCTTTACAAACTTTATTAGTCAGAATTTCATTTTTATAAATAAGAGATATTTCAATTTCACAAAAGGTCTTCTTTTTCTTTTTTTCCAATTGTAGAAATGTCATTTACATGGTATTGAATATGTCACGACCCGGGCTATCACCTAGGAGTGACACAACGTACTTGACTCTAAAGGGTTCTCATACAAGCGCTTAACATATCATCATTACGTATGACATAAGAATAATGCAGAAAAATTAAGACTTTTACAATAGAAGTACAACTTTCTTCATATATGAAAAATAGGAAGCTAGACTTGTCTCATTATACCATCTAAACATAAGAGCACGAGAGTTAGGACTCAACCCTTACATCAATAGTAAGTCTTATCATAAGGAAATACAATATAGTTCTTAACAAGGAAAGTAAAGTATAACTAGAATCAATAACATCCTGTACTCGGAATTGAGGACTCACCAAAACTTGGAGGTAGCAACCTAAGTTTTCTTCAAGAATAGACTAAGAGAACCTCAACGGGCCGAACCTACACTCATAGGAGATGTAGAAGAAAATGGGTTAGTACAAAAGCACTATGAAAACATGCATAAAATACTTAATTATGTTGAAAAAGACATTTTAGTGAAAATAATGTGTTTATTAAGTTGGAAAACCATATATGCACATAAGGACATAATAAAAGTCTAGCGTTCTCATATGATTTTTAGTAACATAGTAGGGCCACCACCTTAGCAACCCGTAAAGCATACTTGTGCAATACATAGTTGACATCCCATAATACCAACTATACTAAGTATCCATTTAGAATCACCTTAGTTACATATATCAACTTTAGATCCCATCATAATCCACAATCATACATAAGTGAATAAACATGTTCATCACATATACATAAGGAGAGTCATATCTTAACAATAAACCAATCAACGTATATCATACCTTCATGTCTTACAATAGCATCATGAACCCACTCATAATTTCCTTCAAAGACCACTTGTGTAATATAAAAAGTGAATTCTCATACCCACACCCCTACTAAGTAGACTTATCATGAAATCACAAGTGTGGTTCTAGTCAAATTCATTATCTTATTACATAGGGACAATTGCCTTAACCGACATAGACCATGTGAGCTACATGGAATCCAGTGTCATATAATCCCACACCGAAAGAATGCGTCCTACTTGCCTAAGGTAGAACTAAACATATATAGCTATAATGTGGATCCACTAGCTAAATCCTATACGACTACATAATTATGGGATAGGAAGATTGTTTCTAGAAACCCGCCATTTTGAACTAATGGGAGAGTTTCCATCTCATTAGAGCATATTTAGAAGACCCGGCCTAAACTATAGGGAAGGTCTCTACCTCATTTGTCATATCTGCTCGGTGCTAAGCATTATTCTCCAACATATACATTGTTAAGGTGAATTTTAATTTTATATGTGAAGGATTACATTACCCTTCATTCAACCCAACTCATACATACCTCATGGATTCAACATGGTGAGAACTACCTTTCACCTTAGAATCATCATATATTCATCCAAGAAATTTTATACATAGTCATGTGTAATTGTAAAGGAAACTAGTCTTTCAACAATACCATATCTAACACCTTAGACATTGGATCTTCACCATTCAAGTGGAACAAAACTTCATACATAAATACATTAAAGTAAGTTGTAATGAACCGGAAGGTCATTTTTAGAATTTTTGACTATTCATTTAACGAGAGTGAACTAATTGATGGTTAATTATTAAATAACTAATTTTAATTAATGCCTAATGAGTTAAAGTGAATCAAATTATTAGGGTTAAGAATTTTTGGTCATAATTTAAGAAAGAAAAAAAAGGATCGGGTTTACCTAGTGCAAGCGGTGGCCGGTGTCGAAGTGACTGCTTCACGTACATGTAAGTGTTAACATACCTTCATCTTCCACACGAAACTTCCATAAACAAAATTGAGCTTCACTACCGTAGGCCCCACTATCACATGTAGATTTGACAAGAATTGCACCAAGGATTCCATCTTAGTGATTAAGTAATTATGGCCCACTTGTTTGATAATATTGAAGTTATCATTGGGAAGGGAAGTATACTTTATTGAATAAAATAATAGTCTTTGTATGTATTCTTTACTGGCATATTGATTTCTGACTTTGAATATATGCTTTCTCTGTTTCACAAATAATGACCTGGTTTAATTTGGCATGGAGTTTAAGAGTATAAAGAAAAATTTTATATCTCGTGGTCTTCAATTAAAATTCTGTTAAATGTACAAAAATATCCTTTGATCTTGTGGCCTTAAATATGCCACGTGGAAAGCTGAAATTAAAATGTTACCAAAAAAAGAAAGAGGTCATTCTTTTTTAAACAGATTAAAAAGGAGAGGAGATAATTCCTTTTGGAACGAAGAGAGTATAATTGTTTTAATTGTACTTCATTATCAATTGTTATAATAAAGTGTTAGAAGAAACACGTCTTTTAATATTCACACAACAAAACTAACTGATTTTTTTGTTGCTATATAATTTTAGTGGATCCTTGGCAGAGAAACTAAGAAAACATTAAATGGGTTAGATGACCCTTAGTGGAAGTCATTAGGAGTAATATTTTATTAAACTCTATTTTCATTCAAATTTTTTTTAAAATAAATGAATAATAATAATTTAAAAGTGATGTAAAGTGAGGGTTAATAATTAATGTTGTTACCGTAGTAATGAAATTACTGCTTGGCATGATTGAGAATTCGAGGTTAAGCTATTAAGTTTAGCTATTCAAAGTTGTTGTTTGACATATATTGTCTAAATGTATTTATGATTTAAATTTTGGTATATTAAGATAGGTGATTAATTATTAGTTTTGAATTATATTAATACCACTACCATTATGTCAATTGGAGGGATAAAGATTTCATCTTAAGTTTGAAACTTAGGAACGTGATTTTTTGGTTTGAGTGAGTTTTTGGATTTAGGCTAAGCCTATAGTAATATGCGTGTTGTTAGTTTCAAAACCTTATTGTCATTATTTACTTGAATAGGTTATATTACTTTGGAAGCTCCGTGAAAAGGGAAGTCTCAAGTCCCAAAGTGATTATTCGATTGGCTAAGGCAAGTAGATTTCTAAGCCCTTGTTAAGCGTATGAAATTCGTGTATTTCCTTGTGTGATGTTTGAGAGTGATTTGGAGGCTTATTGCTGATTTGTTGGTGTTCTATTACAGTTGCATTGTTATAAATTGTGCCTTGTTATCAAAATGGTTATCTCCTCATTTTTATTTGAGCATGTCATTTGCATTGATCTGAGACATGGTTGTGAAAAGTGTTATGTGATAAGAGGATATACCATTTCGAGGGTCGTATCGCGCCGCGATGGGTATTTTATTTGAGGAACGTATCACACTCCGTGATTACTATTATCGAGGGTCATATCGCACGCTGTAATGGATGCATGGATAAATATATCCCCATGGGTCCCATACTGAGAGACAGTAGGTGTGTATCATTAGGTCAGACATGTGTCACCGTATTTGACATTGTAATTCATGACATTGCACATTTTTTTCATTGATGAACTGAAGCTTGTGTTTTGCTGATATTGTTAGTGTTTTTTTGTGGAACTCGTGATTGATGAATATTGAGTTGTTATTGAAAATTTTACTATGTTAGAGTGTTGTTATTGAGTTGTGTACTTTGTGAACTTTGAACTGTTAGGTTGGGATGCTTTTATGCAGGTTATAGTGTGGAGGTTCGGATAGGGTGTAAGGAATACCCGTATTTTTGTTATTTTATCTTGTGTTTAGAGGTTTGCTTGTTGGGTACCTTGTGGTTTGGTACTCACCCCTTGCTTCTACAATTTTTTGTAGGTTACGATCCCGGATCTTCGTGATACCTTTTATTCTCTTTGTTTCCGAGGCATTGTGTGGAGAATTGTGAGGTAGTTGTTTGTCATCTCACCAAACCTTCCTACTCATGTTTATGATTTTATTTTTACTTGAAAGACAATATAATTTTAGACTTGCTATTTTATTTCAATTCTTGTATTTACATTAGAGGCTTGGTGACGTGACACCAGGTTTTGGGGATTGAATTAAGTTGAATTGTTATTGGATTTTAATTTTATTTCCGCACTTAATTAGGTGATTGTATTTTAGGCGGACTTGTCTAGGTGGGATAAGACGAGTGTCATCATGCCCTTTTTTGGGTCGTGACATAAGCACCTCAACCTTTCAAGTGGATCAAACAATTCACATATAAGAATCTGGGACATTGGATTACCTTCATACATTGCCTTCAAGGCCATAATTCAAGATTCAACACTTACAATTTTCCCTTCAAGGGGCATAGATCATATCTTGAATAACACTTAGAATTACTACTATAACCATGGAATAAACAAGATTAATTATTAAATCAACATACATACTATCTCACATATTCAGAACTCATAAAGAAACCCGTCATAATTTTCATAAAGTTGGGGTATCGGAAAATACATGGGTTCAAGGGAAATTTAGCAATAAAAATCCTAATTAAACATCAATTTCATTATAATATAGGATAACCAACATAAAGAAAATGTTTTTTTTAGAAAACCCCAAGGTTAGAATAAAAACCCTAATTTTGAACAAATTCCTAATTTCTAAAATAGTAGAGGAAGCGCTTCATGGGGGAAGAAACCCATGAATAAAAGTTCCCATACCTTGTTTGAAGCTTTACCACGAAATTGGGATGAAAATCTCAGAGATTGAACCCTATCCTTGAAGCTTTTGGTGTTCTTCAATGGAGGAAATTTGTAGAGAGAATTGGGTTTGGGAGAATATTTTGGGTTTTTGAGTTTGAGTCTTGTAAATGGATGAATAAGAATTAAAAATCTATTAATATTTTACCCCTAAACTACCCAAAACAACCCTCATTAATTGGACTTAAAAGTAAATGATTAAACTAACCTTCATTAAAAGAACCCGTCCAGGTTCACAAGCCACACCTCCAAAGTCGTATGGAGCACAATGACTTATTGATCTGGTCGTGAGTATGGAGGCAATATCCTCTTCAAGATTGCCAATTCCTACCAAAACTAAGTAAAGTTCACGAGCCCCGCTTCTCCTCGTCAAGTGCACCACGACCCGTTATGGTGCCCGTGGTGCTTTGGGCAGTAGCTCCCCTAAATTCCCCATTTCCTGCAAAAACTAAGTGAGTCTCACACCCCACCTCACGAGTCGTGGGGTGGACCATGACCCGTGTTCCCCTCGTGGGGGTTGGGACAATGTATAGGAAACTTGGGGCTCCTCTCTCTTGGCCAAGGCAACTCCACAAAGTCATCCACTGACCTTGGTTTTGACCACGAGCCGTGGTGGTGGCTGTGGAGCCGTGAGGCAGTAGCTCCAAGTTTAGGGGAACCTTGGCTTTTAGCCTTGACTTGCCGCTTTTTCTTGACACTACTCTATTAGGCCTTGACTCCTATACCCCCAAAATAATTATATGGTCGACTAACTTGGGGGAAATTACTTTTATTAATTCAACTTTATGTTTAGGCTCTAGTTCAACCTAACATTTTCTAAAGTTTTACAGAATACCATATGGGGGGGGGGGGGGAATATTAGTTTTAGAGTGGTGCATTCAATATTAGATGTTCCTGGTTCTAAGCTTAATGTTTAGGTTCAAATATATAATGTTTATTTTGGGTTAATGTGATTTGATAATGTTGATATTATTTATAAGAATATGTATTACATTATTACGCAACACATGTACAACAGGTGTGCAGAGATAGTAATATATTAAATGCTATTATTCCATCCAATTAATTTTGAAATTTCTATTTTTAAAAACTTGCAAATCGAAAATTTCCATTTTAATATTAAATAATTCAAACATGGAATTTTAAGAAAGATTTGCATCCAAAACTAAATGATTATGCCTAAGCAAGTGCCTATGATAAAAATTGACATCCTAACTGTAGTCCGATGCGAATTTATGCTTATATGTTTTATCACATTTTAGACATTGAATCGTATCGCCATTTAATTTCTTAAATATCGTCACATGAGACTTGTTTTTTCTTGTCTTTAACTGGTAAGAAGTTTATCCATATAAATATTGAAAACTAAATTTAATAAAATAAAAAATTATAAAGTTAGCAATTTATAGCAATTTAAGAGAGAAGTGAAGAAGGGGTAGCTAATTATATATTTTTAAAATATAATTGGGTGATTAAGAATACGGTGAGGGTTAACTTTTAATTTTTTTGAAAAAGGAAACTAATTACAAAAATTTAAAATATGATCTATTAAATGTTACCCCAACGACGGAACAAATTGAAAATCAAATTCTTAAAAAAATTGACAGTTGAATTATATTTCCAAAAATTTAGAAGTTATAACTTAATGTGACACTATCAGGTTGAATTTGTGCAGACCATTGATAGTCTTACTTAATCCATGTTGATTTCTAGTAAGCTATACTCTATTTGTTGTTGGGTTCTAAAGGTCTCAAAAGAAAATGAAAGTTTGTAACTTTTTTGAAAGGATGTGGACTTTATGAAAAGTTGTGTATTTTCTAAAAGGTATTGACCGTTTAAAAGGTTGTGCCTTTTCCAAAGGGTTATGACTTTTCTGAAAGGTTGTCTTGTTTCAAAAGAGTTGTTTTACCCTTTGTTGGCTATAAATAGAGAGGGTTTCTCTCATTTTTCTACATTGAATTCTTTCCTTCTTTCGCATACATTTCTTACAAAATAAAATCGATCGATCGTGTCTCTGAGTGTGATTCGTTGCTGTCATTTAAAGTTCGTTGAAATTATCGAAGTTTGAGGTACCACTACTTATTTAATGGTTAATCCGTTTTGTCTTGGAGGAATTAATCTGCAGCCTCGGATACTTGAGGGGATTAAATTTCTTAAGGACATATAGTGGGTTCTGTGACTTGGATAGTTCTTGTTTTTTTCTTTTCATCTTTTATTGTTTTGGTTTGATAATCTGAATACAGGGCTTAAGAAATTTAATATTGATAGATTTTCAGTGGTAAAGAAATTATTTTATTTTTCTGTGTTCTTTTTGTTAGAAAGAAGAAGAAAAAGAAACTTAATTTATCATATGATAAAAGAGATTTGAGATGAATTAGTAGTATTTTAATATGTCCGAGTATATTTTATGTTGTAAGTTTTTCTTGGATGGGTGAGATTAATCTTATTTTCTTCCCAAGTGCATTCAAGTATTGCACCCTTCAGTTTTCTTTTCAATGAGAAAATTATTTATGCATAAAGGCTAAAATGAGCACTTTAATGAACAGATGTTGTATCCTAACAATATTTGAATATGACTGTAGTTTCTCGTTAAAATTCAAGGTCTTCTAAGGAAAATTTGAATATGATGAAAACTGGAAAAAAAAGAAATAATTTGCAAGAAAAGTGACTTGCATGAAATCATTGTTGACACATAGAATATGATTCAATTAGAGGAAAAACTAGGTTATATTTTTGTTTCCCTTGATTATTATTTTTTCTATCCTTTATAAGTTATTAAATTTATTTCATAAATGTTAGGATAGATTGTCATTATTTGATGATCTCATAATGTAGCTTTATTATTATTTATATGTATTCTGTTTAGAGGGGAGAATTTATTTTTGTAGTTTTCTACTTCATGTCAAATTTGATTATGTCTTATTATTGGAGACTAATATCTTCTATTTTTTTTTACTCCGTTGGTACGAAGAATATAAGAACTTTATGAATAAATTAAATTATGAATTGGTTCGAAGAATATAGAAATTTCACCAATTTGTTAAATACTTTGTTTGAATGAATATTCTGACTTGAAGAGTACAAAATCTCCATCAGAAATATTAAGGCTAAAGGATTCGAAAAAGATAAATTTTCTTCATTAACTAGAAACAGTGTTGCATTTGAGGTTTCTGGAGATTAAAACCTTTTTTGGTTTACTACTCTGTCTGAATATGAAATTGATTAGAAGAATATAAAAACTTAATCAGAATTCGAGGTTCATTCGGTTAACGATTAGAAGAGTATAAAAATTTCATCGTTAAACTAGAAACAAGTTGTATAAAGATTGAAACTTTATTGATAGTATTCTAAATAGTAAATGGTTTGTTTAATTGTGACTGAAAGGGAAAAATACTAGTGACAGAAAATTTATATTTTTTGTGCATGTAATGGGTGTCTCTATGGATTAAATCTAAAAAAAAGGTTTCATGCTGCCAGTGTGTATTTGATGGTATACAATTTGAAAGCATGAAAAAAAATATGTGAAAAATAATTTCAAATATTTGAAAAATATTTTTGAGAACATATTTCAAATGTGGTTTTTTTTAACTTGTGATAAAGACAAAATTAGACTTACTATATAATTAAAATTTGAAAGAAAAAGGTATGAAATATACTGACAATCTTGAAATATGTTAGACCCACAAAAATCTTGAAGTATATTTGATATTATGATCTTTGAGTCTCTCTATACTAGTATATATGATATGACTAGTATAAAACCACAAAATTATACTACTCGTTCGAAATAATTGTATTCTTTGATAAAAAAAGTGTCACTTAAAATATTGTGATTTTTCATAAAAAGATGTCTATTAAAATAAATTTATTTGTATAGACATAAACATTGGTGAAAAGTTATCTTTTATGTTTGTGTTGTAAAACAAACATTTGGATCATATTGCCTTTATTAGACCTATAAGACTATGGTCATGGGTAATTTCTTTAACAAATTGAATGTGTATGGAAAGACCTTCTTAAAAGGTCATCGTGAAAGATCTTGATTTTGAAACAATGTTTGTATTTGACAATGTTATAAAAAGTAAAAAATAAAATATTTGTTAGAAAAAGTTACCTCACGGAAGGTCTTTTCAAATTCATTATTTCTGTCTGTTCTTACTTCCTAGACTTGAACGCTTGAGACATGTCAATTACACTGGCATCTGTGATATGAAGTTAACATCATCTCATGGTGAAAAAAAAAATTCATAGATATTATTGACAATTGCACTATATATTGTTATGCATATTTATTGAACGATAAGGATGATATAATAGAAACATACATGCAATATAAAACTGTCACGACCCAGACCGTCGTAATTGGCACCCACACTATTTACTCGGTGGGAGAATTGTTACTGCCATCCAACAAAATCAAGAAATCTAAAACTAAGGTATTTAAGTTACAGAAGCAAGTTAAGTAACTAAGTTAAGTTCCATTATTAAATCGGGATCTAACGACTAACTAACAATGCGGAAGATAAACGTAGAATATAAAAGTCAATGTACAAAAACTAGAAACGACAATCAAGTCTAACAAAGAATTCTATATTGAACTATTTAAAATAAAAGTCTAAGTCTAGAAAGATCGGACATAGACAAGGAGAATTTCATGACAGCCCGAACGAAGTGGGTCACCCTTGAACTCGAAGCGATTACTGATCTCCTAAGCGAGGGTTGTCAACAGTCGCGTGAATATACTTAACACAAATAAGAACAAGTGCAGGATCATTACACAACCAATGTGTACTAGTAGGTTCACGCAGCTATCCCACTAGTGTAACATAAAAAATCAAGCAGCATTATAATATCATGCATATATATCAACATATTCAATATCATTATAAGGAGTCAACAACCATTTCGCATGCTTAATCACATAGTTGGTCCTCTCACGGAAACCATACCCGAACTGTTAGCATGCTGAAACGTGGCAATCCTATCCAAAAGTTAACATGCCAGAACGTGGTAATTCGATCCCAATCACACATCACAATAATACATCAAGATCACTCATTTAATTCATGATTCATTTCAACCTCTATGATCAATATTGCAACATGCAAACATATACAAGTATAACAATGATGAGAGAACAAGTATATATCACGTGATCATATAATCACAACTATCACATACCTCGAAACAAGCTTGGAATCCTAAGAAATTTGATCCTTCCCTTTTCGGATTCGTTTTGCTTGTTCTTCGTCTACAAACAATCAACAATATTCGACAATCAAAAAATAAATCACTACTTTCCCAAAATTCTAACAAATTCATGAACCCTAGGTCAAACCATGGTGAAAACGAATTGAAATTGCCCAAGGATCGTTTCTTAGCTCTAAAATTCAAAAAGTGACAAATAAGGTCGACTAGGGGTTTTATTTACAAATTAAAAAATTGTCATACCGCTACAACGGCGCCCATCCTGCTACAACGACACTTTTTTAACCAGTGATTTCCATCTTAATAAGTCCCAAAAATCCTATAAATCAATCTCCGCCCGTCCGCTATAGCGTTACCCATCCCGTTGTAGTAGTGTCTCTACATCGACAATAATTCCGTTGCAGCGGCATTAAAGTGAGGCAATGAGCTCCAAAGGGATTTTCAATTTTCCCCGTTCACAACATACTCTTAACCCTCTACGCTTCGAAAATACCATTAATGCTACGTTCGATTCTCGGAGATCTATTTATCCAAATTCAATTTCGTTAAATCGTATGGGTTCCTTAACGAGATATCTAATCGATTATGTAATCAAATTAATATTTACTCCACTTGACTGCTACCATATTTCCCTACACCTAGATGACTTCGATTTCCTCCAAATCTTGACAAGGTTGAGAAAATCGTAATACTACGAAATTTTTTCCAACCTCGATTTTTCCTCGTTGGTGTTTCTATAATGAGGAAACCTAGTCGTTACAATAGATACCAATTTTCCAATCAATCGTCCCCAAGTGATCAACTTAGGAAGGTAGGCTAAAAAGGAATAAGGTTGTACCTGATTTGACGAAAAATTGGGGATACTTGTCTCGCATGTCCTTCTCGGTCTACCAAGTAGCTTCCTTAATTGTACGATGCTTTCATTGAACCTTCACGGACTTAATCTCCTTGGTCCTCAACTTACGAACATCACGATCAGGAATGAAAGTACTGGAAGAACAGTAATCAATGATGATGAAGATTTGCCACTTTTAGATAAACGCTATGTTGATATGATTCTTACTAAGAGTAGTGTCAAGGCCATCTAAAGTTCAGTAACTCTCATTTTCTCCCTCCTATTTCTATAGAAAAAACTCCCTCTTTTTGTTAGTATTTATTCACAAATTATTCTTTGTAATGGTGATTCTCATCCTTTACTAGAGGTTTTCTGGTGATACAAAATAGTCTTTGTTAAGACGCTTCATAAACTATTGTTGGGTTTTTTAGGGTGGATATAAATTTAGTTGGACGATGGGTATTGGATGGAGAAACGATTTCCTACCCCTTACAAACTTTATTAGTCAGAATTTTATTTTTATAAATAAGAGATATTTCATTTTCTAAAAAGGTCTTCATTTTCTTTTCTCAATTGTAGAAATTTCATTTCCATGGTATTGAATATGTCACGACCTAGGCTACCCCCTAGGAGTGACACAACTGTAGGGATTTCCATGTAAGCCCCATTTAATATATTGTTAAAACAGTTGGCTTTAGGCTTATGACTTATAAGCCAAAATTCATAAGTTATGATTTCTAATTAATGACTTTGGGCTTATTTTTGTTGTTTTGGCTTTAAAATAAGTGTTTCTGAGCACTTTTTAAATTTATCCAAACACTTCAAGACTACTTAAAAGCTATTTTGGCTTAAAAACACCTAAACTAAGTCAATCCAACGGGCACTTAATCATCAATTGTAATTGCAATATTTTTTATCCAGCTTTTTTCTTGTGATTCAGTTGTCAAGGGGAATATCGAAGGAACTGGGAAACATTACAAGCCTTACCTATATGTTTGTATCAAATTTTGATAATCTAATCTGATTTTTAATCATCATTTCTTATGTAGCTGTCTGGACACATTTTTAAGAAAAGTTTCAGTAATAATCTTTTGAGTTGTCCAACTCCAATTTTAAATTTATGAAATTTTCTATTCAAGTATAATGAATGCAGATATTAACATCTTCTATGATATAGTTTGGTTTTGTCTTTGATGCAGTGTCTGGACATTCTCATGTTCATTAATCTAAGCATTATCTCATTTTCAGTTCTGTTTATTTTATTATTTACCCCCAAAAGATCAGTTGTGCACTGATCTATGTAGCAATCTTTGACCAGAAACCTTGAAGGAAACTGACTCTGAGGCATTATTCCTGATGAACTAGGGAAATTGATAAACTAAAAGGCACTATATGACCCTTCTTTTCCTTCTCTCTTTTAGGTCTGTTAATATGTGATTCCGAGGGGATAAATATATACAATATCCAGTGAAGAAACATGATCTTAATTTCAAGATACTGACCTCCAACCAACTGGACGGAGCGCTTCCTGTTTCACTCTCTGGACTTGTAAATTTAATTAGTGAAAAAGCTTATTAAAACTTAGAATTCATGTGAGATTACATGGTATGAAAGCCTCCCAAATTCTTATTGACATATTTTTTTTCTCTCAAATTCCAAAGGTTTGGTTATATGTCAACAAGCATTACATATTAACTAGCTACACATGCTCACAACTTTTCAAATTAAAAAACTGAAGAGCTCTAAAATTACATGTTCAAAATCGATAGATGGAGTTCTCACGAATCGACGATGGAAACTAGAGCTTCAAACTGGGTGATTGAGGGCCGGCGGCAGGCTCAACGACGATCCAATATCGTGTGGGAGAGCAGCAGAATCGTGTGGGAGAGCAGCAGAATCGTGTGGGAGATAGAGATAGAGATAAGTTAGGGAGTTTAGGGGAAAGAGACGTGTCAAATTAACAAAATAAACAATGCTCTTATTTCAATTGTTTTCCTTTTTTTTTACTCAAATTTGGTCAATAATATTCTAAAATAAGAGACCTCATGACAATTAAAATAAGAGCATTATTTATTTTCTTAACCTAAAAAAATTAAAATATTATCGACCAAATTTGACTAAAAAAAGGAGACCTTTGGAAGTCTCAAAATTTAGTTTTTATTTTTTTATATTCTCAAATAGAGACCTCGTGAGATGGCATATATTAGGCAAAGTAGCAGCAAAAATTATTTTCAAAATAAGAGAACTATATTTTAAAAAAAATTATATATGTAATCGACCTCATGAGGTCCCTTATATAAAAAAATAAATAAATAAAAATTATAGATGAAAATAGTGACCTCATGAGGTCTCTTTTTACCATCCTATTTTTGAGGTCTCTTTTTTATGTCTCTTTTATCAGTTTTTTTAGTAGTGTATAAGAATCATACCAACATAGGGTATATCAGAAAGTGGCAGATGTTCATCATTATTAATTTCCATTCTTCTAGTGCTTTCATTCAGGATGAATTCACCTTTCTGATTTGAAACTTTTTCAGAAGACGATCCACCCACAAAATAATAATAAAAAGAGCAGATAAGTATTATAATCAACAATGGGGGTTTGAGAGAAAGAAAAGTAGAAACATATAAATTTGTTAAGAATGATTGGGATGTACCTCCATTGCCGACTTATATGATAAATGGAGCTCTTGTTCTGATTTGATTCAGTTTATCGAGAGTATGTAAAAACCTTTAAACTTTCAAAAGGCGATAATTTAAGATTTTTGGGGTGGCGTTATGGTTCCAGTGTTTTTAATAGATAACTCAAAAGTATTTTTTAAGTTAAACAATTAGCCCTATTTACTAGTTTATGAAATATGATACTTCATTTCAGAAAGAGGTGATTGTATTCGAGATTGTTTTGACTTAAAGAATTACAAAATTAAATTACATAACGATTTTCAAGATTGTTTTGAATTTTAACACAAATAATGTGGGACCACTTTGTCTGCTTTTAAAGCTTTTAGCATAAATAATGTGGTGCTTATATCTACTTTTGAAGTTTCTAAGTTATGCGAATTAATTGTATATCTTTAATGCAATTATAAATTAATATCTCCTAGAACTTTTGAAGTAGTATTTAAGAATCGTCAGGAAAATGAAAATATTATACATTGTAAATATAAAAAAATCGTGATCTAAAAATCTATTTTTTCATCGATCAAAATCCTGTTTATATCACATAAAACCTATATATATAGTAAAGCTAAATGTAGAGGGTTGATGTGGCATGCTTCTAAAGCCAAAAATGGCACTTAACTTTTTTTCCTCAATTTTTTGACATTTTTTCAATTGTTTTCCATTTATTATATGATATATTAGAAAATCATTAAAATGTTTATAAATTACATTTTTATAATCATTAACTCTTCAAATCAATCTACATTACTAATTCTTTGCATTTTCTTAATCTTAACTACAACTAATTGTGTTTCACTCTGTTTAGAAACCTTTAAAATTATTTTCATTTCCGTTTGGAAAATACACCAACCTGTAAATACTACTTTTTTGTTCTTAGTTTTAGCGCATATAATACCATAGTCATTCCAACAACAAATCTACATTTTGATCTATTCTCCATTTGTGTCCTAATTTTTTTTCTATGATGTAATATTATTTACCTTTTTTTTTTTGCTTTTAAGTAATTTATTGGTATATTATATATGAATGATAAGAATTTGTTTAAATGTTCTTTCTTTATAACTTCTACGTTTGAGATTTGGTGAATGAAATTTTATTTGACAGATTATATATATGCTTCTTAATTTATATGTATGAGTTTAGGTAAATAGATTAATTTTTGTTATTATTTATATATGGTTAATCTTTTATTTTCAAAAATTCTTTTCTTCCTTTGATTTATCAAATAAAATGAAAATATCTAAATATATCCCTGACTCATTTTTTTATAATTAATTTATTATTTAATTGAATTTAAAAGTACCTCATATTAAATATTCATTAACAAAATTTAACCCACATGACTTCGCAGTAAAGCTTAATCAAAGTTCACATTTTAAATGAATACTTAATTACCAATAGTTATATGTACATATTGATGTCCTAATTTTACTTTTTATATATTTTTTCTTTTTTCTTTTTGGGTATTCAATTCTCTAATTGTTGTGTCCTTGTGCATATTTCATTGTGCACTAAAAGAATATTGTGTATAATTTTACTCTTTTAAGCTTCTCATTCTGTAAATTAGTTATTGATATTTTATATTGATTCTGAGTAAGAACGTAATATGTAGAATTTTAATTTACTTTCTTGTAATTCTCATTTGTAGTGCATCAATTTTTGTAATAAATAGAAAAATCAAATAGTGTATAAAATGAGAAGAAAATTAGAAAATCAGAAAATATTATGGAGAGGTTTGAAGTATCACTTGACATGAATATCTTTTTTAGTAATTTGTGTTTTAGAAAAGTTCATTGAAATAATTCAATACTTTTAAAATTTGTTGTTTATGAATACTTAGACCTACTATTTCTTAAGTTTGCATTATCAATTTTTACATAATTTTTTTTATTTTACTTAATATATATTTATTTAAATAAATAAATTCATATTTAATCTTGATGTTCACACATATTCTATAAATTATATAAAGATTCACAAATTAAAAATAATAATGAGATATATGTTTAATTAAGAGATATTATAAAAATTATAATATTAATATTTGTTCATATTTTATATTTCTTTCAACCGTGCGAAGTGGAATATTTATTCCAGTAAAACCTTCATAATTTAATACTCAGTAAATTAATAATCTCTCAAAAATAATATTTTCCTCCGATCCCGACTTGGTCCAATGAAAGAAAATCTACAATTTCAATAAGATAATAAGATAATATATTTCCAAAAGAACCTATATAATGTATGGTCCCATTAATATCATGAATTAATAATTCTTCAAAAGTACAAATACATCAAACACAATTTATTGAAATATAACTCTGTTGTGTTCTGTTTTTTCTTAAAATTTAAATCTAGTTGAAGTTCATCTCTAACTTTTCTTATTGCATCTAAAAGCACTAGTGTTGTCTTCTTGAATTGCACCATAGAACTGTGAAGAATTGTAGATGTGATAAGTGTTTCCTTATGCGTACTCGTTCCAAAGATATAGTATCATCTTCAACCTCATGATCAACATTATTTTTTTCCGTTGGTCTAAGATTTCGACCTTTGAAGATGTATCACTTTCACTTGGATAATCCAACAGGTTATTGATATCAAGTTTATTGTGATAACCGAGATCAATCATGACCTCAAGTTCATGAATGATATTTTCATAAGTGGGTTCATTCAAATTCTTTGAGATTGCATCCCCCAACGAATTTTACAATGTCAAAAACAATTTGTCATTGTCTCTTGCTGAACATTTATTATCCAAACAAGGATTGAAAAATTGATATAATCTAAAACATTAATCTTTGTTGGATCAATTTGTCCCACTTCATAGCCTTCTAATGTCCTACAATAAACTCTGTTACCATAATACATCTTAAAAGTTCTTATTATCCCAACATTACAAGGTTGAATTTTGGATGTCACGTTGAATGAAAGAAAATCAATTCAACATTTTGTAGTCCTTCAATATTTCAAGTTCGCTGTTAGTTTTAGCAATATGACGGTTTGGTGGTTGATTCAGGTTCACTGTTATTTTTAGCCGGTATTGATTCAAAATTCTCTCGTAGTGATGTGAGAATGGGTTCGTCCTGATGGTGTGTTGTTGTTTGGAGGATTTTTGTTCATATTGGATCACATGTTAGTCTATGGTATGTTAATCAATCTTGATATGTGAATCAGTTAGATTTTGATTCGATAGTTTAGTTCTTAGTAGTTGATCTTGCTGAAATGGTCTTAAGGAGGAGCTCACTTTGAGAGATAAATATTGACTATGGAAGTTATATCTCAGGTTTTGGTAATGTCAAATATTCATCCTTCTTCTTCTTTATGTTCGGGGACAAACATGATTTTTAGTGATGGTTAATGTAATGACCCGAAAAGTCATGTTTAGAAATTTTCGTAAAAATTATAGTCTTACCCCTCCCGATAGTTATCGTGAGTCATTTATAATTAATTTGGTTTGAGAATTTTAAATAATTCGATAACTACATATATTTAATTGGTGGATATATATTAAATAATTTATTTATTTAATTATGGACAATGTCATAATTTATTTAATATTCATACTACTTAACCCATATTAAAATAAGTTCACAGGATTTGTTACTTTTAATACCTAATTATTTTATTTAAGAAAAGGGGACGGAAAAGAAAGAAACGGAGAGTATAAACTCCTCCGTGCGGAGCATGGAGCCTCCGTCTTTTATCAAGTTCAAGGTGAGATTTTCTATTCAAGTTTTTACAATAGTCAAAGTCATTAATTACTAAGTTTTTAAGTATAAAATAATATTATTTTAATTGAAATTGATTGAGGAGTTGAAGGTTAGTAATGTTGGTAGATCAGGTAGTATTTCTAATTCTTTTATTTCTGTATAACTAATGATTATTAAGGGGCATAATTAAGTAATTATGCTTGGGAATTGGGATTGATACATAAGGCGTAGGAATTTGAAGTTCTTAGATTGTTGTTAATTGTTAATTGTTCATAATGTGGTTTTAATGTTTTCTAAAAAATTTCCATGGTAAAACATTTGAATCGAGGTTTGATATATTGTTATATCTAATTATATTTTGGGTGTATTATATTGTATGAAAACTATTAGGGTTGTAGTGCTTGGAGAAGTTATGACTTACCCCTAGCCTTGAAATTTAGGAAATATGATATTTAACCTATTGTTTGGAATCAAGAGTTAGGAATTTTACTATACATTTGAGCGAGTTTTTGGGTCGAAGACTTACACATAATATATGGGTGTTGTTAGTTCGAAATCTTATCGTGGTCATTTATTTGAATAAATTGCTTTGAGTTGGAAGTTAAATGAAACGAGAAGGCTCAAGTCCCGAAGTGATTGTTCTACTATTTGAGGCAACTTAATTTCTAAACTCTTGTTAAGTGTATGAAATGCGTGTATTTCCTTGTGACATATGCTTGGGAGTAATGAGACTTGGTGATGGTTGACTTGTCCACATTGATTAATTCAAATGATGAAAAAGGGTGTCATAAAAGGTAATGTGATTAATTGTTTATGTGTGATGTGTTGGGGAAGGTTTGAAAGCTTGTTGAATCATTGTTGATGTGATATCATGTTTGTGTTGTTGTGAATTGTGCAATTTTATGAAAATGGTCATCTCCTCTTTATTTGTGTGCACATGTCATTTGCATTATTTTAAGACATGGTTGTGACAAATGTTATGTGCATTGAGAAAGAATGAGAAATTAAAGAGGATGTACCATTTTGAGGGACGTATCGCGCCCCGCGATGGAGACTATGTTTCGAGAGACGTATCGCGCGCCGCGATGGTTACTTTTATCGAGGTCCTGTCATGCGCCGCGACAAATGCATGGACAGATATGTCCCGTATGGGCCCCGAACTGAGAGATAGCGGGTGTGTATCACTAGGTCAGACATGCATCATTAGACTTGACATTGCATTCCATTCCAGTGCACATACTTATCATTGATATTGTGTTTTGATGATCTTGTGAATGCCTTTATGTGAAACTTGTGAGTGATAACTACTGAGCTTGTTGTTGAGGATATATAATTTGTTAAAATATTGTTGTTAAGGATATGTACGTTGTGAAAGTGTTGTTGTTGAGGATATGTCATTTGTTAAAGTGTTGTTGTTGAGGAAATTTAATTTGTCAAAGTGTTGTTGTTGAGCTATGTGCTATGTAAACTGTGAGTTTTTAGGTGAAGCTGATTTTTATGCAGGTTGTAGTTGTGGAGGTTCGGTTGGGGTGGTAGGAGTACCCGTATTTCAGCCCCTTATCTTGTCTTTAGGGATTTACTTGGTGAGTACCGTGTGGTTTGATACTCACTCCTTGTTTCTATAATTTTTGTGTAGATTATGAGCTTGGATTTTTGTGGTACTTGTCATTCCGAGGCTCCTTAGAGATTTGTGAGGTAGCTGTTTGTCATCTCAACGGACTTTCTTTCTCCTTAGTTATGACCTTGTTCTATTCTAGAAACAAGTTCATTTGAGACTAGTGTTTCTTTTGAATTAATTGTAATACTTTAGAGGCTTGTACACGTGACAATCAGGTTTGGGGGGTATTTTTAAGTTGATTGTAAGATTTTCGCATTTTTATTGTAATGATTGAGTTTTAGGCTTACTTGTCTTGGTGGGATAAGACGAGTGTAATCACGTCCATTTTTGGGTCGTGATAAAATGGTATCAGAGCCCCAGGTTCATAGGTCTCACGTGTGTACAAGTCGAGTCTAAGTAGACTCTCGAGGATCGGTACAGAGACGTCTGTACTTATCTTCGAGAGGCTATAGTGACTTTTAGGAAAAATATTCACTTCTTGGATCTCTATGGTGCGTACATGGTCTGATTTTGTTTCTTATCACCTTATTTAGTTCACTCTCACTTATAATGATGACTGGTGCGTAGTTCCTCATTTGAGTATTTGGTGTGTTGTATTTGTCTTTGATGGTAGATTTGTTACAAATGTGGAAGTCATACATTTATGGGAAGGATGTGCTGTCAGATTTGGAATGCTTAACGAATCGAATAGATTGAGTTAGGTGATGACTTGATGAAACATTTTGAGGATTAGGTTGAACAGTGGTTTAACGGACTTCATGAGCGTCTTATACTTTGTTTAGGATAATCATCTAGTAGTGGGATCAATACTTGTGTGGTATATGCAATATCTTGAGTGGTTTGACAATTGAAAGTGAAATGACTAAAAAGAAGGTTAGATAATGAATGTAATAACTTTGGAAGCTATATTTAGTGAATGTTTTATAACATATATGGGCTACTTAGTGAATGATGAGAGTGATGTTACACTAATTGAGGTCATAATCTCTATTTTAGTTTTATAGATCGAGGGAATGTCAAAAAGAATTTCAAAATTACTATTATAATTGTACCGATTCTCACTTGATTAGAGTTATGCATTGTGTTATTTCTACTATCGACCTGATTTATGAAGGAATGTATATCGCTTTGGATGAGAGATCGAACGAATTTTGTAGTGTTTTGTAGTTACTTAATGGGTAGAAATATGTAGGCTATCGGATTATAACCTTCTTGAGAGGTATGATATGTTCTAGTGGTGGCTCTAATAACTTTTTACAATGTGATACTAGTGGTATATGGATATGAATACGGTGATCTTAAGTGTGATAACTAACTACATAAAGAGTAATCATTTGTATCACATGCTCATATAATGAGATTCAATGTTGTATTCACATTTGAGGAACCAACTATCTTGTTACTACACACGAATGAGTTAAGCATTATTTATAAGGAAAATTTTAGTGGTGGATCTTTGGTACGATATAATGTGTTTTGGTTGTGAAGTGTATCTCGAGAATTTTAAATGAGTGGTGATTTCATCGTAAGCTCCATGAAAGTGGATCGATATTGAAATGACAAGCTTATAGGTAAAAGAAGTCACAACGAGTATACTTGTGTGAAGGTAATTAAGAATTTTTATGAAAGTGCATACAAGATTGAGTGACTCTTTTGGATTTGATTGGTATAACTGGCTTTGAGGTGTCTTGTCGTTGAGAATGTTGACTTCGTGGTGATGGAAAAGGCTAATTGAGCAAAATGGTAATAAGAGTTCGTGATGAATTGTGATTGAGACATAGCTATATGATAAGGATTGTTGGTTAAAAGATTTTGGTATTTTAATGATGACTTATGAGCATCTAAGTTTGTCGTTTACTATTATTTTGTGAGTACCGTGGTTACATGGAAAATTGTATGAGCTGCTAAGACACCACTCAAATAGAATTGAAAATAACTACATTTATAAATGAAAGAAAAATAATTGGGATGTAGTGTATCCTTTGGAAGGAGGCGAAAATAATGATTTTTACATTGATTACAAAGGCTAAATATGTATCTTCAGAAAGAGTGGATAATTTGATTTAGAAACATGTGGTTCCATCTATTTTGCCTAGATTATTGTAATAGTGTTACACGTCATGCTTATCAGCTAAAAGTTGTTGGATAAGATTTGAGAAAGAAGTCTACAAACGTTTGACTCGAGTATGGTGATAAGTTCTCTTATAGTTTCGAGTTTGGTAACTAGTAAAATTGGATTTTTAATGAAGGATATGGTAAGATTGATGAAGAGGCGATCAATGATAAGCTAAAATACATGAATTCATAAAGATCTTTAATGTATGAGCTCCTATTGATAGATAATAGAATTGGTCTACATAGTTGGAATCATAATTCAAGTTCTCATCGCAACTCTACATTCGTGATAGTAGATATAGTCAAGGTATGAATTGATAAGGTAAGAAATAAATGATGTGGTGTATTGAGTAATTCATATGACATGTGCACGGTTTGGGTCATAGGATTTATTACTTTATATTGTTAAAGGGACTAAAAAATACTTATCTTAAAGTTTTTATTTAATATATAAGGCAAAATATCAAGGGTTGTTGGTCAAAGGATAAGATTGGTAAGCGGGTCACCGAAAGGAAAAAGAGTCTTGTGTATTGAAGAGTTCAAGGTATTTAACATTTGCGTCATGGAAAGAATTTAAGAGATGTGAAGGAATTAGACCTCTCATATAGACTCTT
Organism: Solanum sitiens; assembly: GCA_016801875.1. NCBI lineage: Eukaryota > Viridiplantae > Streptophyta > Magnoliopsida > Solanales > Solanaceae > Solanum > Solanum sitiens. Next base: position 4,674,120 of record JABWTJ010000024.1, read on the forward strand.
GGTTTGAAGATGAAAGTTGTATGGATTTTAATATATATATTTTAGTATGAATATGGTTGTCAATTGGTTCTTTGTAGACGTACTAGGATTTTATCATCGAATTTTATTAGGATTAAGTTTTGGTTTGGGTGATAAGCAATGATGTGTGAAAATTCTATATGGATATGTCGAGCTTGATTGTTCAAAATATGATAGGTAACTTATGTATGTTCAAAAGTATGGACCTACAGTTCTACATGGTTAATTAGAATTTTGAGGGGATTGAATCTACTTTGTTGATGGGAAGATATAGACTATTATGATATTTACATAGACATTTGATGGTGAGTAGAGATTATGAGCTTATAATATATATAAGTATTGGAGTGACTAATGGTGTCTTTGAGTTTTGGCATGAGGTATATGATGGTTTGAAGGATGGTTAAAACTTGGTATGTGAGTGATTGTGTGATGTTGACAATGGGTGTAATTCAATTATCGTACCGCGATGGGAAAGTGCTTTTAGATTTGAAACTATTATCAGTTTTGGGAGTGACCCGTATTTGTCATGAAATGGTTAAATGGAAAGAAAGAGAGCCATAGTTCAAAATTTTTAAAGGCTACAATGTGTTTACTAAGAATTGTTTTATATTAATGACAGTTTGAGAGTATGGTAAATGGATGATGTGGTTATGATGTTTGTTCGTATTAATAATGGTGAATTTATTACAGTACTGTGAAAGTATGTGGGGTTTGGTAAATTGAGTATGTGTAAAATTGTAATAGAGATCAGACTAGTTGATTTTGGGTGGCTAAAAAAATAATATTAAAAATCATATAGATGAAGTCATATGACTGGAAATGTTTGATATTGACACTATGGAAGGAGTATTTAGTGTTATTTGATTTTAGTTCTGTATATTCTTATGCAGTCATCTACTTCATTTTGGATATGGTTTGGAATTAGATTGACTACTTATACCCACACGTGTTCTATGGGTGAATCCCTAGTGATGGATCGGATGTACCGATCCTGTAATTATCGTCTTAGTAAGGTGAAATTCTTGGGGAGACTTGGTTATTTCAGTTATGATAGATTTGGTGTGGTTTGAGATAGTTAATGTATACCAATGGTTTTACACACAACCTTGCTTATGAGAACTTATTTAAGAGTTATGAAGAGTTACAATTGTCTAAAAGTGTTGTTAGAGGATCTACATTTTGAAGTGTATCGCTTGTTCGGTGTTTACTTGATCTTAAACTTCTTTGGATTGGATAAGTTTAATTCTCCCTTGATGAGTCTAAATATCAATTATTTATAATTTAAGTTCATGGGATGATTATGTTGTGAGAAAGGAATCTTGAAAAGATTTGTGATGGTTTTAGCAATATTGCGGTTTGGTGGTTGATTCAGGTTCGCTGTTAGTTTTAGCCGGTATTGATTCGGAATTCTCTCATAGTGATGTGAGAATGGGTTCGTCCTGATGGTGTGTTGTTGTTTGGAGGATTTTTGTTCATATTGGGATCACATGTTAGTCTATGGTATGTTAATCAATCTTGATATGTGAATCAGTTAGATTTTGATTCGATAGTTTAGTTCTTAGTAGTTGATCTTGATGAAATAGTCTTAAGGAGGAGCTCACTTTGAGAGATAAATATTGACTATGGAAATTATATCTCGGGTTTTGGTAATGTCAAATATTCATCCTTCTTCTTCTTTATGTTCGGGGACGAACATGATTTTTAGTGGTGGATAATGTAATGACCCGAAAAGTCATGTTTAGAAATTTTCGTAAAAATTATAATTTTACCCCTCCCGATAGTTGTCCCGAGTCATTTATAATTAGTTTGGTTTGAGAATTTTAAATAATTCAATAAATACAGTTATTTAATTGATGGGTATATATTAAATAATTTATTTATTTAATATGGACAATGTAATAATTTATTTAATATTCATATTACTTAACCCATATTAAAATAAGTTCATAGGATTTGTTACTTTTTATACCTAATTATTTTATTTAAGAAAAGGGGAAGGAAAAGAAAGAAACAGAGAGTATAAACTCCTCCGTGCGGAGCTTGGAGCCACCGTCTTTTATCAAGTTCCAGGTAAGATTTTCTATTCAAGTTTTTACAATAGTCAAAGTCATTAATTACTAAGTTTTTAAAGTATAAAATAATATTATTTTAGTTGAAATTGATTAAGGAGTTGAAGGTTAGTAATGTTGGCAGATTAGGTAGTATTTCTAATTCTTTTATTTCTATATAACTAATGATTATTGGGGTGCATAATTGAGTAATTATGCTTGGGAATTGGGATTGATACATAAAACATAGGAATTTGAAGTTCTTAGATTGTTGTTTACCGTTAATTGTTCATAATGTGGTTTTAATGTTTTCTAAAAATTTTCCATGGTAAAATATTTGAATCGAGGTTTGATATATTGTTATATTTAATTAAATTTTGGATGTATTATATTGTATGAAACTATTAGGGTTGTAGTGTTTGGAGAAGTTATGACTTAACCCTAGACTTGAAATTTAGGAAATATGATATTTAACCTATTGTTTGGAATCAAGAGTTAGGAATTTTATTATACATTTGAGCGAGTTTTTGGGTCAAAGACTTACACATAATATATGGGTGTTGTTAGTTAGAAATCTTATCGTGGTCATTTATTTGAATAGATTGCTTTGGTTGGATGTTCAATGAAACGAGAAGGCTCACGTCCCGAAGTGATTGTTCTACTATTTGAGGCAAGTGGATTTCTAAATTCTTGTTAAGTGTATGGAATGTGTGTATGTCCTTGTGACATGTTTGGGAGTAATGAGACTTGGTGATGGTTGACTTGTCCACATTGATTAATTCTAAAGATAAAAAAGGGGTAATAAAAAACAATGTGATTAATTGTTTATGTCTGATGTGTTGAGGAAGGTTTAAAAGCTTGTTGAATTATTGTTGATGTGATATCATATTTGTGTTGTTGTGAATTGTGCAATTTTATGAAAATGGTAATCTCCTCTTTATTTGTGTGCACATGTCATTTGCATTATTTTAAGACATGGTTGTGACAAGTGTTACGTTCATTGAGAAAGAATGAGAAATTAAAGAGGATGTGCCATTTCGAGGGACGTATCGCGCACCGCAATGGTTACTATTATCGAGGGTCATGTCGTGCGCCGCGACAAATGCATGGGCAGATATGGCCCCCATGGGTCCCGGACTGAGAGACAGCGAGTGTGTATCAATAGGTCAGACATGCATCATTATACTTGACATTCCATTTCATTCCATTTCACATACTTATCATTGATATTGTGTTTTGCTGATATTGTGAATGTCTTTCTGTGGAACTTGTGATTGATAAATACTGAGCTTGTTGTTGAGGATATATAATTTGTTAAAGTATTGTTGTTGAGGATATGTACTTTGTTAAAGTGTTGTTGTTGAGGATATGTAATTTGTTAAAGTGTTGTTGTTGAGGAAATGTAATTTGTCAAAGTATTGTTGTTGAGCTATGTGCTATTTAAACTGTGAGTTGTTAGGTGAAACTGATTTTTATGCAGGTTGTAGTTGTGGAGATTCGGTTGGGGTGGTAGGAGTACCCGTATTTCATCCCTTTAGCTTGTCTTTTGGGATTTACTTGCTGAGTACCGTGTGATTTGATACTCACCCCTTGCTTCTACAATCTTTGTGTAGATTACGAGACTGGATTTTTGTGGTACTTTTCATTCTCTTCTTTTGTGAGGCTTCTTGGAGATTTATGAGGTAGTTGTTTGTCGTCTCAGCGGACTTTCTTTCTCCTTAGTTATGATCTTGTTCTATTCTAGAAACAAGTTCATTTGAGACTAGTGTTTCTTTTGAATTAATTGTAATACTTTAGAGGCATGTCAACGTGACAACAAGGTTTTGGGGGTAGTTTAAAATTGATTGTAAAATTTCCGCATTTTTATTATAATGGTTGAGTTTTAGACTCACTTGTCTTGGTGGGATAAGACGAGTGCGCAATTGCTTAATGTTATTGGTTCAAATTTAAACTCTTCTCAAATAATGTAATAAAAATGATAGTTTTGAAATTTCTATTTTTCTATAAAATCACTTATGATTCATATTATTACCCGATACATTTTGAAAATAATATTGAAAATATAATTTCATGATATCTATCTATTGACCTATTTTAAATCAACCCCAATATATTATAGCGTAACCCAACTCATAAATGGGGATCCAACTAAAATCCATGCTTACCCCGACTGACTATCGATCTAAAAATATTATTATTTTCATTAACATAGATTTTTCTCTCAATTATCACAATGTCTTGTTCATTTCTCTTTTATTCCTTTATTTTTTATCTCTTATTATAAAATCTCGCAACTTTAATAAACTAAGAATAAGCTAAGAAACCAAGAATAATCATTTTTGGAAATAAGTAGGGAAATCTGGAAAATTTTCAGCTTTCAAAAGTGAGTTTTTGTCATTTTCAAATGGCCATCACTTGGAAATTTAGGGTGAATCGTCTTCTGAACAAGTTTCAAACCAAAAAGGTGAATTCATCATGAATGAAAGCATTGGAAGAACAGTAATCAATGATGATGAATATTTGTCACTTTCAGATAAACGCTATGTTGGTATGATTCTTACTAAGAGCAGTGTCAAGCCCATCTAAAGTTTGATAACTCTCGTTTTCTCCCTCTTATTTCTATATAAAACTCCCTATTTTTGTTAATATTTATTCACAAATTATTCTTTGTAATTGTGATCTCATCCTTTACTAGACCTTTTATGGTGATACAAAATAGTCTTTGTTAAGATGCTTCATATACTAGTGTTTGGTTTTTAGGGTTGATATGAATTTAGTGGGACGATGGGTATTGTATGGGGAAATGATTTTTTATCCCTTTACAAACTTTATTAGTCAGAATTTCATTTTTATAAATAAGAGATATTTCATTTTCTAAAAAGGTCTTCTTTTTCTTTTTTCAATTATAGAAATCTCATTTCCATGGTATTGAATTTGTCACGACCTAGGCTACCCCCTAAGAGTGACACAACGGTAGGGATTTCCATGTAAGCCCTATTTAATATATTGTTAAAACAGTTGTCTTTTGGCTTATGACTTATAAGCCAAAAGTCATAAGTTAGGATTTCTAACTAATGACTTTTGGCTTATTTTGTGATCTTGGCTTTAAAATAAGTGTTTATGATCACTTTTTAAATTTATCCAAACAGTTCAAGACTACTTAAAAGCTATTTTGACTTAAAACACCTAAAATAAGTCAATCCAAACGGGCACTTAATCATTACCATCTCTGTTCTTGTGAACCAGTTGTCAGGGAAATATCGAAGGAACTGGGAAACATTACCAGCCTTACCTGTATGTATGAATCAAATTTTGATAATCTAATCTGATTTCTAATCATCATTTATTATGTAGCTGTCTGAACACCTTTTTAAGAAAATTTTCAGTAATAATCTTTTGAGTTTTCCAACTCCAATTTTAAATTTATGAAATTTTCTATTCAAGTATAATGAATGCAGAGCTTAACATCTTTTATGGTATAGTTTGGTTTTGTCTTTGATGCAGTGTCTGGACATTCTCATGTTCATTAATCTAAAGCATTATCTCATTTTTAGTTCTGTTTATTTTATTATTTTCTCCCAAAAAATCAGTTGTGCACTGATATATGTAGCAACCTTTGACCAGAAGCCTTGAAGGAAACTGATTCTCAGGCATTATTCCTGATGAACTAGGGAAATTGATAAACTAAAAGGCACTATATGACCCTTCTTTTCCTTCTCTCTTTTAGGTCTGTCCATCTATAATTCCGAGGGGATAAATAGATACAATATCCAATGAAGAAACATGATCTTAATTTCAAGATATTGACCTCCAACCAACTGGACGGAAAGCTTCCAGTGTCACTCTTTGGACTTGTAAATTTAAGTAGTCAAAAAGCTTATAAAAACTTAGAATTCATGTGAGGTGACATGGTATGAAAGCCTCCCAAATTCTTATTGACATATTTATAAACTACCAAATTCCTAAGGTTTGGTTATATATGAAGAAGCATTACATCTTAACTAGCTACACATGCTCACAACTTTTCAAATTAAAAAGTGAAAATCTCTAAAATTACTTGTTCAAAATCAATAGATGGAGTTCTCATGAATCGACGACGGAAACTAGAATTTCAAACTGGGTGGTTGTGCTCCTACGGCAGGCTCAACGATGATCCAATGTCATGTGGGAGAGCAGCAGAATCGTGTGGGAGATAGAGATAGAGACAAGTTAGGCTTTTTAGGGGAAAGAGACGTGCCAAATTAAGACAATAAATAATGCTCTTATTTCAACTGTTTTCCTTTTTTTAGTCAAATTTGGTCAATAATATTTTAAAATCAGAGAATTATTTATTTTCTTTACCAAAACGTTATTTTATTTACTAAAATTTGACTAAAAAAGGAGACCTTTGGAAGTCTCAAATTTTTTTTTTATTTCAGTTAATATATATTGATTTAAATAAATAAATTCATATTTAATCTTGATGTTCACACATTTTCTATAAATTATATAAAGATTCACAAATTAAAAATAATAATGAGAAATATATTTAATTAATATACATTATAAAAATTATAATATTAATATTTGTTCATATTTTCTATTTTTTTCAACCGCGCGAAGTGGAATATCTATTACAGTAAAACCTTCATAATTTAATACTCAGTAAATTAATAATCTCTCAAAAATAATATTTTCCTCCGATCCCGGCTTGGGCCAATGAAAAAAAATTACCAATTTCGATAAGATAATAAGATAATATATTTTCAAAAGACCCTATATAATATATGGTCCCATTAATATCATGAATTAATAATTCTTCAAAAGTACAAATACATCAAAGACTATTTAGTGTAATATAACTCTGTTGTGTTCTGTTTTTTCTTAAAATTTAAATCTAGTTGAAGTTCATCTATAACTTTTCTTAGCATCCAAAAGCTCTGGTGTTGTCTTTTAGAACTGCACCATAGAATTATAAAGAATTCTAGAGGCGATAAGTGTTTCCTTACGCATACTCATTCCAAATATATAGTATCATCTTCAACCTCATCATCAACATTATTTTTTTTCCGTTGGTCTAAGCTTTTGACCTTTGAACATGTATCACTTTCACTTGGATAATCCAACAGGTTATTGATATCAAGTTTATTATGATAACTGAGATCAATCATGACCTCAAGTTCATGAATGATATTTTCACAAGTGGGTTCATTCAAATTCTTTGAGATTGCATTCCCCAACGAATTTTACAATGTCGAAAATAATTTGTCATTGTCTCTTGCTGAACATTTATTGTCCAAACAAAGGATTGAAAAATTGATAGAATCTAAAACATTAATCTTTGTTGGATCAATTTGTCCACTTCATAGCCTTCTAATATCCTACAATAAACTCTGTTACCATAATACATCTTAAAAGTTCTTATTATCCCAACATCACAAGGTTGAATTTTGGATGTCATGTTGAATGGAAAGAAAAACAATTCAACATTATGTAGTCCTTCAATATTTCTATTATGGGCTGGTCAATTATCTATCATAAGAAAAACTCGCCTACCATGCATTTTGTGGCCAAACCAACAAATATATTCACCAAAAATCACACTTGACATCCATGTTTTTCGGTTTGCGCGATAGGGACAATTCAATAAAAATGATACATATAATGATTTTTATATAATCAAAATTAAACTTCATTAAATCTCAAACCATTTTTTAAATTAATAAAGATTTATTTATCGATTAATTAATCCCTCTATAGAATAATTAAATTTTATTGTCCCACCTATATTAATCAATTTCTTTGAAGCTTAACTTATTTTTATTTTTTATTTTTTATTTTACATTTGATATTTTTTTATTTGGAAGTCAATTTAAATCAAATGAGTTCATATTCAAAATGTCTAAGGAGTTGTTTGGTGTATAAAAATAATGGTCGATTGAGTGCATAAGTGATACTTGCATTAATTATGTACTGTTTGGTTTGGTGTATTAAATTGCATGCATTGCATAAAAATATTTATTTACAAAAAATAATCTCCACAATTATGATGGAAAAGATGTAAATAGAGATTTGAGGGTTACATAATTGAGTCTTTAACCATGTTACTGCATGCATTAGATCTCTTGTATTACTAATACCCAAAAAATTCATGGTATTAGTAATACATATCTTAATATACAATAGAATGTATATTAATAATGCAAGTATTGCTTATATATAGGTTGAAAAAGTATACCAAAGAAGATACTATTAATACATAGAGTTAATGCATGCATTATTATCCTTATGCAATCTACCAAACGACCCATTATTAATAATGGATTGGTATTTATCAGTTACCACTCCATCTCAAACTTTAGTAGTAATTGATTTACTTACTTTTTAAAAGACTTTCACTTGATATATGACATTCGTTTTTAGGTGCTATAATCCGGTGCACATTGAAAATCACTATCTTGAGGATTAAATGTTTTTTTTACCAAAAATAGTTTATTGCCTTTCCATTATATAGGTTGCAATACAAATATATTGATCATTATAGGGGTTACCTATTCTGTTCTCTAGTGATAAGAACGTGATGTCGATATTAGATACACATCACGAGTTCGAACATAATACATCCAAAGAGGACCTGAAATCTCACACGTATGACTGAGCAGAAAAAAGTTGAAGGTGATACATACCTTAAAGAGACAACCAAAGTTAAGAACCTTATTAACACTTAGAAGAAACAAAATATCCTAAAGTAAAGTATAAAAGAATTATGTATTTATTGTTATTATTAATTTTAAAGGAGAAGGGTATAAAATGTCGCTCAAGTATTTGAATTGATACAAAACTACTCTCCATCCACTTATCGGTCCTAAAATATCCTTGATGTCCACATTTTGACTCCAAAATACCCTCGATGTTAATCCTTTGACTCATATTTGCCCTTATTTTTAATAGCTTCCTTAAAGTAAAATCATTAAATATTTATTTATTATGTTGCTTAATGTTATTGGTTCAAATTTAAACTCTTCACAAATAAATAATAAAAATGATATTTTTGAAAATTCTATTTTTCTATAAAATCACTTATGATTCATATTTTGACCCGATACTTTTGAAAATAATATTGAAAAAATAATTTGATGACATCTATCTATTGGCCTATTTTAAATCAACCCCAATATATTATAGCGTAACCCAACTCATAAATGGGGATCCAACTAAAATCCATGCTTACCCCCAACTGACTGTCCATCTAAAACTATTATTATTTTTATTAAGATAGATTTTTCTCTCAATTATCACAATGTCTTGTTCATTTCTCTTTTATTCATTTGTTTTTAATCTCTTATTCTTAAGTAGGATATTCGGGACTCAAACGTGAAATGAACTCACATATTTATATTCTTTTAATTAGTATTATTTTCATGATGGGAATGGGATGGGGATAAAAGAAATTATTATTTTTATTCTTTTATTTTTAATTTTGGGTACAGACAAAAAAAATATAATCTTTGTACATATTTGCTTGATTAAGTCATCTTTTATTGAACTAATTATTTCTATATGCCTCATTATTTTCCTCCTATTTTTTCTCTCTTGTTTATCATAAACTTTTAAAAAATAAAATTGTGGACAATACCCAAATAGAAAAAAATGGAAGATATACGAAGTGAAGGGTTGAGAAGGGAGTAGTTTAGAGAGTAGAATGCCTAACCTTTTTCTAATTTTAAATTTATTATGGAATTCAAAATCTAGTCAATCATGTGAGCTTATATATTGAGAAATTTTAAATTATTTTTGTGGAAAAGGGGCTAAGATGCCCTTAAATTATGAGATTCGGTACACTATTACCCTCCAACCACCTAATGTGTGTTACACGTTGGACATAAGGGTATTTTTTGAGTCGAAAGATGGACGTCAAGGGTATTTTAAGACCGATTGGTGGATGGAGGATAATTTTTACCAATTCAAATACTTGAGGGGCATGTTAGGCCCTTCTCTGTAATTTAAATTTTCTTGTTAATCTCTTACAAATTATTATGCTCATATTTTTGAAATTTTATTATTAATGTAACTAGGTAAATTGTCTGCGCTTCGTGCGGTGGTGAACTACGTCAACAATCTACTTCTAAACATTTAATAATATAATTGTTTTTGAAAGGGTACAACCCTACGATAAATTGTCAAGAATATTCTATCCAAAAAAGAAATGAATTTTTTTTATAATCTTAAAACGAAAAAGATTTGATTTTAAGTGTTTATGAATTTTGTTATTAATTCTTTATTTTACTGTAGTTGTTCATCACCAAAGTCTTTAGAAAAGATATATAATTATTTCATCGTCTATATTTGTATTTTCAAAAAGTGGTACAAATATTTTATTCATCAAGTGCGATAGATTTTCTCCTATTCAAGACCTCTACATACATAATCTAAATATTATACATCTTATATAATTAGTTGTGTACTTGATAAGTTAATTCAAATATAAAAACACATCTCTTGAAGTTCAATGAAATAACGTATGTCACTCAAATAATTTGGATTAAATTATGTCTTGGCATGTCCCTTATTCAAAATCATACGCAGTTGAGGACACAACTTTGATAGACAAAAGACATATTTTGTTGTTTATGTTTCGATCAATATAGTTAAAACTTTGTTTTTTGGACTTTTAATCTAAAATTTATAAGAAGATAAATATTTTTTAATATTTTATTAATATAGATTCATCCTACTTTGAGGGATAATTCATTGACTCCAATCCAACATTTGAACCCAAACATTTGATAGTACACTATTTACCATTCCACTACATTCCTTTGTTTTTTGGATGTCAGTAATCAATTGAATGTCTCGATAAGATAGAAAGTTGAATAAATAAAACACCATAACTTTTTAACACTCAAAATCCCTTCTTAGACATCCCATGAATCTTTTAGCCACTGAAAACTCTATAAAGATCAATGTCATTTATTTTACAAGTTTAAGAATTCTAATCTATATGACACCAATAGTCTAGTGATCACTCTCACTCTTGATTAACATAAATTTACTTCAACATAATGATAAAAAAACTAAACATAAACAACAAAGTTTAAATCATGTACTTAAAAACAAAAATTAATAACATAAGCATAAATTAATGACCGTAAAAAACATACCAGGATCTGTAATAATAAAATCAAACATAATAGTCTTTGTATGTATTCTTTACTAGCATATTGTTTTCTGACTTTGAACATATACTCCATCTATTTCCTAAATAATGACCTGGTTTGACTTGGCACGAAGTTTAAGAATATAAAAAAGACTTTTGTATCTTATGGTTCTAAATTAAAGTTAGGTTAAATGCAAAAAAAATTTCTTTGATCTCGTGTCCTTATATATGTCACGTGGAAAGCTGAAATTAAAATGTTACCAAAAAAAGGAAAAGGTCATTTTTTTTTTAAATGAACAAAAAAAGAAAGGAGGTCATTCTTTTTGGAACACAGGGAGTACAATAGTTTTTATTATACTTCATTATCAATGGTTATAATAAAGTGTTAGAAGAAAATCATAAACTACACATGAATTAAATGTGCACGTCTTTTAATATTCACACAACAAAACTAATTGATTTTGTTGTTGGTATATAATTTTAGTGGATCCTTGGCAGAGAAACTAAGAAAACATTAAATGGGTTAGATGACCCATAGTGAAAGTCATTAGGATAGTAGTTAGTACTATTTTACTTAACTCTCTTTTCATTTAATTGTTTGTAAAATAAATAAATAATAAAAATTGAAAAGTGATGTAAAGTGAGGATTAATAATTAATGTTGTGACCGTAGTAATGAAATTACCGCTTGGCATGATTGAGAATTCGAGGTTTAGCTATTATGTTTAGTTATTCAAAGTTGTTGTTTGACATATATTGTCAAATTGTTTTTATGATTTAAATTTTTGTATATTACAATAGGTAATTAATTATTAGTATTGTACTATATTAATACCACTAAAATTATGTCAATTGGAGGGATAAAGACTTAATCTTAAGTTTGAAACTTGGGAACATTATTTTTGGTTTGAGTGAGTTTTTGGATTTAGGCTAAACCTATAGTAATATGGGTGTTGTTAGTTATATCTTTGGAAGCTCAGCGAAAAGGGAATGCTTAAGTCCCGGGAGTGATTATTCGATTGGCTAAGGAAAGTGGATTTCTAAACCCTTGTTAAGCGTATGAAATTCGTGTATTCCTTTATGTGATGTTTGAGAATGATTTGGAGGCTTATTGTTGATTTCTTGGTGTTGTATTACAGTTGCATTGTTGTAAATTGTGTCTTGTTATCAAAATGGTTATCTCGTCATTTTTTTTGTGCATGTCATTTGTATTCATTTGAGATATGGTTGTGATAAGTGTTATGTGATAAGAGGATGTACCATTTCGTAGGTCGTATCGCGGCGCGATGGATATTATATTTAGAGGGACGTATCGCGCGCTGTGATTACTATAATCGAGAATCATATCGCACGCCGCAATGGATGCATTCATAGATATGTCCCCCATGGGTCCCATACTGAGAGACAGTGGGTGTGTATCATTAGGTCAGACATGCATTACTGTATTTTACATTGCAATTCATGGCATTGCAGTTTGATCAATGATGAACTTGAACTTCTGTTTTGCTGACCTTGTTAGTGTTTTTCTCTGGAACTCTTGATTGGCAAATATTGAGTTGTTATTGAGAATTGTAATAAGTTAGAGTGTTGTTATTGAGTTTTGTACTTTGTGAACTGTTAGGTTGGACTTGTTTTATGTAGGTTGTAGTGTGGAGGTCTGGATAGGGTATAAGGAGTACCCGTATTTTTGTTCTCTTATCTTATATTTAAAGGTTTGCTTGTTGGGTACCGTGTGGTTTGGTACTCACCCCTTGCTTCTACAATTCTTTGTTAATTACGACCCCGGATCTTCGTGATACCTTTCATTATTTTCGTTTCCGAGGCATCGTTAGAGAATTGTGAGGTAGTTGTTTGTCATCTCAGCCATCCTTCCTACTCCCGTTTATGATTTTGTTTTTATTTGAAAGACAATGTCATTTTAGAATTGCTGTTTTATTTCAATTTTAGTATTTACATTAGAGCCTTGGTGCACGTGAAAACCACGTTTTGGGAATTGAATTAAGTTTAATTGTTATTGAATTTTTATTTTATTTCCGCACTTAATTAGGTGATTGGGTTTTAGGCTGACTTGTCTTGGTGGGATAACACTAGTGTCATCACACCCATTTTTGGGTCGTGACATAAGAACCTCAACCTTTCAAGTGGATTAAACAATTCAAAATTAATTGCATTGAATATTAGCATTACATTTTTATCTCTGCACATTGTATTGCGTAATAATGTATTACATATTTTTATAAATAATATCAACATTATTAAACTACAAAACCCAAAAAGCAGTATTAATAAAATGATGTATACGTCATACATGAAATTATTGGAATTGAAAAAAAATTTATTTTTTGAATTTGAAACTACTGGAATCGATAAAGTTTTTTTTCCTAAAAATTGAAATTTCTACTAGAAATGATAAAGTTTCTTATGAATTATTATTGGGTTGTCGGTGTTTATACCCTCCACATATTCAGGAACCAATTTAGCTGGAAAATCTTCTCTTAGAATCTGAATTTTGAATTCGATTTTGTAAGAGTTGCATTCTTAGAGTTCAAACATAAGTCCATACCCATCTTTAAGATTGTTATCATCCACAAATTTGTTCCATCCAGTACCAAATTCGTATTTAGTTTTGGCACCACCATAAAACAAGTTCCACTTCTTTCCACCACGAGTAAAGACTGCAAGGTTCCAACAAAAGGAAACTCTTTGTTTATTTTCTTGGGAAAGTACTGTCAAACATTCAAAGAAATTTAGCAAAATAAAAGTCAAGAATCCGAAAAACCCAAAGTGTGCAGCTCTAACCTTATAAATATATATATTTGAACCTAAACATTAAGCCTAGAACCTAGAACATCTAATATTGAATGCACCAATCCAACACTAAAATTCCCCCCCCCCCCCCCCCGGTATTTTCCCCTAAGTTAGTAGACCATCTAATTATTTTAGGGGGTTTAGGAGTGAAGGCCTATGAGAGGAGTGCCAAGCAAAAGGTGAAAGCCAAGGCCAAAAACCAAGGCTGCCCCAAACATGGAGCTACTGCCTCAAGGCTCGACAACCACCACAGCAGCTCGTGGTCAAGACCACGGTCAGTGGAAGGCTTCATGGAGTTTCCTCGGCCAAGAGAGAGGAGCCCCAAGTGTCCTATACACTACCTCAACCCTCATGAGGGAACCACGGGTTGTGGACCACTCCACAGCTCATGAGTCGTGGCGTGAGACTCACTTAGTTTTTGTAGGAAATGGGGAATTTTGGGGATCTACTGCCCAAAGCACCATAGGTACCATAACGGGTCGTGGTGCACTTGACGAGGGGAAGGACGGCTCGTGAACTTGACTTAATTTTTATAGGAATTGGCAAGATTGAAGAGACTACTTCCTCAATCCTCACGACAAGCACCACGAGTCATGGTGCTCCATACGGCTCGTGAACTAGGACGGGTTCTTTTAATGAAGGTTAGTTTAGTCTTCTACTTTGAAGTCCAATTAATGTGGGGTGTTTTGGGTAATTTAGGGGTAAACTATAAATAGGTTTTTAAGTCTTTTTCATCCATTTACAAGAGTAAAACTCAAAAACCCAACATATTCTCCCAAACCCAATTCTCTCAAATAATTTTCTCTCTAAAAATTTTCTCCATTGAAAAACACCAAAAGCTTTAAGGATAGGGTTCAAGATCCAAGAGTTTCATCTTAATTTCGTGGTAAAGCTTCAAACAAGGTATGATAACTTTTGTTCATTGGATTTCTTTCCCCATGAAGCCCTTCCTCTACTATTTTCAAAATTGGGAATTGTTTGAAATTGGGGTTTTGATTCTAACCTTTGGTTCTTCTCAAAACATTTTCTTTACGTTAGTCATCTTATATTATAATGAAATTAATGTTTAATTAGGAGTTTTATTGATAAATTTTCCTTAAACCCATGTGTTTTCCCCATGCCCCCGACTTTATTAAAATTATGATGGATTTCTCTATGAATTATGAATATGTGGGATAGTATGTATGTGAATTTAGTAATTAATCTTGTTTATTACATGCTTATAGAAGTAGTTCTAAGTGATATTTCAAGATATGATCTATGACCCTCGAAGGGTCAATTGTAAGTGTTGAATTTTGAATTATTGCCTTGGAGGCAATGTATGAAGGTACTCTTATGTCCAAGATTCTTATATATGAATGGTTTGATCAACTATAAAGGTGGAGGTTCTTACTTTTATGTATTTAGTTATGAAGTTATGTTCCACTTGAATAGTGCAAATCTAATTAATAAGGTGTGAGACATGGTACTGTTGAAAGACTAGCTTCCTTTACTATTAGACATGACTATGTATTAATTGTCTTGGATGATTATATGATGATTATAACATGAAAGGTAGTTCTCACCATGTTGAATCCATGAGCTACGTATGAGTTAGGTTGAATTAAGGGGAATGTACTCCTTCACATATGAAGTTACAATTCACCTTAACTATGTATAAGTTGGAGAGTAATGCTTAGCACCGAGCGAATATTGCAAATGATATCGAG
The DNA here is from genome assembly GCA_016801875.1 of Solanum sitiens. Lineage (NCBI taxonomy): Eukaryota > Viridiplantae > Streptophyta > Magnoliopsida > Solanales > Solanaceae > Solanum > Solanum sitiens. The sequence goes on from JABWTJ010000024.1 coordinate 4,689,841, forward strand.
ACGTTCCTGCTAGTTTAGGCCGGGTCTTCTACATATGTTCTAATGAGATAGAAACTCTCCCGCTAGTTCAATAGGCCGGGTTTTTAGAAGCAATCTTCCTATCCCATAACTATGTGCCCGCATAAGTCTTAGCTAGTGGATCCACATTATAGGTATATATGTTTAGTTCTACCATTGGCAAGTAGGATTTCTTCTTTTGGTGTGGGGTTATATGACACCGGATTCCATATGGCTCACATGGTCTACATCGGTTAAGGAAATTCTCCCAATGGCATAAGATAATGCATATGACTTGAACCATACTTGTGATTTCCTGATAAGTCTGCTTAGTAGGAGTGGGGGTATGTGACTTCACTTTTTCCATTACACTGGTAGTCTTTGAAAGAGATTATGGGTGGGTCCATGATGCTATGGTAAGACATCAAGGTACGACATACGTTTATTGGGTTGTTGTTAAGATATGACTCTCATTATATATATATATATATATATATATATATGTGTGTGTGTGTGTGTGTGATGAACATGTTTATTCACTTATGTATGAGTGTAGATTATGATGTGATCGAAAGTTTATATGTGTAACTAAGGTGATTCTAAATGGATACTTAGTATAGTTTGTATTATGGGATGCTAACTATGCATTGCACAAATATGGTTTTAGGGTTGCTAAGGTGATGGTCCTACCATGTTAGGAAAAATCGTATGAAAATGCTATTATAACTTGTCTTATGTCCTTATGTTCATAAATGATTTTCCAACTTATTAAATGCATTATTTTCACTAAAATGCCTTTTTAGCATAATTAAGTATTTTTATGCATGTTTTCATACTTAGTGCTTTTGTACTGATCCCTTCACTTCTACATCTATTATGAGTGTATGTTTGGGATGTTGAGGTGCTATTAGTCCATTCTTGAAGAAAACTTGGGTTTCTACCTCCAGGTTTTGGTGAATCCTCAATTCCAAGTACGGGATGTTATTGATTCTAGTTCTAGTTTACTTTTCTTATTAAGGACTATATTGTATCTCCTTATGATACGACTTACTATTGATGTAATGGGCGAGTCCTAACTTTCGTACTCTAAGGTTTAGATGGTGTAATGAGACAAGTCTACCTTCCTATTTTTCATATATGAAGAAAGTTGTACTTCTATTGTAAAAGTTTTAAGTTTTCCGTATTATTCTCATGTGTTGTGTAATGATGGTTAAGGGCTTGTATGAGACCCCTTCGGATTCAAGTATATTTTGTCACTCCTATGGGGTAGCCCGGGTCGTGACATATTCAATCCCATGGAAATAAGATTTCTACAATTGAAAAAAGAAAAAGAAAACATTTTAGAAAATCAAATATCTTATTTATAAAAATGAAATTGTGACTAATAAAGTTTTTAAAGAGATAGGAAATCATTTCTCCATCCAATACCCATAGTCCCACTAAATTTATATCCACCCCTAAAAAATCCAACACTAGTTTATGAAGCGTCCTAACAAAGATGATTTTGTATCACCAGAAAACTCTAGTTAAGGATGAGAATTACCACTACAAAGACTAATTTGTGAATAAATACTAACAAAAAGAGGAAGTTTTATATAGAAATAGGAGGGAGAAAATGAGAGTTACCCAAATGTAGATGGGCTTGATACTGCTCTTAATAAGAATCATACCAACATAGGGTTTATCAGAAAGTGGCAAACATTCATAATTATTGATTTATGTTCTTTCAGTGCTTTCATTCATGATGAATTCACCTTTTTGGTTTGAAACTTGTTCTGAAGACGATCCACCCTAAAAAATAATAATGAAAACAACAAATAAGTTCTATAAACAACAACGGAGGTTTGAGAGAAAGAAAAGTAGAAACATATAAATTTGTTAAGAATGATCTTCCAATCATTCTTAACAAATTTATATGTTTCTACTTTACTTTCTCCCAAACCTCCGTTGTTGATTGTAGAACTTATCTACTCTTTTCATCAACGGAGGTTTGAGAGAAAGAAAAGTAGAAACATAGAAATTAGTTAAGAATTATCTCCCAATCATTCTTAATAAATTTATATGTTTTTACTTTTCATTCTCCCAAACCCCTGTTGTTCACTATAGAACTTATTTGCTCTTTTCATTTAGTTTTTAGGTTGGATCGTCTTCTGAACAAGTTTCAAACAAAAAAGGTGAATGTTTACCACTTTCTAATAAACCCTATGTTGGTATGATTCTTACTAAGAGTAGTGTTAAGTCCATCTATAGTTTGGTAACTCTCATTTTCTCCCTGCTATTTCTATATAAAACTCCCTTTTGTTGTTAATATTTGTTCACAAATTATTCTTTGTAGTGGTGATTCTCATTCTTTACTAGAGGTTTTCTAGTGATACAAAATCGTCTTTGTTAAGTCGCTTCATAAACTAGTGTTGGGTTTCTTAGGGTAGATATGAATTTAGTGGGACTATGGGTATTAGGTTAAGAAATGATTTCCTATCCCTTTACCAACTTTATTAGTCATAATTTCAATTTTATAAATAAGAGATATTTCATTTTCACAAAAGGTCTTCTTTTTCTTTTTTCAATTGTAGAAATGTCATTTCCATGGTATTGAATATGTCACGACCCGAGCTACCCTCTAGGAGTGACACAACGTACTTGACTTTGAAGGGGTCTCATACAAGCCCTTAACGTATCTTCATTACATAAGACATGAGAATAATGCGGAAAAATCAAGAGTTTTACAATAGAAGTACAACTTTCTTCAGATATGAAAAATAGGAAGATAGACTTGTCTCATTATACCTCTAAACATAAGAGCACGAGAGTTAGGACTCACCCTTACATCAATAGTAAGTCTTATCATAAGGAAATACAATATAGTCCTCAACAAGGAAAGTAAAGTAGAACTTGAATCAATAACATCCCGTACTCGGAATTGAGGACTCACCAAACCTTGGAGGTAAAAACCCAAGTTTTCTTCAAGAATGGACTAAGAGAACCTCAACAGTCTGAACCTACACTCACAGGAGATGTAGAAGGGAAGGGGTTAGTACAAAAGCACAATGAAAATATGTATAAAATAATTAATTATGCTGAAAAAGACATTCTAGTGAGAATAATGTGTTTATTAAGTTGGAAAACCATTTATGCACATTAGGACATAATGTAAGTCATAAGAGCCTTCTCATATGATTTTTCGTAGCATAGTAGGGCCATCACCTTAGCAACCCTAAAAACATATTGGTGCCATACATAGTTGGCATCCTATAATACCAACTATACTAGGTATCCATTTAGAATCACCTTATTTACACATATAAACTTTAGATCCATCATAATCCATAATCATACATAAGTGAATACCCATGTTCATCACATGTACATAAGGAGAGTCATATCTTAACAACAAACCAATCAACGTATATCATACCTTCATGTCTTACCATAGCATCATGGACCTACCCATAATTTCCTTCAAACACTACTTGTGTACTGTAAAAAGTGAAGTCTCATACCCCCACTCCTACTAAGTCGACTTATCATGAAATCACAAGTGTGGTTAAAGTCATATTCATTATCTTATTACATATGGAGAATTCCCTTAACCGACATAGACCATTTGAGCTACATGGAATCCAGTGTCATATAAACCCACACCGAAAGAAGGCATCCTACTTGTCTAAGGTAGAACTAAACATATATAGCTATAATGTGGATCCACTAGCTAAATCCTATGCGAAAACATAGTTATGGGATAGGAATATTGCTTCTAGAAACCCGACCTATTGAACTAGTGGGAGAGTTTCCATCTTATTAGAGCATATTTAGAGGACCCAACCTAAACTAGAGGGAAGGTCTCTACCTCATTTGTCATATCTGCTCGGTGCTAAGCATTGTTCTCCAACATATACATTGATAATGTGAATTTTAATTTTATATGTGAAGGAGTACATTACCCTTCATTTAACCCACTCATACATAACTCATGGATTTAACATGGTAAGAACTACCTTTCACCTTAGAATCATAATATAATCATCCAAGACAATTAATACATAGTCATGTGTAATAGTAAAGGAAACTAGTCTTTCAACAATACCATATCTCATACCTTAGTCATTGGATCTTCACCATTCAAGTGAGCTTTTTAAAGCTAAGTTTTGAGCACTAATCTCAAATCACAGAATCAATATGTTTTAAGAAAACATAAGAGCCAGTATATATATAAATATGGGTAGAAAAGGGTCAAACTTTTTAGATGAACCCTTTTCATAGTTTACTACTGGATCCATTAGGCAGTTCAGGTCTTGTACTCTGGCAAGGTTAGGATGACCGGGCAGGGTGGGCTAAGTAACGTTGTATCATCATTGTAGCTCTTAAGTGAAGGTTGCCAGTTAGAGAATCTTCCATAGAGTAATGTATTTTCATATACATCAGTCATTATATTTTCATACACAACAGTATTGTATTCTCATATACTTTAGTATTGTATTTTATATACATCTTAGACATTATTGTATATTTGCATATACTCAGTGTTTTCAGCATGTTTTCAGTCAACACTTATTTATATTACAATTATTTTAACTGCGTATATTGAATAAGAGTTAGTAGATCTTGAGTTGAGCAGAGCCAATGTAAGTATTCATTCTTACTCCCTTTCATGCCTAAGTTTTGTTTAGTTGTACAACTCGCTTACTCGTACATTGAATGTACAGATACCAGTTGGCCTGCATCATTTTATGATGCAAACGCAGGTAACCAGGATCAGCACGCGGCGTTTCGTTGATCCAGATTGAGCTCCAAAGTCAGTGGTGAGCCTCCTTGCATTCCGGAGGACATCCATTTCATTTGCTTTTAGTAGTTTAGTTTTAGGATGTTGTGGGGTCTGTCCCAACATCTCTCTTCAGTCAGTTTAGAGGCTTCGTAGACAATAGTATTTCAGTTTGGAGTTTGTTTTCAGTTATTGAGACTTAAGTGCCATTTTGGCTAGATTTATGGCATGAAGTATTTCCTTTAAATATGATTTATTATTGTTTAGGTTGAGTTTAGTCTTCCACTGAGTAAAGTATGCCAGGCCGAGGGTTTGCTTAGGGACCAATAATGGTTTTTGAGTGCCAGTCCCGCCCAGGGTGTAGGCTCAGGGCGTGACAAACGTGGCATCAGAGCAGAGAGTTCAAGAGTCCTAGGGAGTATATGAAGCCGAGTCTGTAGAGTCTTAGTCATCGGTGTGAAGCACTCCATATATATGATTAGGAGGCTACAACATTTAGGAATGTTTCACTTTTTTCATCTTCTTTCGTGCAAAGAGGTTATCTCTAAAGTCTCTCTCTAATTCGTGCTAACACATATTTTTTCAGATTATCATGCCTCGAAGAAGAGCAGTAAGAGGTCGACCATGAAGAAATGTTGAGGAACAAGAGGTTCGAAATGCACCAGAGATTCAACCCCAAGGAGAGGTTACCAATGCTGAGTTCCGCGAGGCTATCCGAATGCAGAGCCAAGCGGTGACTAACCAAGTCGGGCAACAGAGAGGAGCTCAACAAGAAGGGGATGATACCTCTAGAATTTGTTAGTTCCTTAGAATGAATCCTCCTAGTTTCACCGGATCAAGCACTATTGAAGATCCGGAAAATTTTGTGGAAGAGTTGAAGAAGGTATTTGAGGTGAGGCATGCGGTTGATGTTTAGAGGGTTGAATTGGCTGCATATTAACTGCAGGGTATTGCTAGAACCTGGTTTGATCAATGGAAGGTTGGTAGAACTGAGGATGCACCATATCCAAGTTGGGCTTGCTTCGAAGAAGCCTTCTTGGGAAGGTTCTTTCCTCGAGAGATGAAGGAAGCAAGGGTATGGGAGTTTCTCACCTTGAAACATGACTCCATGAGTGTATAGGAGTACGGTTGCAGTTCACCCAACTATCTCGCTATTCTCCGGAGATGGTGAAGGACATGAGGAGCAGAATGAGTCTGTTTGTTGGAGGGTTCGGTCGTACTTTAAGTAAGGAAGATAGGACTGACATGTTGATAGGTGACATGGACATATCCAGGTTGATGGTATATGTGCAACAAGTCGAAGAAGAGAAGGTGAAGGATAGAGAAGAGTACCGAAACAAGAAGGCAAAGACTGGGAATGAGTCTAGCCAACAGAAAGGTGGTTCAAGTTTACCATAATTTTAGAAATCAAAGGTGCATGTACCATCATCTGCTAGTGCACCTGCACCCAGAAACAAAGGGGAGTATAGTAGCTATAACTCGTAGAACTTCAAGACTAGACCGCTCAGTCTCAAGGTAGTGTGGATCAAGGAGGTACTAAGCCTCCTGTCTGCGCCAAGTATGGTAGGAATCACTCTAGCATCTGTCGTAAAGGCTCCGCGGGTTGTTTCAAGTGCGGTCAGATCAGGCATTTCATGAGAGAATGTCCAAAGAGTAAGTAGAGCGGTGGTAATGGGGGCAATAGAGCTCAGTCTTCATCAGTTTCTCCACCAGACACAACTGCACCTAGGGGAGTTGTTTTCGCTACAGGCGGAGGAACAAACCACTTGTGTGGTCTTAATAATAGCCATGAACAAGAGAATTTGCCAGATATTGTAAATGGTTAGATTCGAGTCTTTGACTTTACTGCCTATGTATACCCAGGAGCTAGTTTATCTTTTGTAACTCCTTATGTTGATATGAACTTTGAGATTTCTCCTGAGAAACTTACACAATCATTTAGTGTGTCCACACCTGTTGGTGAATCCATTCTAGCAGAAAGAGTCTATCGTGATTGTCCTATTTTTATCAATCACAAGAGCACCATGGCTGATTTAAATAGAGTTAGCCATGGTAGATTTTGATGTCATTCTAGGTATAGACTGGCTCCATGCCTGTTATGCATCAATATATTGCAGAACTCGAGTTGTCAAGTTTCAAATTCCTAATGAGTCAGTCATAGAGTGGGCTAATATTTCAGCATGGCCTAAGGGTCGCTTCATCATACCTTAAGTCGAGAAAGTTCATTTCTAAGGGGTGTATCTATCACTTAGTCCGAGTTAATGACTCAAGTGTTGAGGTACCTTCTCTTCAGTCAGTTCCTATAGTCAGTGAGTTTCCAAAAGTCTTTTCTGATGATCTACCCGGAGTCCCTTCCGAAAGAGAGATAGACTTCGGCAAAGACGTCATCTTAGATACTTGTCCTATCTCTACTCCGCCATACAGAATGGAACTTGCAAAGTTAAAAGAGCTAAAGGAGCAATTAAAAGATCTGTTAGATAAAGGCATTATTCGAACAAGTGTCTATTCTTTGGGTGCTTCGGTCTTGTTTGTTAGGAAGAAGGATGGGTCCCTTAGGATGTGTATAGATTACCGTCAGTTGAATAAGGTGACCATCAAAATTAAATATCCTCTTCCAAAGATAGATGATTTCTTCGATCAATTTCAGGGTACTTCTTTCTTTTCCAAGATTGACCTCATATCAGGCTATCATCGGTTAAGGGTTAGGGAATGTGATATTCCTAAGACAGGTTTTAGAACAAGGTATGGGCATTATGAATTTCTGGTTATGTCCTTTGGTTTAACGAATGCACCTGAATCATTCATGGATCTTATGAACAGAGTCTTCACACCTTATTTAGATCTGTTTGTCATCGTCTTCATTGATGACATACTAATTTATTCAAGGAATGAAGAAGATCATGCTAGTCACATAAGGATTATTCTCTAGACGTTGAGAGATAATGAGCTATATTCTAAGTTATCCAAGTGCGAGTTTTGCCTTAAGTCTGTGGCATTCTTAGGCCACATTATTTCTGGTGAAGGGATTGGAGTTGACACTCAGAAGATTAAAGCAGTTCAGAGTTGGCCTAGACCCATATCTCCAATAGATATATGGAGTTTCTTGGGCTTGGCTGGCTATTATAGGAGATTTGTTGAAGGATTCTCATCTATCTCTTATCCTTTGACCAAATTAACTTAGAAGACCGTCAAGTTTCAATGGTCTGAAGCTTGTGAGAAAAGCTTTCAGGAGTTGAAAAAGAGATTGACTACTGCTCCAGTTTTGACCTTACCAGAGGGTACTCAAGGCTTGGTGGTGTATTGTGATGCATCAAAAGTTGGCTTGGGTTGTGTGTTAATATAGAATGGCAAGGTTATAGCTTATGCCGCTAGATACTTGAAGGCTTATGAGAAGAATTATCCAACTCATGACTTAGAATTGGCTGCAGTAGTGTTTTCTTAGAAGATATGGCGTCACTATTTGTATGGTGTGCATGTGGATATATTCACTTATCACAAGAGCCTTCAATATGTGTTCACTCAAAAAGAGCTCAATCTCAGAGAAGGTGGTTGGAATTACTCAAGGATTATGACATGAGTATTATTTACCACCCAGGTAAGGCTAATGTAGTTGCTAATGCCTTAAGCAGGCTGTCCATGGGAAGTACTTCCCATGTCGAAGACGAAAAGAGGGAGTTAGCAAAAGATGTGCACAAACTTATACATTTGGGAGTCATGCTTATGGATTCCATAGAAGGAGGCATAGTGGTGACCAATGGGGATGAATCATCATTAGTGTCAGAGGTGAAAGAGAAGCAAGACCAAGATGCTATTTTGCTTGATTTGAAGGCAAGTATCCCTAACCAAAGAGTATTGGCTTTTGTACAAGGGGGAGATGGTGTGCTGAGTAACTAAGGCAGGTTATGTGTACCTAAGGTGGATGGAATTCAAGAGTGAATCTTGGATGAGGATCATAGCTCCAGATATTCCATACACTCGGGTTCCACCAAGATGTACCGTGATTTGAGAGAGGTATATTGGTGGGAAGGTATGAAGAATGATACTGCTGAATTTGTTGCCAAGTGTTCAAATTGTCAGCAAGTGAAAGTGGACCATCAAAGACCCAGAGGTTTGGATCAGAATATATGAATTTCAGAATGGAAATGGGAGATGATTAATATGGACTTCATCACAGGCTTGCCAAGGTCTCCAAGGCAACATGATTCTATTTGGGTGATTGTTGACAGAATGAAAAAGTTGGCCCATTTCTTGCCGGTAAAGACTACTTATTCGGCCGAAGATCATGCAAAGTTGTACCTTCAAGAAGTTGTAATACTTCATGGAGTTCCAGTCTCCCTTATTTCTGATAGAGGTGCGCAATTTACTGCACAATTCTGGAAATCTTTCCAAAAATGTTTGGGTTCAAAGGTGAATTTGAGTACTGATTTTCATCCTCAAACAGATGGACAAGCAGAATGTACTATAAGACCTTAGAAGATATGTTAGAGAGTTTGTTTGATCGACTTCAAAGGAAATTGGGATGATCATATACTTCTCATTGAGTTTGCTTACAACAATAGTTATCATTCGAGCATCCAAATGGCTGCATATGAAGCTTTTTAGGAGAGAAGGTGCAGATCTCCTATTGGGTGGTTCCAAGTTGGTGAAGCAGGGTTGATAGGACTAGACTTAGTTCACCAAGCTATGGAGAAGGTGAAAGTGATTCAAGAAGGGTTGGAGACAGCACAAAGTCGCCAAAAGTCCTACACAGACGTTAGGAGAAGGCTATTAGAGTTTGAGGTAGATGATTGTGTGTATCTTAAGGTTTCACCTATGAAAGGAGTTATGAGGTTTGGTAAGAAAGGGAAACTTAGTCCCCGGTTATTGGACCTTATAGAATCTCCAAAAGAGTGGGCAATATGGCTTATGAGTTGGAGCTACCCCAAGAGTTAGCAGCAGTTCATCCAACATTCCATATTTCTCTGTTGAAGAAGTGCTTGTGTGATCCTTCATTGATAGTACCAACAAAGAATGTTGGGATTAAGGATAACCCATCCTATGAAGAAGTTTCGGTTCAGATTTTGGATCGTCAAGTTCGCAAGTTGAGGACAAAGGAAGTTGCTTCAATCAAGGTCCTTTGGAGGAACCAATTCATTGAAGAAGCGACTTGGGAGGCTGAGGAGGATATGAATTAGAGATATCCACATCTCTTTGAATTCGGAGAGAATGCAGAGCAAGGTACTAAATTTTCTTCTTAGCACTTTATAAGGTTTTGTATAAGCATGTAATTACTTGCCTTTGACTGTTGAGTGTTGAAATGATGTTACTACCCTTGGCTTAGTGAAAGAATTCTCATCCTAGGACGAATGTTCCCAAGGGGGAGATATTGTAACATATCTTAACTTTAATTAACTAAGGTTAAACTAAGAAAAACAAGAATAATCAAATTTGGAAAGAAGTAGGGAAATCTAGAAAATTTCCAGATTTCAAAAGTGAGTTTTGGTCATTTTCAAACGTTCATAACTTCCGTCTCAGGATGGATTTCAATAAGTTCTTTAAATGGATGTAAATATCGTCGGAAGATCTCTCCATCGATGCCAAGTTTGTGAAATTCTGAGGTCGTGTGAGGGAGAAATGGCTTCCGGAAGTTGGGCTGTTGGACAGAGGAAAGTCCAAATCCGGATTTGTTAAGGGTGTTTTGGTCTTTTCAATACCCAATTATTTTATATCGTTTTTGGGTAATAAGTTGGGGTCTAAGTTGATCCTATTCAGTTTATGCTTTTAGAAAACAAGTTAGGGTTTTGAGAGAAGAGAAAAGAAGAGGAGAAAAGAGGAGAAAGGAGAAGAAGACGCAAGAACGCCCAAGATTCGTGGCGTGGATTTCGTCGGGGGTGATCCCTTTAAGGTGCGTGAGATCTTTTGTGTTGGTTTACTTCACCCACACATCATTTTTTTTTCAGTTCAAAAAATTTGTAGATTGATTTCATGTTAGACTTTAAGTTCTTGAAAGAACATTTAAATTTCTTGTTGATTGGATGGTTGGCTGCTATTATCGATTTGATTCTTGTTTTTTCGAGTTATTTTGAGTGGAATTCAGTAGATTTTGATAGTACTAGGAAGTTTTGAAGAATTTGGAGATGGAAAACAAGTTGAAAAATTCGTCAGACGGACCTGGGTAGGGGCATGTGCGGCGCGCCAGAACTAGGCCTCAGTCAACTTAGGCTGGCGTGGCACGCCAGCAGTATGCCCAATCCGGCGTTTTTCGTTTAGCGTGCCTAGTTTAGCCCTTTTAAGTCCTTCCATGGTACATTAACATCCTCCAATGATTCTAATCGCTTCAAATGATTTCTAAATATATCGCAATCATCAAAGAACTTAAGTCGAAACCTTGAATACATAATCCATTCAAGGAAAGTTAAGACCAAAGTCAAGAGAGCTAATAAGTCAAGTCTAAAGTTCAGAAGTAAATTAAGTAATGTTTTTAAAGGTTTTCAAGGGTCTTATTTAAGCATTTTTAACTTTGTTTTTAAGACTCATGTTTCAAGTCAAGAAAGAGTAAAAGTTGAGTTCATTTCTCAAAAGCTATAAGGGAACTAAGTATTCCCTAAGAGTTAAGTTTCAAGTAAGCAAAGAGTATCAAGTTGAGTTCAGTTCTCAAGAGTCATAAGGGAACTAAGTAGTCCCTAAGAGTTTAAACAAGATGTTCAAACTTTTCAAAAAGAAAGGAAGCTAGACATCCGAAGAGCCTATGGCTAGTTTTAGTAAAAGAAAGAGGAAACTATGATTTTCAAGAGAGCTTTTTAAAGCTAACTTTTGAGCACTAATCTCAAATCACAAATATCAGTATTTTTTTAAAAAACATAAGAGCCAGTATATATATATATATATATATATATATATATATATATATATATATATATTGGAGTAGTATTTAGCACTGATGTGAGGATGTGAGTTCAGATTAACTCAAGTCTCCATGTAAACCATGTAGCCATCGTGGATAGAAAACGGTCATACTTTTTAGATGAACCCTTTTCAGAGTTTACTACTGGATCCATTAGGCCGCTCAGGTCCTATACTCTGGAAAGATTAGGATGGCCGGGCAGCCTGGTCCAAATAATACTGTATCATCACTATAGCTCTTAAGTGATGGTTGTTACTTAGAGAATCTCCCACAGAGTAAAGTATTTTCATATACATCAGTCATTATATTTTCATACACAACAGTATTGTATTCTCATATACTTTATATACATATTATACATTATATTATATTTGCATATACTCAGAGTTTTCAGCATGTTTTCAGTCAGCATTTCTTTATATTGCAATTATTTTAATCGCGTATATTGAAAAGGAGTTAGTAGATCATGAGTTGAAAAGAGCCAAGGTAAGTATTTATTCTTACTCCCTTTTAAGCCTAAGTTTTGTTTAGATCTCCAACTCGCACACTCGTACATTCAATGTATTGATGTCATTTGGTCTACATCTTTTTATGATGCAGACGCAGGTAACCAGGATCAACACGCGGCCTTTTGTTGATCCAAATTGATCTCCAAAGTTACTGGTGAGCCTCCTTGCATTCTGGAGGATGTCCATTTCATTTGCTTTTAGTAGTTTAGTTTGAGGATGTTGTGGGGTCTGTCCCAAAATCTCTCTTCAGTCAGTTTAGAGGCTTCGTAGACAGTAGTATTTCAATTTGGAGTTTGTTTTCAATTATCGAGACTTAACTGCCATTTTGGCCAGATTTATGACATGAAGTATTTACTTTAAATATGCTTTATTCTTGTTTACGTTGAGTTTAGTATTCCGCTGAGTTAAGTATGTAGGCCGAGGGTTCGCTTGGGGACCAACAATTGTCTTCGAGTGCCGGTCCCACCCAGAGTGTAGGCTCGGGGCGTGACATATCTAAAGTTTTACAGAATACCATGTGGGGGAAAAAGAATATTAGCTTTGGAGTGGTGCATTCAAGATTAGATGTTCTTGGTTCTCGGCTTAATGTTTAGGTTCAAATATATATATTTATACGGTTAAAGATGGACACTTTGTGTTTTCCAGTATTCTTACTTTTATTTTACTAAATTTCTTTGAATGTTTGACAGTACTTACCCAAGAAAATGAACAAAGAACTTCCTTTTGCTGGAGCCCCTTCAGTCCTTACTTGTGGTGGAAAGAAGTGGAACTAGTTTTATAGTGGATCCAAAACTAAATACAATATCAGTACTGGATGGGAAAAATTTGCCGATGATAACAATCTAAAAGAGGAGGATGGACTTGTGTTTGAACTCTAAGAGTGCAACTCTGACAAAATCGAATTCAAAATTCAGATTCTAAGAGAAGATTTTTCAGCTGAATTAGTTTCTGAAGATGTGGAGGGTATAAACACTTACAACCCAATAATAATTGATTAAAAACTTTATAATTTCTAGTAGAAATTTCAATTTTCAGGAGAAAAAACTTTATCAATTCCAGTAGTTTCAATTTCAAAAAATAAAAGCTTTATGAATTCCAATAGTTTCATGTCTGATGTATGCCTCTTTTTATCAATACTGATTTTTGGGTTATGTCATTTAATAATGTTGATATTATTTATAAAAATATGCATTACTATTTTACGCAACACATGTACATTATTATGCAACACATGTACAACACGTGTGCAGAGATAGTAATATATTAAATGCTAATATTAAATGCAATTAATTTTGAAATTTATATTTTAAAAACTTGCAAATATAAAATTTCCATTTTACATTAAATAATTCATACATCGAATTTTAAGAAGATTTGCATCCGAAACTGAATGATCATACCTAAGCAAGTGCCTATGATAAAAATTGACATCCTCACTATAGTCCGATGCGAATTTATGCTTATATGTTTTATCACATTTTAGACATTGAATCATACCGTCATTTAATATCTTAAATATCGTCACATGAGGCTTGTTTTTGCTTGTCTTGAACTGGTAAGAAGTTTATCCATGTAAATATTGAAAATTCAATTTAATAAAATAAAAAATTGTAAAGCCAACAATTTATAACAATTTAAGAGAGAAGTGAAGAAGGGGTAGCTATTATATATTTTTAAAATTTTAATTGGGTGATTAAGAATGCGGTGAGGGTTTAGTTTTAAATTTTTTTGAAAAAGGAAAATAATGGGAAAAATTTAAAATATGATCTATTGACCTTTTAAGAATGTTAGACTAACGGCGCAATAAATTGAAAATCAAATTCTTAAAAAAATTGACAGTTGAATTAATTTTTCTAATCATTTAAAAGTCATAACTTAATGTGACACTATCAGATTGAATTTGTGCAGACCTCTGATAGTCTTATTCAATCCATGTGGATCCCTAGTAAGCTATGCTCTATTTGTGAAGGGTTTTAACTTTTTCGAATGGTTGTGAACTTTATGAAAAGTTGTGTATTTTCTAAAGGGTATTCACCGTTTGAAAGGTTGTGCCTTTTCCAAAGGGTTATGCCCTTTCTGAAAGAATATCATATTTCCAAAGAGTTGTTTTACCCTTTGTTGGCTATAAATAGAGAGGGTTTCTCTCACTTTTCTACATTGAATTCTTTCTTTCTTTTGCATACATTTCTTACAAAACAAAATCGATTGATCGTGTCTATGAGTGTGATTCGTTCCTGTCATTTTGATTTCGTTGAAATTATCAAGTTTGAGGTACCTCTACTTCTTTAATGGTTAATCTGTTTTATCTTGGAAGGAATTAATCTGCAATCTCGGATACTTGAGGTGATTAAGTTTCTTAAGGACATATAGTGGATTCTGTGGACTCGGATAGTTCTTTTTTTCCCCATCTTTTATTGTTTCTGTTTTGATAATTTGAATATAGGGCTTATGAAATTTAATATTGATGGTATTTTCTATAGTAAGGAAATTACTTTTATTTTCTTTGTTCTTTTTGTTGGAAAGAAGAAGAAGAAAAAGAAAATTATTGTATCACATGATAAAAGAGATTTGAGATGAATTAGTAGTATTTTAATATGTTCGAGTATATTTTCTGTAGTAAGTTTTTCTTGGATGGGTAAGATTAATCTTATTTTCTTCCCAATGCATTCAAGTATTGCACCCCTTCAGTTTTCTTTTCAATGAGAAAATTATTTATGCATAAAGGCTAAAATGAGCACTTTAATGAATATATGTTGTGTCCTAACAATATTTGAACATGAGTGTAGTTTCTCGTTGAAATTCAATGCCTTCTAAGGAAAAAATGGAATATGATGAAACTGGGAAAGAAAGAAATAATTTGCAAGAAAAGTGACTTGCATGAAATCATTGCTGACAGATAGAATATGCTTCAATGAGAGGAAAAACCAGGTTATATTTTTGTTTTCCTTGATTATTATTTTTTCTATCCTTTATAGGTTATGAAATTTATTTCATAAATGTTAGGATAGACTGTCATTATGTGATGATCTTAGAATGTATCTTTATTATTATTTATTAATATGTATTCTGTTTAGAGGAGATTTTTTTTTTGTAGTTTTCTACTTCATGTGAAATTTGATTGTGTGCTATTTTTGGAGACTAATATCTTCTATTTTTTTACTCCGTTGGTATGAAGAATATAATAACTTCATGAACAAATCATATTGTGCATTGGTTCGAAGAATATAGAAACTTCACCAATTTGTTAAATATTTTGTTTGAATGAATATTCTGACTTGAAGAGTGCAAAATTTTCATCAGAAATATTATGGCTAAAGGATTCGAAAAAGATAAATTTTCTTCATTAACTAGAAACAATGTTGTATTTGGGGTTTCTGGAGATTAAAACATTTTTGGTTTACTGCTCTGTCTGAATATGAAATTGATTAGAAGAATATAAAAACTTCATGAGAATTTGAGGCTCATTCGGTTAACAATTAGAAGAATATAAAATCTTATCGTTAAACTAGAAACAAGTTGTATAAAGATTGAAACTTTATTGTTAGTATTCTAAATAGTAAATGATTTGTCTAATTGTGACAAAAAGGGAAAAATACTAGTGACAGAAAAGTAGTGATTTTTGTGCAAGTAATGGGTGTCTCTTGGATTACATCTAAAAAAAAAAAAGGCTTTGTGTTGCCAACGTGTATTTGATGGTATACAATTTGAAAGCATGAAAAAAAAATATGTGAAAAATAATTTCAAATACTTGAAAAATATTTTTGAGAACATATTTCAAATGTGGTTTTTTTTTTACTTGTGATAAAGACAAAATTACTAGCATATATGATATGACTAGTATAAACCCATAAAATTACACTACTCATTCGAAATAATAGTATTCTTAGATAAAAAATAAAGTGTCACTTAAAATATTATAATTTTTCATGAAAAGATATGTCTATTAAAATAAATTTATTTGTATAGACATAAACATTGGTGAAAAGTGATCTTTTATGTTTGTGTTGTAAAACAAACATATGGATCATATTGCTTTTACTAGACCTATAAGACTATGGTCATGGGTAATTTCTTTAACAAATTGAATTTTATGGAAAGACCCTTCTGAAAAGGTAATCTGGCAAGATGTTGATTTTGAAACCATGTCTGTATTTAACAAAGTTATAAAAACTAAAAAACAAAATATTTGTTAGAAAAAGTTACCTCACGGAAGGTCTTTTCAAATTCAGTATATCTGTCTGTTGTTACTTCCTAGACTTGAAAGCTTGAGACATGTCAATTACACTGACATTTGTGATATGAAATTAACATCATCTCGTGGTGGGAAAAAAATTCTTCATAGATTTTATTGACAATTGCACTATATACTATTATGTATATTTATTGAACGATAAGGATGAAACAATAGAAACATACATGCAATATAAAACTATCACAACCCAGACCGTCATAATTGGCACCCACACTAACTACTCGGTGACAGAATTGTTACTGTCATCCAACCAAACCAAGAAATCTAAAACTAAGGCATTTAAGTTACAGAAGCAAGTTAATTAACTAAGTTAAGTTCCATTATTAATTTAGAATCTAACGAATAACTAACAATGTGGAAGCTAAACGTAGAATATGAAAGTCAATGTACAAAAACTAGAAACGACAATGAAGTCTAACAAAGAATTCTAATGAACTATTTAAAATAAAAGTCTAAGTCTAGAAAGATTGGGTATAGACAAGGAGAATTTCATGGCATCCCGAACGAAGTGTCTCACCCTTGAACTCGAAGCGATCACTAATCTCCTAAGCGAGGGTTGTCAACAGTCGCGTGAAGATGTTTGTACTCAACAAAAATAAGAATAAGTACTGGATCAGTACACAAACATTGTGTACTGGTAGGATCACATAGCTATCTCACAAGTGTAATATAACAAGTCAAGCAACATTATAATATCATGCATATATATATCAACATATTCAATATCATCATAAGGAGTCAAAAACACATTTCACATGCTTAATAACATAGTTTGTCCTCTCACGGAACCCATACCCACACTGTTAGCATTCCAGAACGTGGCAATCTGATCCAAAAATTAGCATGCCGAAACGTGGTAATTCGATCTTTATCACACATCACAATAATACATCAAGATCACACATTTAAGTCATGATTCATTTCAACCTCCATGATCAATATTGCAACATGCACACATATACAAGCATAATAATGACGAGAGAACAAATATATATCACATGATAATATAATCACAACCATCACCTACCTCGAAACAAGCTTGGAACCCTAAGAAAATTGATCCTTCCCTTTTCGGATTCATTCCGCTTGTTCTTGGTCTACAAACAATCAACTGTATACGACAATCAAAAAATAAATCACTAATTCCCCGAAATTCTAACAAATTCATGAACCCTAGGTCAAACTCATGACCCGACTAGCCAAACAAGGGTTGTTTCCACCATGAATTCTATCTAGAAACCCTTCACCATCAATTATGACCCATTCTAAAAACCTTACCTTTAGCCTTAATAATGGTGGAAATCGAGTTGAAATCGCCGAAGGTTCATTTCTTAACTCTAAAAGTCAAAAAGTGCCAAATAAGATCGACTAGGGGTTTCATTTACCAATTAAAAATCGGTTATCCCGCTACAGCGACGCACATCCCGCTACAGCGCCATCGCTGCAGCAGCACAATTCCCGCTGCAGAGGTACTTTTTTAACCAGTGATCTCCGTATTAATAAATCTAAAAAATCCTATAAATCAATCTCTCTTCGTCCGCTATAGCGGCACCCATCCCATTGTAGCAGTGCCGCTATAACGACAATAATCGCGCTGCAGCGGCATGAAGTGAGGCAGTGAGCTCCTAAGGGATTTTAGGTTTCCCCCTTTCACAGCATACTCTTAACCCGCTAGGCTTCGAAAATACCCTTAACGCTACGATCGATTTTTGGAGATCTATTTAGCCAAATTCAATTTCATAAAGTCGTATGGGTTCTTTAACGAGATATCTAACCAATTATGTAATTAAATTCCTATTTACTCCGCCCGATTGCTACCAGATTTCCCTACACCTAGATCACTTTGATTTCCTCCTAATCTGGACAAGGTTGGGAAAATCCTAACACTACGAAAAAGATTTCCCGGACTCAATTTTTCCTTGTTGGTATTTCTATAATGAGGAAACCTATTCGTTATAATAGATACCAATTTACCCGTCACTCGTCCCCAAGTGATCAATTTAGGAAGGTAGGCTAAAAGGAACAAGGTTGTACCTGATTTGAAGAACAATTTCATGATATCTATCTATTGACCTATTTGAAATCAACCCCAATATATTATAGCATAAGCCAACTCATAAATGGGGATTCAACTAAAATCCATGCGTACCCCCGACTGACTGTCCATCTAAAATTATTATTATTTTCATAAACATAGTTTTTTCTCTCTATTATCACAATGTCTTGTTCATTTTTCTTTTATTTCTTTGTTTTTAATCTCTTATTCTTAATTAGGACATTCGGGACTCAAACATGAAATGAACTCACATATTTATATTCTTTTAATTAGTATTATATTCATGATGGGATTAGTATGAGGATAAAAGAAATGATTGTTTTTATTCTTGAATTTTTAATTTTGGGTACACACAAAAAATGTAATCTTTGTACATATTTGCTTGATTAAGTCATCTTTTATTGAACTAATTATTTCTATATGCCTCATTATTTTCCTCGTTTTTTTCTGTCTTGTTTATCATAAATTTTTTATAAAATAAAATTGTGGAAAATATCCAGATAGAAAAAAATGGAAGAGATACGAAGTGAAGGGTTGAGAAGGGAGCAGTTTAGAGAGTAGAATGCCTAACCTTTTTCTAATTTTAAATTTACTATGGAATTCAAAATCTAGTCAATCACGTGAGCTTATATATTGAGTAATTTTAAATTATTTTTTATGGAAAAGGGGCTAAGATGCCCTAAAATTATGAGATTCGGTACACTATTACCCTTCATCCACCTAATGAGTGTTACACGTTGAACACAAGGGTATTTTTTGAATAGAAAGGTGGATGTCAAGGGTATTTTAAGACCGATAGGTAGATGGAGGGTAATTTTTTATCAATTCAAATACTTGAGGGACATGTTAGGCCCTTCTCTGTAATTTAAATTTTCTTGTTAATCTCTTACAAATTATTATGCTCGTATTTTTTGAAATTTTATTATTAATGTAACTAGGTAAATTACCCGCACTTCGCACGGTGGCGAACTACGTCAATAATATACTTCTGAACATTCAATAATATAACTATTTTCGAAAGGGTACAACCCTATGATAAATTGTCAAGAATATTCTATCCAAAAAAGAAATGAATATTTTTTTAATCTTAAAACGAAAAAGATTTGATTTCTATGTGTTTGTGAATTTTGTTATTAGTTCTTTATTTTACTGTAGTTGTCATCACCAAAGTCTTTAGAAAAGATATGTAATTGTTTCATTATCTATATTTATATTTTCAAAAAATGGTACAAACATTTTATTCATCAATTGCGATAGTTTTTCTCCTATTCAAGACCTCTACATACATAATCTAAATATTTTACATTTTATATAATTGGTTGTGTACTTGATAAGTTAATTAAAATATAAAAACACATCTCTTGAAGTTCAATGAAATAATGTATATCACTCAAATAATTTGGATTAAATTATGTCTTCGCATGTCCCTTATTCAAAATCATATGAAGTGGATGACACTACTTTGATAGCCAAAAGACATATTTTGTTGTTTATGTTTCGATCAATATAGTTTTTTTTTTTAGACTTTTAATCTATAATTTATAAGAAGATAATTATTTCTTTAATATTTTATTAATATAGATTCATCCTACTTTGAGGGGTAATTCATTGACTTCAACCCAACATTTGAACCCCAAACATTTGATTAAGGTTGAGTACAATACTTACCATCCCACTACATTCCTTTGTTTTTTGGAAGTCACTAATCGATTGAATGTCTCGATAAGATAGAAAGTTGAATAAATAAAACACACTACTAAAAAAGCTGATAAAAGAGACCTCAAAAATAGGTCGGTAAAAAGACACCTCATGTCACCATTTTCATCGATAATTTTTATTTATTTATTTTTTAAATAAGGGACCTCCTGAGGTCGATTACATATAAAAAAATTTAAATATAGATCACTTATTTTTTAAAACATTTTTGCTGCTACTTAGCCAAAAAAATGCCTTCTCACGAGGTCTCTATTTGAGAAAATAAAAAATAAAAAATAAATTTTTGAGACTTCCAAAGATCTCCTTTTTTAATCAAATTTGGTCAATAATATTTTATTGTTTTTAGGTTAAGAAAATAAATAATGCTCTTATTTTATTTGTTTTCCCTTTATTAGTCAGATTTGGTCAATAATATTTTAAAATAAGAGACCTCATGAGGTCTCTTATTTAAAATATTATTGACCAAATTTGGCTCATGAGGTCTCTTATTTTAAAATATTATTGGCCAAATTTGACTAAAAAAAGGAAAACAATTGAAATAAGAGCATTATTTATTTTCTTAATTTGGCACGTCTCTTTCCCCTAAAAAGGCCTAACTTGTCTCTATCTGTATCTCCCACATGATTCTGCTGCTTTTCCCAACAATTCTGCTGCTCTCCCACACGATATTGGATCGTCGTTGAGCCTGCAGCCGGCCCTCAATCACCCAGTTTGAAGCTCTAGATTCCGTCGTCGATCGTGAGAACTCCATCTATCAATTTTGAACAGGTAATTTTAGAGATTTTCAGTTTTTAATTTGGAAATTTGTGAGCATGTGTAGCTAGTTAAGATGTAATGCTTGTTGATATATAACCAAATCTTTGGAATTTGGGAGCAGGAAAATATGCCAATAAGAATTTGGGAGGTTTTCATACCATGTAACCTCACATGAATTCTAAGTTTTTATAATCTTTTTGACTACTTAAATTTACAAGTCTAGAGAGTGACACTGGCAGCTCTCTGTCCAGTTGGTTGGAGGTCAATATCTAGAAATTAAGATCATGTTTCTCCATTGGATATTGTATCTGTTTATCCCTCGGAATCACATATGTACAGAACTAAAAGAGAGAAGGAAAAGAAGGGTCATACAACGCTTTTAGTTTATCAATTTCCCTAGTTCATGAGGAATAATGCCTGAGAATCAGTTTCCTTCAAGGTTTCTAGTAAAAGATTGCTACATAGATCAGTGCACAACTGATTTTTTTGGGGAAAATAATAAAATAAACAGAACTAAAAATGAGATAATGCTTAGATTAATGAACATGAGAATGACCAGACACTGCATCAAAGACAAAATCAAACTATAGCATAAAATATGTTAAGCTCTGCATTCATTATACTTGAATGGAAAATTTCATAAATTTAAAATTGGAGTTGGACAACTGAAAAGATTATTACTAAAACTTTTCTTCAAAAGGTGTCCAGACAGATACATAAGAAGTGATGATTAGAAATTAGACTAGACTATCAAAATTTGATACATACATATAGGTAAGGCTGGTAATGTTTCCCAGTTCCTTTGATATTTCGGGGAAGTAGTGATTTATTTTTTGATTATAGTATATAGTTGATTGTTTGTAGACCAAGAACAAGCGGAACGAATCCGAAAAGGGAAGGATCAATTTTCTTAGGGTTCAAAGCTTGTTTTGAGGTAGGTGATAGTTGTGATTATATGATCATGTGATATATACTTGTTCTCTCGTCATTATTATACTTGTATATGTGTTCATGTTGCAATATTAATCATAGAGGTTTAAATAATCATGACTTAAATGTGTGATCTTGATATATTATTGTGATGTGTGATAGGAATCGATTACCACGTTCCGGCATGCTAACTTTTTGATCGGATTGCCACGTTCCAGCATGCTAACAGTTTGGGAATGGGTTCCGTGAGAGGACCAACTATGTGATTAAGAGTGTGAATGTGTTGTTAACTCCTTATAATGATATTGAATATGTTGATATATATGCATGATATTATAATGTTGCTTGACTTGTTATGTTACACTGGTGGGATAGGTATGTGATCCTACCAGTACACAGTGGTTGTGTACTGATCCTGCACTTGTTCTTATTTTTGTTGAGTACAGGCATCTTCACGTGACTGTTGACAACCCTCGCTTAGGTGATCAGTGATCGCTTCGAGTTCAAGGTGAGCCACTTCGTTCGGGATGCCATCAAATTCTTCTTGTCTATGTCCAATATTTCTAGACATAGACTTTTATTTTGAATAGTTCAATAGAATTCTTTGTAAGAATTGATTTTCATTTCTAGTTTTTGTACACTGACTTCATATTATACGTTTATCTTATGCATTGTTAGTTAGTCATTAGATCCTAAATTAATAATGGAACATAACTTAGTTACTTAACTTGTTTCCCTAACTTAAATGCCTTAATTTTAGATTTCTAGGTTTGGTTGGATGACAGTAACAATTCTCTCACCGAGTAGTTAGTGTGGGTGTCAATTACGACGGTCTGGGTCGTGACAGTTGTATAGCATGTATGTTTCTATTGTTTCATCCTTATCGTTCAATAAATATACATGAAAGTATATAGTGCTATTGTCAATAAAATCTATGAAGAAATTTTTTCCCAGCAGGAGATGATGTTAACTTCATATCACAAATTTCAGTGTAATTGACATGTCTCAAGCTTTCAAGTCTAGGAAGTAAGAACAGATAGAAATACTGAATTTGAAAAGACCTTCCATAAGGTAACCTTTTCCAACAAATATTTTGTTTTTAACTTTTTATAGCTTTGTCAAATACAGATGGTTTGAAAATCAACATCTTGCCAGTTTACCTTTTCAGAACGGTCTTTCCATAACATTCAATTTGTTAAAGAAATTACCCATGACCATAGTCTTATAGGTCTAATAAGGGCAATATGATCCAAATGTTTTTTTACAACACAAACATAAAAGATCACTTTTCACCAATGTTTATGTCTATACAAATAAAATTATTTTAATAGACATATGTTTTCATGAAAAATCACAATATTTTAAGTGACATTTTTTTTTATCAAAGAATACAATTATTTCGAACGAGTAGTATAATATTTTTGTTTTATACTAGTCATATCATATATGATAGTATAGAGAGACTCAATGACCATAATATCAAATATACTCCAAGAATTTTGTGGGTCTAAAATATTACAAGAATGTCATTATATTTAATATCTTGTTCTTTCAAATTTTAATTAGATAGTAAGTCTAATTTTGTCTTTATCACAAGTAAAACAAATTCCCACATTTGAAATATGTTCTCAAAAATATTTTTCAAGTATTTGAAATTATTTTTCACATATTTTTTTTCATGCTTTCAAATTGTATACCATCAAATACACATTGACAACACAAAACCTTTTTTTGATATTTAATCCATAGAGACACCCATTACTTGCACAAAAATCACTAATTTTCTGTCACTAGTATTTTTCCCTTTCTGTCACAATTAGACAAACCATTTACTATTTAGAATACTAACAATAAAGTTTCAATCTTTATACAACTTATTTCTAGTTTAACGATAAAATTTTATATTCTTCTAATCGTTAATCGAATGAACCTCGAAATCTGATGAAGTTTTTTATATTCTTCTAATCAATTTCATAATCAGACAGAGTAGTAAACCAAAAAGGTTTTAATCTCCAGAAACCTCAAATACAACACTGCTTCTAGTAAACGAAGAAGATTTATCTTTTTCGAATCCTTTAGCCTTAATATTTTTTATGAAGATTTTGTACTCTTCAAGTCAGAATATTCATTCATACAGAATATTTAACAAATTGGTGAAGTTTTTATATTCTTCGAACCAATGCACAATTTGATTTGTTCATGAAATTTTTATATACTTCATGCCAACGAAGTAAAAAGAAACAGAAGATATTAGTCTCCAAAAATAACACACAATCAAATTTCACATGAAATAGAAAACTACAAAAAAAAAAAAATCTCTCCTCTAAACAAAATACATATTAATAATAATAATAAAGATACTTTCTGAGATCATCAGATAATGACAATCTATCCTAACATTTATGAAATAAATTTCATAACTTATAAAGTATAGAAAAAATAGTAATCAAGGGAAACAAAATATAACCTAATTTTTCCTCTCATTGAAGCATATTACATCTGTCAGCAATGATTTCATGCAAGTCACTTTTCTTGCAAATTATTTCTTTCTTTCCCAGTTGCATCATATTACGTTTTTTCCTTAGAAGGCATTGAATTTCAACGAGAAACTACAGTCATATTCAAATATTGTTAGGATACAACATATGTTCATTAAAGTGCTCATTTTAGCCTTAATGCATAAATAATTTTCTCATTGAAAAGAAAACTAAATGGGTGCAATACTTGAATGCACTTGGGAAGAAAATAAGATTAATCTTACCCATCCAAGAAAAACTTACTACAGAAAATATACTCAAACATATTAAAATACTACTAATTCATCTCAAATCTCTTTTATCATATGATAAAATAATTTTCTTTTTCTTCTTCTTCTTTCCAACAAAAAGAACACAGAAAATAAAAGTAATTTCCTTACCACAGAAAATACGATCAATATTAAATTTCTTAAACCCTGTATTCAGATTATCAAATCAAAACAATAAAAGATGAAAATAATAAAAGAACTATCCGAGTCCACAGAACCCACTATATGTCCTTAAGAAATTTAATCCCCTCAAGTATCCGAGGTTGCAGATTAATGCCTCCCAAGATAAAATGGATTAACCATAAAAGAAGTAGTGGTACCTCAAACTTCGATAATTTCAACAAACTCAAAATGACAGCAACAAATCACACTCACAAACACGATCAATCGATTTTAATTTGTAAGAAATGTATGCAAAAGAAGGAAAGAATTCAATGTAGAAAAGTGAGAGAAACCCCTCTCTATTTATAGCCAACAAAGGGTAAAACAACTTTTTGGAAATAAGACAACCTTTCAAAAAGGTCATAACCCTTTGGAAAAGTCGCAACCTTTCAAACAGTCAATACCCTTTAGAAAATACACAACTTTTCATAAAGTTCACAGCCTTTCGGAAAAGTTACCCTTCATTTTCTTTTGAGTTCTTTAGAACCCAACAACAAATAGAGCATAGCTTACTAGGGATCCACATGGATTGAGTAAGACTATCAATGGTTTGCACAAATTCAATCTCATAGTGTCACATTAAGTTATAACTTTTAAATGATTAGAAAAATTAAATCAGCTGTCAATTTTTTAA
This sequence comes from Solanum sitiens, assembly GCA_016801875.1. NCBI lineage: Eukaryota > Viridiplantae > Streptophyta > Magnoliopsida > Solanales > Solanaceae > Solanum > Solanum sitiens. Next base: position 4,715,301 of record JABWTJ010000024.1, read on the forward strand.
AAAATTTGATTTTCAATTTGTTTCGCCGTTGGGGTAACATTGTGAAAAGATCAATCGATCATATTTTAAATTTATTCCATCATTTTCCTTTTTCATAAAATTTAAAAACTAACCCTCACCGCATTCTTAATCACCCAATTACATTTTTAAAATATATAATTAGCTACCCCTTATTCACTTCTCTCTTAAATTTCTATAAATTGTTAACTTTATAATTTTTTATTTTATTAAATTTAATTTTCAATATTTACATAGATAAACTTCTTACCAGTTGAAGACAAGCAAAAACAAGTCTCATGTGACGATATTTCATAAATTAAATGACGATATGATTCAATGTCTAAAATGTAATAAAACATATAAGCATAAATTCGCATAGGACTATAGTGAGGATGTCAATTTTTATCATAGGCACTTGCTTAGGCATAATCATTCAGTTTGGGATTTCGATGTTTGAATTACTTAATGTTCAATAAAAAAATTTAGATTTGCAAGTTTTTAAAAATAGAAATTTCAAAATTAATTACATTAAATATTAGCATTTAATATATTATTATCTCTGCACACGTGTTGCATAATAATGTAATACATATTTCTATAAATAATATCAACATTATAAAATCACATAACCCAAAAAGCAGTATTGATAAAATGAGGCATACATCAGACATGAAACTATTGGAATTCATGAAGTTTTTATTTTTTCAAATTGAAACTACTGGAATTGATAAAGTTTTTTTTCCTGAAAATTGAAATTTCTACTAGAAATGATAAAGTTTTTAATCAATTATTATTGAGTTGTCAGTGTCTATACACTCTACATCTTCAGGAACCAATTCAGGTGGAAACTCTTCTCTTAGAATCTGAATTTTGATTCCATTTTGTCATAGTTGCACTCTCAGAGTTCAAACACAAGTCCATCCCCCTCTTTTAGATTGTTATTATCCGCAAATTTTTTCCATCCAGTACTAAAATTGTATTTAATTTTGGATCCACCATAAAACTAGTTTCACTTCTTTCCACCACAAGTAAGGACTGTAGGGGCTCCAGCAAAAGGAAGTTCTTTGTTAATTTTCTTGGTAAGTACTGTCAAACATTCAAAGAAATTTAGCAAAATAAAAGTAAGAATCCAGGAAAACCCAAAGTGTCCATCTTTAACCGTATAAATATATATAGTTGAACCTAAACATTAAACCTAGAACCAAGAACATCTAATCTTGAATGCACCACTCAAAAACTAATATTCTCCCCCCCCCCCCCCCACACATGGTATTCTCTAAAACATTAGAAAATATTAGGTTGAACTAGAGCCTAAACATAAAGTTATATTTAATAAAAATAATTTCCCCTAAGTTAGTCGACCATCTAATTATTTTGGGGGTTTAGGAGTCAAGGTCTAATAGAGGAGTGTCAAGAAAAAGCGGCAAGCCAAGGCCAAGTTTTTCTAGACATTTCCCCAACCCTCACAAGGGGAACACGGGTCATGGTCCACTCCATGACTTGTGAGGTGGGGCGTGAGACTCACTTAGTTTTTGTAGGAAATGGGGCATTTAGGAGAGCTACTGCCCAAAGCACTATGGGCACCATAACGGGTCGTGGTGCACTTGACGAGGGGAAGCAGGGCTCGTGAACTTAATTTTGTTTTTGTAGGACTTGGCAAGCTTGAAGAGGATACTGCCTCCATCCTCACGACAAGCACCACGAGTCGTGGTGTTCCATACGACTTTTGAGGTGTGGCTCGTGAACCTGGACGGGTTGTTTTAATGAAGGTTAGTTTAATCATTTACTTTTATGTCCAATTAATGAGGGGGTGTTTTGGGTAGTTTAGGGGTAAAATATAAATAGGTTTTTAAGTCTTATTCATCCATTCACAAGACTCAAACTCAAAAACCCAAAATATTCTCCCAAACCCAATTCTCTCAATATTTCTCTCTACAAATTTCCTCCATTGAAGAACACCAAAAGCCTCAAGGATAGGGTTCAATATCTGAGATTTTCATCCCAATTTTGTGGTAAAGCTTCAAACAAGGTATGGGAACTTTAATTCATGTGATTTTCCCCCCATGAAGCGCTTCCTCTGCTATTTTGAAAATTAGGAATATGTTCAAAATTAGGGCTTTGATTCTAACCTTGGGTTCTTCTCAAAAATGTTTTCTTTATGTTGGTTATCCTATATAATAATGAAATTGACGTTTAATTAGAATTTTTTATTTCTAAATTTCCCTTGAACCCATGTGTTTTCCCATGCCACAACTTTATGAAAATTATGATGGGTTTCTTTATGAATTATGAATATGTGGGATAGTATGTATTTGGATTTAGTAATTAATCTAGTTTATTCCATTCTTATAAATGTAATTCTAAGTGTGATTTCAAGATATGATCTATGACCCTTGAAGGGTAAATTGTAAGTGTGGAATTTTGAATTATGGCCTTGAAGGCAATGTATGAAGGAAATCCAATGTCCCAGTTTCTTATATATGAATTGTTTGATCCACTTGAAAGGTTGAGGTGCTTATGTCATGACCCAAAAATGGGCGTGATGATTATCCCACCAAGACAACTCAGCCTAAAACCCAATCACCTAACTAAGGGCAGAAATAAAATAAAAATCCAATACAATTCAACTTAATTCAATCCCCAAAACCTGGTTGTCACGTTCACCAAACCTCTAATGTAAATACTAGAATTGAAATAAAATATCAAGTCTAAAATGAGATTGTCTTTCAAGTAAAAACATGATCATAAATGGGAGTAGGAAGGTTCGCTGAGATAACAAACAATTACCTCACAATTCTGCACACGATGCCTCGAAAACGAAGTGAATGGAAGGTATCACGAAGATTCGGGCTCGTAACCTACAAAAGTTTGTAGAAGCAAGGGGTGAGTACCAACCACATTGTACCACACAAGCAAACCTCTAAACACAAGATAAGAGATCAAACATACGGGTACTCCTTACACCCTATCCGAACCTCCACACTACAACCTACATAAAAGCAGCCCAACCTAACAGATCACTGTTCACAGAGTACACAACTCAATAACAACACTTTAACTTATTACTATTCTCAATAACAACTCAATATTCGTCAATCACGAAGTCCACACAAAAATACTAACAAGGTCAGCAAAACACAAGTTCAAGTTCATCAATGATCAAAATGTGCAATGCCATCAATTGTAAAGTCAAATACGATGATACATGTCTGACCTAATGATACACACCCGCTGACTCTCAGTATGGGACCCATGGCGAACATATTTGTCCATGCATCCATCGCGGCATATGATCCGATCCTCGATAATAGTAATCACGACGCGCGATACGTCCCTCAAAATATAAAATCCATCGTAGCGCGATACGGCCCTCGAAATGGTACATCCTCTTATCACATAACACTTATCACAAACATGTCTCAGATCAATGGAAATGACATGCTCAAACAAAAATGAGGAGATAACTGTTTTGATAACAAGGCACAATTTACAAAAATGCAAATGTAATACAACACCAACACATAAGCAATAAGGCTCCAAATCATTCTCAAACGTCACACAAGGACATACACGAACATCATACGCTTAACAAGGGCTTAGAAATCCACTTACCTTAGCCAATCGAATAATCACTCCAGGACTTGAGCCTTCCCTTTTCGCTGAGCTTCCAAAGCAATATAACCTATTCAAGTAAGTAATCACAATAATGTTTTTAAACTAACAACACCCATATTACTATAGGCTTAGCCCAAATCCAAAAATCCACTCAAACCAAAAATCATGTTCCTAAATTTCAAACTTAAGATTAAGTCTTTATCCCTCCAATTGACATTATTGTAGTTGTATTAATATAATGCAAAAGTAATAATTAATTACCTATCTTAATATACCAAAATTTAAATCATAAATACATTTTGACAATATATGTCAAACAACTTTGAATAACTAAACTTAATAGCTTCACTTCGAATTCTCAATCATGCCATGCAGTAATTTCATTACTACGGTCACAACATTAATTATTAACCCTCACTTAACATCTCTTTTCAATTATTATTATTTATTTATTTTTACAAACAATTTATTGAAAGAGAGTTCTAAAAAATATTACTATCTACTATCCTAATGACTACCACTAACGGTCATCTAACCCATTTAATGTTTCCTTAGTTTCTCTGCCAAGGATCCACTAAAGTTATATAGCAACAACAAAATTAATTAGTTTTGTTGTGTGAATATTAAATGACGTGCACATTTAATTCCTATGTAGTTTATGATTTTCTTCTAACACTTTATTATAACCATTGATAATGAAGTATTATAAAAGCTATATATGTTCAAAGTCAGAAATCAATATGCCAATAAAGAATACATACAAAGACTATTATTTTATTCAATAAAGTATACTTCCCTTCCCAATGATAACTTCAATATTATCAAACAAGTGGGCCATAATTACGTAATTACTAAGTTGGAAACCTTGGTGCAATTCTTGTCAAATCTACATTTGATAGTGGGGCCTACGGTAGTGAAGGTCAATATTGTTTATGGAAATTTGAAGAACGTAAGGAAGATGAAGGTATTGTTATCACTTACATGTACGTGAAGCAGTCACTTCGACACCGGCCACCGCTGGCACTAGGTAAGCCCGATCCTTTTTTTTCTTTCTTAAATTATGACAGAATATTCTTAACCCTAATAATTTAATTTACTTTAACCAATTAGGCATTTACAAAAAATAGTTATTTAATAATTAACCATCAATTAGTTCACTCTAGTTAAATGAATAGTCAAAATTTCAAAAATGACCTTCTGGGTCACTACAACTTAGTTATTTAATAATTAACCATCAATTCTTATGTTGGTGTTGTATTACAGTTGCATTGTTGTAAATTGTACCTTGTTATCAAAATGGGTATCTCCTCATTTTTATTTGAGTCATTTGCATTGATCTGAGACATGGTTGTGATAAGTGTGATGTGATAAGAGGATGTACCGCTTCTCGGGTCGTGTCGCGTCGCAATGGATTTTATATTTCGAGGGATGTATCGGGTGCCATGATTACTATTATTGAGGGTTGTATCGCACGCCGCGGTGGATGCATGGACATATATGTCCCACATGTGTCCCATACTGAGAGACAGTGGGTGTGTATCATTAGGTCAGACATGCATCACCGTATTTGACATTGCAATTCATGACATTGCACATTTTCATCTTTGATAAACTTGAACTTGTGTTTTGTTGACCTTGTTAGTATTTTTATGTAGAGCTCGTGATTTATGAATATTGAGTTGTTATTGAGTATTGTAATAAGTTAGAGTGTTGTTATTGAGTTGTGTACTCTGTGAACTGTGAACAGTTAGGTTGGAATGCTTTTATTTTAGGTTGTAGTGTGGAGATTTGGATAGGGTGTAAGGAGTACCCGTGTTTTTGTTCTCTTATCTTGTGTATAGAGGTTAGCTTGTTGGGTAACGTGTGGTTTGATACTCACCCCTTGCTTCTACAAACTTTTGTAGGTTACGAGGCCGGATCTTCGTGATACCTTCCATTCTCTTTGTTTTCGAGGCATCATATGAGAATTGTGAGGTAGTTGTTTGTCATCTCAGCGAACCTTCCTACTCACGTTTATGATTTTGTTTTAACTTGAAATACAATGTCATTTTAGACTTGTTGTTTTATTTTAATTCTAGTATTTTCATTAGAGGCTTGGTGCACGTGACAACCAGGTTTTGGGGATTGAATTAAGTTGAATTGTTATTGCATTATTATTTTATTTTCGTACTTAATTAGGTGATTGTGTTTTCGGCTGACTTGTCTTGGTGGGATAAGACGAGTGTCATCATGCCCATTCTTGGGTCGTGACATAAGCACCTCAACCTTTCAAGTGGGTCAAACAATTCATATATAATAATCTGGGAAATTAAATTACCTTCATACATTGCCTTCAAGGCCATAATTCAAGATTCAACACTTAAAATTTACCCTTCAAGGGTCATAGATCATACCTTGAAATCACACTTAGAATTACTACTATAATCATGGAATAAACAAGATTAATTATTAAATACATATACATACTATCCCACATATTCATAATTCATAAAGAAACTGATCATAACTTTCATAAAGTTGGGGCATCCGAAAACACATGGGTTCAATGGAAATTTAGCAATAAAACCCACTAATTAAATGTCAATTTCATTAAAATATAAGATAAAAAACATAATGAAATCATTTTTGAGAAGAACCCAAGGTTATAATCAAAACCCTAATTTTGAAAAAATTCCTAATTTTGAAAATAGTAGAGGAAGCGCTTCATGGGGAAAGAAATCCCATTAAAGAAAGTTCCCATACCTTGTTTGAAGATTTACCACGAAATTGGGATGAAAATCTCGGAGATTGAACCCTATCCTTGAAGCTTTTGGTGTTCTTCAATGGAGGAAATTTGTAGAGAGAAATATTTGAGAGAATTGGGTTTGGGAGAATATTTTGGGTTTTTTTAGTTTAATTCTTGTAAACGGATGAATAAGATTTTAAAAAGCTATTTATATTTTACCCCTAACCTACCCGAAACACCCCTCATTAATTGGACTAAAAAGTAAATGATTAAACTAACCTTCATTAAAAGAACCCGTCTAGGTTCACGAGCAACACCTCAAAAGCCGTATGGAGCACCACGACTCGTGGTGCTTGTCGTGAGGATGGAGGCAGTACCATCTTCAAGATTGCCAATTCCTACAAAATCAAAGTCAAGTTCACGAGTCCCGCTTCCCTTCGTCAAGTGAACCACGACCCGTTATGGTGCCCGTGGTGCTTTGAGCAGTAGCTTCCCTAAATGCCCCTTTTCCTAAAAAACTAAGTGATTCTCACGCCCCATCTCATGAGTCGTGGAGTTGAACATGACCCGTGTTCCCCTCGTGAGGGTTGGGGCAATGTCTAGGACACTTGGGGCTCCTCTCGCTTGGCCAAGGCAACTCCACAAAGCCATCCACTGACTGTGGTTTTGACCATGAGCCGTGGTGGCAGCTGTGGATCCTTGAGGCAGTAGCTCCAAGTTTAGGGCAACCTTAGCTTTTAGCCTTGGCTTGCCGCTTTTTCTTGACACTCCTCTATTAGGCCTTTACTCGTAAAACCCCTAAAATGATTAGATTGTCGACTAAATTATTTTTATTAACTCAACTTTATGTTTAAGCTCTAGTTCAATCTAACATTTTCTAAAGTTATACAGAATACCATGTGGGGGGGAAAGAATATTAGTTTTGGAGTGGTGCATTCAAGATTAGATGTTCATGTTTCTAGGCTTAATGTTTAGTTTCAAATATATATATTTACACGGTTAGAGATGGACACTTTGGGTTTTCCTAGATTCTTACTTTTATTTTGCTAAATTTGTTTGAATGTTTGACAGTACTTACCCAAGAAAATGAACAAAGAACTTCCTTTTGCTAGAGCCCCTGCAGTCCTTACTTGTGGTGAAAATAAGTGGAACTAGTTTTATGGTGGATCCAAAACTAAATACAATTTTAGTACTGGATGGGAAAAATTTGCGGCTGATAACAATCTAAAAGAGGGGGATGGACTTGTGTTTGAACTCTGAGAGTGCAACTCTAACAAAATCGAATTCAAAATTCAGATTCTAAGAGAAGATTTTCCAGCTGAATTGGTTCCTGAAGATGTTAAGGGTATAAACACTGACAACCCAATAATAATTGATTAAAAACTTTATCATTTCTAGTAGAATTAATTTTTCTAATCATTTAAAAGTTATAACTTAATGTGACAATATCAGATTGAATTTGTGCAGACCATTGATAGTCTTACTCAATCCATGTGGATCCTTAGAAAGCTATGCTCTATTTGTTGTTGGGTTCTAAAGGTCTCAAAAGAAAATGAAGGGTTGTAACTTTTCTGAAAGGATGTGAACTTTATGAAAAGTTATGTATTTTTTAAAGGGTATTGACCGTTTCAAAGGTTGTGCCTTTTCCAAAGGGTTATGACCTTTCTGAAAGAATACTTATTTCCAAAGAGTTGTTTTACCCTTTGTTGAATATAAATAGAGAGGGTTTCTCTCACTTTTATACTTTGAATTCTTTTCTTCTTTGTCATACATTTCTTACAAAACAAAATCGATCGATCGTGTCTGTGACTGTGATTCGTTGCTATCATTTTGATTCGTTTAAATTATAGAAGTTTGAGGTACCGCTACTTCTTTAATGGTTAATCCGTTTTATTTTGGGAGGAATTAATCTGGAACCTCAGATACTTGAGGGGACTAAATTTCTTAAGGATATATAGTGGGTTGTGTGGACTCAGATAGTTCTTGTGTTTTAATTTTCATCTTTTATTGTTTTTGGTTTGATAATCTGAATACAGGGTTTAAGAAATTTAATATTGATGGTATTTTCTGTGGTAAGGAAAGTACTATGTCCTTTTTGTTGGAAAGAAGAAGAAGAAAAAGAAATTACTTTATCATATGATAAAAGAGATTTGAGATGAATTAGTAGTATTTTGATAGGTTCGAGTGTATTTTTTGTAGTCAGTTTTTCTTGCACGGGTAAGATTAATCTTAGTTTCTTTCCAAGTGCATTCAAGTATTGCACCCTTCAGTTTTCTTTTCAACGTGAAAAGTATTTATGCGTAAAGGCTAAAATGAGCACTTTAATGAACATATGTTGTATCCTAACAATATTTGAACATGAGTGTAGTTTCTCGTTTAAATTCAATGCCTCCTGAGGAAAATTGGAATATGATGAAAACTAGGAAATAAAATAATAATTTGCAAGAAAAGTGACTTGTATGAAATCATTGCTGACAGATAGAATATGCTTTAATGAGAGGAAAAACCATGTTATATTTTTGTTTCCCTTGATTATTATTTTTTCTATCTTTTATAAGTTATGAAATTTATTTCATAAATGTTAGGATAGATTGTCATTATGTGATGATCTCAGAATGTATCTTTATTATTATTAATATGTATTCTGCGTAGAGGAGATTTTTTTTTGTAGTTCTCTACTTCATGTGAAATTTGATTGTGTCTTATTTTTGGGGACTAATATCTTCTGTTTTTTTACTCCGTTGGTATGAAGAATATCAGAACTTCATGAATAAATCAAATTGTGCATTGGTTTGAAGTATATAGAAACTTCACCAATATGTTAAATACTCTGTTTGAATGAATATTCTGACTTGAAGAGTACAAAATCTTCATAAAAAATAAAGGCTAAAGGATGCGAAATAGATAAATTTCTTCGATAACTAGAAACAGTGTTGTATGTGAGGTTTCTGGAGATTAAAACCTTTTTGGTTTACTGCTCTGTCTGAATATGAAATTGATTAGAAGAATATAAAAACTTCATCAGAATTCGAGGTTCATTCGATTAACGATTAGAAGAATATAAAAAATTCATCGTTAAACTAGAAACAAGTTGTATAAAGATTAAAACTTTATTGTTAGTATTCTAAGTAGTAAATGATTTGTCTAATTGTGACAGAAAGGTAAAAATACTAGTAAATGAAAATTAATGATTTTTGTACATGTAATGGGTGTCTCTATGGATTAAATCTCAAAGAAAAGATTTTGTGTTGTCAATATATATTTGAAAAATATTTTTGAGAGCATATTTCAAATGTGGTTTTTTTTACTTGTGATAAAGACAAAATTAGACTTACTATCTAATTAAAATTTGAAAGTACAAGATATGAAATATAATGACATTCTTGTAATATGTTCAACCCACAGAATTCTTGGAGTATATTTGATATTATGGTCGTTGAGTCTCTCTATACTAGCATATATGATATGACTAGTATAAAATCACAAAATTATACTATTTGTTCGAAATAATTGTATTCTATGATTTAAAAAAGTGTCACTTCAAATATTGTGATTTTTCATGAAAAGATATGTCTATTAAAATAAATTTATTTGTAAAGACATAAACATTGGTAAAAAGTGATCTTTTATGTTTGTGTTGTAAACAAAACATTTGGATCATATTGCCCTTATTAGACTTATAAGACTATGGTCATGAGTAATTGTTTTTTAACAAATTGAATGTTATGGAAAGACCCTTCTTAAAAGGTCATCTGGCAAGATGTTGATTTTGAAACAATGTCTGTATTGACAAAGTTATAAAAAGTAAAAAATAAAATATTTGTTAGAAAAAGTTACCTCACGGAAGGTCTTTTCAAATTCAGTATTTCTGTCTATTCTTACTTCCTAGATTTGAACGCTTGAGACATGTCAATTATACTGACATTTGTGATATGAAGTTAACATCATCACCTGGTGGGGAAAAAATTCTTCATAAATTTTATTGACAATTGCACTATATACTGTTATGTATAATTATTGACCGATAAGGATGAAACAATAGAAACATACATGCAGTATAAAACTGTCACGACCCAGGCCGTCGTAATTGGCACCCACACTAACTACTCGGTGAGAGAATTGTTACTGCTATCCAACCAAACCAAGAAATCTAAAACTAAGGCATTTAAGTTACGGAAGCAAGTTAAGTAACTAAGTTAAGTTCCATTATCAAATTAGAATCTAACGACTAACTAACAATGCAGAAGATAAATGTAGAATATGAAAGCCAATGTACAAAAACTAGAAACGACAATCAAGTCTAACAAAGAATTCTATTGAACTATTTAAAATAAAAGTCTAAGTCTAGAAAGACCTGACATAGACAAGGAGAATTTCATGGCATCCCGAACGAAGTGGATCACCCTTGAACTCGAAGCGATCACTGATCTCCTAAGCGAGGGCTGTCAACAGTCGCGTGAAGATGTATGTACTCAACAAAAATAAGATAATGTGCAGGATCAGTACACAACCACTGTGTATACTGGTAGGATCACGCAACTATCCCACTAGTGTAGCATAACAGTCAAGCAACATTATAATATCACGCATATATATCAACATATTCAATATCATCATAAGAAGTCAACAAAACATTTTAAATGCTTAATCACATAGTTGGTCCTCTCACGGAACCCATACCCAAACTGTTAGCATGCCGGAATGTGGCAATCCTATCCAAAAGTTAGCATGCCAAGACGTGGTAATTCGATCCCTATCACACATAACAATAATACATCAAGATCACACATTTAAGTCATGATTCATTTCAACCTCTATGATCAATATTGCAACATGCACACATATAGAAGTATAACAATGACGACAGAACACGTATATATCACATATCATATAATCAAACCTATCACCTACCTCAAAACAAGCTTGGAACTCTAAGAAAATTGATCCTTCCCGTTAAGAATTGTTCTGCTTGTTCTTGGTCTACAAACAATCAACTATATACGACAATAAAAAAATAAATCACTATTTTCCCGAAATTCTAACAAATTCATGAACCCTAGGAAAAACTCATGACCCCAACTAGCCAAAGTAGGGTTGTTTCCACCATGAATTCTATCAAGAAACCCTTCCCCATCAATTATGACCCATTCTAAAACGTTCTACGGATTGAAAAATAAAAATGGAAAGTAAAAACCTTACCTTTAGCCTTAAGAATGGTGGAAAACGAGTTGAAATCACCCAAGGTTCATTTCTTAGCTCTAAAAGTCGAAAAGTGCCAAATAAGGTCGACTAGGGGTTTTATTTACGAATTAAAAACCCGTCATCCCGCTACAGCGGTGCCCATCCCGCTATAGCGGCATCGCTGCAGTGTCACCAATCCCACTGCGGCGGCAATTTTTAACAAGTGATCTCCATCTTAATAAATCCCAAAAATCCTATAAATCAATCTTCACCTCGTCCGCTATAGTGGCACCCATCTCGTTGTAGCAGTGACGCTGCAATGACTATAATCCCGTTGCAGTGGCATGAAGTGAGGCAGTGAGATCCTAAGGGATTGTCAGTTTCCCCCTATCAAAACATACTCTTAACCCGCTACGCTTCGAAAATACCCTTAACGCTACGATAGATTCTCGGTGATCTATTTATCCAAATTCAATTCTGTAAAGTTGTATGGGTTCCTTAACGAGATATCAAACCTATTATGTTACAAAATTCCTATTTAACTCCACCCTATTTCTACCATATTTCTCTACACCTAGATGACTTCGATTTCCTCCAAATCTGTACAAGGTTGGAAAAGTCCTTATACTATGAAAAAGTTTTTCCAACCTCAATTTTTCCTCGTTGGTATTTATATAATTAGGAAACCTATTCATTACAATATATACCAATTTTTATCCATAACTCGTCCCCAAGTGATCAACTTTGGAAGGTAGGCTAAAAGGGAACAAGGTTGTACCTGATTTGACGAACAATTGGGGATAATTGTCTCGCATGTCCTACTCGGTCTACCAAGTATCTTCCTTAAATGTACGATGTTTCCATTGAACCTTCACGGACTTAATCTCCTTGGTCCTCAACTTACGAACACCACGATCAAGAATAGCAATCGGTTCCTACTCATATTGGAGATCTTTGTCTAGCACTATTGAGTCTTACTTAATGATATAGTCACCGTCACCATGATATCTCTTCAACATAGACATGTGAAATACGAGATGTACACCGAAAAAGTTAAATTCGCCATCCAATAGACATAGTCCCACTAAATTCATATCCACCCCAAAAAACACAACACTGGTTTATGAAGCGTCCTAACAAAGAAGATTCACCACAAAACCTCTATTAAGGATGAGAATCACCACTACAAAGAATAATTTGTGAATAAATATTAACAAAAAAAGGGAGTTTTATATAGAAATAGGAGGGAGAAAATGAGACTTATCAAACTGTAGATTGGCTTGACATTGCTCTTAGTAAGAATCATACCAACATAGGGTTTATCAGAAAGTGGTAAACATTCATCATTATTGATTTCTGTTCTTCTAGTGCTTTCATTCCTGATAAATTCACCTTTTTGGTTTGAAACTTTTAGGGTGAATCGTCTTCTGAACAAGTTTTAGGGTGAATCGTCTTCTGAACAGTACTCAATCATGATAAAAAAGTGAATTCTCTTTACTGGTCAACTTCTTCTAGGACAGTTTCTCTTTACTTGTCAACTCCTTCTAGGGCACATAAGCAGTTCGTTATACCTGTTGAAGAGGAAAATATCATTCTTTTTGACAATGAAATTGTGTTACAAGAGTGGGCTACAATTCACGCCGATATGCGAGTACTATGTTGAATTTAATTAGACTAGATTTTTAATAACTCACTATGAAAAAAATTTCAAAACCTTCGATTATATAAGAATTAAGACATCAATACTAACTATATAATTTGGTGCATCATTTAAAATAATGTGTATCCTTGTGTGTATTATGGAATTGTATTGATATTTAGAAAATATTAAAGTTGCATTAAAACCAATGCATGTAATTCAATATTATGGAGACTGAGTAAATATTTTAAGTACAAAACAGAATGTTCTCATGTTGGGTCTACTTGTTAAAATGACATAAGCACTTTTTTACAATAGATAAAAGTGAAGCCTCAGGGATGTGCATAAATTAAACTGGATAGTTCTAAAATCTCATACATATAACTCAATTCTTCAACTACTGAAAGCAACATAATTCAAATTCAAAACTAATTTGCATTAGTATGATAAAAAAAATTTTGTTGGTTCACTGAAACCAATATGATTCATATTCAAAACTAGTTTGTATTTGTATGATAATTCATATTTTTTGTTGGTTCTATTTAATATAACAATCCTAATACCTTCTACTTTTGTTTCTCTCACGGCAGATGAAGATGGAGATCTAGATATGTACACCATTAAACTACAATATAAGGGTCGATGGGTGTTTGAACCAGAGATGAACTATGTTAGTGGACAAATCGTTTATTATAACTATTGCAAAGGAGAAGAAAATTCTATTATTCAGATGAAGCTATGAAAAAGTTAAAAGTCAATGATAGAAAAGTGAAATTTTGGTTTAAGTTTGGACCTTATTTTGAGACAGGTATAAGACTTTTATCAACTGATTTAGATATATATAACCTTTTTATAAAATTACTGAGGATAAATAGGTGAGATATTTGTCGAGCACACAAATGAGGATCAATGGAACTATGACATGGTTGATTATGAGGGTGTCCCAGTACTACATGATGAAGAAGGCTTGGTAGATGTGGATGTAATCGAGAAAACCAATGAGAGTGATTCGACAACAGAAGAATGTGAGTCATTTCATGATACTGGTTATTCCTTAGAAGAAGTTGACATGAATTTTGATAAACCCATCAACTCTACCGTAGTGGGTTGGTGTTACTGGAAAAAGTAGAGATAATCAAGCCAAAGGAAAGAATGTTGAGCATGGAGTTACCGCAAATATGTTGGCTACGTTTTCATGTGACACTCAAGAAGATGACTTTGCTACATCACATGAGGAATTGATTACATGGAGATTCAGATGATGAAAATCGTGAAAGATCCATTTTTTTCAATCCAACTAGGGATTTGGAGGATCCAAAATTTAAGTTTGCACTCATATGATTTTCAGTAATAGCAAAAAATTCAAATGGGCATTTGAGGTCCATGCTGTCATCCAAAAAAAGGATATCAGATTTAAAAAGAATGAAAGTACAAGGTGTAGGGCAACTTGTAAGGTGTGAAGCTGCAAATGGTTCATATTCGCATCAAAGGCTAATCAAGATGAGTCTTTCATGATCAAGACAATAGGTCCTGATAATTCTCGTGGCAATTAAAGAAATAACAAGACTATTGACTCTGGATTTTTAGCTAAGAAGTATGTGGAAAAGTTTAGAATGAATCCAAATTGGGGTGTGAAAGAATTTCAAGCTCATGTGATGAGATCTCATAATTGTACTATTTCACGAAATCAAGCTTATATGGCAAAGAGGAAGGCATTAGATCTAATTACAGGGACTAAAGAAGAGCAATTTGAGATGTTGTGGGATTATTGTGCTGATCTGAGGAGAAGTAATCCAAGGACTACATGTATTTTAAAGTTGAACGAAAATTCAAAAACAATGGTCAATGGTAGAAAGAGATTTTTAAGACTCTATGTGTGTTTTGCAGCTTGTAAACAGGGTTTTTTAGCTGGATGTTGACCCATAATAGGAATAGATGGATGTCATTTGAAAGGAACCAACATGGGGGACACCTATTGACAGCAGTAGGCATTGAGGGAAACGACAACATGTATCCTATTGCATTCGCAATAGTGGAAGGTGAAATGAAGAACACATGGAGTTGGTTTCTTACACTTCTTGACGAGGATCTAGGAATTTCACAAAATCCTTTTGCTTGGACTTTCATTTATGATAAGCAAAAAGGTTTAGTTCCAGCATTTGATGATACAATGCCACATGTTGCACACAGATTTTGTGTTAGACATCTGCACAAAAATTTTAAGACTGAAGGTTTCGGAGGACAAGCGTTGAAAGATGTCCTATGGAAAGCTTCCATGGCAACTACAGAAGCTGAATTCTTTAAGAATATGGAAGAAATAGGAAAATCAGATTCAAAAGCCCCTGAATAGTTCAGTAATAAGCCCCCTATTCACTGGTCAAGGGCGTTTTTCTCTTTATTTCCAAAGTGTGATGTGTTATTAAATAATATCTGTGAGTCATTCAATAGTGTACTTCTACATGTAAGAGACAAACATATTTGGACAATGATTGAATCAATTAGGATCTACATGATATCCAGACTTCAAAAGAACAGAGATAAATGATGAAGTATTGTCAGAGAATTTGTCCAAAGATCATTTTGAAGCTAGAGAAAAATAAGGTTAAAGCTGCTGAATGTATTGCCACTAAATCTGATCAATTTTACTAACAAATTGAGGACATTCATCGTAGACTATTCTCTGTTGATCTTAAGGAGAAAATATGTTCTTGTAGGAGATGGGAATTAACAGGAATACCTTGTAGTCATGCTATTGCAGCTATATGGGTTAAAAAAGATGAGCCTGAAATGTATGTTCATGAATGTTATACAGTTGAGCAGTACATGAAGAGTTAGAACCCATCCATATTGCCAATTGTCAACTTTGATCAATGGCCTAAGACAGGAATAGAACCACCATTTCCCCCCATATATAAGACACAACCAGGTAGATCCAAAAATCTGAGGAAGAGAGGAATTGATGAGACAACGCAAAAAGAATAAGATTCTAGAAAGCCTACCTTGTTTAAAACATCAAGAAAAGGCATAAAAAAGAAGTGCGGATCATGTGGAAACTTAGGACATAATAGTAGAAAATGCCATGTTCTTATGAGAATAAACCAATATGAAGCTTTACATCAACAAATTCATCAGCAAGTCGAAAGAAAGGATCTTAAACACCTAGTATCGCAACAGAAGTAAGTAATCACATAAATTGGTTCTACTTATCAACAATAATAGTACTAAAATGTGATTATAATGCAGGTTTCAAGCACTATTATAAATTTAATATTTTATAGCATATAGGTTTCAGAAGTATCAAGGGAGAGTAGTAGCGATTATTGAGAGGAATATATATGAATTTTAAGTGAAGCAAAAAAAATCCACAAATACATTTTTTCACAACGAAACACATCATCTACTAAACTTGAGCTACCATGAAAGACAAAGCTTCAAAAATGCAAATCAGATAAACACTGATTTGAAAGCTTGATAGAAAAATCAGATAAATATACCAAATTTTAGAAATCAAAATGTCTTTTACAGGGTAGGTTACAAAAGAAGAACTAAGAGAAACAAAAAGAGTACCGTAGTGCCGTATCTCAAACTTGAAAAGTGGTGAAGATTCAAATTTAGAAAAAATCATCCGGAAATGAGCTCCACCATGAATTTCCTCTTCGAATTTCATAAAATTTGATTGAGTTTCATTTGATTAGAAGAAGAGAAAACCAAAAGATAAAGAAAAGAGATGGAGAGAGAAAAAACACTTCACTAAAGTAGAAGATGAAAATGAAGTTTGTGAGTTCTGATGGAGAGAGAAAATACTTTCTTTTGTCATGTGAGTTGTGATATTCTAGGCAGTCAAAGAAATGATAAAAAAAATTATTAGCAGTCTTTTTTAATAGTAATAATATTATAGTGACGTAAATGCCCCTACCAGTAATGACTGATTTGTTT
The DNA here is from genome assembly GCA_016801875.1 of Solanum sitiens. NCBI lineage: Eukaryota > Viridiplantae > Streptophyta > Magnoliopsida > Solanales > Solanaceae > Solanum > Solanum sitiens. Next base: position 4,732,397 of record JABWTJ010000024.1, read on the forward strand.
ATATTTCTAACTGTCATTAGTAAAAAGGATTGAAATAGTTCATTTTGCTTAATTAAAGGTTAAATGGGGAAGTCGAATATCACAGGGTCTAAAATCATAATAAGACCATAACACAAGGATGAAAACAATTATTTTCCCTGAAATTTATGAAATTTTCTATTCAAGTACAATGAATGCAGAGTTTAACATCGTTTATGCTATAGTTTGGTTTTGTCTTTGATGCAGTTGTTTGCAACAAATTTTAAACATATGGAAAATAAATAAATCATACAAATAAAATATGAAGAAACATGATTTTATTCATCAAGATTGTGAGTACAAATCTGTTCCTCCCTTGATTCTACTCTCTAAGATTTATCCATGATTCGAGGACCGTTAGTGGCGTATTTCTCGAACTAGGATGATTTATATTTGACCTCTCTATATGAATAATCCATCAATTTGCAGATTATTCGAGATCTTAATCTCTTCATTGAATTTTTGAGATGCCTTTTAAAGGAATTTAGTACCCTTTATATAGGCATAAATTAGGGTTTAGGGTTGAGTAGCCTCCAAGAATCCTAATTTGAGTTGAACACAATTTATAGAGTTCCAATTCGAATCGAACGCATCTTGTAGAGTCCCACAAAATTTCAATGTCTACAAATGCCCCCTGCTTCAAGGCTTGTCGGAGTGTAGACTTGATGAAATTCAAAGACGGGACTTGAAGTACTCATTCTTCCACCTTTGCAGCTTCAGATTTTCACGTTTGATTTAGGAGAGAAGAGATGAAGGGCAGATTTGGTCCCACTGGGCGTGCCAATTTTATTTGCAACAAATTTTAAAGTGACAGAAAATAAATTGCAATCACTAATAAAATATGAAGAAACATGATTTTACTGATCAAGATAGATTGCGGGTACAATTTTGTTGGTCCCTTGATTCTATCCTATGATTTATCCATGATTCGAGGGCCATTAGTGGCGTATTTCTCGAACTAGGATGATTTAGATTTGACCTCTCTATATGAATAATCCATCAATTTGCGGAATAACTGACATAGATGCATGTTGGGACAAACCCCAGAACATTGTATTGAACTAATCTAGAAAGCAATAAAAATATGTCCTCCAGAATGCAATGAGGCTAACCAATTAACTCTCGAGTGCTCATTTTGGATCAACGAAGCACTGTGTGCTGATCCTGGTTACCTGTGTCTGCATCATAAAACAATGAAGGATAACTGGCATCAGTACATTGAATGTACGAGTATGCGAGTTGGAGTGCTAAACACAACTATTAAAATACACTCAAAGTCAACTTCACACCACTTTCACATACCATGCTTTAGCTACCATTCTAAACCATCACATACCTCATGCCCACACATAACGAAATTCTTGGTCACGCAAAGTATTCTCTATACTATAAGCTCATAACCTCTATTCACCATCAAATGTCTATGTAACACATCATAACACTCTCTGTACTCCCATCAATAGAGTAATATTAATCCAACTCTATTTTTTTATAACCATGTGGAATTATATCTCACCTTGTACATCATTGTTAAGGCATCTATCATGATATGAGCAATCTAACCTCACGTAAAATTCTAAATTTTTTATACCATATTTTTTTTCCACCCAAACCAAAACTCAATCTTTATAAAGATCGTTGATAAACTCCTAATAAGTCTGTACCAAACTAGTTCACATATCACATTCATATCTAAACTCATAGGCAAAAATCAATACAACCTTAAACTACACCCCAAGGGTTTATACGAGGGATTTTATTCCTCTACTTTTCTTAATGTTTTCTCGTGGTACAAAATTCTAAATATCTTGACCCTTTAATATATCATACTCTTGTTTCTCGAGCTCGCTTATCGATCTCATCCTTTTACCAATAACCCATGACATTTTACTTCATACTCTAAATCAAAACTCTGAGGGAAACCATTCCTTAGATTCTTTAACCATAAAAAGTAACAAACCTTACGACTTCAATCATGTATAAGTCCTTTCAAATTCTCGATACCCGATGCAATCGATCATTTATTACCTTACAAATTCATACCTTGACTAACCGTATCACCAGGAATGAAGACTTATAATTAAATTTGAATTGTAAATTCAACTATGTAACCCAATGCTCTTATCTATCTACATCGCTTATACTTTGAAGACTTTTATGAATTCATGTATCTCAACTTATCATTGATCGCCTTTCCATTGACCTTACCATATCCTTCACTAAAAATTCAACCATACTCATTACTAAATTCAACATTACAAGAGAACTTATCATCCCACTCGAGCTGAATATTTGTACACTTCATTCTTAAATTTTATCCAATACCTTTAACCAATCTGATGAACCTGCGACACTATATTACCTTAACCAAAACAAAATAGATAAAACCATGCTTCCCTGAACCCAATTCTAAACTTCTTCGAAGATACATTTTTAATCCTTGCAATCAGAGAAAAATATTCGTGCTCTCACCTATTTCTCAAGGCTACACATCCCCCAAATTTTATCTTATTTTAATTATGATTCTAGCTTCTTTAAATTCTAATTGAGCGGTGCTCCAACATCTCCTAAAACTTGTCATACAACCACATTACTCACTAAGTAGTAGAAAATTATAACCTTAGATGTTCACAAATGTTTATTACCATATAAAATTCATTTCACCAACAAATCCTTAATATATAGTTTTATCTCAATCACAATCCCGCACAAATCTTTTTTTTTCATAATTCTTAGTTAGCCCTTGTCATCACCACGAAATGAACCTTTTCCTCAACCTGACACCTTAAACTCGGGTATACCATTCAAATTCAAGGGAGTAACCCAAATTTTATACGCACTTTCTTACTAAAATCTTCAATTTACTTCACCTAAGTATACTTACTAGGACTTACTTTCCCTAGAAGTTTGTCATTCTAATATCAATCTACCCTTTAGAGTTTAAGATAAAATCACAAGTAACCTTTTAGAATCCTCAAGATATACTTCACAACCTAATTACATTAATACCATACCAAAGATCCACTACTAAAATCTTTCTTAAAAATAAATCTTAACTCAAGAGTCTGTAGTAACAATCTAATTGGTTTCTCAAATGTGAAAGCAACACCGAATCTCATTATCTAAACATGACATACCACTAATAACTAATAAGTAGTTAGTATTCACACATGACATTCGATATATTCGTTTCCACATAACAGTAGTATCGTACAATGAAAGGCCGTTAAATTCATCACTAGAACACATCATACTTATTTAGAAGATCGTATCCAAATAGCCCACACATATCGACCCATTAAATAACTACAAAACATTATCGAATATGTTCTATCCCTAGCCCAAGAAATTTTCTTTACTTCTTAGATCAAATCAATAACGAAAGTAATACACTTCATAACTCTAACCAAGTAAGCGTTGATGACCCTCGTTGATATACACTCAACCTATGGATCGTAGTAGAGATTTTGACATCAATTGGTGCAACATACCTCTTGTTATTCAGTAACTCATCACTCCTCCGATCCTTCAAAGTCTAGGGTATACAATTCTTTATTAAGAAGCTAGAAAAATGTTGCCTTAAGTCATAGGTAGTGTCTTTACTAATCGACACTTAACAGTAGACTATCACCACATTTTGCGTATCCTCAAAACTAGTATGTCACAAACTTAACTCTAAGTCTCTCCACTATATTCATTTTATGAAGCTGCTCAAAACAATCAACGATGAAAGCATAAACATCTTCAGAATCAATACTCATGAAGAATGAGGGTTTCAACTTTACAATCTTGATAAAGAAAATATCATGTTGATCACTAGTTATTATAGGTTCTGTAGTCAATCAAGAAAATATATGTATTTTCAAGGGCACATTTTTTTTCCTAGTGTTGTTATTTCAACTTATAACAGTACTAACCATCTATAAAATAGAGTGATGAAGTTCAGATACCAATTTGTATCACCTAGATACCAATTGGATTCAAGTAGAAGCACAAAAGAAAGAAAGATTGAAGTTTTCCTAAAATCTTATAGCCTCTCGAAGAAAAGTAAAGGCGTCCCTGTACCATTCCGCAAGACTCTACTAGACCTGTCCTTGTGTGATGAGTTCATTGAACCTAATGCTCTGATACAAAGTTTGTCACGAACCAAAACGAGTCGTGAGTGGCACCCACACTTAATCCCTTAGGTGGGAGAACCAACGAATTTAACCCCAACTTACAAACTACAAGCATAATGCGGAAGCTCAAAAACTTACTAAATATCTTTTCCCAAACCTGAAAGTCATCACAACAAGGACATCTAATCTCCAATTACTAAGTCTAAGAGTATCAAAGACACCAAAATAAATGAAATGAAGTAATTCATGTCCGAAAACTAAGGACATCAGGTAATGACAGAGAGAATCCAACCCAAGCTCGAATGAACAACTCACCCTTGAACCTGATATGCCGAGACTTGATAGAGCTGAGGGTGATTCAAATTCGTCGGTACACTTGCTGCACTCCATATAAGTAAAACAAATAAAAATACAAGTAGGGCTCAGTACGAGGCAACATGTACTGAGTAAGTATCATCGGCCAACCCAAAATAGTAACTAATATACAAAGAATAATAGTATAAAATCAACTATGACACTTAAAAGGTGATAACCAACAAACAACATGAACCAGTGCCAACAACACTAAAGTAAGTACGTAATAAGTCAACAATATCAAGATCACACATGAGGGCTCATGCCTCCAAACCAAACCATTTTGGGAATTGAGTTCATTCAGCTTGAGTACATTACGTTAATTCAATATGTTTCTCCTTTAATATTATCGTGTCGGAATGTGACACTCCGATCAAATTAAACCGTGCCGGAACATGACACACAGATCCAAAATTATCGTGTCGAAACGTGACACTCCGACCCAAAATTACCGTGTCGGAACGTGACACTCGGATCCAAAATTACCATGTCAAAACGTGACACTCCGATCCAAAAATTCCGTGTTGGAACATGACACTCCGATCCAATAATACCATTAATTTATCATTTATTATCACTATTTTTCTATTCATTGATAATATTTCATCAAGCCTTCTTAATTCAAGGCATCACTTCGACAAAGAGGGTTCAAGAATATAAATTCCACGGTCTCAGAATTTCAGACCAATCACAAAACACACGACAAAGCCACACAATCAAACAATGAAGTACATAGAAAACTTCACAATATGATTCAATGCATATCAATCACTATTAAGAGTTTACTATAAAATAGCATAAACCATAACCTACCTCCACCGAAGAACCGAAGTCAAGCAACTACTGCTCCAATGCTTTTCCTTTCTTTATTGCCTCCGAAGCCTTCCAATCTCGATGGCAATCGCTTTTGATTGACGCCGCCGGTAATGTTTCTCTCGTTAGTCTTTTTAATTCTCTAGGATAAATAATTATGAACTAATAAATATTAAATCCTATTATTTTTAATATTATCATCTTTAACCATCAAGTAAATTAATTATGAAACAACCCCACTAATTACATATTGCAGTTATAAATAGTCCAAAAATACCCAATTAGAATCCATCGAAAAATATTTTATGAAACACAAGACATTAGCACTCGAAATGATCAAAAGGTTCGTTACAAACTTTCTATCTTATCGAGACATTCAATCGATTAGTGACATCCAAAAAACAAAGGAATGTAGTGGATGGTAAGTGTTGTACTCAATCTTAATTAAATGTTTGGGGTTCAAATGTTGGGTTGGAGTCAATGAATTACCCCTCACAGTAGGATGAATCTATATTAATAAAATATAAAAGAAATAATTATCTTCTTATAAATATACGATTAAAAGTCCAAAAAAATTAAAGTTTTGACTATATTGATCGAAACATAAACAACAAAATATGTCTTTTGGCTATCAAAGTAGTGTCATCGACTGTGTATGATTTTGAATAAGGGCATGCCAAGACATAATTTAATCCAAATTATTTGAGTGACATACGTTATTTCATTGAACTTCAAGAGATGTGGTTTTATATTTTAATTCACTTATCAAGTACACAACTAATTATATCACATGTATAATATTTAGATTATGTATGTAGAGGTCTTGAATAGGAAAAAAATTATCCTAATTGATGAATAAAATGTTTGTACCGCTTTTTAAAAATACAAATATAGACAATGAAACAATTACATATCTTATCTAAAGACTTTGGTGATGAACAACGACAGTAAAATAAAGAATTAATAACAAAATTCATAAACACTTAGAAATCAATTCTTTTTCGTTCTAAGATTAAAAAATAATTCATTTCTTTTTTGGATAGAATATTCTCGATAATTTGTCATAATAATAAATGTTCAGAAGTAGATTATTGACGTAGTTCACCACTGCGCGAAGCGCGAGCAATTTACCTAGTTACATTAATAATAAAATTACAAAGGTATGAGTATCATAATTTGTAAGAGATTAACAAGAAAATTTAAATTACAGATAAGGGCCTAACATGCACCTCAAGTATTTGAATTGGTAAACAATGACACTCCGTCCACCTATCGGTCTTAAAATACCCTTGACGTCCACCTTTCAACTCAAAAAATACCCTTATGTCCAACGTGTAACACTCATTAGGTGGTTTAGCCCCTTTTCCATAAAAAATAATTTAAAATTACTCAATATATAAGCTTACGTGATTGACTAGATTTTGAATTCCATAGTAAAGTTAAAATTAGAAAAAGGTTAGGAATTCTACTCTCTAAACTGCTCCCTTATCAACCCTTCACTTCGTATCTCTTCCATTTTTTTTATCTGGGTATTGTCCACAATTTTATTTTTAAAATAATTTATGATAAACAAGAGAGAAAAAGGAGGAAAATAATGAGGCATATAGCAATAATTAGTTCAATAAAAGATGACTTAATCAAGCAAATATGTACAAAGATTACATTTTTTTGTGTGTACCCAAATTAAAAATAAAAGAAAAAAAATAATGATTTCTTTTATCCCCATCCTAATCCCATCATGAAAATAATACTAATTAAAATAATATAAATGTGTGAGTTTATTTATACGTTTGAGTCCTGAATATCCTAATTAAGAATATGTCACGCCCCGAGCCTACACCCTGGGCGGGACTGGCAATCGGTGACCATTGTTGGCCTCGAGCGAACCCTTGGCCTGGCTTACTTAACTCAGCAGAAGACAACAATCATACTTATTAGAATTAAAGAACTTAACCGAATTGAACAATAATATTATCTGGAATGTTTTAAAAGTATAAATATTCAAACATGCCAAAATGGCAACTAAGTCTTCAACATAAGAATGAAAAGTAAATACTACTGGACTACTAACTGTCTATGAAGCCTCTAAACTGACTGAGATGCATGTTGGGACAAACCCAATAACATTCTATTGAACTAATCTAAAAAGCAATAAAATATGTCCTCCGAAATGCATTGAGGGTCACCAATTGACTCTGGAGTGCTCAATCTAGATCAACGAAGTGCTGCGTGCTGATCCTAGTTACTTGCGTCTGCATCATAAAACAACTCAATGTATGGCAATAAGAACATATGCAATATATATATATATATATATATATATAAACTAATAAAAACAGTGTAAACTCTTAGTTTATTAAAGATGAAACAAGAATAAACTCTCAACTTTACTTATATACGAAAGTAATATAGTTTCTATGGGAGTTTCTCTAATCGAAAACCATCACTATGAGCCTAAGTGATGATACATCGTCTCGTCCACGCTGCCAGAACTTTCTTATACTTTGCCTTCGCATAGGACATCCTCAACCTAGTGGATTCACTGGCTAAACTTACGTGATCATCTAAAAAGTATGACACGTTAATACTCATGATGGCTACATGGTTTACATAGGGACTTGAGTTATTTGAACTCACATTCCCACATTCCTACATCAGTGTTCAATACTACTCCCAAAACATACTTTAGCTCATACTTTTAATAAAATTTCCTTTCTTTGGGTTGAGATAATTTACCGAACCCCTTAGCTTTAAAAGCTACTTTTTGGAAACAATGTTCCCCTCTTTAGTTCAAAACTCTTTTCTTCTTAGTTTCCTTTTAACATAAATGTGAAACATTTATCAACCTTTAGGGAGTACTTAGTCTCCCTTATAACTTTAGAGAAATGAACTCAACTCTTGCTCTTTACTTAACTTGAAACTTTAACTCTTAGGGAATACTTATTTCCCTTATAACTTTTGAGAATTTAACTCAACTCTTTTCTCTTTGATCGACTTGTACTTGAGACTTAAATCAAAGTTAAAATGATTGTTTAAGACTCTTTGAAAACTTTAAGAACTCATTTTGACTTGCTTCTTAACTTTTGAACTTGACTCTTAACTTCTTTGACTTTGATCTTAGCTTCCCTTGAATTGGATTATGGATTCAAAGATCATGATATCATGTTTATGGATGATTTCATGATGTTTAAATGTACTCTAGAGTGTTGGAATCAACTAGGAATGAAAGGTACATCACTTAGGAACTAGTACGAAAAGATAGGGAAAGAATGGGGTCTCGAGATGGTCTTGGGGCTCTGAGAGGCGTGGGGTGCCAAGGACTGTCGGACAGACCCTGGTCTGGGGAGCTCTGGCTGGTGCGCTGCGCAAGGTCCTGTCAGACAGAGTCTGCCCTTAGGGGTTTTGGCAGGCTTGGCGCCCCAAGGGAAATCCGACGGAACTTGTGACTTTTCTTCTGTATTTTTATCTCTAAACCTCCCAAACATCCTTGGATCCCACCCCAAACACTTAAGATCCCTAAATACCTCATTACCCAATATATTAAACCCGAAAACGGTCCGAAAACATGAATCCAACCTACTAGAAACAACTACAATTCAACCAACAAAATCTTCACAATTTTTCATCAAGAACTACAAGATTATCGTTCAAATAGACTCGAAACTGCTGCATTGAATCAAATTAGGGCTTGGGTGAAAGGAACCAACACCGAATGATCTCACATACCTCGATAGGTATCACCCCAGGGGAAATCCACGCAACGATCTTGGCGTTTGTTGGACAATTCTTGATCTTCCTCTTTTTTTCTCTTTTCTCCCAAGGCCTAAGTGTTCTAGGTTTTTTCTAAAACTGATTTGGGACTTGGTTTTGCCGCTAATATAACCTTAAAATTAATTAGGAAATACTAGGGTTAAATAACAACTTTACCCTTACAGAAATCCGGATTGGATTCTCCTCACCTCAACACTCCAACTTCTAAAACACATATCTCCCTCATACGACATAGGATTTTTGCAAACTCGGTGGCGTTGGAAAGATCTTCCCATGGGATTTCCAACCATATAATGAACTCATCCCAAATCCTCCTGAGATGGAATTTATGGTCGTTTGAAAATGACCAAAACTCACTTTTGAAAGCTGGAAAATTTTCCAAATTTCCCTACTTATTTCAAAAAATGATTATTCTTGGTTTCTTAGATTATTCTTAGTTAATTAAAGTTATGAGATGTTACATATCTGCCCCTTGGGAACATTCATCCTGGAATGAGAATTCTTTCACTAAGCTAAGGGTAGTAACATCATTTCAGCACTCAACAAACAAAAGCAAGTAATAACATGCTTATACATAGCCTTATAATGTGCTAAGAAGAGATTTTAGTACCCTGATGTACATTTTCTCTGGATTCAAAGAGATGTGGATATTTCTTCTTCATATCCTTCTCAGCTTCCTAATTTGCTTCTTCAACGAAAATACATTGACTGAAGCAACTTCCTTTGTCCTAAACTTGCAAACTTGACGATCCAAAATCTGATCCAAAACTTTTTCATAGGATAAGTTATCCTTAACCCCCAAATTCTCTGTTGGTACTATCAATGAAGGATCACCCAATCACTTCTTAAACATAAAAATATGGAGTACCGGATAAACCGCCGCTAACTCTTGGGGTAGCTCCAACTCATAGGACACATTTTCCACTCTCTTGGAGATTCTATAAGGTTAAATATACCGGGGACTAAGTTTACCCTTATTACCAGACCTCATATAACCTTTCATGGGTGAAACATTAAGATACACCCAATCATCCACCTCAAACTCTAATGGCCTTCTCCTAACATATGTGTAAGACTTTTGGCGACTTTGTGCCGTCTTCAATCTTTCTTGGATCACTTTTACCTTCTCCATAGATTGGTGAACTAGATCTGGTCCTATCAACCCTGCTTCGCCAACTTCGAACCACCCAATAGGAGATCTGCATCTTCTCCCATAAAGAGCTTCATATGGAGCCATCTGGATGCTCGAATGGTAACTGTTGTTGTAAGCAAATTTAATGAGAGGTATGTGATCATCCCAACTCCCTTTGAATTCGATCACACAAGCTCTCAAAATGTCTTCTAAAGTTTGGATAGTATGCTATGCTTGTCCATCTGTCTGAGGATGAAAAGCAGTACTCAAATTCACCTTTCAACCCAAAACTTTCTGGAAAGATTTCCAGAACTGAGCAGTAAATTGTGCACCTCTATTTGAAATAATGGAGATCGGAACTCCATGAATTCTTACCACTTCTTTAAGGTAAAACTTAGCATAATCCTAGGCCGAATAGGTAGTCTTTACCAGCAAGAAATAGGCTGACTTTTTCATTCTATCGACAATCACCCAAAAAGAATCATATTGCCTTCGAGATCTTGGCAAGCCTGTGATGAATTCCATATTAATAATCTCCCACTTCCATTGCGGAAGTTCTATATACTGAGCTAAACCTCCAGGACTTTGGTTCTCCACTTTCACTTGCTTATAATTTGAACACTTAGCAACAAACTCAACAATTCATTCTTCATACCCTCCCATCAATATACCTCTCTCAAATCATGGTACATCTTTGTGGAACCTGGATGAATGGAATATTTGCAGCTATGAGTCTCCTCTAAGATCCTCTCTTGGATTCCATCCCTCTTGGGTACACATAATCTGCCTTGGTACTACAACACATCATCTCCCCCTTGTTCAAAAGCCAATACTCTTTGCTTATGGAAACTTGCCTTCAAATAAAGTAAAATAGGGTCTTGGTCTTGCTTCACCTCTGATACTAATGATGACTCACCCCCATTGGTCACTACTATGCACCATTCTGTAGTCCATAAGTATGGCCCCCAAACATGCGAGTCAATGCACATTTTTAGCTAACTCCCTCTTCTCTTCTTCGACATGGGAAGTACTTCCCATGGAAAACCTGCTTTAGGCATCAGCAACCACATTAGCGTTACCTTGATGGTAAAGAATACTCATGTCATAATGCTTGAGTATTTCCAACCACCTTCTCTGTCTGAGGTTGAGTTCCTTCTGAGTAAACACATATTGGAGGCTTTTATGATCAGTTAATATATCAACATGCACACTAGACAAGTAGTGACACAATATATTCAAAGCAAACACCACTTCATCCAATTGTAAGTCATGAGTTGGATAATTCTTCTCATGAATCTTCAACTGTCTGGAAGCATAAGCTATAACCTTTCTATTCTGCACCAACACACAACCCAAGCCAACTCTTGATGCATCACAATACACCATAAAACCTAACCGGAGCGGTAATCAATCTCTTTTTCAAGTCATGAAAGCTTTTCTAACAAGCTTCAGACCATTGAAACTTCACTGTTTCCTAAGTTAGCTTGGTCAAAGAAGATGAGATATATGAGAATCCTTCGAAAAATCTCCAATAATAGTCAGCCAAGACCAAAAAACTCCTTATATATGTTGGATATGTGGGTCTAGGCCAACTCTGAACTACTTCAATCTTCTGAGTGTCAACTCTAATCCCTTCATCAGAAATAATGTGGCCTATGAATGCTACATTCTTAAGCCAAAACTCACACTTGGAGAACTTGGCATATAACTCTTTTTCTCTCAAACTCTGAAGAACAATCCTTAGGTGACTAGCATGATCTTCTTCATTCCTTGAATTAACCAGTATGTCATTAATGAAGACGATGAAAAACAGATCTAAATAATGTTTGAAGACTCTGTTCATAAAATCCATGAACACTACAGGTGCATTCGTCAAACCGAAGGACATAAGCAAAAATTTGTAATGCCCATACCATGTTCTAAAAGTTGTCTTTGGAATATCACATTCCCTTACTTTAAACTGATGATAGTCTGATCTGAGGTCAATCTTGGAAAAGCAAGAAGCACCCTGATGTTGATCGAGGTCATCTATCCTTAGAAGAGGATATTTATTCTTTATGGTCACCTTATTAAACTGACGGTACTCTATACACATCCTAAGGGACCCATCCTTCTTCCTAACCAACAAGACCGGAGCGCCCCAAGGTGAGACACTCGGTCGAATGAAGCCTTTGTCTAACAAATATTTAAATTGCTATTTTAGCTCTTTTAACTCTCCTGGTGCCATTATGTATGGAGAAATAGAGATAGAACGAGTATCTGTGATGATGCCTATGCCAAAGTCTATCTCTCTTTCAAGAGGGACTCCGTGTAGATCATCAGGAAAGACTTCTAGAAACTCACTGACTATAGGAACTGGCTGAAGTGAAGGTACCTCAACACTTGAGTCATTAACTTGAACTAAGTGATAGATACACCCCTTAGAAACTAACTTCCTCGCCTTAAGGTACGAAATGAAACGACTCTTAGGCACTATTGAACTACTAGTCCCCTCCATGACTGGCTTATTAAGAATTTGAAACTTGACAACTTGAGTTCTGCAATCTATTGATGCATAACAGGAATTGATCCAGTACATACCTAGAATGACATCAAAATCTACCATGTCTAACTCTAATAAATCAGCCATGGTACTCTTGTGATTGATAGAAACAGGACAATCATGATAGACTCTTTCCAATAGAATAGACTTCCCAACAAGTGTATAAACACAGAAGGGTTCACAGAGTTTTTAGGAAGAATCTAAAAATGATTTGCAACATAATGGGTTACAAAAGATAAACTTGCTCCTGGGTCTAACAAAGTATAAACATCAAAATTAAAGACTTTGATCATACCCGTGACAACATCTGGAGAGTTCTCATGTTCTTGGTTATTATTGAGAGAATACAAGCGGTTGTTTCTCCGCCTGTATAAGAAGTACATCCCCTAGGTGCAGCCCTGCCTGGTGGAGCAACTGATGAAGACTGAGCTCTATTTCCCGGATTTCCACTACCTTGCTTATTCTTGGGGCATTCTCTCATGAAGTGACCCTCTTGAAAATACTTGAAACAACATGTTTGTCCATTACGACAATCTCCTAGGTGGTTTTTACCATACTTAGTACATATAAAAGCCCTACTTCCTCCTTGTGCCACACTTTCTTGAGACTGAGCTGGTCTCTCTTTGAAATACTGCAAATTCTGGTCACTATAGTCACCTCGGTTCCTGGGCGTAGGTGCACTAGTAGATGATGGTGCATGCCCCTTTGATTTCTGAAATTGTGGTTGACTTGAACCACCTTTCTGCTGCCTAGATTCATTCCCAGTCTTTGCTTTCTTGTTTCTGTATTCCTCTCTGTCCCTCAGCTTCTCCTTTTCAATTTGTTGCACATAGACTAGAAGCCTGGATATGTCCATGTCACCAATCAACATTGCATCCCTACCTTCTTTGCTTGAAGCACAACCCAAACCGGCGACAAACAAACTCATCCTACTCCTCACATCCTTAACCATTTCCGGAGCATAGCAAGAAAAATGGGTGAATTTCAACCCGTACTCATGAACACTCATGGTGTCTTGTTTCAAAGTGAGGAACTCCCATGCCTTTTCTTCCTTCAATTCTCGAGGAAAGAACCTCCCGAAGAATGCTTCGTCGAAACATGTCCAACTTGAAGGTGGTGCGTTGCCATCTCTTCCCTCCTTCTGTTGGTCAAACTAGGTTCTAATCACACTCTTCAGTTGATATGAAACTAATTCAACCCTTTCAGTATTAACCACATGCATAACTTCAAACATTTTTCAATTGTTCCACGAAGTTTTTCGAATCTTCAATAGTGCTTAATCCGGTGAAACTGGGAGGATTCATTCTAAAAAACTCACAAACCCTCGAGTTGTCATCCCCTTCTTGTCGAGCTCCTCTCTGCTGCCCGACTTGGTTTGTTACTACTTGACTTAACATCCAGATTGCTTCCCGGAATTTGGCATTGGTAACCTCTCCTTGGTGTTGCACATACGTGCATTAAGAACCTCTTTCTAATCAACATTTCTTTGGGTTGGTCGACCTCTGACTACTCTTCTTGGAGGCATGATGATCTGAAACATGCGCAAGCATGAATTAGAGAGATAAATTTTTAGAGATAAACTCTAACGCACGAAAAGAATGTGAAGAAGTGAGATGTTCCTAAATGTTGTAGCCTCTTAATCATAGATGTGGCAAGCTTCACACCGATGACTAAGACTCTACAGACACAACTTCATAGACTCCCTAGGACTCTTGAAATCTGTGCTATGATACAAAGTTTGTCACGCCTCGAGCTTACACCCTAGGCGGGACTAGCACTAGGTGACCATTGTTGGCCTCGAGAAAACCCTTGGCCTGACTTACTTAACTAAGCAGAAGACAACAATCATACTTATAAGAATGAAAGAACTTAACTAAACTGAACAATAATATTATCTGGAATGTTTAAAATTAAACATTCAAACTGGCCAAAATGGCAACCAAGTCTTCAACATAAGAATCAAAAGTAAATACTACTGGACTACTAACTGTCTATGAAGCCTCTAAACTGACATAGATGCATGTTGGGACAAACCCTAGAATATTCTATTGAACTAATCTAGAAAGCAATAAAAATATGTCCTCCAAAATGCAATGAGGCTCACCAATTAACTCTCGAGTGCTTAATTTGGATCAACGAAGCACTGTGTACTGATTGATGATCCTGGTTACCTGTGTCTGCGTCATAAAATGATGCAGGCTAACTGGCATCAGTACATTGAATGTACGAGTATGCGAGTTGGAGTGCTAAACATAACTATAAATCTTGAAATGGAGTAAGGATGGACTTACTTTGGCTCTGCTCAACTCATAAGATAACAACTCAATATATGGCAATAAGAACAAATGCAATATATATATATATATATTAAAGATGAAACAATAATAAACTCAACTTTATTTATATATGAAAGTAATATAGTTTGTGCGGGAGTTTCTCTAACCGACAACCATCACTATGAAACAAAATGATGATACAAGGTCTCATCCACGCTACCATAACTATCCTATACTTTGCCGTCGCATAGGACATCCTCAACCTAGTGGATCCACTGGCTAAACTTATGTGATCATCTAAAAAGTATGACACGTTAATACCCATGACGGCTTCATGGTTTACATAGGGACTTGAGTTATCTGAACTCTCATTCCCACATCGGTGCTCAATACTACTCCAAAAAAAAACATACTTTAGCTCATACTTTTAATAAAACTTTTTTCCTTTGGGGTTGAGATAATTTACTGAACCCCTTAGCTGTAAAAGCTCATTTTTGGAAACAGTGTTCCCTCTTTAGTTAAAAAATCTTTTGAAACTTCTTAGTTTCCTTATAAGTTTAATGTGAAACATTTATCAACCTTTAGGGAGTACCTATTCCCCCTTATAACTTTAGAGAAATTAACTCTAACTCTTGCTCTTTACTTAACTTGAAACTTTAACTCTTAGGGAATGCTTAGTTCCCTTATAACTTTTGAGAGTTTAACTCAGCTCTTTCTCTTTGCTCGACTTGTAGTTGAGCCTTAAAAAAAAGTTAAAGAATTGTTTAAGATTCTTTGAAGACTTTATGAACTCACTTTGACTTGCTTCTTAACTTTTAAACTTGACTCTTAACTTCTTTGACTTTGATGTTAGCTTCCCTTGAATTGGATTATCGATTTAAGGATCATGATCTCATGTTTATGGATGATTTTCATGATGTTTAGATGTACTCTAGAGTGTTGGAATCAACTAGAAATTAAAGGTACATAACTTAGGAACTAGTACTAAAAGATAGGGAAAGAACGGGGTCTCCAGGAGGTCTTGGCGCTCTAAGAGGCGCGAGGCGCCAGGGCATGTCGGACAGACCCTGGTCTTGGGCACTTTGGCTGGCGCGGCACGCCAATGCCTGTTAGACAGAGCCTGCTTTGAGGGGCTCTGGAAAGCGCGGCGCCCCAAGGGAAATCTGTCGGAACCTCCGACTTTTCTTCTCCATTTCTCATCTCTAAATCTCCCAAACTTCCATGGATCCCACCTCAAACATTCAAGATCCAAAATACCTCATTACCCAATAGATTAGACCCGAAAATAGTCCGAAAACATGAATCCAACCTACTAGAGATCAACTACAATTCAACCAACAAGAACTTCACACCTTTTCATCAAGAACTTCAAGATTATCGTTCAAATAGACTCTAAACTTCTGTATTGAATCAAATGGGGGCGTGGTTGAAAGGAACCAACACCGAATGATCTCACATACCTCGATAGGGATCACACCGACGAAATCCACACAACAATCTTTGCGTTTCGTGGACAATTCTTGATCTTCCTCTTCTTTTCTCTTTTCTCCCAAGTCCTAAGCGTTCTAGGTTTTTATAAAACTGATTTGAAACTTGGTTTTACCCCTAATATAACCTTAAAACGAATTAGCAAATACTAGGGTGAAATGATAAATTTACCCTTACAAAAATCCGGATTGGATTTTCCTCAGCTCAACAACCCAACTTCCAAAAGGCATATCTCCCTTATACAACATCGATTTTTGCAAACTCGGCGGCGTTGGAAAGATCTTTCCAAGAGCTTTCCAACCATATAAAGAACTAATCGAAACTCTTCTTGAGCTGCAAGTTATGGTTGTTTGAAAATGACCAAAACTCACTTTTGAAAGCTGAAAATTTTCCAGATTTCCCCTTTTTTCCAAAATTGATTAATCTTTGTTTTTTAGCTTATTCTTAGTTAATGCAAGTTACGAGATGTTACAATAAGAGATTAAAAACAAAGGAATAAAAGAGACAAGAACAAGACATTGTGATAATTGAGAAAAAAATCTATGTGAATGAAAATAATAATATTTTTAGATGGACAATCAGTCGGGGTAAGCATGGATTTTAGTTGGATCCCCATTTATGAATTGGGTTATGCTATAATACATTGGGTTTATTTAAAATAGGTCAATAGATAGATATCGTGAAATTATTTTTTCAATATTATATTCAAATGTATTGTGTCAAAATATGAATCATAAGTGATTTTATAGAACAATAGAGTTTTCAAAAATATCATTTTTATTATTTATTTGAGAAGAGTTTAAATTTAAACCTATGACTTTAAGCAATAGAATAAATAAATATTTAATAATTTTACTTTAAGGGAGCTATTAAAAATAAGGGCAAATATGAGTCACAGGATTAACATTGAGGTTATTTTTGAGCCCAAATGTGGACAACAAGGGTATTTTAGGGCGGATAGGTGTATGGAGGGTAGTTTTCTATCAATTCAAATACTTGAGGGACATTTTATACCCTTCTCCCTTAAAATTAATAATAACAATAAATACATAATTCTTTTATATTCTACATTAGGATATTTTGTTTCTTCTAAGTGTTAATACGGTGCTTAACCCTGGTTGTCTCTTTAAGGTATGCATCTCCTCAATCTTTTTTCTGCTCAGTAGTACGTGTGAGATTTCAGGTCCACTTTGGATGTATTATGTTCGAACTCGTGATGTGTATCGAATTCAAACATCGCGTTCTTATCACTAGAACAGAGTACGTAATTGCTATAGTGATCAATATATTTGTATTGCAACCTATATAATGGAAAGGCACATAAACTATATTTGGTAAAAAAAACATTTAACCCTCAGGATAGGGATTTTCAATGTGCACCGGATTGTCGCACCTCAAAACAAATGTCATATATCAAGTGAAAGTCTTTTAAAAAGTAAGTAAATCAATTACTACTTAAGTTTGAGATGGAGTGGTAACAGATAAATACCAATCCATTATTAATAATGGGTCGCTTGATAGAATGTATAAGGATAAATAATGAATGCATTAACTTTATGTATTAATAGTATCTTGTTTGGTATACTTTTTAAACATATATATACGTAATACTTTCATTATTAATATACATTCTATTGTATATTAAGGTATGTAATACTAATACCATAATTTTTTTGTTATTAGTTATACAAGAGATCTAATGCATGCAGTACATGGTTAAAGACTCAATTATGTACCTCTCAAAACTCTATTTACATCTTTTCCATCATAATTGTGGAGATTTGTTTTTGTAAATTAATATTTTTATGCAATGCATGCAATTTAACACAACAAACCAAACAGTTTAAAACTAATGCAAGTCTCACTAATGCACTAAATCTAACATTATTTTTATACACGAAACGACTCCTTAGACATTTTGAATATGAACTCATTCGATTTAAAATGACTTTTAAAAAAAATATCAAACGTAAAATAAAAAAATAAAACAAAAATAAGCTAAGCTTCTATAGAGATATTATTTAATTGATAAATAAATATTTATAAATTTAACGAATGGATTGAGATTTAATTATTTTTTTTTTAATTATATCAAAATCATTATATGTATCATATTTATTGAATTGTTCTTATAGCACAAACCAATAAACATGGATGTCAAGTGTGCTTTGTGGTGAATATATTCGTTGGTTTAGCCACAAAATGCATGGTAGGCGAGTTTTTGTTATAGATAATTGACCAGACCATAATAGAAATATTGAAGGACTACAAAATGCTGAATTGATTTTCTCTTCATTCAACATGACATCCAAAATTCAACCTTGTGATGTTGGGATAATAAGAACTTTCAAGATGGATTATCGTAACAGATTTTATTGTAGGATATTAGAAGGCTATGAAGTGGGACAAATTGATCCAACAAAGATTAATGTTTAGATTCTATCAATATTTCAATCATTGTTTGGACCACAAATGTTTAGCAAGAGACAATGAAAATTGTTTTCGACACTATAAAATTTGTTGGGGGATGCAATGTCATAGAATTTGAATGAACCCACTTGTGAAAATGTCATTCATGAACTTGAGGTCATGATTGATTTTAGTTATCACAATAAACTTGATATCAATAACCTGTTGGATTATCCAAGTGAAAGAGATACATGTTCAATAGTCAAGAGCTTAGACCAACGGAAAAAAATAATGTTGATGATGAAGTTTAAGATGATACTATATCTTTGAAACCAGTACGCGTAAGGAAACACTTATTGCATCTATTATTCTTCACATTTCTATCGTGCAGTTCTAAGAGACAACACCAGAGCTTTTGAATGCAATAAGAAAAGTTAGAGATAAACTTCAACTAGATTTAAATTTTAAGAAAAACAGAACACAACAGAGTTATATTTCACTAAATTGTCTTATATGTATTTGTACTTTTGAAGAATTATTAATTCATAATATTAATGGGACCATATATTATATAGGAAATATATTATCTTATTATCTTATAAAAATTGGTGATTTTGTTTTCATTGGCCCAAGCCGGGATCAGATGAAAATATTATTTTAGAGATTATTAATTTAGTAAGTATTAAATTATGAAGGTTTTACTGTAATAGATATTCCACTTCGCGTGGTTGAAAGAATTATAAAATATGAACAAACATTAATATTATAATTTTTATAATATATATTAATTAAACATATTTCTCATTATTATTTTTAACGTGTGAATCTTTATATAATTTATAGAATATATGTCAACATCAAGATTAAATATGAATTAATTTATTTAAATCGATATATATTAAATAAAATAAAATAATTATGTAAAAATTGGTAATGCAAACTTAAGAAATAGTATGTTTTGTCTAAGTATTCATAAACAACAAATTGTAAAAGTATTGAATTATTTCAATGAACTTTTTAAAAAAATATATTACTAAAAGGATATACATGTCAAGTGATCATTAATTATAACACTTCAAACCTCTCCATAATAACTTTCTAATTTTCTTCTCGTTTTTTACACTATTTGATTTTTCTCTTTACTCCTGCAGGACTAATACATTACAAAAATTGATGCATTACAAAATGAGAATTACAAGAAAGTAAATTAAAATTCTACATATTACGTTCTTTCTCAGAATCAATATAAAAAATTACTAACTAATTTACAGAAGGAGAAGCCTAAAAGAGTAAAATTATACACAATATCTTTGTTATTAAATATTCTTTTAGTGCACAATAAAATATGTACAAGGACTACAGAATAGCAAACCCAAAAAGAAAAAAGAAACAATATATAAAAAGTGAAATTAGGACATCAATATGTACATATAACTATTGGTAATTAAGTATTCATTTAAAAATGTGAGATTTGATTAAGCTTTACTGCAAAGTCATGTGGGTTAAATTTTGTTAATGAATATTTAATGTATGAGGTCCTTTTAAATTTAATTAAATAATAAATTAATTAGAAAAAAATAAGTCAGGAATATATTTACATATTTTCATTGTTTTGATAAATCAAACGAAGAAAAGAATTTTTGAAATAAAATATTAATCATATATAAATAATAACAAATATTAATCTATTTACCTAAACTCATACACATAATTAAGAAGCATATATATAATCTGTCAAATAAAATTTCATTCAGCAAATTCGAAACGTAGGAGTTATAAAGAAAGAATATTTAAACAAATTCTTATCATTCAAATATAATATATCAATAAATTACTTAAAAGCAAAAAATTGGTAAATAATAGTACATCATAGAAAAAAACAATTATGAGACAAATGAAGAATACATAAAAATGTAGATTGGTTGATGGAATGACTATGGTATTATATGCGTTAGAACTAAGAACAAAAAACTAGTATTTACAGGTTGGTGTATTTTCCAAACGGAAACAAAAATAATTTCAAATGTTTCTAAACAGAGTGAAATACAATTAGTGGTAGTTAGGATTAAGTAAATTCAAAGAATTAGTAACGTAGATTGATTTGAAGAGTTAATGATTAAAAAAATGTAATTAATAAATATTTTAAAGATTTTCTAATACATCATATAATAAGTGGAAAATAAATGAAACAATGTCAAAAAATTGAGGAAAAAAAGTTGAATGCCATTTTTGGCTTTAGAAGCATACCACATCACCCCTTTACATTTAGCTTTATTATATATATATATATATATATATATATATATATATATATATATATATATATATATATATATATATATATATATATATATATATTTTATGTGATATAAACGGGATATAAACGGGATTTTGATCGATGAAAAAATAGATTTTTAGATCACGATTTTTTATATTTACAATGTATAATATTTTCCTTTTTCTTACTATTAAATACTACTTCCAAAGTTTTAGGAGATATTAATTTATAATTGCATTAAAGATATACAATTAATTCGCATAACTTAGAAACTTCAAAAGTACATATAAACACCACATTATTTATGCTAAAAGCTTTAAAAACAGACAAAGTGATCCCACATTATTTGTGTTAAAATTCAAAAACAGTCTTGAAAAAATCTTTATAATTTAATTTTGTAATCTTTAAGTCAAAACAATCTCAAATACAACCACCTCTTTCTGAAACGAAGTATCATATTATATAAACTAGTAAATAGGACTAATTGTTAACTTAAAAAATACTTTTGAGTTATTTATTAAAAACATTGGAACCCTAATACCACTCCCAAAATCTTAAATTATCGCCTTTTAAAAGTTCAAAGGTTTTTACGTACTCTCGATAAACTGAATCAAATCAGAACAAGAGCTCCATTTATTATAGCAGTCGCCAATGGAGGTACATCCCAATCATTCTTAACATATTTATAGATTTTTACTTTTCTTTTTCTCAAACCCACGTTGTTGATTCTAAAACTTATCTGCTCTTTTCATTAATATATTTTAGGGTGGGTCGTCTTCTAAACAAGTTTCAAATCAGAAATGTGAATTCATCATGAATTAAAGCACTGAAAGAATAGAAATCAATAATGATGAATGTTTTCCACTTTCTGATAAACCCTATGTTGGTTTTTCCAGAAGGGTCAAATTTTTTTGTTCCCTAAACCCTAAACCCTAAATCCTTTTTTCGTAATATGTTAGACCCACAAAATTTTTGGAGTATATTTGATATTATGGTCGTTGAGTCTCTCTACACTAGTATATATGATATGACTAGTATAAAACAACAAAGTTATACTACTCGTTCGAAATAATTGTATTCTTTAATAAAAAATGTGTCACTTAAAATATTATGATTTTTAATAAAAAGATATGTCTATTAAAATAAATTTATTTGTATAGACATAAACATTGGTGAAAAGTGATCTTTTATGTTTGTGTTGGAAAACAAACATTTGGATCATATTGCCCTTATTAGACCTATAAGACTATGGTCATGGGTAATTTTTTTAACAAATTTAATGTTATGAAAACACCCTTCCAAAAAGACCAACATAGGGTTTATCAGAAAGTGGCAAATATTCATCATTATTGATTTCTGTTCTTCCAGTGCTTGCATTCATGATGAATTCACCTTTCTGGTTTGAAACTTGTTCAGAAGACCATCTACCCTAAAAAATATTAATGAAAAAGCAAATAAGTTTTATAATCAACAACGGGGGTTTGAGAGAAAGAAAAGTAGAACATATAAATTTGTTAAGAATGATTGGGATGCACCTCCATTGCCGACTGATATGATAAATGGAGCTCTTGTTCTGATTTGATTCAGTTTATCGAGAGTACGTAGAAACCTTTGAACTTTCAAAATGCGATAATTTAAGATTTTGGGGGTGCGTTAGGGTTCCAATGTTTTTATTAAATATCTCAAAAATATTTTTTAAGTTAAACAATTAGTCCTATTTACTAGTTTATATAACATGATACTTCATTTCAGAAAGAGGTGGTTGTATTCGAGATTGTGTTGACTTAAAGAATTATAAAATCAAATTACATAACTATTTTTCAAAATTATTTCTGAAATTTAACACAAATAATGTGGGATCACTTTGTCTTTTTTTAAAGTTGTTGGCATAAATAATGTGGTGTTTATATCTACTTTTGAAGTTTCTAAGTTATGTGAATTAATTGCATAACTTTAATGCAATTATAAATTAATATCTCCTAAAACTTTTGAAGTAGTATTTAAGAATCGTCAGGAAAAGGAAAATATTACACATTGTAAATATAAAAAAATCGTGATCTAAAAATCTATTTTTTCGTCGATCGAAATTCCGTTTATATCTCATAAATCTATATATATAATAAAACTAAATGTACAGGGGTGATATGGCATGCTTCTAAAGCCAAAAGTGGCATTCAACTTTTTTTTTCCTCAAATTTTTGACATTTTTCCAATTATTTTCCATTTATTATATGATGTATTAGAAAATCTTTAAAATGTTTATTAATTACATTTTTTTAATCATTAACTCTTCAAATCAATCTACATTACTAATTCTTTGCATTTACTTAATCTTAACTGCCACTAATTGCGTTTCACTCTGTTTAGAAACATTTGAAATTATTTTCATTTTCGTTTGGAAAATACACTAACCTGTAAATACTACTTTTTGTTCTTAGTTCTTACCCATATAATACCATAGTCATTCCAACAACCAATCTACATTTTTATCTATTCTTCATTTGTCTCACAATTATTTTTTTCTATGATGTAATATTATTTTAGTTGTTTTTTTTTCTTTTAAGTAATTTATTGATATATTATATTTGAATGATAAGAATTTGTATAAATGTTCTTTCTTTATAACTTCTACGTTTTGAATTTGGTGAATGAAATTTTATGACAGATTATACATATGCTTCTTAATTTATGTGTATGAGTTTACGTAAATATATTAATTTTTGTTATTATTTATATATGATTAATCTTTTATTTCAAAAATTATTTTCTTCATTTGATTTATCAAAACAATGAAAATATATAAATATATTCATGTCTTATTTTTTGTTATTACATTATTATTTAATTAAATTTAAAGGGACATCATACAGTAAATATTCATTAACAAAATTTAACCCACATGACTTTGCAGTAAAGCTTAATCAAAACTCACATTTTTAAATGAATACTTAATTACCAATACTTATATGTACATATTGATGTCTTAATTTTATTTTTTATATATTTTTTCTTTTTCCTTTTTGGGTATGCAATTTTCTAATTGTTGTGTCCTTATGCATATTTCATTGTGCACTAAAAGAATATTTAATAATAAAGATATTGTGTATAATTTTACTCTTTTAAGCTTCTCATTCTGTAAATTAATTATTGATATTTTATATTGATTCTAATAAAGAACGTAATGTGTAGAATTTTAATTTACTTTCTTGTAATTCTCATTTTGTTGTGCATCAATTTTTGTAATGTATTACTCCTGCAGGAGTAAAGAGAAAAATCAAATAGTGTAAAAAATAAGAAGAAAATTAGAAAATTATTATGGAGAGGTTTGAAGTATGATAATTAATGATCACTTGACATGAATATCCTTTTTAGTAATCTATTTTTAAAAAAAGATCATTGAAATAATTCAATACTTTCAAAATTTGTTGTTTATGAAAACTTAGACAAAACATACTATTTCTTAAGTTTGCATTATCAATTTTTACATAATTGTTTTTATTTCAGTTAACATATATTGATTTAAATAAATAAATTCATATTTAATCTTGATGTTCAAACATATTCTATAAATTATATAAATATTCACAAATTAAAAATAATAATGAGAAATATGTTTAAATAATATATATTATAAAAATTATAATATTAATATTTGTTCATGTTTTATATTTCTTTCAACCTTGCGAAGTGGA
Organism: Solanum sitiens; assembly: GCA_016801875.1. Taxonomy (NCBI): domain Eukaryota; kingdom Viridiplantae; phylum Streptophyta; class Magnoliopsida; order Solanales; family Solanaceae; genus Solanum; species Solanum sitiens. The sequence continues at coordinate 4,757,288 of JABWTJ010000024.1, forward strand.
ATATCTATTACAGTAAAACTTTCATAATTTAATACTCACTAAATTAATAATCTCTCTAAAATAATATTTTTCTCTTATCCCAGCTTGGGCCAATGAAAAAAAATCACCAATTTTGATAAGATAATAAGATAATATCTTTCGAAAAAACCCTATATAATATACGGTCATTAATATTATGAATTAATAATTCTTCAAAAGTACAAATATATCTAAGAAAATTTAGTGAAATATAACTTTGTTCTATTTTTTCTTAAAATTTAAATCTAGTTGAAGTTTATCTCTAACATTTCTTATTGAATCCAAAAGCTCTAGTGTTGTCTTTTAGAACTGCACCATAGAATTGTGAAGAATTATAGATGCAATAAGTGTTTCCTTACGTGTACTGGTTCCAAAGATATAGTATCATCTTCAACTTCATCATCAACATTATTTTTTTCCGTTGGTCTAAGCTCTTGACCATTGAACATGTATCTCTTTCACTTGGATAATCCAACAGGTTATTGATATCAAGTTTATTGTGATAACTGAGATCAATCATGACCTCAAGTTCATGAATGAAATTTTCACAAGTGGGTTCATTCAAATTCTCTGAGATTGCATCCCCCAATAAATTTGACAGTGTCGAAAACAATTTGCCATTGTCTCTTGCTGAACATTTGTTGTCCAAACAAGGATTGAAAAATCTAAAGCATTAATTTTTGTTGGATCAATTTGTCCCACTTCATAGCATTCTAATATCCTACAATAAAATTTGTTACCATAATACATCTTGAAAGTTCTTATTATCCTGACATCACAAGGTTGAATTTTGGATGTCATTATGAATGGAAAGAAAAACAGTTCAACATTTTGTAGTCCTTCAATATTTCTATTATGGGATGGTCAATTATCTATCATAAGAAATCGCCTACCATGCATTTTGTGGCCAAACCAACGAATATATTCACCAAAAAGCACATTTGTCATCCATGTTTTTTGGTTTGCTCTATTGGAACAATTCAATAAATATGATACATATAATGATTTGATATAATCAAAATTAAACTTCACTCAACCTCAAACCATTCTTTAAATTAATAAATATTTTTTTATCGATTAATTAATATCTCTATAGCATAATAAATTTTTATAGTTGCACCTATATTAATTAATTGACTTTGAAGTTTAGCTTATTTGTTTTTATTTTTTTATTTTACATTTGATATTTTTTTATTTTAAAGTCATTTTAAATCAAATGAGTTCACATTCAGTATGTCTAAGTAGTCGTTTGGTGTATAAAAATAATGTTAGATTGAGTGCATTAGTGATACCTGCATTAATTATGTACTGTTTGGTTTGGTGTATTAAATTGCATGCATTGCATAAAAATATTAATTTACAAAAAATACTCTCCACAATTATGATGGAAAAGATGCAAATAGAGTTTTGAGGGGTACATAATTGAGTCTATAACCATGTTAATGCATGCATTAGATCTCTTGTATTACTAATAACCAAAAAATCATGATATTAGTAATACATACCTTAATATACAATAGAATGTATATTTATAGTGCAAGTATTACTTATATATAGGTTAAAAAAGTATACCAAAAAAGATAATTAATACATAGAGTTCATGCATGCATTATTTATCCTTATACAATCTACCAAACGACCCATTATTAATAATTGATTGATATTTATCAGTTACCACTCCATCTCAAACTTTAGTAGTAATTGATTTACTTACTTCTTTAAAGACTTTCACCTGATATATGACATTCGTTTTGAGGTGCGATAATCCGGTGCACATTGAATAGTCCTATCTTGAGGGTTAAATGTTTTTTCACCAAAAATAGTTTATGTTCCTTTCCATTATATAGGTTGCAATACAAATATATTGGTCATTATAGTGATTACGTACTTTGTTCTAATGATAAGAACGTGATGTATGAATTAGATACACATCACGAGTTCAAACATAATACATCCAAAGAGGACCTGAAATCTCACACGTATGACTGAGTAGAAAAAAAGATGAAGGAGATACACACCTTAACACAGACAACCAGGGTTAAGCACCGTATTAACACTTAGAAGAAACAAAATATCCTAAAGTTTATAAAGAATTATGTATATATTGTTATTATTAATTTTAAAGGAGAAGGGTATAAAATGTCCCTCAAATATTTGAATTGATACAAAACTATCTTCCATCCACGTATCGGCCCTAAAATACCCTTCATGTCCACATTTTGGCTCAAAAATACACTCGATGTTAATCCTTTGACTCATATTTGCCCTTATTTTTAATAGCTCCCTTAAAGTAAAATTTTTAAATATTTATTTATTATATTGGTTAATGTTATTGGTTCAAATTTAAACTCTTCTCAAATAAATAATAAAAATGATATTTTTGAAAATTCTATTTTTCTATAAAATCACTTATGATTCATATTTTGACCCGATACATTTGAAAATAATATTGAAAAAATATTTTCATGATATATATCTATTGACCTATTTTAAATCAACCCCAATATTTTATAGTGTAACCTAACTCATAAATGGGGATCCAACTAAAATCAATGCTTACCCCGACTAACTGTCCATCTAAAAATGTTATTATTTTCATTAACATAGATTTTTCTCTCAATTATCACAATGTCTTGTTCATTTCTCTTTTATTCCTTTGTTTTTAATCTCTTATTCTTAATTAGGACATTCGGGACTCAAACGTGAAATGAACTCACATATTTATATTTTTTGAATTAGTATTATTTTCATCATGGGATTAATATAAGGATAAAAAAATGATTATTTTTATTCTTTTAGTTTTAATTTTGGGTACACAAAAAAAAATGTAATCTTTGTACATATTTGCTTGATTAAGTCATATTTTATTGAACTAATTATTTCTATATGCCTCATTATTTTCCTCTTTTTTTTCTTTCTTGTTTATCATAATTTTTTTAAAAAAATAAAATTGTGGACAATACCAGATAGAAAGAAATGGAAGAGATACGAAGTGAAGGGTTGAGAAGGGAGCAGCTAGAGAGTAGAATGCCTAACCTTTTTCTAATTTTAAATTTACTATGGAATTCAAAATCTAGTCAATCACGTGAGCTTATATATTGACTAATTTTAAATTATCTTTTATGGAAAAGGGGCTAAGATGCTCTTAAATTATGAGATTCGGTGCACTATTACCCTCCAACCACCTAATAAGTGTTACACGTTGGACATAAGGGTATTTTTTGAGTCGAAAGATGGACGTCAAGGGTATTTTAAGACCTATAGGTGGATGGAGGGTAATTTTTACCAATTCAAATACTTGAGGGGCATGTTAGGCCCATCTCTGTAATTTAAATTTTCTTGTTAATCTCTTACAAATTATTATGCTCATATCTTAAAATTTTTTATATTAATGTAACTAGATAAATTGCCCGCGCTTCAGGAGGTAGTGAACTACGTCAATAATCTACTTCAGAATATTTAATAAGATAACTATTTTCGAAAGGGTACAACCCTACGATAAATTTTCAAGAATATTCTATCCAAAAAAAGAAATGAATTATCTTTAATCTTAAAACGAAAAAGATTGATTCTAAGTGTCTATGAATTTTATAATTAATTCTTTATTTTACTGTAGTTGTTCATCACTAAAGTCTTTAGAAAAGATATGTAATTGTTTCATTGTCTAAATTTGTATTTTTAAAAAGCGGTACAAACATTTTATTCATCAATTGTGATGATTTTTCTCCTATTCAAGACCTCTACATACATAATCTAAATATTATACATCTTATATAATTAGTTGTGTACTTGATAAGTTAATTCAAATATAAAAACACATCTCTTGAAGTTCAATGATATAACGTATGTCACTCAAATAATTTGGATTAAATTATGTCTTGGCATGTCCCTTATTCAAAATCATACGCAGTTGATGACACTACTTTGATAACCAAAAGACATATTTTGTTGCTTATATTTTGATCAATATAGTTAAAACTTTGTTTTTTTGGACTTTTACTCAAATGTTTATAAGAAGATAATTATTTCTTTAATATTTTATTATTATAGATTCATCCTACTTTGAGGGGTCATTCATTGATTCCAACCCAACATTTGAACCCCAAACATTTGAAGAAGGTTGAGTATAATACTTACCATCCCACTACACTCCTTTGTTTTTTGGATGTCACCAATCGATTGAATGTCTCGATAAGATAGAAAGTTGAATAAAAAAGGGAGAATTCACAAGTACCCCCTCAACCTATGCCTGAAATCCCAGATACACACTTATACTATACTAAGGTCCTATTACCCCCCTGAACTTATTTTATCTACCCCTTTTCGTCCTACGTGGCACTAGCTTGAAAGAAAAAGTCAACCAGCGTTGGGCTCACAAGATAGTGCCACGTAGGCCAAAAAAGGGTAGAAATTATTAGTAAAATAAGTTCAAGGGGGTAATAGGACCTTAGTATAGTATAAGTGTGTCTCTGATATTTAGAGCATAAGTTGAGGGGGTACTTGTGCATTATCCCAATAAAAAAATACCATAACTTTTGAACACTCAAAGTCCCTTCTTAGACATCCCATGGATCTTTTAGCCACTGAAAACTCTATAAAGATTAATGTCATTTATTTTACAAATTTAAGAATTCTAATCTACATAACAGCAATAGACTAGTCATTGAATCAAACTCTTGATTACCATAAATTTACTTCAACATAATAATAATAAAAATATAAACATAAACAACAAAGTTTAAAAGATGTACTCAAAAACAAAAGTTAATAACATAAGCATAAATTAATGACTGTTAAAAACATACCAGTATCTATAATAATAAAATGAAACATATTAGTCTTTGTATGTATTCTTTACTAGCATATTGTTTTCTGACTTTGAACATATACACCCTTCGTTTACCAAAGATTGACCTGGTTTGACTTGGCACGGAGTTTAAGAGTATAAAAAAGACTTTTGTATCTTGTGGTCCTAAATTAATGTTAGGTTAAATGTACAAAATTTCCCTTTGATCTTGTGGCCTCAAATATGTCACGTGGAAAACTAAAATTAAAATGTTACCAAAAAAAAAAAGAACTCATTCTTTTTTAAACAAACTAAAAAAGAAAGAAGGTCATTCTTTTTGGAACAGAGGAAGTGCAATAGTTTTTATTATACTTCATTATCAGTGGTTATAATAAAGTGTTAGAAGAAAATCATAAACTACACACGAATTAAATGTGGACGTCTTCTCATATTCACACAACAAAACTAATTGATTTTGTTGTTGCTATATAATTTTAGTGGATCCTTGGCATAGAAACTAAGAAAACATTAAATGGGTTCCTTAGTGGAAGTCATTAGGATAGTAGTTACTAATATTTTATTTAACTCTCTTTTCATTCAATTGTTTGTAAAAATAAATAAATAAATAATAATTAAAAAGTGATGTAAAGTGAAGGTTAACAATTAATGTTGTGACCGTAGTAATGAAATTACCATATGGCATGATTGAGAATTCGACGTTAAGCTATTAAGTTTAGTTTTTCAAAGTTGTTGTTTGACATATATTGTCTAATTGTATTTATGATTGAATTTTTTGTATATTAAAATAGGTAATAAATTATTAGTATTGTATTATATTAATGCCATTACAATTATGTCAATTGGAGGGATAAAAACTTAATGTCAAGTATGAAACTTAGGAACATGAGTTTTGTTTGTGTGAGTTTTTGGATTTAGGCTAAACCTATAGTAATATGGGTGTTATTAGTTTCAAAATCTTATTGTTATTATTTACTTGAATAGGTTAAATTGCTTTGTAAGCTCATCGAATAGGGAAGGCTCAAGACCTAGAGTGATTATTCATTTGGCTAAGGCAATTGGGTTTCCAAATCCTTGTTAAGCCTATAAAATTCGTGTATATCCTTGTGTGATGTTTGAGAATGATTTGGAGGCTTATTGCTGATTTGTTAGTGTTGTATTATAGTTGCATTGTTGTAAATTGTGCCTTGTTATCAAAATGGTTATCTCCTCATTTTTATTTGAGCATGTCATTTGCATTGATCTGAGATATGGTTGTGATAAGTGTTATGTGATAAGAAGATGTACCATTTTTTAGGGTCGTCTCGCGCCACAATGGTATATTACAAGGGACTCATCGCTCACCGTGATTACTATTATCAAGGGTTGTATCACACATCACGATGGATGCATGAATAGATATGTCCCCCATGGGTCCCATACTGAGAGACAGCGGGTGTGTATCATTAGGTCAGACATGCATTACCGTATTTGACATTGCAATTCATGGCATTGCACATTTTTATCATTGATGAACTTGATTTTCTATTTTGCTGACCTTGTTAGTATTTTTCTGTGGAACTCGTGATTGACGAATATTGAGTTGTTATTGGGAATTGTAATAAGTTAGAGTTTTGTTATTGAGTTGTGTACTCTGTGAACTATGAATTGTTAGGTTGGGCTAGTTTGATACAGGTTGTAGTGTGGAGGTCCGGATAGGGTGTAAGGAGTACCCGTATTTTTGTTCTCTTATCTTGTGTTTAGAGATTTGCTTATTGGGTACCATCTGGTTTGGTACTTACCCCTTTCTTCTACAAATATTTGTAGGTTACGAGCTCAGATCTTCATGATACCTTCCATTCTTTTCGTTTCTGAGGCATTGTGTGGAGAGTTGTGAGGTAGTTGTTAGTCATCTCAGCGAACATTCCTACTCTCGTTTACGATTTTGTTTTTACTTGAAAGACAATGTCATTTTATACTTGCTTTTATATTTCAATTCTAGTATTTACATTAGAGGCTTGTTGCACGTGACAACTAGGTTTTGGGAATTGAATTAAGTTGAATTGTTATTGGATTTTTATTTTATTTCCGCACTTTATTAGGTGATTGAGTTTTAGGCTGACTTGTCTTGGTGGGATAAGACGAGTGTGATCACACCCATTTTTGGGTCGTGACATAAGCACCTCAACCTTTCAAGTGGATCAAACAATTCAAAATTAATTGCATTGAATATTAACATTTAATATATTTTTATCTGTGCACATTGTATTGCGTGATAATGTAATACATATTTTTATAAATAATATCAACATTAATAAACCACAAAACCCAAAAAGCAGTATTGATAAAATGATGCATATGTCATACATAAAACTATTGGAATTAATAAAATTTATTTTTTGAATTATAAACTACCGGAATCGATAAAGTTTTTTTCCTGAAAATTGATATATCTGCTAGAAATGATAAAGTTTCTTTTGAATTATTATTGGGTTTTTGGTGTTTATACCCTCCACATCTACAGGAACCAATTTAGCTGGAAAATCTTCTCTTAGAATCTGAATTTTGAATTCGATTTTGTAAGAGTTGCACTCTGAGAGTTCAAACACAAGTCCATCCCCATCTTTAAGATTGGTATCATTCACAAATTTTTTTCCATCCAGTACTAAATTTGTATCTACTTTTGGCTACACCATAAAACAAGTTCCAGTTCTTTCCAACACAAGTAAAGAGTGCAGGGGCTCCAACAAAAGGAAGCTCTTTGTTCATTTTCTTGGGCAAGTACTGTCAAATATTCAAAGAAACTTAGCCAAATAAAAGTAAAGAATCTGGAAAACCCCAAAGTGTCTAGCTCGAACCTTATAAATATATATATTTGAACCTAAACATTAAGCCTAGAACCTAGAACATCTAATTTGAATGCACCAATCCAACAGTAAAATCCCCCCCATACCCGGTATTTTCCCCTAAGTTAGTAGACTATCTAATCATTTTAAGGGGTTTAGGAGTCAATCCCTAATAGAGGTGTGCCAAGCAAAAGGGGAAAGACAAGGCCAAAAACCTAGGCTGCCCCAAACATGGAGCTAGTGCCTCAAGGCTCCACATCGGCTCGTGGTTAAGACCACGGTCAGTGGAAGGCTTCGCGGAGTTGACTTGGCCAAGAGAGAGGAGCCCCAAGTGTCCTAGACACTACCTCAACCCTCACGAGGGAACTACGGGTCGTGGACCACTCCAAAACTCGTGAGTCCTGGCGTGAGACTCACTTTGTTTTTGTAGGAAATAGGGAATATAGAGGAGCTACTGCCCAAAGCACCACATGCACCATAACGGACCTTGGTGCACTTGACGAGGTGAAGGAGGGCTCATGAACTTGACTTAATTTTTATAGAAATTTGCAGGATTGAAGAGGCTACTGCCTCAATCCTCACAACAAGCACCACGAGTCATGGGGCTCCATACCTCGTGAGGTGTGTCTCGTGAACCAAGACTAGTTCTTTTAATGAAGGTTAGTTTAGTCTTTTACTTTTAATTCCAATTAATGTGGGGTGTTTTGGATAGTTTAGGGGTAAAATATATATAGGTTTTTAAGTCTTTTTCGTCCATTTACAAGACTCAAACTCAAAACCCAAAATATTATCCCAAACCCAATTCTCTCAAATAATTCTCTCCCTAAAAATTTCCTCCATTGAAAAACACCAAAAGCTTTAAGGATAGGGTTCAAGATCCAAGATTTTCATCTTAATTTCGTGGTAAAGCTTCAAACAAGGTGTGGGAACTTTCGTTCATTGGATTTTTTCCCCCATGAAGCCCTTCCTCTACTATTTTCGAAATTGGGAATTTGTTCAAAATTGGGGTTTTGATTCTAACCTTGGGTTCTTCTCAAAACATTTACTTTATGTTAGTTATGCTATATTATAATGAAATTAACGTTTAATTAGGGGTTCTATTGCTAAATTTCCCTTGAACCCATGTGTTTTCCCCATGCCCCCAACTTTATGAAAATTATGACGGGTTTCTTCATGAATTATTCATATGTGGGATAATATGTATGTGGATTTAGTAATTAATCTTGTTTATTCCATGATTATAGTAGTAATTCTAAGTGATATTTCAAGATATGATCTATGACCCTTGAAGGGTAAATTATAAGTGTTGAATTTTGAATTATAGCCTTGGAGGCAATGTATGAAGGTAATCCTATGTCCAAGATTCTTATATATGAATGGTTTGATCAACTAGAAAGGTGGAGTTGCTTAATTTTATGTATTTTTATATAAAGTTATGTTCCACTTGAGTGGTGAAAATCTAATGAATAAGGTGTGAGATATGGTATTGTTGTAAGAATAGTTTTTTTTACTATTAGACATGACTATGTATTAATTGTCTTGGATGATTATATGATGATTTTAAGTTGAAAGGTAGTTCTCACCATGTTGAATCCATGAGCTACGTATAAGTTGGGTTGAATTAAGGGTAATGTGCTCCTTCACATATGAAATTACAATTCACCTTAACTATGTATAAGTTGGAGAATAATGCTTAGCACCAAGCGAATATGGCAAACAATGTCGAGACCTTCCCGCTAGTTTAGGCCGGGTATTATACATATGCCCTAATGATATGGAGACTCTCCCGCTAGTTCAATAGTCCGGGTTATTAGAAGCAATCTTCCTATCCCATAACTATGTGCCCGCATAGGTCTTAGCTAGTTGATCCACATTATAGGTATATATGTTTAGTTCAACCTTAGGAAAGTAGGATGCCTTCTTTTGGTGTGGGGTTATATGACACCGGATTCAATGTAACTCACATGGTCTACATCACTTAAGGCAATTCTCCCTATGTAATAAGACAATGCATATGACTTGAACCATACTTGTGATTTCTTGATAAGTCTACTTTATAGGAGTGGGAGTATGTGACTTCACTTTTTACATTACACAAGTAGTCTTTGAAAGAGATTATGGGTGGGACCATGATGCTATGGTAAGACATGAAGGTATGATATACGTTTATTGGGTTGTTGTTAAGATATGACTCTCCTAAATATATGTGCTGAACATGGTTATTCAATTATGTATGATTGAAGATTATGATGTGATCTAATGTTTAATATGTGTAACTAAGGTTATTTTAAATGGATACTTAGTATAGTTGGTATTATGGGATGCCAACTATGCATTGCACAAGTATGCTTTTAGGGTTGCTAAGGTGATGGTCCTACTATCTTAGGAAACATCGTATGTGAATACTATTATGACTTGTCTTATGTCCTTATGTGCATATATGGTTTTCAAACTTATGAAATGCAGTATTTTCACTAAAATGCCTTTTTAGCATAATTATGTATTTTTATGCATGTTTCCATACTTAGTGCTTTTGTACTGATCCCTTCTCTTCTACATCTCCTATGAATGTATGTTTGGGACGTTGAGGTGCTCTTAGTCCATTCTTGAAGAAAACTTGGGTTTCTACCTCCAAGTTTTGGTGAATCCTCAATTCCGAGTACGGGATATTATTGATACAAGTTCTAGTTTACTTTCCTTATTACGGACTATATTGTATCTCCTTATGATAAGACTTGCTATTGATGTAATGGTTGAGTCCTAATTTTCGTACTCTTATGTTTAGATGGTGTGATGAGACAAGTCTAGCTTCCTATTTATCATATATGAAGAAAGTTGTACTTCTATTTTAAAAGTTTTAAGTTTTCTGTATTATTCTTATGTGTTATGTATTGACGGTTAAGGGCTTGTATGAGACCCCTTCGAAGTCAAGTACGTTGTGGCACTCCTAGGGGGTAGCCCGGGTCGTGACATATTCAATACCATGGAAATGAGATTTCTACAATTGAAAAAGAAAAAGAAGACATTTTTAGAAAATCGAATATCTTATTTAAAAAAATGAAATTGTGACTAATAAAGTTTCTAAAGGGATAGGAAATCATTTCTCCATCCAATACCCATAGTCCCATTAAATTCATATCCACCCAAAATAATCCAACACTAGTTTATGAAGCGTCCTAACAAAGATGATTTTGTATCACCACAAAACCTCTAGTTAAAGATGAGAATCACCACTACAAAGAATAGTTTGTGGATAAATACTAACAAAAAGAGGAAGTTTTATATAGAAATAGGAGGGAGAAAATGAGAGTTACCCAACTGTAGATGTGCTTGACACTGCTCTTAGTAAGAATTATACCAACATAAAGTTTATCAAAAAGTGGCAAACATACATAATAGTGCTTTTATTCATGATGAATTCACCTTTTTGGTTTGAAATTTGTTCAGAAGACGATCCACCCTAAAAAATAACAATGAAAAGAGCAGATAAGTTCTATAGTCAACAACGGAAGTTTTAGAGAAAGAAAAGTAGAAACATATAAATTTGTTAAGAATGATCTCTTTATCCCAAACATCCGTTGTTGATTATAGAACTTATCTTCTCTTTTCATCAACAGGGGTTTTAGAGAAAGAAAGTAGATACATATACATTTGTTAAGATTGATCTCGCAATTATTCTTAACAAATTTATATGTTTCTACTTTTTTTTCTCCCAAACCTCTGTTGTTCATTATAGAACTTATCTGCTCTTTTTATTATTATTTTTTAGGGTGGATGGTATTCTAAACAAGTTTCAAACCAAAAAGGTGAATTTATCATGAATGTAAGCACTGGAAGAACAGAAATCAATAATGATAAATGTTTGTCACTCTCTGATAAACCCTATGTTGGTATGATTCTTACTAAGAGCAGTGTCAAGCCCATCTAAAGTTTGGTAACTCTCATTTTCTCCAACCTATTTCTATATAAAACTCCCTCTTTTTGTTAGTATTTATTCACAAATTATTCTTTGTAGTGGTGATGCTCATCCTTTACTAGAGGTTTTCTGGTGATACAAAATCATCTTTGTTAAGTCGCTTCATAAACTAGTGTTGGGTTTCTTAGGGTTGATATGAATTTAGTGGGACTATGGGTATTGTATGGAGAAATGATTTCCTATCCCTTTACAAACTTTATTATTCAGAATTTCATTTTTATAAATAAGAGATATTTCGTTTTCACAAAAGGTCTTCTTTTTCCCTTTTTCAATTCTAGAAATCTCATATCCATGGTATTGAATATGTAACGACCCGGGATAACCCCTAGGAGTGACACAACGTGCTTAACTCTGAAGGGGTCTCATACATGCCCTTAACGTATCATCATTACATACGACATAAGAATAATGCGGAAAAATTAAGACTTTTAGAATAGAAGTACAACTTTCTTCATATATAAAAAATAGGAAGCTAGACTTGTCTCATTATACCATCTAAACATAAGAGCACGAGAGTTAGGACTCAACCCTTACATCAATAGTAAGTCTTATCATAAGGAAATACAATATAGTCCTTAACAAGGAAAGTAAAGTAGAAGTAGAATCAGTAACATCGCGTACTCGGAATTGAGGACTCACCCAAACTTGGAGGTAGCAACCCAATTTTTTTTTTCAAGAATGGACTAAGAGAACCTCAACGGCCCGAACCTACACTTATAGGAGATGTAGAAGAGAATGGGTTAGTACAAAAGCACTATGAAAACATGCATAAAACACTTAATTATGTTGAAAAAGACATTTTAGTGAAAATAATGCATTTATTAAGTTCGAAAACCATTTATGAACATAAGGATATAATACAAGTCATAATATCCTTCTCATATGATTTGTCGTAACGTAGTTGGGCCATCACCTTAGCAACCCTAAAAGCATACTTGTGCAATACATAGTTGGCATCCCATAATAACAACTATACTAAGTATCCATTTATAATCACCTTAGTTACACATATCAACTCTAGATTCCATCATAATCTACAATCATACATAAGTGAATAACCATGTTCATCACATATACAATCAACATATATCATACCTTTATGTCTTGCCATAACATCATGGACCCACCCATAATTTCCTTCAAAGACTACTTGTGTAATGTAAAAAGTGAAGTCTCATACCCCCACTCCTACTAAGTAGAAATCATAAGTGTGGTTCAAGTCATATTCATTATCTTATTACATAGGGAGAATTGCCTTAACTGACATAGACCATGTGACCTACATGGAATCCGGTGTCATATAACCCCACAGTGAAAGAAGGTGTCCTACTTGCGTAAGGTAGAACTAAACATATATAGCTATAATGTGGATCCACTAGCTAAATCCTATGCGGGCACATAGTTATGAGATAGGAAGATTGCTTCTAGAATGTCGTCCTATTGAACTAGTGGAAGAGTTTCCATCTCATTAGAGCATATTTAGAAGACCCGGCCTAAACTAGAGGGAAGGTCTCTACCTCATTTGTCGTATCTGCTTGGTGCTACGCATTATTCTCCAACATACACATTGTTAAGGTGAATTTTAATTTTATATGTGAAGGAGTACATTACCCTTCTTTCAACCCAACTCATACATAACTCATGGATTTAACATGGTGAGAACTACCTTTCACCTTACAATCATCATATAATCATCCAAGACAATTAGTACATAGTCATTTGTAATAGTAAAGAAAACTAGTCTTTCAACAATACCATGTCTCACACCTTAGTCATTGGATGTTCACCATTCAGGTGGAATATAACTTCATACATAAATACATTAAAGTATGTTGTAATGACCCAGAAGGTCATTTTTAGAATTTTTGACTATTCATTTAACTAGAGTGAACTAATTCATGGTTAATTATTAAATAACAAATTTTAGTTAATGCCTAACGGGATAAAGTGAATTAAATTATTAGGGTTAAGAATTTTTGATAATAATTTAAGAAAGAAAAAAACCGATCGGGCTTACCTAGAGCAAGCGGTGGCGAGTGTCGAAGTGACTGCTTCACGTACATGTAAGTGTTAACAATACCTTCATCTTCCTTACGTTCTTCAAATTTCCATAATCAAAACTGACCTTCACTACCGTAGGCCCCACTATCACATGTAGATTTGACAAGAATTGCACCAAGGATTCCACCTTAGTGATTAAGTAATTATGGCCCACTTGTTTGATAATATTGAAGTTATCATTGGGAAGGGAAGTATACTTTATTGAATAAAATAATAGTCTTTGTATGTATTCTTTATTGGCATATGGTTTTCTGACTTTCAAACATATACTCCCTCCGTTTCACAAAGAATGACATGGTTTGGTTTGGCACAGAGTTTAAAAGTATAGAGAAGACTTTCATATCTTGTGGTCCTAAATTAAAGTTAGGTTAAATTTATAAAATTTTCCTTTGATCTTGTGGCCTTAAATATGCCACGTTGAAAGTTAAAATTATAATGTTACCCAAAAAAAAAGAGATCATTCTTTTTTAAACGAACTATAAAGGAAAGGAGGTCCCTTTTGGAACGGAGGGAGTACAATAGTTTTAATTACACTTCATTATCAATGGTTATAATAAAGTGTTAGAAGAAAATCATAAACTACACATGAATTAAATGTGCACGTCTTTTAATATTCACACAACAAAACTAATTGATTTTGTTGTTGCTATATAATTTTAGTGGATCCTTGGCATAGAAACTAAGGAAGCATTAAATGGGTTAGATGACCCTTAGTGGAAGCCATTAGGATAGTAGTTAGTAATATTTTTTTAAACTCTCTTTTCATTCAATTGTTTGTTAAAATAAGTAAATAATAATAATTGTAAAGTGATGTAAAGTGAGGGTGAATAGTTAATGTTGTGATCGTAGTAATGAAATAACCGCATGGCATGATTGAGAATTCGAGGTTAATCTATTAAGTTTAGTTATTCAAAGTTGTTGTTTTACACATATTGTCTAAATGTATTTATACTTTCAATTTTACTATATCAAGATAGGTAATTAATTATTACTTTTGTATTAGATTAATACCACTACAATTATGTCAATTGGAGGGATAGAGAATTAATCTTAAGTTTTAAACTTTGAAACATGATTTTTGGTTTGAGTGAGTTTTTGGATTTAGCCTATAGTAATATGGGTGTTGTTAGTTTCAAAATTTTATTGTGATTATTTACTTGATTAGGTTATATTGCTTTGGAAGCTAATAGAAAAGGGAAGGCTCAAGTCCCGGAGTTATTATTCGATTGGCTATGGAAAGTGGATTTCTAAGCCCTTGTTAAGCGTATGAAATTCGTGTATTTCCTTGTGTGATGTTTGAGAATAATTTGGAGGATTATTGTTTATTTGTTGGTGTTGATTTTGCATTGTTGTAAATTGTGCCTTGTTATCAAAATGGTTATGTCCTCATTTTTATTTGAGTATGTCATTTGCATTGATCTCAGACATG
This sequence comes from Solanum sitiens, assembly GCA_016801875.1. Taxonomy (NCBI): domain Eukaryota; kingdom Viridiplantae; phylum Streptophyta; class Magnoliopsida; order Solanales; family Solanaceae; genus Solanum; species Solanum sitiens. The sequence continues at coordinate 4,772,401 of JABWTJ010000024.1, forward strand.
GTTGTGATAAGTGTTATGTGATAAGAGGATGTACCATTTCGAGAGTCGTATTGTGTCGCGATGGATTTTATATTTCGAGCGACGTTTCACGCGCTGTGATTACTATTATCGAGGGTCGTATCACACGCCGCGATGGATGCATGGACAGATATGTCACCCATGGGTCCCATATTGAGAGACATCGGGTGTGTATCATTAGGTCATACCTGCATCACCGTATTTGATATTGCAATTAATGGCATTGCACATTTTGATCATTAATGAACTTGAACTTGTGTTTTGCTGACCTTGTTAGTGTTTTTCTGTGGAACTCATAATTGATGAATATTAAGTTGTTATTGAGAATTTTAATAAGTTAGAGTGTTGTTATTGAGTTGTGTACTCCCTGAACTGTGAACTGTTAGGTTAGGCTGCTTTTATGTAGGTTGTAGTGTGGAGGTCCGGATAGGGTGTAAGGAGTACTCGTATTTTTGTTCTCTTATCTTGCGTTTAGAGGTTTGCTTGTTGGGTACCGTGTGGTTTGGTACTAACCCCTTGCTTCTACAAACTTTTTTAGGTTACGAGCCCGGATCTTCGTGATACCTTACATTCTCTTTGTTTCTGAGGCATTTTGTGGAGAATTGTGAGGTAGTTGTTTGTCATCTCAGCGAACCTTCCTACTCCTGTTCATGATTTTGTTTTTATTTGAAAGACAATGTCATTTTAGACTTGCTGTTTTATTTCAATTCTTGTATTTACTTTAGAGGCTTGGTGCACGTGACGACCTGGTTTTGGGGATTGAATTAAGTTGAATTGTTATTGGATTTATGTTTTATTTCAGCACTTAATTAGGTGATTGGGTTTTAGGCTGACTTGTCTTGGTGGGATAATACGAGTGTGATGATTCCCATTTTTTGGTCGTGACATAAGCACCTCAACCTTTCAAGTGGATCAACCAATTCATATATAAGAATATGAGACATTGGATTACCTTCATACATTGCCTTCAATGCCATAGTTCAAGATTCAACACTTATAATTTACCATTCAAGGGTCATAGATCATATCTTTAAATCACACTTAGAATTACTACTACAAGCATGAAATAAACAAGATTAATTTCTAAATCCACATACATACTATCCCACATATTCATAATTCATAAAGAAACCCATCATAATTTTCATAAAATTGGGGCATGGGAAAACACATGGGTTCAAGGGAAATTTAACAATTAAAAACCCTAATTAAACGTCAATTTCACTATAATATAGGATAACCAACATAAATAAAATGTTTTTGAGAAGAACCAAAGGTTAGAATCAAAACTTAATTTTGAACAAATTCCTAATTACGAACATAGCAGAGGAAGCACTTCATGGGGAAAGAAATCCCATGAATAAAAGTTCCCATACCTTGTTTGAAGCTTTTACCACGAAATTGGGATGAAAATCTCGGAGATTGACCCTATCCTTAAAGCTTTTGGTGTTCTTCAATGGAGGAAATTTGTAGAGAGAAATATTTGAGAGAATTGGGTTTGGGAGAATATTTTGGGTTTTTGAGTTTGAGTCTTTTAAATGGATGAATAAGACTTAAAAACCTATTTATATTTTACCCCTAAACTACCCAAAACACCCCCTCATTAATTGGACTTAAATGTAAATGATTAAACTAATTTTCATTAAAAGAACCCGTCCAGGTTCACGAGCAACACCTCAAAAGCCGTATGGAGCAACACGACTCGTGGTTCTTGTCGTGAGGATTGAGGCAGTATCCTCTTCAAGCTTGCCAATTCCTACAATAACTAAGTCACGTTCACGAGCCCCGCTTACCCTTGTCAAGTGCACCACGACCCCTTATGGTGCCGACGGTGATTTGGGCAGTAGCTCTTGTCACGCCCCGAGCGTATACCCTGGATGTGGACGACGCTCAGTGAACATTGCAGGCCTCAAGAAAACCCTTGGCCTGACTTATTTAACTCAGCGGAAGACAACAATCATATTTATAAGAATGAAAGAAATGAACTGAACTAAACAATAATATTATCTGGAATGTTTTAAAAGTTTAAACATTCAAAGCGGGCAAATTGGCAACCAAGTCTTTAACATAAGAATTAAAAGAAAATAATACTGGACTACTAACTGTCTATGAAGCCTCTTAAATGACTGAGATGAATGTTGGGACAAAACCCACAACATTCTATTGAACTATTCTAGAAAGCAATAAATAGATATTCTTTGGAATGCAATAAGGCTCACCAATTGACTCTGGAGTGCTCAACTGAATCAGTGGTGCGCTGGATGTCGATCCTCGTTACATGCGTCTACATCATGATACGATGCAGGCCAACTGACATCTGTACATTGAATGTACGAGTATGCAAGTTGGAAAGTGAAACAACACTTAGGCTTGAAAAGGAGTAAGAAAATTACCTACTTTGGCTCTACTTAACTCTTGATCTACTAACTCATGTTCAATATACACTATTAAAAAGTAATTGCAATAGAAAGAAATGCTGACTGAAAACATACTATAAACTCTCAATGTATGCAAGTATAAAAATAATATCTGAGATGTATATAAAACTACAAATAACTGATGTATATGAAAATACAATACTTTTGTGGGAGTTTCTCTAACCGACAACTATCACTTAATAGCTATAGTGATGAGACAACATTACTCGGCCCACGCTGTCCGGCCATCCTAACCTTGCCAGAGTATAAGACATGAACTGCCTAATGGATCTACTAGTAAACTATGAAGAGGGTTTATCTAAAAAGTATGACCATTTTCTACCCATGATGACTACATAGTTTACATGGAGACTTGCGTTAATCTGAACTCGCATCCCCACATCAGTGCTCGATATTACTCCTAATATATATATATACATATATATATATATATATATATATATATATATATACTGGATCTTATGTTTTAAAACATACTGATTCTGTGATTTGAGATTAGTGCTCTAAACATAGCTTTTTAAAAAAAAAGCTCTTTAGGAAATTATAATTTCCTCTTTTTTCTATTAAAACTAGCCATAGGCTCTGTGGAAGTCTAGCTTCCTTTCTTTCTCAAAAGCTTGAAAACATTTTAGTTTAAGCTCTTAGGGACTACTTAGTTCCCTTGTACCTCCTTAGAAATGACATCAATTTTATGCTATTTTCTTACTCGAAACTCAACTCTAAGGGAATATTTAGTTCCCTTATAGCTTTTGAGAATTTAACTCAAATCTTTCCTGGAACCTTAAAACAAAAGTAAGAAATTTGTTTAAGACTCTTGAAATACCTTCGAAACTTACTTCGACTTTCTTCTTAGCTTTTAGACTTGACTTTGATCTTAAATTTCCTTGAATTTAATTATGGAATCAAGGTTTGGATTTGAGTTCTTAGATGATTTCTATGTATTTAGAAATCATTTGAAGTAATTAGAATCAATGGGGGATGTTAATATACCTTGGAAGGACTTAAAAGGACTAAACTACGAAAACTGGACGAAAAACACCGGGTAAGGCATACTAGTGGCGCGTCGCGCCAGCCTCAGTTGACTGAAGCCTGATTTTGGGGAGCTAGTGGTGCGCCGCGCCAGGCCTTGGTTGATTGAGGCCAATATCTGAGGCACTGCAGGCGTGCCGCGCCTGCCCCTACCTAGGTACGTTGATGATTTTTTCAACTCGTTTTCCATCTCCAAATCCTCCAAAACTTTGTATTTCTTTCTCTAAACGATTGGGACCATTGGTCTATCAATAACCACTGAATTCGACCAAAAATAACTTGAAGGAACAAGAATTTAAATAAAAATAGCAGCAAACAAATCCAAACAACAAGAATCAGGACTTTCATTTAAGAACTTAACTTATAACATGAAATCAATGCATAAATTCACTGAATTGAAACAAATTGGTGTGTGGGTGAAATAACCTAACACAGAAGATCCCGCATACCTTAAAGGGATCACCCCCGACGAAATCCACGTAACTATTTTTGGCGTTTTTTGTTCTTCTTCTCCTTTCTCCTCTTTTCTCTTTTCTGTCAAGCTCTAAGCATTCTAGTTTTTTCTAAAACTGAGTGGGACTTGGTTTTACCCCTAATATATCCTTTAAAAGAATTAGGAAATACTAGGGTGAAAAGACAACTTTGCCCTTACTAAAATCCGGATTGGATTTTCCTCAGCTCAACAGCGGAACTTTGAAAGGCATATCTCCCTCATACGACCTCGTATTTTTGCAAACTCGGCGGCGTTGGAAATATCTTCCAAGGGTTTTCCAACCATATGAAGATCTCATCCAAACTCGTACTGAGATGGAAGTTATGACCGTTTGAAAATGACCAAAACTCACTTTTGAAAGTTGAAATTTTTCCAAATTTCCCTACTTATTTTCAGAAATGATTATTTCTTGGTTTCTAAGCTTATTCTTAGTTAAATCAAGGTACGAGATGTTACAATATCTCCTATCGGGAACAGTCCTCCCCGAATGAGAATTCTTTCACTAAGCTAAGGGTAGTAACATCATTTCAGCACTCAACAACCAAAAGCATGTAATAACATGCTTATACATTGCCTTAAAAGTGCTAAAAAAAGAATTTAGTACCTTGATCTGCATCCTCTCCGGATTCAAAGAGATGTGGATATCACTTCTTCATATCCTTCTCAGTTTCCCAAGTCGCTTATTCATAGATTAGTTCCAAAAAAGGACCTTGATTGAAGCAACTTCCTTTGTTCTTAACTTGCAAACTTGACGTTCCAAAATCTTAACCAAAATTTCTTCATAGGATAGGTTATCCTTAATCTCAATATTCTCTGTTGGTATGATCAATAAAGGATCACCCTAACACTTCTTCAACATAGAAATATGGAATACCGGATGAAGCGCCGCTAACTCTTGGGGTAGCTCCAACTCATAGGCCACATTTCCCACTCTCTTGGATATTCTATAAGGCTAAACATACCAGGGACTAAGTTTCCCCTTATTACCAGACCTCATATCACCTTTCATGGGTGAAACCTTAAGATACACCCAATCATCTACCTCAAACTCTAATAACCTTCTCCTTACATCTATGAAGAACTTTTGGCGACTCTGTGTCGTCTTCAACCTTTCTTGAATCACTTTCACCTTCTACATAGATTGGTGAACTAGATCTGGTCCTATGAACCCTGCTTTACCAACTTCGAACCACCCAATATGAGATTTATACCTTCTCTCATAAAGAGCTTCATATGGAGCCATTTGGATGCTCGAATGGTAACTGTTGTGGTAAGCCAACTCAATGAGAGGTATGTGATCATTCCAACTACCTTTGAAGTAAATAACACAAGCTCTAAACATGTCTTCTAAGGTTTGGATAGTACGCTCTGCTTGTCCATCTGTCTGAGGATGAAAAACAGTGCTAAAGTTCACCTTTGAATTCAAACCTTTATGGAAAGATTTCCAGAACTGAGTAGTAAATTGTACACCTCTATCTGATATAATGGAGATCAGAACTCCACAAAGTCTCACCACCTTATGACGGTATAGCATAATCCTCGGCCGAATAGGTAGTCTTTACCGATAAGAAATGAGTTGACTTTGTCATTTTGTCGACAATCACCCAAATAGAATCATGTTGAGAGATCTTGGCAAGCCTGTGATGAAGTCCATATTAATCATCTCCCACATCAATTCCAGAAGTTCTATATTCTGAGCTAAACCTCCAGGCCTTTGGTGCTCTACTTTCACTTGCTAACAATTTGAGCATTTGGCAACAAACTCAACACTATCTTTCTTCATGCTTTCCCACCAATATAACTCTCTCAAATCGCGGTACATCTTGGAGTCCCCTCAAAGATCCTCTCATGGAGTCCATCCACCTTTAGGTGCACATAATCTGCCTTGGTACTTCAGTACACCATATCCCACCTTGTTCATAAGCCAATACTCTTTGCTTATGGACACTTGTTTACAAATCAAGCAAAATGGGATCTTGGTCTTGCTTGTCTTTCACCTATGTCACTAATGATGATTCAGCCCCATTGGTCATCACTATGACTACTTCTGTGGAATCCATGACTCTGACTCCCAAACGTGCAAGTCTGTGCACATCTTTAGCTAACTCCCTCCTTTCTTCTTCAATATGGGTGGTGCTACCCATGGACAACTTTCTAAAGGCATCAGTAACTACATTATCCTTACCTGGGTGGTAAAGAATACACATGTCATATTCCTTGAGTAATTCCAACCACCTCCTCCGTCTGAAATTAAGCTCTTTCTAAGTGAACACATATTGGAGGCTCTTGTGGTCAGTGAATATGTCCACATGCACACCATGACAAGTATTGATACCATATATTCAGCGAAAACTACTGCAACAAATTCTAAGTCATGAGTAGGATAATTCTTCTCATGAACCTTCAACTATCTAGGCATAAGCTATAACCTTGCCATTCTGCATCAATACATAGCCCAAGCCTATTCTCAATGCATCACAATACACCACAAAACCTTGAGTACCCTCTACTAAGGTTAAAATCAGAGCGGTAGTCAATCTCTTTTACAACTTCTGAAAGCTTTTGTCACAAGCTTCAGACCATTGAAACTTGACCGTCTTCTGAGTTAGCTTGGTCAATGGAGAAAGAATAGATGAGAACCCTTCAACAAATCTTCTATAATAGTCAGCCAAGACCAAGAATCTCTTTATTGTTGTTAGAGATGTGGGTCTAGGCCAACTCTAAACCGCCTCAATCTTCTGACTGTCAATTCTAATCCCTTCACCGGATACAACGTGCCTAAGAATGCCACAGACTTAAGCCAAAACTCACACTTGAAGAACTTGGCATATAGATCCTTATCTTTCAAGGTCCGAAGAACAATCCTTAGGTCACTAGCATGATCTTCTTCATTCAAGACAATGACAAACAGATCTTAATAAGGTTTGAATACTTTGTTCATGAGATCCATGAATGTTGCAGGTGCATTTGTCAAACCCAAGGACATAACCAAAAATTCATAATGCCCATACCTTGTTCTAAAAGCTGTCTTGGAAATATCACATTCCCTAACTTTCAACTGATGATAGCTTGATCTGAGGTCGATCTTGGAAAAGCAAGAAGAACCCTAAAGTTGATCAAAAAGATTATCTATCCTTGGAAGATGATATTTAATCTTGGTGTCACCTTATTCAACTGCTGGTAGTCTATACACATCCTAAGGGAACCATCCTTCTTCCATACAAAAAAAATCGGAGCGCCCCAAGGTAAGACACTTAGTCAAATGAAGTCTTTATCTAACAACTCTTTTAATTATTCCTTTATCTCTTTTAACTCAAGTAGTGCTATTCTGTATGGCGGAATAGAGATAAGACAAGTATCTGAGATGATGTCGATGCCGAAGTCTATCTCCTTCTCAAGAGGGACTCCGAGTAGCCACAAAATACTTCTGGAAACTCAGGAACTGACTAAAGGGAAGGTACCTCAACACTTGAGTCATTAACTTAGACTAAGTGATAGATACACCCCTTTGAAACTAAATTCCTTACCTTTAGGTACAAAATGAAACGACCCTTTGGCATTGCAGAACTACTACTCCACTCTATAACTAGCTCATTAGGAATATAAAACTTGACAACTTGGGTTCTGCAATCTATTGATGTATAACAGGCATGAAGCCAGTCCTTACCTAGTATGCCTTCAAAATCTATCATGTCTAACTCTATTAAATCAGCCATGGTACTGTTGTGACTGACGAAAAAAGGACAATCACGATAGACTCTTTCTACTAGAATGGATTCCCCAATAGGTGTGGAAACACTTAATGGTTTGCTAAGTTGCTAAGGAGTAATCTCAAAGTTCATTGAAACATAGGGAGTTACAAAAGATAAAATCGCTCATGTGTCTAACAATGCATAAATAGTAAAGTCAAAGACTCGGATCATACCAGTGACAACATCTAGCGAATTCTCTTGTTCTTGGCGATTATTAAGAGAATACAAGTGGTTTGTTTTTCCGCCAGTACCAGAAGTAGCTCCACTAGGTGCATACCAGTCTGGTGGAGCAGATGGTGAAGACTGAGCCCTATTGCCGCCATTAGCCTACTCTTTGGACATTCTTTCATGAGATGTTCAGTCTGACCGCACTTAAAACAACATGCAGAGCCTTCCCGACAGACGCCAGAGTGATTCCTACAACACTTGCGCAGGCATGAGGCTTACTACCTCCTAGTGACGCATTACCTTATGAATATGCAGGCCAAGATGAGGAGTTCTGACCATGATTCTCAACTCTATCTCTGGGCGCAGGTGCACTAGAAGACGATGGTGCATGCCCCTTTGATTTCTGAAACTGTGGTCTACTTGAAACACCCTTCCTTTGACTAGACTCATTTCCAATCTTCGCTTTCTTGTTTCAATATTCCTCTCTCTCTCTCAGCTTTTCCTCTTCAACTTGCTGCACATAGACCATTTGTCTGGATATGTCAATGTCGCCAATAACCATTGCAGCCCTACCTTCTTTACTTGAAGCACGACCCAAACCAATAAAAAACAAGCTCATTCTGCTCCTCATATCTTTCACCGTGTATTGAGAATAGCGAAAAAGTTGGGTGATTTTTAACCCATACTCGTGAGCACTCATGGAGTCCTGTTTCAATGTGAGGAACTCCCATACCTTTGCTTCCTTCACTCGAGGAAAGAACCTTCTCAATAAGGTTTCTTCGAAACAATCCCAACTTGGAGGTGGTGCATCCCCACCTCTTCCATCCTTCCATTGATCAAACTAGGTTCTAGCCACACTATTCAGTTGATATGCATCGAACTCAACCCTTTCAGTATTGACCACATGCATCCCCTCAAATACCTTCTTCAACTCTTCCACAAAGTTTTTCGTATCCTCAGTAGTGCTTGATCCGGTGAAACTAGGACGATTCATTCTTAGAAACTCGCGAAACCTCGAGGTGTCAGCCCCTTGCTGTCCAGTTCCTCTTTATTGCCCAACTTGGTTAGTTACCGCTTCGTTCAGCATTCGGATAGTCTCGCGGAACTCAACGTTGGTAACCTCTCTTTGGGGTTGCACATTTGGTGCATTTGGGACCTCTTGTTCCTGAATATTTCTTCGGGATGGTCGACCCTATGACTGCTCTTTGTGTAGGCATGATGAATCTGAAAATATACGTAAGCGCGAATTAGAGAGAGACACTTTTAGAGATAAAAACTACGCACGAAAGAATATGAAAGAAGTGAAACATTCCTAAATGTTTTTGCCTCGTAATCATAGATGTGGCGTGCTTCACACCTATGACGAAGACTCTACTCTGATCTTGACTTCCCTTGAATTTAATTATGGATTCAAGGTTTGGATTTGAGTTCTTGGATGATGTCTAGGTATTTAGAAATCATTTGAAGTAATTAGAATCATTGGGGATGTTAATTTACCTTGGAAGGACTTAAAAGGACTAAAGAACGAAAACTGGATAAAAACGCCGCGTTGGGCGTACTGGTGGCGCGCCTTACCAGCCTCAGTTTACTGAGGCTTGATGTGGTGCACTGGTAGCGCACCGAGCCAGGCCTTGGTTGACTAAGGAAAATTTTTGGCGCACAACAGGCACGCGGGGCCTTCCCCAACCCAGGTACGTCTGACGAATTTTTCAACTCGTTTTCCATCTCCGAATTCTCCAAAACTTTCTAGTTATTTCACTAAGTGATTGGGACATTTGGTACTATCAATAACCACTAAATTCGACCTAAATTAACTTGAAGGAACAAGAATTTAAATGAACAATAACAGCCAACAAATCCAAACAAAAAGAATCAAGACTTTCTTTCAAGAACTTAACTCCTAACATGAAATCAATCCATAAATTTGCTGAATTGAAACAAATTTGTGTATGGGTGAAATAAACCAACACAAAATATCCACATACCTTAAAAGGGATTACCCCCGACGAAATACACGCAATGATTCTTGGCGTTCTTGCATCTTCTTCTCTTTTCTCCTCTTCTTTTCTCTTTTCTCCCAAACCCTAAGCGTTCTAGGTTTTTCTAAAACTTATTTGGGACTTGGTTTTACTACTAAAATAACCTTTAAACGAATTAGGAAATAATAGGGTGAGAAGACAACTTTGCCCTTTCAAAAATCCGGATTGGATTTTTTCTCAACTCAACAACCCAACTTCCGAAAAGCATATCTCCCTCATACAACCTCAGATTTTTGCAAACTCGGCGGCGTTGGAAAGATCTTTGATGTACCGTGGTTTCACGGTATTTCTAATACTTTTTCCTTAAGTTTAGTGTGTGTCGAGAGCCTTTTTGTGTTGATTTTTGATATAAGTTTCTTTTTATTTGCAGAAAATCTGTCCAAGGATGAACGCGGGAGTTTTTGAGAAAGAATTGCAGAAGAGACCACCTACGGAACCTATGACGGTCCGTCGCGGCTGTGACGGTCCGTAGGTGGCACCGTAGTGAAAGGAGAAGTTGCTGAAGGAAAGTTGGGGAAGTCTGACCAAGTGTGGGATTACGGAAGTCCATGACGGACCGTCACAGCTACGACGGTCCGTCCTGCAGGTTCGTCATAATGATCAGAGAGTAATCCCAGTACCCAAAATTCCAAAGTTCAAGTGTTTTGGAACGAAGACCCTCGACGGACCGTCGTGCTTAAAACGGTCCGTCATACCTGTCCGTCGAGGGGAATGAAGAAAGCAACATGAGAAGATGTGAAGTATGGGACGACGGAGGCTATGACGGTCCGTCATGTCCATGACGGTCCGTCACGTGGTCCGTCGAACCAGACGCGTTTGGACAGATTTTTAGTAAATAGAATCCTTATTTGATTAGGTTTTGTTTTTATTATAAATAGTTGGAAAAACCTCGTTTTTGGGGTTAGACATTCTGGATAATTTTTAGTTTATAGTTCTTCAATTATATTATTAAATTCTCGATTTTGGGAATTAAGATATTTTTTGGGAATTGATTGTTATGGATTTCGTTGATTAATCAAGTTAAATTCTGGGAAATTATTGGTTCTCATAAAAAGTAAGTGCATGAATTCTTCCATTAACCATATGAATTGTGTAATTACGAACATGGGTAACTAAAGCTGATAGCTAGGGTTGTGGGAACCATGGGTGAATAACAAGGTAGTAATCTAACTTCAATAACAATTCTAGAGTGGTGTCTTGCATGTATTGATAATTCTTTTGTTTAGAATTCTTTTTAACGGTGGCCAACGTTAGAACTTGCCTTAATGCTACTTGCCGGACCAAGGAGGTAGATAATAGGAAAAGAATTATCAACATAGATTTAGTGTAGACTATCTAATAGACTAGTATTGGTTGGTACGACTTAATAGCTTAGTCAAATACCGAATACGATATTTAATATGAGGTAAAGATAAGGGTTAGTATAGCAACATACGTAGCCGGACCAAGGTGCGGGGTAAAATTCTCTAGATGCCGGACCAAGGATTTAGAGATACATAACTTATCGCTTTACGTGCAAGATATCAGGATAGAGCTGTTATAGTTAGATTTACCAAGTTAGGAACTTGTGGGGAACACTAAAACACTAGTTACTTTTATAATTTGATTAAACTCCGAAAGTTAGATTTGTTAGTTGTTCATTCTTATTTAGTTAATCATTTTCATTAATTTAGAAACAAAACCCCCCTTTTTGTCTTTTGGTTTATTGGAAAATAGTTGGCTAAATAATAGTAATAATAAAATAAAGTTAAGTCTGAACTATTTTCCTTGTGGGATCGATCCCAACCTCATTAGTTGGGTTCTTTACTTGATACGACCGCTTTACTTCTTATTTGAGAAGTAAGTTTGAGCGTATCAAATTTTGGAGCCGCTGCCGGGGAAAGTAGCTTTTAGATTAACTTAAATTTATTATTAAAATTTAGTCAATATTTTCATAATTTTACTTTTTCTGTTGTTTTTGATTTTGCCAGGTTTGACGTCCTTGTATGCCAAATACACGGAGAGGAAGAGAACCCTTGTTTCCCTACGATCACGAGTTAGAGCGTACACTACGCAAAATGAATCAAAACTTGGGTATAAATGATGATGATCCAAACATGAACATCCCAGCTCCGGTTGATGCTCATGGTCGATTATTACCTGATGATCCTGATCAAGGTGCACAAAGGGGACAAAATCCCGCTCCACGTCCTCAAGAATACTACAGAGGGTATGACAATATTGCAGATTCTGATGGGCCACTTGTCTTGCCCCCTCTACCAGAAGGTCACACCTTTGTATTCACTAGTAGTCTAATGCAAATGCTCACGGCTAGAGGTTTGTTTTCAGGACTACCGTCTGAGGACCCACATGCCCATATAGTTAAGGTGAGGGCAGTGTGTAAAAGCTGTGTAGGGAGGCCTGATTTGAATTTGGATGTAATAGGGCTAAGAGTATTTTCTCTGTCACTGACGGGAGAGGCTGCCATTTGGTTCACTGAGCTCCCTTATAACTCAATTTTCACTTGGAACCAACTGAGGGACGTTTTCTTAGCACGTTACTATCCGGTCTCCAAGAAACTAAATCACAAAGACAGAGTTAACAACTTTGTGGCACAACTAGGAGAGTCAGTTAGTAGTTCTTGGGATAGGTTCACTTCATTTCTGCGAAGTGTCCCCAATCACCGCATAGATGATGAGTCACTGAAAGAATACTTCTACCTGGGACAGGATGATAATAATAAAGCGGTATTGGATACTATAGCAGGTGGTTCTTATGGGGAGTGTCCCTATGCTGAAATTGCCGAAAAATTAGAGAAAATCTCCCGGAATAATAAAGCATGGAGTACTAGGAAGACAGATACTGGGAGAAATACTTTTGCAGTGCAATCCACACACAATCCAGCCACAGATGAGATTCGTAAAGAGATGGCACAGATGAGAACTGAGCTTGGGTTAGTGTTAAAACATGTCACTGGGGGTGCAGAAAAGATAAACGCAGTGAACTACTTGTCTAAACCACCACCACCAACTGATGAATATTATTATGAGGAAGATTCTTATGCAGTAAATGATCAAACGGGGGGTTTCCGACCAAATGCCCAAGGCTCCAATCAGGAGAATTGGCGCCAAGGTCAAGGAAATCAAGGTCGGAACTATGGTAACTACAACCGCGAGGGTAATTATGTTCGTGATGGAAATTACAACCGCGACAACAACTTCAACAGGGGTAACTATGGTAATAAAAATGAGAGGAGTGGGCCCTATATTCCTCCTCAAAATCGTGAAGTTGCTCCTAGGGATGGTAGAGGTAGTATGGCAAGAGTTGAGGATATGCTGCACAAGATGATGAGGAGGTTCGATGCTAGTGATGAGCACACCAAAGAGTTAAGGAGTGATGTAGCAGGTATTGGACAGAAAGTTGATACACATGCCATATCAATCAAGCAGCTTGAATTGCAAATGGCTCAATTATCTCTAACTGTGAACACACGGCAACCAGGCACTCTTCCTAGCAACACTGTCCAAATTCCGAAAAATGATGGACACTGTATGGCAATTACTACTCGTGGTGGTAAACAAACTATTGACCCACCTATGCCATCTATTGTGGAAAAGGTGCTTAAAGATAATGATGAAGTAGAAGATAACACTTATAAAGATGCTGAAGTGCCTAAAAAGGTAACTCCCATGCCTAGACCTCCACCCCCCTTTCCTCAAAGATTAATGAAAAAGACCGAGAATGGCAAATATCGGCATTTTATAACAATGTTGAAGCAACTTTCTATCAATGTCCCTTTGGTAGAAGCTCTTGAACAAATGCCCGGTTATGCCAAGTTTATGAAAGATTTGGTTACAAAGAAAAGATCGGTCACTTTTGAGGATGATGACAGAATGCAGCATTGTAGTGCTATTGCTACAAGGTCTTTGGTGCAAAAGAAAGAAGATCCGGGTGCATTTACTTTTCCTTGTACAATCGGGTTATTACATTTTGCGAAAGCATTATGTAATCTGGGGACAAGCATAAATCTCATGCCCCTTTTGATTTACAAGAAGTTGGGTTTGGGTGACCCAAAGCCCACTGCGATGCGGCTACTGATGGCCGATCGAACAGTAAAAAGGCCTATAGGGATACTCCATGATGTGTTAGTAAAAGTGGAGTCGTTCATATTTCCAGCAGATTTTGTCATTCTTGATTGTGAAGTCGATTTTGAGGTGCCTATTATTCTTGGGAGGCCATTCCTTGCTACGGGTAGAGCTTTAGTTGATATGGAAAAAGGGCAGATGAAATTTCGGTTGAACAATTAAGAAGTGACTTTTAACATTTGTAGGTCCATGCGGCAGAGTGGTGAGCTCCAATCGGTAGCTGCCATATCCTACAAAGTTGGTGAATCACCCAAGACACAAATAGAAGAACGTCTAGGTGTAGAAGCACTGGTAGCAGTGATAATGAATGTTGATAATGAAGGCATTGAAGAATATGTGTCATTAGTCGCTGCTCTTGATCGTGGTAATGTTCGGTTTAAACCGAAGAAATATGAGCTAGACATGAAGAATCGCGAGTCTCCACCCGCTAAACCATCCATAAAGGAGGCTCCAAAGCTAGAACTAAAAGCTCTCCCACCTCATCTAAGGTATGAATTCTTAGGAAACGGTGACACATTACCGGTAATCATTGCATCAGATCTAAATGAACAACAAGTTGAGAGTTTGGTCAAAGTGCTAAAAAGGTTCAAAAGAGCTATTGGGTGGACCATTGCGGACATTATTGGGATCCCTCCTGGTATTTGTTCTCATAAAATCCAACTCATGCCCGATCATAAGCCAAGTATTGAGCACCAGAGACGCTTAAATCCACCTATGCAAGAGGTCGTGAAGAAGGAAATCATAAAGTGGTTGGATGCAGGAGTAATTTATCCAATCGCCGATAGTAGTTGGGTATGCCCTATTCAGTGTGTACCTAAGAAAGGGGGAATGACTGTGGTCCCCAATGAAAAAAATGAACTTGTTCCAATGAGGACGGTGACTGGATGGAGGGTGTGTATGGATTACCGGAAATTAAATGCATGGACCGAAAAGGACCATTTTCCCATGCCCTTCATGGATCAGATGTTGGATAGACTCGCCGGAAAAGGGTGGTACTATTTTCTTGATGGTTATTCAGGGTATAATCAGATCTCTATTGCAGCAGAAGATCAAGATAAGACCACTTTTACTTGTCCATATGGGACCTTTGCGTTCAAGAGAATGCCGTTTGGGTTGTGCAATGCACCCGCCACATTTCAGAGATGTATGATGTCTATATTCTCCGACATGGTGGAAGATACTATTGAGGTCTTTATGGATGATTTTTCAGTGGTTGGTGAATCTTTCGAGCAATGTTTGAGCCATTTGTCTGAGGTTCTTAAGAGATGTGAAGATTGCAATTTAGTTCTCAATTGGGAAAAATGCCACTTCATGGTCAAAGAAGGTATTGTTTTGGGCCATCGTATTTCAGAAAAAGGCATAGAAGTTGATCGAGCCAAAGTCGAGGTGATAGAGAAACTTCCTCCACCTATCTCTGTAAAAGGTGTGAGAAGCTTTCTTGGGCATGCAGGTTTTTACAGGAGATTCATCAAAGATTTCTCGAAAATTGCACATCCATTGTGCAAACTATTGGAGAAAGATTGTAAATTTTCTTTTGATGAATCCTGTCTGAAAGCATTCGGCGATCTCAAAGAAAAACTGGTATCTGCACCTATCATTATTTATCCAGATTGGAATAGTCCATTTGAGGTAATGTGTGATGCGAGTGGGGTTGCCCTTGGTGTGGTATTGGGACAAAGATGGGACAAAATCCTTCATCCCATTTACTATGCTAGTAAAGCCCTCAATGAAACTCAGAAGAACTATACAGTCACTGAACAAGAGCTCCTTGCCGTAGTATTTGCTTTTGAAAAATTTCGCTCTTATTTGCTAGGTACTAGAGTCATAGTGCATACTGACCATTCAGCCCTGAGATATTTGATGGCGAAGAAGGACGCGAAACCAAGGTTAATTCGTTGGGTATTACTACTGCAAGAATTTGACTTTGAGGTAAGGGATAGAAAAGGGACCGAAAATCAAGTTGCTGATCACTTGTCCCGTTTATAAGATGAAGCTATGAGAGAGTTGGGGGATAAGACTGATATTGATGACACGTTCCCTGATGAGCATGTATTGGCTGCCTCACAAGACCTGATTCCGTGGTTTGCAGATTTTGCGAACTACCTAGCTAGTGATCTTGTTCCATCGGACTTGTCTTTTCATCAAAGGAAAAAGTTCATGTACGATGTGAAGAAATTCTTTTGGGATAAACCATACTTATACAGGAGTTGTGCTGACGGGCTTATTCGGCGTTGTGTGCCAGAAGTCGAGATGTTGAGTATTTTAGAGGCATGCCATTCTTCACCCTTTGGTGGACATCATAGTGGTGTCCGGACTGCTCATAAGATCTTACAAAGTGGTTACTATTGGCCAACTATTCATCAAGATGCTCATGAGTTCGCCAAAGCATGTGATAGATGTCAAAGAGATGGCGGCATTTCAAGAAAGCAAGAGCTCCCTCTAAACCCCATTCTTGTAATTGAGTTATTTGATGTTTGGGGTATTGACTTTATGGGTCCGTTTGTGAGTTCTCATGGAATGAAGTATATTTTAGTAGCAGTTGATTATGTATCCAAGTGGGTGGAAGCTATCGCCCTCGCAAACAATGAAGGGAAGAGTGTCACTGCATTCTTGAAAAAGAATATATTTTCTCGATTTGGTACCCCACGAGCAATTATTAGTGATGGGGGATCCCACTTTTGCAACAAATTGTTCAAGGGATTATAGGAGAAATATGGGGTTCGCCATAATGTGGCCACTCCTTACCATCCTCAAACTAGTGGGCAAGTTGAAGTATCAAATAGGGAAATCAAACAGATTTTGTCGAAAACAGTGAACGCTAGTAGAACAGATTGGTCAAGGAGGCTTGATGATGCTCTTTGGGCTTACCGGACAGCGTATAAGACTCCCATAGGTATGTCCCCATACCAACTAGTATATGGGAAAGCATGTCATCTTCCGGTTGAATTAGAGCATAAAGCCATGTGGGCTATGAAGAAGCTAAAAATGGACTGGAACGAAGCTGCAGAACAACGATTAAATGGGTTAAATGAACTCGATGAATTTCGCCTTAAGGCTTATGAAAGCTCAGCCCTCTACAAAGAGAAGATGAAGAAGTACCATGACCTAAAAATCGAGAAATGAGAGTTTATGATTGGGGATTCGGTGCTTTTATTCAACTCTAGATTGCGCTTGTTTCCGGGTAAGCTCAAGTCTAAATGGACTGGACCTTACTTGATCACCCAATTATTCCCTCATGGAGCGGTTGAGTTGGAAAACAAGGAAGGTGTGCGGTTTAAGGTGAACGGACAACGTCTCAAAATCTATATTGGTCATGCGGAATCGGCGAATGAGGTGGTTGAGGCATATCATCTTGATAAAGTCTCAGTAATCAAGTGTCCTCAGTCGTGCCGCGACGTTAAATCAGGCGCTGGTTGGGAGGCAACCCAATAGTTATCATCTAACCACTTTTATAGTTTTTTTTCTTTCTAGTAACGGTAGCATTTTCTATTAATGGGTTGTAAATTTTCAGGTAGCACATCTACAGAAAGTTCTGCAGACAAGTTACTCTACATCAGTCACTGACGGATACATCGATGGACCGTCACGCCTGTGACGGACCGTAGCATGACTCCGTCGTGCCAGGTACGCTCTCTTGTATTTTTGAAGAATTAGGGCACAGGCGACGGACCATGTGACGGACGGTCACAACTGCGCCGGACCGTCATCGGGGTTTCGTCACGCCATTACCCGGCTACCTGACCCGACCCGGCTAAAGAATTTTAAAAGTTTAAAACGTTTTAAACCCCCCCACCCCTTCATTACCAGTTTCATTCAATCTTCCCTCCATTTTCTCCCCTTCCAACTTCACTCTCTTCCCAAATTCCCCATCTTCTCCCATTTTTCATCCCAAATTTTCCCTCTTGGTCGGAATCTGCTGCAGTGAGTCTTAGTCTTCTAACTTGAGTGCCATCAATTGTGCATTGTTGTCTCCTCTTCCAAGGTATGTGTTCCTGAAACTCTACCCTTTACTCTTTTTGTTTGTTTTACTATTTTTCCTTATTAATTGCATATGGGTTTCTGTTTTTGCCTAGATATTATCTAACTTAGGTCTTTAATTCCACAAAATGCCTGGACAATACTAGAGAAATTAGGGCTTTAAACTTGCCAATTGGATAGGGCTTTAAACTTGTCCATTAGGGTTCTAATCTGTATTAGAACATTGTTGGGTTGTTGTTTTGACTCACATGGGGTAAATTTGGCACCCCCCAGTTCTGTCTCTGCTTGACAGCACGACAACCCGGTGATGGACCGTCATACCCACGACGGTCCGTCCTGCACAACCGTCGTGACAGTCAGAGACCCCTGTCCTAAGGGTCTCAATACTTTTTCTAAGTGTCCACTGACGGACACATGTGACGGACCGTCATACCCACGACGGTCCGTCCTGCACAACCGTCGTAACGGTCAGAGACCCCTGTCCTAAGGGTCTCAACACTTCTTCTAAGTGTCCACTGACGGACACATGTGACGGACCGTCATACCCACGATGGTCCATCCTGCACAACCGTCGTATCGGTCAGAGACCCCTGCCTTAAGGGTCTCAACACTTTTTCTAAGTGTCCACTGACGGACACATGTGACGGACCGTCATACCCATGACGGTCCGTCCTGCACAATAGTCGTGTCGGTCAGAGACCCCTGTGCTAAGGGTCTCACCACTTTTTCTAAGTGTCGACTGACGGACACATGTGACGGACCGTCATACCCACGACGGTCCTTCCTGCACAACCGTCGTATCGGTCAGAAACCCCTGTCCTAAGGGTCTCAACACTTTTTCTAAGTGTCCACTGACGGACACATGTGACGGACCATCATACCCACGACGGTCCGTCCTGCACAACTGTCGTATCGGTCTAAGACTTTCCTTCTGATACTTTATGTTGCCAAGTATTACATGACAGACCGCATGACGGTCCATCATACGCACGACGGGCCGTCACCATGTCCGTCGTGCCTTACTGCTACTTCAGAGATGTTATCACTGGTTTGATTTTCTGTGTATTATTGTCTCATTTTTTTTTGTGTCATGTTTTTCATCCTTCAAGTACTAATGATGATTCGTTACAGGTACTACCTATCATGGCACCTAAACAAGATCGCATTTACGCACGTGGGCGTTCTAAATCTGTCGCCCCGTCTGCCCGATTGGTGATAGGATCTGATGATGAGCATGATCCAAAATACGTGCCCCCAGGCACTACTACTACAGCACGAGCTCCACGTGTACCGAGAGTCACACCCCAGAAGGTGGCGCCCGGCATAGTCACTGCCTCCCAATCTGATGAGGAGCGCACACTGACCGGCACACCTTCTGGGTCAGCTGCCCAAGACGAAGGAGCATCTGGCTCCTTAGGCGTTTCGTGGTCAGAGGAAGCCTCTGGGTCCGCAGAAGCCTATGCCCCCGCCACAGCTACACAGTCTGCTTCGGATGATGAGGCTGACAGCACTGACTCCACCCCTGGCTCACCAACTGGAGTTCCTGCCCCGGTGCAATACAAAGTATACTTGGACGCCAAAGTGCTCAATGACAAAGGCGTCATGACATGTACCCTCACACTGGAGAGGCAGGTCCTCACGGGAAGTCTCCCCACCATGCCATACATTCACACCCTTTTCACCAGACACCGGCTGGAGTGGACGGCTCGTTCTTTGGGCCGCTACAGTGAGGAGTTAGTGCGTGAGTTCTATGCCTCCTATGTGGCTACTCTTCGCTCACAGATCGATAGGCGGTCTGCCCCCGCCAAATAGGCCCCACTTGAGCATATCCGAGTACGCGGCATCCAGGTCGACATCTCACTACCAGCCATCCGCCGATATCTGTACGGCATGGATTTTGACTCCACCAGCACACCTCTCACTGTCGAGTTTGATTACCGGTGGCAAATTGTTAAAGAGGGTAGTTTCTTCCGCCAGCCTTCACTGAGAGATACCACCAAGAGGTGGATGGCCCAGTACCTGTCTGTTGATGGAAAGGCTGCGGATTGGGTGATGGACCCTAAGGGAGCCATCAGGAAGGCCAACTTGACCTTTACGACCAAGTTTCTTTGGTTGATAGTCCGCCATTGTCTCTCCCCCACTGCTGCGGATAACATAGTCACCTGGGATCGTGCAGTGCTGATGGCTACAATGATGGCAGGGTTCGAGGTCGATTTCGCTTGGCTTCTCCAAGCGGTCATGCACGAGAGGGCCTTCAAGGTCACCACGACTTACCCTTTCCCTTGCATGATTTTCTCTTTGTGCAGATCAGCAGGTGTGCCCATTTGGCACATTGACCAGCTTAAGACCCCGCCAGGAAATGTTGACATCGGCCTCATCAGGGATGAGGCCAATGAGTTGGCCCCATGCAGAGGTGGCCCCATTTGGTGAGAACCTGTCCAACACCGTAGAGCATGCTCATGATGCTTCCCGTGCTGCTTCTGCACACACTGACACTACTCCAGTCGAGTCTATCCCGGGTAGTAGCACTGCCTCGAGCTCCTCTCGCTCGGCTTCTTCTGCCACTCTGGTCCCACTTGCTCGGGTCCAGAAACTTGAGGCACAGATGGCTACTCTTCTGCATCACATCCAGTCGTGGATGCAGAAGACTATTGCTGAGGCAGAGGAGCGCATGGAGCGCAAGATGGTACATCACACAGAGAGGCAGATCGCCGAGGTACACCAGCGCTTTGACGCGTTTGAATTACGAGTGCTAGCCCGACCAGCCCCTCCAGTGGACATGTCGACCCTCCAGGCTACGGTTGAGAGTCTGCGGGTGGATCTTGATATGATTTTAGAGGTGAGGGTGCCTGAGTCTGAGGCCCCTTCTGCAGCGCCTGCTGATGACACCGTGATGGTTGCCCTGTTTGCCACTTCTGATGTTCCACCACCTCCCCCACGAGAACATGTCAAGAGACGCAGGGGTCGAGAGGAGGATGAGGCTAGGGCGAGGAAGAAGGATCACCGTGAGATGGAATCTGTGAGGAGAGCCTCGATTGCCGATGAGGAGGCCCGTAGGTTGAGGGCTGTAGAAGTAGCTGCCGGGGCGTCTAGCTCCAAAATTGTAGATTCTGTGGGAGGCACTACTGATGGTGCTGTGGATGCTGAGGACATTACTAAGGATGTCCAGACTACGCAGGGAGCGGGTTCCAGGGAACCGAACCCACTAGCTTGCTGATCACCGGCGCTTAGCGCCTCAGGTTTGCTTCACTTACCCTTTTACGTAGTTTAACTTTTCTATGCATTGGGGACAATTGCATATCTTTTGTTGGGGGTGGGGTAAATGGAAAGTGAGCGCTTGGGTGAATTCTGAGTAGCCCAAGTTCACGATCTTCTTTTGGGGTTTTCTTGCCTGTGTTCTTTTTCCCCAAAAGACTGATTACTTTTATTGTTGAACCGGCATGTCATATCTTATGTACACAGTATAAATCTGGAGCATGATGGCTAAAATAAATATGATATCTCGATAATCATTTGCATGACTAGGCATAGTAAGTGATAATTATGTGGTTTGAAACATGAAACAAAGATACACTACTGCATGATCCTGAATCTAAGATTTGAACTAGGTGTCTAATACTCTGGGAATGCAAGGAATGTCATGTGAGTGTGAGGTGAATTCGAATGACCACCATTAATACTGAGCTAGAACTTGCCTGGTTAGTCCTGCTAAAACTGAGTCAAAAAAATCACTTAGGAAAGGATCATAGGCCCTTGTTCGAAATAGTCAATCTTGAGCCTAAAAATAACAGAAAACCAAATGAAGTTAATCCCTTTTTGATCCAAATGAATTGAGTCTAAAATAGATCTTTCTTTTTCACCCCAAATGATCTTCTCTGGGAACAATGTGTTGGCCCTGGTCCCTCCTTGGACATGTGCACCTCAGTTTATGCCAAAAGCATAAGTTGAGGGTGGCTAATGCAGAAAGCAACCTTGTTTTGGCCCTGACCCAACCATGGGTATTGTGAACCTTGACTCATGGAAAAATCATGAGTTGAGGGTGGCTGCTATAAGGAAAACCACGGAAAGTGGGGTTGAAAGAATGAAGAGAAAGAAAGAATAAAACAGAAGTGACTAAGAAAAAAATAAAAAGCAAAATAAACACAAGAAAAGAGAAAAGTCACTTACACATAAGGATAAGAAAGGGAAAACAGCAAAGTGAAAAGAAAATTGAGTAATAGGGCGAAATAAGAATGATAAAAAGGAGGTTTGCTTAGCTAATATGTCAAGGAGGGCAACAAGTCACTAAAGTATACCTAAATACACCCTACCTGACCCTGAGCCTATGTTACAATCTAAAAAAAAGTCCTATTGTGATTCTAAGTGCGAATGAGGAATTTGAAGTAGTGAAAATAAGGGCAAGCCTATGGCAATATGTATAAATGAGTGATGAATTTGTTCTGAGAGTGAGTGTCGAAAAGTCATCCTTATACTCAAACTAAAATCATTGTGTGAAAAATGAGGATGTTATTTGAAGTGAGGACAGGAGTTGTAATACCAGAAATATTAGCATCTCAGTGAGAAATTGAAGAGGATAGGCATCATTGCGTAGTAAATCTGGGTTATGGTTTGATTCTACACAAGTCAATGCCTAATAGTGATATCATGCATGAACATGATGAGAATAATCGGGATTGATAGCCAAATGATTGCGGAAGTTAAAATATGGATACTTTTGTACAAAGATTATGTAGTGAGTCATAGTGCGTCGCTTTAGGACAAACAACGAATTTAAGTTGAGGGTGTTGATGTACCGTGGTTTCACGGTATTTCTAATACTTTTTCCTTAAGTTTAGTGTGTGTCGAGAGCCTTTTTGTGTTGATTTTTGATATAAGTTTCTTTTTGTTTGCAGAAAATCTGTCCAAGGATGAACGCGGGAGTTTTTGAGAAAGAATTGCAGAAGAGACCACCTACGGAACCTATGACGGTCCGTCACGGCTGTGACGGTCCGTAGGTGGCACCGTAGTGAAAGGATAAGTTGCTGATGGAAAGTTGGGGAAGTCTGACCAAGTGTGGGATTACAGAAGTCCATGACGGACCGTCACAGCTACAACGGTCCATCCTGCAGGTTCATCATAATGATCAGAGAGTAATCCCAGTACCCAAAATTCCAAAGTTCAAGTGTTTTGGAACGAAGACCCTCGACGGACCGTCGTGCTTGAAATGGTCCGTCATACCTGTCCGTCGAGGGGAATGAAGAAAGCAACATGAGAAGATGTGAAGTATGGGACGACGGAGGCTATGACGGTCCGTCGTGTCCATGACGGCCCGTCACGTGGTCCGTCGACCTGGACGCGTTTGGACAGATTTTTAGTAAATAGAATCCTTATTTGATTAGGTTTTGTTTTTATTATAAATAGTTGGAAAAACCTCATTTTTGGGGTTAGACATTCTGGATAATTTTTAGTTTATAGTTCTTCAATTATATTATTAAATTCTCAATTTTGGGAATTAAGATATTTTCTGGGAATTGATTGTTGTGGATTTCGTTGATTAATCAAGTTAAATTCTGGGAAATTATTGGTTCTCATAAAAAGTAAGTGCATGAATTCTTCCATTAACCATATGAATTGTGTAATTACGAACATGGGTAACTAAACCTCATAGCTAGGGTTGTGGGAACCATGGGTGAATAACAAGGTAGTAATCTAACTTCAATAACAATTCTAGAGTGGTGTCTTGCATGTATTGATAATTCTTTCGTTTAGAATTCTTTTTAACGGTGGCCAACGTTAGAACTTGCCTTAATGCTACTTGCCGGACCAAGGAGGTAGATAATAGGAAAAGAATTATCAACATAGATTTAGTGTAGACTATCTAATAGACTAGTATTGGTTGGTACGAGTTAATAGCTTAGTCAAATACCGAATACGATGTTTAATATGAGGTAAAGATAAGGGTTAGTATAGCAACACACGTAGCCGGACCAAGGTGCGGGGTGAAATTCTCTAGATGCCGGACCAAGGATTTAGAGATACATAACTTATCGCTTTACGTGCAAGATATCAGGATAGAGCTGTTATAGTTAGATTTACCAAGTTAGGAACCTGTGGGGAACACTAAAACCCTAGTCACTTTTATAATTTGATTAAACTCCGAAAGTTAGATTTGTTAGTTGTTCATTCTTATTTAGTTAATCATTTTCATTAATTTAGAAACAAAACCCCCCTTTTTGTTTTTTGGTTTATTGGAAAATAGTTGGCTAAATAATAGTAATAATAAAATAAAGTTAAGTCTGAACTATTTTCCTTGTGGGATCGATCCCAACCTAATTAGTTGGGTTCTTTACTTGATACGACCGCTTTACTTCTTATTTGAGAAGTAAGTTTGAGCGTATCAATCTTCCACACGGATTTCCAACCATATGAAGAACTCATACAAAATAATCCTGAGATGGATGTTATGATTGTTTGAAAATGACAAAAACTCACTTTTAAAAGTTGAAAATTTTACAGATTTCCCTACTTATTTCCAAATATGATTATTTTCTTGGTTTCTTAGCTTATCTTAGTTAATTCAAGTTACGAGATGTTACAATATATCCTCCTTTGGAACACTCCTCCTCTAATGAGAATTCTTTCACAAAGCTAAGAGTAGTAACGTAATTTCAACACTCAACAACCAAAAGCAAGTAATATAATTCTTATACATAGCCTTATAAAGTGCTAAGAAGAGAATTTACTACCTTGATCTTCATCCTCTCCGGATTCAAAGAGATGTGGATATATCTTCTTCATATCCTCCTCAGCTTCCTAAGTCGCTTCCTCAAAGTATTGGTTCCTCCAAAGGAACTTAACTGAAGCAACTTCCTTTGTCCTCAACTTGCGAATTTGACGATCCAAAATCTGAACCGGAATTTCTTCATAGGATAGGTTATCCTTAATACCAACATTCTTAGGTTGTATTATCAATGAGGGATCACCCAAGCACTTCTTCGACATAGAAATATGGAATACCGGATGAACCGCCGCTAACTCTTGGGGTAGCTCCAACTCATAAGCCACATTCCCACTATCTTGGAGATTCTATAAGGTCTAATATACCAGGGACTAAGTTTCCCCTTCTTACCAAACCTTAGAACTCCTTTCATGGGTGAAACCATAAGATACACCCAATCATCCACCTCAAACTCTACTAAACTTCTCCTAACATCTGTGTAGGACTTTTGGCGACTCTGTGCCGTCTTCAACCTTTATTGAATCACTTTCACCTTCTCCATAGCTTGGTGAACTAGATCTGGTCATATCAAACCTGTTTCACCAACTTCGAACCACCCAATAGGAGATTTGCACCTTCTCTTATAAAGAGCTTCATATGGAGCCATTTGGATGCTCGAATGGTAACTGTTGTTGTAAGCAAACTCAATGAGAGGTATGTGATCATCCCAACTGCCTTTGAATTATAATACACAATCTCCCAACATGTCTTCTAAGGTTTGGATAGTACGTGCTGCTTGTCGATCTGTCTGAGGATAAAAAAAGTGCTTAAGTTCACCTTTAAACCCAAACCTTTCTGGAAAGATTTCCAAAACTGAGTAGTAAATTGTGCACCTCTATCTCAGATAACGGAGATACGAACTCCATGAAGTCTCACAACCTCTTGAAGGTAAAACTTCGCATATTCCTCGGCCGAATAGGTAGTCTTTACAAGCAAGAAATGGGTTGACTTTGTCATTCTGTCGGCAATCACCCAAATAGAATCATACTGAGAGATCTTGGCAAGCCTTTGATGAAGTCAATATTAATCATCTCCCACTTCCATTTTGGAAGTTCTATATTCAGAGCTAAAGCTCTACGCCTTTAGTGTTCAACTTTCACTTGTTGAAAATTTGAGTATTTGGCAACAAACTGATCATGTTCTTTCTTCATGCCTTCCCACCAATGTACCTCTCTCAAATCGCGGTACATCTTGGTGGAACCCGGATGAATGGAATATCTGCAGCTATGAGCCTTCTCCAAGATCCTCTCTTTGAGTCTATCCACCTTAGGTACAAATAATCTGCCTTGGTACTTCAGCACACCATCTCCCCCTTGTTCAAAAGTCAATACTCTTTGCTTATGGACACTTGCTTTCAAATCAAGCAAAATGGGATCTTGGTCTTACTTGTCTTTCACCTCTGACAATAATGATGATTCAGCCTTATTGGTCACCACTATGCCTATTTTTGTTGAATCCATGAATATGACTCCCAAACATGTAAGTATGTGCACATCTTTAGCTAACTCCCTCCTTTCCTCTTCAACGTGGGCGGTGCTACTCATTGACAACCTGCTTAAGACATCAGTAACTATATTAGCCTTACCTGGGTGGTAAAGAATACTCATGTTATTCTTGAGTAATTCCAGCCACCTACTATGTCTGAGATTAATCTCTTTCTGAGTGAACACATATTGGAAGCTCTTCTGGTCCCTGAATATTTCCACATGCACACTATACAAGTAGTGACTCCATATCTTTAGAGCGAAAACTACTGCAGCCAATTCTAAGTCATGAGTTGGATAATTCTTCTCTTGAACCTTCAACTGTCTAGAGGCATAAGCTATAACCTTTCCATTCTGCATCAATTCAAATCCCAAGCCTACTCTTGATGCTTCACAATACACCACAAAACCTTAAGTACCCTCTAGTAAAGTTAAAATTGGAGCGGTAGTCAATCTCTTTTTAAACTTCTGAAAGCTTTTCTCACAAGCTTCAGACCATTGAAACTTGACCGTCTTCTAAGTTAGATTTTTCAATGGAGAAGATATAGATGAGAATCTTTCAACAAATCTCCTATAATATCCAGCCAAGCACAAGAAACTCCTTATATCTGTTAGAGATGTGGGTCTAGGCCAACTGTAAACTGCCTCAATCTTCTGAGTGTCAAATCTAATCCCTTCACCAGAAACAATGTGGCCTAAGAATGCCACAGAATTAAGCCAAAACTCACACTTGGAGAACTGGGTCTAACAATGCAGAAATAGTAAAGTCAAAGACTCGGATCATACTAGTGATAACATCTGACGAATTCTCATGTTCTTGGCGATTATTGAGAGAAGAAAAGTGGTTTGTTCCTCAGCCAGTACCAGAAGTAGCTCCCCTAGGTGCAGCCCAGTCTGGTGGAGCAGCTGATGAAGAGTGAGCTGTATTTCCCCTATTGCCACCGCGTTGCCTACTCTATGGACATTCTTTTATAAAATGTACAGTATGACCGCACTTGAAAAAACCTGTGGAGCCTTCGTGACAAACGCCAGAGTGATCCCTACCACACTTGGCACAGGCAGGAGGCTTACTACCTCCTCGTGCCACACTACCTTGTGAATATGGAGGCGTAGCTCGGGAGTTCTGACCATGATGCTCAACTCTATCTCTGGGCGCAGGTGCACTAGCAGACAATGGTGCATTCCCCTTTGATTTCTGAAACTGTGGTCGACTTGAACCACCCTTCTTTTGACTAGACTCATTTCCAGTCTTCGCCTTCTTGTTTCGATATTCATCCCTGTCTCTTAGATTTTCCTCTTCAACTTCCTGTACATAGACCATTAGTCTGGATATGTCTATTTCTCCAATCAACATTGCAGCCCTACCTTCTTTACTTGAAGCACGGACCAAACAAGCAACAAACAAGCTCATTCTGCTCCATATATCTTTCACCATCTACGGAGCATAGCAAGACAGTTGGGTGAACATCAACCCATACTCATGAACACTCATGGAGTCCTGTTTCAAAGTGAGGAACTCCCGTACCTTTGCTTCCTTCAATTCTCGAGGAAAGAACCTTCCCAAGAAGGATTTTTCGAAACAAGCCCAACTTGGAGGTGGTACATCCTCACCTATGTCATTCTTCCATTGATCAAAACAGGTTCTAGACACACTCTTAAGTTGATATGCAGCTAAATCAACCCTTTCATTGTTTGAACTCATGCATCACCTCAAATACCTTCTTCAACTCTTCCACAAAGTTTTTTGGATCCTCAGTAGTGCTTGATCTACTGAAACTAGGAGGATTCATTGTCAGAAACTCACGGACCCTCGAGTGTCAGCCTCTCAATGTCGAGATCCACTCTATTTCCCGACTTGGTTAGTCACCACATCTGGTGCATTTGGGACCTCTTATTCCTCAACATTTCTTCGGGTTAATCGACCTCTAACTGCTCTTCGTAGTGGCATGATGAATCTAAAAATACGCGTAAGCATGAATTAAAGAGAGAGACTTTTAAAGATAAAATCTACGCACGAAAGAATATGAAAGAAGTGAAACATTCCTGAATGTTGTATCCTCCTAATCATAGATATAGCGCGCTTCATACCGATGACTATGACTCTACACACACGATTTCATAGACTCCCTAGGACTCTTGAACTGTATGCTCTGATACCAAGTTTGTCACACCCCGAGCATATAACATGGACGTGGCCGGGTATACTTACCTTGGATCTATTTAACTCATGATCTACTAACTCATGTTCAATATACACAGTTTAAAAGTAATTGCAATATAACGAAATGCTGATTGAAAACATACTGTAAACTCTTAATGTATACAAGTATACAAATAATATCTAAGATGTATATAAAAATACAAATAACTAATGTATATGAAAATACAATACTTCTATGAGAGTTTCTCTAACTGACAACCATCACTTAAGAGTTATAGTGATGATACAACGTTACTCGGCCCACGATGCCTGGCCATCCAACCTTTCCAGAGTATAAGACCTGAACTGCCTAATCGATCCACTAGTAAACTATGAAGAGGGTTTATCTTAAAAGTATGACCCTTTTGTACCCATGATGGCTACATGGTTTACATGGAGACTTGAGTTAATCTGAACTCGCATCCCCACATCGGTTCTCAATACTACTCCTAAAATATATATATACTGGCTTTTATGTTTTAAAACATACTGATTCTGTGATTTGAGATTAGTGCTCAAAACATAGATGTTTTAAAAGAAGCTCTCTGGAAATCACCGTTTCCTCTTTCTTCTATTAAAACTAGTCATAGGCTTTGTAGAAGTCTTGCTTCCTTTCTTTCTTCAAAAGTTTGAAAAAAAATTAGTTTAAGCTCTGAGGGATTACTTAGTTCCCTTATAACTCCTGAGAAAGGAACTCAACTTTATGCTCTTTGCTTACACGAAGCATAACTCTTAGGGAATACTTAGTTCCCTTATAGTTTTTGAGAATTTAACTCAACTCTTTGCTGGAACATTGAAATTTGTTTAAGACTCTTGAAATACCTTAGAAACTTACTTTCACTTGCTTCTTAGCTTTTAGGCTTTGACTTTGATCTTGACTTCCCTTGAATTGAATTATGGATTCAAGGTTTGGATTTGAGTTCTCGGATGATTTCTAGGTATTTAGAAATCATTTGAAGTAATTAGAATCATTGAAAGATGTTAATGTACCTTGGAACGACTTAAAAGGACTAAACTATGAAAACATGACTAAAAATGTTGGGTTGGGAGTACTGGTGGCGCGCCACGCCTGCATTAGTTGACTGAGGCCTGATTCTGGCCACAAGTGCCGCGCTCCAGGCCTTGGTTGAGTGAGGCTAATTTCTTGCGCACTGCAGGCGCGCAACGCCTACCCTACCCAGGTACGTCTGATGAATTTTTTAACTCATTTTCCTTCTCCAAATTTTCCAAAACTTTCTAGTTCTTTCACTAAACGATTGGGACCATTGGTACTATAAATAACCACCAAATTTGACCCAAAATAACTCAAAGGAACAAGAATAACAATAGCAGCCAACAAATCCAAACAACAAGAATCAAGACTTTCCTTCAAGAACTTAACTTCTAACTTGAAACCAATCCATAAATTTGCTGAATTGAAACAAATCGGTGTGTTGGTCAAAATAACCTAACAAAAAAGATCCCACATACCTTAAAGGGATCACCCCCGACGAAATTCACGCAACGATTCTTGGCTTTCTTGCTTCTTCTTCCTATTTCTCCTCTTTTCTCCTATTTTTTTCTGTTTTCTCCCTAGCCCTAACCGTTCTAGGTTGTTCTAAAACTGATTTGGGACTTGGTTTTACCCCTAATATAACCTTTAAACGAAATAGGAAATACTAGGGTGAAAAGATAACTTTACCCTTACTAAAATGTGGATTGGATTTTTCATCAGCTCAACACCCCAACTTCTGAAAGACATATCTTCCTCACACGACCTCGGATTTTTGCAAACTTGGCGGCCTTGGAAAGATCTTCCCAAAGGATTTCCAAGAATTTAAAGAAATCATCCAAAATCCTCCTGAGCTGGAAGTTATGGCCATTTGAAAATGACCAAAATTCACTTTTGAAAGCTTGAAATTTTCCAGATTTCCCTACTTATTTCCAAAAACAATTATTTCTTGGTTTCTTAGCTTATTCTTAGTTAATTAAAGTTACGAGATGCTACAGCTCCCCTAAATGCCCCATTTCCTACAAAAACTAAGTGAGTCTCACGCCCCACCTCACGAGTCGTGGAGTGGACCATGACTCGTGTTCCTCTCGTGAGGGTTGGGGCAATGTCTAGGACACTTGGGGCATCTATCGCTTGGCCAAGTCAACTCCACAAATCCATCCAATGACCGTGGTGGTGGCTGTGGATCTTTGAGGCAGTAGCTCCAAGTTTAGGGCAACCTTGGATTTTGGCCTTGGCTTGCCGCTTTTTCTTGACACTCCTCTATTAGGCCTTGAATCCTAAACCCCCTAAAATGATTAGATGGTCGACAAAATTAGGGGAAATTATTTTTTATTAAATTTAACATTATATTTAGGCTCTAGTTCAACCTAGCATTTTCTAATGTTTTACATAATACCATGTGGGGGAAAAGAATATTAGTTTTGGAGTGGTGCATTCAAAATTATATGTTCTTGGTTCTGGACTTAATGTTTAGGTTCAAATATATATTTTTATAAGGTTAGAGATGAACACTTTGGGTTTTCCTGGATTCTTACTTTTATTTTGCTAAATTTCTTTGAATGTTTGACAGTACTTACCCAAGAAAATGAACAAAGAACTTCCTTTTGCTGGAGCCCCTGCAGTACTTACTTGTGGTGGAAAGTAGTGGAACTAGTTTTATGGTGGATCCAAAACTAAATACAATTTTAGTACTGGATGGGAAAAAACATGCGGATGACAACAATCTAACAGAGGGGGATGGACTTGTGTTTGAACTTTCAGAGTGCAACTCTGACAAAATCGAATTCAAAATTCAGATTCTAAGAGAAGATTTTACAGCTTAATTGGTTCCTGAAGATGTGAAGGGTATAAACAGTGACAACCCAATAATAATTTATTAAAAAATTTATCATTTCTAGTAGAAATTTCAATTATCAGGAATTTTTTTATCAATTCCAGTAGTTTCAATTTTAAAAAATAAAAGCTTTATGAATTCCAATAGTTATGTCTGATGTACGCTTCATTTTATCAATACTGCTTTTTGGGTTATGTGATTTTATAATGTTGATATTATTTATAAAAATATGTATTACATTATTACGCAACACATGTACAACACGTGTGCAGAGATAGTAATATATTAAATACTATTACTCAATGCAATTAATTTAGAAATTTCTATTTTTAAAAACTTGCAAATCTAAAATTTCCATTTTACATTAAATAATTCAAACATCAAATTTTAAGAAAAATTTGCATCCGAAACTGAATGATTAGGCCTAAGCGAGTGCCTATGATAAAAATTGATACCCTCACTATATAGTCCGATGTGAATTTATGCTTATATGTTTTATCACATTTTAGACATTGAATCATATCGTCATTTAAATTCTTAAATGTCACCAAATGAGACTTGTTTTTACTTGTCTTCAACTGGTAAGAAGTTTATCCATGTTAATATTGAAAATTCAATCTAATAAAATAAAAAATTGTAAAGTTAACAATTTATAGCAATTTAAATAGAAGTTTAAGAAGGGGTAGCTAATTATATATTTTTAAAATGTAATTGGGTGATTAAGAATGCGTGAGGGTTAGTTTTTA
Source organism: Solanum sitiens (assembly GCA_016801875.1). Classification (NCBI taxonomy): domain Eukaryota; kingdom Viridiplantae; phylum Streptophyta; class Magnoliopsida; order Solanales; family Solanaceae; genus Solanum; species Solanum sitiens. The sequence goes on from JABWTJ010000024.1 coordinate 4,804,455, forward strand.
ATATTTTTGAAAAAAGAAAATAATGACAACAATTTAAAATATGATCGATTGATCTTTTGAGAATGTTACCCCAACGGCGGAACAAATTGAAAATCAAATTCTTAAAAAAAGTTTGACAGTTGAATTAATTTTTCTAATCATTTAAAAGTTATAACTTAATGTGACACTATCAAATTGAATTTGTTTAGACCATTGATAGTTTTACTCAATCCATGTGGATCCCTAGTAAGCTATGCTCTATTTTTTGTTGGGTTCTAAAGGTCTCAAAAAAATGAAGGGTTGTCACTTTTTCAAAAAGCTGTGAAATTTATGAAAAGCTATGTATTTTGTAAAGGGTATTGACTGTTTGAAAAGTTGTGCCTTTTCCAAAGGGTTATGATCTTTCTAAAAGGTTGCCTTATTTCCAAAGAGTTGTTTTTCCCTTTGTTGGCTATAAATAGAGAGGGTTTCTCTCATTTTTCTACATTGAATTCTTTCCTTCTTTTGCATACATTTATTACAAAACAAAATTAATCGATCGTGTCTGTGAGTGTGATTCGTTGTTGTCATTTTGAGTTTGTTGAAATTATCGAAGTTTGAGGTAACACTACTTCTTTAATAGTTAATCCATTTTATCTTCGGAGGAATTAATCTGCAACCTCAGATACTTGAGGGGATTAAATTTCTTAAGGAAATATAGTGGGTTCTGTGGACTCAAATACTACTTGTGTTTTTCTTTTCATCTTTTATTGTTTTTGGTTTGATAATCTGAATAAAGGGCTTAAGAAATTTAATATCAATGATATTTTCTATGGTAAGGAAATTAATATTATTTTCTGTGTTCTTTTTGTTGGAAAGAAGAAGAACAAAAAGAAAATTATTTTATCATATGATAAAAGAGATTTGACATGAATTAGTAGTATTTTATTATGTTCGAGTATATTTTATGTAGTAAGTTTTTCTTGGATGGGTAAGACTAATCTTATTTTCTTCTCAAGTGCATTCAAGTATTGCACCCCTTTAGTTTTCTTTTCAATGAGAGAATTATTTATCCATAAAGGCTAAAATGAGAACTTTAATGAACATCTGTTGTATCCTAACAATATTTGAACATGAGTATAGTTTCTCGTTGGAATTCAATGTCTTCTAAGGAAAATTGGAATATGATGAAAACTGGGAAAGAAAGAAATAATTTGCAAGAAAAGTGACTTGCATTAAATCATTGCTGACAGATACAATATGATTCAATGAGAGGAAAAACTAGGTTATATTTTTGTTTCCCTTGATTGTTATTTCTTGTATCCTTTATAATTTATGAAATTTATTAAATTTATTTCATAAATGTTAGGATAGATTTTCATTATGTGATGATCTCAGAATGTATCTTTATTATTATTGATATGTATTCTGTTTAGAGATATTTGTTTTTTGTAGTTTTCTACTTCATGTGAAATTTGATTGTGTCTTATTTTTGGAGATTAATATATTTTGTTTTTTACTCCATTGGTATGAAGAATATAAGAACTTTATGAACAAATCAAATTGTGCATTGGTTAGAAGAATATAGAAACTTCACCAATTTGTTAAATACTCCGTTTGAATGTATATTCTGACTTGAAGAGTACAAAATCTCCATCAGAAATATTAAGGCTAAAGGATTCAAAAAAGATAAATCTTCTTCGTTAACTAGAAACAATGTTGTATTATAGGTTTCAGGAGATTAAAATATTTTTGGTTTACTACTCTGTATGAATATGAAATTGATTCGAAGAATATAAAAACTTCATCAGAATTTGAGGTCCATTCGTTTTATGATTAGAAGAATATAAAAATTTCATCATTACACTAGAAACAAGTGATCTAAACATTGAAACTTTATTGTTAATATTCTAAATAGTAAATGGTTTGTCTAATTTTGACTGAAAGGGAAAAATACTAGTGACACAAAATTAGTGATTTTTGTGCATGTAATGGGTGTCTTTATGGATTAAATCTAAAAAAAAAGGTTTTGTGCTACCAATGTGTATTTGATGGTATAAAATTTGAAAGCATGAAAAAAAATATGTGAAAAATTTCAAATACTTGAAAAATATTTTTGAGAACATATTTCAAATGTGTTTTTTTTTTTACTTGTGATAGAGACAAAATTAGACTTACTATCTAATTAAAATTTGATAGAACAAGATATGAAATATAATGACAATCTTGTAATATGTTAGACCCACACAATTGTTGGAGTATATTTGATATTATGGTCGTTGAGTCTCTCTTTGAAATAATTGTATTCTTTGATAAAAAAAAGTGTCACTTAAAATATTGTGATTTTCATGATAGATATGTCTAGTAAAATAAATTTATTTGTATAGACATAAACATTGGTGAAAAATGATCTTTTATGTTTGTGTTGTAAAACAAATATTTGGATCATATTGCCCTTATTAGATGTATTGGACTATGGTCATGGGTAATTTCTTTAACAAATTGAATGTTATGAAAGACCCTTCTGAAAAGGTCATCTGGCAAGATTTGAAACAATGTATGTATTTGACAAAGTTATAAAAAGTAAAAACAAAATATTTGTTAGAAAAAGTTACCTCACGGAAGGTCTTTTCAAATTCAATATTTCTGTCTGTTCTTACTTCCTAGACTTGAACGCTTGAGACATGTTAATTACTCTGACATTTGTGATATGAAGTTAACATCATCTCGTGGTGGAAAAAAATTCTTCATAGATTTTATTGACATTTGCACTATATACAGTTATGTATATTTATTGAACGATAAGGATGAAACAATAGAAACATACATGCAATATAAAACTTTCACGACCCAAACCGTCGTAATTAGCACCCACACTAACTACTCGATGGGAGAATTGTTACTGCCATCCAACCAAACCAAGAAATCTAAAACTAAGACATTTAAGTTACAAAAACATGTTAAGTAAGTAACTAAGTTAAGTTACATTATTAAATCAGGATCTAACGGCTAACTAACAATGCGAAATATAAACGTAGAATATGAAAGTCAATGTACAAAAACTAGAAATGACAATCAAGTCTAACAATGAATTCTATTGAAATATTTAAAATAAAAGTCTTAGTCTAGAAAGATTGGACATAGACAAGGAGAATTTCATGGCAGCCCAAACGAAGTGGCTCACCCTTGAACTCGAAGCGATCTCCGATCTCCTAAGCGAGGGTTGTCAACAATCGCGTGAAGATGTATGTACTCAACAAAAACAAGAACAAGTGCAGAGCCGTACACAACCACAGTGTACTAGTAGGATCACGCCGCTTTCCCACTAGTGTAACATAACAAGTCAAGCAACATTATAATATCATGCATATATATGAACATATTCAATATCATCATAAGGAGTCAATAACAAATTTCACATGCTTAATCACATAGTTGGTCCTCTCACGGAATCCATACCCAAATTGTTCGCATGCTGGAAAGTGGCAATCCGATCCAAAAGTTAGCATGTCGGAACATGGTAATTCGATCCCAATGACAAATCACAATAATACATCAAGATCACACATTTAAGTCATGAATCATTTCAGCCTCTATGATCAATATTGCAACATGAATACATATAAAAGTATAACAATGACGAGAAAACAAGTATATATCACATGATCATATAATCACAACTATCACCTACCTCAAAACAAGCTTGGAACCCTTAGAAACTTGATCCTTCCCTTTTCGGATTCTTTTCGCTTGTTCTTGGTCTAGAAACAATCAACAATATACGACAATCAAAAAATAAATCACTACTTTCCCGGAATTCTAACAAATTCATGAACCCTATGTCAAACTCATGACCCCAACTAGCCAAATTAGGGTTGTTTCCACCATGAGTATTATCAAGAAACCCATCCCCATCAATTCTGACCCATTCTAAAACGTTCTACGGCTTGAAAAATAAAAACGGGAAGTAAAAACATTACCTTTAGACTTAAGAAGGGTGGAAAACGAGTTAAAATCGCCCAAGGTTCGTTTCTTAGCTCTAAAAGTCGAAAAGTGCCAAACATGGTCGACTAGGGGTTTTATTTATGAATTAAAAACCCGTCATCCCACTACAGTGGCGCCCATCCCGCTACAGCGGCATCGCTGCAATGGCACTTTTTTAACCAGTGACCTCCGTCTTAATAAATACCAAAAATCCTATAAATCAATCTCCGCCTCCTCCGCTATAGCGGCACCCATCCCATTGTAGTAGTGCCACTACATTGACAATAATACCGCTGCAGCGGCATGAAGTGAGGAAGTGATTTCCTAAGGGATTTCCAATTTCCCCCTTTCACAACATACTCTTAACCCGCTACGCTTCGAAAATACCCTTAACGCTACGATCTATTGTTGGTGGTCTATTTATCCAAATTCAATTCCTTAAAGTTTTACGGGTTTCTTATCGAGATATCTAACCAATTATGTAATAAATTCCAATTTACTCCACCCGATTTCTACCAGGTTTCTTTACACCTAGATGACTTCGATTTCCTCCAAATCTGGACAAGGTTGAGAAAATCTAAATACTACGAAAACATTTTTCCAGCCTCGATTTTTCCTCATTGGTATTTCTATAATGAGGAAACCTAGTCGTTACAATAGATACAAATTTACCCATCACTCATCCCCAAGTGATCAATTTAGCAAGGTTGGCTAAAAGGGAACAAGGTTGTACCTGATTCGACGAACAATTGGGGATACTTGTCTCGCATGTCTTTCTCGGTCTACCAAATAGATTCCTTAACTGTACGATGTTTCCATTGAACCTTCACGGACTTAATCTCCTTGGTCCTCAAATTACGAACATCACGATCAAGAATAGCAATTGGTTCCTCCTCATATTGGAGATCTTAGTCTAGCGCTATTGAGTCTTACTTAATGATATAGTCACCGTCGCCATGATATCACTTCAACATAGACATGTGAAATATGAGATGTACACCGGGCTAGTTAAATTCTCCATCCAATACTTATAGTCCCACTAAATTCATATCCACCCCAAAAAACCCAACACTAGTTTATGAAGCACCCTAACAATGAAAATTTTGCCACAAAACCTCTAGTTAGGATTAGAATCACCACTACAAAGAATAATCTGTGAATAAACATTAACAAAAAAAGGAATTTTATATATAAATAGGAGGGAGAAAATGAGAGGTACCAAACTGAAGATGGGCTTGACACTGCTCTTAGTAAGAATCATACCAACATAGGGCTTATCAGAAAATGGCAAACATTCATCATTATTGATTTCTGTTCTTCCAGTGCTTTCATTCATAATGAATTCACCTTTTTGGTTTGAAACATTTAGGGTGAATCGTCTTCTGAACAAGTTTCAAACCAAAAAGGTGAATTCATCATGAATGAAAGCACTGGAAGAACAGTTTTCAATGAAGATGAATATTTGCCACTTTCATATAAACCCTATGTTGGTATGATTCTTACTAAGGGCAGTGTCAAGCAAATCTAAATTTGGTAACTCTCATATTCTCCCTCCTATTTCTATATAACTCCCTCTTTTTGTTAGTATTTATTCACAAATTATTCTTTGTAGTGGTGATTATCATCCTTTACTAGAGGTTTTCTGGTGATACAAAATAGTCTTTGTTAAGACGCTTCATAAACTAGTGTTAGGTTTTCTAGGGTGGATATGAATTTAGTGGGACTATGGGTATTGCATGGAGAAATGATTTCCTATCCCTTTACAAACTTTATTTGTCAGAGTTTGCTTTTCATAAAATAAGAGATATTTCATTTTCTGAAAAAGTGTTCTTTTTCTTTTTTCAATTGTAGAAATCTCATTTTCATTGTATTGAATATTTCACGACCTAGGCTAACCCCTAGGAGTGACACAACAGTAGGTATTTCCATGTAAACCCCATTTAAAAAATAAATGAATAAAAATTATAGATGAAAATGGTGACCTCATGAGGTCTCTTTTTACCGACCTATTTATGAGGTCTCTTTTATCAGGTTTTTTAGTAGTGTTTAATGGTGTTTGTGATCATGTGTTGTAGTTGTTGAACTATTAGAATAACTACTGAAGCAGATCGATTTGCGCTTTGATAGCCAATTGGCTTGGTGGGAAAATCAATATCAACTTTTTCTTGTATTGTTAATATATGATTCTTGTCATCAATAGACTTCTTCAATGCTTCAATGGCTTGCTCCATCATTGTGTACTTTTCGACCAAGTCAGTTGCGTCAACCAAAATGAGTTAACCTTTTTTTAAATTGAAGAATCCGTTGAATTCTTATATTCACCAAAGCTGAAGTCAGAGTGAAAGAGTTCATCAAATAACTTAGATGGGATGTTGCCCCCAAAGTTTGCTGTTTTGAGTATCATTTTAGACTTGATCTTTCTTGCCATATCCAAAGAGGTAAAGTATTCAGATCCATACGAAGCACTAGTTTTGAACTAGTGTAGACTGATCGTACCAACTTCACTAATATCAACAAGTGTGGAAATAGTAGAATCCTTGCATGAAACATCATTGATCTTCTTGAAGGTCATATCAAAGTTTAACTTGAGTTTTTTTTTTACAAGAGAAAGATATGAGGAGCGGAATTTGTCCCACTAGGCGTGCCTAATTTGTTCGCAACAAATTTCCTTAAGAGCTAAAAATTTACTGCATGCAAAATAAATAAAAGAAAATATGATTTTTATTGTTGAATCTTTGTGATTATAATTTTGTTGTTCCCTAGATTCTTTTCTCCTAAGTTTATCCGTGATTCGAGGGCCTTCAATAACATATTTCTCGAATGTATGATGATGTAGACCTCCTTAAGATGTATTTGATCTATGGGAACGTCAGGAAGCATTTTGTCATTGCAAGTTGATGTGTGGAAAGAACTCCGTTGATTAATCCTTCGAAGAGTAATGCAGTTGGTGTTGTAGCTTTCTCCAATTGCAGAATGCTTGTTGAAGAATTTTCTATCTCCCCTTAGAATCTCATGCCCATCCCTTATTTATAGTTGTAGGTGATGGACAAGGGGGAATATTATTGGCCAAATGATGTCATTTTGACACTTGGCATGTTGTAATTGGTTCTTGCACTTGATTGAGACTACCACCTCATTTGGACACGTGGTGCCGTCTTATTGTTCTTGGATGCCTAGTAACCGTGAAATGTGGCATAATTTTAAATGGACCTTGGATTTGAAGCTAATAAAATGGACTTATTTATTTGTAAAGCCCAATGTAATTATTCAACCCAAAATAAACATGAATTTAATCCAAATTTCTTATGAATTAGATCCAATAAAAGTGTCACACAAGTCCGCAAAGTTTAATTTAAATAAAAGAACATAAGTTGATTTGCTTCTTTATTTTTTGCAAAACTTAAACTTAGAGGCAATTGGTAATTTGAAAAATCACTCCCTTTCTTTTTCCTTTGCTTGATTTTGTAAGAATCATTCTTGAAATCTAAAGACTTATTACTTCATTTTGAGTGCTAGCAACTTCAATTTAGATATGATTACCTTCTTCCAATTTAACAAAGATTTACTTGTATAAGAAATGAAAGTTGTTCAAATGAAATTCTATATAAGAACCTCTGATGTACACAGTCATTGGAAAAATAAAATTCTCCTAACCAAATCAATGTGGAATTCCAAATTTGGTTTGTTATTATCTAAATTTCGTGCAGTTTCACTAAAATACTCTTTTCTTGGTATAAAAGAATTTAAACAATGAGAGAATTTAATCTGAAGGAACTAGACTTAGGTCTCATTTGTTTTCACTTTATGGAGGTCTAAATCTTAATCATTTAGATTCAGCCTATTAAGTATGTTTGGTTTTTAGGTCTGAATCTGAATCATTCATATTCAACCATTAAGTTCATTTGTTTTATTTTTTTAAAAACCTCTTAATCAGTCTGAAGAGGTCTGGATGAATCAGATCTGTAGGAGACTCTTCACAATATTCAGACTCATTTAATAAGTTATCAAATAATAAATCATCACTCTCTGCGTTAAGCGTGCCTTTTTATGTTATAACTAAAAACGTTCTTTCTCTCTTTTCTCAATCAAACACCATTTTCCCTCTTGAACTAGTAAGTTTGCATAAATCCTTTCAAGTTTTTTTAATTAATAATTTTCTTATATTGAATGTGTCAAGAACACTGTTGGTGTATTGGTGTTTATCAAGGTTTTTGAATTAAAAAAATTGTACTCCAAATCATGATTATTAAAACTTTTAAAACCTTTTTTTTTATCAAAAGTGATAAATTTTGTTGAAATAAAATTTTAAAGATATTTTATTAATTTAATGTTAATTTCACATGCACATTCAGATATTCAAAACAACAACATTAATTATTTAGTGTTAAGATTTAGAGACCACGTCTTAATATTCAGATGTGTATTCAGATCTAAACACCTAAATCTCAATGCAAATCTTAATATTCAGATGTGTATTCACATTCAGTCCTCTTAATCTTAATAAAATCAAATGCGGCCTTATAGTCTATGACATATCCAAAATTCAATGACAAAAACCTTTTGTTAAGACGGGAATTAATTTTTGAAGTTGGTCATCAAATATGGAGGTTCTTCTCATAATTATGCGCAATCTCGCCACAACGTTCGTTTCTCGGTGTAGGAGTATTCAAACGGAAAACCACTTGGTTCTTGAAAAACTAGGCTTTTGGTACTACGACATACCCCGATATCAACGTTAAACAGCGTCCCTATTGACGGGAATCAAATTTTGAAGTTGGACCCCAAATCTGACACTTCTCACATATATGAGAAAACTTGCAAAACCATCATTTTCATGGTGTAAGAGCTTTAAAATGACAAGCGGGTTGATTCTCAATAAACTAGACTCTTAGTACTGTGAATGCCCAAAAATCAATGTCAAACTCTTCATTAATTGACAAAATGGATTTTTGTAGTTGGTCTTCAAATTTTGCCGTTTTCCTCACAAATTTATGTCTTTTAGATTTTTCTTGTTTCTCTTTCTCGCAGGTAATGGTTGTGTTTTCATCTTTTTCTATGCATTGACATTTTTGTCAAACATGGGAGATTGATGTTGAAGATCCAATTTGGCCGTAATTCAAAGCTTCGTGCTATTGACACCGGTATGTCGAACAAGATTGTTGTGTTTTTTCTCATGTTTGTCATGACATATTGAAGGATCATGCACTTACTACATGTGTTATCAAAAGTAGATCAACCAAGAAAAAATTGAAAACTTTGTGCAATTGGCACTGATGACTCCAATATATATTTTTTCATATCAGGTTTTCGAAAGAGCTAAAATAACTTAGAAGTTGCCTGAGTTGTTCTTTTGATTGGTGTGGAACCACTCATCTCATACTAGCAATGTTGGCAGAAAACTCACTCAAGGTGTTCACCTTCCTTGCTGCCTTGGTAAAGAGAACTTGTCTCCTCCATTTTCATCCCCTTTTCGCGACTCCACGAGAGAAACATATGGAGTACTTGTATTTCATTTCCAACGAGTAAGCACCCGCTGTGAGGATGGAGAGAGAAACACTTGGTGTATCCCTCCAAACACCAACAAACTAGATTGTGGATAATCTCATTGTTTAGGCTGTAGTATGTATTGACATCTTCCTTTCAATTTTGATAATACCTTGGAATAATCTTATGACTTCTTAGGAAGTACATGGAGCTTGAATTCCTACACTTTGTGATTCGAACTTTGCACACCCTTGAAAATATATTTATTTTCGAATGTGGAAGCTATGAAATTGCAATATACTTGATCCAACAAAGATAGAACTCAACGTATTACAATATTCCAAAGTTTCATATAAAAAATTCTTCCACATTGTTCAAAATTAACTTCTGATGTCGCTTTTGAATTTTGATATCTCTGTTTCACAACTTTGCATGATTATAGTAGAAAATTCATAACTTGGAGTATGAACAGTGAAATCATGTGCTTCTTGTCCATTGGAAAAAAATCCCAAATATATACAGTAGATGTAAAATTCACGGCCAATGACTATATGGATTAGTACCAATATCGCTTCAAAGTCGGTTCACAATTTGGTATTTCTCGTCTTTTCAGATTCGTGCGTCTGTAGTATAAATTTTATGATTCAATTTAGGAGTATTGAATTCACAATTTTCTTTTTCCGTTTGAAACATATCTCAAAGACCTACACATTGTTTAAAAATTACGGACAAAGACTTTGTGGATCGGTATAGATATCGCTTCAAACTCATCTCACGATTCTGCCTCGCTCAACTCTTCATCTTTGACCAACTTTGGGACAGGATCGAAATAATGAGATTTTTTTTGTTAGAATCATAGCTCATAGTCGTACAATGTATGTAAAAATCACGGCCAAAAGAATTCTTCATTAGTACATATATATTTTCAAAGTTAGCTCAAATTTTGTCTCGCTCCACTCTTCAGCTTCGAGTAACTATGAGAGAACAATAACTCGGCGTAGGTGCCTCGAAATGAGGCTATTACTATTTCATTTGAAGCATAACTCATAGATGTTCAACATACATAAAAATCACGGCCAAAACCTTTCCCGGGATTTCACAAATATGTCTTAGAAGTCTGCTCAGTTTATTTTTAAAATCTGATGATCTATTTCGCAGATTTGATCGTCGTGGTTGAAACCTCATAACTCAGTGTAGAAACCTCTCAATCACGAGATGATTTTTACGTCATGAAGTAGAATCAAAGAACTAAATTATATTTGAAAATCATAGTCAAAACCTTTGAGCATTTTTACAAATGCGCATTTGAAGTCAACTAAGATGTCTTGCTTAACTTTTCTCCTTTGCTTATTTGTAAGACATTTGAACTCATGTTCTAGTTACCTAATTTTAAAGAGCTTGTGTGATGATCATGTGATGGCACCAAACTCCTTTTTCTTACTCATGTAATGAGCTTAGAGTTATTACCCCAAGCGCCTACGTACCTTGGTGAAGAGTATCAAGTCATATCGTAGTTCAGGATGATGTGTTCTTTTTCTTCATCTTTTCAGTTGTACACAATTTATACTCTTACGGGCCATGAGTAACATGCAGTTTATGCTCATACCTTAAGGAGCATTGTAACTTGCAGTTTAGGCTCGTACGTTGAGAAACATTTCAACTTGTAATTTAAGCTCGTACGTCAAGGAGCATTTTAACTTAGAGTTTAGACTCATTCACCGAAGAGCATTTCAAATTGTAATTTAGGCTCGTGCATCAAGGAGTATTTCAACTTGCAATTTAGTCTCGTACGTCGAGGAGCATTTTAACTTTCACTTTAGGCTCGTGCGTCGTGGCTTGTTTTAGGGAAGAATTCCATCAATGTAATTGTCCTCCTCACCCTTTGTAATGAAGCATTAGCGTAATTTCATTTGGTGTTGTATTTTTTATGCTTTCTCATTGCTGAAGCTGATTTATACTTTATTTTGTATCAACTTTTGAAAGTCAGAGTTTAGAAGTCCCTTGATGATTTTTCCTTTTGAGGATGACAATAGTCCTAGTTCCACCACTCTCTTCATTGGAGAAGTTATCTACCTTGCATTTGTTTGATGTTTTATTCGAGGTGGAAACTTGAACTGCTTCAAATCTCCCAAACTGCAATATGATGACATTTTTAACAATCTAAGCTCAACACTCACAAACGATTGATGTAGTACACTAAGGGTTCATCCTTACGTTGTTTTGAGTTTGTCAATTCCATCATGCTCACTGTACGACAGGTACTATAGAAATAATTGAGAAATTAACTTTCCAATTTCTCCGAACAATCAATTGATTCAAGCTCTAAGTTTGTATACCAATACAAGACATTTTCTTTTAAAGAACGAACAAACTACTTCACAAGAAGATCACTATGTGTACTGGCACCGCTATAAGTCTCGATGAAATTGGAAATATGTTGCCTTGGATTTCCCTGTCTATCAAATTGTTGCACATTAGGTGGTTGATATCAAAATGGCATCAGTAGCCCCTAGATTTGCATAGATTATGGCTTTGAATATCCTAGGGAACTTTGTGGTGGGCCACCATATTAAGCTTTAATGGTTTTTATGATCATTTCTTGTAATTGTTGAACTGTTAGAGTAGCCACTAAAGCATATCGATTTGGGCTTTAAGAGTCAATTGGCTTTGTGGGAGAATCAATATACACTTTTTGTCGTATTATTATAATATGGTGTGACCCTACACAGTTGTAGAGATCTAACTTGCTCATAATAAGTTGGGTGATTTGGAGATTTTGTTCATCAATAGACTTCTTGAAGGCTTCAATGGTTTTCTCCATCATCACATACTTCTGTTGCATGTCAGTTGCATCATCAATGAGTTAACCTTATTTGAAATTGAAGAATCTGTTGAATCCTTATATTTTCCAAAGAAAGAGTTTTGTTTTTACAAACATAGAATCTAAGTATATTTTGGCAGTAGTATTGAGCACCGATATCGGGGAGAGTTCAGATAACTCACAACCCCCATAATTGATGTATCCGTCATGGGTAGAAAAGGGTCATACTTTTTAGATGATTCCTTAGTGCTTCTTATAAAGGACTAGTAGATCCATTTAGTGAGTTAGCTTCTATAACCCCGACAAGGTATAGGATTGTCCTTGGCAGCATGAGGTAAAATGTTGTATCATCACTATAGCTCTTACATGATGGTTGACGGTTAGAGAAACTCCCACAAACAGTATTTTGTATTTTATATACATTAGAAATATTTGTATTTTCATATACAAACAAAGGTGTAACGACCCAAGAGCACGCCCTAGTTGTTACTGGAGTATTCAACCTCGAAGAGGTCTTATACAATCCCTTAGCATTCATCATAACACATATCGTAGAATAAAAATGAGGAAAAATTTAAAACTTTTACTACGAACGCTCAAATTCAATTCATATATGAAAATAAAATATAGCTTCGTCACAATGTACCATCTAGACATATAAGTATAGAAATTTGGGACTTAGCCCTTACATAAAGAACAAGTCTAGAAACAGGAAATACAACAATGTCTTTCACCATAAGCAAAGAACTAAAAGCTAGACCATAATGGTCTTGTCCTCGGACATGAGGACTCACAAACTTGGATAATAAAGTCCAAGTATCCTTGAGAAATGGCCTTGAATCCTCAATGGCCCGAAGCTACATTGTTTGGGAAAAAGGGAAGAAAATATGGGTTAGTACATCCCACGTACCAAGTATGGCTACTCTGCATAAAACCATTGAAACATGCATAAAAGCACATCTTAGTCAAACCATGCTTTTTATCAAGTAAATCCAAATACACATAAAATAAACATGATAAGCCAAACTAACACGATATCATCCACCCATGTAGAAAACCCAAGCAATAATTGTGCAATGTAAAGAAAAGAATCCCATAACCCTATCCAAAGCTAAGTATCAGATTAAGCAACCCACTTCATACATACATTGATAACATAATGCTTCATCATAACTTGCCATATTCATAATGATACATAGATTAACATACATAATTCATAATCAACATAATCATAAAACAACACTACTACAACCATCTCTTAGGATCCCACAAGTGCAATGTGAAAGTGAAGTCCCATACCCTCACTTACATTATGTAGAACCCCTTAAGAATGCCCTAGTGAGAGTTCATATATTTCATTTATGCATTTACTTTTGCATTAGGGAAAAGGTTGCAATAACAGAAATAGATCATGAGAGCTACATGAAATACGGTGTTCTACTCCCACAACGAAAAAAGAGGGTTAACACTTGCCTAAGGTTTAACCTTTCATACATAGCTATCTAGGTGGATCCACTAAGCTAGAGTCATACGTGGGAACATAGTTAAGGGACAAGAAGATTTTTACTAGAAACCCTAACTTGCTAAATGGGGGGGGGGTTCAGTCTCATGAGACAACAAATATCGTGGGGAATCTCGACTTTCTAGACGTAAGGAAAATCATGTGGGGAGCCGGACATACTAAACGTGAGAAACCCCATCTCATTTACATGCATTTTCGGTGCTAAGCATCTATTCCCTTTGGTATTCATCTTTAGTCATCACATAAATTCACATTAGCCGTTACTAGACTCTTTTGTAAACATCTTATCATAATATCTCATAGGAACTCATAAGTGAGAACAATCCTTTCACTTTATAAACACTAGCATGTGAGTAAACCTTTCGCTTTAATATTTCATTATAATCATGACAACTACATTTCAATCATATAATAATCAAACCATAAAACACGTACATACTTCATAGCTAATTCATGTGCATAGGGTTAAGGATGAGGGAACCTTGTCATCAACACCACAATAACACACTATAACATAATTACTATCAAAGTAATCATCTTTCGTACTTGAGTTCAAGGAAGAACAAACATTCATACCTTCTTACCCTTGATGGGACTTCATACTTCAATCACCCAACAAATACATAACCAATACATAAAACATGGTAATTCATGAAGTAATAACATAACTAACATCAATATAAACAATTGATATATTCATCATCTTTAACCAATTCACCATATCAAATCAAAGATTTATGAAATTGGGGAAGAACATGGGTCCAAGCGAATCTCAAGTGAATAACAACAACTACCCATCATTAAAAACCTAAACAACCCTAAGTAATCATGATTCATAAATTTTGTTTTGAAGAAGCCCATGTGTTTAGAGAAACCCTAGATTTTTGGGGATATTGAAAAAAATATTTGAAGGGACTCTTGGGGAAAGGAATTTCAAGAGTGAAAGAAATCATACCTTAATGAAGAATTAGCCACGAAATTGAGTTAAAACCATTGATAATTGATCGTTTTCTTGGAGCTCCAAAGTTCTTGAATGGAGGATTGGGATAGAGAGGTATATTAGAGAGAAGGGAGATGTTCTATTTTTTTTTTATTTCTAATTGGGTGTTTGTGTTTTTGATTGGGGAATGGGTGTAAAATGACTAATAACCATTTATATTAACCCTCCAAAAATACCCAAAACAGTAATTGGACTTTAAAATAAAAGTCCAACTTGACTTTCATTAAAACGCCAAAATTTCCAAAAACTGAAGGTGGGTCCGCGACGCGCGACCATGCATTATTATTAATTTCAAAACATCTTTTTGAGGCATAAGATCTCGTGTCATCCCCGCGATGCGGAGCTGAATTTTTTTGGAAATTGGCACAAGAAGCACGATGCACGACAATCTTCAAATTCTGCTTATCGAAATTTCTTCTTCCTTTTCATCTCTAAAACCTCCAAATTTACACGATTCTTTTACAAACACTTAGGACTATAAATACTCCTTTTTGGGACAAAATACGCTAGTTAAATCTCTAGCTTAGGTCATAGAACTTCTGGGGTGTTTCAATACTGCCCCCCCTTAGGAACATTCGTCCCCGAATGACAATTGTGATTTTTCTAGGGAAGCCAATGACTCGAAGCTAGCAGCACACAACCATGCATAAACAACATCATGGCATCATACTACATAGGAACTTAATCCACAACATCATTATTCTCAAAACTCATTACTTCACAAAAGTATAGGAGGAACTTCCTTCTCCACTTTCAATGAGCATCAACATGTACATTAGGCAACCAATATGACATCTCCTTATCAAGACAACATCAAGCATGCTCAATTAAACTCTCATGCAGGCAATATAACACAATACATATAAGTGTAAGTCAACCATGAGAAACATAATTCATGAAAACTCAAAATATAATTTAAGCCTGAATTTTCCACAAGAATATGCACATATTAGAAAAAAATGATAAGTTCAACATTATACATAACTCTCATTTAAGAGAAAGTACTAACCTCAACTTCTTCTAGGAGTGAGAGGAAAAAGATGAGGATAACGTGACTTCATTTCGGCCTTGGCCTCCCATGTTGCACGCTCAAGTAGATGGTTTCTTCATAGGACTTTTACGGAGGAAACCTCTTTATTCGTCAATTTCATAACTACACAATCTAAGATCTCAACGGGAACCTCTTCATAAGAAAGGTTCTCATTCACCCCAAAGTCTTCTAAAGGGAGAATATACACAGGGCCACCTATACATTTCTTGAGCATAGAAACATGGAACACCGGGTGAACGGGGCCAAGTCATTTGGAAATTTTAACTCATAAGCCACTTTCTTGATTCGCTAAAAAACTTCTTATGGGCCCACATATCGGGGGCTAAGTTTCCCCTTCTTATCAAACCTCATTACCCCTTTCATGGGTGAAATCTTCAAATAGACCCAATCACCTACCTCAAACTCAAGGTTCGTCCTTCTATTATCGGCATAAGACTTTTGCGGACTTTGAGATTTTGTCAACCTATCTCTTATAAATCAAACTTTATCAATAGCTTCATAGACCATCGAGTGATCAAGAGGAGCAAAATAGCCTATTTCAAACCAACCAATCGGAGATCGACACCTCCAACCATAAAGGTGTTCAAATGGAGCCATGGCAATACATGAGTGGTAGCTATTTTTGTAAGAAAATTTTATCAATGGTAGATGATCATCCCAATTACCCTTGCACTCAATAACACATTCCCTCAACATGTATTCTAAGGTTCGGATCGTATGTTTCGCTTGACCATCCATGTGAGGATAAATAGTGGTGCTAAATATAACCTTTGTACGAAGTCCTTCTTGAAATGACTTCCAAATGTGAGAAGTAAATTGAGTGACTCTATTCAAATGATGTATAAAGGGACTCCATGCAACTTCATTATCTCTATAACATACCCCTTAGTATAATTTTCTGCCGAATAAGTAACCTTGATGGGAAGGAAATGAGCTGATTTTGTCAACCTATCCACAATAATCCAAATGGAGTTGTGTTGACTTTTAGATAAAGACAAATCTACCACAAAAATAATATTTACATCCTCCCACTTCCAAGTGGGGATTTATATTTCTTGATATAAACCACTCGACCTTTGATGTTTAGCTTTTACTTGTTGGCAATTCGGACATTTGGCCACAAAATCCGCGATATCTTTCTTCATTGTGTTCCACCAATAGATCTCTCATAGATCACGATATATTTTTGTGGCACCCGGATGAATAGAATATCATGATCCATGGGCCTCTTCCAAAATTTGCTCCGTTAATCCGTCTATATCCGACACATAGAACCTATCTTGGTACCTAAGTACACCATCCTCCCCTTGGGAGAAGGACTCATTAGATTTACTAAGAACCGATTTCTTCAATTCCATCAATACAAGATCAATATGTTCCTTAGATTTAACCTAAACCACTAAAGACGACTCGGAGTATGATGAACCATGAAACCACCCTTTGGAGATTCTTCTAGTCGAACACCCAACCGGGCCAACCTATGTACCTCTTTTACTAACTCCTTCTTATCATCAACAACATGAGTCTTACTACCCATAGACATCTGACTCAAAGAATACGCAACCACATTATCTATCCTAGGGTGGTAAAGAAGACTTATATTATAATCTTTTAAAAGCTCTAACCACCTTCTTTGACGTAGATTCAAGTCCTTGTGATCAAACACATATTGGAAACTCTTGTGATCGGTGAAAACATCTACATGAACTCCATATAGGTAATGTATCAAAATTTTCAAGGCAAACACTAGGGCCGCTAGTTAAAAGTCATGAGTTGGGTAATTTTTCTCATGAACCTTGGATTGCCTAGAGGAATATGCTATCACCTTGCCATGTTGCATGAGGACACAACACAAACCTACTCGAGAAGCGTCACAATACACCACAAACCTTTCTGTACCGTCTGGTAAGGTTAATATTACAACGGAGGTAGGCTTATCTTTTACTTCTTGAAAACTTTTTTCACAAGCTTACGACCACTAAATCTTAACTTTCTTTTGGGTTAAGGTTGTTAAAGGACAAGCAATAGAGGAAAAGCCATCTACAAACCTCCTATAACACCCAGCTAAACCTAAAAAGTTTCAAACGTCAACAAGACTTAGGTGTCTAGGCCAATTCTTAATTCCTTCTGTTTTCTTCGGATAGACCTCTATACCTTCACTTGAAACAATGTGGCCAAGAAAAGAAATTGATCTCAACAAAAATTCACATTTCCTAAACTTAGCAAAATGTTGGTTATCCTTGAGGACTTGAAAAACTATCCTCAAATGGTTCATATGATCATCTTCACTCGTAAAGTATATTATGATATCGTCAATAATGACAATCACAAACTAATCAAGATAACTTCTAAAAACTCAATTCATAAGGTCAATGAAAGTCGTGGGGGAATTTGTTAGACTAAAGGACATGACTAAGAATTCAAAATGACATCTCTTATTTGGAAGGATGTTTTTGGAATATCAACACCTTTCACTCTAAGTTGGTAGTAACCTGACCTCAACTCAATTTTTGGAGAGTAACTCGGTCCTTGGAGTCGGTCAAATAAATCATCAATACTAGGGAGTGGATATTTATTATTTATAATGACTTTATTGAATTGCCGGTAATCAATACACATACGAAGAGACCCATATTTCTTTTTCACAAATAGCACTAGAGCACCCCACATCGATATGCTTGGTTGAATAAAACATTATCTAGCAAATCCTTGAGTTGAGCCTTTAATTCCTTCAACTCAAGCGGGGCCATCCGGTAAGGAGGGATTTAAATAGGTTTTGTATCCATCAATAAATCTATGGCAAATTCTATTTCGCGTTCGGTAGGAATGCTGAGTAAGTCATTGGGAAAGACTTCCAGAAATTCCTTCACTGCGGGTATCGACTCTAAAGGAGGAATCTCAGACCCAAGATCTTAACCCTCACAACATGATAGATACAACCCTTTAGAAATCAACTTACAAGCTTTTAGATATGAAATGAACCTACCCCTAGGTATTGTGTGTACCCCCTTATATTAATAAATGGTTCATTAGGAAATTGAAATTTTGCTACCCGAGTTCTACAATCGATGGACGCAAAAAAGCATACAGATAATCCATCCCAAAAATGACATCAAAATCCAACATATGAAGTTATACCAAATCAACCAATGTGATTTTATTGGGAAATGAAATGGGACAACCCTAAAGACTCTTCTAGCAACAACGAAATCACCGACCGGAGTAGAAACCGAAAAGGGTTAATCTAAGACATCAGGAAACATATAAAATTTCATATCCACTAAAGGAGTTACAAAATACAAAGTGGCACCGGGATTGAACAATGCATAAACATCAATTGAAAATACTTGCAACATACCTGTAACAACATCTGAAGAGATCTTTTCATCACCTCAGGATTGTAGAGCATAAAAGCGAATCTTATTAAGAGCATTGGGATTCGTACCACTTGCTTGTGTTTGAGGATTTTTCCTCCATTGAGCCTTTAACATAGGTTAGTCCCTCTTCATGTGGACACTCTTACAACAACTATAAAAATTACCTGTGTCAAATAGGCACTTACCTTCATGATTTCTACCACACTTAGCAAAAATAGGCTTCTCAACATAAGAACCACCACTTCTCCCTTCTTAAGGCTTGGAATTAACATAGCTGACCTACATTCATTAACCATGAGACGAGAGATGTCCATGCTAGGAATTAACATAGCTGACCTACATTCATTAACCACAGGAACGGATATCCCCAAAACAAATTTGTACATCTTAGCCCTAAAATCTGCCGCCATAGTAGGAACATGTTTGGATAGTTTAGTGAACTTTACGCTATGCTCCTTCACGCTCATACCCCTTTAATGAAGATTGATAGTTCTTACATTTTCCTCTCCCTTAATTTCAAGCGAAAGAACCTATCAAGGAGATCCGCCTTGAATGATGCCCAATTAACCGGACCTTTTCTAATAAACATGTCCTCCTTCCATTGTTTATACCAAAATTGAGCCACATCTTTGATTTGATAGGCGGCTAGTTCCGCCTTTTCTTGAGAAGACACACCCATATTATCTAGCACCTTGAACACTTCATCAATGAACCCTTTTGGGTCCTTCTCCACTTTGGAGCCAAAGAAAGTAAGGGGATTCATCCTTGTGAAATACCTAATCCTTGAAGCGGTAGTGCTAGCATTGGGGTTCACTATCACCCTAGTGTCCCTAGCCACGTGAGTTTCAAACACTTGAGTCAAACTATGAATATCCTCCCTTATCTCAACATTAGACATCGCCCCTTCTTGAATAGGAACTTGAGGGTTTTTAGCAGCTTGAGGGGGAACCACCTCATTCACATTCTCCTCATCGGCCCTCCTAGCATTAGTCCTTCGTGTATTCATTGCCTATAAGCAGAAGAAAAGGATTATAAGAAAGGACTAGATAGAGTTAAGACTCTTAGGCACGACTAAGGAATAAATAAAGAGTGAAAGTTCCGAATCATTTCATAACCTCTCTTTCATAAGGGTGGAGCGCTTCTCTCCTACGAATAAGACTCTACTCAACGTGGTATTTTGTGACATAAATCCTACATTATTCTCAACCTTATGCTCTGCTACCAACTTTGTAACAACCCGAGAGCACTCTTTAGTCGATACCGGAGTATTCGACCTCAAAGAATTCTTATACAAACCCTTAGAATTCATCATAACATGTATCATAGAATAAAAATGCGGAAAAATATAAAACTTTTTCTTTGGAAGTTCAACTTCGCTTCATATATGAAAATATAATATAACTTTGTCACAATGAACCATCTAGACATAGAAGTATACAAATTTGGGACTTAGCCCTTACATCAATAAGAAGTCTAGAAATAGGAAATATAACAATGTATTTCACCATAAGCAAAGAACTAAAAGCTAGACCATAATGGTCTTGTCCTCAGACATGAGGACTAACCAACTTGGAGAATAAAGTCCAAGTATCCTTGAGAAATGGCCTTGAATCCTCAATGGCCCGAACCTACATTATTCGGGAAAATGGGAAGAAAATATGGGTTAGTATATCCCACGTACCAAGTATGGCTACTATGCATAAAACCATTGAAACATGCATAAAAGGACATCTTAGTTAAACCATGCTTTTTATCAAGTAAATCCAAATACACATAAAGTAAACATGATAAGCCAAACTAAAACGATATCATCTACCCATGTAGAAAACCCAAGCAATAATTGTGCAATGTAAAGAATAGAATCCCATAACCCTATCCAAAGCTAAGTATCACATTAAGCAACCCACTTCATACATACATTGATAACATAATGCTTCATCATAACTTGACATATTCATAATGATCATACATAGATTAACATACATAATTCATAATCAACATAATCATAAAACAACACTACTACAACCATCTCTTAGGATCCCACAAGTGCAATGTGAAAGTGAAGTCCCATACCCTCCCTTACATTATGTAGAACCCCTTCAGAAAGACCTAGCGAGAGTTCATACATTTCATTCATGCATTTACTTTTACATTAGGGAAAAGGTTACAATAACCGACATAGACCATGAGAGCTATATGGAACCCGGTGTTCTACTCCCACATCGAAAAGAGAGGGTTAACACTTGCCTAAGGTGTAACCTTTCGTACATAGCTATCTAGGTGAATCCACTAAGATAGAGTCCTATGTGGGCACATAGTTAAGGTACAAGGAGATTCTTACTAGAAACCCTCACTTGCTAAACGTGGGGGTTTCCATCTCATTAGACAACATAAATTTTTGGGAATCCCGACTTGCTAGATGTGAGGAAACCCATTCGGGGAGCCAAACTTACTAAACGTGAGACCCCCCATCTCATTTACATGCCCTTTCGGTGCTAACCCTCTGTTCCCTTTAGTAACCATCTTTCATCGTCACATAAGTTCACGTTAGCCGTTACTAGACTCTTATGTTAACATCTTCTCCTAATAGCTCATTGGTGTTCATAAGTGAAAACAATCCTTTCACTTTAGAAAAATTGCAAGTGAGTGAAACTTTCACTTTAACATTTCATTATAATCATGAGAACTACCTTTCAATCATATAAAAATCACACCATAACATACATACATACTTCATAGCTGATTCAAGTGCATAGGGTTAAGGATGAGGGAACTTTGTCAGCAACACCACAATAACACATTAGTTATAGAATCATTACTACAAAAGTAATCATCTTTCATACTTGAGTTCAAGGAAGAACCAACATTCATACCTTCTTGCCCTTCATGGGACTTCATACTTCAATCACCCAACAATGCATATTCAATACATAAAATAAGGTAATTGATGAAATAATAACATAACTAACATCAATATAACCAATTGATATATTGATCATCTTCAACCAATTCACCATATCAAGTCCAAGATTTATGAAATTGGGGAAGAACATGGGTCCAAGGAAATCTCAAGTCAATAACAACAATTACCCATAATTATACACCTAAACAACCCTAAGTAATCACAATTCATCATAATTGATTCATAAATTTTGTTTTAAAGAGGACACATGTGTAGAGAAAAACCCTAGATTTTGGGGGATTTTTAAAACATCTATGAAGGGACCTCTTGGGGCTCCAAAGTTCTTCAATGGAGTATTGGGATAAATCGAGAAATTAGAGAGAAGAGAGAGCTTCTTTTTTTATTTCTAATTGGGGATGTGTATTTTTGATTGGGGAATGGGTGTAAAATGACTAAAAAACCATTTCTATTAACCACCCAAATACCCCAAACACCCCTACACTAATTTGACTTCAAAATAAAAGTCCTACTTGACTTTCATTAAAAAGCCAAAATTTCCAAAATTTGAAGGTGGGTCCGCGATGCATGACCATGCCCTATTTGTAATTTTGAAACATCTTTTTAAGGCAGAAGACTTCGTGTCAACTCCACAACACGGAGCTGAGATTTTCAGAAATTGGCACCAGGCCCACGATGCGCGACAATCTTTAAATTTAGCTTGTCGGAATTTATTCTTTTCATCTCTAAGCCCTCAAAACTTGCGATTCTTTTTGAAAATACTTAGGACTATAAATACTCCTTTTAAGGTCATAATACACTAGGTAAGTCTTTAGATTAGGTCATAGAATTTATGGGGTGATTCAAAAGTTCATATTGTATCTTTGCATCATACAGAGTTATTATGTTATTTCTAAATACACAGAGTTGAAACCGTGTTTTAAAGATTTTCTTTATACTGAATTTATTTACACTGCTTTATAATGAAATCATTGAGGTTTGTTGAGTTGAGCAAGGTAAGTTCTTCTATTCCTTTCAAGTTTATGTCATGTTTAGCATTCCAACTCGCATACTCGTATATTCAATATACTGATGTCGCTTGGTCTGCATTGTCTTATGATGCAGAAAAAGTAACCATGATCAGGATCCAGCGCATCGTTGATTCTAGTTGAGTTCTACAATTTGTTGGTGAGCTTTCTTTCTTACGGAGGATTCTTTTTGTTTATTTTAGTATTTTAGTTCTAAGGATGTCATGGGTATTGTCCCGACATCCATTATTTATTAAAGACTTCATAAATAGAAAATCAATTAGTTCATTAGTGATGAATGTGGCTGAATCATCTTTAGTGTCTGAAGTAAGAGATAAGCAAGACCAAGGTCCTTTATTTCTTGAATTAAAGGCAAGTGTTCATAAGAAAAAAAGTGATGACTTTTGAACAAGGTGGAGATTGTGTTTTGAGGTATCAAGGGGGATTGTGTGATTGGTTTCAAGGGCAATTGGGATGGTCACCTACATCTCTTTGAGTCGCTTACATCACTAGTTACACTCTAGCATCCAGATGGATCCTTATGAAGCTCTTTATGGTAGAAGATGCATATTTCGTATTGGATGGTTTGAAGTTGGTGAAGTTGGGTTGATAAGACCTAACTTAGTTCATCAAGATATGGAGAAGGTAAAAGTGATTCAAGAAAAGTTGAAAGTAGCGCAAAATTGCCTGAAATCCTGCACTGGTGTTAAAAGAAGAGAGTTATAGTTCGAAGTAGATGATTGAGTTTACTTGAAAGTTTCACCCATGAAGGGTGTTGTAAGATTTGGTTAGAAAGATAATCTTAGTACCTTGTATTTTCGTCCTTATCGGATATGAAAAAGTATTGGTAATGTAGCTTATGAGTTATATTGCTTTTAACTACTTTTCTTAATTCTTAAAGTCTTCCGTTGAGTAAGTTACCCACACCAAGGGTTTGCTTGGAGCCATTAATGGTTACCGAGTGCCGCCCAGGTACTTGGTGTAGGCTCGGGGTGTGAAAAACTTGGTATCAGATCACAGAGTTTAAGAGTCCTAGCGAGTCTATGAGACCGTGTCTGTAAAGTTCTTGTTATCCCTGTGAAGCACGCCACGTCTATAATTAGGAGGCTGTAATATTCAGGAAATTTCTCCACTTCTTTCATACTCATTTCATGCATCAGAATTTTATCGATAAAAAATTCTTTCTAACTCCTGTTTGCACGTAATCGCTTGTAAGTTGATCTGTTGTAAGAGTGCTTTATGGGGCATTTCTTTCCACGTGAGCTAAGACAAGCAAAAAGATATTTGCCGATATAAGGATCATGATGAGTTTATTTGTTGTTGGGTTGCAGGAAAGTAAGGAAGCCATGCTAATGGGTGACATGGGCATAGCAAGTCTGATGATCAATGTGCAATAAGTTGAGAAGAACAAGATAACGGATAGAGAAGAGTTCGAGAATAAGAGGGCTAAGACATCATGGAATGAAGCCGGAAAAGTAAAGGAGTAATGCAAGCCGGTCTTCTTTCAAACATAAGCAAAAAGGATCTGCTCCATCATGTTCTAGTGCACCTGCACCCAGAAAACAATGTGACAACAATAGTTAGAATTCTCAGAACTACAGAGCTAGACCTGCTGAGTCACAAGATAGTAAGGAACAATGGGGTACCAAGACTCGTGTATGTGCGAAGTGTTGTAGATCCACTCAAGGATGTGTTGTGATAACCTTTTTAGTTGCTTTTAAGAGTGTCTAGAATGATAACTTCATACGAGAGTGTCCTAAGAGCAAATAGAGTAATGGTAATAGGATAATTATAGACTACTCTTCTTTAGGTTCTCTATCATATAGAGTTGCATAGAGATAAGCTACTTCAAGGGTAGACGTAGAAAGAAGCCATCTTTATTCTATTTCTAGTCGCCGAGAGCAATAGGATTCGCCAGATGTTGTCACTAGTATGATACAAGTCTTAAATTTTGTTGTTCTTCCTCATCAATTTCTTGAGACTCAGTGTTTTTACACTTGATGGTGGGTCTATTCTATAAGAAAGCATCTACAGTGATTGTTTCATTTATGTCAATCACAAGAGTACCATGGCTGGTTAAATTGAGTTAGACATGATAGATTTTGATGCCATTCTTAGTATGGACTAGCTTCATGCCTGGTATTCCTCATTTATGGTAGAACTAAAGTAGTTAAGTTTCAATTTCCAAAGGAGCCAGTCTTGGAGTGGAAAAGTAGTTTAGTAGTGCCT
Organism: Solanum sitiens; assembly: GCA_016801875.1. NCBI lineage: Eukaryota > Viridiplantae > Streptophyta > Magnoliopsida > Solanales > Solanaceae > Solanum > Solanum sitiens. The sequence continues at coordinate 4,829,808 of JABWTJ010000024.1, forward strand.
AAGGGTCATTTCATTTCATACCTTAATATAAAAAAGTTGGTTTCTAAGGGGGTTTGTCTATCACTTAGTCCGAGTTAATGACTTTAGTGTTGAGATACCTCTTATTCAGTCATTTTCAGTAGTAAAAGAGTTTCAAGAGGTTTTCCCAGATGATCTATGTGGAGTCCCTCCTCAGAGAGGTAGACTTCAATATTGATATTCTTCCAGATACTCATTCTATATCTATTCCTCCATATAAAATTGCATCGGTAGAGTTGAAAGATCTTAAAGAGTAGTTGAAAGACCTCATAGATAAAGGTTCTATTCGACCAAGTGTTTCACCTTGGGGCTCTCCAGTAGTTTTTGTAAGAAAGAAAGATGGTTCCCTTATGATGTGTATAGATTACCGTCATTTGAACAAAATTACCATCAAAAACAAGTTTCCTCTTTCGAGAATTGATGATCATTCCGATCAGTTTTAGGGTGCATCGTGTTATTTAAAAATAGACCTCAAATCTGGCTACCATCAGTTCCAAGTGAGGGAATGTGATATTCCTAAGAGAACATTCTGGACCCGTTATGGTCACTATGAGTTCGTATTAATGTCGTTCGATTTTACCAATGCACCTGCAACGTTCATGGACCTTATGAATAGAGTTTTAAAACGTTATTTATATATGAGTGTTATCATTTTCATTGATTACATACTAATCTAACTGAAGAAAATCATGCTTGTAATCTAAGAATAGTTCTCTTAACTTTGAAGGATAGAGAGTTGTATGCCAAGTTCTTTAAGTGTGAGTTTTATCTTGAGTTTGTGGAATTCTTAGGCCACATTGTGTCAAGTGATGGAATTAGAGTTGATACCCTATAGATTGAGGTAGTGCAGAGTTGGCGTAGATCCACATATCCAACTGATATTAGGAGTGTCTTGGGCTTTGCTAGATATTTAGAAGGTTTGTAGAGGGGTTCTCATCTATTTCGTCTCCTTTGACCTAGTTGACTCAGAAAACAGTGAAGTTTCAATGGTCTGAAGCTTATGAAAAAACCTATGAGGAATTGAAAAAGAGGTTAACTACTGCCTAGTGTTGACCTTAACAGAAGGTACTCAATATTTCGGGGTATATTGTGATGCATCTAGAGTTGTTTTGGGTTGCATATTAATGTAGAATGGAAATAATATAGCTTATGCCTCGAGACTGTTTAAAGTTCATGATAAGATTTACCCGACCTATGTTCTAGAGTTTGTTGTAGTATTTACTTTGAAAATATGGCATCATTTTCTTGATGGTATTCATATGAATAGGTTCACCGATCACAAGAGTTTTCATTATGTATTTACTCAGAAAGAGCTAATCTTAGACATAGGAGGTGATTAGAGTTGCTCAAGGATTATGACATGTGTATTCTCTATCACCAGGTCAGGTTAATGGTGTTGTTGATGCCTTGTGCATGTTATCTATGGGTAGTACCACCTATTTTGAAGAAGAAATGAGAGAGTTAGCAAAAGATGTGCACAGACTAGCACGATTAGGAGTCGAATGAATTGATTCCACAAAAGGAGGAGTGATGAATGTGGCTGAATCATCTTTAGTGTCTGAAGTAAGAGATAAGCAAGACCAAGGTCCTTTATTTCTTGAATTAAAGGCAAGTGTTCATAAGAAAAAAAGTGATGACTTTTGAACAAGGTGGAGATTGTGTTTTGAGGTATCAAGGGGGATTGTGTGATTGGTTTCAAGGGCAATTGGGATGTTCACCTACATCTCTTTGAGTCGCTTACATCACTAGTTACACTCTAGCATCCAAATGGATCCTTATGAAGCTCTTTATGGTAGAAGATGCATATTTCGTATTGGATGGTTTGAAGTTGGTGAAGTTGGGTTGATAAGACCTAACTTAGTTCATCAAGATATGGAGAAGGTAAAAGTGATTCAAGAAAAGTTGAAAGTAGCGTAAAATTGCCTGAAATCCTGCACTGGTGTTAAAAGAAGAGAGTTATAGTTCGAAGTAGATGATTGAGTTTACTTGAAAGTTTCACCCATGAAGGGTGTTATAAGATTTGGTTAGAAAGATAATCTTAGTCCCTTGTATTTTCGTCCTTATCGGATATGAAAAGGATTGGTAATGTAGCTTATGAGTTGAAATTTCCATAAGAGTTAGCAGCGGCTCATCAGATATTTCATTTTCCATGATGAAGAAGTGCAAGGGAGATCCTTCACTTATCATACTAACTGAAGACATTAGTATCAAGGATAGCTTATATTATGAGTGAGCATGTTGTTTGTTTGCATTTTCTTGTGGGGTGTTTAAACTTAATTTTACACCCTTAGCTTAGTAGAAGTAATCTCATTCGAGGACAAATGTTCCAAGGTGGGAGATATTGTAAAATCTCTTAATTCAAAATAACTAGAAGAAGCTAAGAATTTGAAATAACTTTTTTTTGGAAAGAATGAATATCTCAAAATTTTGGTAAGTTAGGAAAAAGTGAGTTTTTGGTCAACTTTAAACGGCCATAGCTCCTAGCTCATGATGCGGAAGGTGTATTTCTAGATATGGTTGGAAATCTCTTGGAATATCTTTCCAACACCACTGAGTTTACACAACTCTACGTTGTATGAGTGAGTTATGACCTTTGGAAGTTGTGTTGTTCAAATAAGGAAATATCCAATACGTATTTTTAAAGTGTATTTTGGTCTTTTCCATACCCTATTGTTTTAATTCATTTTTGGTGAATTAATTAATGGTCAAAATTGAATTGGTTCAGCTTAGGCAATTGAAGATTTACTATAGGGTGTTTAGTGAAAAAATGAAAGAGGAGAAAATAGGAGAAAGAGCAAAGTGCCTCGTTCTTGAAGGTTTAGCTTGTGGATTTCGACAAGGGTTAATCCCTACAAGGTATGTGAGTGTTTCATAGTGTTGTGTTCGTTCATCCAAATGTCAAGCACGTTTATTTTAGCGAAGCTATTCTAGAAAGTTGAAAGTTGATGAATCTTTAATGGTGCTCTTTAAATTGGCATTGGTTCTTGAGTGAGGTTGAGATTGAGGAACTTCTTGAGGTTAAAATGTTGTTTCTTTGAGTTGTTTGAGCTAGATTCTTGTGTATACATACACTATATCTAAATCTGAAGGGAATTTTAGAAAAAAACCGTGTTTTGGCGAATTGGTTTTAGAAAATGAAGAAGGAAAAATACAGGTAAGAAATAAATAGCAGGTTCGCGAGAGGATTGAAAAAGTTTTCTTCGCATCATTTCGCGGTCACAGACCATTCTTCCTCAAAACATATTTCGCGACTCGATATTTTAATAAACCTTCGCATCGCAGACCCACCCTCACACAATAATTTTCATCTTTTCTCATGTTTTGCTATCTAAAATCATTTCTAAACATCATGAGATCTTTCCTATCGTAAATCACAATCCTTGAATCCATAATTCAATTCAAGGAAAGTTAAAAGTCAAGTCAAGAGAAGTTAAGAGTCAAGTAAAGTGAAGTTAAGAGTCAAGTCAAGAGAAGTCAAGAGTAAAGTTAAGAGAAGTTCATAAAGTTTTCCAAAAGTCTTTTGCAAATGTTTTAACTTTGTTTGAAGACGTGAGTTTTGAGTTGAGTAAAGAGTAAAGTTTGAAATGCATTTTTTCAAAAGAGTGTATTTATACGCTCAAATTACATCTCCATCAAGAAGTATAAGCGGTCATATCAAGTAGAAAACCTAACTATTAGGTTGGGTCGATCCCACGAGGAAAATTGTTTAGACTTAACTTCAATGTACAATTATGTCTATTTAGTCAAATTCTTTCCGAAAACAAGTAACTAAAGGGGGGAGTTTTGTGAAACAAGTTTCTTAAACAATTCTAAGTTACGCAAGTCAGCAAAAGTAAAGATTTAGTTTTTATCAATTTGTGAGACTAACTAGGGTATACGTGTTCCCCATAGGTTCATAACGTCGTATACCTAGAAATCGCAATTCTTTTATAGTTTTTTGCATGTAAAGTGGCAAGTTATGTATCTCCAAATCCTTGGTCGGACATTTAAAGAATTTCATCATGTACCTTGGTTCGGTACGTGTGTATAAGATACTAACCCTTACCTATAACTCATATTAAGCATTATAATCGATGTATGGCTTAGTTATAACTTCGCACCAATAGACACTAGCCTATTAAATAGTATCCAACTAAATCTATGTTGATAATTCTTTTTCTATTACTACCTCCTTGGTCCGGCAAGTAGAAAAAATACTAGTTCTAACGCTTGCACTCGTTAAAAAGACTCCTAACAGAAAGAATTATCAATATATGCAAGAACCTATTTGAGAATTGCTTATTTGCTAGGTCTACTTTGTTAATCACCCATGGTTCCCACATCCCTAGTTGTGGATTTAGTTACCCATGCAAGCAAGAACACAATTCATAGTTTGTAGATAAGAAATCATGAACTTACTTTATCAATAAGAAGAAACCTAGAAAATCAACTTTGCAAGATAAAACTTCAAAACCAAATCTGGAAATTGATTAATTGCTAAAGTTTTTAAAAACTAAATCCAAATAAAACTAGAACAATACTAATAGTGTCTAACTCCAAAAATGAGGTTTTAATCCCCTATTTTATAGAAAACATTATGCTAAATTAAAAGGAATTAAAATAAGGAAAGTTTATCCAAAAACACAACATTGATCGACGACCCCTATTGACGTACCATCGATGGAACGACGGTCGTCGACTGCCTCCTTCAGTCCATACTTAAAAGAATTTTTCTTCATCAGCTTCGCATCTTCTCTGAATCAAATGAAGAACCTGTAGTACGGTCCGTCGACTCATCTACAGTCCATCGATTCTCTTTCGTCGTTCCATACTTAGAATTTTGAGAAATTAGATACATGAGCCTTCTCTAAACCAATCAATGGTTCACCAGTACGGTCCGCTGTTTAATCGATGGACCATTGTTTGAGCTTTTCCACACTTAGTCAGATTGGGTTCGTCGATCAATGCCGTGTTTTTGGACAAACTTCCTGATTTTAATTCCTTTTAATTTAGGACAATGTTTTCTATAAATAGGGGATCAAAACCTTGTTTTAGGGGTTAGGCACTATTAGTATAGTTCTAGTTCTGTTTGGAGATTGGTTTTTGCAAACTTTCGCAATTAATCAATTTCCCAATTTTGTTTGAAGTTTTATCTTTCAATTTCAAGTTGATTTTCTGGGTTTCTTCTTATTGATAAAGTAAGTTCATCATTTATTATCTAGAAACTATGAATTGTGTTCTTTATTGCATGGGTAACTAAATCCACAACTAGGGTTGTGAGAATCCTGGGTGATTAGCAAAGTAGACGTAGCAAATAAGCAATTTTCAAATAGATTCTTGCATGTATCAATAATTATTTCAATTATAAGTCCTTTTAACGAGTGCACGCGTTATAACTAGACTTGTTGCTACTTTCCAGACCAAGGAGGTAGTAATAGGAAAAGAATTATCAATATAGATTTAGTGGGATATTATCTAATAGGATAGTGTCGATTGGTGCGATGTAATAACTAACCCATACATCGATTATGATGCTTAATATGAGGTAAATGTAAGGGTTAGGATCTTATACACACGTAGTCGGACCAAGGTACGGGGTGAAATTCTTTAAATGTCATACCAAGTATTTAGAGATATATAACTTGCCACTTTACATGTAAAACACTAGGGAAGAATTGCTATTGCTAGGAATATGACATTGTGAACCTATGGGGAACACATATACCCTAATTAGTCTCACAACTTGATAAAAACTCAATCAGTACTTTTACTTACTTGCGTAACTTAGAATTGTTTAAGAAACTTGTTTCACAAATTCCCCCCTTTAATTAGTTGTTTTCGGAAAGAATTTGTTTAAATAGACATAATTGTACATTGAAGTTAAGTCTAAACCATTTTCCTCATGGGATGGACCCTAACCTACTAGTTGGGTTCTCTACTTGATACGACCACTTATACTTATTCAGGGAGGTGTAATTTGAGTGTATCAAATTTCAGCGTCGCTACTGGGGAATCTATATTTTAGATTAACTTTAGTTACATTATTGAATATTAGTCAATGATTTCCTGATTTTACGTTTTCTTTTTGTTTTTATTTCTTTCAAGTCTAGATTTAGTGTATGCCAAGTACATGGAGCCGAGGAAAATCACTCATTCCATTCGTCCTGAACTTAACCGTACATTGAGAAGGATGGAAAATTATCAGAACCCAGCCAATCTAGGTGATGGGGCAATCCGTCAACCTCCATTACCGGTTGAGGCACACAATCAAGTGAAATTTTATAACCAATTGGAGAATGCTTTGAGGAAGCATCCCCCAACACCAGGACCTCAGGATTAATATATGGGCAACGTGAACATCACAAACTCTGATGGACCTCTTGTCCTACCTTCTCTACCCCAAGGGCACACATTCATAGTGACGAGTAGCTTGATGTAGATGCTAATTGTGAGGATTTTGTTTGCAGGACTGCCATCACAGGACTTACATGATCACATAGCCAAAGCGAGGTATGTGTGCAATAGTGTGGGTAGGCAGACTTGGATATGAATGTAATTGAGCAACAAGTGTTTCCTTTATAACTGACAAGGAATACCGCGATATGGTTTATTAGAGCTACCCTACAACTCCATTCTTTGGTGGCTGGACTTGAACGAAATGAATACCAGTCAAAACCAAAGAAATTGGAGTTAGATATGAAGCATCGCGAGTCTCCACCCGCGGAACAATCTATTGAGGAGGCTCCAAAATTAGAGATTAAGGCTCTACCACCTCATCTGAGGTATGTGTTCTTGGGTAGAGATGCTACTTTGCCGGTAGTAATTGCAGCATATTTGATTAGGCAAGAAGTAGAGTGTTTAGTGGAGGTTTTGAATAGGCTCAAATGAGCCATTGGTTGGACTATTGCGGACATTATTGGGATTCCTCCCAGTATTTGTTCACACAGAATCCAAATCATGCCCCATCACAAACCAAGTATTGACCACGAAAGCGGGTTGAATACCTATGAAATAGGTATTGAAAAAGGAGATCATCAAGTGGTTGGATGCCGGAGTAATTTATCCTATTGCAGACAGTAGTTGGGTGTACCCTATTCAGTGCATGCCAAAAAATGGTAGGATGATAGTTGTGCCTAATGAGAGGAACGAGCTTGTTCCAATGCGTCCAGTGACCGGATTGAGAGTTTATATGGATTACCAGAAGTTTAATGCGTGTATTGAGAAGGACCATTTCCTTATGCCTTTTATGGATCAGATGTTAGACAGACTCGTAGGCAATGTGAGGTATTGTGTTCTTGATGGCTACTCAGGTTATAGCCAAATCTTTATTGCCCATGAGGATCAAGATAAAACCACTTTTACTTGCCCTTATGGGACATTCACATTCAAAAAGATGTCGTTTATGTAATATAATGCACCGGTCACCTTCCAATGATGTATGATGTCGATATTGTCCGATATGGTGGAGGACACTATTGATTTTCATCGATGATTTTTATGTGATTGGCGACTCTTTTGATCGGTGTTTCTGTCATTTGACGGAGGTACTCATAAGACGTGAAGATTGTAATTTGTTGCTTAATTGGGAAAATGTCATTTTATGGTGAAAGAAGGTATAGTGTTGGGCCATCGCATTTCGGATAAAGGGATAGACGTTGATCGGGCTAAAGTGGAAGTGATCGAGAGGCTTCCTCCACCCATCTCTGTAAAAGGTGTGAGAAGTTTTCTAGGCCATGCTGACTTTTACTAGAGGTTTATTAAGGGTTTTTCAAAAATTGCACATCCTTTGTGCAAATTACTCGAGAAGGAATGTAAGTTCTATTTCAATGAATCATGACTGAAAGCATTTGGTTAGTTGAAGGAGAAGTTGGTGTCCGCACCCATTACATTTCACCAGATTGGAGTGAGCCATTTGAGTTGATGTGTGATGCTAGTAGGGTTGTACTTTGTGTGGTATTGGGACAGACAAGAGATAAAATCTTTCACCCCATTTACTATGCAAGTAAGGCCCTGAATGAAGCGTAGAAGAACTACACAGTAACTATGTTTTCATTCGAAAAATTTCTCTCCTATTTTCATGGTACGAGGGTTATAGTGCATACAGACCAATCCGCTTTGAGGTACTTAATGGCAAAAAAGGATGCAAAGCCAAGGTCTATTAGATGGGTATTATTGCTGCAAGAGTTAGATTTTGAGATGAAAGATAGAAAGGGGACTGAGAATCAAGTGTGCGACCATTTATCTAGACTGGAGGATGAAACTATGCGGGAATTGGGTGAAAAGGCTAAAATTGATGATGCATTCCCAGATGAACATGTATTGTCTGCTTCTCAGGAATTGATCCCATGGTTCGCATACTTTGTGAACTATATGGAAAGTGACTTGGTTCCTTTGGACTTGACTTTCCACCAAGGAAAGATTTTCATGCATGATGTTAAAAAGTTCTTTTAGGATGAGCCTTACTTATACCGAATTTGTGCCAATGGGATTATTCGCTGTTGTGTACCAAAAGTTGAGATGTTGAGTTTTTTTTAGGCATGTCATTGTTCGCCTGTGGGTGGGCACCATAGTGGTATCCGGACTGTGCAAAAGATCTTGAAGTATGGGTACTATTGGCTAACCATTCACCAAGATGCTAACGAGTTCGCCAAATCATGTGATCGATGCCAAAAAGATGGAGGAATTTTGAAGAGGCAAGAGCTCCCTTGAAATCCTATTCTAGTGATTGAGTTATTAGATATATGGGGCATTGATTTTATGGGCCCTTTGTGAGTTCTCATGGGATGAAGTATATACTTGTGGAGGTTGACTACGTGTCAAAATGGGTGGAAGCTATAGCGCTTCCTAACAATGAAGGAAGGAGTGTCAATGCGTTCTTGAAAAGAATATCTTCTCCATATTTGGCACACTTAGAGCCATTATTAGTGATGGTGGCTCCCACTTTTGTAATAAGTTGTTCAAAGGTCTATTGGAGAAATATGGGGTTCTCCACAATGTGGCTACTCCTTACCATACACAGACTAGCGGGCAAGTTGAGGTGGCCAATCGAGAGATCAAGAAAATTCAGGCGAAAATGGTGAATGATAATAAAACTGATTGGTCAAGGAGGCTTGATGATTCTCTTTGGACCTACTGCACTGCATACAAGACTCACATAGGTATGTCTCTATACAACTTGTATATGGGAAGGCTTGTCACTTACCGGTCGAGCTAGAGCACAAGGTGATGTGGGCAATGAATAAATAGAAGTTGGATTGGACTGAAGTGGCAGAACAAAGACTAAATGGGTTGAATGAGCTTGATGAGTTTCGCCTTAAGGAGTATGAAAGTTCAGCCATCTACAAATAGAAGACGAAGAGGTATCACAACCAAAGAATTGAAAAGCGAGAATTTGCGTTTGGTGATTTGGTGCTTCTATTCAACTCTAGGCTATGTTTTTTTTTGGACAAACGCAAGTCAAAGTGGACAGGGCCATTCCTCATTAGTAAAGTGTTCTCACATGGAGCGGTTGAGTTGGAGAATAAAGAGGGCATAAAGTTTACAGTCAACGGGCAAAGGATTAAATTATACCTGGGGCATGCGGACAGTGTCCATGAAGTGGTTGAGGCCTACCACCTTGATGAAGTCTGAGTAATTGAGGAGCCTGGGTTGTTTAGTGATGTTAAATCAAGCGCTTCTTGGGAGGCAACCCAAGGTGTATCCCCTAGACAACGATAGGTTTTATTTTCTTTGTAGGAATAACCGTATTTTCTTTTTTCATTTTGTTTTTAGTCTTATTTCATTCTTGCTTGTGTACTAGTGTTGGATAGAGATTAGTGTAGGGTCCGTGCCTTAAAAGTGTCAAGAAAAACACAAAAAATGTCCTAATGGGTGTTACACGTGCAGAGACCAAAACAAAAATCTGCAAAAAATGGTCTGGTGCAGAGGTCTACGGACCCCATCGACGGGCCATCGTTCCATCAACAGAAAGTCAATGGTGCCCGTATATCCCAGGTATGTATCGTAAATTTTCTTAGTCTAGAAGTAATTGATGGTCTCATTCGATAGACCATTGATGGGATGTCTTAGGTCCAAACTGTCAGCGACCTGATCCGACCCAACATGTAATATTAAATGACATAACAGTTCACATTCATCCCCAACTTCAAAATATTTTAAAATTCCCTTACAAAACCATTTTCTTCCTTTATTTCTTTCCATTATCACAGACATCAACCTCCCATCTTCCATTCCACTCCCAAAATCAGAATTCGTCAAATTCCCCAAAACTCTCTCTTCCCAAAATTCTCTTTTCTCTCCGTTATTATTTGCCTGGTGATCAACTTCGGGCGCATAGACTACTCCTTGGAATTACGTAAATGCACACACTCACTCCACTACATCGAAATAGGTATTTCGATGTCTGTAACAAACTTTGAATTCTCGTTCATAGTTGCATTGAGAAATATGGGCGTAAGTCTTTACCGTGGGACTAAATTAACTTAAATCGCATGCTAAAACTTATGTAGTACGTCACTCGGAATGATAGAATGGTGTTGTGTCGCCTTGTAATTTGTATAAAATTGGGTATTTCTGTAGTTTTGGAAATTCTGACATAGGGTTTTGTACTGTGGCTGAATTCGAACAAAATATATTTGAAAACGAAACTCTAGGAATGAAGAATTTGTCTTTGGAGTGTTAAAATTTTATGTCTAAACTTGAGTGTATCAAAAGTTGTCCAAAAATTGGACTCTGCCAAATGACCTGAAGTCTATCTCAGCCAACAGTACAAGACCCAATCGACGTACCGTCGATTGATCGATAGGCCTCTATGGGGTCCATCGATTGAACCAAACTCAAAATATCAAAGTCTGAAACGACGGACGTGGACTACGGTCCATCGATCAATCCATGGGACATTCTGCACATCCGTTGTTTTGTTATGAGAAGTTTGATTTTTTTAAAATATAAATAATTCTAAGTGTCAGATGACGGACCCTATCGACGGACAGTCGATAGTGCCCATCGACCTAAATTTGCAGTGTAACAACCCAAAAATGACTATGCGAAGTAACGCCTAAACGTACCTAGAATGCCTAGATTAGACTGGATTTACACAGATTGATGCGCGTGGAAGGTTAGGTACAGCCATATATGCACCAGCCAAGACAATTAACTTGGTGAGTTAGTTGAGCTAGGCAAGGTTAGGTACAGCCATATAGGGCACCCGAATATTAGGATTTACCCGGATGAGTCTTAACCGGACTTGAAAGGGGCAATCTTAGGTTTGGAAGGTCTAGGGGTAAAATGGTATTTTCCAGGCTAAGGTTAGTATCATAATTACCCTAAATATTTAATTAAGTAATTAATTAATGAAATTAGTGGACGGTTTGGGTCGTGTCGACGCGGATTGACCCGTTCGCGAGTTAGGCTTCACCCAGGTTCGATCCTTGGTGGAAGCAATATTAAGTTGAATTAATTGGTATTTAATTATCTGATTTAAGTAAGGGCAGGTTAGTCATCTCACTTAATCCTTAGAAAATCATATTTTTGATTTAAATGACAAGGAGTCCTAGTTTCACTAAGTCTTCACCTAAAACGCCTACTCCTAAACTTACTCTCACGTTTCTCTACTCTCTTTCTCATGTTATTTATCAGTAAAAGAACAGAAAATAATAGTTCATCACTCTTGAAGAACTTGAACGCTAAAGCTCAAAAGAAAAACTAGTCTAAAAACGAAAAGAAAAAGCAAATTTCTCGACGGGTTGTGCTTGAGGTTTCGGTGGTGAGGCATTGATTTCGTGGGAGTTGGCAGTGCATTGGATCAGTTTTGAAACAGTGTTGAACGACAGAAAAAGTATGGGTTTCTTACTCTTGGTCCCTTTCCCAAGAGATCCCTAGGATTCAGTCGTATTCTAATCCGAAAACTAGGAATGTTTCCCCGTTGTATGTCACCGTCACTAGGTCCCTTCGATTGTTGATGGTTGGGTATGTTTCCTGGTGGAATTTAGGGATATAATTTGTTTTCGTGATGATTATGTTCATGTATGTATGTTCGGATTTATGTGGTTATTAATTATGGTTTCCGAAACTATGTGACAAGTGTGTGCGCAACGTGTATGCCGTGACTCTTGGTCACAGATTGGAGTGTGAAAATGGCATGTTAAATCCTTGTGTTTATATGCAATTACTTGTAGAAATCCTGATGTTCATAAGAGGTGTAATGTTGCTGAATTGAGTGAAAACTCTTGACAAAAATGTAACCACAAAAATACACAAAAATAACATACGAAATGTCCAATGAATTGTCATAAAATCTAACGTATAAATGATTGAGAAAATGGACAGGAAACATGACCAAATTTCCAGATTTCTGGAAATTTGCACTCGGCTAAGCCGTATGAAGGTTTTTGGGTTTCATTTTTTTTAAAAATGTGTGAGGTCATCAGTGATTGAATTCGAGACCTCACCATATGCAAGCTACTGAAAATTTAATAATAAATGTGAGGTTAGGGGGAATCGAACTCGGGTCTTAACCGAGTAAGAGAACCTAGAAAATTAATTAAAAAAAATGAGGTACATGGGATTCAAACCCATGTGTCCTTGGCCGAAATTAAGACCAGTCCATTGGAGAATAAAAACAAATAAAATGGTGTGTGTGGGGATCGAACCCACAACCTCTCGGATAGGTGAGGAAACTAAGAAAAATACAATGAGGTTGTGGGGGATCGATCCCACATCCTCTCGGTCAAAAACAGAAAAGTAAAGGAGAGAAAAGAAAGAAAAGAAATGTAGGCGTTGAGATTCGATCTCGGGTCCCCAAGCTGAAATTTTAAATCAAAATTTAATATAAGACTAAGTGTTGCTCAAGGTATTCGAAATCGGGTTCCCTTGCCCAATTCTGTATTGATGCATAAGTCTTACGTGAATAAATATTTATTAAAGCTTCCTATAGTAATCGAACTCGAGACCTTGGCATACTTACAAGATGCATAAGTCTTGTACCATATAATCTTGGGTAAGTATAAGTCACTTAGACGAATTATGAATGAGGCCTCATGGCTTGTAAGTATGGGTTCATAAGTCCAGCGTACGTTGAAAAGTATGTGAACCTAAGATATATATGATGAAATGATGTGACCCTAGGAGGGTTGAGTAAGAGTGTGAAACACACTAAAAAGCCAAGTGCATTGGCATATGTTGAAATGAACATTCACGTAATGGGGTGAGTAATTATGAAGAGCTAAAATGCTAAAGTTAATGAATGTGGTGACAACATGATAAGAGGCTAATATGACAGACGAGATCAAATCTCAAATGAGCCTAACAAGTGTTACCAAAAAAACCGTACTCACCTAAGAGTGTAAAACTAATAAAGAGACCAGTCTCCAAGAAACACTCTATTGAATGTATTGAGATCAATACACACTTAATACTAATGATGAGATGAAAAATCACCTAATGAGCAATGATGCTTTCATTCTAGAAGCGAGCTTCTATGAAGTGTGAGATGAATGTAATGGAACTTTATATGGAGCACCGATAGGCTAGATATGAGTCACGATTCCTTCTTTCGGGAAGGCAGAGATTCATGTAAATCTCATGAGATGAGACTGTCCGTTTAGGTGGGTATGAGTCTCCTTATATCTCCTAGTCTTTGAACCTATGTTTCCAACATAGGGTTCTAGTAGGGTTCATTTCCCTATACACGCTAGCATGTTTTGGTTTCACTTTGGCCGGTGATTCCACCTCTTTTCGGTGTGGGGTAGACACTGGATTTTATGAGCTCACATGATCAATGTCGGTTAAAGTTAAAGTTCCCAAAGAAAGAATGAGGTCCGCCTCATGTAATGCACACAATAAAATGGATGATACCAAAGGTGTTGGATAGGATAATCAAGAGGTGAACTAGACTCAAGTAATGACACTAGGTCATTCTTGGTCATTGCACAGTGAACCCGAAGAGAGTTCTAAGCAACATCCTAGGTATATAAATGAATGAAAAATGAAGTACGTGTGAATGAATGAAGGAGACTCAGTGTAGGCTAAAGAAGGCTCCCTAATTGAGGTTCCATATGTTGAACCCTCATTTGGGAAGTTCTAATGTTAAGTCCGTGATTCCAAGGTCTCACGGCATATGAACGAATGATATGTAATATATGTATGTGCTACATGAACTATGTTATGTGATGTGTGCAATATGAAAAGAATGATGATGCATGTTACTCTCATAGCATGACTTTCCTATTCTGATTTGGCAAGTCCAACTGACTTGGCTTTCCATAACTCATATTGTTAGGAGAGAGATCTTCTTAATCATGCATGTCCTTGGTGTGTACTTGCATACGCCCATACTTAGTACAAGTGTGTACGAATTCCATACAACCCTCTACTTTTAGATGTAGGTGCAAGTGGACGCTAGAGCTTACAAGACTACGTTGAAGCTATCCGAACGTGGAGCATTCATCCGGACTTGGTAGGCCCTCATTCTTTCGAGGATGCTTATCTTTAATATTCTAGCCTAGAAGTAGACATAAGCTAGTGGAGGGTTTTCCACTAGAGTTTCTTTCTTACTTATTTATAGACGTCGTATTGGTGCCATTTTGGAAACTTTATATTAATGCAGTTATGAACTATTTCCTTCATTTGAATATCTTATTATTAGATGGTTGTTGTGGACTGATGTGATATAATGCAAATCTTATACGCAAATATTGTTTCTTACTATGAAGTCTATGTATACTTCAAAGTAAATTAAAGTTTTAAATTTTCCGCTAAAATTAACCTATACGATGTAATGATGATGTATGTAAGCTTGTCTGCGACCTTCGAGAGGTCAACGACACCGGTTTCGGCTAGGATCTAGACCCTGGTCGTGACAAACGTGGTATCATAGCATTAGGTTTAATTCCAAGGATAATAAACTCACATCAACCACATCGGGTAGTTTCTAAGTTATGGTAGTGAAGTGCATCACTATGAATTAGAGACTGCATGATGCGTAGGAAAATTTCCCTTCTTCTGATCTTATCGTACCTTCGCTAATGTCTGATTTCTTGGTGTTATGAGCGTATCTAACAACAATTCTTATTTTTTAAGAAATGAACACAAGGGGGAACGCTCGTCGGGGAAGAGTAGGAGCAGCTGCTGGGGGCAACCACGTTCCACCCCAGGCTCCAGCTGCAGGAGTGGCCATGCCAGTTAACCCAGCTGGGTTGACTGATGCAGAGGTGTGGACCGCTTTGGCACAGATGGGTGACAAGCCATCACTGTGCAGGCTCAGGCTATGACGGCCCAGGCCAAAAGACAGAAGGTTCAGTGGGAGAACCCACCATCCTACAACATGGCGAACAGGTTGCGGGATTTTACTAGGATGAATCCTCCAATCTTTACAGGATCTAAGACTGCAGAGGATCCTCAGGAATTTGTGGAGGAGGACCTGAAGATTCTGGTGGCGATGGGGGCCACGGAGATTGAGAAAGCTGAGCTGGTACGATTGGTGCAAGATGTGGCAGGATAGCAGGGCATTGAGCGGAGGTCCGATCACATGGGAGCTGTTTAAGACAGCCTTTCTGGAGAGGTTCTTCCCCAGAGAGATGAAAGAGTCTAAGGTTGAGGAGTTCATCAACCTTAAGCAGGACTCAATGACTGTCAGGGAGTATTCCCTGAAATTCATAAAATTGTCCAGGTATGCCACTTCCCTTGTGTCGAACAGCAGGGACGAGATGAGCAGGTTCCTTATAGGAATCTTAGAGGACTTGGAGGAGGAGTGTCGGGCTGCGATGCTCCATGACAACATGGACTTGTCCAGGCTGATGGTGCATGTCCAGTAGGTTGAGGACAGCAGGAAGAAGGGGAGAGTCCGTGAGGTCAGGAGGCCTAAAACTTCTGACCAGGCAGGTCCCAGCAGTGGTGGTGGCAGGAGCACTTTCCGAGTTCGTGATCAGCCCAGATATAAGAAGGGGCATCAGAGTTCAGGGAACTATAACTCTCAGAGGAGTGCAGCACCCATAAGAGGTAGACCCGAGCCCAAGAAGGGCAATGGAGGTGATTTGAAGCGTCCCAGAAAGGAATGTGGCAAGTGTGGCCGTATTCACAGTAGAGAGTGTAGACTAGGCATAAATGCCTGCTTCGGTTGCGGAAAGAGCGGACACATGGTCAGGGACTCTCCACATAATAGGGTTCAGGCTGGAGGTAATTCTCAGCCTAGGCCTAATCCCCAGAATGCAACTGCAGCCGAGCCTCCTAAGAGGAACAAACTCTACGCCTTGAAGGGCAGAGCGGAGCAGGAGAAGTCTGTTGATGTGGTCACAGGTATGCTGCAAGTCTTCTCAACCTCTGTTTATGCTTTACTTGATGCAGGGTCTACGCTTTCTTTTGTGACTCCCTTGCTTGCTCTTACTTTTGAAACACTACCTGAGGTTTTGCATGATCCTATCGTAGTTAGTACTCCCTTAGGAGAAAATGTAAGAGCTGATAGGTTTCATAAAGAGTGCCCAATAGTAGTATGTGGTAAGACTATATGTGCAGACCTTGTTGAGTTACCTATGAATGACTTCGATATTATACTTGGTATGGACTGGCTCCATAAATGTTATGTCTTCATGGATTGCCGTAGTAGGGTTGTGAGATTCCGTTTCCCTAATGAAGTAGAGCTGGTCTGGGAGGGGTACAATTCGAGTCGTTCAAGTCCCTTGATTTCGATCCTAAAAGCTAATAAAATGATGTCCAAGAGATTGTTATGCCATCTTGTGAGTGTCAATGATCTAGATCATGACATTCCTTCCATAGACTCTGTGCCTGTAGTGAGTGAGTTCCAAGATATTTTCCCCGATAATTTGCCTGAAGTCCCTCCCCCTCGAGAGATTGATATTGGTATGGACCTAGATCCCGATACCAAACCAATTTCAATTCCTCCCTATAGAATGGCTCCAGCTTAACTCAGAGACTTGAAGCTGCAGTTAAAATATCTCACTGATAAGGGTTTCATCCTGCCGAGCATATTCCCTTGGGGCGCTCCAGTTCTGTTTGTGAAAAAGAAAGATGGAACCCTTAGGATGTGTACCGATTATCGACAGCTCAACAAAGTCACTATAAATAACAAGTATCCACTTCCCAGAATAGATGACTTATTCGATCAGCTCCAAGGGTCTAGTTTCTTCTCGAAGATTGATCTTTGTTTTGGGTATCATCAGCTTAGGGTTAGGGATGAAGATATCCCAAAGACAGCCTTTCGTACCCGTTATGGTCATTATGAGTTCCTAGTCATTTCATTTGGTCTCACTGATGCACCAGCTGCATTAATGGACCTCATTAACCGAGTCTTCCACGAATACCTTGATTCTTTCTTCATAGTATTCATTGATGACATCCTCATCTACTCTAAGACCAAGGAAGTGCATGAACTTCATTTGAGACTAACCTTGCAGGTACTTAGACAACATCAGTTGTATGCTAAACTCAGCAAGTGTGAATTCTGGCTTAGAATAGTGACCTTCCTGGGTCATGTTCTGTCTGATCAGGGTATGGAGGTGGACCCCAGGAAGACTGAGGTTGTTAAGAACTGGCCAAGACCTCTTACTCCCACCGATATCCGTAGCTTTCTGGGATTGGCTGGTTACTACCGTAGGTTCGTAGAGGTTTTTTCTTCCATTGCTGCCCCACTGACAGCTTTGACTAAGTAGAAAGACAAGTTCGAATGGGCGGAGACTTGTGAAAAGAGTTTCCAGGAGCTCAAGGACAGACTCACTTCATCCCCAGTGCTTATGTTGCCTAAATGTGGCGAGATTTACACTATTTATTGTGATGCATCTAGGGTTTGTTTGGTTTGTGTTCTTATGCAGGGTGGTAAGGTGATAGACTATGCGTCTAGACAGCTCAAGGTTCATGAGAAGAATTATCCCACTCATGACCTGGAGTTGGCAGCTGTGGTGTTTGCATTGAAGATGTGGAGACATTACTTGTACGGGGTGCATGTGGATGTGTTCAAAGACCACAAGAGTCTCCCGTATGTTTTCACGCAGAGAGAGTTGAATCTATGTCAGCGGAGATGGTTGGAGCTGTTGAAGGACTATGACTTGAGTGTGCACTACCATCCAGGGAAGGCAAATGTTGTAGCTAATGCTTTGAGCAGGTTGAGCATGGGGAGTACAGCCCACGTTGATGATGGAAGAAGAAGTTAGTGAAGGATGTACACAGACTGGCCAGACTGGGTATGCGGTTGATTGACTCTACTAGCGGGGGTGTTTTAGTTCATTCTAGTTCTGAATCATCGTTGGTAGTTGAAGTCAAGAAGGGTCAGCATCTTGATCCTATGTTGATGGAGTTGAAGGACTCAGTGCTGATAAAGATGAATGACTCCTTTGCTTTTGGAGGTGACGTCATACTTAGGTACCAGGACAGGCTGTGTGTACCAGAAGTGGATGATTTGCGAACCAAGATTGTTGCAGAGGCCCATGGTTCCAGGTATTCGATACATCCAGGTTCCACCAAGATGTATCATGACCTCAAGCAGATCTATTGGTGGGATGGCATGAAGAAGGACATTGCTGAGTATGTGGCCAAGTGTCCTAATTGTTAGAAGATTAAGGCAGAGCACCTTAATCCTGGTGGTCTCACTCAGATGATTGAGGTTCCGACTTGCAAGTGGGAGGCTATTAACATGGACTTCATGGTTGGTCTTCCGAGGACTAGGAGACAGCATGACTCCATATGGGTTATTGTGGACAGGATGACTAAGTCTGCCCACTTTATCCCTGTGAAGTCTACTTACAGGGCCGAGGATTATGTGAGACTCTACATTGATGAGATTGTGAGGTGGCATGGTATTCCTTTGTCTATCATTTCGGATAGAGGAGCTAAGTTCACTTCGCATTTCTGGAGATCCTTCTAGAAGAGCTTAGGCACGCAGGTAAAGCTCAGTACTTCCTTCCATCCTCAGACAGATGGGCAGGCAGAGCGCACCATTGCGACATTAGAGGACATGTTGAGAGCGTGTGTGATTGACTTCAGGGGTAGTTGGGAAGACCATCTGCCATTGATAGAGTTCTCGTATAATAACAGCTATCACTCCAGCATTGGGATGGCGCCGTTTGAGGAACTGTATGGTAGGAGGTCTGGGTCTCCAGTTGGGTGGTTCGAGGTTGGAGAGTCATCCATTTTGCATCCAGAGATCAATTTGAGACCTTAGAGAAGTTCAGGGTGATTAGGGACAGGTTGGCTACTGCTTCCAGTCGGCAGAAGTCTTATGCAGATAACAGGAAGCGGCCCTTAGAGTTTGATGTTGGTGACCAGGTCTACTTGAAGATATCACCCATGAAGGGGGTGATGAGGTTTGGCAGGAAGGGGAAGTTGAGTCCAAGGTACGTTGGGCCATACGAGATTCTACAGCGTGTGGGTGAGGTGGCCTATGAGTTGGCATTGCCTGCGGAGCTAGCTTTTGTTCATCTAGTATTTCATGTATCTATGTTAAAGAAGTGCCTTGGTGATCCAGCATCGATTCTTCCTGTTGAAGGTTTGGTGGTTGATGAATACTTGTCCTATGAGGAGGTTCCTGTTGAGATTTTAGACCGGCAGGTGAAGCGGCTGAGAAACAAGGAGGTTGCCACAGTCAAGGTATTGTGGAGGAACCATCTTGTTGAGGGTGGTACGTGGGAGGCCGAGGCCGATATGAGATCCCACTATCCTCATCTTTTCAGCTCTTGAGGTTAGACTTCCTACTCTTAAGTCTAAGCTTCCTTATCTTCTCTATTCTTTGTTGATATTGCTTGACTGTGTAAAGTGCTTATGTTATGATATGAATGGCATTTTGCTAGATAATTAGAAGTGTCATTCGGGGATGAATGTTCCTAAGGAAGGGATAATGTAACAACCCGAAAATGACTATGCGAAGTAATGCCTAAACGTACCTAGAATGCCTAGATTAGACCGAGTTCACACGGATTGATGCGCGTGGAACCAGACCTCTGACCTATGCACCAGCCAAGCCAACCAACTTGGTGAGTTAGTTGAAAGGGGTAATCTTAGGTTTGGAAGGTATAGGGGTAAAATGGTCTTTTCTAGGCTAAGGGTAGTATTGTAATTGCACTAATTATTTAATTAAGTAATTAACTAATGAAATTAGTGGACGGTTTGGGTCGGGTCGACCCAGATTGACCCGTTTCGCTAGTTAGGCTTCGCCCGGGTTTGATCCTTGGTGGAAGCAATATTAAGTTGAATTAATTTGTATTTAATTATCTGATTTAAGTAAGGGAAGGTTAGTCATCTCACTTAAGCCTTAGAAAATCATATTTTTAATTTAAATGACAAGGAGTCCTAGTTTGACTAAGTCTTCACCTAAAACTCCTACTCCTAAACTTACTCTCACGTTTCTCCACTCTCTCACGTTTCTCCACTCTCCTTCTCACGTTATTTTATCAGTAAAAGAACAAAAAATAATAGTTCATCACTCTTGAAGAACTTGAACGCTAAAGCTCAAAAGAAAAACTAGTCTAAAAATGAAAACCAAAAGCAAATTTCTCGACGAGTTGTGCTTGAGGTTTCGGTGGTGAGGCATTGATTTCGTGGGAGTTGGCAGTGCATTGGATCAGTTTTGAAACAGTGTTTAATGACAAAAAAAGTATGGGTTTCTTACTCTTGGTCCCTTTCCTAAGACAGCCCTAGGATTCAGTCGTATTCTAATCCAAAAACTAGGAATGTTTCCCCGTTGTATGTCCCTGTCACTAGCTCCCATCGATTGTTGTAGGTTGGGTATGTTTGCTGGTGGAATTTAGAGATATAATGTGTTTTCGTGATGATTATGTTCATGTATGTATGTTCGGATTTATGTGGTTATTAATTATGGTTTCCAAAACTATGTGACAAGTATGTGTGCAACGTGTATGCCGTGACTTTTGGTCACGGATTGGAGTGTGAATATGGCATGTTAAATCCTTGTGTTTTATTTGCAATTACTTGTAGAAATCGTGATGTTCATAAGAGGTGTGATGTTGCTGAATTGAGTGAAAACTCTTGACAAAAATGTAACCACAAAAATGCACAAAAATAACTTACAAAATGTCCAATGAATGTCCTAAAATCTAACATATAAATGATTGGGAAAATGGACTTGAAACATGACTAAATTTCCAGATTTCTGGAAATTTGGTCTTGACTAAGCCGATTGAAGGTTATTGGGTTTCACTTTTTTTTTAAAAATGTGTGAGGTCATCAGGGATTGAATCCGAGACCTTACCATATGCAAGCTACTGAAAATTTAATAATAAATGTGAGGTTAGGGGGAATCGAATTCGGGTCTTAGCCGAGTAAGAGAACCTAGAAAATTAATTAGAATAAATGAGGTACATGGGATTCGAACCCGTGTGTCCTTGGCAAAATTAAGACATGTCCATGCGAGAATAAAAATAAATAAAATGGGGTGTGTGGGACCAAACCCACAACCTCTCGGATAAGTGAGGAAACTAGGAGAACCGATTAAAGAAAAGTACAATGAGGTTGTGGGGGATCGATCCCACATCATCTCGGTCAAAAATAGAAAAGTCAAGCAGACAAAAGAAAGAAAAGAAATGTAGGCGTTGGGATTCGATCTCCGGTCCCCAAGCTGAAATATTAAATCAAAAGTTAATATGAGACTAAGTGTTTCTCAAGGGATTCGAAATCGGGTTCCCTTACCCAATTCCCTATTGATGCATAAGTCTTACGTGAATAAATATTTAATGAAAGCTGCCTATAGGAATCGAACTCGAGACCTTGGCATACTTACAAGATGCATAAGTCTTGTACCATATAATTTTGGGTAAGTATAAGTCACTTAGACGAATTATGAACGAGGCCTCATGGCTTGCATATGGGTTCATAAGTCCAGCGTACGTTTAAAAGTAAGTGAACCTAAGATATATATGATGAAATGATGTGACCCAAGGTGGGTTAAGTAAGAGTGTAAAACACACTAAAAAGCCAAGTGCATTGGCATATGATGAAATGAACATTCACATAATGGGTTGAGTAATTATGAAGAGCTAAAATGCTAAAGTTAATGAATGTGGTGACAACATGATAAGAGGCTAATCTTATAGACGAGATCAAATCTCAAATAAACCTAATGAGTGTTACCAAAAAAAACCGTACTCACCTATGAGAGTGTAAAATTAATAAAGAGATCAGTCTCCAAGAAACACTTTAATGAAAGTATTGAGATTAATACACATTTAATACTAATGATGAGATGAAAAACCATCTAATGAGCAATGATGCCCTCATGCTAGAAGACAGCATCTATGATGTGTGAGATGAATGTAATGGAACTTTATACGGAGCACCGAAAGGCTAGCTATGAGTCGCGATTCCTTCTTTAGGGCAGGCAGAGGTTCGTGTAAATCTCATGAGATGAGACTGTTCGTTTAGGCGGGTATGGGTCTCTTTATATCTCCTAGTCTTTGAACCTATGTTGCCAACATAGGGTTCTAGCAGGATTCATTTCCCTATTGTGACATGCAAAACTGAACTGTGTTGTTATTTCTTATATTTTCTTAGTTCTGTATGTTTTGAGTGTGCCGTAAGGCTCAGTTGAGATTAACAACTTCTCTACAGGTACAAATGGCTCCAAAAAAGGATGTCGTCTACATCTAACGGGGCAAATCCAAGTCGGTTGCCCCATCTCGTCGAATGATTGTAGAGTTCGACAATGAACAAGATCCAGCATACGTTCTTTCGAGTACTACTACCTCAACACCAACTGCACAAGCCACTAGGGGTACCCCTCGGAAGGTGGTTCCCGACGTAGTCACTGCCTCCTAGTCTGATGAGGAGTGTACAAAGATCGGCTTACCTTCCGGGGCTGCCTCTAGCTGTGAAGGGGCACATACTTTGAATCTGTGTCCGTATCAGGGTCGGCCCTATCTTCTGGGTCAAATGTTGTTACTACCTTGGGTTCTGTCTCTCAAGGAACCACTCGGTCGAGGGGACCATGACCACCAAACCTCGTCTGAGGAGGCTACCATCTCAGAGTCTGCCTTTGCACCCCGAGCAGATGTCCCCACACCTGTTATTGAGAAACCTAACCATTGGTGCGTCAATGGACAATATCAAGCATACATGGACGCCAGACTATTGAATGAGAAGGGGTGATGACACGGTTGGTGAGAGTAGAGCGTCGAGTTCTTACACGGAGTTTTCACACTGTCCCCGAGGTGCACAAATTGATCAACTGGCGCAAGTTAGAATGGATGGTTCGGAGCTTGGGATCCTATAGTGAGGAGATTGTCAAAGATTTCTATGTCTCTTACATAGTTACTCTCCGGTGTTCTATCGACAGGCGAGAAAAACCTTCCAAACAGTACCCACTCACTTCTATACTTTTCCGGCGATGCCGGGTTGATATCTCTAAGGCCACCATCCGTCGGTTCCTATACTGCCCCACCACTGAGTCACAATGACCCCGAACTACTGCAGAATTCGACTACCGGTGGGAGACTATCAAAACTGGCGCATTTAAGAGGACCGCGGAGCAGCGAGAGACAATAAAGAAATGGATGGCCCAACATATAGCGACTGATGGTGAGAGGGCAGACTGGGTGTTAGACCCATGAGGGTTAACTAAGAAGAACACCCTCAGCTTTGCAGCCAAGTTATTCTGGTTGGTGGTCCAACTACGACTATCACCGACAAATGCTGATAAATTCCTTATCCGGGATAGGGCGGTGTTGGTAGCAGCCTTGGTGGCAGGGTTTTAGATTGACTTTGCTAAGGTGTTGATCACGGTGATCCATGAGAGGTCTTTCAAGACCTCTACTACTTACCCCTTTGCTTGTCTTATCTTTCACTTGTGCAGGGATGCCGGAGTGCATTTTTGGCACTGTGACATACTCTGTTGTCCGGTGGGGACTGTGGATATAGGCCTCATCCTTGATGAGGCCAATGTAGCGGCGCCATAGAGAGGGCCTAGGGCTGAGATGCATCCGTTGAGTGAGAACTTGGCGGAAACTGTGGTGTTATCTCAAAGGGCTAACCCTGATTACATCTGGGTCACTATTCAGGCACCCAGCTCATCCCAATCCACCCCCATATGCAGCACTGGTCCCTCTAGTGCGGGTCAAGAAGTTAGTGGCCCAAATGCCACCTTGATCCACCATATGCAGCCTTGGATTCAAAAACCATCGCCGAGGCTGATGACAGAATAGAGAAGAGGGTGGCCCAGCAGACTGAGCATAAAATTCAGGCGGTTCACCAGCTCCTTGACACCATCGAGCAGAGGGTACTTGCATGAACATCCCCTAGCATATATCTCACTAATCTTCAGGCTGCGGTTACTAGTTTTCAGGTTGATGTAGACGCTATCTTGGAGAGGAGGGGGACTGAGCCAGAGAGTGTGCCCATCGAGATAGCAGAGCACACAATGCATGACGCCTTGTTCAAAGTCCCTGCTGTGCCACATCCTGAGCATCGAGGTCGTGCCAAGAGACACCGTTCCATCCACACTACTGAGGCAGGTGGTGATGCCTGTGCAAAAAGGAGAGAGAGGACAAATCTCGAGGCTGCTAGGAGAGCCTCTTTGGTTGATGAGGAGGCCCGCCAGATTAGGGCATAAGATATGGCTGGTGGGGCGTCTAGTTCCATATCGATGACCGGTGAGAGGAGCACCACTGATGGTGCAATGATTGATATGTGCACCACTAAGTGTCACCCAAGTACTGATATTGGGTGTTCCAGGAAACTGAACCCGCCCACTTGTTGAGAGATCGTCGGCGCTATGCGCCTTAGGCTTGTTTCACCTACCACCATGTACTTTATGTATTCGAGACAATGACATGCTTTTTTTGATGGGGTTGTGTTAAATGGAAAGTGAGTGTTAGGGTGAAGTCTGAGTAGCCCAACTCATGGTCCTCTCTTGGGGTTTTCTTACCTGTGTTCTTTTTCCCCAAGAGAGTGATTTATTTTATGTGGAACCGGCATCTTATTATTTGTACAAAGTATAAAATCATCAAAAGAATGAAGCATGATGGCAGAAAATAAATGATATCCCTTCCTAGATAGTGCTTGCATTAATAGGTGAAAATGTGTTGAATGTGTTGGCTCTAAGCATGACATAGATAGGGACCCACTTCATGACCCTCATCTAATACCGAAACTGGGAAATCTAAAATTCTTATAGTGTAATGAGGTGTCAAGATAGTGTGAGGAGTTTGGAGTGTTCAATAGTTGGTACCTAGCTAGAACCTGCCTAGTTAGTCTTGCGGGAATCTATGTTAGTAGACTAGTAAAGGATCATAGGCCCTTGTTCAAATTAGCAAACATCTAGCCTAAAATGAAGTTAACCAAACGAAAGTTTTATCCCTTTTGATGCAAATCTATTGAGCCTATAATAGATCTATTTTTTTATCACCAACTCACCTTCCCAAGTTAAACGTTTTGGCCCCGGTCCCTCCTTGGACATGTGCACCTCGATTTAGGCCAAAAGCCTAAGTTGAGGGTGACTAATGCAGAAAATGACCTAGTGTTGGCCTTGACCCGACTTCGGTTATTCTGTACCTCAACTCATGGAAAATCCATGAGTCGAGGGTAGCTATTATGAGTGAGGACCCGAAAATGGGTATGAAAATAACTGAATGGTTAAAAGAAAAGAGAAAGTGAGAGAAAGATGTGGCTCGGTGAAATTATCATTTGAATGAAAAGGAAAAGAAAATTAAAAAAAAAGTGTTTGAAAAGAAAAAATAGAAAAAATAATAATAGTCATATCCAAAAAAGAGAGCAAGGAAAAGATGAAAAGAGAAGAAAGATAGGGCGTAAAAGACAATGAAAAGAGGTAGGAAGATCAGCGGTAATGTCAAAGAGGGCAAAAATTCACTAAAATGTACTCATATGTACCATACCTGACCCTGAGCCTATGTTACAAGCCAAGAAAGTCCTACCGTTGTCCTAGAGTCTAATGTGGTGAACCTAATGAGTGAAAATAAGGGCAAGCCTATGACGACGAGTACTAACTATGTTTGAACTTGTTCTAGAGCGTGAGTGCTGAACAAATATTCTTATACCAAAAAATAAAATCACTGTGCAAACAATGAGGTTTTCCTTTTATGTGAGGTCACTAGTTGCGGTGTTGGAAAGTTGGTACCTTTGTGAGAGGCAAAACAGTAGAGGTTTCTGTCCATGGTGAGTTTATGTCATCATGTAATCCACATGAGTTAGCTTGTTGAACCTGAGAGCGTAATCCTGCACTAAATCAAAGAAAGAGTCGGGATTGATAGCCATGTGATTGCGAAAGCTTAAAAGAGTATACTTTTGTACAAGTGTTGTCTTCAGTTATAGCGGATCGCTTGAGGACAACAATGAATTTAAGTTTAGGGTGTTGATGTACTGTGGTTTCACGGTGCTTTCAATTCATTTCTCTTAAGAGTTGTGTGTGTCTAGAGCCTTTTTGTAGTAGTTTTAACATGTTTTTGTGTTTATTTTGCAGGAAAGATGTCCAGATTGAAAACGCACAGGGAAGCTGGAAAAAAGTGTCGAAGATGACGTACGAAGTCCATCAACGGCCCATCGTTCAATCGACGGTCCGTAGGTGGTAACCGTTGATGTGCAGTTCAGGGAGAGGGAGAAGATTAGGAAAATCTTACTAAGTGTGGAGACACGATCTCAATCGACAGTCTGTTGATGAAACGACGGACCGTACTGGTGAACCGTCGATTGGTTCAGAGAAGGCTCCAGTACTTGATTTTATTAAGATTCTAAGTATGGAACGACGGAAGAGCATCGACGGACCGTCAATGAGTCAACGGACCGTACTGTAGGTCCGTCGTTTGATTAAGAGAATATGTGAAGCTGATGAAGAAAAACTATTGTAAGTCTGGACTGAAAGAGGCATTCGAAGGACCATCGCTACATCGCTTGTCCGTCAGTAGGGGTCGTCGATCAATGCCGCTTTTTTGGACAAACTTTCCTTATTTTATTCCTCTTAATTTTGGACAATATTTTATATAAATAGGGGATTAAAACCACATTTTTGGGGTTAGAAACTATTAGTATTGTTCTTGTTTTGTTTAGAGATTGGTTTTTGAAACCTTTAGCAATTAATCAATTTCCGGATTTGGTCTGAAGTTTTATCTTACAATTTCAAGTTGATTTTCTGGGTTTCTTCTTATTGATAAAGTAAGTTCATGATTTCTTATCTACAAACTATGAATGGTTATCTTGCTTCCATTGGTTACTAAATCCACAAGTAGGGTTGTGGGAACCATGGGTGATTAACTAAGTACACCTAGCAAATAAGCAATTCTCAAATAAGTTCTTGCATGTATTGATAATTCTTTCATTTATAAGTCTTTTTAACAAGTGCAAGCGTTAGAACTAGCCTTGTTGATACTTGTCAAACCAAGGAGGTAGTAATAGGAAAAGAATTATCAACATAGATTTAGTGCGATACTATCTAATAGGTTAGTGTCGATCGGTGTGTAGTAATAACTAAGCTATACATTGATTATACTGCTTAATATGAGGTAAAGCTAAGGGTTAGTATCTTATACACACATAGCCGGACCAAGGTACGGGGTGAAATTATCTAAATGCCGGACCAAGGATTTACAGATAGATAACTTGCCACTTTACATGCAAAACACTAGGGAACAATTGCTATTGCTAGGAATATGACGTTATGAACCTATGGGGACCACATATACCCTTGTTAGTCTCAGAACTTTATAAAAACTCAATCTTTACTTTTGCTTACTTGCGTAACTTAGAATTGTTTAAGAAAACTTGTTTCACAAAACTCCCCCTTTAATTACTCTTTTTCGGGAAGACTTCGACTAAATTGACATAATTGTACATTAAAGTTAAGTCTAAACCATTTTTCTCGTGTTATCGACCCCAACCTACTAGTTGGGTTCTCGACTCGATACGTCTGCTTATACTTTTCACAGAGGTGTAATTTGAGCATATCATACTATCACGACTGGGGAGCACCGCCTAGAAGTAACATGGCGTACTTGACCTCTCGATGGTCTTATACAAGACATAGTCATCATTCATCGCATTGTCATAGGTAAATTTAGCAGAAAATTTAAAACTTTCATAGCACATCATATGCTAGAACATCACTTCCAATATATAGGATTCAATAGTTATAGGAAATTCAACATAATTGAAACATAATTCAACCAACATAAAATCAACATCACAAGACCCACATGATAGGCCAATTTGATAAATTAGGAGGATCATGCGTTCATCATGGAATTGGATTCAAATTCATCCTAAAATAGTAGATAATCATTAATTTTTTCATAAATATGCTTTTGAAATCAATTTGAGAAAGAACCCATGGATAGATTGGAAATTGGGAATTTTGGTCTTTGAATTATATTTTTAAAATCCTTGATTGACTCTTTAGATAATTGGATAAATAAGGATGAAGGATCACCATACCTTTCTACATTAGAAGCCCACAATAAATTGAAGAAGAAACCATGAAAATCCAGCCCCTAGCTTGAACTTGAGTTTTCCATCCAATAGAGGTTTGAGAGAATTTGGAGAAGAAGAGAGTTTTTGGGATTTTGATTTTCTTATTGGGTTTGGGGGTTTTGACTTAGGAAAGGGGTTAAATAAGTCTTCAAAAAATTTTATAACCGTCTCCCAATATTACAAAAATAACCCCACACATATTTGGACTTTAAGACATGTCAAACTCAACTTTCATTTTTGAAGTCTTCATCGGGGAACAAGTCCGCGTCGCGGAGCTGTTCCCGCAATATTCTTTTGAAAATAACTTCCAGGGAAGTTGAGTCTGCGTTGTGTCTGCAACGCGGACCAAATATTTGACCTATGGAGGATGAAGTACGCGACACAGACCTATTTCACCAAGAAACAAAAGCTGCTAGCGTGGCCAGCTTGTTGGCCCAAGGTTGGTTTGTCCTTGGGCTGTTTTTCCCAGACGTTTCAACCTCAAATACTCTCGATACATGTTGGGAACCTCTCCTATAAATTTTAGCAGAAAAAACACATAAAACATAAAAAGGCACACTAGTACACACACGCATGTTTCAAGGGCTAACTTTTGAACGTCTCGGACGTTCTTGGACGTTTGACATCCAAATCACTTCAAATAAAGTATGCACACATTAAAACAGTTAATAAACATATTTTAAACCTTTTTATTAAGATGTGAGTCTCTAGGAACCATAATTCATTTTTAGGGACCTTACATATGTATCGGGACTATGTATTCCGAAAGAGTAAATATTTTCACATTTAAACAAAAAAGGAAACTGAGATTTCCAAAAGAGCTTTTAAGAGAAGTTTTTAGTAACTATATCAAACCAAAGAAAGAGTTTGTGTTTTACAAATATATGAGCTAAAATATATTTTTGGAGTAATATTGAGCACCAATATCGGGGAGATTTGAGATAACTCACAACCCACATAATCCATGTAGCAATTAAGGGTAGAAAAGGGTCATACTCTTTAGTTGATTCCTTAGTGATTTTAAGCACATACTAGTGTATCCACTTAGTCAGTTAGGTTCTATACCCCCACCAAGGTATCGAACGATCCTTGGCAGTGTGAGGTAAATGATATATCATCACTATAGCTCTAAAGTGATGGTTGTCGGTTCGACAAACTCCTACAACAGTATGTTGTATTTTGATATACATCAGAATTATTTGTATTACAAATACAAAGAGAGTTCATACTGTATCTTTGTATACATACATAGTTATTATCTTATTTTTAAATACACATAGTTGAAAACCATATTTTAAAAGCTTTTCTTTATACTGCATTTATTTACACTTCTTTATAATGAAATCATTGAGTTGAGTTGAGTTGAGCAAGGTAATTTCTTCTATTCCTTTCAAGATTATGTCATGTTTAGCATTCCAACTGGCATACTCGTGCATTCAATGTACTGATGCAGTTGGCTTGCATTGTCTTATGATGCAAACATAGGTAACCAGGATCAACATCCAATGCATCGTTGATTCTAGTTCATCTCCAAAGTTTGTTGGTGATCTTCCTTGCTATTGACTTATGTTCAGTTTTGTTTGCCACTTTGGCTAAGTTAAATGCTTATTTCTAAAACATTATGAGTTATCTTGCATTTAAGTAATTCTCTTAATGTTTAAAGTCTTCTGCTGAGTAAGTAAGCAAATCCAAGGTTCACTTGGGGCCAACAATGTTTTTCGAGTGCTACCCACATCCAGGGTGTAGGCTCAGGGAGTGACACTTGTATACAAATTTGGCCACCAACACTTATAGTGTCACACAAGTTCGCAAAGTTGAATTTTAAATAAAAGAATATAACTTGATTTTCTTCTTTTTTTCCCAACCTTCAACTTAGAAGTAATTGGTAATTTAAAAATTTACACCTTTTTTTCCTTTGCTCGAATTTGTTACAGATATTCTTAAAATCTAAAGATTTTTTGCTTCCTTTTGAGTGCTAGTAACTTCCATTTAGATATGATTTCCTTCTTCCAATTGGTAAAAGATGATATGCTTTCCTTCTTCCAATTCTACCAAAGGTTTCCTAGTACAAGAAATGAAAGTTGTTCAAATAAACTTCTATATAACAATCTCTCATATATACAAAATCATTGGAAAAAAATAATTCTCCTAATTAAATCAATGTAGAACTACATTTTTTTTTTGTTCTTTTCTCAATTTCGTGTAGTCTCGCCAAAGTTCTCGTTTCTTTGTATAAAACAATTCAAAGGACGAGCGACTTGACTCTGGAGACTTATACTACTATGACATATCAAAAAATCAACATGAAAAACGTTTTGTAATGACGAGAATTAATTTTAGAAGTCAAATTTGGAAGTTATTCTCATAATTTTGTGCAATCTTCCCAAAGCATTCTTTTCTCGGTGTAGGAACATTCGAACAATAAGCCATTTGATATTGTAAAAACTTTGCTTCTGGTACTACGACATACCCAAAAATCTCACCGTCCGTATTGACAGGAATCAAATTTTGAAGTTGGACAATTCTTCTCACATCTATGTGCAATCTCGCAAAACCATCCTTTTCTTAGTGTAGGGGATTTCAAATGACAAGGGGGTTATTTTTCAAGAAACTAGACTCGTAGTACTGTGCAATTTCCAGAAATAAAATTCAAACTCTTCATGAATTGACAGGAATGATTTTGAAGCTGGTCATCAAATTTTGCGTTTTTCTTCATTGATTTGTATCTTTTAGATTTTTCTTGTATCCCTTTCTTGCAGGTAATGGTTGTGGTTTCATCTTTTCTATGAATTGTGATACGCTCAATTTACACTTCCCTAAAGAAGTATAAGCGGTCGTAATCAAGTAGAGAAACCAACTAGTAAATAAAAGGGGTTTTTGTGAAACAAGTTCCTTAATCAGTGTAAGTTAACAAGTAAACTAAAGTAGATTTTGAGTTTTTATCAAGTTGAGAGAATAACTAGGGTATATGTGCTCCCCACATGTTCATAACGCTGTATCCCTAGCAATAGCAATTCTTTCCTAGTGTTTTACATGCAAAGTGGTAAGTTAGGTATCTCTAAATCCTTGGTCCAACATCTAGAGAATTTCACCAGTATCTTGGTCTGGCTACATGTGTATAAGTTACTAACCCTTACCTTTACTTCATATTAGGCATCATAATCGATGTATGACTTAGTTATTACTTCTCACCAATCGACACTAGCCTATTAGATAGTATCCCACTAAATCTATGTTGATAATTCTTTTCTTGTTGCTACCTCCTTGATCCGGCAAGTAGCAACAAGACGAGTTCTAACACGTGCAGTCGTTAAAAAGACTTCTAAGTGAAAGAATTATCAATACATATAAAAATACTATTTGAGAATTGCCTAATTGCTAGTTATAATTTGTTAATTACCCATGGTTCCCACAATCCTTTTTGTGAGTTTAGTTACCCACGCAAGAAAGATCACAATTAATTGTTTTAAATGTAGAAATCATGAACTTACTTAACAATAGTAAGAAATCCAGAAACTCAACTTGAAATTGCAAAAAAACCTTCAAACCAAATCCGAAAATTGATCAAGTGCCAAAGTTTGCAAAAACCAATCTCCTAAAACAAAGTAGAAAAAAATTAATAGTAGTTAACCCCCAAAAACGAAGTTTTAATATCCTATATATAGAAAACATAGTCCTAGAGAAAAAAGGATTGAAATAAGGAACTTTTGTCCAGGTACGCGTCTTCAATCGACGACCATCGATGTTTCGTCAACTGCCTCCGTTAGTAAAGACTTAGAAACATTTTTCTCCACTGGATAACTCCTTTTCTGAATTAGACGATTGATTAGAAGTACAGTCCTTCGCTCCATCTACGGTCCGTCGATGCTCCTCCGTAGCTCCATACTTAGAATCATGAAAAGTCAGGTACAAAAGCTTCTATAAACCAATCGACGGTTCACTAGTATGGTCCGTCAATCAATCAGCGGAAATGTCGTTTGCTCTAGTGGTTCCACACTTGGTCAGATTTCCCTAATCTTCTCCCAAAGCCTGAAATTCTCATCGACGGTCACTAACTACAATCTGTAGATCAAATGACGGACTGTAGATGTCCTTCGTAGGTCATCTTCTGCAATTTTTTAGCTGTATTCTTATGTTTCAACCTGGAAATCTTTCCTGAAAAACACAACACAAAAAATATTAAAACTACTACAAAAATGATCTAGACACACACAACTCGTAAGTAAAATGCATTTAAAATACTGTGAACCACGGTACATCAACACCCTCAACTTAAATTCGTTGTTTGTCCTCAAGCGATGAACTATGACTCCGAACAACATTTGTACAAAAGTATACTCTTTTATGCTCTAGAAATCACATGGCTATCAATCCCGACTCTTTTTTATTTTATTTAGTGGAGGCTTATGCTCTCAGGCTCGACAAACTAACTCATGGGGATAACATCATGACATAAACTCACCATGAAACAGACACCTCTACTATTTTCCTGTCACCAAGGTACCAACTTTCCGATACCACAACTAGTGCCCTCACTTCAAAAGAAATCCTCATTTTTAACATAGTGATTATGTATGTGGGTACAAGGAAATTTGTTCGACACTAGCACTCAGAAATAAGTTAAAATACAGTTAGCACTCTTCGCCATAAGCTTTCCCATATTTCACTGCATAGGTTCACCACACTAGACTCTAAGATCACGGTAGGACTTTCTTGCCTTGTAACGTAGGCTCAGGCCAGGTGTGGCGTAATACTCCGAAAATACCATTAATTAGACTAGAGCTTAATATATTAAATAATGTTTAAAATGATATTTCCAGATCTATATTAATGTAATAAGTTCATTTAGAAAAGTTTAGAGCCAAAATGACAAAGAAAGACCTTGACGTCCGGAAACTAGCTAATTTGAACTATTTGACGTCCCTATCCTTGGTGAAGGTTTTTAGGTGTCAAATGAAGTCCAAAACTTGTAAAGAGTCCTTCGATAGGTAGTATGTAGTACAAAGGGTCCAAACGTCTGGTAAAGACACCAAAAGGACCACCCGAAGGGTCCTTGGGGATGACCCCAACATGGGTAAGAAGGCTGCTTGAACATGATTGGGGCATGAGGTGTGCGACGCACAGCCTACACGCAGGCTACTAGCTCAAGAATTAAGAGGAAGCCTCGCGACGCAAGGCTGACATGCACCTCACTTCCTCGACCCAAAATTTTAGAAAAATAACGAGAAATGGGCCCACGACACGCAGGCACTTCTGAGAATCGTTAAAGTCATATTTTTTGTAATTTAACTTCATAAAAAGACCCATTTAAGTGAAGGGTCTTTTGGGTATTTTATAGGATGACTATACATGGAAACTATGTCAATTTTAGAACACTTTTTACACCCAAAATCATATTCAAATGAAAATTCTCTCATCTCTCAAGAAACGCTCTCTTTTCCAAACTCCATTGAAGAAATTCAATTCTAGAGTTTTTAATTTACAAAACGGGTTTTCTTCCTAACTCTAGATTTATGACTATCGATGAAAAATAATGGGTTTCTATGGTTAATTTCACACAAATTGTTGACTATTTGATTAATAATGTTTTAATCTCGTGTGATTCATGATCTCTCTCTAAATAATGGTCTAGATTGGGTTATACTTACTTCTTGATAACATGTAAACGTTGGGATTGGAACTAAGACTTGAATGAAATCTTTAATGACCCTTTCCCATATCCTACATTATAAATTGATCTTGTTTATGAGTTGAAGAGTTAGTATTGACTATGATATTGAGTATTTAACTATGTTATTGCTATGATTATTGAAAATTGAACGTAAGTTCTTGAATAAGGTACTTGGAAGCAAGAGGTAAGTCTTCTAAAGTTGTGATTCTCTATGATGTTTATGTTAGCCTATGAATAATGATACTATGCTAATGAAGTATGCATGATGTTTATATGAATATATTTTGGGCTATGAACATGCTAAATGTGAGATCATGATAAGAATACGAAAATGCAAGTATATGATATATTTTTGTCTGCTTTACACAATGTGAGTATGTTATGTTAAACTCACATACGAAGGGTTATGATGAAAGGAAATTCTCATCTAATCCTAAAGAGCTCATGATCATGTTTATACAAGGATTTAATCTGCTATTGCCTATGATAAGTTTATGATAAAATACAACTTAAAGGTTATTCAAGAAAGGGACTTAAGCTAAGCACCGATGAACTAGATATGGGAGATGTCGCTTCCCTAGTTGGAAGGTAGGTTCACAATGTCTCTCATGAGATAGAGGCTTCCTTGTAATGTGGAACTATGGGTCTCTAATACATCTCCTAGTTCTTGAATTATGTTGCCACCATAGGATACTAGCTAGTGGATCCACCTAGAAAGCTATGTCATGTTTGGTTCTACTTTGGCCGGTAAACCACCTTTTTTCGGTGTGCGGTTTTATGACACTTGATTCCATGTTTATCTCACATGATCTATGTCGGTTAAGGCGAATGTTCCCTCATGTAAAATGAAAGACAATTAGTGGACATTGCCTAGGGTGACGTGAGGAGTCTACTTAATATAGATAGGGGTATGGGACTCTACCTAGACATTGAACAAGCTCACTCTAATGGAAGTCCTAGTAGATTGTTCTTATGTAATATGATAACATGAAAGATATGATGCTTATGATACGTGTTGTTACTCTTATATAAGTTGGTTATGTTAATGAATATGTTATTGGTCTATATTGCTTTATGAGGTGAAGACTACTTATGTTACAAATTATATGAAGTAAAGTTTTACTTATGGTCTCCTATCTTATCTACTTGGTTGTGTAGGGTTATGGGGCTTCACATGACCATTGCACTTGTAGGTTTGGGATGGGATCATTGGAAAGTGTTTTGTATGTTATGTTAATTTGATCTTTGAATATGAAATGTTAACATGACTTTATGATAATATTATCTTTGATTATGACCATGATGTATGTTGATGAAGTCCTTAACTTGTATATGTTCTATGGTATGTTCATTGAAGACATTCACATGACTTAGCATGCTTTCTAAAGAAATGATAAATGATCCTCTTTCATGCATGTCCTTAAATGTTATGTGCATATACCCATACTTAGTACATGTGGCGTACTAACCCCATTACATTTATTACTACAAATTTAAGGTCCGACCATTGAAGATTAAGAAGGTCGATTGAAGAAGCTTGGAACTCTTTCTCCAAGTGTTGTTAGGTTCTCATGTTCATGGATGCTATGTTTTCATTATTCTAGCTTACGAAGACATTAGTAGATTTTAAGAATATTCTATTTCCATTTATGTTCTTTGGATTCTTTTGTATTAAGGCCTATATGACATATTTACTATTTTTTGGCTAAGTCTAGATTCGTACTCTTTAGATGATTTTATATATGTGAGACAAGTTTTTAGAATATCGTATGTTATTATGAATGTTAAGTATGAAGTCTAAGTATACTTTACATAGTATATAAAAGTTTTAATTTTTTCGCAATTTTAAATAATGACATGTTATGACGTATGTTAAGGACTTGTCTGAGTCCTCTAAGAGGACGATGACGCCGGTCACATCTGGGTTATGCTCTCAAGGTGTGAAAAACTTAGTATCAAAACATGAGGCTAAATATCCTTAGGATCAATAACTCACTAAACCACATTACCTAGTGTCTTGTTCATGGTTGTGAAGCGCGCCACAATTATGGATGAGAGGCTATGTGATGATTAGGAAATTTCTCTTTTCTTGATAATACTATGTCGTGCATTTATAGTTTTGACACTATGTGTCTTTTAGCATCTAATCCCTTTCTTGTGGTTATAGGCCATAAACACAAGAAGGACAACCACGAGAAGAGTAGGAGAAGTGATTGCAAATGCGGGAGCTAATCAAGTTCCTCATGAAGTGCAAGCTGCTGCGAATGATCAAGTTACGATGAATCCTCCAGCCATGACGGATGGTGAGGTGAGAGCAACCCTGTTCCAAATGGCCCAAGCCATCAGCACCCAAGCTCAAGCCATCACAGCTCAAGCTAACCGAGAGGTTGTACCTTAAGAGAACCAACATGATAGTATTATGGCTAGCCATTTGAGAGATTTTACGAGGATGAATCTTCCCACATTCTTTGGATCAAAAGTTGATGAAGACCCCCAAGATTTCCTTGATGATGTCTATAAGATTTTGTTTGCTATGGGGGTGAGTACTACTGAGAAGGCTGAGCTTGCTGCCTATCAACTCAAGGACATGGCTCGGACATGGTACAATCAGTGGAAGGATAGTAGGGCTTTAGAAGGTGGTCCTGTGACTTGGGAGATCTTCAAAAAGGCCTTTCTTCACAGATTCTTTCCAAGGGAACAAATAGAAGATAAGGTAGAGGAGTTCATTAACCTTCATCAAGGAGGTATGAGTGTCAAGGAATACTCCTTAAAACTCATTAAGCTGTCAAAATATGCTTCTGATTTGGTTTCCAATGCTAGGGATGAAATGAGTCATTACGTAACGGGCGTGTCCGAAGAGCGTGAGGAAGAATGTCGTGCATCCATGCTTCATGACAATATGGAACTTTCTAGGTTGATGTTTCATGCTCAACAAGTTGAGCAAAGTCATCTAAGGAAGAGGAATAGGGAAGCTAAGAAGGCAAAGTCTTTCGAAAGTGGTTCTTCTAGGAATAGGCTTGATATTAAAGAGAAGCCTAAGTTCAAGAAGAGGTTTTCAAACCAAGTACCTTCAAATTTCTCCAAGAATCGCAATGATAGATTTTCTTATCCTAAACCTCAAAAGGGGAGAAGTGTTGACCCGCCAAGAGAAAGACCAACTTGAAGTAAGTGTGGTAAGAAACATGTGGGTGAATGCCTTGTTGGAACTAATAGGTGATATGGTTATAGAAAAGGTGGTCATATGGTGAAGATTGTCCTAATGTGAGAATTCAAGGTAAGCGGAATAGCCAAACTCAAACAAGAGGTCCTAGTTCTAAAGCTCTAAAAAGGAACCGTTTCTATGCAGTCAAGGCTAGAGGTGAACAAGAAATCTCTCCCCATGTTGTGACAGGTATGTTACAAGTGTTCTCTGTTAATGTTTATGCTTTTCTTGACCCAGGTGCTACCTTTTCTTTTGTTACACTTTTGGTAACTAGGAAGTTTGATGTACTTCCCGATGTTTTGAATGAACCCTTTTCCGTTTGTACCCCAATGGGTGACTATGTAGTTGCAAAAAGAATCTATAGGAAATGTCCTGTAATGCTGCCAAATAAAGTCACTCTTGTTGATTTGGTAGAACTTGACATTTTTTATTTTCATATCATCTTGGGAATGGATTGGCTTCATGATTGTTTTGCGTCCATAGATTGTAGAACAAGGGTAGTGAAGTTTCAATTCCAAAATGAACCCATTTAAGAGTGGAAGGGGGGAAATTCTATGCCAAGGGGTCAAATCATTTCTTGTTTGAAGGATTGTAAGATGATAGCAACGGGTTGTTTATACCATGTGGTGAGGGTTAAAGACCTAGAATGTGAAACTCCTTCTATTGAGTCAGTCCCTGTAGTGAGGGAATTCCCAGAAGTTTTTCCTAATGGCCTTCTCAGGAGTTCCTCCTGAACGGAAAATTGACTTTGGCATTGATTTATTACCGGATACGAATCCCATTTCAATTCCTCCATATAGGATGGCTCCGGCTGAATTGAAAGAGTTGAAGCTCCAACTTAAAGATTTATTAGACAAGGGTTTCATTAAACCTAGTATTTCTCCATGGGGTGGTTCGGTCTTGTTTGTTAAGAAGAAGGATGTGTCCTTTAGAATGTGCATTGATTATCGCCAACTTAATAAGGTCACCATAAAAAACAAGTATCCTCTCCCTCGGATTGATGGCCTCTTTTATCAACTCCAAGGTGCTAGAAATTTTTCCAAGATTGACTTAAGGTCGGGATATCACCAACTTAGGGTGAGAGGTGAAGATGTTCACAAAATAGCTTTCTGAACTAGATATGGTCACTATGAATTTCTAGTTATTTCTTTTGGGTTAACAAATGCCCAGGTGTCGTTTATTGACCTAATGAATAGAGTTTTCTGAGATTTTCTCGACTGGTTTGTGATTGTGTTCATTGATGATATTTTGATATACTCCAAGAATTAAAATGAGCATGAGAGTCACTTGAGATTGGTATTGCAAGTCCTCAAGAAACACCAACTTTATGCCAAATTTAGTAAGTGTGAACTTTGGTTGAGGTCAGTTGCTTTTCTTGGCCATATTATATCTGCTGAGGGTGTATAGGTTAATCCAAAGTAGACGAATGCGGTCAGAAATTGTCCTAGACCTTTGACTCCCACAGACATAAGAAGTTTATTGGGTCTAGACAGGTATTATATAAGGTTTGTTGATGGATTTTCATCCATTGCTTCTCCTTTGACAGCTTTGACCCAAAAGAAGGTGAAGTTTGAGTTGTCAGAAGCTTGTGAAAAAAGTTTTCAAAGAGTTGAAAGATAAGCTTACCTCCACTCCGGTGTTGACCTTATCGAAGGCCAATGAAGGCTATGTAATGTATTGTGATGCTTCTCGAGTAGGATTGGGATGTGTCCTCATGCAACATGGCAAAGTGATAGCTTATGCATCTAGAAAACTCAACGTTCATGAGAAGAATTACCCAACTAATGATCTTGAGTTAGATGCTATAGTTTTTGCCTTGAAAATATGGAGACTCTACTTGTATGGTGTGCATGTTGATGTGTTTACTGACCATAAAATTCTTCAATATGTGTTTACACAAAAGGAGTTAAATCTCCGACAGAGAAGATGGTTAAAATTGTTGAAGGATTATGACATTAGTGTCCTTCACAACCCTGGTAAGGCCAATGTGGTTGCAGATGCTTTGAGTTTTATGACTATGGGTAGTGCGTCTCATGTGGAAGAAGAGAAGAAAGAACTTGTGAAAGATGTTCATAGGTTGGCTCGATTAGGTGTTGGGTTAGAAGATTCTCCAAAAGGTAGTTTCATAGTCCATCATAACTCTGAATCATCATTAGTGGTGGAGGTGAAATCTAAACAACATCTTAATCCCCTATTGATGGAGTTGAAGGAATCGGTACTTGGTAAGCTCAATGAGTTAATCTACCAAGGGGGGATGGTCTTCTTCGGTACCAAGGGAGATTATGTGTACGGGATGTTGAGGATTTGAGGAATCGAATTCTAGAAGAAGCCCATGGTTCTCTCTATTCTATACATCCGGGTTCCACAAAAATGTATCATGACCTTAGGGATATCTATTGGTGGATGGTTTAAGAAGGGACATAGTAGAGTTTGTTTCTTAGTGTCCAAATTGCCAACAGATTAAAGATGAGCATCTTAAACCGAGTGGTTTAACCCAAATCATGGATGTTCCTACCTGGAAGTGGGAATCCATCAATATGGATTTTGTTGTTGGATTGCCGCGAACCCGGAAGCAAAATGTTTCTATATGGGTTATTGTGGATAGGTTGACCAAATCTGCCCACTTTATTCCTGTTAAGTCTACTTATACTACAGAAAATTATGCAAGAATCTAAATTAAATAGATTGTGAGTCTTCATGGGATTCCTTTGTCCATTATTTTGGATAGAGGTGCCGAATTAACTTCTCATTTTTGGAAGGCTTTCCAAAATGGTTTAGGTAATCAAGTGAAACTTAGTACCTCTTTTCATCCTCAGACGGATGGTCAAGCGGAACGTACCATTCAGACCCTTGAAGACATGTTAAGAGCCTGTGTCATTGATTTCAAGGGAATTTGGGATGATCACTTACCTTTGATTGAGTTCTGTTACAACAATAGCTATCATTCGAGCATCTCCATGGCACCTTTTGAAGATATTTATGGTAGAAGGTGTAGATCTCTGGATGGATGTTTTGAGGTTGGTGAGTACTCACTCATTGGCCCAGAAATTATCTATGAGGCTATAGAGAAATTTTGAGTCATAAGAGATAGACTGAAGACAGCTTATAGTCAGCAAAAGTCTTATGCCGATAATAGGAGAAGAGATATTGAATTTGAAATAGGTGATCATGTCTACTTGAATATTTTACCTATGAAAGGGGTGATGAGATTCGGTAGAAAAAGGAAGTTATGTCCTCGTTATGTTAGTCCTTATGAGGTTTTGCAACAGGTTGGAAAGGTTGCCTATGAGTTTAAACTACCTAGTTAACTAGGTTCAGTTCATTCAGTGTTTCATGTTTCAATGCTCAAGAAATGTGTGGGCAACCAGGTATCTATTCCGGCTATAGAAGGTTTAGGGGTGCATGAGAACCTCTTCTATGAAGAGGTTCCAGTTGAGATCCTAGATTGCCAAGTCAAGAAGTTGAGAAACAAGGAGGTTGACTTTGGAAAAGTTCTATGGAGGAACCATCTTGTTAATGGTGCTACATGGGAGGCTGAAGCCGACATGAAATTCCACTACCCTCATTTATTTACTCCTTGAGGTTAAACATTCTTCTTAATAGAGAAAGTAATGCATAATCATGAAATTGTTTGTTGCTAGATAGGTGCATATTGTTGTAAAACATAGTACCAACTAGAGTTTAATAAAATGCCTTCATACACTATTCTTGCACTTATGTGAAATATGTATGCATGTGTCTTCTTCAGATTTTTTTGTTTTGTTGTTGTCTTGAGAAGAATGATAGCATGGTAACTCTTTGATGCATTTTGAGCTCATGATAAGGTTGAGAAGGAAATTCCTCATTATGTGTTATGAATATAGAGCTCTTATATGTTTGCGCATCATGAATTGAGTGCTATGTGTAATGTTATGTTATGTGTTGGTTGAGCTTCTAGTATTGAGTCTATTCATTATCCTCCAAAAGATTTTAGTTTCATTCGTGGACGAATGTTCCTAAGGGGGTGATAATGTGACACTCCGGAAATGACATGACTTAGACTAGATATTAATCTACTAAATAATATTTAAAGTGATGTTTACAGAACTATATTAATGTAATAAGTTCATTTATAAAAGGTTAGAGCAAAAATGACAAAGAAAGACCTTGACGTGCGGAAACTAGCTAATTTGAACTTGTAGACATACCTATGCTTGGTGATGGTTTCGAGGTATCAAATGAAGGCCAAAGCTTGTAAAGAGACCTTGGATAGGTAGTATGTAGTACAAAGGGTCCAAACATCCGGTAATGACACCCCAAGGACCACCCGAAGGGTTCTTGGGGATGACCCCAACATGGGTCGGCAGGCTGCGAAAGCAGCCTGCGCGAATAAGATTGGGGCATGAGGTGTGCGACGCACAGCCTACACGCAGGCTACTACGTAAAGAATTAATAGGCAGCCTCACGATGCGAGGCTGACACGCACCTCATTGCCTTGACCCAAATTTTCAGAAAAATAAAGGGAATTGGCCCCGCGACACGCAGCCACTTCACAAAATCGTTAAAGTCGTATTTTTTGTAATTTACCTTCATAAAAAGACCCAAATAAGTGAAGGTTCTTTTGGGTATTTTATAGGACGACTATATATGGAAACTAGGTCAGTATTAGACCACTTTTTACGCCCTAAATCAGATTCAAACGAAAATTCTCTCATCTCTCAAGAAACGCTTTCTTTTCTAAACTACATTGAAGAACAAGAAGAGCTTAGGAAGAAGACGAAGACTCCAAGGTTTCCAATCAAATTTCGTGGATTATTCGTCTATAAGGTATGGGTTTTTCACTCTTGGGATTCCTTTTCCTAAGAGGTCCTTTCAAAGATAGTTTTTCATGAAATTCAATTCTAGGGTTTTACTCTACAAACGGGTTTTCTTCCTAACTCTAGATTTATGACTATCGATGAAAAATAATGGTTTTATATGGTTGATTTCACCCGAATTGTTGAGTATTTGATTAATAATGTCTGAATCTCGTGTGATTCACGAACTCTCTCTCAATAATGGCCTTGATTGGGTTGTACTTTCTACTTGATAACATGTAAACATGGGATTGGAACTAAGAGTTTAATGAACTCTTTAATGACCCTTTCCCTTATCCTACATTATAAATTGATCTTGTTTATGAGTTAAAGAGTTAGTATTGACTACGATATTGAGTATTTCACTATGTTATTGCTATGATTATTGAAAATTGAACGTAAATTCTTGAATAAGGTACTTGGAAGCAAGAGGTAAGTCTTCTAAAGTTGTGGTTTCTCTATGATGTTTATGTTAGCCTATGAATGATGATAATATGCTAATGAAGTATGCATGATGTTGCTATGTTATGTTTGGCTATGAAAATGTTAAATATGAGATCATGATAAGAATACGAAAATGCAAGTTTATGATATACTCTTGTATGGTTTACACAATGTGATTATGTTATGTTAATCTCACATACGAAGGGTTATGATGAATGGAAATTCTCATTTAATCCGAAAGAATTCATGATCATGCTTATACAAGGAGTTAATCTCCTATGACCTATGATAAGTTTATGATAAAAGACAACTTAAAGGTTATTCAAGAAAGGGACTTAAGCTAAGCATCGATGAACTAGATATGAGAGATGTCCCTTCCCTAGTTGGAAGGTAGGTTCACAATGAATCTCATGAGATAGAGGCTGCAATGTAATGTGGAACTAAGAGTCTGTAATACATATTTTAGTTCTTGAATTATGTTTCCACCATAGGATACTAGCTAGTGTATCCACCTAGAAAGCTATGTCATGTTTGGTTCTACTTTGGCCGGTAGACCACCTTCTTTCGGTGTGGGGTTTTACGACACCGGATTCCCTGTTTAGCTCACATGGTCTTTGTTGGTTAAGGCGAATGTTCCCTCATGTAAAATGAAAGACAAGTAAATGGA
Organism: Solanum sitiens; assembly: GCA_016801875.1. NCBI lineage: Eukaryota > Viridiplantae > Streptophyta > Magnoliopsida > Solanales > Solanaceae > Solanum > Solanum sitiens. The sequence goes on from JABWTJ010000024.1 coordinate 4,873,052, forward strand.
CATTGACTAGGGTGACTTGAGGATTCTACTGAGTATAGGTAGGGGTATGGGACTCTACCTAGACATTGCACAAGTTGACTCTAAGGGAAGTCCTAGGATATTGTTCTTATGTAATATGATAAAATGAAAGGTATGATGCTTATGATACATGTTTTTACTCTTATATGAAGTTGGTTATTTTAATGAACATGTTATTGGTCTATATTGCTTAATGAGGTGATGACTACTTATGTTAAAAGTTACATGAAGTAATGTTTCACTTATGGTATCCTATCTTATCTACTTGGTTGTGTGGGGTTATGGGGCTTCACACGACCATTGCACTTGTAGGTTGGGGATGGGATCATTGGTAAGTGTTTTGTATGTTATGTTTATATGATCTTTGAATATGAAATGTTAATATGACTCTATAATATGTCTTTGATTATGACCATGTTGTATGTTGATGAAGTCCTTAACTTTTGTATGTTCTATGGTCTGTGCATTGAAGACATTTACATAACTTAGCATTCTTTCTAAAGAAATGATAAATGATCCTCTTTCATGCATGTTCTTAGATGTTATGTGCATATACCCATACTTAATTCATGTGGCGTACTAACACCATTACTTTATATTACTACAAATGTAGGGTCCGGCCATTGAAGATTAACAAGGTCGATTGAAGAAGCTTCGAACTCTTTCACCAAGGGTTGGTAGGTCCTCATTTTCGGGGATGATACCTTTTAACTATTCTAGGTCACAAAGATATTAGTAGATTTTAAGAATATTCTATTTCCATTTATGTTCTTTGGATTCTTTTGTATTGAGGCCCATATGTTTTAATATTTCCGCAATTTTAATTGATGACATGTTATGATGTATGCTTAGGTCTTGTCTGAGTCCTCTAAGAGGACAAAGACACCGGTCGCATCTGGGGTATGCTCTCCGGGTGTGACATATGGTACATTTGCGTACACTTTTAGTGACTATTTTATGTCGTCCTTGAAATCACCAGTAAGCTTCCTAACTCTTTTCATTTCCTTTGACATCATATTTCTCCTTTCTTCCGTTCTTTGCCTTGTTCCCTTTTTGGATGTAACTTTTACTTCTTTTGCATCTTTTTCTCTTAAAACTCTTCTCTTTTTTTTTTCAATCAATTTATAATTTCAACAACTCACATCTTTCACTCACTTAAGCTTTTGTTTTCAACATCCAACTCTTTTCATACCCATTTGTTGGTCCTCACTCATAAAATCCAGCCTCAACTCATGAATTTTCCATGAGTTGAGGTACAAAATACCCGAAGTTGGGTCAGGGCCAAGACAAGGTCACTTACTGCATTAGCCACCCTCTACTTTGGCTTTTGGCCTAAGTCGAGGTGCACATGTCCAAGGAGGGACTGGGGCTAAAACATTAGACCCTGGGAAGGTGAGTTGGTGATACTGGCTCATCATATTTGGAAAAAAAAGGGAAAGAAATTCATTTGGTTCACTTCTTTTAGGCTAGATACTGTCTCTTTCAAACAAGGGCCTATGATCACTTCCTAACTTCTAACACAGATTTCCTTCGCAGGACTAAACGTCAAGTTCTATCTTGATGACAACTGCTCGAACACTCAAAATTTCCTCACACACTCGTGGCATATTGTTTCACTATCAGATTATCAGAGTTTCTAGTTCAGGTTTTAGATAAAGGTCATGCAGCGAGTGCCTATTTATGTCCTACCTAGAGGCAACACATTCAATATATCTTTGCCTATACATGCAAGCACTATCCAGGATGAGGTATTATTTTAATTACCCATCATGCATCATTTTTCATGCTTCTATACTTGTACTAACTACGACATGCCGGTTCAATAGAAAAATAAGAAGTCTCTTGGGGAACAAGAAAACCCCAAAAGAGGATTGTGAGTTGGATTACTCAGCCTTCACCCTACAATTCAATTTCCATTTACCACACCCCCAACAAAAAACTAGAAATTTTCCCCAATACAATAAAAATAAAGTAAAAGGGTGGTAGGTGAAAACCTATGGCGCGTAGCACCGAAGAACTATCAACATGTGGGTTGATCTGATTTCCCGAAACCAACTGGATCATCTACTGGGCCATTCTCAATAGTGCCCACATCAACCTCCGTACCATTATTAGTCCTCCTCTCACCGATCACCGATACCAAACTGGATGCTCCAGCATCCATCTTCAGTGCTCTCCTCTGACGTATCTCCTCATCTACAAAAGAGGCCCTCCTTGTCCGCTTCAGCTCTATCCTCTCTCTTTTTTTGCGCGGGCCTCATAACCGGCCTCACTAGTGTGGATGGATAGGTGCCTCTTGGTACCACATGATGCTTAGGATATGGCTCAGCATGGACATTGAACAAGGCATCGAGCACCGAGTTCTCTGCTAGCTTGATAGGGGCAGTCTCTGTCTCAGTCGCCCACATCTCGAAGATGGTTTCAACATCAGCATGTAGGTTGTCCAGCTCAGCCTTGATTGCAGTGAGGTCATCAGCTGGGGCTGGGCGTGCTAGAACCCATAGCTCAAATGCATTGAGGTGTTTGTTAGCCGCCTAAATCTGTTGCTCGGTCTGCTTGGCCACTCGCTTCTCTATGCGGTCCTCTGCCTCAACAATGGATTTATGCATCCTAGGTTGAATATGGTGGAGAACAGTGACCATCTGTGCCTCTAACTTTTGAATCTGAGCTAGAGAGAATAACGCCCCAGATGGTGGTGTAAAGCTTTACGTGCTAGGGGCTCTGTTGGCTGAATACGATTCCGGAGTAGGGTCAACAGACTCTGGTGCGATCGGGTCAGCCATTTTGGGTAGCTCCACCGTCTAAGCTAGGTTCTCGCTCAGTGGGGGAACCTCAATCCTGGGACCTCTGCGAGGTGCTGTTACATTGGCTTCATCCTTTATGAGGCCTTTATCCAATGTCCCCATCGAGCGACGGGGTGTATCACAGTGCCAAATTGTCATTCTGGCATCCCTGCACAACTGGAAAATTAGACATGGAATGGGGAAAGTAGTGGAAGTATTGAATGTCATTTCGTGGATCTCCGCTATTAGAACAAGTCTATCTCCAGTCCCGCTACCAGTGCTTCTAACCTTACCACCGTATCCCATGTGAGTACATTATCAGCTTTTGTGGGTAATAACCTTTGTCGGACCAGCAGCTAGAAAAACATGGCTATAAAAGTGAGGGTAGAATTATTGATCAGCCCTCGGGGATCTATCACCAAGTCTTCCTGCTCACCATCGGTCGTCGTATACTGAGCCATCTATTTGTTTAGTGCCTCCTTCTTCTCTGCGGTTCGCTGAAACTCACCACTCTGACTATTTCCCACATGTAGTCAAACTCAGAAGTACTTCGGGCCCAATATGTCTCGGTGGTGGGGCCTTTAGGAAAACACGTACAGTAGACTCGAATATGTCAACCTGGTAGTCCCGGACTAGTCTAGAGGTGAGAGGGTCCTATTTGGCAGGTCTTGCCCACCTATCTATGGAACCTCAGAGAGTAACCACGAAGGAGGCATAGAACTCCCGAAAGATCTCCTCACTATAAGTGTCCAAATCCGAGCCATCCAGTTGAATTTTTAAGGATTGAACAGTATATGCACCTCATGGACCATGGGCAAACTCCCCGTGAGGACTCTGCGCTCCACTATAACCAACCGGGTTATCACCCTCTTTTAATTCAACGTCTTCGCATCCCGATACACCTGGTATTGACCCTTGATGCACCACCGGTTTAGTTCATCATAATAATGGGCAGGGTCATCTGCTCGGGTGCGGGTGCATATTTCGAAGTGGTAGCGTGATCAGACGAGCCTTGGTTGTCTTGGCCCTCTGATCTAGTGGCTCCTTGAGATGTGGATAGGAGGCAGTGGCTGATTTTGACCCAGAAGATTGGGTCGACCCTGAAGTGGCAGTAGACACGGAGACGGATATTGAGCCTCCTTCAAAACTAGAAGCAACCCCGATTGGTAAACTAGTCAGTGTGCGCTCCTCATCAGACCACGAGGCAGAGACTACGTCAGGAGTCACCTTCCGAGGGGTTTCCCTATTGACCCGTGTTGCTGTAGTCGGTATTGTGAAACCTGGAGGCACATGTGTTGGGTCTCGCTCATCATCGGACTCTGCTTTGATCATCTGACGAGACGAGGCAACCGACTTTTATTTGCCCCTCTTGGTGTAGCCATCGTCCTTCTTGGGAGCCATTTATACTTGTGAAGCAATTGTTAGTATCATAGTAGCCTTATGAAACACTCAACAAGTGATGGAAAGAACAAAATCTTGAGAAACAAAAGTGCAAGTCATTTCTGCAGTGTCAGATTGACGGATACTATCGAAGGCCCGTCGATCAATCAACGGTCCATCGATCATGGCCATAGTCTGAAACTTAGAGTTAGTTTTATGAATGGTTCAAAATAGACTTCTCTGATGGAAACGACGGACGTGCAGAATGGCCTGTCGATCAATCGACGGATCGTAGTCCACTTCTGTTGTCTGACATTTCAAATTATTTTTTAATTTGGTAAAATTAGGTTCTCTGAATGAAACGATAGTCGTCCAGAATGGTATGTCGATCAATGGACAGACCGTAGCCCACTTTTGTTGTTTTAAATGAATTTTCAGGGTGTTTCAGTCCACAGACCCTATCGACGGGGGTCTCGTACTGTTTGCCTAAGACAAACTTTAGGCCTGTGCAACTTCCAATTTTTGGGTTTTTTAGTGCTTCATTTTACCCAATCAAGTTTAAACATGCATTTTCACACACCCAATACTAGTTAGTTATTCCTAAGGTTCCGATTTCATACAATTATAAACCCAATTCATTCAAAGTAAGTAACCCTAAGTCGGAACTTTAAGACATATGAAGACACACAAACTTAAGACCAACTAATATGCTACACAACCACATTCAATCATTCCGAGGGATGTAACTACAAAAAGTTTAGCATGTAAATTTACCTAATATAGTCCCAAGGTCAAGATCCACTCCCAGATTTCTATGTACAAATATGAACGAGAATTCAAAGATTGATGGAAATTGATGTTGTAAGGTCCCTCAATATGAAGTAAGGTTCCTAGAGCTTCACATTTGCCGTAAAAGGTTTAAAATATGTTAATTAAGTGTTTTGTAGTATGTATACTTCATTGAAGTGGTTTGGGGTCAAACGTCCAAGAACGTCCAAGACGTTCGAAAGTTGATCTTTAGACGTGCTAGTGTGTCCTTGTATGTTTGCCTTGTTTTTATATGTTTTCTGAAGTCCAAAAATAGTATAGGTTACCCTAGAATCTTAACAGACATGTTAAGGGTAAAAACATTTGGGTACGACTCCCCGAGGACCACCCCGTGGAGGACCCAAACATGAGGCTGCCCAAGAAAGCGTACAGCAGCTAGAAGTGGAACCTTGCACGCATCACGCACCTTGAAGTGTGCATGTGCATCTCTCGCCCTACACGAGGTTTTCTGCCTCAAAAATTATGTGAGGCAAAATCAGAGGTATCGTCCGCAACGCGCAGCCACTTTCAAGATTCAGTCGCATCGTATTAAAGTAAAGTTTGACAAGTCTAAAAGTCCCAATAATTATGGGGTTCTTTGGGTAACTTTTGGAGTCGGTTATAAACTGTTTCTAGGACTTATTTAACCCCTTTCCCATGTCAAAACCCCAACACCCAATAAGAAAATCAAAAATCCCAAAACTCTCTTCTCCTCCAAATTCTCTCAAAACTCCATTGGAAGGAAAAACTCAAGTTCAAGCTAGGGGCTTGATTTTCATTTTTTCTTCTCCAATTATTCGTGGTCTTGTTATGTAGTAAGGTCTGGTGATCCTTCATCTTTATATAACCTTTCATCTAACGACTTCCTTTCAATGTTTTCTAAGAGATTCCATGATCAAATTGTATGTTCTTCAAACTATCCATGGGTTCTTTCTAAAATCGATTTTGAAAGTATGCTTATGATGAATTGATGATTATATCTAGATTTTAAAGTGAATTTCAATCCAAATACATGATGAACCCATGTTCCTCCCAAAATCTCAATTTAGCCTATGATGTGGGTAATCTGATCTTGTTGATATGATTATGGATTGTGATTTCGTTTATGTAATTGTATCTTTAGCTACTGTTTTGTATCCAAATTGATGGTGATTTTTTTTTGAGTGATCAATGATTATCAACGTTAAGGGATTTGATAAGCTTGACCTATATTACCCTCTTTCTATAGAAGAAATGATGCAGTGTACTTAATGTGATCTTGATCCTATAATAATTGAATTATGAATTCGTTTATGTTATGATAGCTTTATCTACTGTATTATACATATATTGAGGTATAATTTTGAGTATTGATCAATGATGATCAAAGTTTGGAGAATGGTGACTTTGTCCTACATCCTCTACTTCTCTATAGAATTGCTAGTTGAATTGGCCTTGAAGAGCATTGTTTGGTATGGTCCACTTATAGTGGCGGCATTTACTTTCTTGTCAATCCTTATATGTTTTGATAATGGCCTTGAAGTCATGCTAGTGAACTATGGATGTGGTGGTGTTGATCACAATGTGGAGCAGTATGCCTAGTCTGTTCTAGTATCGTGATCTAGGTGTTGATGATGTCTACTCTAATTGAATGCAGTTTTCATGGTTAGGTATGGAATAGGTAGTGACATTGATTATTTAATAATGGTTAATGACCCCTACCTATGTAACCCTATATGAATTTATAATTAGCTAAGGTTAGGAGTCTTGGATGTAATGTGAAGTTATCTTGTCTCCTATGCTAAATTGTGGTGTGTGGTCTATGCTTGAATGTGCATTATGGTTTTAAGAGGGTGGCTGACTTAATATGATATTGATAGTCATTATGTGATCATGTTGACCAGTGTACACACACTCACACCTTATGCATGGTGTATAATGAAAGGATATTCTCATATGCACTTGTGTCTACTACGATGCATATAAAGTATATGTCCATAAAGTATGCAGCCCTTAATTAGGATATCTTGATAGGTGTACTAGTATCGAAAAGGGTGTGGGACCTTTTCTATGCATTGCACATGTGTGACTTGATGGGATATATCCTAGGGTGATTCTATATGTACATGAATTTGAATGCATGATTAAGCTAGTAACATGAAAGAATATGATATGATTAAGTATGCATATATGTAGTGTCTAAATGTGGTATGTGAAAGGTTTCCTCATATATGAACATGTACAAACACATTAATTCATATAATGAAGCATGTATGATAATCTAGCGAAGTAGGGTCTCTTGAAAAGTACTCTCGATTGTACCCTAAACTAGATATTACTTGAATATGCTATGTCCATGTGAATAGTCTTCCCACACAATTTAGGTTGATTAAAGGAAAACTCTCATCTATAACCTATGAGTTAAGCATATGAGGAGTTAATCTCCTAGAGCATATTTTATGAATTAAAGTTAATAAAGACTTTTTAATAATGGTAATTTAGCTTAGCACAGAGTGAAATTGACAATGAGAGGTGTTGGCTTCCCTGGTGGAAGATTCACCATTGGTTTATCATAAGGTGTTGACTTCCCTCGGAGGAACATTCACCTATGGTTCCACATGAGGTGTTGACTTCCCTTTAAGGGAGATTAACCCATGGTTTCTCATGAGATGAGGACTCCAATACTAATGGGCATTGAGAGGGTCCAATAAATATCTCTTAGTTCCATAAATATGCTTCCCCATAGGACCTAACTAGTGGATCCACCTAAAATGCTAGAATATGTTAATGTTCTACATTGGAAAGTAGAGCACTTCCTTTCTGTTTGAGGTTCTACAACACCAGATTTCACGTTTAACTCAAATGGTCTTATTATCGATTAATGCTAGGATTTTCCTAAATTAAAATGGACAATGGAAGTCAATTAATGGACCCTAACTAGGATGACATAAGGGAAGTTGCTTAGTGTAGGTGAGGGTATGGGACATTACCTATGCACAAGTAGCTCTTGAAGCAAGTTCTAGGAAGGTGTTATATATGTATATGTATATGTATATCTCTCTTATGCATGATATTATGGTATTAACCAACTTGTTATGATAATATGCATAGTATGAGTGCTATGGTGTCTATTTGATGTGGTCTCACCTTATATACATAAAATTGACTTATTGATTATACGATGAAGGTCTCTCTTGTTATGCATGTAGTTGACGAAAGTTTTCATTTTGATGTATCAAGTAAAGGATGATGATTGTAGTCTCTTTGTAGGTTTACATAGTATGTGTGAGGTTATGGGGCTTCACATGTATATTTCACTAGTAGGCTTAGATTGGGATTATCGGTAGAGTTCTTATGGTATCTTTATGAAGTGAAGTCCAAGTGTGCTTTTGTTGACTATTTTCTCCTAGGATGTCATTTGTATTGTTTAATTGTATGTTATCTTTGAAAGAGTCTTCTATGTGGTTCATAAAGTATGTTGGGTCAAATGTGAAGTATGAGTCTTATGATATTTTATGTTTTTAGGATAGGTATGTTGGAAGTAATGAAGGTTGTGAGAATGTTTACCTTGGTGGACTTAAGGCGATGCTTGAGTGTGGATAGTGTAATGGGACATTATTAATATATTGCACCAAGTATCACTAGAGGGTTACTTGGGAGGTTAAGGACATAAAGTAAAAGGAGTTTACTGTAAATGAAGTGAGCTCACTATAAAGGAAAAGGAGCTTACTGTAAAGTATTTCTAAATGTGCCCTAATTCTAATGTATGGTTTTAAGTGACGTTACGACTATTGTATATTACTAAATTAAGTATGTGAGTTGTATGATGCTTATAGTATCAGGTTTTATGAAGTTTTCACAAAAAAGGCTTGATGCATGGTTTCAAAGTAAAAATGTCCCATTTTAAATGCATATTTTTGCATGGTTGCCATACTTAGTGCATTATTGTACTAACACCATTCTTCTCTACCTTTTTACACGAAGTGTAGGTTATGAATGCTTAACGGATGTATCTAAAGTGAAGGGCTTGATATGTGATTCCCAAGCTCAAGGAAAGGGATCCTTATGATTCAAGGATTCCCTATGTCATGTTCATGTCAAAGTTGTGTAATAGCTTAGTTATTATTTTAGGTTGTAAGGATCGTGTACCTAATGTACTCTAATGATGTTGATTCTAAGATGGCAAAGAAACTTACAGTCTAACTATGTAAATATGATATTTTTCTTATATAATGGAAGTGATGTTCTAGCATATGATGTGCTAATGTTTTAATTTTCCACTAAATTTACCTATGTCAATGCGATGAATTATAACTATGGACTTGTATAAGACCTCCGAGAGGTAAAGTACGCCATGTTACTTCTACGTGGTTCGCCCTGGTTGTGACAAATGTGGTATCAGAGCATGACGTTATAAAAATGGTTTTAGGGTCCATATTCTCATATTGACACGTCTAGTACAGTCTCATTCATCAGTGGTGAGTCGCGACACATCTATGAGTGAGAGGCTATAGGACGATAGAATTTCCCTTCTTCATCATTCTCATGTCGTTCTATAGAACTTAACTCTATAAGATCTCTCTCTTATGTTTCTTGTCCGGTTTTCTTTTAGAAGTGATTTCTTGGATGAGATTGTATCTATATTCTTGTGGGAGAAAAGGTCAGTTTTCATGCTTATCTTGGTTTTATGGTTTGATGAGTTTGTGTGAAAGTAAATTTTGGCATGCTTTGTTGATGTGATGTCATTTATGGCTATATGTGAGATCTATGTGAAATCACATGCTATGTGAAAATTTATGTTATGATATGGTAAAAATGAGTTTCCTTTATGAATAATAAGTTGCTTTATGGTTTTGCATGATGGTAGTATAATGTTATGGTTTTAGCTTGAAATGCTTGGTAAATAACTAAAGATGCATGTTGCCCTTGTATATGTGTGTGATCTTTCATAGTTGCCTTGTATGGATTAGAGTCTTTAATGTAGGCTTTATCCTATAAGTGAAGGTAGTGTGCTTAGCTTGTAAGGTGATGATGTGGGTTGGAATGACCTAGAAGTTACCTTACTCTAGTATTGAAAGAAAAGAAAGAGGCCTTATGGCTAAGTCTTATCTATTATTTCCCCTATAGGTTTCATGACCCTTCGTGTTCATGGTATAGTTGAGACCTTATGTGGTTGGGTAGTATGACTAACTTAATTGGTATGGATTTCCTTTGGGTGGTAGGCCTAGAGGAATTATGATGATTGAGTTAGTAGGCTCCCTAATAAAATTTTAGGGGTGAGAACCCTCAATGATGTTAAATCTTCTTAAGTGAAGAGTATGAAAGGTTGATTTTGACTTTCCCTGACTTTGTTTTTGAGGTTCTGATGTGATAAGCCTTACCCCAAGTGGGGGATAATGTGCATATATGGTAAGGTTTAGAGTGCTCTTGATGTTCCTATGTTGAGTTCCTTTTAACGTTTTTATATGGGAAATCACTTTTAGGTGATATTGATAAAGGGTTTGCTTAAACCTAGATCCCAAGAGTAGGGTGATGTGCTTGGTTGCTAATGTTGGTGAATTAAAGTTCTCCTAAGGTGGAGTTCAGTTTCTCTTTAATGGGTTTATCCTAAGTGGGGGATGGTGGTGTGAGTAGTAAGGTTGTAGATATCTTTATCTTGTCCTTCTATTCTTACTTGAGCTTGAGATCCAAGAGTTCCTAGAATCTTGTTCATGATAGGAGTCTTGCATTAAAATATGAGTTGCATATTCTCCATATGTTATGTATGTCTTGATTGACACTATGTTAAGAATGTTTTGAAGATTCTAAACTTCATGAAAAAAGGATTTTTGATCAAATTCATATTTTCTCATGTTGATTGTGCATCTTGATATGATAGTTGTGCATGTAACTTCATAAGATAAGCATGTTTGATGTCACTTTTAAGGTGTGGTGTTTTTAGGCCATCAATGAGAAATTGAGTCTTCTTTAAATGAAAATGATGAGTTTCTTAAAAATGTGTGACTTTTATGACTTGGGAAGTGTTAATTTAGGCTCACTCTTGAGAAGTTATAGTATGTTTAGCTAATGCTCTTGACATGTGCGTATAAATTGCATAAATTTCCCTAATTGATGCATGCTTATGAAGACTATTGTTATGCTAGGAATTGAAATTTTGTGGAATGACTTCCTATACTTGTAATGTGTGTGGTGTGATTTACCATTTCGACTTCACTAGAAGGAAGTGTGAGCATTCTATGGTTAAATAGTTGAGAATTTCTCATTTTTAGTGAATTGATTGTGTATGAACTCATGAGACATGTACGTGTGTTGAGAAGAAGGACATTCCTCCTTAATCATAACTAAGCATGGTATGGTTGAGTACTGCCCTCATGACGTTATGTTTAAATGATAAGGATCCTTGTTGATTTACTTGACTGAAGTTTATGTACATTAAAGTATGAAAGCTTATTGGCTTCTTGAGTGAGGTTGAACTTGCCTTTGTGTGACTTAAAGGTTTTTGCCTAATGAGCTCCTAAAGAAATGAAATTTAATGACCATTTTATGATTAGGAGAAGGATGTTCCTCCTATGAACATGACAAGAGCCTATGTGTTGATGTATTAAAAGGTGAGCGAATAAAGGTTTTTGGTTGCTTGTGTGCATTGAGTTCTAATTTGTATGAGAGTTTTTGTTCCTTGTATGTTTGGTGAATTAACTTATATGTGATGATGTGTTGAATATTGTGAGCTGCTGTATAATTCTTTGAAGTCCTTGATGTGTTTAAAATGCCCCAAGTGTCATTCGAGGACGAATGTCCCCAAGTAGGGAATATTAAAAGGTCCCTCAAAATGAAGTAAGGTGGCAAGAGCCTCAGATGTTCCTTAAAAGGTATAAAATATGTTAATTAAAGGTTTTATAGTATATATACTTAATTTGAAGTGGTTTGGAGTTCAAACAACCAAGAACGTCCAAGACGTTCGAAAGTTGGTCTTTAGACGTGCTACTGTGTCCTTGTATGTTTTCCTTATTTTTATGTATTTTTTAAAATCTAAAAACAGTAGATGTTACCTTAGTATCTTAATATACATGTTAAGGGTCAAAAATTTTAGGTACAACTCCTCGAGGCCACCCTAACGGCCCCAGAGGAGGACCCAAACGTTTGACAAGGACGCTGCCCAAGGCAGCGTGCAGCAGCGAGAAGTGGAACATTTCACGTGTCACGCGCGTGGAAGTGTGCCTGTGCATCTCGCGCCCTACACGAGGTTTACTGCCTCAAAATTAGGTGAGGCAAAATCAGAGGTTGTGTCCGCAATGCGCAGCCACTTTCAAGATTCGGTTGCGTCGTTTTAAAATAATGTTCGACAAGTCTAGAAGTCCCAATAAATATGGGGGTATTTCGGTAACTTTTGGAGCCATTTATAAACTGTTTCTAGGACTTATTAACCCCTTTCCCTTGTCAAAACCCCAACACCCAATAAGAAAATCAAAAATCCCAAAACTCTGTTCTCCTCCAAATTCTCTCAAACCTCCATTGGAGGGAAAACTCAAGTTCAAGCTAGGGGCTGGATTTTCATGGTTTCTTCTCCAATTTTTCATTGGATTCTCATGTAGTACGGTATGGTGATCCTTCATCTTTCGATAACCTTTCATCTAAATAGTTCCTTCCAATGTTTTAAAAGAGATTCCACGATCAAATTGTATGTGCTTCAATCTAGTCATGGGTTCTTTCTAAAATTATTTCAAAATAATGTTTATGATAAATTGATGATTATATACTGATTTTCAAGAGAATTTCAATCCAATTTCATGATGCACCCATGTTCCTCCCAAAATCTCAATTTAGCCTATGATTTGGGTAATGTGATCTTGTTAAGATGATTATGGAATGTGATTTCGTTTATGTAATTGTATCTTTAGCTACTATTTTGTATCCAAATTGATTGTGAATTTTTGATGAGTGATCAATGATGATCAACGTTTAGGGATTTGGTAAGCTTGACCTATATTCCCCTACTTTCTATAGAAGTAATGATGTAATGTACTTAATGTGATCTTGATCCTATGATAATTGAATTATGATTTCGTTTACGTTATGATACCTTTAGGTACTGTATTATAAATGTATTAAGGTTGAATTATGAGTATTGATCAATCATGATCAAAGCTTGGAGAATTGGTGAGTTTATCCTACTTCCTCTACTTCTCTATAGATTTGCTAGTAGAATTGTCCTTGAAGGGAATTGTGTGGTATGGTATACTTATGGTGGTGGCGTTTACTTTCTTGTCAATCCTTATATGTGTTTATCATGGCCTTGACGGCAAGTTTGTGAACTATGAATGTGGTTGTGATGATCACAATGTGGAGTAGTATGTCTAGTATTCTATTCTTGTATCATGATCTAGGTGTTGATGATGTCTAATCTAGTTTAGTGAAGTTTTTAGGGTTACGTATGGATTAGGTACTTCCATTGATGATGTAATAATGGTTAATGACATTTACCTATGTACCCCTATATGAATGTAGGATTAGCTATGTTTAGGAGTCTTGGATGTAATGTGAAGTTATCTTGTCTCCTATGCTAAATTGTGGAGTGTGGTCTATGATTGAATGTGTATTATGGTTTTAAGAGGGTGGCTACCTTAATATTAGGACAAATACATAAACAGATCCCTAAATTTATTGGGTTTTTTCCCCTCAGGTACCTCAACTATGCTATTTTCCTATTGAATCATAGAACCACCCATAATTTATTCCTTTTACACAAATATCGTTGGCTGATGTGGAATATGATTTTGTGAGGGGGTATTGATAGAGGATACATATGTTGGTCCAGAACTCATTAGTCCAATTGATAGTGAAAATACTCTAGAATAATTCTGTTTTACTTCAAGTCATTTATACACATTAGAAAACAAATGAGACTAACATAGTTTTATTCATTCCTTCAACCAAAATCATTACAATACGAACACAATTGAAATCATTTACAATATAAAAGCCAATAAAAATCAACAAACAGTGTTTAAACGAAACAAAATATGGGTGGTTCAATGATTCAATAGAAAAATGACATAGTTGAGATACATGAGGGGAAAATTCCAACAAGTTTAGGGATCTGTTTATGAGTTCGACCTTAATATTATATTAATCGCCATTATGTGATCAGGTTGACCAATGTACACACACTCACACCTAATGCATGAGTATAAGTATCATAGGTTCATGGTTTATAATGAAAGGATATTCTGATATGCACTTGTGTCTACTACTCTGCATGTAAAGTATGTGTTCATAAAGTATGTTATGCATCTCTTAACTAGGGTGACTTGATAGGTGTAGTAGTATGGACAAGGGTATGGGACCTTGTCTATGCATTGCACATGTGTGCCGTCATGAGGTAGTTCCTAGGGTGATTCTATATGTACATGAGTATGAATGCATGATTAAGCTATGAACATGAAAGAATATGATATGATGAAGCATGCGTATATGTAGTGTCTAAATGTGGAATGTGAAAGGTTTCCTCATATATGAACATGTACACACACATAGATGCATTTAATGAAGCATGTATGATAATCTAGTGAAGTAGGGTATTTTGAAAGGTATTCTCAGTTGTACTCTAAATTAGATATTGCTTGAATATGCTATTTCTATGTGAAAGATCTTTTCCATGCTTTAGGCTGATGAAAGGACAACTCTCATCTATAACCTATGAGCTAAGCAAATGAGGAGTTAATCTCTTAGAGCCTATTTTATGAAGTAAAGTTAATAAAGACTTTTCAATAAAGCAAATTTAGCTTAGCACAGAGTGAACTTGACAATGAGAGGTGTTGGCTTCCCTCGAAGGAAGATTCACCATTGGTTTCTCATGAGGTGTTGACTTTCCTCGGAGGAACATTCACCTGTTGTTCCACATGAGGTGATGACTTCCCTTTAAGCGAAATTCACCAATGGTTTCTCATGAGATGTGGACTCCAATGCTAATGGGAATGGAGAGGGTCCAATACATATATCTTAGTTCCATAATTATGTTGCCCCATACGACCTAGGTAGTGGATCCACCTAAAATGCTAGAATGATGTTAATGTTTTACCTTGGAATTAGAGCACTTCCTTTCAGCATGATGTTCTACAACACTGAATTCCACGTTTAGCTTACATGGTCTTATTGTTGGTTATTTATAGGATTTACCTAAATTAAAAGTGACAATGGAAGTAAAGTAATGGACCCTAACTAGGATGACCTAAGGGAAGTTGCTTAGTGTAGGAGAGGGTATGAGACTTTACATGTGCATTGCACAAGTAGCTCTTTAAGGGAGTTCTATTAATGTGTTCTATATGTATATGTATATGTAGTGTCTAAATGTGGAATGTGAAAGGTTTCCTCATATATGAACATGTACACACACATAGATGCATTTAATGAAGCATGTATGATAATCTAGTGAAGTAGGGTATTTTGAAAGGTATTCTCAGTTGTACTCTAAATTAGATATTGCTTGAATATGCTATTTCTATGTGAAAGATCTTTTCCATGATTTAGGCTGATGAAAGGACAACTCTCATCTATAACCTATGAGCTAAGCAAATGAGGAGTTAATCTCCTAGAGCCTATTTTATGAAGTAAAGTTAATAAAGACTTTTCAATAAAGCAAATTTATCTTAGCACAGAGTGAACTTGACAATGAGAGGTGTTGGCTTCCCTCGAAGGAAGATTCACCATTGGTTTCTCATGAGGTGTTGACTTTCCTCGGAGGAACATTCACCTGTGGTTCCACATGAGGTGATGACTTCCCTTTAAGCGAAATTCACCAATGGTTTCTCATGAGATGTGGACTCCAATGCTAATGGGAATGGAGAGGGTCCAATACATATATCTTAGTTCCATAATTATGTTGCCCCATACGACCTAGGTAGTGGATCCACCTAAAATGCTAGAATGATGTTAATGTTTTACCTTGGAATTAGAGCACTTCCTTTCAGCATGACGTTCTACAACACTGAATTCCATGTTTAGCTCACATGGTCTTATTGTTGGTTATTTATAGGATTTACCTAAATTAAAAGTGACAATGGAAGTAAAGTAATGGACCCTAACTAGGATGACCTAAGGGAAGTTGCTTAGTGTAGGTGAGGGTATGAGACTTTACATGTGCATTGCACAAGTAGCTCTTTAAGGGAGTTCTATTAATGTGTTCTATATGTATATGTATATGTATATCTCTCTTATGCATTACTTAATGGTATTAACCTACTTGTTATGATAATATGCATAGTATGAGTCCTATGGTGTCGTTTTATGTGGTCTCACCTTATATGCTTAAAGTTTGACTTATTGATTGTACGATGAAGGTCTCTCTTGTTATGCATGTAGTTGACTAAAGTTTTCATGTTGATGTATAAAGTAAAGGTTTATGCTTGTGGTCTCGTTGTACGTTTACTTAGTATGTGTGAGGTTATGGGTCTTCACATGTACATTGCACTAGTAGGCTTAGATTGGGATTATGGGTAGAGTTCTTATGGTGTCTTTATGAAGTGAAGTCCAAGTGTGCTATTATTGACTACTTCCTCCTAGGATGTCATTGGTAGTGTTTACTTGTATGTTAATCTTTGAATGGGTCTTCTTTGTGGTCCATAAAGTATGTTTGGTCCAATGTGAAGTATGAGTCTTATGATATGCTATGTTTCTATGAATGTGTATGTTGGAAGTAATGAAAGTTGTGTGAATGTTCACTTTGGTGGCCTTAATGTGATGCTTAAGTGTGGATAGTGTAATGGGACATTATTCATACATTCCACCAAGTATCACTACATGATTACTTAGGAGGTGAAGGATATAAAGTAAAAGGAGTTTACCTTAAATGAAGTGAGCTCACTGTAAAGGAAAAGGAGCTTACTGTAAAGTGTTTCAAAATGTGACCTAATTTTAATATATGGTTTTATGTGACATTGTGACTATTGTAATTTCCTAAATGAACTATGTGAGTTCTATTATGCTTATAGTATCAAGATTTATGAAGTTTTCACAAAAAGGTGTGATGCATGGTTTCAAAGTAAAATGTCCCCTTTTAAATGCATGTTTTTTCATGGTTGTCATACTTAGTGCATTCTTGTAGTAACACTATTCTTATCTACCATTTTACACAAAGTGTAGGTTATGGATTCTTATAGGATGTCTTTAAAGTGAAGGGCTTGATATGTGATACCCAAGCTCAAGTAAAGGGATCTTTATGATTCAAGGATCCCTATGTCATGTTCATGTCAAAGTTATGTTATAGCTTTAATATTATATGTTGTAAGGGTCGTGTCCCTAATGTACTCTAATGATGTTGAGTCTAACATGGCAAAGAGACTTAGAGTCTAACTATGCAAATATGATATGTTACTTACATAATTGAGGTGATGTTCTAGCATATGATGTGGAAATGTGCTATGAAAGTTATAAATTTTCTGCTAAATTTACCTATGAAAATGCGATGAATGATAACTATGGGCTTGTATAAGACCTCCGAGAGGTCAAGTACGACATGTTACTTCTAGGGGGTGCTCCCCTGTCATGACAGAAGTACCTGTCATAGTAGTGGTGTGGTTATGTGCACTTGCGAACTTTGATGAAGTAGCCTACGCGCCCGAACTCGATCACCGGCCAAAGAAGAATTAAGAAATAGAGAATTTGGAGGAGAGAGTGTTTCGAAATTTAAAGACTTAGAAAAAGTTATAAACATACTTGGGATCTACGGATACAATCGACGGTCCGTCGATGGAACGAAGGTCCGTCGATGGGGTCCGTAGACCTATGCACCAGACCATTTTCTGCAAATTTTTGCTTTTGCTCCCTGCACACGTAGCACAAATTAGGCAATTCTATTTGTCTTTTTCTGGACACTTTTAAGACAAAGACCCTATATTAATCTCTAACCAACGCTAGCTCACAAGCAAAGAATACATAATAGGGACAACTAAACAAGACTACAACTAATTTAACAAGGAAAAAAACCTATAGCTTGCTAGAGCGTAGACCTTGGGTTGCCTCCAAAGAAGCGCTTGATTTAACAGCGTAGCACGACGCAGGTCTCTTTATTAAGCAGACTTTATGAATATTATAGGCCACAACTACTTCATTTACACTCTCCGCATGCCTAAGATAGGTCTTTATCCTTTGTCCGTTGACTGTGAACCTTGAGCCTTCCTTGTTCTATAACTCAACCTCTCCATGTGGGAACACTTTGGTAATGAGGACTGGCCATGTCCACATGGATTTGAGTTTGCCTGGAAACAAGTGTGGCCTCAAGTTGAATAGAAGTACAAAATTGCCAACTGCAAATTCTCGCTTCATAATCTATTGGTCGTGATACTTCTTCATCTTCTCTTTTTAGATTGTTGAACTTTCATAGGCCTTTAGGATAAACTCATCAAGCTCATTCAACCTATTTAGTCTTTGTTCTGATGCTTTAATCCAATCACCCTTAAGTCTCTTCATTGCCCACATCGCTTTGTGCTCTAGCTCGACCGGCAGGTGATAAGCCTTCCCATATACAAGTTGGTATGGAGACATACCTATGGAAATCTTTTATGCAATGAGGTAGGCCCAAAGAGCATCATCAAGCCTCCTTGACCAATCCGTTCTATTAGCATTAACAGTTTTCGCCAGAAATTTCTTGATCTCACGATTGGACACCTCAACTTGCCCACTTGTCACGACCTGAAAGCACCCCTTAGAAGCTAGGGATAACTCTCGGACCGTGGCAAGGCGTACTTGATCCTTTGGGGTCTCGTACAAGCCCTTCAACTATCGTTCATTACATAAGACATGAAAAGTAGTGCGGAATTAAAACTTTTCACGATAATTAAATAAATAAAGTCTTTCATAAATACTAGGATATCTCATCTTCACAAGGCAACTTAAAGACATGACTTAGAATCTTAGGGACACGGCCCTTTACAATAAAAGGAAATACACAATAAGTCTTAATAATAAAACTAGAAAACATAAACTACGTCCTCGAATAAATGAGGAATACCAAATCTTGAGAGAGTAGAATTCCCAAGCTTCAACTTCAACCTTCCAAAAGCTTCCAACCTATACTTATAAGGTATACAAAAGTATGGGGTTAGTAGAAACAATGTACTAAGTATGGCATATGCAATAAACATGTAAAAAGGGAGAACTTAACAAAATAAATTTTCATTCGAATTTAATAAAACCTTCATGAATTTAGAAGCAAACAACATAAGAAGCATCAATTAACACTTAAAGAAGAATCTCCATAACTTTACCTCAAAAACACACTTTACAGTAAGGGTACTCAACTTTACGGTGAACCAAATCAAGTATACAATTTTCACATAAATACTCTCCCCCAATAGGACTCTTAGGTCACAGTGAGTGCAATGTGAGAGTAGCATCCTATACTATCACTCCCACTAGCTCTCCTAATGGATTCCCAAGGATTTGATCACGTTACAACAATTTACGCAACATTACAGTAAACTCAATTGGACATTACAGTGAACTGTTTTGAACACTTATAGTGGAGGCCTTACAGTGAATGGCACAGTCCAAGTCATATGAATCTGTTTCCTTTGAAGTTTCTAGGTTCCCTAAGGTGAGCCTAGAAGGGACCATCCATACATCCCTTACAAAGAACACCAAAGCGATCCTTAAGACCACCAATCTTATACTTACCACATTAGGAAAACAAATCCACTCCCTTGGCTAACATGTGCAACACACTCATAGGAAATATAGGCCACACTAAGTGCAATGTGAGAGTAGCATCCCGTACTACCACTCCCACTTAGTGCTCCTAATGGATTCCATTAAATCAAGCCATACACCATAATCATTCATAACATCACACTATAACCCTCATTCACACGGATTTCATGAAAGTACTCTTCTCCCATAGGAGGTATAGGTCACACTAAGTGCAATGTGAGAGTAGCATCCCATACTACCACCCCTACTAGAGCTCCTAATGGGTTCCCAAGGAGTTGATCACTTCACGATAGTCATTCAAAACATCACTGATATATATGATAACGTAGTTCAATCAATTCATTTGTGGGAGTTAGCTGAACTGACAAAGACCATGAGTGCTAGACATGGAATCCTGATATTAACCCTAACGGATGAGGGATCCTCACTTGCCTAGAGTAAGGTCATGCTTCTTAGCTTTTACATGGCTTTCCCAATAGCTACACCTATGCGGGCACATAGTTAAGGGATAAGGATATTGCTACTAAATGACTCATTCTCTACTAACGAGGAGTACTCATCTCAGGAGGTACAATGAAATACAACATCTCAACTCACGAAGTATACTCCACCTCTTCTTCATATCCTCTCGGTGCTAGGCATAACTCCCCACGGATTCTCAAAATTATAAACTATAGGTTAAGGATAACTAGTGAATACCACATCTCAACTCACGAAGTGCATTCATCCTCCGACCTCCCTTAAAAAGCTCATTATGAATAGTGAGGTTGCTACTAGACATTTCATCTCAACTAACGAAGAATGTCCACCCCAAGATTTTCTTTTTATTCAACTTAGCTTCATTCATCAACTCACACACTTTACGTACTTCACATAATTACATTCTTTATTTTACACTTAAATTAGGTTAAACATATATTCAAGCTTCACAAAAACACATTTCAAGACCCATTTCTAATATCTCTTTATTTCACAATTTAGACCTTCAAGATCACATTCTAAATACATACTAAACATAACAAATTCATCAAATAAACACAGCCACCAAGAATATGGACCATACCACTCAAGATCAATTATAATAAGAATAATACAATATAAGCAACTCTTCATTTTACCAAGCCATAACAACTTATAAGCATTTTCTCAATATTTCATCATCATAAGGCCCTTAAAGAAGTAGCTAAACCAACATTACAACACAAGAAAACCAAAGTTCAATCTTTACTTAAAATGCTCAATTGACCCATTTCTTAAGCCAACATTAGAAGAAAGACCTTTCAATGATTACATTTAGGTTTTAGCATTAGAATCACCAACTAACATTAGAAACATCATTAATTAGTCAGAAGAATTATTTTCATGCAAGACCCATTTTTGGGTTGAACATAATAGAAAATAGGGTTAAAAACCCTTTTTGGAAATTCATTGGAAATGTCTCCTTAAATGAAAGAGTATTCAATAATGGATACCATACCTCAAACGCAAGCAAACCCAATGATTTTGGTGAAGAACCACGTCCAAACCAGCCCCTCCTAGCCTTCTTGACCTCTAACTTCAATGGAGACTTGAGAGAGTTTGTTTTTTGAGAGAGAGTTTGAATTTCAAGTGAGGGTCTTGTCTAGGTCTAGGGCTTAAAACTTAACCTAATATAACTTTAAAACCCTAAAAATATCATCCTAGGGTCCCAAAAGACTTGGGGTGAATTTTCTGAAACACCCAAAGACTTCTCATTCACGTTGCAGCTTTTGGGACTGCCCCCATCGATGGACCAATCGATGGTCCATTTTTCAAAGGACGGACCGTAGGTGAGGTATCGTTGTTTGGGCTTGCAGCCTCCCAAACTGTAGGCTTTCAAGCCTCCATCAACGGACGGAATCGACGGACCGTTTGTCAATCGACGGTCCATAGGTTAGGTCTCGTTAATTGAGACTTAGTCACTTTTGAGGCCTGGACATTCGGCCTTGAAGGTTCCATCGACGTTCCATGGAGGATGGACCATAGGTGGACCTACCGACTGTCCCTTGTGTGGGGGGACCTTGTGGGTCCTAGGTGGGGTAGTGCCCAAACATTAAACCCCTAAACACGGTCGTCTAGGTCTTAGGAACATCTAACACAAGTTTCAAGAAAAACGAACCAAGAAAAATCACCCAAACACATCAAGACACACGAGTACATTCTAGGGCACACCTTCCGAACGTCATGGACGTTTTTGGTCAATTGACCTCCAAACTCAACAAAACTTCACACACAGCTTAAGGACACTAAAGTAAATCACTTTAACACAAAATTAACATAAAGAAATACTACGAAGCTCTAGTTCACCTTAGTTCATTTTAGGGCGTTACATTCTCCCCCACTTGGGATAACATTCGTCCTCGAATGACACTTAAACTTCAAGAACAACCAGTAATCACTTAGACTCACATAACATAACACAATTATGATCAAAACATCAAAGATCAAAGCATGAACTAACAAGGAGCATCATTTCACACTTTTACACACTTAGCAACATAAGCTACTCTTTGCAAAACTTCAAAAAGACAAAATTCAAAACTCATTCTTAACCTTCTTTTATGGAGGAACTACCTTATCCAACATTAAACATGCTCATATACAACACTTTTGCACACATTGAAACTTCAGTTCAAGACAAAATAAATTTTCTCAAAATTCACAAAACCTACAGTGAACATCATTGTAGCCACTGTCCAACATGCAAATATTTTTTCAATAATTCGTTCTTTGAGCAATTCATCAAGATGACATCATCTTATAAACTATAAAACCACATAAAATCATTTCATAACATAAAAACAACAATCATAAAAGTTTAAGACTTACCAAGATCATCAAATACGGATTAGTTATCCTTCCTAGATCCCATCCTATAGGAAGGGTTCTTCTTGGGAGCATTAGGATCTAGGGAAGCTTGATTGACATCTTTTCCCCTTGCTTTGAGGTTAGGGCAGTCCCTCATATCGTGGCCTTTCCTACCACAACTAAAACACTCATTCGTTCCGGCAAGACACTTACCCGAATGTTGCTTTCAACAAGTAGGACACCTAGCCCTTTCAAAAGTATGACCATCACCATGAGAATGTTGGTTTGGGCCCCTATCCTTGTTTCTCATGTAAGAATCTTGGTGATAGAACCTCTTCCTAGGCTTTTGGTGACTAGAATCATCCGACCTAGTCCCTTTTCCATCTTGCCTTATCTCCCTAATTTTGGACTCCTCAATTTTTTGTGCATAAACCATGAGTCTAGAGATATCCATGTCATTAAGAAACATCGTCGTACGATACTCTTTTTCCACCAAGCTAGACACTCCCATAACAAGTTTGTTCATCCTATCCCCAGGGTTGGCTACCATGGTCGGGGCATACTTAGAGAGTTGGATAAATTTGAGAGAGTACTCTTGCACACTCATTCCCCCTTGACGAAGGTTCATAAATTTAACCATTTGCTTCTCCCACCACTCTAAAGGAAAGAACCTATCTATGAAAGCCTCTTTGAATTCCTCACAATCAACTGGACCTCTTTCTAAGGGTCTCTCACCTCTCCATTGCTCATACCACACTTGAGCAACATCCTTTAGTTGGTAAGCGGCTAACTCCGCTTTCTCCCTAGGGGTCATACCCATAGCATCATCCACTTTGAAAACCTCATCTATAAAACCTTGTGGATCTTCATCCACCTTAGTGCCATGAAAAGTTGGAGGGTTCATCCTCATGTAATCATGAATCCTAGAAGCGGATGTACTAGCATTTGGTTGGGGCCTATCTCCTGGATTAGCTTGGTCCACAAAGTGATTGTTGACGACATGAGCTTGAGCAGTCATGAGATGAGTCAAGTTCATTAAGGAAGCCCTCAACTCCGCATTAGTCATATCAATCTCAACAAAAGGAGCTTGAGTCATAGAAGGCACTTGAGGCCCTTGGGGTTACGGAGGCACTTGAGGTTCTTGAAGAGGGACCTCCACATTCTCTTCCTCTAGGACCTAAATTGGAACTTGGTCAACACGGGGAGGGATTCTCTCATTAGCTACACCTACCTCCTCCCTTCTCGCGGTCGATCTCCTCGTATTTATGTCCTATAAACACAAAGAGAAGAGGTTGAGAAAAGAAACCTTATAT
Source organism: Solanum sitiens (assembly GCA_016801875.1). Lineage (NCBI taxonomy): Eukaryota > Viridiplantae > Streptophyta > Magnoliopsida > Solanales > Solanaceae > Solanum > Solanum sitiens. The sequence continues at coordinate 4,896,861 of JABWTJ010000024.1, forward strand.
AACTCAACTCTAAGGCACAACATTAGAATAGAGAAGGAAGTAAAACTTCTAGCATCCTATAGACTCTTGTCCATGGATGTGTCGCGACTCACATCAATGATCAAGATACTACTAGATGAGGCTTGTGAGACTTTTAGAACCTAAACTATTTCCGAAAACCTTGTTTTCTAATACCAAGTATGTCACGACCCGAAAGCACCCACTAGAAGCTAGGGATAACTCTCGAACTGTGGCAAGGCGTACTTGACCCTTTGGGGTCTCGTACAAGCCCTTCAACTATCGTTCATAACATAAGACATGAAAAGTAGTCCGGAATTAAAACTTTTCACCAAATAATTAAATAAAAGAAGTCTTTCATAAATACAAGGATATCTCATCGTCACAAGGCAACTTAAAGACACGACTTAGAATCTTAGGAACACAGCCCTTTACAATAAAAGGAAATACGTAATAAGTCTTAATAATAAAAACTAGGAAACATACCCTCGAATATATGAGGACATACTAAATCTTGAGAGAATAGAATTCCCAAGCTTCAACTTAAAACTTCCAAAAGCTTCCAACTTATATATATAAGGTATAGAGAAGTATGGGGTTAGTACAAATAATGTACTAAGTATGACATATGCAATAAATATGTAAAAAGGGACATTTTAGCAAAATAAGCTTTCATGCCAATTTAACAAAACCTTCATGAATTTAGAAGCAAATAACATAAGAAGCATCAATTAACACTTAAAGAAGAATTTCTATAACGTTACCTCGAAAACACACTTTACAGTAAGGGTACTCACTTTTACAGTGAAGCAAATCAAGTATACAAGTTTCACATAAATAATCTCCCCCAATAAGACTCTTAGGTCACACTGAGTGCAATGTGAGAGTAGCATCCCATAATACCAGTCCCACTAGCGCTCCTAATGGATTCCCAAGGATTTGAGCACGTTACAACAATTTAGCCAACATTACAGTAAACTCAATTGGACATTACAGTGAACTGTTTTGAACACTTATAGTGGAGGCCTTACATTGAATGGCACGGTCCAAGTCATATGAATTTGTTTCCTTCGAAGCTTCCTAATCCAAGTTATCCTAAGGTTCCCTAAGGTGAGCCAAGAAGGTATCATCCATACATCCCTTACAAAGCACACCAAAGCGATCCTTAAGAACACCAATCTTAGAATTACCTCATTAGGAAAACAAATCCACTCCCTTGGCTAACATGTGCAACACACTCATAGGAAATATAGGCCACACTAAGTGCAATGTAAGAGCAGCATCCCATACTCCCACTACCACTAAGTGCTCCTAATGGATTCCATTAAATCAAGCCCTACACCATAATCATTCATAACATCACACTATAACACTCATTAAAACGGATTTCATGAAAGTACTCTTCTCCCATAGGAGGTATTGGTCACACTAAGTGCAATGTGAGAGTAGCATCCCATACTACCACCACCCCTAGCGCTCCTAATGGGTTCCAAGGAGTTGAGCACTTCACGATAGTCATTCAAAACATCATGATACACATGATAACTTAGTTCAATCAATTCATTTGTGGGAGTTAGCTTAACAGACACAGACTATGAGTGCTAGACATGGAATCCAGATATTAACCCTATCGGATGAGGAAGCCTCACTTTCCTAGAGTAAGATCATGCTTCTTAGCTTTTACATGGCTTTGCCAATAGCTACATCTATGCGGGCGCATAGTTAAGGGATAAGGAGATTGCTACTAAATGACTCATTCTCTACTAACGAGGAGTACTCATCTTAAAAGGTACAATGAAATACAACATCTCAACTCACGAATTGTACTCCACCTCTTCTTCATATCCTCTCGGTGCTAGGCTTAACTCCCCACGGATTCTCAAAATTATAAACTATAGGTTAAGGATAACTAGTGAATACCACATCTCAACTCACGAAGTGCATTCATCCTCCGACCTATCTTAGAATGCTCATTAGGAATAGTCAGGTTTCTACTAGACACTTCATCTCAACTCACGAAGAGTTTCCACCCCAAGATTTCCTTTTTATCAACTTAGATTCATTCATCAACTCACACACCTTACGTACTTCACATAATCACATTCTTTGTATTAGACTTAATTCAGGTCAACCATATATTTCCTTCACAAAAACACATTTCAAGACCCATTTCTAATATCTCTTCATTTCACAATTTAGGTCTTCAACATCACATTGTAAATACATACTAAACATAACAAATTCATCAAATAAACACCGCCACCAAGAATATGGACCATACCTCTCAAGATCAATTATAATAAGAACAATACAATATAAGAAACTCTTCATTTTACCAAACCATAACAACTTATAATCATTTTCTCAATATTTCATCATCATAAGGACCTTAGGACAATAGCTAAACCAACATTACAACACAACAAAACCAAAGTTCAATCTCTACTTAAACATGCTCAATTTACCCATTTCTTAAGCCAACATTAGAAGAAAGACTTTAACATGATTTCATTTAGGTTTTAGCATTAGAATTACCAACTAACATTAGAAACATCATTAATTAGTCATTAGAAACGTTTTCATGCAAGACCCATATTTGGGTTGAAGATAATAGAAAATAGGGTTAAAACTCTTTTTGGAAATTCATTGGAAATGGCTCCTTGAAATAAAGAGTATTCAATAATGGATACCATACCTCAAATGCAAGCAAACCCAAAGATTTTGGTGAAGAACCACGTCCAAATCAGCCCCTCCTACCTTCTTGACCTCTAACTTCAAATGAGACTTGAGAGATTTTGTTTTTAGAGAGAGCGTTTGAATTTTAAGTGAGGGTCTTGTCTAGGTCTAGGGCTTAAAACTTAACCCAATATAACTTAACAACCCTAAAAATATCATCCTAGGGTCCCAAAAGACTTGGGGTGAATTTCCCAAAACACCCCAAGACTTCTCATTCACGTTGCAGCTTTTGGGACTGCCCCCATCGACGGACCAACCGATGGTCCGTTTGTCAAAGGACGGACCGTAGGTGAAGTATCGTCGTTTGGAACTGCAGCCTCCCAAACTGTAGGCTTTCAAGCCTCCATCGATGGACGGAACCGACGTACCGTTTGTCAATCAACGGTTTGTAGGTTAAGTCTCATTGGTTGAGACTTAGACACTTTTGAGGCCTGGACATTTTGCCTTGCAGGTTCCATCGGTTCTCCATGGTCGACGGACCGTAGGTGGACCTACGGACCATCCCTTGGTCCGTCGTTTGTCCACTGCCTTGGCAGTTTTGTCCAAGTCATAGGCCCTTCTTTGGGGACTCGTTGCGGTTCTTAGGTGAGGTAGTTCCCAAACTTTAAACCCCTAAACACGGTCTTCTTGGTCTTAGGAACACCTCAGACAAGTTTCAGGCAAAACGAACCTAGAAAACTCACCCAAACACATCAAGACACACGAGTATATTCTAGGGCACACCTTCCGAACGTCATGGACGTTTTTGGTCGATTGACCTCCAAACTCAACCAAACTTCACACACAACTTAACGACACTAAAGTAACTCACTTTAACACAAAATTAACATCAAGAAACACTACGAAGCTCTAGATCACCTTAGTTCGTTTTAGGGCGTTACATTCTCCCCCACTTGGGATAACATTCGTCCTCGAATGTCACATAAACTTCAAAAACAACCAGTACTCACTTAGACTCACATAAAAAAAACACAATCATGATCAAAACATCAAATATCAAAGCATGAACTAACAAGGAGCATCATTTCACAGTTTTACACACTTAGCAACATAACCAACTCTTTGCAAAACTTGAAAAAGTCAAAACTCAAAACTCAAAACTCATTCTTAACCTTCTTTTATGGAGGAACTACCTTATCCAACATTAAACATGCTCATATACAACACTTTTGCACACATTGAAACTTCAATTCAAGACAAAAAAAAATTCTCAAAATTCACAAAACCTACCGTGAACATCACTGTAGCCACGGTCTAACATGCAATTTTTTTTCAATAATTCATTCTTTGATCAATTCATCAATATAACATGATCATATGAACTATAAAACCACATAAACGCATTTCATAACATAAAAACAACAATCATAAAGGGTTAAGACTTACCAAGATCATCAAATCCGGATTAGTTATCCTTCCTAGCTCCCATCCCATATGAAGGGTTCTTCTTGGGAGCATTAGGATCTAGGGAAGCTTGATTGACATCTAATCCCCTTTTTTTCAGGTTAGGGCAGTCCCTCATATTGTGGCCTTTGCTACCACAACTAAAACACCCATCCGTTCCGGCAAGACACTTACCCGAATGTTGCTTTCCACGAGTAGGACACCTACCCCTTTCAAAAGTATGACCACCACCATGAAAATGTTGGTTTGGAGCCCTATCCTTGTTTCCCATGGAAGAATCTTAGTGATAGAACCTCTTCCTAGGCTTTTGGTGACTAGAATCATCCGACCTTGGCCTTTTTCCATCTTTCCTTATCTCCCTAATTTTGGACACCTCAATTTGTTGTGCATAAACCATGAGTCTAGAGATATCCATGTCATTAAGAAACATTGCCGTACGGCACTCTTTTTCCACCAAGCTAGTCACTCTCATAACAAGTTTGTTCATCCTAGTCCTAGGGTTGGCTACCATGGTCGGGGCATACTTAGAGAGTTGGGTAAATTTGAGGGAGTACTCTTGCACACTCATTCCCCCTTGACGAATGTTCATGAATTCAACCATCTTCTTCTCCCTCCGCTCTAAAGGAAAGAACCTATCTTGGAAAGCCTCTTTGAATTCCTCCCAATCAAACGGACCTCTTTCTAAGGGTCTCTCACCTCTCCATTGCTCATACAACACTTGAGCAACATCCTTAAGTTGGTAAGCGGCTAACTCCACTTTCTCCCTAGGGGTCACACCCATAGAATCCACCACTTTGAAAACCTCATCTATGAAACCTTGTGGATCTTCATCCACCTTAGTGCCATGAGAAGTTTGAGGGTTCATCCTCATGAAATCATGAATCCTAGAAGCGGGTGTACTAGCATTTGGTTGGGGCCTATCTCCTTGATTAGCTTGGCCGACAAAGGGATTGTTGACGACATGAGCTTGAGCCGTCATGAGTTGAGTCAAGTTCATTAGGGCATCCCTCAACTCCGCATTAGTCATATCACCCTCAAAAAAAGGAGCTTGAGGCATAGAAGGCACTTGATGCCCTTGGGGTTCCGGAGTCACTGGAGGTTCTTGAAGATGAACCTCCACATTCTCTTCCTCTAGGCCCTCAATAGGAACTTAGTCGACACGGGGAGGGATTCTCTCATTAGATACACCTCCTCTTCCCTTCTCGCGGTCGATCTCCTCGTATTTATGTCCTATAAACACAAAGAGAAGAGGTTGAGAAAATATACCTTAGATAACTCAACTCTAAGGCACGATATTAGAATAGAGAAGGAAGTAAGACTTCTAGCATCCTATAGACTCTTGTCCATGGATGTGTCGCGACTCACATCAATGACCAAGATACTACTAGATGAGGCTTGTGAGACTTTTAGAACCTAAACTATTTCCGAAAACCTTGTTTTCTAATACCAAGTATGTCACGACCCGAAAGCATCCCCTAGAAGCTAGGGATAACTTTCGGACCGTGACAAGACGTACTTTACCCTTTGGGGTCTCGTACAAGCCCTTCAACTATCGTTCATTACATAAGACATGAAAAGTAGTGCGGAATTAAAACTTTTCACGAAATAATTAAATAAAAGAAGTCTTTCATAAATACTAGGAAATCTCATCGGCACAAGGCAACTTAAAGACACGACTTAGAATCTTAGGGACACGGCCCTTTACAATAAAAGGAAATACATAATAAGTCTTAATCCTCGAATATATGAGGACATACCAAATCTTGAGAGAGTAGAATTCCCAAGCTTCAACTTCAACCTTCCAAAAGCTTCCAACCTATACTTATAAGGTATAGAAAAGTGTGGGGTTAATACAAACAATGTACTAAGTATGACATATGCAATAAACATGTAAAAAGGGACATGTTAGCAAAATAAGCTTTCATGCCAATTTAATAAAATCTTCATGAATTTAGAAGCAAACAACATAAGAAGCATCAATTAACACTTAAAGAAGAATTTCTATAACGTTACCTCGAAAACACACTTTACAGTAAGGGTACTCACTTTTACAGTGAACCAAATCAAGTATACAAGTTTCACATAAATAATCTCCCCCAATAAGACTCTTAGGTCACACTGAGTGCAATGTGAGAGTAGCATCCCATACTACTAGTCCCACTAGCGCTCCTAATGGATTCCCAAGGATTTGAGCACGTTACAACAATTTACCCAACACTACAGTAAACTCAATTGGACATTACATTGAACTATTTTGAACACTTATAGTGGAGGCCTTACAGTGTATGGCACGGCCCAAGTCATATGAATTTGTTTCCTTTGAAGCTTCCTAACCCAAGATATCTTAAGGTTCCCTAAGATGAGCCAAGAAGGCACCATCAATACATCCCTTACAAAGCACACCAAAGTGATCCTTAAGACCACCAATCTTAGACTTACTTCATTAGGAAAACAAATCCACTCCCTTGGCTAACATGTGCAACACACTCATAGGAAATATAGGCCACACTAAGTGCAATGTGAGAGTAGCATCACATACTACCACTCCCACTTAGTGCTCTTAATGGATTCCATTAAATCAATCCCTACACCATAATCATTCATAACATCACACTATAACACTCATTAACACGGATTTCATGAAAGTACTCTTCTCCCATAGGAGGTGTAGGTCACACTAAGTGCAATGTGAGAGTAGCATCCCATACTACCACCCCCACTAGCGCTCCTAATGGGTTCCCAAGGAGTTTAGCACTTCACGATAGTCATTCAAAATATCACTGATACACATGATAACTTAGTTCAATCAATTCATTTATGGGAGTTAGCTTAACCGACAAGACCATGAGTGCTAGACATGGAATCTCGATATTAACCCTATCAGATGAGGGATCTTCACTTCCTTAGAGTACGGTCATGCTTCTTAGCTTTTATATGGCTTTCCCAATAGCTAAACCTATGCGGGTACATAGTTAAGGGATAATGAGATTGCTACTAAATGACTCATTCTCTACTAACGAGGAGTACTCATCTCAAGAGGTACAATAAAATACAACATCTGAACTCACGAAGTGTACTCCAGCTCTTCTTCATATCCTCTCGGTGCTAGGCATAACTACCCATGGATTCTCAACATTATAAACTATAGGTTAAGGATAACTAGTGAATACCACATCTCAACTCGCGAAGTGCATTCATCGTCCGACCTATCTTAGAAAGCTCAGTAGGAATAGTGAGGTTGCTACTAGACACTTCATCTCAACTCACGAAGAGTGTCCACCCCAAGATTTCCTTTTTATTCAACTTAGCTTCATTCATAAACTCACACACCTTATATACTTCACATAATCACATTCTTCATTTTAGACTTAATCTAGGTCAAACATATATTTCAAGCTTCACAAAAACACATTTCAAGACCCATTTCTAATATCTCTTCATTTCACGATTTAGACCTTCAACATCACATTCTAAATACGTAATAAACATAACAAATTTATCAAATAAACACCGCCACCAAGAATATGGACCATACCACTCAAGATCAATTATAATAAGAACAATACAATATAAGTAACTCTTCATTTTACCAATCCATAACAACTTATAAGCATTTTCTCAATATTTCATCATCATAAGGCCCTTAGGGAAGTAGCTAAACCAACATTACAACACAAGAAAACCAAAGTTCAATCTCTACTTAAACATGCTCAATTGACCCATTTCTTAAGCAAACATTAGAAGAAAGACTTTAACATGATTTCATTTAGGTTTTAGCATTAGAAGCACCAACTAACATTAGAAACATCATTAATTAGTCATTACAAACGTTTTCATGCAAGACCCATATTTGGGTTGAAGATAATAGAAAATAGGGTTAAAAACCCTTTTTGGAAATTCATTGGAAATGGCTCCTTGAATGAAAGAGTATTAAAGAATGGATACCATACCTTAAATGCAAGCAAACCCAAAGATTTTGGTGAAGAACCACGTCCAAACCACCCCCTCCTCGCCTTCTTGACCTCTAACTTCAATGAAGACTTGAGATAGTTTGTTTTTTAGAGAGAGAGAGTTTGAATTTGAAGTGAGGGTCTTGTCTAGGTCTAGGGCTTAAAACTTAAACTAATATAACTTAAAAACCCTTAAAGTATTGTCCTAGGGTCCCAAAAGACTTGGGTTAAATTTCCTAAAACACCCCAATACTTCTCATTCATGTTGCAGATTTTGGGACTGCCCCCATCGATGGACCAACCGACGGTCCGTTTGTAAAAGGATGGACCGTAGGTGAGGTCTCGTTGTTTGGGACTGCAGCCTCCCAAACTGCAGGTTTTCAAGCATCCATCGACGGAAGGAACCGACGGACCTTTTTTAATTGACGGTCCGTAGCTTAGGTTTCGTTGGTTGAGACTTAACCACTTTTGAGGCCTGGACATTCTTCCTTGCAGGTATCATCGATGGTACATGGTCGACGGACCGTAGGTGGACTTACAGACCGTCCCTTGGTCTGTCGTTTGGCCATTGCCTTGGCAGTTTGGTCCAAGTCATAGGCCCTTTTGTAGGGCCCCGTTGCGTGTCCTAGGTAGGGTCGTGCCCGAACGTTAAACCCCTAAACATGGTCGTCTAGGTCTTATGAACAGATCACACAAATTTCAAGCAAAACTAACCTGGAAAACTCACCCAAACACATCAAGACACACGCGTACATTTTAGGGTATGCCTTCCGAACGTCATAGACGTTTTTGGTCGATTGACCTCCAAACTAAACAAAACTTCACACACAACTTAAGGACACTAAAGTAACTCACTTTAACACAAATTCACATCAAGAAACACTATGAATCTCTAGTTCACCTTAGTTCATTTTAGGGCGTTACACCGCTAGTCTGTGGATGGTAAGGAGTAGCCACATTGTGATGAACACCATATTTTTCCAGCAATCCTTTGAATAGCTTATTACAGAAGTGTGAGCCGCCATCACTAATAATGGCCCTTGGTGTACCAAATCTAGATAAGATTTTCTTCTTCAAGAATGCAGTGAAATTATTTCCTTCATTATTGGTAGCGTAATTGCTTCTACCCTTTTCGACACATAGTCAACCACCACTAGAATGTACTTCATCCCCTGAGAACTCACAAACGCTCCCATGAATTCAATGCCCCATACAAAATATAGCTCAATCACCAGAATAAGATTCAATGAAAACTCTTATCCATCGAAATTCCTCCATCTCATTGGCATCGATCATATGACTTGGCAAAATCATTAGCATCTTGGTAAATAGTTGACCAATAATACCCATACTACAAGATCTTATGCGCAGTTCGGATACCACTATGGTGCCCACCCATAGGCGAGGAATGACACACCTCCAAATTGCTCAACATCTAGACCTCATGTATACAACAACGAATTATCCCATTGGTAGAACTACTATATAAGTAAGTCTCATCCCAAAAGAACTTTTTCACATCATGCATGAACTTTTTCCTCTATTTTGAAGATCTAGTTTGACGGAACGACATCACTTGCTAGATAGTTATCAATGTCTGCGAAACATGGTGTAACAACCCTAAAAATGAATAGGATCAAGACTTAGGTGTTTCAAAAATGCTTGCGATTAGACCAAGGTCCACACGTATTGATGCGCGTAGAACCAGACCTCAGAACCCTTACTACGACCAAGCCAACTAACTTGGGAGTTAATTGAACTTGGAAAGGTTGGAACCAGCCATGTGAGGCTCACGAAAATGAAGATTTAATCGAAAGAGTTTTTACCGGACTCAAAAGAAGAAATTTTAAGTTTTGAGGGTCCAAGGGTAAAATGGTCTTTTCCAGGCCAAGGGTAATATTGTAATTACCCTGAGTAATTAATTATTTAATTAATTAAGTAAAAAAAAATAAAGAAATTCGGGTGGGGCAACCCAAAGGGACCCATTTTCGCAAAATGGGGTCACCCGGGTTTGAACCCCACTAGAAGCAAGATTTAACTTGCTTTTATTTTAATGTGTTAATTTAGTTTTAATAAATAATTAATAATAGCTGATTTAGGAAAAAGAAATCAGATTTTTATTAATTTTTATTAATTAATAAGTTGACTAATTCATACCACAAAGTCCTACTTATACTAGACTTCTACCTCCCATTTCCCCCACTCTCTTTGAACCATCTCTCTCTCTCTTTCACTCTTTTCTTTCTTGGCTGAAAACGTGAGAAAACAATCAGCAAAAGGAAAATAAAGTAAAGGCAAAAGTTCATCAAGAACTTGAATGATAGATGCACAAAGAGGAAGCAATCCGATAACGTTAAGCAGAACATACTATACTAGTCGGGTGAGGTGTGAGTGTGGGCGTTTGGACTGATTTGTGGAGGAGTTTCTTGGGCAGCATTCTGGACATTTAACAAGAAAACAAGGTATGGGTCTTCTTACTCTTGGTCCCTTTCCCAAGAGACCCTTAGGACTCAGATGATTCTATTTCAAAACTAGGATTGTCCCCCATTTCATGCTCCCTGTCATTAGCTCCCAACGAATGTAGGTTGGTATGAATGCTGGTAGACTTAGGATTATGTGATGTTTGTGTTAAATGTTAATGTGTTGGATGTACGTTAGTAAGACAAACCATGTGTGCATTCGAAATTAAGAAAAATGTATGCCATATTTGGAGTCTCGGCCTTGAGGCTTAAAATTGCTAATGTTGTGTTTGTTAATTTACGTACCCAAACTCATGAAGATTGTGATGTTCATAATTAAGAAATGTGGCTGACTTGAATAAGGATTTGATAGCCAATAAATTCTCTAAAGGATGCACTTAAAAACACGTTGAAGTGGAATTATGAAAGAATGTATGAACTAAGTAAAACATTGATGTTATGAGTTAAAAGTAACTAAAAATTTCCAGCATTGTACAAGTTAATATAGACTAAATAAAAATGCATATGAATCTGGAAAATTTACTAAAGAAATAAAAGAATGAGGCCACTAGGAATTGAACCCGTGACCTCATCCTTGGCGAAACAGACACGGCAAAGGGTGAGGGCTGGGGGGTTCGATCCTGGGTCTGAGCAAGGGCTTGAATAAGAGAAAAAAATTAATGAGGGGAGTGGGATTCGAACCCACCACCCCTCGGTCAGAATTCATGAAGAGTAGAATGGAAACTAAAAAGAAAAAGGTGTTGGGGCTAAGGGGATTCGAACCCCTTAGCTACTGCCGCGAAATTAAATGATAAAACAAGTTAGGCCATGGGGGTCCGATCCTATCACCTCACTGTACATGCTCCTAACTTAGAGAAAATATTAAAAATATAATTATGGGGTTGTGGGGGTCCGAACCCACCACCTCACAGCCCTTAAGCGAAAAATTAATTAAAAGGAAGGAGGTTGTAGGGGTTCGAACCCACAACCTCCTTACTTGAGCGAAATTAAGAGAAAATAAAAGAGGTTGTGGGGGTTCGATCCCACAACCTCTTGGTTTAAGAAAGAATAGGAGAATATTATGTTAATAAAAAATAAAATAAAAGGTGGGGTTGTGGGGACTCGAACCCACAACCCATCGGCCAATGTAAGAGAGACTTTAAGTAGAAAAGTAAACCTTCAATATAAACATTGTGATTTGACTTAGACTTAAAATGTTATGACTATTAGAATAAAATCAATTAATAATGTAAATGACATTCAATTGATTCAAGACTTGGGATTCCTTGCCCAAACTTCCGTTTGATACATAAGTCATACGTGAACAAATCATCCAAGAATAATGCCACCTACTTAGATCAAATTCAAGATCTTGGCATAATTACAAGATACATAAGTCTTGTACTACATAATCTTAGGAATGTAAGAATTACTTAATGAACTACGAATGAAGCCTCATGGCTTGTGTGTATAGACTCACAAGTCTAACATACGTTCAAAAGTAAGTGAGCCTAAGATGTATGAAATGAAATGATGAACCCTAGAAGGGTTAAGTATGAGTGTAAATACACTAAATGGCCAAGTGCATTGGCATATGATGAGATGAACAATGAAATGATGAAATGAACATTCACATAATAAGAGGGGAGTAACTATGAAAATCAAAGGTGCTAATGATAATGAATGTGGTGACAACATGATATGAGGCTAATGTAAATGATGAGAATAATCTCAAAAGAGCCTAAGAAAATGTTACCAATACGTACTCACCTATGAGAGTGTAAGATAATGAAGAGACCAGTCTCTGTGAACACTCTAATAAGAGTATTGAGCTTAACACACTCAATACGAATGATGAGATGAGAAATCATCTAATGAGCTATGATGTCATCATACTAGAAGCCAGCTTCCATGACGTATGAGTTGAATGTAATGGAACTTTATACTGAGCACCGATAGACTAGCTATGAGCGGTGATGCCTTCTTTCGGGAAGGGCGGAGGTTCACGTAACTCTCATGAGATGAGACTGTCCGGCTTGCCGGGTATGGGTCTCCTTATATATCCTAGTCTTCGAACCTATACTGCCAATATAGGGATCTGGCGGGGTTAAATTCCCATGTACTCTAGCATGTTATTGGATCACTTTGGCCGGTGATTCCACCTCTTTTCGGTGTGGGGGAGACACAGGATTTCATGATGCTCACATGTTAAAGTTAAAGTTTCCAATGAATGAATGAGGCCAGCCTCAAATGATGCACATAATGAAATGAATGAATACCAAAGGTGTTAGGATAGGATAATCAAAAGGTGAGTTAGATTCAAGCAATGACATTAGGTCATTCTTGGTCATTGCACAGCGAACCTAATGAAAATCTTAAACTACATTTAAGGTATAACCGGTGGTTACACTGGACTATGAACGAAATAAAATGAAGTACATATGAATGAATGAAGCAGACTCTGTGTTTGCTAACGAAGACTCCCAGTTGAGGTCCCATATGTTGAGCCTTCATTCCTGGGATGTCTTAATGTCAAGTCCATGATTCCAAGGTCTTATGGCATATGAATGAATGATATGAACGAAGTTATGTGCTATGTGTAAATGTTATGTGCTGTGTGCAACTGTGAAAAGTATGATTATGTATGTTATTCTCATGGCATAACTTTCCTATTCCAAATTTGGAAAGCTCACTGACTTTCCTAATCCAAATTTGGAAAGATCATTTACTTTCCTAATCCAAATTAGGAAACTTTCCTAATCTCAATTTGGCAAGTCCACTGACTTGACTTCCAAAAATCACGTTGTTAGGAAAGAGCTTTTCTTTCTCATGCATGTCCTTGGTGTGTGCTTGCATATACCCATACTTAGTACAAGTGTGTACTAACCCTATACAAACTCTACTATTTTAGGTACAGGCACAGGTGGACGATAGAGCTACAGGATCATCGTTGCAGTTATCCGGACGTCCAGCATTCATCCGGTTTTGGTAGGTTCTCATGTCTTCGAGGATGCTACTGTTTTATATTCTAACTTAGTTTTAGAGTTGAGCTAGTGGAGCATGTTCCACTAGCGTTTCTTTCTTGCTTTTATTCAGATTATGTATTGGTGCCATTTTGGCAACTACACGCTTTATAAGAATTGAACTATTTCTTTCAGTTGCTTATCTCTTAATGTTAGATGGTTGATGGTGAACAATTACGTATTAATGAGAATGTTTTTATAAGAATATTTAGAAACAAAAAGTTTCAAATTTTCCGCTAAAATTAACCTATGTAAAGTAAGAATGACGTAAGTAGGCTTGTCTGCGACCTCTGAGAGGTCAACGACGCCAGTCTCGTCTGGGGTCTAGATTCCAGTCGTGACAAAGTTGGTATCAGAGCACTAAGTTAAATTACAAAAATAATAAGTTCACATCAACCACATTGAGTAGTTTCTAAGTCATGGTAGTGAAGTGCACCACTATCCTGGATTAGAGACTGCATGATGCGTAGGAATGTTTCCCTTCTTCTGATCTTATCGTGCTTTTCTAAATGTCTGAATTCTTGGTGTTATGAGCGTGTCTAACATCAATCCTTTTGTTTTTCCAGAGAATGAATACTAGGAGAGGAAATAGCCAGAGGAGAGGAGGAGCAGCTGCTAGGGGTAATCAGAATCTACCCCAGGCTCCAGCTGGGTTGACTGATGCTGAGGTGCGGGCATCTCTGGCCCAAATGGCACAGGCCATTACTATGCAGGCCCAGGCTATGACTGCCCAGGTCAACCGACAGGATGTTCAGAGGGAGAACCCACCGGTTCGTAGCATGGCTGACAGACTGAGGGATTTCACGAGGATGAATCCTCCTATTTTCACCTGGTCTAGGACATCAGAGGATCCCCAGGAGTTTGTGGATGAGATTCATAAGATCCTGGTGGCTATGGGGGCCACTGATATTGAGAAGGCTGAGCTGGCTTCCTATCAGCTCAAGGATGTTGCACAGACTTGGTGCAAGATGTGGCAAGATAGCCGTGTCTTAGGTGGAGTGCCAGTCACATGGGAGCTGTTCAAGACAGCATTTCTGGAGAGATTCTTTCCCAGGGAGATGAGGGAGGCCAAGGTTGAGAAGTTCATCAACCTTAAACAAGGCTCTATGACAGTCAAGGAGTATTCCCTGAAGTTTGTTAAGCTGTCAAGGTATGTTGTTTTCCCTAGTATTTAATAGCAAGAATGAGGATAATACTGACTTTGTTGAAATCACCCAGGTATGCTACTTCCCTGGTTTCTAACAGCAGGGATGAGATGAGCAGGTTCCTCACAGGAATCAATGGAGACCTGGAGGAGGAGTGTCGATCTGCTATGCTCCATGATAATATGGATCTTTACAGGTTGATGGTGCATGTCCAGCAGGTAGAGGACAGCCGCAGAAAGAGAGGTGTTCGTGATGCTAGGAGGCCTAGGCCTCAAGATCAGGCAGGACCCAGTCATGGAGGCCACAGGAACAACTTTGGCGTCCGTGAGCTGCCAAGGTTTAAGAAGGGACTCTCCCACCAAAGGGAGTCAAGTTCATCCAGTGGTCTCTATGATAGAGATTCTGAGTCCAGAGATAAGAGAAACAATGAAGTATATACACCTAAGGAAAGGCAACCTTGCAGGAAGTGTGGCAGACAGCATGGAGGAGAGTGTATGATGGGCTCTAACGCTTGTTACAGCTGTGGAAAATCGGGACACATGGTGAATGATTGTCCGAATAGAAGAAGTAAAGAACAAGGGAAGGAGAGAGTTCAGACTAATGGCCCAAATGAAGAGGCTCCAAGGAGGTGACGATTCTTCGCACTCAAGTCTAGGGGTGTAGGGGAAGGCACTTCTGATGAAGCCTCTGGTGCGTAGCCTTAATTAGTCTTTCATATATTTGACTGTATATGGTGTTTATGCCCTAGTATGAGGTTAATATGTTTGAAGTCATCATATTGGTTGCTGATTTATATGACTTTTATGTTGACTTTGTGTTGTATCCTTTGATGAGACTAGTTTAGGGAAGAATTCTTTAGTCTATTAATGTAAAGCTACTAGTAGGTTTCAAGGAGGTGTTCCATCATGTTAATATGTGAATAAGATATTCACCAGTGAAAGTATTGAGGTACCTATGTATGCGTAGGTTCTATAGATGACATACTTACTGTTAGTAAAGAGTAGTGTCATTCGGGGACGAATGTTCCTAAGGGGGGGATAATGTAACAACCCTAAAAATGAATAGGATCAAGACTTAGGTGTTTCAAGAAAGCTTGCGATTAGACCAAGGTCCACACGTATTGATGCGCGTAGAACCAGACCTCAAAACCCTTACTACGACCAAGCCAACTAACTTGGGGAGTTAATTGAGCTTGGAAAGGTTGTAACCAACCATGTCAGGCTCACGAAAACGAAGATTTAATCGAAAGAGTTTTTACCGGACTCAAAAGAAGAAATTTTAAGTTTTGAGGGTCCAAGGTAAAATGGTCTTTTCCAGGCCAAGGGTAATATTGTAATTACCCTGAGTAATTAATTATTTAATTAATTAAGTTAACAAAAATAAAGAAATTCAGGTGGGGCAACCCGAAGGGACCCATTTTCGCAAAATGGGGTCACCCGGGTTCGAACCCCACTAGAAGCAAGATTTAACTTGCTTTTATTTTAATGTGTTAATTTAGTTTTAATAAATAATTAATAATAGCTGATTTAGGAAAAACAAATCAGATTTTTATTAATTTTTATTAATTAATAAGTTGACTAATTCATACCACAAAGTCCTACTTATACTAGACTTCTACCTCCCATTTCCCCCACTCTCTTTGAACCATCTCTCTCTCTCTTTCACTCTTTTCTTTCTTGGCTGAAAACGTGAGAAAACAATCAGCAAAAGGAAAATAAAGTAAAGGCAAAAGTTCATCAAAAACTTGAAAGATAGAAGCACAAAGAGGAAGCAATCCGATAACGTTAAACAGAACATACTATACTAGTCGGGTGAGGTGTGAGTGTGGGTGTTTGGACTGATTTGTGGAGGAGTTTCTTGGGCAGCATTCTGGACATTTAACAAGAAAACAAGGTATGGGTCTTCTTACTCTTGGTCCCTTTCCCAAGAGACCCTTAGGACTCAGATGATTCTATTTCAAAACTAGGATTGTCCCCCATTTCATGCTCCCTGTCATTAGCTCCCAACGAATGTAGGTTGGTATGAATGCTGGTAGACTTAGGATTATGTGATGTTTGTGTTAAATGTTAATGTGTTGGATGTACGTTAGTTTATGATAAGACAAACCATGTGTGTGTTCGAAATTAAGAAAAATGTATGCCATATTTGGAGTCTCGGCCATAAGGCTTAAAATTGCTAATGTTGTGTTTGTTAATTTACGTACCCAAACTCATGAAGATTGTGATGTTCATAATTAAGAAATGTGGCTGACTTGAATAAGGATTTGATAGCCAATAAATTCTCTAAAGGATGCACTTAAAAATACGTTGAAGTGGAATTATGAAAGAATGTATGAACTAAGTAAAACATTGATGTTATGAGTTAAAAGTAACTAGAAATTTCCAGCATTGTACAAGTTAATATAGACTAAATAAAAATGCATATGAATCTGGAAAATTTACTAAAGAAATAAAAGAATGAGGCCACTAGGAATTGAACCCGTGACCTCATCCTTGGCGAAACAGACACGGCAAAGGGTGAGGGCTGGGGGGTTCGATCCTGGGTCTGAGCAAGGGCTTGAATAAGAGAAAAAAATTAATGAGGGGAGTGGGATTCGAACCCACCACCCCTCGGTCAGAATTCATGAAGAGTAGAATGGAAACTAAAAAGAAAAAGGTGTTGGGGCTAAGGGGATTCGAACCCCTTAGCTACTGCCGCGAAATTAAATGATAAAACAAGTGAGGACATGGGGGTTCGATCCCATGACCTCACTGTACATGCTCCTAACTTAGAGAAAATATTAAAAATATAATTATGTGGCTGTGGGGGTCCGAACCCACCACCTCACAGCCCTTAAGCGAAAAATTAATTAAAAGGAAGGAGGTTGTGGGGGTTCGAACCCACAACCTCCTTACTTGAGCGAAATTAAGAGAAAATAAAAGAGGTTGTGGGGGGTCGATCCCACAACCTCTTGGTTTAAGAAAGAATAGGAGAATATTATGTTAATAAAAAATAAAATAAAAGGTGGGGTTGTGGGGACTCGAACCCACAACCCATTGGCCAATGTAAGAGAGACTTTAAGTAGAAAAGTAAACCTTCAATATAAACATTGTGATTTGACTTAGAGTTAAAATGTTATGACTATTAGAATAAAATCAATTAATAATGTAAATGACATTCAATTGATTCAAGAGTTGGGATGCCTTGCCCAAACTTCCGTTTGATACATAAGTCATACGAGAACAAATCATCCAAGAATAATGCCACCTACTTAGATCAAATTCAAGATCTTGGCATAATTACAAGATACATAAGTCTTGTACTACATAATCTTAGGAATGTAAGAATTACTTAATGAACTACGAATGAAGCCTCATGGATTGTGTGTATAGACTCATAAGTCTAACATACGTTCAAAAGTAAGTGAGCCTAAGATGTATAAAATGAAATGATGAACCCTAGAAGGGTTAAGTATGAGTGTAAATACACTAAATGGCCAAGTGCATTGGCATATGATGAGATGAACAATGAAATGATGAAATGAACATTCACATAATAAGAGGGGAGTAACTATGAAAAGCAAAGGTGCTAATGACAATGAATGTGGTGACAACATGATATGAGGCTAATGTAAATGATGAGAATAATCTCAAAAGAGCCTAAGAAAATGTTACCAATACGTACTCACCTATGAGAGTGTAAGATAATGAAGAGACCAGTCTCTGTGAACACTCTAATGAGAGTATTGAGCTTAACACACTCAATACGAATGATGAGATGAGAAATCATCTAATGAGCTATGATGTCATCATACTAGAAGCCAGCTTCCATGACGTATGAGTTGAATGTAATGGAACTTTATACTGAGCACCGATAGACTAGCTATGAGCGGTGATGCCTTCTTTCGGGAAGGGCGGAGGTTCACGTAACTCTCATGAGATGAGACTGTCCGGCTTGCCGGGTATGGGTCTCCTTATATCTCCTAGTCTTCGAACCTATACTGCCAATATAGGGATCTGGCGGGGTTAAATTCCCATGTACGCTAGCATGTTATTGGATCACTTTGGCCGGTGATTCCACCTCTTTTCGGTGTGGGGGAGACACTGGATTTCATGATGCTCACATGATCTATGTCGGTTAAAGTTAAAGTTCCCAATGAATGAATGAGGACAGACTCAAATGATGCACATAATGAAATGAATGAGTACCAAAGGTGTTAGGATAGGATAATCAAAAGGTGAGTTAGATTCAAGCAATGACATTAGGTCATTCTTGGTCATTGCACAACTAACCTAATGAAAGTCTTAGACTATATTTAAGGTATAACTGGTGGTTACACTGGACTATGAACGAAATGAAATGAAGTACGTATGAATGAATGAAGCAGACTCTGTGTTTGCTAACGAAGATTCCCAGTTGAGGTCCCATATGTTGAGCCTTCATTCCTGGGATGTCTTAATGTCAAGTCCATGATTCCAAGGTCTTATGGCATATGAATGAATGATATGAACGAAGTTATGTGCTTTGTGTAAATGTTATGTGCTGTGTGCAAGTGTGAAAAGTATGATTATGTATGTTATTCTCATGGCATAACTTTTCTATTCCAAATTTGGAAAGCTCACTGACTTTCCTAATCCAAATTTGGAAAGATCATTTACTTTCCTAATCCAAATTAGGAAACGTTCCTAATCTCAATTTGGCAAGTCCACTGACTTGACTTCCAAAAATCACGTTGTTAGGAAAGAGCTATTCTTTCTCATGCATGTCCTTGGTGTGTGCTTGCATATACCCATACTTAGTACAAGTGTGTACTAACCCTATACAAACTCTACTATTTTAGGTACAGGCACAGGTGGACGATAGAGCAACAGGATCATCGTTGCAGTTATCCGAACGTCCAGCATTCATCCGGTTTTGGTAGGTCCTCATGTCTTCGAGGATGCTACTGTTTTATATTCTAGCTTAGTTTTAGAGTTGAGCTAGTGGAGCATGTTCCACTAGCATTTCTTTCCTGCTTTTATTCAGATTATGTATTGGTGCCATTTTGGCAATTACACGCTTTATAAGAATTGAACTATTTCTTTCAGTTGCTTATCTCTTAATGTTAGATGGTTTATGGTGAACAATTACGTATTAATGAGAATGTTTTTATAAGAATATTTAGAAACAAAAAGTTTTAAATTTTCCGCTAAAATCAACCTATGTAAAGTAAGAATGACGTAAGTAGGCTTATCTGCGATCTTTGAGAGGTCAACGACGCCGGTCTCATCTGGGGTATAGATTCCAGTCGTGACACATGGGTTCAAATCTTGAGACGCGACCAATACATGTTCATCTGGGAATGCATCATCAATTTTACCATGTTATCCCAATTATTGCATAGCTTCATTCTCTAATCTAGAAAAGTGGTCAGCAACTTTATTGTCAGCCCCATTTCTGTCTTTTACCTCAAAATCAAACTCTTGAAGCAATAATACCCACTTAATCAACCTTTGTTTTGCATCCTTCTTCGCCATGAAGTACCTCAAAGAAGAATGGTCGACATGCACTATGACTCACGTGCCAAGAAAAAGGAGCAAAATTTCTCGAATGCAAACACAACCGCAAGAAGTTCTTGATCTGTTACCGTTTAGTTCTTTTGGGCTTCATTCACGGATTTACTCGCATAGTAGATGGGGTGAAGTATTTTATCCCAATACCACTCCAAGTGCTACCCCACTTGCATCACACATCACCTCAAATGGCTCACTCCAATCTGGTGAAATAATAATGGGCCCAGATACCAACTTATGTTTCAACACTCCAAATGCTTTCAGACAAGCTTCATCGAAATAAAACTTGCATTCCTTCTCGAGCAATTTTCACAAAGGGTGTGCAATTTTTGATAATACTTATAAACCTTCGATATAAGCCAGCATGCCCAAGGAAACTCCTAACACCTTTGACAGAGACGGGTGGAGGGAGTCTCTCTATTACCTCCACTTTGGCTTGATCAACCTCTATCCCCTTCTTTGAGATGAGTTGGACCAACACTATACCTTCTTTTACCATAAAGTGACATTTTTCCAAATTTAATACCAAATTGAAACCCTCACACCTCTTGAGCACCTCGGTCAAATTATTCAAACACCACTCAGAGGAGTCGCCAACTACAGAAAAATCATCCACGAACACCTCAATAGTGTCCTCCACCATATCAGAGAATATCAACATCATACAACACTGGAAGGTAGCCGCTGCATTACATAACCCAAACCGCATCATGCAAAAGTCACACATAGACAAGTGAAGGTGGTCTTTTTCTCATCTTCCAGAGCGATAGAGATCTTATTGTAGCCCGAATACCCATTAAGAAAATAATACTAACCCTTGTCTGCAAGTCTGTCTAACATATGATCCATGAAGGGCATAGGGAAATGGTCCTTCTTAGTCCAAGCATTCAACTTCCAATAGTCCATGAGACTCTCCAACCGGTCACTGGCCGCATTGAAATAAGCTCTTTCCTTTCATTTGGTACCACATTAATCCCACCTTTTTAGGCACACACTGAACAGGACACACCCGACTACTGTCCGCAATAGGATAAATGACCCCTACATCCAACTGCTTGATTGTCTCCATACCAACTTGTATATGGGAAGGCTTGTCAATTTCTAGTCGAGTTAGAGCGCAAAGCCATGTGGGCAATGAAGAAACTAAAGACGGATTGGAATGAAGCAATGGAATGGAGACTTAATGGGTTAAATGAGCTTGAAGAGTTTTGCCTAAAAGCATATGAAAGTTCAGCCATCTACAAAGAGAAGATGAAGAAGTACCACGACCAAGGATCATTATTCAACACTCATTCTCAAAACAAATTAAGACCTAGTTAGTATTTGTTGCCATAGGCTTGCCCTTATTTTCACTACTTAAGTTCACCACATTAGACTCTACTATCACGATAGGACTTTCTTGGCTTGTAACGTAGGCTCAGGGTGAGGTATGGTACATATTGGTACATTTTAGTGACTTTTTGCCCTCCTTGACATTATGGCTAAGTGTCCTACCTATTTCATTATCTCGTATGCCCTACTTTTCTTTTATTTTCATCTTTACCTTGCTTTCCCCTTTGTTCTTTATGGAAGTGACTCTTACTTCTTTTTGTTCAACTCTTTTTCTTTCTTTTCTCTTTCTTTTCTCTCTTTTTTGTGGAAGTGACTCTTTCTTCTTTCACGCAATTGATAATTTTGACTGAGTCACCTATCTTGATAACTTTTTCTTTTCTTTTCCATATTACTCTTTTCATACCCACTTTTCGGGTCATCACTCATAATTGTCACCCTCAACTTGTGGATTTGCCATGAGTCAAGGTACACATTACCCAAGGTTGGGTCAGGGCCAAGACGATGTCTGTTTCTGCATTAGCCGCCCTCAACTTAGGCTTTTGACCTAAGTTGAGGTGCACATGTCCAAGGAGGGTACAAGGCCAACACATTAAACCCAGGAAAGGTGAGTTGGTGAAGAACAAAAAGGCCTATTATAAGCTCAACATATTTGGATCAAAAAGGGATAACAATTTCATTTGTTTTACTTTATTTTAGGCTAGATGTTTGCGAATTCGAACAAGGGCGTATGATCGTTTCCTTTTCATCGAACACAAATTCATTTTGCAGGACCAACCGGGCAAGTTCTAGCTAGGTACCAACAGTGGAACAATCAAACTTCCTCACACTCTCTTGACACCTCATTACCCTATCAGACTTTCAGACACCTAGTTTGAGTGTTCATTTGAGGGTCATGCAGTGGGTGCATCTCTATGTCATGATTAGAGACAACATATTCAATTTCTTTGTACCTATTCATGCAAGCATTTTCTTAGGACAGGATATCATTCATGCTTAGCCATCATGCTTCATATTTCATTCTTTCACACTATGTACAAGTTACGACATACTGACTTAATAGTAAGGTAATCAGTCTCTTGGGGCAAAAGAACACAGGCAAGAAAACCCCTAAGAGAGGATCGTGAGTTAGGCTACTCAGACATCACCCTAACACTCACTTTCCATTTACCCTACCCCCAGAAAAATAGCATGCAATTGTCCCCAATGCATAAAATTATAAAGACAGTGTGGTAGGTGAAGTAAACCTGAGGCACATAGCGCCGAAGATTAACAAGCAGGCTGGTCTGGTTTCCCACAACCCGCAACACCAGTAGTAGGGTCACCCTCAATGGTGCGCACAACAATATCTGCACTATCACTGGTGCTCCTCTCTTCGGTCTCTAGTCTGGAACTAGATGCCCCAGCAGCTAACTCTCGAGCCCTCATCTGACGGGTCTCTTCATCAAGCAAAGAGGCTCTCCTCGTAGCCTCAAGGTATGTCCGCTCCTTTTTCCTCGCATGGGCATCCTCTACCTCAGTGGTGCGGGTGGAACGGTGCCTCTTGGCACGATCACGAGGTTTAGGTGGCGGCTCAGTAAGGGGTGTGAATAGTGCAACAAGCATTGTGTCCTCGCTAGCTCGACGGGTGCATCCTAGGTCTCAGGCCCCCTAATTTCCAGAATATTGTCAACATGTGCCCACAAACTCACCACAGTATCCTGAAGAGTAGTCAAGTCAATGGTGGGGGTTGGGTGTGCAAGAACCCACAGCTCAAATGCATCAAGGCACTGGTTAACCGCCTGAATCTTCTACTTCATCTGTTGGGCCACCCTCTTCTCAATCTGGTCCTCAGCCTCGGCAATGAATTTCTTCATCCAAGGCTGGATATGATGCCGCAGGGTGGCCATCCCGGCCTATAACTTCTGGACCCTTGCTATCAGGACAAGTGTTGAAGACGGTGGAGTATACCGGGAGGAACTAGGTGCTCCACTAGTTCCATGGGCGGACTTGGGCGGGGTGGTGTCAGTGGGATCTGAAAGTGGCAGGATAATCCCCTTGGTCCAACTATACCGTATCCACTAAATTCTCACTCAGCGGTTGCAACTAAACTCTAGGCCCTCTTTGCGGTGCCGCCACATTGGCCTCATACCTTATGAGACCTATATCAACAGTCCCGGCCGGAGTACGGAGGGTATCACGGTGCCAAATGGGCACTCTGGCATCCCTGCATTGATGACAGATCATACATGTGAATGGATAAGTAGTGGAGGACTGGAAAGCCCTCTCATGTATCACCGTGATCAACAGCTTGACGAAGTCGATCTCCAAACCTGCCACCAAGGCTGCTACCAGTACCGCTCTATCCCAAGTAAGAATATTATTTGTTATACTCGGGAATAGGCAGTGGAGGACTAACAGCCAGAAGAACTTGGCTGTGAAAGTTAGGTTGGCCTTCTTGGTAAGGCCTCTAGGGTCTAACACCCAGTCTGCTACCTCACCGTCAATATACAGGTGTTGTGCAAGCCACGTCTTGGCAATTAGGCTCTGTTCCAAGGTCATCGGAAATTGTACACTCTTGACCATATCCCACCTGTAATCAAACTTCAGAATAAGGGGGCTCCGAGTAACATCAGTGGAAGCACCGTACATGAAACGGCGGATGGTAGTACGAGATATATCCACCCGGCAACCTCGGACTAGAAATTGTGTGAGCGGCTCCAATTTGGCGGGTTTCGCCCGCCTATCGAAAGAACCTCAGACAGTCGCCACATAAGAGGCGTAGAACCCTCGAACCATCTCCTCGCTATACGACCCAAGACTCCTAGCCATCCACTCGAGCCTGTGGCGGGTGAAGAATCTCTGCACATCAGGGACTGTGTGAAGGCAACCTGTAAGAACTCTCCACTCGACTGTCACCAACCGGTTCATCATCCCCTTGCCATTCAGAAACTTTGCGTCCCTGTAGACCTGGTACTAACCATCTATGCACCACCGGTTTGGATTCTTAGGAACCGGTGCAGGGAATTCACCTGGTGTGCTGGAGCAGACTCCAAACTATGAGCCTCATCAGACGAAGCTTGGCGGGCAGGTACCTCTGAGTGAGTGGCTCCAGGTGATCCAAAAACCAGAGGCAGTGGACTCATTCTACCTCAAAGAATGGGCCGATGCTGAACATATTGCATTTTCTGAGCCAGACACTACTTCAGAACCCGAGGCAGACCCAGATAGTGTGTTGGTTTGTGTGTGCTCCTCATCAAACTAGGAGGCAGTGACTACGCATGAGGCCACCTTCTGGGGGGTACCCTGAGTGGCTCGTGCAGCTGGTGTAGTGGTGTGGGTGCCTGGGAGCACATATTTGGGATCCCTCTCATCGTACGAAGTACCTATCATACGACGGGATTGTGCCACTGAATTGGACCTTCCCTTAATATAAATGATGTCCGGTTTGGGAGCCATATGTACCTGTAAAGCAGTTGTTAGTCTCATAGCAATCTTACTACACACTCAAAATAAACAAAACAGAGAAAGGATACACAAAGCACATTCTAGTTCATACTTTCAGTACTTGTTGACGGGCACTACCAAGGGCTCGTCGATGAATCGACGGGCCTTCGATAGTGTCCGTTGTTGGATTCTTAGGAATTAATTATATTCTTCATTATACAAACCTCTCAATTGGAAACAACGGATGTGCAAAACGGCCCGTCGATCAATTGATGAACCGTAGTCCACTTCCATCATCTAAAACTTAGAATAATTTTTTAACTCTCTCAAAACAGGGTCTCAATTAGAAATGACAGATGTGCAAAATGGCCCGTCGATCAATCGACGGACCGTAGTCCACTTCTGTCGTCTCATAGTTGAACACTTTTAAGGATGCTCAATCGACGGACCCCGTCGATGGTCCATCGACGGGGTCTCGTGTTATTGGCCTGAGACATATTTCAGGCCTTGTTTCTATTATCACATTTTGAGAACTTTTAGACACACACAAGTTTACCCAACACATAACAAAAATTACAAGACCATATATTCATCCTTAGGGTTTCAATTTGGCAAGGTTCATGCTCTGATTTAAAGATGCTACCAAACCCTAAGTTGGAATGTCTATAAACTCATTTTAAACAGATTACACCACTACCCATTAACTTTCTCTCATTCTAAGGGACATTTTACCCAAGTTTTAACATGTACAAACATACAATTTAGTCCCTAATTCAATACCCACATTCTAAGTGTCATTTTAAACAGCAAATGAACGAGAATTCATCAAGAAAAGGGAATCAAAATACCTGAAGATCGTAGTGGAGTGAATTGGTGGGTGATCTTTGCAACAACCTACGTGCCCAACTTTGAACATCGACCGGAGAAAGCAATAGGAACAAAGTAGAATTTATGAAAAAGAGGGTTTTGGGAATTTGGGAGAATTGGGAGTTTGGGGGAATCTGACGAATTTGGAAGGGAGAAATATGGTGTTTTGATGAGAAAGGAAGGAAATAAGGTAAGGTAAACGGTTGGGAAAAGAATTTGAAAAGCTTTTGGAGGCTAATGAATGGTTTTTCTTTTAATATTACCAGTCGGGTCGGGTCGGATCACTGGCTCTTTGGACTGACGAAATTTCATCGACCGTCCGTAAGTTAGTCGACGAATCGTCGATTGGACCCTTGATTGCAACAAGACTTAGAAAATTTTCAAGACATACCTTGGATATATGAACACCATCGATGGACCATCGATTGAATGACGGCCCGTCAATGGGGTCCGTAGATCTTTGCACCAGACCATTTTCTGCAGAATTTTAGTTTTGGTCCCTGCACAATGATCACCCATTAAGCTATTCTTTTTTTTGGGTTTTTCTGGACACTTTGGAGACACTGACCCTAAACTAATCTATAGCCAACACTAAAAAAAATAAAGCATGAGGATGACAAAAACAAAACAAAACAAGAGAATTCAACTATTCGTACAAAGGGAAAAAAACTATGTTGGCTAGATGATACACCTTGGGTTGCCTCCCAAGAAGCGCTTGATATAACATCGCGGTATGACGCAAGATCCTTGATTACTCAGATTTCATCAAGGTGATATGCCTCAACCACTTCATGGACACTCTCTGCATGCCCTAGGTAGATCTTAACCTTTTGCCCGTTGACAGTGAACTTTGCACCCTCCTTGTTCTCCAACTCAACGGCTCCATGTGGAAAAACTTTAGTGATAAGGAATGGTCCCGTCCACTTGGACTTGAGTTTGCCCAGAAACAAGCGTAGCCTAGAGTTGAATAGAAGCACCAAGTCCCTTGTAACAACCCTAAAAATGAATAGGATCAAGACTTAGGTTTTTTCAAGAATGCTTGCGATTAGACCAAGGTCCACAGGGACTGATACGCGTGGAACCAGACCTCAGAACCCTTACTACAACCAAGCCAACTAACTTGGGGAGTTAATTGAGCTTGGAAAGGTTGGAACCAACCATGTGAGGCTCACGAAAATGAAGATTTAATCGAAAGAGTGTTTACCGGACTTAAAAGAAGAAATTTCAAGTTTTGAGGGTCCAAGGATAAAATGGTCTTTTACAGGCCAAGGATAATATTGTAATTACCCTGAGGAATTAATTATTTAATTAATTAATTTAATTAAATAAAGAAATTCGGGTTGGGGCAACCCAAGTGACCCATTTTTGCAAATGGGGTGTCACTCGGGTTCGAGCCCCACTAGAAGCAATGATTTATCTTGCTTTTATTTGATTGGATAAATTAATTAAATTAAATAATAAATATTGGCTGATTTAAGAAAAAAGAAAAATCAGATTTTTTATTTATTAATTAATTATTTAATCCTAATTTGACTAAGTCTCTCCCTTATCTCCTAATCCTAAGCCAACTCTCCCACACGTTTCTCACTCTCCTTACTCTCAATCACGCTCTGCCTCAACCAACAGAAAAGAAGAACAAGGTGAATGCAAAATACGAATGTATTAGAAATGTTTAGTAAGCAATATTTAGAAACAAAAAGTTTCAAATTTTACGCTAAAATTAACCTATGTAAAGTAAGAATGACGTAAGTAGGCTTATCTGCGACCTCTGAGAGGTCAACAACGCCGGTCTCGTCTGGGGTCTAGATTCCAGTCGTGACAAAGTTGGTATCAGAGCACTAGGTTAAATTCCGAGAATAATGAGTTCACATCAACCTCATTGAGTAGTTTCTAAGTCATGGTAGTGAAGTGCACTACTATCCTGAATTAGAGACTGCATGATGCGTAGGAAACTTTCCCTTCTTCTAATCTTATCGTGCTTTTCCTAATATCTGAGTTCTTGATGTTATGAGCGTGTCTATACATCAAATTTTTGTTGTTTTCAAATAATGAACACTAGGAGAGCTATTGGTCAGAGGAGAAGAGGAGCAGCTGCTGGGGGTAATCGAGTTCCACCCCAGGCTCCAGCTGAAGGAGTGGTTGTGCCAGCTAATCCAGCTGGGATGACTGATGCTGAGGTGAGGGCATCTCTGGCCCAGATGGCACAGGCCATTACTATGCAGGCCCAGGCTATGACTGCCCAGGTCAACCGGCAGGATGTTTAGAGGGAGAACCCACCGGTTCATAGCATGGCTGATAGGCTGAGGGATTTCACGAGGATGAATCCTCCTATTTTCATAGGGTCTAGGGCATCAGAGGATCCCCAGGAGTTTGTGGATGAGATTCATAAGATCCCGGTGGCTATGGGAGCCGCTGATATTGAGAAGGCTGAGCTGGCTTCCTATCAGCTCAAGGATGTTGCACAGACTTGGTGCAAGATGTGGCAAGATAGCCGTGTCTTAGGTGGAGTGCCAGTCACATGGGAGCTGTTCAAGACATCATTTCTGGAGAGATTCTTTCCCAGGGAGATGAGGGAGGCCAAGGTTGAGAAGTTCATCAACCTTAAACAAGGCTCTATGACAGTCAAGGAGTATTCCCTGAAGTTTGTTAAGCTGTCAAGGTATGTTATTTTCCCTAGTATTTAATAGCAAGAATAAGGATAATACTGAACTTTGTTAAAAATCATCCAGGTATGCTACTTCCCTGGTTTCTAACAGCAGGGATGAGATGAGCAGGTTCCTCACAGGAATCAATGGAGACCTGGAGGAGGAGTGTCGATCTGCAATGCTCCATGATAATATGGATCTCTCCAGGTTAATGGTGTATGTCCAACAGATAGAGGACAGCCGCAGAAAGAGAGGTGTTCGTGATGCTAGGAGGCCTAGGCCTCAAGATCAGGCAGGACCCAGTCATGGAGGCCACAGGAACAACTTTGGCGTCCGTGAGCAGCCAAGGTTCAAAAAGAGGCAATAGAGTTCTGGGAATTCTAATCCTCAGAGAAGTGCTACACCTAGAGGAGGCAGACCTGAGCCCAAAAAGGGCAATGGAGGTGAGATGCAGCGTCCTAAGAAGAATTGTGCTAAGTGTGGCCGAGCACACAGTGGAGAGTGCAGACAGGGCACAAATGTCTGCTTCGGTTGTGGTAAGAGTGGACTCATGGTGAGAGACTGTCTACAAAACAGAGGTCAGGCTGGAGGTAATACTCAGTCTAGGCAAAATCCACAGGGTGCAGCAGCAGCCGAGCCTCCTAAGAGGAACAGGTTCTATGCCCTGAAAGGCAGAGAGGAGCAGGAGAAGTCCGCTGATGTGGTCACAGGTATGCTGCAAGTGTTCTCAACTTCTGTTTATGCTTTACTTGATCCAGGGTCTACACTTTCCTTTGTAACTCCTCTGCTTGCTCTTACTTTTTAGATATTGACTAAAGTTCTACATGATCCTATAGTGGTTAGTACAACTTTAGGAGAGAATGTAAGAACTGATAGAGTATACAAGGATTGCCCAATAGTTGTGAGTGGTAAAACTATGTGTGCAAACCTGGTTGAGTTACCCATGCATGATTTTGATGTTATTCTTGGTATGGATTGGCTTCACAGTTGTTATGCTTGCTTGGACTGTCGTAGTAGAGTGGTGAGATTTCGCTTTCCTAACGAACAAGAGTTAGTCTGGGAGGGGTACAATTCGAGTCGTCCTAACCCCTTGATTTCAAATCTTAAGGCTAATAAAATGATGTCCAAGGGGTGATTATATCATCTTGTGAGTGTTAATGATTTAGATCATGACACTCCTTCCATAGACTCAGTGTCTGTAGTGAATGAGTTCTTAGATATGTTTCCTGATGATTTACCTGGAGTCCCTCCCCTTCGAGAGATTGACTTTTGTATCGATTTAGAACCCGATACTAAACCAATTTCAATACCTCCTCACAGAATGGCCCCAGCTGAGCTCAAAGAGTTGAAGCTGCAGTTAAAAGATCTCACTGACAAGGGTTTCATTCAGCCGAGCATATCCCCTTGGGGCGCTCCAGTGTTGTTTGTAAAGAAGAAAGATGGAACCCTTAGAATGTGTATCGATTATCGGCAGCTCAACAAAGTCACTATATAGAATAAGTACCCACTCCCCAAGATCGATGATCTGTTTGAACAACTCCAAGGGTCTAGTTTCTTCTCTAAGATTGATCTTCGTTCAGGGTATCATCAGCTTAGAGTTAGGGATGGAGATATTCTAAAGACAGCCTTTCGTACCCGCTATGGTCACGATGAGTTTGTAGTCATGTCATTTGGTCTCACGAATGCACCTGCTGTATTTATGGATCTCATGAACAGGGTCGTTCGTGAATACCTTGACTCTTTCGTCATAGTATTCATTGATGACATTCTCATCTACTCTAAGACCAAGGAAGAGCATGAACAACATTTGAGACTAACCTTGCAGGTACTTAGACAGCATCAGTTGTATGCCAAATTCAGCAATGTGAATTCTGCCTGAGATCAGTGACCTTCTTGGGTCATGTTGTGTCCGATCAGGGCGTGGAGGTGGATCCCAGGAAGACTGAGGCTGTGAAGAACTGGCCAAAGCCTCTTACTCCTACTGACATCCGTAGCCTTTTGGGATTGGATGGTTACTACCGCAGGTTTGTGGAGGGTTTTTCTTCCATTGCTGCCCCATTGACAGATTTGACTAAGAAGAAAGCCAAGTTCGAATAGACGGAGACTTGTGAGAAAAGTTTCCAGGAGCTCAAGGACAGACTCACTTCAGCCCCGGTGCTTACTTTGCCTAACTGTGGTGAGAATTACACTGTTTATTCTGATGCATCTAGGGTTTGTTTGGGTTGTGTTCTTATGCAGGTTGGTAAGGTGATAGCCTATGCATCTAGACAACTCAAGGTTCATGAGAAGAATTATCCCACTCATGACCTGGAGTTGGCAGCTGTGGTATTTGCACTGAAGTTGTGGAGGCATTATCTGTATGGAGTGCATGTAGATGTGTTCACAGACCACAAAAGTCTCCAGTACGTGTTCACACAAAAGGAGTTAAATCTACGTCAGCAGAGATGATTGGAGCTGTTGAAGGATTATGACATGAATGTGCACTATCATCCAGGTAAGGCTAATGTTGTAGCTGATGCTTTGAGCAGGATGAGCATGAGAAATACCGCTCACGTTGAGGATGAGAAGAAGGAGCTGGTAAAAGATGTACAAAGACTGGCTAGACTGGGTGTGCATTTGGTTGACTCCACTAGTGGGGATGTTTTAGTTCATCCTAGTTCTGAATCATCCTTGGTAGTTGAAGTCAAGCAGGGTCAGCATCTAGATCCCATATTGATGGAGCTGAAGGACTCAGTGCTGATGAAGATGAATGAGTCTTTCGCTTTGGGAGGTGATAGCATATTTAGGTATCAGGACAGGTTGTGTGTGCCAGATGTGGATGATTTGCGGACCAGGATTGTTGTAGAGGCCCATGGTTCCAGATATTCATACATCCAGGTTCCACCAAGATGTATCATGATCTCAAGCAGATTTATTAGTGGGATGGCATGAAGAAGGACATTGCAGAATATGTGGCCAAGTGTCCTAATTGTCAGCAGGTTAAGGCAGAGCATCTTAAGCCTGGTGGTCTAACGCAGATTATTGAGGTTCCGACTTGGAAATGGGAGGCCAATAATATGGACTTCGTTGTTGGGCTTCCGAGGACTAGGAGGCAGCATGACTCTATATGGGTTATGTGGACAGATTGACTAAGTCTGCCCACTTTATCCCTGTGAAGTCTACTTACAGAGCCCAGGATTTTGCGAGACTCTACATTGATGAGATTGTGAGATGGCATGGGATTCCCTTGTCTATTATTTCAGACAGAGGAGCTAAGTTTACTTCTCATTTCTGATCTTTCCAGAAGAGCTTGGGCACGCAGGTGAAGCTTAGCACTGCCTTTCACCCTCAGACAGATGGGCAGGCGGAGCGCACCACACAAACATTGAAGGATATGTTGAGAGCGTGTGTGATTGACTTCAGAGGTAACTGGGATGACCATCTGCCTTTGATAGAGTTATCGTATAATAATAGCTATCACTCCAGCATTGGGATGGCACCGTTTGAGGCATTGTATGGTAGGAGGTGTAGATCTCCAGTTGGGTGGTTCGAGGTTGGAGAGTCATCCATTTTGGGTCCGGAGATTATTCATGAGGCCTTAGAGAAGGTCCGAATGATTAGGGACAGGTTGACTACTGCTTACAGTCGGCAGAAGTCATATGCTGATAACAGAAAGCGTCCCTTAGAGTTTGATGTGGGTGACCAGGCTTACTTGAAGATATCGCCTATGAAAGGGGTGATGAGGTTTAGTAGAAAAGGGAAGCTAAGTCCGAGGTATATTGGGCCATATGAGATCTTACAGCGTGTGGGCGAGGTGGCTTATGAGTTAGCATTGCCTACAGAACTAGCTTCTGTTCATCCAGTCTTTCATGTCTCTATGTTGAAAAAGTGCCTAGGTGATCCAGCATCAATCTTACCTGTGGAAGGTTTGGGGGTTGGTGAAGACTTGTCTTATGAGGAGGTACCTGTTGAGATCTTAGACCGACAGGTCAAGCGGCTGAGGAACAAGGAGATTGCCACAGTGAAGGTATTGTGGAGAAATCATCTTGTTGAGGGTGCTACGTGGGAAGCTGAGGCCGACATGAGAGCCAGCTACCCTCACCTGTTCAGCTCTTGAGGTTAGAATTTTATGCTCTTAAACCTATGTTCCTTATCGCCCCGTATTTTTGTTGCTATTGATTGACTGTGTATAGTGATTATATTATGATATGACTGGCATTACAACGTGAAGTATTAGTGTCATTCGGGGATGAATGTTCCTAAGAGGGGGATAATGTAACAACCCTAAAAATGAATACGATCAAGACTTAGGTTTTTTCAAGAATGCTTGCGATTAGACCAAGGTCCACACGGATTGATACGCGTGGAACCAGACCTCAGAACCCTTACTACGACCAAGCCAACTAACTTGGGGAGTTAATTGAGCTTGTAAAGGATGGAACCAACCATGTGAGGCTCACGAAAACGAAGATTTAATCGAAAGAGTGTTTACCGGACTTAAAAGAATAAATTTCAAGTTTTGAGGGTCCAAGGGTAAAATGGTCTTTTCCAGGCCAAGGGTAATATTGTAATTACCCTTAGGAATTAATTATTTAATTAATTAATTTAATTAAATAAAGAAATTTGGGTTGGGCGACCCAAGTGACCCATTTTCGCAAATGGGGAGTCACTCGGGTTCGAGCCCCACTAGAAGCAATGATTTATCTTGCTTTTATTTGATTGGATAAATTAATTAAATTAAATAATAAATATTAGCTGATTTAAGAAAAAAGAAAAATCAGATTTTTTATTTATTAATTAATTATTTAATCCTAATTTGACTAAGTCTCTCCCTTATCTCCTAATCCTAAGCCAACTCTCCCACACGTTTCTCACTCTCCTTACTCTCAATCACGCTCTGCCTCAACCAACAGAAAAGAAGAACAAGGTGAATGCAAAAGTTCATCAAGAACTTGAAAGCTAAAAACTCAAAAGAAGAATAATCTTAAGAACAAAAGGTAAAGATCAATATCTAGACGGATTTTGCTTGTTCTTTCGGTGTTTGGACTGATTTTTGGAGAGGTTTTTGGGAAGCATTTTCGTGGTTGAACAAGAAAACTAAGGTATGGGTCTTCTTACTCTTGGTCCTTTCCCAAGAGACCCTTAGGACTCAGACGATTTTAATCCGAAACTAAGTTGTTCCCCGTTCCATATCCCTGTCATTAGCTCCCATCAAATCATAGGTTGGTATATTTGCTGATAGAGATTAGGTATTGCAATGTGTTTTCGTGATGAATATGTTCATGAACATGTATTTGGAATCATATTAATGACAAGCTTTGTTGCCGAAAATATGTGTGTGTATGTGCAAAAGTTTACTGTAAACTTACTGTAAATGAGTTTTGATTTATGGCTTCAAGTTTGATATGGTTTTGGTTGTCGTTTTAAGTGTATAAACTTATGTAAATGATGATGTTCATTTAAGTGTAATGTGGCTGAATTTAATGATAAACTCTTGGCCAAATATATCCATGAAAATGCACCTAAAGGACTCACTAAACACTACTCCAAATGCATGAACTTTTAACGTTAAAGAGTGGAGAAAATAGGCTGCAAAAAGGTAATCAAAATTTCCAGCTTGTGATGTTGGTTTCGGGCAGGTTCTGGGAATTTTGGAGGAGTTTTAAAAGGGATTAAAGTAGGTGAGGTCAAGGGGAATCGAACCCAAGACCTCACATGACCAAGAGGCTGAAATTTGTTTTTAAAAAACATGTAATGGAGCTAAGGGGATTCGAACCCCTTTGTTGCTGCCCACGAAATGAATTAATAAGGAAAATGGGGATGGGGGGAATCGAACACACGACTCGTGGGAAGAAAGGAAGAGGGAGAATAAAGAAAATAAAAAGATGGGAGGCGTGGGAATCGAACCCACGACCTCAAGACTGGAAATAGAGGGGGGCGAAAATGAGTATTAAAACAAGTGAGGCTGTGGGGGTTCGATCCCACGACCTCAGTGTCAATGCCCTCAACTTAGCGAAAAAAATTTAAAAATATATATATGGGGCTATGGGGGTTCGAACCCACCACCTCACAGCCCCTAGCGAAATTTAATTAAAGGTAAGGAGGCTATGGGGGTCGAACCCACAACCTCCCTACTTAGACGAATTAAAGAACAAAATAAAAGAGGCTGTGGGGGTTTGATCCCACAACCTCTTGGATTAGGGGAAATTGGGCAAGATGAAGTTAATAAAAAATTAAAAAGGGGTTATGGGGGTTCGAACCCACAACCCTTCGGCCAAATTTGGATTATTACTAAGGAGAAAATTAATCCTTCAATGTTAATATTGTGATTTAACTTAGAGTCATAATGTTATGAATATTAGAATAAAATCAATTAAAATATAAATGATATCCAATTGATTCAAGACTTGGGTTTCCTTGCTCAAGCTTCCGTATTGATACATAAGTCATACGTGAATAAAATATCCGAGAATAATGCCACATACTTAGATCGAAATCAAGATCTTGGCACATATACAAGATGCATAAGTCTTGTATCACATCATCTTAGACGAAATATGAATGAAGTGTCATGGCTTAAATGTATAGACGCATAAGTCTAACATACGTTCAAAGTAAGTGAATCTAGGAAGTATGTAATGAAATGATGAACCCTAGAAGGGTTAAGTATGAGTGTAAGATACACTAAATGGCCAAGTGCATTGGCATATGATGAAATGAACGTTCACGTAATAAGAAGTGAGTAACTATGAAAAGCAAGGGTGTTAATGATAATGAATGTGGTGACAACATGATATAAGGTTAATGTAAATGACGAGAGTAATCTCGAATGAGACTAAATAAATGTTATCAATACGTACTCACCTATGAGAGTGTAAGGTAATGAAGAGATCAATCTCTGTGAACACTCTACTGAAGGTATTGAGCTTAACACACTTGATACTAATGATGAGATGAGAAATCATCTAATGAGCTATGATGTCCTCATACTAGAAGTCAGCTTTCATGACGTATGAGTTGAATGAAATGGAACTTTATACTGAGCACCGATAGACTAGCTATGAGCGGTGCTGCTTTCTTTCGGGAAGGGCGAAGGTTCACGTAACTCTAATGAGATGAGACTGTTCGGCTTGCCGGGTATGGGTCTCCATACATCTCCTAGTCTTCGAACCTATACTGCCAATATAGGGATATGGCGGGGTTAAATTCCCATGTACGCTAGCATGTTTTTGGGTCGCCTTGGCCGGTGATTCCACCTCTTTTCGGTGTGGGGGAGACACTGGATTTCATGATGCTCACATGATCTATGTCGGTTAAAGTTAAAGTTCCCAATGAATGAATGAGGCCAGCCTCAAATGATGCACATAATGAAATGAACGATACCAAAGGTGTTAGGATAGGATAATCTAGAGGTGAGCTAGACTCAGGTAATAACACTAGGTTATTCTTGATCATTGCACAGCAAACCCGATGAAAGTCGTAAACTACACCCTAGGTATAGCTGGTTTTCACACTGGCCTATGAACGAAATGAAATGAAGTATGTATGAATGAATGAAGCAGACTCTGTGTTTGCTAATGAAGACTCCCTAGTTGAGTTCCCATATGTTGATCCCTCATTTCTGGGATATCTTAATGTTAAGTCCATGATTCCAAGGTCTCATGGCATATGAATGAATGACATTAAAGAAGTTTTGTGCTACATGCAAAAGGTGCTATATGCTATATGATATGTGCTATGTGTAAATGTTATGTGTTGTGTGCAAATGTGATAAGTATGATGACATATGTTATTCTCATGGCATAACTTTCCTAATCCAAATTTGGAAAGCTCATTTACTTTCCTAATCCAAATTTGGAAACTTTCCTAATCTCAATTTGGCAAGTCCACTGACTTGACTTCCAAAAATCATGTTCTTAGGAAAGAGCTATTCTTTCTCATGCATGTCCTTGGTGTGTGCTTGCATATACCCATACTTAGTACAAGTGTGTACTAACCCTATACAAACTCTACTATTTTAGGTGCAGGCACAGGTGGACGATAGAGCTACAGGATCATCGTTGCAGTTATCCGGACGTCCAGTATTCATTCGGAGTTGCTAGGTCCTCAGGCTTTCGAGGATGCTACTGTTTTATATTCTAGCTTAGTTTTAGAGTTGAGCTAGTGGAGCATGTTCCACTAGCGTTTCTTTCCTGTTTTTATTCAGACTATGTGTTGATGCCATTTTGGCAATTATACGCTTTATAAGTATTGAACTATTCCTTTCATTTGATTATCTCTTAATGTTAGATGGTTGATGGTGAACAAATTACGAATGTATTAGAAATGTTTAGTAAGCAATATTTAGAAACAAAAAGTTTCAAATTTTCCGCTAAAATTAACCTATGTAAAGTAAGAATGACGTAAGTAGGCTTGTCTGCGACCTCTGAGAGGTCAACGACGCCGGTCTCGTCTGGGGTCTAGATTCTAGTCGTGACAAAGTTGGTATCAGAGCACTAGGTTAAATTCCGAGAATAATGAGTTCACATCAACCTCATTGAGTAGTTTCTAAGTCATGGTAGTGAAGTGCACCACTATCCTGAATTAGAGACTGCATGATGCGTAGGAAATTTTCCCTTCTTCTAATCTTATCGTGCTTTTCCTAATATCTGAGTTCTTGGTGTTATGAGCGTGTCTAACATGAAATTTTTGTTATTTTCAGAGAATGAACACTAGGAGAGCTATTGGTCAGAGGAGAAGAGGAGCAGCTGCTGGGGGTAACCGAGTTCCACCCTAGGCTCCAACTAAAGGAGTGGTTGTGCCAGCTAATCCAGCTGGGATGACTGATGTTGAGGTGAGGGTATCTCTGGCCCAGATGGTACAGGCCATTACTATGCAGGCCCAGGCTATGACTGCCCAGGTCAACCGGCAGGATGTTCAGAGGGAGAACCCACCGGTTCATAGCATGGCTGACAGGCTGAGGGATTTCACGAGGATGAATCCTCCTATTTTCACAGGGTCTAAGGCATCAGAGGATCCCCAGGAGTTTGTGGATGAGATTCATAAGATCCTGGTGGCTATGGGAGCCACTGATATTGAGAAGGCTGAGCTGGCTTCCTATCAGCTCAAGGATGTTGCACAGACTTGGTGCAAGATGTGGCAAGATAGTCATGTCTTAGGTTGAGTGCCAGTCACATGGGAGCTGTTCAAGACATCATTTCTGGAGAGATTCTTTCCCAGGGAGATGAGGGAGGCCAAGGTTGAGGAGTTCATCAACCTTAAACAAGGCTCTATGACAGTCAAGGAGTATTCCCTGAAGTTTGTTAAGCTGTCAAGGTATGTTATTTTCCCTAGTATTTAATAGCAAGAATAAGGATAATACTGAACTTTGTTAAAAATCATCCAGGTATGCTACTTCCCTGGTTTCTAACAGCAGGGATGAGATGAGCAGGTTCCTCACAGGAATCAATGGAGACCTGGAGGAGGAGTGTCGATCTGCAATGCTCCATGATAATATGGATCTTTCCAGGTTAATGGTGTATGTCCAACAAATAGAGGACAGACGCAGAAAGAGAGGTGTTCGTGATGCTAGGAGGCCTAGGCCTCAAGATCATGCAGGACCCAGTCATGGAGGCCACAGGAACAACTTTGCCGTCCGTGAGCAGCCAAGGTTCAAAAAGGGGCAACAAAGTTCTGGGAATTCTAATCGTCAGAGAAATGCTACACCTAGAGGAGGCAGACCTGAGCCCAAGAAGGGAAATGGAGGTGAGATGCAGCGTCCTAAGAAGAATTGTGCTAAGTGTGGCCGAGCTCACAGTGGAGAGTGCAGACAGGGCACAAATGCCTGCTTCGGTTGTGGTAAGAGTGGACACATGGTCAGAGACTGTCCACAAAACAGAGGTCAGGCTGGAGGTAATACTCAGCCTAGGCCAAATCCACAGGGTGCAGCAGCAGCCGAGCCTCCTAAGAGGAACAGGTTCTATGCCCTAAAAGGCAGAGAGGAGCAGGAGAAGTCGGCTGATGTGGTCACAGTTATGCTGCAAGTGTTCTCAACGAAGAAGAGTTAGTCTGGGAGGGGTACAATTCGAGTCGTCCTAACCCCTTGATTTCAAATCTTAAGGCTAATAAAATGATGCCCAAGGGGTTATTGTGTCATCTTGTGAGTGTTAATGATTTAGATCATGACACTCCTTCCATAGACTCAGTGCTTGTAGTGAATGAGTTCTTAGATATGTTTCCTGATGATTTA
The DNA here is from genome assembly GCA_016801875.1 of Solanum sitiens. NCBI lineage: Eukaryota > Viridiplantae > Streptophyta > Magnoliopsida > Solanales > Solanaceae > Solanum > Solanum sitiens. The sequence goes on from JABWTJ010000024.1 coordinate 4,935,580, forward strand.
CCTGGAGTCCCTCCACTTTGAGAGATTGACTTTGGTATCGATTTAGAACCCGATACTAAACCAATTTCAATACCTCCTTACAGAATGGCCCCATCTGAGCTCAAAGAGTTGAAGCTGCAGTTAAAAGATCTCACTGACAAGGGTTTCATTCAGCCGAGCATATCCCCTTGGGGCGCTCCAGTGTTGTTTGTAAAGAAGAAAGATGGAACCCTTAGAATGTGTATCGATTATCGGCAGCTCAACAAAGTCACTTTAAAGAATAAGTACCCACTCCCCAGAATAGATGATCTGTTTGAACAACTCCAAGGGTCTAGTTTCTTCTCTAAGATCAATCTTCGTTCAGGGTATCATCAGCTTAGAGTTAGGGATGGAGATATTCTAAAGACAGCCTTTCGTACCCGCTATGGTCACTATGACTTTGTAGTCATGTCATTTGGTCTCACGAATGCACCTGCTGCATTTATGGATCTCATGAACAGGGTCTTCCGTGAATACCTTGACTCTTTCGTCATAGTATTCATTGATGACATTCTCATCTACTCTAAGACCAAGGAAGAGCATGAAAAACATTTGAGACTAACCTTGCAGGTACTTAGACAGCATCAGTTGTATGCCAAATTCAGCAAATGTGAATTCTGGCTGAGATCAATGACTTTCCTGGGTCATGTTGTGTCCGATCAGGGCGTGAAGGTGGATCCCAGGAAGACTGAGGCTGTGAAGAACTGGCCAAAGCCTTTAACTCCTACTGACATCCGTAGCTTTTTGGGATTGACTGGTTACTACCGCAGGTTTGTGGAGGGTTTTTCTTCCATTGCTGCCCCATTGACAGCTTTGACTAAGAAGAAAGCCAAGTTCGAATGGACGGAGACTTGTGAGAAATATTTCCAGGAGCTCAAGGACAAACTCACTTCAGCCCCGGTGCTTACTTTGCCTAAGTGTGGTGAGAATTACACTGTTTATTATGATGCATCTAGGGTTGGTTTGGGTTGTGTTCTTATGCAGGTTGGTAAGGTGATAGCCTATGCATCTAGACAACTCAAGGTTCATGAGAAGAATTATCCCACTCATGACCTGGAGTTGGCAGTTGTGGTATTTGCACTGAAGCTGTGGAGGCATTATCTTTATGGAGTGCATGTAGATGTGTTCACAGACCATAAAAGTCTCCAGTACGTGTTCACACAAAAGGAGTTGAATCTACGTCAGCGGAGATGGTTGGAGCTGTTGAAGGATTATGACATGAATGTGCACTATCATCCAGGTAAGGCTAATGTTGTAGTTGATGCTTTGAGCTGGATGAGCATGGGAAGTACAGCTCACGTTGAGGATGAGAAGAAGGAGCTGGTAAAAGATGTACACAGACTGGCCAGACTAGGTGTGCGTTTGGTTGACTCCACTAGTGGGGATGTTTCAGTTCATCCTAGTTCTGAATCATCCTTGGTAGTTGAAGTCAAGCAGGGTCAGCATCTAGATCCCGTGTTGATGGAGCTAAAGGACTCAGTGCTGATGAAGATGAATGAGTCTTTCTCTTTGGGAGGTGATAGCATACTTAGGTATCAGGACAGGCTGTGTGTGCCAGATGTGGATGATTTGCGGACCAGGATTGTTGCAGAGGCCCATGGTTCCAGATATTCATACATCCAGGTTCCACCAAGATGTATCATGATCTCAAGTAGATTTATTGGTGGGATGGCATGAAGAAGGACATTGCAGAATATGTGGCCAAGTGTCCTAATTGTCAGCAGGTTAAGGCAGAGCATCTTAAGCCTGGTGGTCTGACGCAGATTATTGAGGTTCCGACTTGGAAATGGGAGGCCATTAATATGGACTTCGTTGTTGGGCTTCTGAGAACTAGGAGGCAGCATGACTTTATATGGGTTATTGTAGACAGATTGACTAAGTCTGCCAACTTTATCCCTGTGAAGTCTACTTACAGAGCCCAAGATTATGCGAGACTCTACATTGATGAGATTGTGAGATGGCATGGGATTCCCTTGTCTATTATTTCAGACAGAGGAGCTCAGTTTACTTCTCATTTCTGGAGATCTTTCCAGAAGAGCTTGGGCACGCAGGTGAAGCTTAGCACTGCCTTTCACCCTCAGACAGATGGGCAGACGGAGCGCACCATACAAACATTGGAGGATATGTTGAGAGCGTGTGTGATTGACTTCAGAGGTAACTGGGATGACCATCTGCCTTTGATAGAGTTCTCGTATAATAATAGCTATCACTCCAGCATTGGGATGGCACCGTTTGAGGAACTGTATGGTAGGAGGTGTAGATCTCCAGTTGGGTGGTTCGAGGTTGGAGAGTCATCCATTTTGGGTCCGGAGATTATTCATGAGGCCTTAGAGAAGGTCCGAATGATTAGGGACAGGTTGACTACTGCTTACAGTCGGCAGAAGTCATATGCTGATAACAGAAAGCGGCCCTTAGAGTTTGATGTGGGTGACCAGGTTTACTTGAAAAAATCGCCTATGAAAGGGGTGATGAGGTTTGGTAGAAAAGGGAAGCTAAGTCCGAGGTATGTTGGGCCATATGAGATCCTACAGCGTGTGGGCGAGGTGGCCTATGAGTTAGCATTGTCTACAGAACTAGCTTCTGTTCATCCAGTCTTTCATGTCTCTATGTTGAAAAAGTGCCTAGGTGATCCAGCATCAATCTTACCTGTGGAATGTTTGGGGGTTGGTGAAGACTTGTCTTATGAGGAGGTACCTGTTGAGATCTTAGACCGACAGGTCAAGCGGCTGAGGAACAAGGAGATTGCCAAAGTGAAGGTATTGTGGAGAAATCATCTTGTTGAGGGTGCTACGTGGGAAGCTGAGGCCGACATGAGATCCAGCTACCCTCACCTGTTCAGCTCTTGAGGTTAGAATTTTATGCTCTTAAACCTATGTTCCTTATCGCTTCGTATTTTTGTTGCTATTAATTGATTGTGTATAGTGATTATATTATGATATGACTGGCATTACAACGTGAAGTAGTAGTGTCATTCGGGGACGAATGTTCCTAAGAGGGGGATAATGTAACAACCCTAAAAATGAAAAGGATCAAGACTTAGGTTTTTTCAAGAATAATTGCGATTAGACCAAGGTCCACACGGATTGATACGCGTGGAACCAGGCCTCAGAACCCTTACTACGACCAAGCCAACTAACTTGGAGAGTTAATTGAGCTTGGAATGGATGGAACCAACCATGTGAGGCTCACGAAAAGGAAGATTTAATTGAAAGAGTGTTTACCGGACTTAAAAGAATAAATTTCAAGTTTTGAGGGTCCAAGGGTAAAATGGTCTTTTCCAGGCCAAGGGTAATATTGTAATTACCCTGAGGAATTAATTATTTAATTAATTAATTTAATTAAATAAAGAAATTTGGGTTGGGGCGACCCAAGTGACCCATTTTCGCAAATGGGGAGTCACTCGGGTTCGAGCCCCACTAGAAGCAATGATTTATCTTGCTTTTATTTGATTGGATAAATTAATTAAATTAAATAATAAATATTAGCTGATTTAAGAAAAAAGAAAAATCAGATTTTTTATTTATTAATTAATTATTTAATCATAATTTGACTAAGTCTCTCCCTTATCTCCTAATCCTAAGCCAACTCTCCCACACGTTTCTCACTCTCCTTACTCTCAATCACGCTCTGCCTCAACCAACAGAAAAGAAGAACAAGGTGAATGCAAAAGTTCATCAAGAACTTGAAAGCTAAAAACTCAAAAGAAGAATAATCTGAAGAACAAAAGGTAAAGATCAATATCTAGATGGATTTTGCTTGTTCTTTCGGTGTTTGGACTGATTTTTGGAGAGGTTTTTGGGAAGCATTTTCGTGGTTGAACAAGAAAACTAAGGTATGGATCTTCTTACTCTTGGTCCCTTTCCCAAGAGACCCTTAGGACTCAGACGATTTTAATCTGAAACTAAGTTGTTCCCCGTTGTATATCCCTGTCATTAGCTCCCATCAAATCATAGGTTGGTATGTTTGCTGATAGAGATTAGGTATTACAATGTGTTTTTGTGATGAATATGTTCATGAACATGTATTTGGAATCATATGAATGACAAGCTTTGTTGCCGAAAATATGTGTGTGTATGTGCAAAAGTTTACTGTAAACTTACTGTAAATGAGTTTTGATTTATGGCTTCAAGTTTGATATGGTTTTGGTTGTCGTTTTAAGTGTATAAACTTATGTAAATGATGATGTTCATTTAAGTGTAATGTGGCTGAATTTAATGATAAACTCTTGGCCAAATATATCCATGAAAATGCACCTAATGGACTCACTAAACACTACTCCAAATGCATGAACTTTTAACGTTAAAGAGTGGAGAAAATAGGCTGCAAAAAGGTAATCAAAATTTCCAGCTTGTGATATTGGTTTCGGGCAGGTTCTGGGAATTTTGAAAGAGTTTTAAAAGGGATTAAAGTAGGTGAGGTCAAGGGGAATCGAACCCAAGACCTCACATGACCAAGAGGCTGAAATTCTTTTTAAAAAAAATGTAATGGAGCTAAGGGGATTCGAACCCCTTAGCTGCTGCCCACGAAATGAATTAATAAGGAAAATGGGGATGGGGGGAATCGAACACACGACTCGTGGGAAGAAAGGAAGAGGGAGAATAAAGAAAATAAAAAGATGGGAGGCGTGGGAATCGAACCCACGACCTCAAGGCTAGAAATAGAGGGGGGCGAAAATGAGTATTAAAACAAGTGAGGTTGTGGGGGTTCGATCCCACGACCTCACTGACAATGCCCTCAACTTAGCAAAAAAAAATTAAAAATATATATATGGGGCTGTGGGGGTTCGAAGCCACCACCTCACAGCCCCTAGCGAAATTTAATTAAAGATAAGGAGGCTATGGGGGTTCGAACAACCTCCCTACTTAGGCGAATTAAAGAACAAAATAAAAGAGGTTGTGGGGGTTTGATCACACAACCTCTTGGATTAGACGAAATTGGGCAAGATGAAGTTAATAAAAAATTAAAAAGGGGTTGTGGGGGTTCGAACCCACAACCCTTCGGCCAAATTAGGATTATTACTAAGGAGAAAATTAATCCTTCAATGTTAATATTGTGATTTAACTTAGAGTCATAATGTTATGAATATTAGAATAAAATCAATTAAAAATATAAATGATATCCAATTGATTCAAGACTTGGGTTTCCTTGCTCAAGCTTCCGTATTGATACATAAGTCATACGTGAATAAAATATCCGAGAATAATGCCACATACTTAGATCGAAATCAAGATCTTGGCACATATACAAGATGCATAAGTCTTGTATCACATAATCTTAGACGAAATATGAATGAAGTGTCATGGCTTGAATGTATAGACGCATAAGTCTAACATACGTTCAAAGTAAGTGAATCTAGGAAGTATGTAATGAAATGATGAACCCTAGAAGGGTTAAGTATGAGTGTAAGATACACTAAATGGCCAAGTGCATTGGCATATGATGAAATGAACGTTCACGTAATAAGAGGTGAGTAACTATGAAAAGCAAGGGTGTTAATAATAATGAATGTGGTGACAACATGATATAAGGTTAATGTAAATGATGAGAGTAATCTCGAATGAGCCTAAATAAATTTTACCAATACGTAATCACCTATGAGAGTGTAAGGTAATGAAGACATCAGTCTCTATGAACACTCTACTGAAGGTATTGAGCTTAACACACTTGATACTAATGATGAGATGAGAAATCATCTAATGAGCTATGATGTCCTCATACTAGAAGTCAGCTTCCATGACGTATGAGTTGAATGAAATGGAACTTTATACTGAGCACCGATAGACTAGTTATGAGCGGTGATGCCTTCTTTCGGGAAGGGCGAAAGTTCACGTAATTCTCATGAGATGAGACTGTCCGGCTTGCCAGGTATGGGTCTCCATACATCTCCTAGTCTTCGAACCTATACTGCCAATATAGGGATCTGGCGGGGTTAAATTCCCATGTACGCTAGCATGTTTTTGGGTCACCTTGGCCGGTGATTCCACCTCTTTTCGGTGTGGGGGAGACACTGGATTTCATGATGCACACATGATCTATGTCGGTTAAATTTAAAGTTCCCAATGAATAAATGAGGCCAGCCTCAAATGATGCATATAATGAAATGAACGATACCAAAGGTGTTAGGATAGGATAATCAAAAGGTGAGCTAGACTCAGGTAATAACACTAGGTTATTCTTGATCATTGCGCAGCAAACCCGATGAAAGTCATAAACTACACCCTAGGTATAGCTGTTTTTCACACTGGCCTATGAACGAAATGAAATGAAGTATGTATGAATGAATGAAGCAGACTCTGTGTTTGCTAATGAAGACTCCCTAGTTGAGTTCCCATATGTTGAGCCCTCATGATTCCAAGGTCTCATGGCATATGAATGAATGACATTAAAGAAGTTATGTGCTACATGCAAAAGGTGTTATGTGCTATTGATATGTGCTATGTGTAAATGTTATGTGTTGTGTGCAAATGTGATAAGTATGATGACATATGTTATTCTCATGGAATAACTTTCCTAATCCAAATTTGGAAAGCTCATTTACTTTTCTAATCCAAATTTGGAAACTTTCCTAATCTGAATTTGGCAAGTCCACTGACTTGACTTCCAAAAATCATGTTGTTAGGAAAGAGCTATTCTTTCTCATGCATGTCCTTGGTGTGTGCTTGCATATACCCATACTTAGTACAAGTGTGTACTAACCCTATACAAACTCTACTATTTTAGGTGCAGCCACAGGTGGACGATAGAGCTACAGGATCATCGTTGCAGTTATCCGGACGTCCAGTATTCATCCGGAGTTGGTAGGTCCTCATGCTTTCGAGGATGCTACTGTTTTATATTCTAGCTTAGTTTTAGAGTTGAGCTAGTGGAGCATGTTCCACTAGCGTTTCTTTCCTGTTTTTATTCAGACTATGTGTTGATGCCATTTTGGCAATTATACGCTTTATAAGTATTGAACTATTCCTTTCATTTGATTATCTCTTAATGTTAGATGGTTGATGGTGAACAAATTACGAATGTATTAGAAATGTTTAGTAAGCAATATTTAGAAACAAAAAGTTTCAAATTTTCCGCTAAAATTAACCTATGTAAAGTAAGAATGACGTAAGTAGGCTTGTCTGCGACCTCTGAGAGGTCAACGACGCCGGTCTCGTCTGGGGTCTAGATTCCAGTCGTGAAATCCCTAGCCGCAAATTCTCGTTTTTCAATCTTTTGGTCGTGGTACTTTTTCATCTTCTCTTTGTAGATGGCTGAACTTTCATATGCTTTTAGGAGAAACTCGTCAAGTTCATTTAACCCATTATGTCTCTGTTCCACTACATCATTCCAATCGATCTTCAGTTTCTTCATTGCCCAAATGGTTTTGTGTTCTAACTCGACTGGCAAGTGACAAGCCTTCCCATATACAAGTTGGTATGGAGACATACCTATGGGGGTCTTGTATGCAGTCTTGTAAGCCCAAAGAGCATCATCAAACCTCCTTGACCAATCTGTACTATTAGCATTTACATTTTTCAACAGAATTTGCTTGATCTCTCGATTGGACACCTCAACTTTCCCACTAGTCTTTGGATGATACAGAGTGGCCACATTTTGGCGTACCCCATATTTCTCCAATAGCCCTTTGAACAACTTATTGCAAAAGTGAGATCCACCATCACTAATAATGGCCCTAGGTGTGCCAAATCTGTAGAAGATGTTCTTTTTTAAGAACGCGGTGACACTGTTCCCTTCATTGTTAGAAAGCGTTATAGTTTCCATCCATTTTCACACATAGTCCACCACCACAAGTATACATTTCATCCGATGAGAACTCATAAACGGGCCCATAAAATCAATGCCCCATATATGAAATAACTCAATCACTAGAATGGGATTTAAAGGGATCTCTTTTCTCTTCAAAATTCCTCCATCTCTTTGGCATCTATCACATGACTTAGCGAACTTGTGAGCATCTTGGTGAATGGTTGGCCAATATTACCCACACTGCAAAATCTTGTGGGAAGTCCGGATACCACTATGGTACCCACTCACAGGCGAGGAGTGGCATGCCTCCAAAACACTTACATCTCAACTTCTGACATGCAACAACGAATAAGCTCATCATCACAACTCCAGTATAAGTAAGGCTCATCCCAAAAGAACTTTTTCACATCATGCATGAAATTCTTCTTCTGATGGGAGGACAAGTCTGATGGGACTATATCATTAGCAAATATCTCGCCTAAAATAAAGTGAATTAAATGAAATTGTTATCCCTTTTTTATCGATATATGTTTGCCTTATAATAGACCTTTTTGTTCTTCACTAACTCACCTTCCCTGGGTTTAATGTGTGGGCCCTGGACCCTCCTTGGACATGTGCACCTCAACTTAGGTCAAATGCCTTAGTTGAGCGTGGCTAATGAAGAATTTGACCTCGTCTTGGCCCTGACTCAACCTTGGGTAATGTGTACCTGGACTAATGGCAAAGCCATAAGTTGAAGGTGGCTATTATGAGTGATGACCCAAAAAGTGGGTATGAAAAGAGTAATGTGGAAAAGAAAAGAAAAAGTGATCAAGAGAAGCGACTTAATCAAAATTATCGATTGAATGAAAGAATAAAGAGTCACTTCCACAAAAAAAGAGATAAAATAAAGAGAAAAGAAAGAAAAAGAGTTGAACAAAAAGAAGTAAGAGTCACTTCCACAAAGAACAAAGGGGAAAGCAAGGTAAAAATGAATAGAAAAGAAAAGTAGGGCATACGAGACATTGAAAGAGGTAAGGTCAAGGATGGCAAAAAGTCACTTAAATGTACCTATATGTACCATACTTGACACTGAGCCTACATTACAAGCCAAGAAAGTCCTATCGTGATCCTAGAGTCTAATGTGGTGAACTTAAATAGTGAAAATAAGGGCAAGCCTATGGCGACAAGTACTAATTAGGTGTGAATTTGTTTTGCGCGTGAGTGTTGAATAATAATCCTTGTACCCAAAGTTAAAATCAATCTACGAAAAAGGAGGATTTCTTTTGAAGTGAGGGCACTAGTTGCAATATAGGAAAGTTGGTACCTTGGTGAAAGGCAAAATAGTAGAATTGTCGGTGTATGTTGAGTATATGTCATGGTATGATCCACATGAATTAGTTTATCGAACCTAAGAGTTGAATCATGCAGTAAAGCAAAGAAAAAGTTGGGATTGATAGTCATGTGATCGCGAAAGCTTAAAAAGTATACTTTTTTTACAAAGTGTTGTGTTGAGTCATAGTGCGTTACTTGAGGACAAACAACGAATTTAAGTTGAGGGTGTTGATGTACCGTGGTTTCATGGTACTTTCAATGCTTTTTCCTTAATATTGGTGTGTGTCTAGAGCCTTTTTGTCGTAGTTTTAACATGTTTTATCTTTTTTTTGCAGGAAAGATGTCCAAATGCAAAACGTAGAAGGCAACTGAGATTTAGTGCAGAGGTGACCCACAAAGGCCATCTACGGTCCTTCGTTCCATCGACGGACCATAGATAGTGACGGTCAACTAATAGTCCAGGCATCTGGAGAAACTAGGGTAAATCTGACCAAGTGTGGGGGGCTACGAAAGGATCGATGGTTCGTCGATTGATCGACGGACCATCCTGTTGAATTGTCGTTAAGTTCAGAGATAGTCCTAGTACCCGAAGTTGAAGAAAGTCTAAGTATTGAACGACAGAAGGCATCAACGAACCGTAGACACATCGACAGACCGTGTTGTTGGTTTGTCGATTGATTCAAAAAGGATGCCACCTGAAGGATGAAAACGATTCTAAGTCTGGACTGACGGAGGAAGTCGATGATCCGTCATTTTATCGATAGACCGTCTGTGGGGGTCGTCGATTACAGCTGCATTTTTGGACAACATTCCTTATTTTAATTCCTTTTAATTTAGGACAATGTTTCTATAAATAGGGTTTAAAACCTCTTTTTTGGGGTTGGATTCTATTACTATTGTTCTTAGTTTGTGCTTGGAGATTGGGTTTTGCAACTTGAGCACTAATTCAATTTACGGATTTGGTTTTCAAGTGATTTCTTGTTATTTCAAGTTGAATTTCTGGATTTTCTTCGAATTGTCAAAGTAAGTTCATGATTTATTGTTTATCAACTATGAATTGTGTCCTTATATGCATGGGTAACTAAATCCACAACTAGGGTTGTGGGAACCATGGGTGATTAACAAAGTAAAGCTTGCTTAATAACAATTCTCAAATAGGTTATTGCATGTATTGATAATTCTTTCGTTTAGAAGTCTTTTTAACGAGTGCACGCATTAGAACTAGCATTGTTGCTACTTGCCAGACCAAGGAGGTAGTAATAAGAAAGAATTATCAATATAGATTTATTGGGATACTATCTAATAGGATAGTCTCGATTGGTGCGAAGTATTAACTAAGTCATACATCAAATATGATGTTTAATATGAAGTAAAGGTAAGGGTTAGTAGCTTGTACACACGTAGCCGGACCAAGGAACGGGGTAAAATTCTCTAAATGCCGGACCAAGGATTTAGAGATACCTAACTTATCACTTTGCATGCAAAACACTAGGGAAGAATTGTTATCGATGGGAATACGGCGTTATGAACCTATGGGGAACACTTACACCCTAGTTTCTCTCAGAACTTAACAAAAAAAACAAAACTTTACTCATGTTACTTGTTTATTTAGAGTTATTAAAGAGTTTTGTTTCACAACCCCCCCCCCCTTTAATTACCTGTTTTCGAAAATAACTTGACTAAATAGAAGTGATTGTACATTGAAGTTAAGTCTAAACCATTTTCCTCGTGGGATCAACCCCAACCTAATAGTTGGGTTCTTTACTTGATATGACCGCTTATACTTCTTTAGGGAGGTGTAATTTGAGCGTATCACCTATACTACTTATAAGCATCCATGAGGTGTGAGTATACACTAGACAACATGATCACATAATGGAAACAATCCTAACATTGAGGTAGCCACCTTACAAAGTTAACAATACACATTCAAGTCCCTTAAACCATAGAAAACTCACATATGGAGTAATAGGAACTATAGACCACACACAATAACATTATAACATAGGATACAAGACATTCTCATTACTTGAATCTATGACTCCTAATCATGCTTAAGACAATACATTCATGTAGTGGTTCATAGGTAGGGATCATACTACATAAGAGTATTCAAACATCAACATGTAGACCATACCTAGCCCTAACAAAGTCATTTAAATATGTATAGAGAGCATCATCAATATAACCTAGATCATGAACTAGGCATAATACTTCACATTGTGTGATCATCATAACCACACTTTCGAGATACAATTGCCTTCAAGGCCATGATCAACACATATAGGATTGACAATAAGGTAAACACCGTCACCATAAGTGGACCATACCACACAATCCCATACAAGGCCAAAAACCTAGCAATTTTATAGAAAAGTAGAGAGAATAGGGCTAGCCTACAATTCCTCCAAGCTTTGATCATCATTGATCAATTCCCATAATTCAACATCAATATATGTATAAAACAGTATCTAAAGATGTCATTACATAAAAGAAATCATACTTCAAACATCATAGTTTCAAGATCACATTAGGTACATTACTTCATCAAGTGTATAGAAAGTAGAGGAATATAGATCAATTTATCCAATCCCTAAACCTTGATCATCATTGATCACTCATCAACAATTAATATTCAATTCAAAATAATAACAATAGTAATATGCAATTCAACATAATTAAAAGATAATTCAATCAAAATAGAGTCAAGATCACAACTGAGAATTTTGGAGGATCATGGGTTCATCATGAAATTGGATTGAAATTGATCTTTAAAACAGTAGATATACATCAATTTATTATAAACATTCTTTTAAAATCAATTTTAGAAATAACCCATGCTAGATTGATAATTGGGAAATTTGGTGTTTGATTCACATTTGAAAATCCTTGATTGACTCCTTATATGAATGGATAAATAATGATGAAGGATTCCCATACATTTGATTGAATACACATGAGAAATTTGAGAAGAAACCATAGAAATCCAGTCCCTAGAATTTGGAAGAGAAGAGAGTTTTTGGGATTTTGATTTTCTTATTGGGTGTTGGTGTTTTGACTTGGGAAAGGGGTTAAATATGTCTTAAAAACTAACCGTCTCCCAATATTACCAAAACACCCCCTCAATTTTTTGTACTTTTAGACATGTCAAACTCAACATTCATTTTTGAAATCTTCATCAAGGAACAAGTTCGCGATGCGGAGCTGTTCCCGCATATTTTTTTGAAAATAACTTTCGGAGAAGTTGAGTCTGCATTGTGTCCGCCGCGGACCAAATTTTTGACCTATGGCGGACCAAGTACACGACGCAGACCTATTTCAGCAAGGAACTAAAGCTGCTTCCTTGGGCAGCTTGTTGGCCCAAGGTTGGGTCCTCCTCAAGGACCCTTTGGTTGGTCCTTGAGGAGTTTTACCCGGACGTTTCACCCGCAAATACTCTCGTATACATGTTAGGAACCTCTCCTATAAATTTGAGCATCAAACAACACATAAAACATACCAAGGCACACTAGAACACACAAGCATGTTTCAAGGGCTAACTTTCTAACGCCTCAGGTGTTTTGGACGATTGACCTCTAAATCACTTCAAATCAAGTATGCATACTGTAAAAAACTTATTTAACTTATTTTTAACATTTTTAGACACATGTTAGGCTCTAAGAACCTCAATTAATTTTTAGGGTCCTAACAAAATGTTTCCCACATGAATAATAAGACTTACGTACAAATGTAACTATTCGTGGTATCTCATCTATAAGTTTTCATAAGCAAAATTGTGTGTGTAGAACTACTAGTATACTTCAACTATCTCAAACAAGACCAAATCTAGTATTTCTGAAATGACCAAGTATGTCCAAGGATCCTACCCTATCAAGAAGACATAAGAGGATCGATAAATCCGATCCACCATTAGGGATTCACCCATAGATATAGAAACATACGTGAGCATATAAAACTAATTATGCTCCAAATCATGTCCAAAATTAAATAGATAATAATAAGAATATATAGAACCAATGTGGAAGAACACACGATACTTCTTTCATAGTGCCTGTATCAAACATTTTCATTCATATAACTCTGTTAAATTTTCTATATGCCCAGAATCACCAATCTAAACCCGATTATAATTTCTCACATACTTGTTTAATCAAACCACATATGCTCTTCACAGAACTTCACTAAGGGCAACAGTCATAATACTAACAGAACATCATAACCACATCAGTCATTTACCTTACTCTCAAACCGTCACTTGTATTAAAGTCTTCTTACCAAATACATGTTTAAACTATGGCTACCTCTCTTTCAATTTAAGCATTCCATGGAAAGTACGAGTCTCACACAAGACTAATAGCACTAATTTCAAATTTGATAGTACATTCCCATCGAGATAAAACTATTAAATCACACCCAAAGATAACTGCACACAACTTTCACATACCATGCTTTAACTACCATTCCAAACCATCACATACCACATTCCAACACTTAAAGAAATCATTGGTCTCCCCAATTATTCTATATACTATGAGCACAAAATCTCTCTTTGCCATGACATATCTAAGTAATGAATCACAAGGGACCGTGTAATCCCATTTAAAACAGTAGTTTCAATTCTCTAAAGATCCTCAATAACCATGTATAATTGTAGGTCCAGCGCATCCATAAATCACATACCATAATTTAACAATCTAGCATGTCATAACCATGTAGAATCTTTCACACATTATTGTTTGTCACCCAAATCAAAACTCAATCTTCGTTAAAGGCATTGATAAACCCCTAAACAGTTTGTACCAAAGCAGTCCACCTTACATAATCATTTCTAAACTAAAAGGTGAAAATCCCTATAACCTTTCAACTTCGAACCAATATCTATACGAGATGACTTATTCCTTCAGCTATCTTAAATTCTTTCCATCCTGAAAATTTCAAATACCTTGAACTCTTCAATACACCAAAATTTTGTTATTTATGATGATTCACTTACCACTCTTATTCTTTGTCCAACAACACATGACATTATTACTTTATCCTATAAACCATAACATTATGTGAAACCCCCCTTCGGTATAACAATCAAAAGTTACCAAATTTACTACTCAATTTTTAAGTCCTTTCAAACGCTTCATACTCAATACTATCGATCATTTCTTACCTTACCAATCCATACCATGACAAAATACACTACTACAAACCCAAACTCACCATGAAAAACATAAATATTGAATCCAATTGTGTAACCCAATCCCTTTTATCTCTCAATATTAGCTCATACTTTTAAGATTTTTATGAATTCACGTATTTTAGCTTATAATTTATCGTCTCTCCATCAACTTATCATATCTTTCATTAAAAATCCTACCATACTCATTATCAAACTAAAAACCGCAAAAGAACTAATCATCATACTCGAGTTGATCGTCCGTACACTCATTTATTAGGTTTTATCCAATAGTTTTTCACCAATTTGATGATCCTGTGACACTAAATATTACCATAAAAAGAGTAAAACGGGGTGAAATCATGTATCTCTTAACCCAATTTGCCAACCCGTCTGAAGATACATCCTTAGCCCTTGTAATCCAAGAAAATACTCTTATTCTCACCTCTTTCCGAAGGCTACACTATATCCCACTAACTTATTATATTTTTCATTATGACTCTAGCTCGTTTAAATTATGTTCGAGTGGTGTTTCAACAACTCCTACAACTTTCATTGGATCAACACTACTCACATAATAATAGCAAATCATAACATTAGATGCTCCCAAATTGTCATTTTCATACAAGAATCCATTTGACCAACAATAATTATCATATAGTTCTTCCCAATCAAAATCCATCAAGAAATCTTATTACAATTATGCTCATTTAAGTATTGTAATAACCAAGAAGTCAATATTTTCATCAACATGACACCTTAAATCAAGTTGTACCAACCAAAATCAAAGAACTAACCAAATCTCATATGCAATTGCATACTAAAATCTTCAATTACTTTCACACAAGTATACTTTTTGGGACTCGATTTTCCCATAAGCTTGTCATTCTGGTAACTATCCATTCCCTTGGACCGTAAAATGAAATCATTGGTCCTCATTTAGAACCGTCAGGATAAACTTTTCAAATTAACGCATTAATACAATATCAATTATCCACCACTAAAATATTCCTTATACACACTTCTTAACTACAAACATCTGCAATAACAACCTAGTTGGTTTCTCAAATGTGAATGCAACATAGAATCTCATTGTACAAACATGTAATACAATTGATAACTCTTTAAGTAGTTTGTATTCACACTTGAAAATTAACATATTCATTTACATGTACCACTAGTATCACATCGCAAAAAATTATTAAATCCACAACTAGAACATATCATACCTACCGAGAAGATCATATCCAAATAGGTCACACATTTCTGCCCATTGAATAACTGCAAAATATTATCAAATTTATTTCATCTCTATCCAAAGAAATTTGCATATTTTATTAGATCATGTCAATAGTAGAGGAAAAACACTCCATAACTCTAAGCAAGTAAACATCAATACTATTGTTATAGTCGTATCATGACCTTCTTTGATATATACAATCTATAAAACTGTAGTAGATATTCTGACCTCCATTGGCGCAACATCGTTCACATCATTCACTGAGTAATCCATAAATGTTATGAAAACTTTACTAACTGTATTTTTTTAAGTTACATGTCAATTATCTAGTCATCTCTTTAATCATTCCACTTCTAATTGTTAAACCACTCTAAATATATAATTGTATATACCGCACAAACACTATTCACTTTAATAGGGAAATAGCCTTAAAGGATAATACACTCATGAATCCCTCAAACCACTGTTCAATCTCATCATTCACATATTCTCTAAATTGTTTGTCAAGCCATCACCTAGATCAACCCCTTTGAGTTGCTTAGCATTTTTAATTTGACCACACATCATTTCCATTATTTTATCACTTCTTATTTAGTACTAGGTCTAACATTTAAGCCCTACATGACACATTAACTGCCCACATGAGGAACTACCCACGAGTGATCACTATAAGTGATAGTGAATGGAGTGATGCAATAAAAATCAAACACGCTCAAGGACGCATGATAGGTATCAAAAAGTCAAGATTTTTCATAAAAGTCACTATGCCTCTCGAAGATAAGTAAATACATCCCCGTATCAATCCTCGAGACTCTATTTAAACTCAACTTGTATCCATCTCGGAGCGTGATATGTCCTTCAAAATTGTACATCCTCTTTAATTTCTTATTGTTTCTCAAATCCACATAAGAATTGTCACAACCATGTCTCAGAACAATGAAAATGACAAGTTTCACACAATTAATGACAAGGTAACTATTTTCATAACATTGCACAATTAACAACAACACAATCATTATTCAACATCAACAATGATTGAACAAGCCTTTCAAACCATTCTCAACACGTCACACACAAATAATCAATTATATTGTCTTTTATTACTCCTTTTTCATCATTATAATCAATTAATGTTGACAATTCAACCCATCACCAAATCTCATTACCCCCAAACACATATTGCAAGGAAACACGTGAGTTCCATACACTTAACAAGGGTATAGAAATCAACTTGCCTCAATCAATCAACAATTCACTCAGAAACTTGAGCCTTCCCCTTTCGTTGAACTTTCAACTCAAAGCTATATATTCAAATAGATGACCACAATAAGATTCCAAAACAAATAAACATTCATATTACTATGTGTCTAGCCTTGACCAAAAACTCACTCATGTTTATAATAAATTTCCTAAATTTAAAGTCTAGGGTTAAGTATTAATTCCTCCACATATTATAAGTCTGATGGTATTCAAAAAATACAACGCACAAAATGTTTATTTACATATTTTATGTCAAAACATGAATCATAACTTGATAAATATAAGACAAATTGTAAAATAAAAACAAAGAGTCCTAACCACTATACTTACTGACATATCATTGTATTAATAATCTAGATCAAAACCTCAATGCACTTTGATAATTAACTTATAAATCAATTGGTAATGATTACATAATGATTATCCAAAAACAAAATAACCAAAGTCTACCCGACTGTAGTATATGCGAACAACAACGATACATTCTAACTCAAATTTAGTTTATTATCCTAATCTTGTTAATGATTATTATCCTTCTCAACTAAATGTTAGACCCATATTTGCTCTAATTTCAATAACGGTGTACAATATTAAATTTCCATTTGACCTTCTTCATGATCCAAACCCACTTTCTTGTTTTTCTTTTTCTTTTACAATCAACTATAATAATAACAATAATAACATAAGAATAATATTATGACATTTATGAATATAAACCAATACATTGATTAAGGCATAATTAATTCTTCCCTACGGGAGATTCGTCCCTCAGATGCTTGTGTCGACGTTACCTCTTTCTACTTTGGAGATATTTCTTTTTTACAAAAATTAAAAAAAGATATCTAAAATAATATAGGGTTTTAACAAAAATTATATTTTATTTGGACATGGCCCATTGACCACTAACCAAATTAATTATTATTTAAAATTATTCACTAATTAAATAACTCTAGTTAAAGAGTACTTCAAAATTCAAATTTAAAATTTACGGAAAGAGTCTTTTATAAAAGATAGAGGACTAGTTCTCAAAATAACCAAGTGTCATTACATATTCGATATTCACTCTGAATCATATCTCTCTTTGCTGATGCATAATCTCGATCATTTTGTTTCATCTGGTTATCTTATTGCGTCTTAGTTTCTCTTCTCTGTGTCTTTTACTTTTTTCTTTCCTAACTGTGTAGCTTATGTTTGCAAACATTGGCAACTCAATAGGTAAACTACTTAACGTGGATGTTTGCACCAACACAACAACGAGGATTCACAATAATTAGATGGAGATATCACTCTTTTATCTTCCCCACTAAACACAAAATAAAAAAGCATTCCTTCTCCAATTAAAACAATCCTACTACCTCCAAACCTCCACAAGATCAAACTATACCCACTAATGTCGCGTCCTGCTCCAAACATGAACAACCACCCGTTTCTGCCGAGCGACACCAATACTTTGATGTATCCCACCCATGCTCTCGCACCATCCCAACCCCCATTATCCTAGATAGAGTAGGGATTAATGGACCAGATAGTAATCTTAACTATGGATGTGTAGGGACAGGAGATCATGTTGATGTTACGAAATTCCATTTCCTAGCCAAACTAATAAAAGAGGGAATGAAACTTGCAATGGCCCATTACTCCAATCAGATTTTGCTGAGTAATATCCTCAATCCACTTGATCCATCAGTTTTCTCCATGTTTTTCCACAACATGCAAACATTTTGGCATCAACCACGACACTTCAACCCAATGGTGTACCCGGTGAGGCACGATTTGCCATTCTTTCCACCCGTGGAAACAACCCTATCAAACCGCTTGTTCTTTCCTTGGATACAATGCAACCCCTGCCAAACCTCTCTCCAAATGTTTATCATCCAACGACCTTTCTAGAAAGGGAGATGCAGATAGAATAGGGAGAAACGGAGGGCCACCATCCCTCGTTCACATAAATCTCAAGCCTAAAAGGGGTGGCCCTTATGTATTTTCTAGAGAAGGAAGACAAGAAATACATTTATCTATGCACAGTGATGGTAAATAACTTCTCAATCGATATATGGCCGCCGTACAACCCAGCAACAACAAAACTGGCTGTAGTTTTAAGCCCAACTCTGACGAACCAGGAGACTTTCGAGAAAAACAACTCCCCTTTGCCAAATAATACTGCTAATCATATATAAAATATAAAGGAAAACTCTCATCTTAGTGACGTGCTGCAACCTGAAACCTGAGTTCTCCTTCAAAAATTTTAACACCAAAAATACCCATCCACTCCAATTAGTCGTATCCCTAACTAAACAAAATCCCCCTTGCCTTACAAGTATGCCTCTTCCCTACCGTCACCATGGTATTACAAATTGCGCCTACACTAATACTCTCTCCTTTCGTTGCTGCAACAAAGCCTGCACCAAACCTCCAATTCCCTCCTTTGCTTCCAACTGCTAAAATCATTCACCCCTACTTACTCCTTATCAATTCTTCATTTTTTCCTACCAAAACCTAAAAAAATGGACGCACTTTCACTTCCTGCTTCTATGGACCGCAAGGACTTCAAAAACAAAATGCTCAATTCAGGCAAACATTCATTCACTTTTTGTTCTCATGTTATGTTTGCCTCTACTATAGTTCACCCTCTTCCTCTTCGTATTTTCAACCCGTGATTTTCAATAATCAAACTCCTTACTATTTTTATTTGTCTCCAACTAGGACTGCTTATTTGGATGCAAATGTGTTCGCTGCTTCTATGGACACACGTGATTTTAAACAAACCCCTGCCCAATCTAGGTACACATTCATACCTCTTCCAGTCACCCATAACACCTGCATTAGCAATTCTGCGTACAATAGTGGCTCTTCGTGCGTTCCATATTTTTATCCCCTGTTTTGTCTTTAGCTGATTTTAACAAATTGCATTTCATATTTTCGTACCTTGATTTTGTAATAAGCAAACTCTAGTACCATTCTACTTTGTCTTGGGTATGTAGAAATAATTAATTGGAAATGGAGGAAAGATGAAAAAAGGAACTTGAAAAGTTGGGAACTTGAAGAGTTGGGAACTTGAAAGTCCTCTTATGCTTTAGTCAATAGGCATTTGTCCCTCATCCGTGGTGGAAAGAACAATAGGAGAGTTTAATATGGAAGTACTCTTATTAATTGTTAAAAGGGTTGGAAAGAAGGACCCCTCGCGTTGTCGCCGTCGTCGCCCGCTCAGCTCGGCTTCGGCTACGACTTTATCTTTAGCTTTGGAAAATGATCAATCGAGAGATTATTTTTTGGACAAAATTTGTTTTAATTATTTAATTAATTAAATTAAATGGCAAAAAATGTTTTCTATTAATAAGGTGATAACATAAACGTTTTCAATTATTTAGTTGAGATTAACCAACGTTTCATTTTTTTAGTTGAATAACCCAACCCAACTCGGATATATGAAACCCGCTTTTATTTGAATTTCCCACCATTTGAAAATGTCTAATATGAAAGGTTGCAACTTTCAAGAACAACTAGGACCGTTTGAAAGGTTGCAAACTTTCGTTAATGGTGGTGTGGATTCTGAAAGGGTGTCAACCTTTCGCAACCTATTCCTCTTGCCTATAAATACCGTTGATTCTTCAAGATCTTTTCCTAACGATTTTTTCTAATTTCTTCTTCTTCTTTTGCACAAAAATTTATTTGTGTACTTTACTGATGTTGAGTGGTTCACTGACACAAGAGTCTTTGTATATATATGCTGGTGATTGAGATCATTTTATCCTAGAAGGAAATATTCCCAATCAAACCTCGGATACTAGAGGGGAATAATTTCATTCAGGGGACACTGTGAATTCAGTGGACTTGATCTTTTTCTGTTCAAATTTTTTCAAGATTTTGGTAAGTTACAGAGTTTAGCTTTTCTAAATTAATTTCTGTTCAAATTTTTTCAAGATTTTGGTAAGTTACAGAGTTTAGTTTTTCTAAATTAATTTCTGTTCATCTTTCGTATTGATTCAGAAAACTTTGGTTACTGGTGGAAATTAGTCATAATTAGTAATTCTATTTTTCAAACACATATTGGCAACAATCTTAAGGAAATTATGGTTTTCTATATTAATTTGTGTTTCGGCTGGAGATAAAAATCATCGTGATTTCATTCTCCTTGAAGTCTACATTTATAAGTTATTGCTTACTAAGACTGTATCGGTTATTGTTTATAAGAAATGGTAAACAACAATGTTATAGTGGTGGTTGTTACACCAACCAGAACTGTTTTACAACAAGTAGAGAAACCGGGTAAATTCACTGGTGTGAATTTCAAAGAATGGCAGCAACGGATATTTTTCTGGCTTACCACTCTTAGTTTGCAGAAATATACAAGCAAAGAAACTCTAGTCCCTGCTGCTGATATGCCAAACAGAGAAAAAATCATGATTATTGAAGCATGAAAACAGGCAGACTTTCTATGTAAAGACTACATTTTGAGTGCTGTAGAGGATGACTTATATAATGTAGTGCAATGACAAATTCAAAAGAGTTGTTGTACGCACTTGAGAAGAAATATAAGCCAGAAGATGCATGCTTGAAAAAATTTATGGTCGCAAAGTTTTTAGACTATAAAATTATATGTAGTAAAATTGATGGATCACAAGTGCAGGAACTTCAACTTATTCTCCATGATCTAATTGCGGGAGATATGGTAGTAAATGAAGCTTTACAAGTGGTTGCAATGATCGAGAAGTTTCCTCCCTCGTGGAATGACTTCAGGAATTATCTAAAGCACAAGCGTAAAGAAATGAAGCTTGAAGATCTTGTGATTCGGATCAAGATTGAGAAAGATAACAAAAATGTCGAAAAGAAGTCTCGTAAGAGTTCAAAAATCATTGGAGTTAATATTGTTGAAGAAGCTCATACCAAAGAAAAAAAAGAGAAAGAAGTCCAACAGGCAGAAGTCAGAACAGGCCAAGAAGAAATTCAAAGGCATCTGTTACAATTGTGGTAAGGCTTGTCATAAGTCTTCTAATTGTCGTGCTCCAAGAAAGGGAAAGGACAAATACAAAGGCAAAAGTCAAGCAAACATCGTGGAAGAGATGGAATATGCAGATGACTTGTGTGCAATGATCTCGGAGTGTAACTTAGTTGGAAATCCCAATGAATAGTTTCTCGACTCAGCAGCCACTCGACATATTTGCTCTGCGAAAGAAGCACTTGAAACGTACACTCCTACTAAGTACGATGAAGATTTGTTCATGGGAAACACAAAAACAACAAGGATTGCGGAACTAGGAAAATAATGTTGAAAGTGACAGTCGGTAAGATATTGACTTTGAACAGTATTTTGCATGTCCCTACTATTAGGAAGAATTTAGTTTCTGTTGCACTACTCGTTAAGAACGGGTTTAAGTGTGTCCTAGTTAGTAATTGATACGCTCAAACTTACTTCTCAAATAAGAAGTAAAGCGGTCGTATCAAGTAAAAAACCCAACTAATGAGGTTGGGATCGATCCCACGAGGAAAATAGTTCAGACTTAACTTTATTCTATTATTACTACTATTTAGTCAACTATTTTCCAAGAAAAAAAAAGACAAAAAGGGGGGGTTTATTTCTGAATGAAAGAGAATGAGTAACTAAATTAAAGTAAACAACTAACACATTCAAATCTCGGAGTTTAATCAATTAATAAAAGTAACTAGGCTTAAGTGTTCCCCACAGATTCCTAACTTGATAACTCTAACTATAACAATTCTTCCTAGTATCTTGCATGTAAAGTGATAAGTTATGTATCTCTAAATCCTTGGTCCGGCATCTAGAAAATTTCACTCGCACCTTGGTCCGGCTACGTGTGTTGCTACACTAACCCTTATCTTTACCTCATATTAAGCATTGTATTCGGTATTTGACTAAGTTATTACCTCGTACCAACTAATACTAGCCTATTAGATAGTCTACACTAAATCTATGTTGATAATTCTTTTCCTATTATCTACCTCCTTGGGCCGGCAAGTAGCATTAAGGCGAGTTCTAACGTTGGCCATCCGTTAAAAAGACTTCTACACGAAAGAATTATCAATACATGCAAGACACCATTCTAGAATTGTTATTTTAGTTAGAGTTTACCTTGTTATTCACCCATGGTTCCCACAACCCTAGCTATGGAGTTTAGTTACCCATGGTCATAATTACACAATTCATATTTTTAATGGAAGAATTCATGCACTTACTTTAATGAGAAAGAATAAAATCCAGATTTTTACTTGATTAATCAACACAAAACACCAACAATCAATTCCACATAAAGTGTATCAATTACTGAAATAAATTCTTTAATACTTGAACAAGAGAACTAAAAATTATCAAAAAGTCTAACCCCCAAAATGAGGGTTTTCAAACTATTTATAATAAAAACAAAACCTAATCAAACAAGGATTCTATTTACTGAAAATCTATCCAAACGCGTATGGGTCAACGGACCTCGTGACGGACTATCATGGACACGACGGACCGTCATGGCCTCCGTCGTCCCATACTTCACACATTCTTCTGCTGCTTTCTTCATCCCCCCGGCGGACAAGTATGACAAAACGTTTCAAGCACGACGGTCCGTCAAGGGTCTTCGTTCCAAAACACTTGAACTTCTTGGAATTTGGGTATTGGGACTACTTCTCTGATCATCATGACGAACAAGCAGGACAGACTGTCGTGGCTATTACTGTCCATCATGGACTTCCGTAATCCCACACTTGGTCAGACTTCCCCATCTTCCATCAGCAGCTTTTCTCCTCACTATGATGCCACCTACGGACCGTCACAGCCTCGACGGACCGTCATGAGCTCCGTAGGTGGTCTCTTCTGCATTTCTTGCTCAAAAACTTCCGCGTTCATCCTTGGACAGATTTCCTGCAAACAAAGAGAACTTATATAAAAATTAACACAAAAAGGCTTTCGACACACAATAAACTTAAGGAAAAAGCATTAAAAGTACCGTGAAACCACGGTACATCAACACCCTCAACTTAAATTCGTTGTTTGTCCTCAAGCGACGCACTATGACTCACTATAGAATCTTTGTACACGAGTATCTGCTTTTTAGCTTTCGCAATCATTTGGCTATCAATCCCGATCATTCTCATTATGTTCATGCATGTTATCACTATTAGGCATTGACTTATGTAGAATCAGACCATGACACAAACTCACTACGCAATGACACCTATCCTCTTCAACTTCTCACCGAGGTGCTAATATTTCCGGTATTGCAACTACTATCCTCACTTCAAATAACATCCTCATTTTTCACACAATGATTTCAGTTTGAGTATAAGGATTACTTTTTGACACTCACTCTCAGAACAAATCCACAACTCATTTATACATATTGCCATAGGCTTGCCCTTATTTTCACTACTTTAAGTTCGCCATACAACTCTTAGGATCACAATAGGACTTTTTAGCTTGTAACATAGGCTCAGGGTCAGGTAGGGTATATTTAGGTATCCTTTAGTGACTTGTTGCCCTCCTTGACATATCGACTAAACGCACCACCTTTCTATCATTCTATTTCGCCCAATTTCTCAATTTTCTTTTTACCTTGCTGTTTTCCCTTTCTCATCCTTATATGTAAGTGACTTTTCTCTTTTCTTGTGTTTTATTATCATTATATATATTTATTTATTTTTTTATAGTCACTTCTATTTTGTTCTTTCTTCCTCTTCATACTTTCAACCCCAATTTTCCGGAGTATTCCTTATAACAGCCACCCTCAACTCATGACTTTGCCATGAGTTAAGATTCACAATACCCATGGTTGGTTCAGGGCCACGACAAGGTTGCTTATTAGCCACCCTCAACTTATGTTTTTGGCATAAACTGAGGTGCACATGTCCAAGGAGGGACCAGGGCCAACATGCTGTTCCCCGAGAGAATCAGTTGGGATGAAAAAGAAAGATCTGTTTTTAGGCTCAAATCATTTGGATCAATAAAGGGTTAACTTCATTTGGTTTCTGTTATTTTTAGGCTCAAGATTGACTATTTCGAACAAAGGCCTATGATCCTTTCCTAATTCTTTGTTTTGGCTCACTTTTAGCAAGACTAACCAGGCAAGTTCTAGCTCAGTATTAATGGTGGACATTCGAATTCACCTCACACTCACTTGACATTCTTTACATTCCCAGATTATTAAACACCTAGTTCGAGTCTTAGATTCAGGATCATGCAGTAGTGTATCTTTATTTCATGTTTCAAACCACACAATTATCAATTACTATGGCTAGTCATGCATCATTTTGATTATCGGGATATCATATTTGTTTTATACATCATGCGTCAGATTTATACTATGTACATAAGATATGACATGCCGGTTCAACAATAAAAGTAATCAGTATCTTGGGGAAAAAGAACACAGGCAAGAAAACCCCAAGAGAGGATCGTGAATTGGGCTACTCAGATTTCACCCTAACATTCATTTTCCATTTACCCCACCCCCAACAAAAAAAATATGCAATTGTCCTCAATGCATAAAAAAAACTAAAGTACGTGAATGGTCGGTGAAGCAAACCTGAGGCGCAAAGCGCCGTCAATCAACAAGCTGGTGGGTCCGGTTCCCCAGAACCCACTCCCTCCGTAGTCTGGACACCCTCAGTAGTGTCCTCAGCAGCAACAGCACTATCAGTAGTGCCTCTCACGGTATCCACAACTCTGGAGCTAGACGCCCCGACAGCTAACTCTACAGCCTTCAACGTACGGGCCTCCTCGTCAGCAATCGAGGCTCTCCTCGCAGCCTCCATCTCGCGGAGCTCCTTCTTCCTCGCCCTAGCCTCATCCTTATCTCGACCCCTGCGCCTCTTGGCATGCTCTCGTGGGGGAGGTGGTAGATCATCAAAAGTGGAAAATAGAGCAGCCATCACTGTGTCCTCAGCAGGATCTGCAGAAGGGGCCTCCGACTCAGGCACCCTAGTTTCTAAGATTGTATCAAGATCAGCCCGCAAACTCTTAACCGCAGCCTGAATGGTCGAAATGTCCACCGGAGGTGCTAGTCGGTCAATCACCCGCAACTCAAAAGTGTCTAAGCGCTGATGAACCTCTGCGATCTTCCTCTCTGTGTGCTGTGCCATCTTGCGCTCCATGCGCTCCTCTGCCTAAGCAATAGACCTCTGCATCCGAGGCTGTATGTGATGCAGAAGTGTAGCCAGCTCCGCCTCGAGTTTCTGGACCCTAGCAAGTGGGACCAGAGTGGCGGAAGGAGCCGAGCGAGAAGAGCTCGGGGCAGTGCTACTACCCGGGATAGACTCGACCGGGGTAGTGTCATTGGGTGCAGAAGCAGCCTGGGAAGCCGCATGAGCATGCTCTATAGTATCTGCCAGGTTCTCACCAAGTGGGACCACCTCCGGGCGGGGCCCTCTGCATGGAGCCAACTCATTGGCCTCATCCCTGATGAGGCTGATATCAACATTGCCCTGCGGGGTCTTTAGCTGATCAATGTGCCAAATGGGTACACCTGCGGACCTGCATAAGGAGAAAACCATGCAAGGAAAAGGGTAAGTCGTGGTGACCTTGAAGGCCCTCTCGTGCATGACCGCCTGTAGAAGCCAAGCGAAGTCAACCTCAAACCCTGCCATCATTGAGGCCATCAGAACTGCACGATCCCATGTGACTATATTATCTGCAGCAGTGGGGGAAAGGCAGTGGCGGACTATCAACCATAGAAACTTGGCCGTAAAGGTCAAGTTGGCCTTCCTGATGGCTCCCTTTGGCTCCATTACCCAATCAGCAGCCTCTCCATCAATAGACAAGTGCTGGGCCATCCACCTCTTGGTGGTCTCTCTCAGCGATGGCTCACGTAAGAACCGGCCCTCTTTAACAATGTGCCACCGGTAGTCGAACTCGACGGTGAGAGGTGTCTTGGTGGTATCAACATCCTTGCCGTACAGATATCGGCGGATGGCTAGCAGGGAGATGTCGACCTGTATGCCGCGTACTCTGACGTGCTCAAGTGGGGCCTGTTTGGCGGGGGCAGACCGCCTGTCGATCTGTGATCGGAGAGTAGCCACATAGAAGGCGTAAAACTCTCGGACCAACTCCTCACTGTACCGGACCAAAGCATAAGCCATCCACTCTAGTCGGTGTCTGGTGAAGAGGGTGTGGATATCCAGAATAGTGAGAAGACTACCCGTAAGGACCCGCCTCTCCAGTGTAATGGTCCGTGTAATGACGCCCTTATCATTTAGCAGCTTGGCGTCTGAATACACTTGGTATTGCCCGTCGACACACCACCGGTTGGGCTGGTCGGCAACTGGGGCAGGAACTCCAGTCAGTGAGCCTGGGGTGGAATCGATACTGTCAGCCTCATCCGCCGAGGTAGACTGTGCAGCTGTGGCGTATGCAGAGGATTCTGCGGACCTGGAGGCTTCCTCCGACCCAAAAATCCAAAGGAGCCAGACGCCCCTTTGTCTTGGGCAGCTGACCCAGAAAGTGTGCCGGTCAGTGTGTGCTCCTCATCAGACTGGGAGGCAGTGACTACGCCGGACGCCACCTTTTTGGGCGTCGCTCTGGTTGCGCGTGCAGCTCATGCTGGAGTTGCAGTGCCTGAGGGCACGTACTCAGGATCATGCTCATCATCCGAGCCTATAACCAGTCGGGCAGAAGGGGCGACAGATTTGGAACGCCCACGTGCATAAACGCGATCTTCTTTCGGTGCCATGAGTGGTGGTACCTGTAAAGAATCATTATTAGTACTAGAAGGAGCAAACAAGACAATCAAAAATGAGACTAAAGACACATAAAATCAAAGAAGTAATGACAGCTCTGTAGATGCAGTGAAACACGATGGACCAGGTGACGGCCCGTCGTGAGTGTGACGGACCATCATGGGGTCCGTCATGTAATACTTAACAATATAGACTCTCAGAAGGAAAGTCTCTAACTGGTACGACGGTTGTGCAGGATGGACCATCGTGGGTACGACGGTCCATCATGGATGTCCGTCAGTGGACACATAGAAAAAGTATGGAGACCCTCAGGACAGGGGTCTCTGACTGGTACGATGGTTGTGCAGGATGGACTGTCGTGGGTACGACGGTCCATCGTGGATGTCCGTCAGAGGACACTTAGAAAAAGTATTGAGACCTTTAGAACAGGGGTCTCTGACCATCACAACGGTTGTGTAGGACGGACCATCATGGGTACGACGGTCCGTCATATGTGTCCGTCAGAGGACACTTAGAAAAAGTATTGAGACCTTTAGAACAGGGGTCTCTGACAACCAAGACGGTTGTGGAGGACAGACCGTCGTGGGCATGACAGTCCGTCACATGTATCCGTGAGTTGACACTTAGAAAAAGTATTGAAACCCTTGGAACAGGGGTCTCTGACAACCAAGACGGTTGTGCAGGACGGACCGTCGTGGGCATGACAGTCCGTCACATGTGTCCGTTGGTGGACACTTGGAGAAAATACATTGTGGGGTGTTGGAACGGACCCTATGACGGTCCGTCGTGGTTATGATGGTCCGTCATCGGGGTCTCGTTCTGTCATTCAGAGACAGAACTGGGGATGCCACAATCAACCCAGGTGATTCAAACCAAAGACCCAACACTTCCCTACAGCTTTCTAACCCAAATACCTATCAAATTTACAAGGCTAAAGCACTGATTTCTCGAGTTTTATCAAGGCAATTCATGGGACTAATAACCTAGGTCAGACAAGATTTGGTCAAAGATCAAAGACCCACAAATAGAAATATGCTAATAGTAAATAAAAAACAAAAATGAAGAGTAAATGGGTAGAGTTCAGAATCAAATACCTTGGAAGAGGAGAAAACAAGACGGAAGTGAGGCACCCAACTATGAAGATGAGAATCACAGCAGCAGACTCCGACCAAGAAAGGGGATTTGGGGTTGGGGAAAATGAGAATGTGGGGATTTTGGGAAGGGAAGGAAGTTGAAAAGGGAGGAAATGGGAGAAAAAGGGAAAGAAACGGTTCAATGAAGGGGTGGGGAGTTTAAAAAGGTTTAAAACTTTTAAAATTCCCCAGCCAGGTCGGGTCGAGTTGCTGGATAATGAAGCGACGAGACCCCGATGACGGTCCGTCACATCTGTGACGGTCCGCCATGGGTTCCGTCGCATGTGCCCTAATTTTTCAAAGCAATAAAGAACGTACCTGGCACGACAGTCCGTCACGGGCGTGACGGTCCGTCGATGTATCCGTTAGTGAATGTGGCAGAGTAATTTTCTGCAGAACTTCCTGGAGATGTGCTACCTGAAAATTTAAAACCCATTAGTAGAAAATGCTACCATTACTAGAAAGAAAACTATAATTTGGTTAGATGATACATATTGGGTTGCCTCCCAACCAGCGCCTGATTTAACGTCGCGGCACGACTGAGGACACTCGATTACTCAGACTTCATCAAGATGGTATGCCTCAATCACCTCATTCACTGATTTCGCATGCCCTATATAGATTTTTAGACGTTGTCCATTCACCTTAAACCGCACACCATCCTTGTTTTCCAACTCAACCGCTCCATGAGGGAATAGTTGGGTGATCAAGTAAGGGCCAGTCCATTTGGACTTGAGCTTGCTCGGAAACAAGCGCAACCTAGAGTTGAATAAAAGCACCGAATCCCCAACCATAAACTCTCATTTCTCGATTTTTAGGTCATGGTACTTCTTCATCTTTTCTTTGTAGAGGGCTGAGCTTTCATAAGCTTTTAGGCGAAATTCATCGAGTTCATTCAACCCATTTAACCGTTGTTTTGCAGCTTCGTTCCAGTCCATTTTTAACTTCTTCATAGCCCACATGGCTTTATGCTCTAATTCAACCGGAAGATGACAAGCTTTCCCATATACTAGTTGGTATGGGTACATACCTATGAGAGTCTTATACGCTGTCCGGTAGGCCCAAAGAGCATCATCAAGCCTCCTTGACCAATCTGTTCTACTAGCGTTCACTGTTTTTGATAAAATCTGTTTGATCACCCTATTTGACACTTCAACATGCCCGCTAGTTTGAGGATGGTAAGGAGTGGCCACATTATGGCGAACCCCATATTTCTCCAATAATCCCTTGAACAATTTGTTGCAAAAGTGGGATCCCCCATCACTAATAATTGCCCGTGGGGTACCAAATCGAGAGAATATATTCTTTTTCAAGAACGCAGTGACACTCTTCCCCTCACTGTTTGTGAGGGCGATAGCTTCCACCCACTTAGATACATAATCAACTGCTACTAAAATATACTTCATTCCATGAGAACTCACAAACGGACCCATAAAGTCAATACCCCAAACATCAAATAACTCAATCACAAGAATGGGGTTTAGAGGGAGCTCTTGTTTTCTTGAAATGTCGCCTTCTCTTTGGCATCTATCACACGCTTTGGTGAACTCATGAGCATCTTGATGAATAGTTGGCCAATAGTAACCACATTGTAAGATCTTATGAGCAGTCCGGATACCACTATGATGTCCACCAAAGGGTGATGAATGGCATGCCTCTAAAACACTCAACATCTCAACTTCTGGCACACAACGCCAAATAAGCCCATCAGCACAGCTCCTATATAAGTATGGTTCATCCCAAAAGAACTTCTTCACATTGTACATGAACTTTTTTCTTTGATGAAAGGACAAGTCCGATGGAACAATATCACTAGCTAAATAGTTCGCAAAATCTGCGAACCATGGAATCAAGTCTTGTGAGGCAGCCAATACATGCTCATCGTGGAACGTGTCATCAATATCAGTCTTATCCCCCAACTTTCTCATAGCTTCATCTTCTAGACGGGACAAGTGATCAGCAACTTGATTTTCGGTTCCTTTTCTATCCCTTACCTCAAAGTCAAATTCTTGCAGTAGTAATACCCAACGAATCAACCTCGGTTTCGCATCCTTCTTTGCCATGAAATATCTCAATGCTGAATGGTCAGTATGCACTATAACTCTAGTACCTAGCAAATAGGAGCGAAATGTTTCAAAAGCAAATACTACTGCAAGGAGCTCTTGCTCAGTTACTGTATAGTTCTTTTGAGCTTCATTGAGGGCTTTACTAGCATAGTAAATGGGATGAAGGATTTTGTCCCTTCTTTGTCCCAATACCACACAAAGGGCAACCCCACTATCATCGCACATCACCTCAAATGGACTGCTCCAATACGGAGAAATAATGATAGGTGTAGATACCAATTTTTCTTTTAGCTCACCGAATGCTGTAAGACAGGATTCATCAAAATAAAATTTACAATCTTCCTCCAGCAGTTTGTACAATGGATGTGCAATTTTTGAGAAATCTTTGATGAATATCCTGTAAAAACCTGCATGCCCAAGAAAGCTTCTCACACCTTTTACAGAGATAGGTGGAGGAAGTCTCTCTATTACCTCGACTTTGGCTCGATCAACCTCTATGCCCTTTTCTGAAATGCGATGACCCAAAACAATACCTTCTTTCACCATGAAGTGGCATTTTTCCCAATTGAGTACTAAATTGCAGTCTTCACAACTCTTAAGAACCTCAGATAAATGGCTCAAACACCGCTCGAATGATTCACCAACCACAGAAAAATCATCCATAAAAACCTCAATAGTATCTTCCACCATGTCGGAGAATATTGACATCATACATCTCTGAAATGTGGCGGGTGCATTGCACAACCCAAACAGCATTCTC
Source organism: Solanum sitiens (assembly GCA_016801875.1). Lineage (NCBI taxonomy): Eukaryota > Viridiplantae > Streptophyta > Magnoliopsida > Solanales > Solanaceae > Solanum > Solanum sitiens. The sequence continues at coordinate 4,966,958 of JABWTJ010000024.1, forward strand.
TTGAACGCAAAGGTCCCATATGGACAAGTAAAGGTGGTTTTCTGTTGATCTTCTGGTGCAATAGAAATCCGATTATACCCCGAATAACCATCAAAAAAACAGTACCACCCTTTTCCAGCAAGTCTATCCAACATCTGATCCATGAAGGGCATAGGAAAATGGTCTTTTTCGGTCCATGCATTTAATTTCCGGTAATCCATACACACCCTCCATCCAGTCACCGGTCTCATTGGAACAAGTTCATTTTTTTCATTGGGGACCACAATCATTCCCCCATTCTTAGGTACACACTGAACAGGACATATCCAACTACTATCGGCGATTGGATATATTACTCCGGCATCCAACCATTTAATGATTTCCTTCTTCACGACCTCTTGTATAGGTGGATTTAAGCGTCTCTGGTGCTCAATACTTGGCTTATGATCGGGCATGAGTTGGATTTTATGAGAACAAATACCAGGAGGGATCCCAATAATGTCCGTAATAGTCCACCTAATAGCTCTTTTGAACCTTTTTAGCACTTTCACCAAACTCTCAACTTGTTGTTCATTCAGGTCTGATGCAATGATTACCGGCAATGTGTCACCGTTTCCTAAGAATTCATACCTGAGATGAGGTGGGAGAGCTTTTAGTTCTAACTTTGGAGCCTCCTCTATAGATGGTTTCGCGGGTGGAGACTCGCGATTCTTCATGTCTAGCTCATATTTCTTCGGTTTAAACCGAACATTACCACGATCAAGAGCAGCGACTAATGACCCATATTCTTCAATGCAATCATTATCAAAATTCATTATCACTGCCGCCAGTGCTTCTACACCTAGACGTTCTTCTATTTGTGTTTCGGGTGACTTACCAACTTTGTAGGATATAGCAGATACCGATTGGAGCTCACCACTCTGTCTCATGGACCTACAAATATTGAAGGTCACTTCTTCATTGTTCAACCGAAATTTCATTTGCCCCTTTTCCATATCAGCTAAGGCTCTACCCGTAGCAAGAAATGGTCTCCCAAGAATAATAGGCACCTCAAAATCGACTTCACATTCAAGAATAACAAAATCTGTCGGAAATATGAACTACTCCACTTTTACTAGCACATCGTGGAGTATCCCTATAGGCCTTTTTACTGTTCGATCGGCCATCAGTAGCCGCATCGCAGTGGGCTTTGGATCACCCAAACCCAACTTCTTGTAAATCGAGAGGGGCATGAGATTTATGCTTGCCCCCAGATCACATAGTGCTTTCGCAAAATGTAATAACCCGATTGTACAACGAATAGTGAACGCACCCGGATCTTCTTTCTTCTGCACTAAAGATCTTGTAGCAATAGCACTACAATGCTGCATTTTATCATCATCTTCAAAAGTGACCGATTTTTTCTTTGTAACCAGATCTTTCATAAATTTGGCATAACCGGGCATTTGTTCTAGAGCTTCTACCAAAGGGACATTGATAGAAAGCTTCTTCAACATTATTATAAAACGCCGATATTTACCATCCTCGGTCTTTTTCACTAACCTTTGAGGAAAGGGTGGTGGTGGTCTAGGCATGGGAGTTACCTTTTTAGGCACTTCAACATCTTTTTCAGTGTTATCTTCTACTTCATCACTAACCTCTACCACCTTATCATTATCTCTCATCAGCTTTTCCACAATAGACGGCATAGGTAGGTCAATGGTTTGCTTACCACCCCGAGTAGTAATTGCCATACAGTGTCCATCATTTTTCAGATTTTGGATAGTGTTGCTAGGGAGAGTGCCCGGTTGCCGTGTGTTCAAAGTAGCAGATAATTGGGCCATTTGCAACTCAAGCTGCTTAATCGATATTGCATGTATATCGACTTTCTGCCCAATACCCGCTACATCACTCCTTAATCTTTCGTGTGCTCATCACTAGCATCGAACCTCTTCATCATTTTATGCAACATATCCTCAACTCGCGCCACACTACCTCCACCATCCCTAGAAGCAACTTCACGATTCTGAGGAGGAACATAAGGCCCATTCCTATCATTTCTATTACCATAGTTACCCCTGTTGAAGTTGTTGTCGCGGTTGTAATTTCCATCACGGACATAATTACCCTCACAGTTATAGTTACCATTGTTCCGACCTTGGTTCCCATGACCTTGGCGCCAATTCTCCTGATTGGAGCCTTGGGCATTCGGTCGGAAACCCCCCGTCTGATCATTTACTACATAGGAATCCTCCTCATAATAATATTCATCAGTTGGTGGTGGTGGTTTAGACAAGTAGTTCACTGGATTTATCTTTTCTACACCCCTAGTGACATGTTTTAACACCAACCCAACCTCAGTTCTCATCTCTGCCATCTCTTCACGAATCTCATCTGTGGCTGGGTTGTGTATGGATTGCACTGCAAAGGTATTTCTCCCCGTATCTGACTTCCTAGTACTCCATGCTTTATTATTCCGGGAGATTTTCTCTAACTTTTCGGCAATCTCAGCATAAGGACACTCCCCATAAGAACCACCTGCTATAGTATCCAATACCGCTTTATTATTATCATCCTGTCCCCGATAGAAGTATTCTTTTAGTGACTCATCATCTATGCGGTGATTGGGGACACTTCTCAAAAATGAAGTGAACCTATCCCAAGAACTGCTAACTGACTCTCCTGGTAGTGCCACAAAGTTGTTCACTCTGTCTTTGTGATTTAGTTTCTTGGAGACCGGGTAGTAACATGCTAAGAAAACGTCCCTTAGTTGGTTCCAAGTGAAAATTGAATTATAAGGGAGCTCAGTGAACCAAATAGCAGCCTCTCCCGTCAGTGAGAGAGGAAATACTCTTAACCCTATTACATCCAAATTCAAATCAGGCCTCTTTACACAGCTTTTACACACTGCCCTCACCTTAGCTATATGGGCATGTGGGTCCTCAGAAGGTAGCCCTGAAAACAAACCTCTAGCAGTGAGCATTTGGATTAGACTACTAGTTGCCACAAAGGTGTGACCTTCTGGTAGAGGGGGCAAGAAAAGTGGCCCATCAGAGTCTGCAATATTGTCATAACCCCCGTAGTATTCTTGAGGACGTGGAGCGGGATTTTGTCCCCTTTGTGCATCTTGACCAGGATTATCAGGTAATAATCGACCATGAGCATCAACTGGAGTTGGGATGTTCTGGTTTGGATCATCATCATTTATACCCAAGTTTCGATTCATATTGCGTAGTGTACGCTCTAACTCGTGATCGTAGGGAAACAAGGGTTCTCTTCCTCTCCGTGTATTTGGCATACAACGAAGTTAGTATCTGCAAGAATAAAAAACAAAAAAAAAAGTAAAATCAGGAAAATATTGACTAAACTTTAGTAATAAGTTTAAGTTAATCTAAAAGCTACTTTCCCCGGCAGCGGCGCCAAAATTTGATACGCTCAAACTTACTTCTCATATAAGAAGTAAAGCGGTCGTATCAAGTAAAAAACCCAACTAATGAGGTTGGGATCGATCCTACGAGGAAAATAGTTCAGACTTAACTTTATTCTATTATTACTACTATTTAGCCAACTATTTTCCAAGAAAACAAAAGACAAAAAGGGGGGGTTTTATTTCTGAATTAAAGAGAATGAGTAACTAAATTAAAGTAAACAACTAACAGATTCAAATCTCAGAGTTTAATCAATTAATTAAAGTAACTAGGGGTTAAGTGTTCCCCACAGGTTCCTAACTTGATAACTCTAACTATAACAATTCTTTCCTAGTATCTTGCATGTAAAGTGATAAGTTATGTATCTCTAAATCCTTGGTCCGGCATCTAGAAAATTTCACTCGCACCTTGGTCCGGCTACGTGTGTTGCTACACTAACCCTTATCTTTACCTCATATTAAGCATTGTATTCGGTATTTGACTAAGTTATTACCTCGTACCAACCAATACTAGCCTATTAGATAGTCTACACTAAATCTATATTGATAATTCTTTTCCTATTATCTACCTCCTTGGTCCGGCAAGTAGCATTAAGGCGAGTTCTAACGTTGGCCATCCGTTAAAAAGACTTCTACACGAAAGAATTATCAATACATGCAAGACACCATTCTAGAATTGTTATTTTAGTTAGAGTTTACCTTGTTATTCACCCATGGTTCCCACAACCCTAGCTATGGAATTTAGTTACCCATGGTCATAATTACACAATTCATATTTTTAATGGAAGAATTCATGCACTTACTCTAATGAGAAAGAATAAAATCCAGAATTTTACTTGATTAATCAACACAAAACACCAACAATCAATTCCAAAAAAAGTGTATCAATTACTGAAATTAATTCTTCAATACTTGAACAAGAGAACTAAAAATTATCAAAAAGTCTAACCCCCAAAATGAGGTTTTTCAAACTATTTATAATAAAAACAAAACCTAATCAAAGAAGGATTCTATTTACTAAAAACGTGTCCAAACGCGTCTGGGTCGACGGACCTCGTGACGGACCGTCATGGACATGACGGACCGTCATGGCCTCCTTCGTCCCATACTTTACACATTCTTCTGCTGCTTTCTTCATCCCTCCGACGGACAAGTATGATGGACCGTTTCAAGAACGACGGTCCATCGAGGGTCTTCGTTCCAAAACACTTGAACTTCTTGGAATTTGGGTACTGGGACTACTTCTCTGATCATCACGATGAACAAGCAGGACGGACTATCGTGGCTATGACGGTCCGTCATGGACTTCCGTAATCCCACACTTGGTCAGACTTCCCCATCTTCCATCAGCAGCTTTTCTCCTCACTATGATGCCACCTACGGACCGTCACAGCCTCGACGGACCGTCATGAGCTCCGTAGGTGGTCTCTTCTGCATTTCTTGCTCAAAAACTTCCGCGTTCATCCTTGGACAGATTTCCTGCAAACAAAGAGAACTTATATAAAAATTAACACAAAAAGGCTTTCGACACACAATAAACTTAAGGAAAAAGTATTAAAAGTACCGTGAAACCACGGTACATCAGTAATAAAGTTGTAATAAGTAAGAATAAGATGTTCATATGAAAGGGCTACCTCAATGAAGGCCTTTTCAAACTGAATGTAATGGTTGTTGACAATATTAATAAGAATTCTATTTCTGTTTACTTATTGGAGTCAAATGATTTATGGCATTCTCGTTTGGGACATGTAAATTACAAAGCCTTGCAAAATTGGTTACTTTAGAAGTATTGCCTGATTTTAAATGCGATAAATAGAAATGTGAAATATGTGTGGAAAGTAAATTTGTTAAACATCCTTACAAGTCTGTTGAAACAAATTGAAAACCATTATATTCAATTCACACAGATATATGTGATATGAAGTCGACATCATCTCGTGGTGGGAAGAAGTATTTTATAACTTTTAGTGATGATTGCACTCGATTTTGTTGTGTATATTTGCTTAATAGTAAAGATGACGCAACTGATGAATCTAAGAAATACAAAAATTAAGTTGAGAACCAATTGAATCTAAACATAAAAATGATTCTAAGTGATAGGGGTGGAGAATATGAATCTCTTTTTGCAGAGATATGTTTGGAATATGGTATTATGCATCAAACTATTGCACCCTATACACCACAGTCAAATGGTTTGGCGGAATGAAAGAAGAGAACACTAAAGGAAATAATGAGTGTCTTAATTATCAATTCTGGTTCACTGTGAAACCTTTGGGGGGAAGCCATCCTTACTTCTAATAAGATACTCAATAGGGTACCCCGTAGAAAAACACAATCAATTCCATATGAGTTGTTGAAATGAAGGAAACACAACTTAAATATTTTAAATTATGGGGGTGTTTAGCTACGGTAGAGGTTTGTTTACCCAAAAGGGTGTAAATTGGACCCACAATGGTAGATTGTGTATTTATTGGATTTCTGTGATCAGTAAGGCCTGCCGGTTTTTGGTTCACAAATCTGATAATCCTGAGATTCATGTTAATATGATAATTGAGACAGATAATGCAGAGTTCTTTGAAAACATTTATTCATATAAAATTGAATGTGATTCGACAAGTAAAATACCTAAACGACCGCGAGAAGAATCATCAGAAAATACACTACATAGTGAGGATCCTACGTGTAGCACTCCCCAATGGAAAGCCACTTCTATCGGACCAGATTTTGTGGCATTGTTGCTTGAAAATGAGCTTCAAACATTTAAAGCAGTTATGTCTTCGTCTGAGTCAACTTATTAGAAAGAAGCTGTCAATAGTGAGATCAAATCATTTTTAAGTATTCATACATGGGAATTGATTGATCTTCCTCCAGGAAATAAACCTTTAGGATCAAAGTGGATCTTTAAAAGGAAAATGAAAATTGATGGAACTATTGACAAATATAAGGCTAGAATTTTAGTCAAAGGATACAAATAAAAAGAAGGTATGGACTCTTTTGACACATACTCTCTAGTAACAAGGATAACATTAATAAGGATGTTAATACCACTAGCGGCAGTGTATGATCTTAAAATTCATCAAATGGATGTAAATACTGTCTTCTTAAATGGAGAGTTGGAGGAAGAAATTTACATGGAACAACCTGAAGGGTTTGTAGTTCCTGGTAAAGAAGAGAAAGTGTGCAGACTTGTGAAGTCGCTTTATGGGCTTAAGCAAGCACCCAAATAATGGCATGCTAAATTTGACCAAACAATGTTGGCAAATGGATTCAAGATTAACGAATGTGATAAGTGTGTTTACATTAAAAACATTCCAAATCATGAAGTCATCATTTGTTTATATGTTGATGACATGTTAATAATGAGTAAAGATAAAAGCTACTAAGCGCATGTTGTCCAGCAAGTTCGATATGAGGAACTTAAGAGTTGCTGATTTGATCTTAGGGATCGGGATTCTCAAAACTCCTCGGGGACTAGCATTATCTCAGTCTCATTATATTGAATGAGTATTGCATAAGTTCAAATACTTGAATTTCAATGTTGTCAAAACTCCTATTGATTTAAGCTTTACATTTCAAAAGAATTAAGGTGAAAGTGACTCTCAATTGAAATATGCCAGATTGTTAGAAAGTTTGATGTATATTATAAATTGTACACGACCAGATATAGCATGTGCTATTAGCAAACTGAGTCTGTTCACTAGTAATCCGAATCAAAATCACTCAATGGCAATGAAATGTGTGGGGGGGTATCTGAAACATACACAACACTATGATTTGCATTATAATAAATATCCCACTATTATTGAAGGATATAGCGATGCAAATTGGATCACCGGGTCGAATGAAGTAAATCCACAAGTGGTTATGTGATTTCACTTGGTGGAGGAGCAGTCTCTTGAAAATCGTCCAAACATACATGTATCGCTCGCTCCACAATGGAATCTAAATTTATTGCTTTAGATAAGGCTGGTGAAGAAGCTGAATGGCTCCAGAAGTTCCTAGAGGTTATTCCATTTTGGCCCAAACCTGTAGGACCAATTTGCATACATTGCGATATTCAAATAGAAATAGGTAGGGCACGGAGCATCATGTACAACGGTAAGTCTCGTCACAAACGACGGAGATATAACACTGTAAGACAACTGTTCTCTAGTGTAATCATCACAATTGACTATGTGAAGTCAAGTGATAATGTGTCAGATCCACTAAAGAAAGGCCTAATGAGAGAGTCATTTGAAAGATCATTTAAGGGAATGGGTTAACGGCTAAGGACAAGTCAGCATGATGGTAACTCTATCTAGCAAACTGGAGATCCCAAGAGCTATATTAAAGGAGAAAAACAAAGTTGTGACTGATGGTTCGACATTATCAATCAACTTAATCCATTCTCATGATGAAGACAATGTTCAAGAACAAGGTTAAGACTTTAAGACTTGTTAAGGAGTTAATAAAGCTTAAGGTTTTTAATGATTTGATAAGTTTGGCAGATTTGACAAAATGGTGTATCTACCATATGACACGGTTAGAAATCACCTATGTCAGTGTGAAGTTAAGCCGCTTCAAAGAGAATTTTATGTCAAAAGTCTATTCTCTATATACTCATGAAACCAGGAGGTATTGATGGTTGAAACGAACACAATCGTAACAACCATAAATAGTACAGGGTTAATTATATGACATATGGTTTTCTAGGTATACACCAAAGCTCGACGGTTCAAAAATATCGCTTCTACTGATAGATCGAGTATATCTGACATATTTTCACTACGGAAAGTCTAAGGGGAAACCTACTTATCCATATTCAATTAATCCTAGCCTGTAAAGTATACACTTGTCCGTGCATTCCTATGTTATAACCCTTCCCCATTAATGTGGGGGATTGTTAGGTATGTAGCAAGAATTAATGGGAAATGGAGGGAAAATTAAAAGAGAAACTTGAAAAGTCCTCTTATGTTTTAGTGAAAAGGCATTTGCCCCTCATTGGTGGTAAAAAGAAAAATAGGAGAGTTTAAATATGGAAACACTCCTATTAATTGTTTAAAAAGATGGAAAGAGGTACCCCCTTGCGTAGTCATCGTTGTCGCTCGGCTCGGCTTCGGCTTTGGCTTTGGATTGGATTTGGATTTGGCTTTTAAAAATGATCGATCGAGAAATTATTTTTTGGACAAATTTTGTTTTAATTATTTTATTAATTAAACTAAATTAAATTAAATGGACAAAAACGTTTTCAATTAATTAGTTGATAACAGAAACGTTTTCAATTATTTAGTTGAGTGGTTCGCTGACACCAGTGTTTTTGGTATCTATACGCTGGTGATTGAGATCATTTTATCCTGGGAAGACATATTCCAAATCAAACTTCGGATACTAGAGGGGAATAATTTCCTTAAGGGGACACTGTGAATTCAGTGGACTTGGTCTTTTTTCTGCCAAATTTTTTTCAGATTCTGGTACGTTACAGATTTTAGTTTTTCTTAATTTCTGTTCATCTTTCGTACTGATTCAGTAAACTTTGGTTACTTCATGTTTCTGCAAAGTTTTATCAGAATCAGTAATTCTGTTTTTCAAAAACAGATTGACAACACTTTTTCTCATACCTGGACTGCTTATATAGACGCAAATGTACATGTTGCTTCTATGGAAACAAATGATTTTAAAAAATCCCTACCCAATCTAGGTACACATTCATACGTTTTCCATTCACCTGTTATGCCCGCTATCTCGTTACTCAATACAATGGTACCTCCTCATGTGTTCTATATTTTCATCCCCTACTTTATTTTGAACAATTTTTAACTATAGTACTATTCCACTTTGTCGCCCACCAGGACGCCCGCTATGGGCAAATCAACTGTCTGCTATGGACCCAACAGATCATTCAAAAAAACCAGTTCAATGTAAGTATACATTAATAAATTTTACCATTGCATCATTCGTTTGGATGTCGCACCCTTAAACCCTTCCCTTGAATTTCATTCACCCCTTATATCGTAAAGCAATTTCTCAAATCTGTACACATGCAGGAATATGACAAATTCTGAAAGAACTGCATCCGCTCCTTCAAATCTAACCCCCTCCTACGCAATTACCAGGTAACTCCCACATTATAATTTCTGCTTCTTTATCGCTTGTCATAATATTGTCTTCTTCTCTTGTTTCTTAAACAAAACTACCTCCAAATCCCATTGAATGGGAATACACGCACCTAACAAAATTGAGAATCAACAACCTGCGTTGACAACACGCCCACAGAAAAGCCTTCAAAAATTCTGCAAACCTGCAAGAACCACCAGTAGCAAATTAACAATGGTTGCGGAAGCAATGCCTTATGTTTTATTACATTATTATGTCATGTTTACCTTATAGCTTTACTGCATTTGAATTTTCATCTTATATACACTTTTAGTTTGTTCAATCATTGTATTATTGTATCTCTACTATATTTTAGTATTTCTTGATCTAAAGGAGGTGAAATTTTCATCTATTGCGTAAAGTATATTATTTTTAGATTGCATTTATGTATAGATTAAATGATTTTCACCTCATATTAATGTATTGATTCAGATGAGTTTTTGGTCCTTCATTTCATGTATTGAATCATGTATTATTTGTTAATTAAGTTGAGTTGTTTTCAGTCCTTCAGTTCATGTATTGATTCATGTATTATTTGGGGGAGAGGCAGATAATCATAAATATAAGCAATATGGTTCCGAAAGAGGTCAGAAACTTATTTTTTGACATGAATTTCAAGGATGGAGAACCAAGGTTCAGCGCGAGCATTCTATCTCATAGTTGTCAATGAGAGTTAAGATTCTTGCTTGGAATGTAAATCAATGGGGGGGGATGTAATAGTTTTATTTGACAAAACTCAAGAGATCAATCGATAACATATTGCAGAGCATATGGAGCAACTAATTGATGGGGTAATTTAGAAAGGCAATGGTTACAGAGACAATGCATTATGTTTTAATACGTTATTATCTCATTTTTACCTTATAACTTTACTTCCCTATTACTACCCATACCTGCCCTAGCCCCCTAACTTTGTTACCATTGGAAGAGGTTGGAGAATGAGAATTTATTATTGAACAGCTCTCATCCTATTATATTTGTATTATGTTACAACTCGGCTCATAATGATATATATCGTTGAATAGACCTTTTGTTCCTTCATTAGGATCATTTTACCCAAACACGCTGACTCAAAGCTAATTACATGCTTGTTTTATTTATGAAACAAACTTGTGTACTTTCAGTAATATCATTTGACCAGAATATGTAGCCCCAATTTAATAAATCAAGTATTATTTAATTTAAATCTCAATGTTACTCAGCTATATAATACGTTGATGATTCATCCTTCGATACCATTTGTTGGATATAATGAAAGCATAAGGCCCAATGTAAACATTGGATCAATAAACTAAGATGGGCCATGTAATTAAGTAGTTAGATTAGTTAACTATAAATATCTACAATGTACTCCTAACGGCTGCTAAGTTTTCTTCTATCTATACTCTTTAGTTCAATGAGATATTTTCTTCTTTCTATCTTCCTCTTGTATGTTTCTCATACTTCACCTCATTCTGGAGGATCTTGAGCTTAATAGTTATTCAGTTTATGGTATCATAGCTAAAACGATCAACATCCAATCGAGTAATTCAATTGAAGAATTGAAAAGCAATCAAGGAATTCAAATTGAAAGGATATTCTGAAATTTCTATCTGCTACAATGGCTACATTGAAATCCCAGATGAGTTTCAATTTAAAAGTCATAGAAGTTAATTGTGTAGTTGAAGTGATTGGTAAATTCAATTGCTCAATATTGTCTCAGATTATACTCTTCTATATGAATTTGCTAAATTTTGTTGCATCAAAGAACAACTTTGAAAAATTTGTTTGTAAGGTATTTATGATAAGTCCAAGCATCTAAAGTTGTGCGTATAGCTTGAGAAGAAAAGTCAAAAAAGAAAGTACAATTTAAATTATAAACACAATGCCTTCTCTATATTGCAAACTCAAAGGTAAGATGGATTGCTATAAATTTATAGGGTATGCACAAGATCATCCTAAATCAGCATTAGAAATATGAAGGTGGACAAGATCAGTCCCTTAACAGATTTAAATACAAAAGAGGATGAGGTCCTTCAGCTTATAATGCAAAACACAATGTTGTAGTTCAGGACTGGCATCAATCAACTCAGTTTCCAATTCAGAACCAAATGCACAACTACTATGGTCCAGCTCCAGCTCTAGCTCCAGCTCCTAATGTTGTTGCAAATTCAGTATAGGAAGTTCCCTTTCCACGATAGGTTGGATGATGCACCTAGGATTAGTAAGTCTCAATATGAGAACATATGTCATATGCTGGACAAGAATCAGGCGAATCAGATGCAGGACCAGAATCACCTCATTCATGAGGATCTTGATCTTAATAGTTACTCAGTTCACCATTCTACTAATCCTTCACGCGATTCTTTAAAATTGCACATTAGTGCGCGGAACATTCCAAACTTTACCGGGTTTAAAAACTTTCTACCACTGCAAATACAAATTTGTAAGTCTAATATAGGATAGATAAGGGAATTTGACTTTAAATATGTTCTTTCACATTTACCTCATCACATTGCTACCCTTTACCTTCCAATTCCTAGCCCGTACCCCCGAGATTGCTTAACATTGACAGTGTTATGAAACTGAAATTTTATTTTGAACAACTCACCTCATATTACATTTGTATTATGTTTCGACTGAAGTTATAATGGTATATATCCTTGGGTACATCTCCTATTACTTTATTAACATCATTTAACCAGCACGCGTGGACTAAATTGTTATTATCCACGCTATATGCACTTAAACCTTATACAAAAGAACAACCATTGTAGTGTTTCATTTAATGGTCCTCATGAAACTTGCAGAACTGTTATGGCAGTTGTAATAAACCTATCTTTATTATGTAACAAATTTATATCCCTCATATTTTTTAAGCCTACGTTTGGCTAATTATTTAATGAAGTATTGTTTATTTTCAATTTCAACCCTAATTGGCTACAAAATACACTTAGAAGCATAAAAACGTTCATAACTTTTATATTTTTTTCAAAAAAAAACACAAATATATCAACATTCTGTATTTTTTTATATACAAGATGCATATATGACCATATCAAAAGTTTCTAATAGTTAGCGCTTTCTGAATAGAGAAAACAACGATCTTAGACCCCTCATTATTTTATTAGACTACATTTGGCTAATTACTTAATGAAGTATTATTTCTTTTCAATTTCAACGCTAATTGGCTGTAAAATAAAATTATATGCATAAAAAACGTACATAAATTTTCAATTTCAACAATTGAATTGTAGAGAATAGCATAAGAAAAGTATAACCAGAGAATCCTTCTGCTAGCCCAAGTTTGTTAACAAAGATCGAAAGGCTCAACTAAAGAAGATGAAGCTAGAAAAGAGAAGTTCTTTATAGAAAAAGACTCTTTTATTTGGATTGTTCTTGGGTTTCTTCTTGGGTTGTCTTCAAATGTACAATACCATCCCCTATTTGTACTCACCTATGGATGGTTCTAGATAGTACAAAATCTAGACTATTCTATGATTTACTACAAATATCTAATTCTCTAGAAAATAAGAAAATTCTAGTTACATTACTTCTACTTAAGAATATCTAGATAATTCTACAAGATACTTATCCAAGTGACTATACAAAATTATTCTAGAACATTGACTAGAAAACTATGATATGTGTTCATCAAAGAAAATCACTTTAGATATTTTCACACTCCCCCTTAAAGTGATTTTATGAAAACTAGCCCACACTTGTTGGGGAAGAACTCAAACGAAACTTTGAGCCACGTCTTGGGGCAAATCTAATTAGCAGTTTCTTCCGGGCTACTTTTTCTTCTCCAAATGATAAGAATGTTTCATTGTCAAATGATTCATGTAGATTATCTCCTTGTTGTGTTCAGAAACTCCCCCTTTCTCTTAACTTCTCAACAATTATATTTTCCAGAGAAACACTATCAACTTCCTCTGAAGTCTCAACACCAATATCGGATCCATTGACATAATCTCTTATCATCTCCTCGATAGATTTTTTGAAGCTTTCAAAAATCATATTGTTTGTCTTTGAAACGTCAAAATAAACCTCTTCATCTATTTGGTCATCATTTTCTCCATTTTTTCCCAATGTTTGATCTAAGTTAGTCAATGACCTCAATATGACAGATGATTGACTAGAGACTTCGACTTCCAAATGTCCCTTACTACTTTCTTTGTTAAAGTCAACATCAGCATACATACTTTTGAACACTACATGTTCATTAGTTACTTCTTTTATTTCTTTGATATAAGCTATCATATCATCAGTACGAATATCTTCAAGAGATTCTTGCTTCATATCGATGACATCAGTGTTTTGCTTCTCCATGTGATCGACTGCAATATATTCTGAATCCTCAATCCAATATCCTTCAAGGTTGATAGAAATCATAACATCTATTGCTCGAGCCTCAGCTACTAAACACTTTTCCCACTCTTCTTCTTGTTCAACAACTTTTTGAGCCATATTGCTCTCCTTGGCTCGGAATATATTTTTATGTTTCCTACTTTTGCTACAAAGATAACGTCTGATAGGCTTCTTACCAGAATAGTTAGAAGACTTCTTTCTCTCTAGGTGAGTGTAAACAACCTAATGATCAAGAATGCAACATATCTTGTGTTTTTCCTTTGAAGGTTTTCTTGTCGGATACAAGAGCATCTCCTTCTCCATCTTTGACAAACACACTAGCCAACAGCTTGGCTAGTAATTCCTGTGACGACAATAAATTTTCAAATTTCTCTTAGGATGTTTGTTGATCCCATCCTTGAATCGACGTCACAAAGGGAATATAATAAAGTTTCAACCGACGAATGATTATTCTTTTCATTCATGCTTCAGAAATAACCTCCTTTGGATTCAATAAGCATATCTCATAACATAAGTTCTTAATCTTTAAAAAATACTTGAAGATAGAAAGATTACCTTGATTGGTGTTAGCCAATTCATCCTCCAATATTTGCAGTCGAGCTACGTTCTTCTTGTTTAACAAGTGATCGGGGGTCTCCATATTTCATGAGATGATTTACATTTTACTCCGCCCTCGCATTAACCTGCTTCCACTTCTTGTCCTTTTCATAATGAACTCCGCCCTCGCATTAACCTGCTTCCACTTCTTGTATGCGCTACGAGTTTCCGATCAATCATTTGGAGGACTTGTTTTACTCTCATTCACAACATCCCACAAGTCCTCACCAACGAGGTATGATTCCATACATGTCTTCCATACCTTGTAATTTGACTTGTTCAACAACTCCATCCCCATTTCATTAAATTGACAGCTAAAATCCATATAGACAAACTAGTTTAATCAACCTCTAACCCTATCTTGAAATAACACGGAGAAACCAACGTATGGTTATGGCTCTGATACCATGTAGAGAATTGCTAAAGAAAAGTATAACCAGAGAACCCTTCTGCTAGCCTAAGATAGTTAACTAATAGCGGAAGACTCACCTAAAGAAGAGGAAGCTAGAAAGGAGAACTTGTTTATAGAAGAAGACCCTTTTATTTAAATTGTTATTGGATTTCTTCTTGGGTTGTCTTCAAATTTACAGTACCATCCCAGATTTATACTTACCCATGGATGGTTCTAGATACTACAAAATCTTGATTATTCCATGATTTACAACATTTATCTAATTCTCTAGGAAATCTACAAGGAAATTCTAGTTACATTATCTTCTACTCTAGAATACCTATCTATTTCTACAAGATACCTATGATTTTTGTTCTTCACAAAATTACTCTAGATATTTTCACAACAATTAAAAAATAATATGCTTAAAAAAAGCGTAACCCGAGCGACTCCAACGTTATATAAGTTCTTCCACATTTATAAAATATTTATAATCGACTTCATAAATTTAAAATTTTGAAACAACGGAGAGAAATAATAAAAAACCATATTTGCTTTTTAAGTACAACCTCATAGCATCACTATGACAAGGCAAGCTTAGTTCAAATTTCTTAATAAAATATATGATCAAACTCAGTGTTATTAAAGCCCACTACGGAATGAAATTCAAACCAGCTAATTAAACATGCAACTAGCCTATTTATTGCTACAACTAAAGCCTCCATGGGGTGTGAATAAAACATCTAACACTGCCCTTCTCAAAGAATGCGATGCTTTCTAACGTCTCTTGCTATACACGACGTCTGGTCCTAACGGTTGCTCCAAATTGTGTATCCTTGTAACGGTGGATCCAAAATAATACGTCAATATGTAACGACTCTAAAACTCTTTCAAATTCCCTCAATGTCTATATAATGCCTTGCAGTATCCAAGACACCCATTAATGATAACCCATGTCGTCCTTCCTTAAAAAACACACTACTTTTCTTCCTCTATCCTATAATTGTAACAACCATATGTCCTATTCACTTCTTTATTATTTGGATACTATAAGGATAGACTAGTTTGTTAAGATACCTTTTTACCAGATGTGGGAATTTAAAATCTACAAGAGAAGCAACGAGATTATAAGTCTGGACATGATTCTTATTGATAAAAAGGTAAAACCCCTTTCTTTACAACTTTATACCACATTATCGGTCAGGTTATTGAGGATGCACTTAAAAAATGAAATGTAACAGGGAACTTTAGTACACACGGTAATCTGTAAGAATCAAGACAACAGGTTTCTTTCTAATTTAATTGAAGGCTCTGTGATTATTATCATGAACTTTAAGGTCGCCGAAAGTACGGGTGAATACAGACCCGTACAATCTGATGTTAAACTCACTTTCCTCCGGATAACTGGCATACAATAAAAAAAGGATGATACTGTAAGTATCCCTAAATATGGCTTAAAGTTTATTCCACCAAACATTGTTGGCTGAAGGTTCAATAACAACACCTACCTAACAGGTATACTTTTTCACATCAATTATGTGACACGCATTCATCACCGTATGCCCTTAATGTTCTCCCTCTTGAACTTGTAGATGTGGTCGGATGTTTATGTGGAATGTATAATCTAGAGAGTGTCTGTCAAAAGTGGACAAAATGAGATTTGCACATTCTTACTGATCCGTAATTCACTAATCTAAACTAATTAATTTCACTTTGATTAATTAATCCCAAACAACAAGCATAACACTAACAGGTTACATTGTTTTTTAGCGAGGATAGGTCTGCCAAAGCCAAAATAACCATTTTGGGAGGATTACGGGGAAGGATTTTACCCCTACTTATTCCCCCTGAATCCGGTCTATACATTGTCATTGTTACAGCAACAACGGTGAAATAATTAAGAGGTAAATACTATTTCAGGCCATATCAGGGAAGTGCCCTTTAAACGTCATTAACTCAGCGAGACATGTCATGTTTATTTTGTAAAAGGTGAAATTACTTTTCCCCCACCGCAGCAACAAAAATGTATGTTAATATTCCAATGGACCACATCACCTCATTGATTCAAAAGTTTGCAACCAATTTCGTTCATATACAAACAATTGAGAGTACTAATGGAAGTAACATACCTATTGAGGAGGCAATGTTCCAGAACAGGATGACTGTTGCAGAGTTACTGGATTCCGACAGGAGTAAAGACATAGAGGTTAGTACCTTGACACCCTTCCTACCTTATGAACATTACAATAGATCAACAAGTTGTAACTGCATATTATATGATTATTGTTTCATTTCCTAGGAATGCATTGTTACTTTGCTGGCTCATATCACTGAAATAGATAACTTCTTTGATTGGTTTACATATCACGAAACTTATCAAAACAAAAAAATAGAACCTGGAGATGGAGTCTACACACACCATAAGTGCTGCAAAGAATGTGACCTCCCGTTGGTTAGGTATGATCACAGTTAACAGTGAACCACATATTCACTTTTATTCAAACACTAATATTATTGTTGTTAGTGTGAAGTTTTAATTATAAACAACGTTTTCTCAGAACAATAATCGTCATCAAAAAGGAAAGAATCAAGGCGAATTAAAGAATATCAGAAACCACAAATCAAGGAGAATATCAGAAAGCTTAAATCAAGGAAGATCACAAAAGGAAGACATATCACCAAAAGGGGAAAGAATCAATATTGGACCCTCAAAAATCAAGAAAAGATTATCAATCGATGGCTTTATTCAAATAAATATTCAAGGAAAGCTGAATATATCAAGCTTACTCTTGATCAAGGAAGTTGAATATTCAAAAGTCAATTAAGGAAGATAAAATGTCTATAATCAAACAAGCAATCAAGGAAGTTGAACAAGAACCAAGAACCAAGACTGGAAATGAATCTTGAGCTTAATTCTTGGAAAATTAAGATCACTTGCTCTCTTTTCCAAGGATCAAATCTCTTGGGTTTCTATATCTTCACAGAAAAGTTTCATGATTTCAACACTATAAATGGAGTCTCGATTGACAAAAGAAAGTTTACAAGAAGTCTGAATCATCTCACATTCTCTACTCTACTTTTAACAAATATTTTATTGCTTAGTTCTACTGTGTAAACAAATAAAGAGAGGAGAGCAAAATATTGTTGGTAAAGCTTTTGTATAAAAAAAGAGAGTAAAACTAATCACTGAGTGTAATCTATCTACACTCATCTTTGTACTCACACCAAAGGTTACAACGTCTTGGGAAAAAAAACCTTGAAACCCAAGGGGATTAGACGTAAGATCCACATTGGATCTGAACCAGTATAAAAACGTTTTGTGTCAAGTTTATTTTTCAGTTATTAATTATACTTCTCTCCTAGCTACAGCCGACTATGAGACACCTTAAGTCTACTACTCAAGAAGAAAAATGAAAAAGAAGTTTTTGTAAAAGAGGTGTCTTAAGCAAGCACCTAGTGCTTGGTATGCTTGGTATGATCTTCTAATCAACATTCTTTTAAATTATGATTTTACTCGTGGACAAATTGATACAAATCTTTTTGTGAAAAGATCTTATTGATATTATTATTAAATTTTTTGTTGATGACATTATTTTTAGAAGTGCTAATATCTCCTTATGTGAAGAATCTTCCGTACTTATGCAAAGTGAATTTGAAATGAGTATGATCGGCGAATTAACTTTTTTTCTCGGACTAAAAATCCATCAATCTGAGAAAGGTACATTCCTCTATTAAACCAAATTTTACAAAGAGCTCAATCAAAAAATCTGGCATGGAAAACTCCAAGTAATTAGGCACTCCCATGAGTTCCACTTGTTCTCTCGACAAAGATGATGAAGGTAAGATAGTCAAAAAGACTAAGTATAGAGGAATGATTGGTTCTTTACTCTATCTTACTTCCAGTCGACCATACATCATCTTATGTATATGCAAATGTACCCGGTTTCAGTTTGCTCCTAAAGAATCTAATCTAATTGCGGTAAAGCATATCATTTGATATTTAGTGGGAACATCTTCCTTCGGTTTATGATATCCAAAAGAGAAAAATTTCTTTCTCGAAGGATTTTTTAACGCTGACTATGCAGGTGATAAAGACGGTATGAAAAGTACTAGTGGTACATGTCAGATTCTGAGATAATCATTGATTTCCTGGAACAACAATAAACAGGCCTCATTGTCACTCTACTACAAAGATTGATTATATTGCCATCGGTCAATGTTGTGCGCAAATTCTATGGATGATTCATCAATTATGTTATTATGAATTATCTTTTAAACCCGTTAAAATTACGTGTGATAATTGGAGTGCTATTTCTCTTTCAAAAAATTATGTGCACCATTGTCGAGCTAAGCATATTGATATAAAAGAACATTTTATTAGAGATCATATATTAAAAGATGATATTGAAATTTCCTTTATGTGTACTGATTTTCAACTAGCTGATATTTCCACAAAACCCCTTTTAGAGGAAAGATTTTGTTCTCTTCGTAAATCTTTGAATATTATTGAGAATCCCTTAAATTGTGGATATTATTGTCTGCTTTAATTATCTCAATTCGTTCATATTTTTCTAGCATCCTCGTTAATATCTCTGTTATTTCTGATTTTGGATTTCTACTGTGGCGTGTTTTGGGTTTCTGTTGACAAGTTATTGTGTTTAAGCTTTGTTAAACTCCATGTTATTTCCTTTTTTCTAATGCCAAAGGGGGAGAATTATGATTAATTATTATTTCTTAAATGCTGCTAAATGTTTTCTATCATTGTCTCTCTATTAATTTTATCCATGCTATGTATGCAATTGTAGTTCTCTACATAGCAAAGAATAATCTGGCATATATTCAGGGGGAGCAAGTTCAAAAACAACCACAACAGTCAACAACCATTCACTAGATTCACGGGGAGCAAATCCAACATCCACTCTCTAAGCAGACTATAACAGGGAAGTATTTCTACTACACATTGTTATCATCAAAAAGGGTGATTGTTAGTGTAACATTTTGATGATAAACAACCTATTTTTTGAGAACAATATTCTTCATCAAAAAGGTAAAAATCAAGGCAAATTGAAGAAAGATCAAATCAAGGAGATTATTAGAAAGCTCAAATTAAGGAAGATCACAAAAGGGAAAACATATCACTAAAAGGGGAAAGAATCAATCTTCGATCCCAACAAATAAAGAGAAGATTACCAATCAAAGGATCCTGATTGAGATGCAATCAATAAAGGATTCAGGAAGAGATTTTCATAATACAAATATCACAAAATTCAAGGAAGGAGAATATCTAGACAACCAGCAATGAAAAACAAAACGGCTATATTCAAATCAATATTCAAGGAAAACTGAAGATATCAAGATTAAACTCGATCAAGGAAGCTAAATATTTGAAAGTCAATAAAGGATGATAAAACATCTACAATCAAACAAGCAATCAAGGAAGCTGAACAACAACCAAGACTGGAAATCAGTCTTGAGCTTTATTCTTGGAAAATTAGAATCACTTTCCTTCTTTTCCAAGGATCAAATATCTTGGGTTGCTATCTCTTCACAGAAAAGTTTCAATACTTCAAACACTAGAAATGGACGCTCGATTGACAGAATAAAGTGTACAAGGAGTTTGAATCATCTCACAATTTGTACTCTACTTTTAACAAATATTGTATTACTTAGTTCTACTATGTAAACAAAAAAAGAGAGGAGAGAAAAATATTGTTGGTAAGGCTTTTATATCAAAATAAAAAGAGCGAAACGAATCACTGAGTGTAATTTGTCTACACTAATCTCGGTACTCACACCAAAGGTTACAAAGGCTTGAAGAGAACACCCTTGCAACCCAAAGGGGCTGGACGTAAAATCCACATTGAATCCGAACCAGTATAAAAACATTATATGTCAAGTTTAATTTCCATTTTTTTTATACTTCTTTGGTAGCTACAGTAGACTAAGAGACACCTTATGTCGACTACTCAAGAAGAAAAATGAAAAAAGCTACAATTCCCCCCACCCCCGCCCATTCTCTTGCACTTTCAATAGTCACCCACATGTACAAGATACACATTAAGGTAAAAGACAACGGTGGAAAGACAACTTTTGTTCTTTTTGATGGGGTCACAGAGAAATTGGTAGATACTTTGGCTTACAAGTTGGTTAATTGATTGACCAAAAGTGATACGCATGTTCCATCACAAATTGAGAGCCCGTGCGGCTAGGAATTTTTACTAAAGCTAAAATTGAGCAACCTCAATTTAAAAGAGGGGCTGGAAAATTAAACGGTCACCAAAGTGTTAATGTCGGATTAAGAATAGGAATCGCAACACCATGCTAACAAAGAAAAAAGGTGATGTTATCATTCACAGTTAATGTGTGTCTATTTTATACATTCATTATTGATTTCCGAAGCTAATCGTGGAACTTTCATCCAATTTATTGATTAATATGCATTTTCAACTACAGGAAAAACTCAAAATGGAAGTGATGCAATAGTCACATGTGCACAATGCAGGAGGTTCAGAAACAAACAACTCAGAAGAACATCCAAACGAGGGAGAAGGCACTTCCAATGGCAACACAAGAGTTTATGCAAGAAAGCTGAAAAAGAAAAGAAATCACTTCATACACCCTGACGGAGAAAGTGATTGAGGCACCAAGAAATAGATGCACATTTAGAGCCTTAGAACAATATAATATGCTATGGACTTTAGAATTAGTATTGTAATCAAGTAGCTCCTTATTTATTCGTTAGGGTACTTTGATTTTGATATTACTAACTATTGGAAAACTATATGCATAGCGGAAGCATATCAGAATATTACTACTTACATGAATAATAGATAGCAGTATCGTTTATGCTAGAACACATATAATATGTTAGAACACACAAACTTAGTGAAATTAAATTCAACAATTACCTCTTGATACGCGAACAGATACCTTCAAGTGAATCCCCAAGAAAGACGAACATTCAAGCGAATCTACAAGATAGACAATAGCTAAAGTCTTCTATGGTGGTCCCAAGTTCACATCCGATACTTGGGTGGGCATGTATCGAATATAAAACTAATCAATCTAATATAGAGCTGGAAGAATCCCTAATTATTTTATTCCCTATCAAAAGAGGAGAACCAAAACATACGTTATTTTTGTACAACTGAAAAATACATGCTAGTTTTCTTTTTATAAGAAAACTAATGTTTGTCTCCCTTTGTCCCATTAGAAATAGAATTCTGAGTTCTAATTAAATATACACATTACAGGGACCACATAATAAATTATCGAGTCTTCCTATTATGAAAATAATTTCAAATAATTAATTTGAATTATTCTTACCATAATAAATTAAAAATCATTCCATTAGAATTTTCTAATTGAACTCCTCTATTTATATTTCATAATTCCCATTAAACACTTATGTAATCCTCATATTAAGATTACAGATACTAATCAATATATTAAATTATTGACTAATTTAATTGAATGGTTAATTTTCTTAAGAGGATTACTTGACTTATTACATGTGTTGGATTCATAAATCAACTTGCAAGGTTTGACACGATAAAAACATATAAGTTTCTCAAAGAGGCATATCAATCAATATCTATAACAAGACATGGATTCAATCTACTAACTTACTATTTCACCAATATGTATTATTATCATCCAACTTACCAGACATATTGACTCATCTCATAATCTCACCTTTTAATAAATAAAAACGATAGTTAATATGTATAGATCATAACAGTTATATCAAGATTAAAAATATAAGTACATTTAATAGATTAGATAATATGCTTTTGTTAGTCAGTCTAAAACAATTATCTCTACTCGGTCATGTTCAATACATAAAAAATACACTAGTACAAGAAGTTTGAACTATACCGTTCCCATAATCAACATAAATTACATATAATCTTGTGCTACAATCGTACTGATGGCATGTCCAAGTACCATCCTAGATTTTGAACAAAAAAATTACATTATTAGAACCAATGATTTAATCCTTTGTGTATAAGCTAAAACTCTACACACTAAATCATCTACTATATGAGTAAACATACACCATAAATGAATATATGATCAATTAAATCATTCTATAATAATTATTATTTCTTAACACATAGTTAATAGTTTATATTCCAACAATCTCCCACTTAGACATTTAACTATCATGATTGTTATAATGTACTACTATATGCAAATGCATGGTTAATAGTACATAACCGAACAAACTCCCACTTAGATAATTAATCTTGAAAATTGTTAGAATATGGTGTCTAAACATATGATTAATAGTATCTATCCTAACAATCTCCCACTTAGACTCTTAACTATGCATATACAAATTTCACAAGCATTCCTTTATTTCTATTTTCTCATGCAATTTTGTCTAGTAGGTCTTCATCAAAACAAAACAAATTTGTACTAGATCTTGAGAGAGCTTCTCATGAAACCTTCGAAGCGTGTACTTATTTTCAGAAAATCTATCATAAAATTTCTCTCAAGCATACATAACAAATTATCTTCACTATGATTCTCCCACAACGACTAAGCACAAACATAATCACACTTTCATGATCTTGAGTTTTAATATTATCTTCAAAATCATTCAATATTGAAATATTAACAACTTTTCATGTAGTGTTCTTCAATTTTCTCAACATCACTTCAACTACTTGAGGTAATAGTTTTATTATGTCTAGCAACGTTTCTCCCACTATGTAAATGCATTGGAACGTAATTTTTGACATACTAGATGTTTTGGAGCGTCAGAATTACAATTGACTTATTTGTTATTTCTTTGTTCAATTCCTGTTAAACTAGTTTACTTCTAGGAACATGGTTTACTAAATGATCCTTTTATTGAAATCAGATGTTGTGTTAACAATTGCCTTAGTTTATTTAGGACTATGTAATAAACCTTCTTTCCTTCTTTAGGGTATCCAATTAACACACACATTCTTTTCTTAATTCCAATTTTCTTATTCTCTCGCTTAGCACATGTGCTAAACAATCCTATATCTAAACATGTCACATATTAGAATTATGTCATATCCAACTAATTCTTTAGTTGTCAAAGGTACTAATTTGAAAGAAATTGAATTCAAAATGTGTTATGTAGTTATTAGAACCTATCCCAGAAAAAACAAAATAACTAATAGTAATTCAATAATTAATCTTATCATCTTCATAAGTGTCTACTTCTTTTCTCTTCTATACCAATCTATTATACAATATCTAGTGTAGACAGTTGAAAGATAATTATTCTGTAATATACGTGACTTATGAGCTCTGCAATGAGATTACGATGACTAATATATTTTTCATGATGATATTTTCATGTGTCTTAAATATTTTGAGTTCATCAAGAAACTTTAACTTACAAAACATCAAAAAATATATTCATATTGTGAGTAACCTTCTTGAAAAGTCAGATAACTCAAATTCACTTCTTGTCCAGATGCTCATCTATTACACAAATCAGAATAGATTGATTAATAGTTAGCACTACCTCTTTTTTTTGAAAGGAAAAGTCTCTTATTTATTTTTCCTACTAAACAAGAATCAAATCTTGGTAGTGACTTCACTTTCAATAAACCATTATGTTCATCCATTTAGCAACCTCGAAATTCTATTCAACATAAACGACTTAGACACTAATGTACGAATAAGTTTCATTCAATTTAAAAGATATTTATTCTTATGAGTCAGATTAATATAAATCAATTTATGAGAGATAATACTAATAAAATTATCACGCATTAGTATACGACAAGAAATAAAATATTCACCAAACTCAATGATAGGAGAGTTATAAACAAATATATTAAATACTCATCTCTTATCTAGTTAGAACCTGAAAATAATTCCTTCTAACATAAGGTAAATGTACAATGCATTCTTTGAATTAATATCTTATCTCTACCAAAAGAAAAGCTTAAGTAGTACTAAGTAGGTGCGTAAAGTCTATTGAGAATATAAGATATAATACTTTAAATATATCACAATATTTTGAATAATCCTAAATAAGAAAATTCAGGGCTCATTTATACATATATATCCATGCATCTCGAATAGCCAATAGATGGGATTGGAGAACTACTCATGCAACATACAAGTATAATGACCGATTATTCACTCCATAACCATATAGAGACCTAACTCAGGTGGAGAGTCTACTGTTAGATTAAGTCAAGCAAAAGTCCTTAAGTTACATTGATTCAATCATATATTACTCAGTTTAGAAGATTTAATACAGATTATCAAAACTAGCTGATTAAATACATAGTGACTTATATCAGTTTCATCCGATAGGAAGGAAGGTGTAAGGCAACACATAAAACTAATACTTCACTACTATTTAATTGAATATGACCAAAAATCCATATAACGATTAAACAAAAATTCTTACTACGTTGTTCTTATAAATCTACCAAATTTCAGATAAATCAGAGTTTTTTTTTTCGAATTCCAAAACTATGATCAAATTGGTTGAAAACGTTATATGGTCATAATAGAATTTAAAATTTTTCCGTTCAAAAATTCTTATCACATGACACATATCATCATTTGTAAAATATATTCACAAATCAAGAACAAAGAATAAAATTCTAAAAACTATTTACTTTATCTCAAAAGTATTTTAAAAAAATCAGCATGTTTATAATTGCATTGAATACTAAAATACAAAACACACCACACACACACACACACACACACACACACACACACACACATATATATATATATATATATATATATATATATATATATATATATATATATCCCTGTATCTTGCTTGAACAATAAATTTTAATTAAAAAAGAGTTTGCAATATACATATATGGTGTCAGATATTCACTCTAATAAATTTAAAACAAAAGCTAACTCAGATGGAGAGAATATGTTGAACTAAGTCAAGTGAATATCATTATTCCTAGATCCTCTGATCCAATCATATATTACTTTGATAGGGAGAGCCAATATAGCTAATCAGAAGTAGAGATTAAATTTTAATGACTTATACTAATTTTATCCTATATGGAGGAAGGTCTAAGCCAACCCATGAACTTAATACGTCACTAAAATTTAGTCCTTAATGCCACAAAGAACAATATTTATGGGCAATGTATCATAGTCGAGTAATTTTCAAGATACAAAAAATATTTAAAAACATTATCTAAACGACCTCAAATTGCCAAATCACTTTATAACAATAAGCATATTAAATTTAATTGTTTCTGATGAACCTACACAATTTCAGATCAATTAGAGTTCATAAATAATATTTATCTCCAAAGCTATGATCAAATTCAAATTCAAATGATTTAAGAAAAAATAATCAGATTTACATTCTTATAATATATCAATTCATGTTAACTCTATCACTTGTAATAGTGCATCACATTTAACATAAATAAAACAGATATAAAGATATATTCATAGTGAATCTCATGTTAATCCCAAAGAAAAAATCTCAAAATCATTTTAACGACCTCAAAAAATATAACCATATAGCATTGAGTACTTTTTATTTTACTAGATTGTTACCAATGGAGCCTATAAAAAATAATTTGTGAAGCTATCACCAAATTCCAATTCAAGTAGTTTAAGCATCTATAGGAATTAAAACAATTTGAACTACATTTTTATCACATTTCAATTCATGTTAAATAATCATGTATAATCATGTTCCAAATTTAACATAAATATAAATAACATAAAGAATGATCTTATCATATTCAAATCAAATTTTAATCCGACCAACTACCTAAACCCATCTATACGATTTTCGTTTGAACCATCCAATTTCAAGTCAATCAAATATCATAAAATTCATACCACCTTAACTATGACCAAATTTGAAAATTTATTCGTTTCAGGCACAGTTAATGATTAAAATAACTTGATTCATATTTTTATTTTATTTTAATAATTAGGGAAAACAGCATTTTTATTCCCTGTGTTAAGACTATATTCTTATTTTTCTACTTGTGTTATCTAACTTAGCAATATTAACCATCAATTATATCATGTGAGTGATTTTAATCCCTCAAATAACAGATCCCAAAAAATTCAACGGAGAGTTCACTGCTAAAAGGGGTAATTCGGGTATTTAAAAGTTATTGCTTGAGAAATAGAAAACTTCTAAAATATTATTCGCTACATAATCTTGTTCACCCCTAGTTTTGCACAACGAAGAAGTCTCAATCTATTTGGTGTGGATGTGCAATGCAATTGCGTTCTAAAAGTGGATTGCAATACACTCCATCATTTGAGTACTATTTTAAGTTGAATAGTTCAAAATTTCATGTTATAGACAAAGAAAAATGTCTCAACAAATATACGCAGAATACGTTGAATTGCTTTTCCCTTAATGTTATGCAAATAATTATTTGTATATGTGAAAATATGATTCTAAATATACTAGAAGAACTCAATTTCAAACCCCTAAAGTTCTGTATGGTAACACACCGTATTCTTTTTTTTTTTTTTGCACCTGCTTCAACTTCAATGCAAGTTACTTATTACGTATGTTTACTCTTGATCTTTTACAATTTAAAAATAGGGGTGCATATTTAAAGGACTGCTGTGAAGTCTTTTCTTGTTTTTCTAGAAAGAATAAGAGTACACTCTACTAGAAGCAAAACTGAATAGGCCACTAATTAGGACTCATAGGGAGTAGTGTAAGACGTTTAATATTCAACAAGGTTGTTGGTATTTCAGTCTCTGTAAACCCCGAAGTTTGCAACTTCATGCAGGCCCGCCTCCTTGTAGCATTCAGCAATCCTTTCTGCGCAATCGTCCCATGAACCGTCAATGGAAGCTACATCCAACAAGAAAGCAGCTTCATCCAATGCAACCTAAGCAGGTTGCTTCCCTTTCTTTAGATCGGCTTCCCTACCCTCCTCAGTTACTTCCTCTTTGATATACTCAATTTGTTCATCTTCCCATTCAGCCATATTAGCAACTTCATGGTACTCACAACCCAAAGTCCACCATGGTGATTTTAAAGCCCCGCTAGAAGCATCTCTAGCTTCTATATTACACCCAACCATTAGAAAAACTTCAACATTCACTTTTGATTAAAAATAAAAACACATTTTTAGCATCATCAGAAGCACCACATAAATTCAATGCTCTTAATTATATCTTAGAATCTACACATCTTCAATTTATTCAAAAGAATTCCATTCAATTGTTGTCAGTTTCGACAGCAATGACAATCTGAACTAAATATATTATAAAACCAACTCTTCCAACTAATTACAAGTAAAATTGAAGCTTAAAGAAACTTATAAGTATGGTAACATGCAAAGATTATCAAGTTGATCATACTCGAGACAGACTGGCCAAGTGGGGAATGAATGTGGATCATACATGCCCTTTGTGTGATGCTGCCGGATAGAGTCATTTTCATTTGTTCTTCTCCTGCTCTATGTCTTCTCAAATATGAATCAAGGTACTACAATGGGTAATCAAATCACCTAGAAACTGGGAGTTTGAATTAGCATGGGCTACTACACATGCAAAGGGTAGGAGTTCTAGAGATGAGATGTACATACTATCCTTAAGTGCAACACTCTTATCACATATGGAGAGAAAGAATCCTGAGAATTTTCCAACTTAAACAACAACCAGTAGGAAAGATTATCAAGTTGATCATACAAGAGGTGCATACAACGGGAAGCTCATACGAGCAGGTGGCAATGTGGCTGCACAATCACAATTACTACCCTACCTAGCCAACAAATCTTGAAGCTCGTGAAGTGGATGATTAGATGCAAATGGTACAGAATGTGACATGTAAATGTTGGGATAAATAGCAGTTATGTAGTGACCTGAAAGTACTGGGCAGTTTGTCCAGTTCTCAAGCCTGTTGAACATGTACTCAAATGCTTACTTTGGAAATAAATTAAGTTTATCTACCAAAAAAAACATGCAAAGAAGTAAAGAGAAGGAGATGAAGAATTTAGAAGAACAGGGAATGAGAATAAGAGGAAGTTATAAAATTGCCTACCCAATTTATCCTCGACCAATTCATCAACATCTTCCTTTTTCTTCACGTGATTTTGGCTTAGTCAAAATAAATCAGTTAGCTTTTTAGGCATGTAAATGAGTAATCAATAACATTTTTCTTAAGATAGATGCAAAGTGAATAATAAGTGCTAAAGAGTACACAATTTAAAGTGTAGGGAAACAGAT
The DNA here is from genome assembly GCA_016801875.1 of Solanum sitiens. NCBI lineage: Eukaryota > Viridiplantae > Streptophyta > Magnoliopsida > Solanales > Solanaceae > Solanum > Solanum sitiens. Next base: position 4,996,015 of record JABWTJ010000024.1, read on the forward strand.
TTAGCATTTTATGGATGACTAATGTGTTTACATTATAATTTACTTTATCTCAATGAAACTAATATGTTCTCATTTCTCAAATCTGTGTTTGATTTATTTAATGAAACCAATATGTTTATAAAATCTCTTTACAGATGCAGGTGAAGATGTTGATATGTATTCAATTAAATTGCATTTTATGGGTTCGTATATATTTGAGCCTGAGATGAATTACGTTGGCGGACGAATAGATTACTATGACTACTCTAAGGGCGAGGAAAACTCTATTATTCAGATGAGATTATGTGTGAAGAAGTTGAATGTTGATGATAGAAAAGTAAAATTTTGGTTTAAGTTTGGACCTTATTGTTAACAAACGATTCAGATATTTATAAGCTTGTCTACGAAATACCTGTGAATAGAGAAATCGAGATATTTATTGAGCACACAAATGAGGACCAATGGAGTTATGATGTGACAAATTTAGAGATCCAACTTCAAAATGAAGAAGGCTTCATAGATGTGAATGTAGTAGATGAGGGTGATGATAGTGATGCTAGAAGTGAAGATTGTGAGTCATTTCATGACTCTGACTATCCTGCAGAAGAAGATGTCATGATTTTAGATCAAATTAATACAGAGTCAGCTAGTTTCAAAGGAAAAAATAAAAATAATCAGATTTGTGAAACTAGGAAGAACATTGAGTTTGGATTTGTCTCAAATATGCTACCAAAGCTTCCTAGTCAGACTCAAGAAAAAGATTGTGTTGTATCTGATGATGAATTGATGAGTTTACATGGAGATTCAGATGATGATAATCCTAAAAGATCTATCATTTTCAATCCAATCAAAGACTTGGAGGATCCAACATTTAAATTTATGATCAATATGATTTTTAGTAATAGTAAAGAGTTTAAGTTGGTTGTTGAAATACATGATGTGATGAAGAACAAAGACATTAATTTTTGAAGAATGAAACTCAGAGGTCAAGAGCAATTTGCAAAGTATCAAAGTGCAAATGGTTCATATTTGCATCAAAGGCCAATCAGGATGAACCTTTCCAGATCAAAACAATAAGTCCTAATCATGAATGTGGCAACCAAATAGACAATAAGACTATTGACTCTTGATTTTTAGCTAACAAGTATGTAGAAGATTTCAGAATTAATTCTACCTGGGTTGTGAAGTAATTTCAAGCTCATATAATGAGAACTAACAAGTGCACACTTAGTAGATACCAATCTTACAGGGCAAAGAAAAAGGTAATGAAGTTGATTACAGGTACTAAAGAAGAACAATTTAACATGTTGTGGGATTATTGCACTGAGTTACGGAGGAGTAATCCTGGTACTACATACATTTTGAAGATGGATGATAACCCAAACACAATGGTCAGAGGCAAAAGAAGATTTTTAAGGTTTTATATTTGTTATGCGGCTACTACGCAAGGATTTTTAGCAGGATATAGACCAATCATAGGGTCTGATGGATGTCACTTGAAAGGACATCAAAAGGGCGGTGAATTATTGACTGTTGTAGGTGTTGACGGAAATAACAACATGTATTCAATTGCATTTGCTGTCATAGAAGGAGAATTGAAGAAAACATGGCATTGGTTTCTCACTCTTCTTGATGAAGACCTAAGAATCTCACAAAATTCTCGTGCCTGGACTTTTATTTCAGATAAGCAAAAGGGTCTACTTCCAGCTTTTGATGAGGTATTTTTGGATGTAGCACATAGATTTTGTGTGAGGTGTGGGGTCCATCCCCATTATCCCAATTGTTGAAAAACACAACAATTGAAAACTTTCGGTGGCACAACTTTGACAAGTTGTGGATGGTGGTGAATTTGCAGCTGCAAATTTCTTCTATAAAAGGAGCTCATTAGCTCACTTTTTATACACACCACAAGAAAAAAATACAAAGGAGAGAAAAGAAGAGTGAGGCATCACAGAGGAAAATAATCTGTGAGGAAAAATAGAGAGTGCGAGCGATATTGTAGTGAGGTGGAAAAATCAAAAGAGGGTTATTTCTTTTGAGTGTGTAGTGGTCTTTGGAGTTTTACTCAGAAATCCTTACTATAGTGATATTCGTTGCTCCTCTCGAATCGTGGTTTTTCCCTTATTTAGGAGGGTTTTCACGTAAAATCTTGGTGTCATTATTTCTCCTTTTTATTCTCGTTGATTAACCGTATTGTTGTGTTCCGCTTTTATTGATTTTATTACCGCAAATATTATTTCTGTTATGGATTTATTCCCAACAATTGGTATCAGAGCACAGGTTCTGCTCATTTACAGAAATATTTTTACAGCTTATTGTACTATACTCAGTGGGAAAAAAAATGTCTGGAGTAAAGTACGAGGTAGAAAACTTCAACGGTGATAGAGGTTTCTCAATGTGGCAGAGAAGGATGAGAGACTTGCTCATCCAACAGGGTTTGCACAAGGCACTAGGTGGCAAATTCAAAAAGCCCGAATCCATGAAACTTGGGAATTGGGAAGAACTGGATGAAAAGGCTGCCAGTGCAATCAGATTGCACTTAAAAGATGATGTAGTTAATAACATCATCGATGAAGAGAGTGCATGTGGCATTTGGACAAAGTTAGAAAATCTATACATGTCCAAAACGCTCACAAATAAATTGTACCTAAAGAAACAGTTATACGCGCTACATATGGGTGAAGGTACAAATTTTCTCTCTCATTTAAATGTACTTAATGGACTAATCACGCATCTAGCAAATCTCGGAGTAAAGATCGAGGATGAAGATAAAGCCATAGTGCTCTTAAACTCGTTGTCATCTTCCTACGATACTTTAGCAACAACCATTTTACATGGTAAGGACTCCATTGAGTTGAAGGATGTCACATCAGCCCTTCTTCTTAATGAGAAGATGAGAAAAAGGCCTTAAAATCATGGACAGGCTCTCATCACAGAAAGTAGAGGCAGAAGTTACCAAAGGAGCTCAAGTAACTATGGTAGATCCGGAGCTCGTGGAAAGTCCAAGGTCCGATCAAAATCGAAGGCCAGAAATTGCTACAATTGCGATCAACCAGGACACTTCAAAAGAGATTGTCCAAATCTAAAAAGGGGCAAAGGGGAAAGCAGCGGCCAGAAGAATGTTGACAACACAACTGCCATGGTGCAAAATAATGACAGTGTTGTTCTCCTCATAAATGAGGAAGAAGAATGCATGCACTTGGCAGGTGTAGAGTCGGAATGGGTGATCGACACAGCAGCATCTTACCATGCCACACCGGTAAGAGATATTTTTTGCAGATATGTAACCGGTGATTTTGGCAATGTGAAAATGGGTAACACAAGTTACTCAAAGATTGCGGGGATCAGAGACATTTGCTTAAAAACAAATGTTGGATGCACATTAGTGTTGAAAGATGTGAGCCACGTACCTGATTTGCGGATGAACTTGATCTCGGGAGTTGCTTTGGACTGAGATGGATATGAGAACTACTTTGCAAATCAAAAATGGAGACTCACCAAAGGGGCATTGGTGATTGCAAAAGGAGTTGCTTGTGGCACGTTGTACAGGACAAATGCAGAAATATGCCAAGGTGAATTAAATGCGGCTCACGAAGAGAATTCTGCAGATTTATGGCATAAAAGAATGGGTCATATGAGCGAGAAAGGATTGCAAATTCTTTCCAAAAAATCACTCATCTCTTTTGCCAAAGGTACAACGATAAAACTTTGTAACTACTGCTTATTTGGTAAACAACATAGAGTCTCATTTCAGACATCATCTGAAAGAAAGTCGAATATACTTGATTTGGTATATTCTGATGTTTGTGGTCCAATAGAGATAAAATCGATAGGAGGTAATAAATACTTTGTTACCTTTATTGATGATGCTTCTCGAAAATTGTGGGTTTATATCTTGAGAACCAAAGATCAGGTGTTTCAAGTATTTCAAAAGTTTCATGCTCTGGTAGAAAGAGAGACAGGTAGGAAGCTAAAACGTCTCCGAACTGACAATGGAGGTGAGTACACTTCAAGAGAATTTGAATAGTACTGTTCAAACCATGGAATCAGACATGAAAAGACAGTTCCTGAAACCCCATAACACAATGGTATAACTGAGAGAATGAATCGCACCATTGTTGAGAAGGTGAGAAGCATGCTCAGAATGGCTAAATTACCCAAGACATTCTGGGGTGAAGCAGTTCGGACAGCGTGTTATCTTATCAATCGTAGTCCATCAGTTGCGTTGGAGTTTGACATTCCGAAGAGAGTTTGGACCAACAAAGAGATGTCTTACTCGCACCTAAAGGTGTTCGGTTGCAAAGTTTTTGCACATGTACCGAAGGAGCAGAGAACCAAGCTAGATGATAAATCAGTTCCCTGTATATTCATCGGATATGGAGATGACGAGTTCCGGTACAGACTATGGGATCCTGTAAAGAAGAAGGTCATCAGAAGCATAGACGTAATCTTTCGAGAAAGTGAAGTTGGAACTGCTGATGATCTATCCGAGAAGGCCAAGAAAAAGAATGGTATAGTCCCTAATCTTGTTACCATTCCTTCTTCTTCTAACCATCCCATAAGTGCAGAAAGTACGATTGATGAAGTTGCTGAGCATGAAGAGCAACCTGATGAGATTGCTGAGCAGGGGGAGCAACTTGGTGATAATACCGAGCAAATGGAGTACCCAGAAGAATAAGAACAATATCAAGCTCTGAGGAGATCAGAAAGACAAAGGGTAGAGTCATCCAAATACCCTTCCTCAGAGTATGTCCTCATCATTGATGAAGGGGAGCCAGAAAATCTTACGGAGGTGTTGTCTCATCCAGAAAAGAGCCAATGGATGAAAGCCATGCACGAAGAGATAGGATCTCTACAGAAAAATGGCACATACCAGCTAGTTGAACTTCCAAAAGGCAAAAGACCGCTTAAGTGCAAGTGGGTCTTTAAACTCAAGAAAGATGGAAATGGCAAGTTAGTCAGACACAAAGCTCGATTGGTTGTAAAAGGCTTCGAACAAAAGAAAGAAATTGATTTTGATGAAATTTTTTCACCTATTGTCAAAATGACTTCTATTCGAACTATTTTGAGCATAGCAGCTAGTCTAGATCTTGAAGTGGAGCAATTGAACGTGAAAACTGCATTTCTTCACGGAGATTTAGAAGAAGAGATTTATATGGAACAACCAGAGGGATTTGAAGTATCTGGAAAGAAACATGTGGTGTGCAAATTGAATAAGAGTCTTTATGGGTTGAAACAGGCCCCAAGGCAATGGTACAAAAAGTTTGACTCCTTCATGAAAAGTCAAACGTACACAAAGACCTATTCTGATCCATGTGTATACTTCAAAAGATTTTCTGACAACAATTTTATTATTTTGTTGTTGTATGTGGATGACATGTTAATTGTAGGACAAGACAAAGAGTTGATTGCAAAGTTGAAGAAAGATTTGTCCAAGTCATTTGACATGAAAGACTTGGGCCCAGCACAACAAATTCTAGGGATGAAGATTGTTCGAGAACGAACAAAAAGAAAGTTGTGGCTATCTCAAGAGAAGTACATTGAATGTGTACTAGAACGCTTCAACACGAAGAGTGCTAAACCTGTTAGCACGCCTCTTGCGAGTCATCTGAATTTGAGCAAACAGATGTGTCCTACAACAAAAGAGGAGAAAGAGGGAATGGCTAAAGTTCTTTATTCTTCAGCTGTGGGGAGTTTGATGTATGCGATGGTGTGTACAAGACCTGATATTGCTCATGCAGTTGATGTTGTTAGCAGATTCCTTGAAAATCCTAGAAAAGAACACTGGGAGGCAGTTAAGTGGATACTCAGGTACCTAATAGGTACCACAAGAGATTGCTTGTGTTTTGAAGGATCTGATCCAATCTTGAAGGGCTATACTGATGCTGATATGGCAGGAGACCTCGATAATAGAAAATCCACTACTGGATATTTGTTTACATTTTCAGGGGGAGCTATATCATGGCAGTCAAAGTTGCAGAAGTGTGTCGCACTCTCTACAACTGAGGCAGAATATATTGCAGCTACGGAAGCTGGCAAAGAGATAGTATGGCTGAAACGATTTCTTCAAAAACTTGGATTGCATCATAAAGAGTATGTCGTCTATTGTGACAGTCAGAGTGCAATAGACTTGAGCAAGAACACCATGTATCATGCAAGGACGAAGCATATCGACGTGAGATATCACTGGATTCGTGAAAAGATAGAGGACGGATCTATGCAGGTCATGAAGATCCCTACTAGTGAAAACCCTTCAGATATACTGACCAAGGTGGTATCAAAAGACAAGTTTGAGCTATGCAAAGAACTTGTCGGCATGCACTCAAGCTAGAAACCTAGAGGTACCTCGTTCAGGTGAATGGGACTGGAGGGGGAGATTTGTGGGGTCCATCCCCATTATCCCAATTGTTGAAAAACACAACAATTGAAAACATTCGGTGGCACAACTTTGACAAGTTGTGGATGGTGGTGAAATTTGCAGCTGCAAATTTCTTCTATAAAAGGAGCTCATTAGCTCACTTTTTATACACACCACAAGAAAAAAATACAAAGGAGAGAAAAGAAGAGTGAGGCATCACAGAGGAAAATAATCTGTGAGGAAAAATAGAGAGTGCGAGCGATATTGTAGTGAGGTGGAAAAATCAAAAGAGGGTTATTTCTTTTGAGTGTGTAGTGGTCTTTGGAGTTTTACTCAGACCTACAAGTGTAAAAATCCTTACTATAGTGATATTCGTTGCTCCTCTCGGGTCGTGGTTTTTCCCTTATTTAGGAGGGTTTCCACGTAAAATCTTGGTGTCATTATTTCTCCTTTTTATTCTCGTTGATTAACCGTATTGTTGTGTTCCGCTTTTATTGATTTTATTACCGCAAATATTATTTCTGTTACGGATTTATTCCCAACATGAGGCACCTGCACAATAACTTTAAAACTGAAGGTTTCGGAGGACAAACACTGAAGGATGTCCTATGGAAAGCTGCAAGGGAAATCACTGAAGCTACATTTCACAAGTACATGAAAGAAATGAAAAAAGTGAACCCTGAAGCCCCTCAATGGTTCAATAACAAGCCTATTATTCACTGGTCTAGAGCTTTTTTCTATTCTTTCCCAAAGTGTGATATGTTGTTTGAACAATTTGTGTGAGTTGTTCAATAGTGTACTATTAGTTGCTAGAGACAAACACATTTTGACAATGTTCGAGTTAATTAGGTTGTACATCATGTCAAGATTTCAGAAGAACAGAGATAACATGATGAAGCATGGACACAAAAATTGTCCAAAAATCTTGTTAAAGTTAGAGGAGAACAAATCTAAGGCTGCTGAATGTACTGCCACTAAAGCTGACCAGTTTCATTATCAAATTGAGGACATCAATCTTAGACTATTCTCTGTTGATCTTAAGGAGTGATATGTTCTTGTAAAAGATGGGAGTTAACTGGAATACCTTGTCATCATGCAATTGCGCCTATATGGGTTAAAAAAGACGAACCAGAAATGTATGTCCATGAATGCTACACAACTAAGCAGTATATGAAGAGCTATGAACACTCCATCCTGCCAATTAACATCTCTGAAGAGTGGTCTAAAACAGGAGTTGAACCACCACTGCCAACGATATACAAAACTCAGCCTGGTAGACCGCCAAAATTAAGAAAGAGAGGATCTGATGAGACATCCCCAAAAGAATCAAATCTTAAAAAGCATGTCTCATTAAAAGCATCCAGAAAAGATAAAAAAAAAAGTGTGGTACATGTGGAAAACTAGGACATAATAGTAGAAGATGTCCTATTATCATGCGAACCAACCAACAAGAGGTTCAACAACAACAAATTTGAAGAGAAGGTCCTCCTTGCGAGCCAAGCAATGTAACAGATGCAAGTATTCCAAACGTACATCTTTATTTTGTTCTTTTATTCTTTTTAGATAATGGATTGGTTAAGTTTAGTAAGAAAGAACAACTTAATATTTTTCTCATTGCAGGTTCAAGTATTGTTAGTGAGAGGCAACCATCAATGCAGCCTAGTTCCTCGTTTCTGACGAAACAAACAGTAAGTACTTTTCTTAATATACATTTTTTTATTATCAATTCGTGCGGTAAATAGTGAAACTCTTTTTTGATTATTAAGTGGTAAATATTTAAACTTATTAGTTTTCTTAGGTTCTTTCATATATCTATCTATCTATCTATCTATATATATATATATATATATATATATATATATATATATATATATATATATATATATATATATATATATATATATATATATATATATATATTCCAGATCAATCAACTTAACCATTAAATGGCACAATCTAGAGAGCAATTAAAGAGTTCTGCATTCATTTCAATAGAAATTGGCGAGCACTCCAGGGAAGGTACAAGCTCATACTTCATTACGAGGGGGGAGGGGGGGAGGGGGGGATACAATGCGTCCCACCGTCAAGATTACGAGAAACACTTTCTCAAATTATCAAGAGAGGAGGAAAGGGACACATTAAGAAGAGAACTATTGGTTCATCATAAATAAAGAAATCAAAAAAAAAAATTGATGAGCGAGAAGTATGTGCTTATGGATTTATTTCTTTTGTGATGATTTTTAAGTTAAGTAATAGGGATGGATATGTGCTTTAAAGACACCATGAGCGAGAAGTATGTGCTTATGGATCTATTTCTTTTGTGACGATTTTTAAGTTAAGTAATAGGGATGGATATGTGTTTTAAAGACACCATTTTCAGATTTATTTTTTTGATGACTTTTAAACATCTTTTTGTTTCCATTTTAAATTAATGTGTAGTTTAATGATTTCAGATTCCTATTATGTCACAGTTTCTAGTGAAGGAGAAAATACCTTTTCAATAAGAGAAACATGATAAGAATCTCAAGAGCAATGTCGTGTTATCCAACTCCAAATACACTTGTAATATTTTGTAACCAAAGAAGATGAGCTACATTATCATATATTAAAGTTCAAATAACAATTTGCTAAGAAAAATGAAAGGGTCAAATGCTAAGAAAGCAATATCTACTATTTTTGTAACTTACATGACTAGAACAACCTTCATTTTCAATCTTCAATATCACAGTTCACAGTAATTAAATGCTTGGCATTAGGACACTTGTGTTGTTGGTCTTACAATAGATCAACTATTGGTACAATATCAACTGATGAAAAGCTTCTTCTTTATTTGCATTAATCAGTCTTGGATAACTATTTTTTATAATTCTTCAAGCTTATCTAACCTGGTATCTAAGGAGGAGTACGACAATGAGCTACTTTATACAGGTGTAGTTTCAACATATATAAATACTAGATACTTCTGAATATATGTAGACAAGTTGAAAGACATTCAGTAGTTGTACTCTCTAGAGTCTCAAGTCGGTATGGTTCTAGTCGTCTTTTAAAAAGTCATAGGTTATCGCTAATTGATTTTACTTGTTCAACCTGATAGAGAGATATAAAAAATGTGTCGTGCTTGATTCAGAAAACCACAAATACCAGTTCCTATACTTTGTGTTTCATTTCATCATCGATATCACTTTGGTATAGAAGATGAAAACAGAAAGATTTGCTTCTATTTAGAAGTGCGCGCTTGAAAGGGCAGAGCAAGTGGTAAAAGTCCTTTAACAAGAAAACAAAAACTTTTTTCTTTACTAGTAAGAGACAAAGCGTCAACTATTAGCCATTTATCTTGCTACTTACTTTGCTCGATACGCCCTTGTCCTTTTATTGAAGTAAAAGTCGTCGACTCAATCTCTCTTGATGAAAATTTTCTAATAGGCAACAAGAAGACTAAAACATCAATTACCTTATAGTAGCAGCTCCAAGCCTCCTATCCAGATGAAGCTCTGAAAGATAGGGACGATAACTGCAAAAAGCCATTTTGGCAGATGACAAAAAAAAGGTTCAACATGGCCAGTTATTGTAGAAACGTAACAAGCAAATGTTTTCTTGCTCATTTCGATGGTTCAAATCCTTCTCTGCCAATGCCTTGGTTGTCAATTAAACAAATGTAAGATTATGAAATTCATTAGTAATAATTTTCTAAGGCTTGTTTTAAACTGTAAGTCCCAATCAAACGATTAAAACCGAAGAAGTAGCTTTGAAAACTAGACATATATCTTGCATTTGGACATGGAAAGTAGCCATCGGGAGATCAATTCATTTAGCCGATTAAAAAGGAATGGTGAATTTACTTTCTTTGAATTGTTGAATAACTTATAAATGGCCAAAAGTCGCAGCAATACAATTGAACAACATGCATTAATAAGAAAATCCCTTTTATGAACAGAAAAACCCAGCACAAAATTATAAAAATCGAGAAGAGACCATGAGAGTTAAATAAATTAGAGCAGTAACATACCAAGAATCACAAATACATTGTTGATGTTTCAGTAGATCCAGGTGGATTTTATGCAAATGTAGCTTAGATGACTTCGAGGTCGGACAAAGAGAGAAATATCATGCCTATCAGGTGGGTTTTGTTCAAATGCAGCTCAAATAAACTATCGTTCATCAGCGTGAGAGAGGGAGGGTGAATGCCTATCAAGTTAGTTTTGTTGAAAATGTAGCTCAGATCGATGAGCTTATTCTTCAAGATAGAGACATGGAAGATTTGAGCTTGTTCTTCAAAGAGAGAGAATTAAAATAAAATACCCGAATTGCTCCTTTTAACAGTGAACTCTCTGTTAATTTTCTTTTGGCTCTGTTAGTTGATGGATTAAAATCACTCACCTAATATAATTGAAGGTTAATAGTGCTAAATTAGATAACTCAAGGACAAAAATAAGAATATATCCTTAACACAAGGACTAAAAGTGTCGTTTTCCCTAATAATTATGAGCACAATACAAACTTGTGTCCTGTGTTTCGACAGAACACATAACTAACCTCTTTCCAACATATTATTCTCTCAATTAATACACTTGAAAATTCAAGATATTGTATTTCTCCCTTTAAACCGGTGAAAATCTTTAATATCTCTTCTCATAAATTAATTTAAGTATTACTAGTATCAAAAACTAAATCTCCTTTCGAGTAAACAAGCCTTTACTAGTATACATTTATAAAGAACAATCCATACATGACACATTGAGGATATTCTAACGACTTAAATAAATAGAAAACTTATGTCGATCCCATTTATTTATCATAATTCTCAATTCACATATTGTAATATATATTATCTCACATGTACAAAGCCTTAAAGAATTATTAATGATTTAAAATAAATAAATCACTTTAATAGTAACTATTTATTAACCATAAAATTCATAATTTATGCATTATTAAAACTGTGAGGGAAAACGAATGCTCATATAATTATATAATCAAGAGAAATTTTTTTACCAGAAAAGACCTAGAATTTTGGCATCAAGACAAATAACTGTATTTGCGGTGATTGGTGAGGATGGTGGGTTAAAACCCTTTCTTCTTACTACTGCATGCACGCAGAAGCAGCCACCAACCCTATCTTCTCTTTATTTTATTTTTAATTTTTGTGTAATAAAAAAATGTGTTTAAAGATCCCACCAAGTATAATCCAGTAATCCTCCAGCACTAGGAAATTCATTCATTGCTTTATTTCTTACTTGAATCAATTAAATTAAAGGCAACAACAACTTTTTTTATAAAATAAAACCATCAACTAAAGCAGAAACAAAAACTCAAAAAATACTGAAACACCAAAAACCGTTGTTAACGTAATTGAAAAACCAGTGGAATACAAGGATATCTTTCAAGGGATTTCACACAAAAATCTAGGTTATTTATTAAGATGTAAGACTGCTTCTTGATGTCAATTGTTGGAAAACTATATGCACAACAATAACATATTAGAATCTTACTGCTTACATGAATAATAGATAATCAATATCGTTTATGTTAGAACACAGATATTACGCTAGAACAACACACAAACTTACTGAAATTTAATTCAAGAATTAGCTCTTGAAGCGCAAACATATACCTTCAAGCGAATCCCCAAGACAGACAAATATTCAAGCGAATCTACAAGATAGACAATAGCTATGGTCTTCTACTGTGATCTCAAGTTCACATCCGAACTCTCTTAATACTTGGGTGGACAAGTATTGAATAGAAAACTAATTAACTTGTATAGGGCTAGAAGAATCCCTAATTATTGAGATTTCTTCCCACTCCAAAGAGGAGAACCAAAACACATGTTATTTTTCTGCAACCGAAAAATACACGTTAGTGTTCTTTTCATAAGAAAACTAACATATGTCTCCCCTTTTCCCCTTAGAAATAGAATTGTGAGTTCTAGTTAAATATAAACATTTTAGGGACCACAAAATTAATTAGTGAGGCTTCCTATTCTGGAATAATTCCAAATAATTAATTTGAATTATTCTTACCATGATAAAATACAAATCATTCCACTAGCATTTCGTAATTGCACTCCTCTACTTATATTTCATAATTCTCAATTAAACACTTATGTAATTCCCCAAGTTAAGATTACAGATACTAATCAATAAATTAAATTACTGACGAATTTAATTCAATGATTAATTTTCTTTAGAACACTACTTAACTTATTTCATGTGTCGTATTCATAAATACACTTGCAATGTTTGACACGATGAAAACTTATACGTTCTCAACAAGGCATATCAATCGATCTCTATAACGAGACATGGATTCAATCTACTAACTTACTATTTTACCAATATATATTATTATCATCTAACTTACCAAACATATTGACCCATCTCAGAATCTCCACCTTTTAATAAACAAAAACGATAGTTACTATATATATATCATAAAAGTTATATCAAGATTAAGAATATATAAGTACATTTAATAGTTTAGCGAATATGCTTTTGTCAGTCAGTCTAAAATCACTATCTCTACTCGGTCCTGTTCAATACATACAAAATACACTAGCATAAATTTTTTTAACTATACCGTTCCCATAATCAATATAAATTACATATAATCTTGTGCTACAATCGTATTGATGACATGTTCAATTTCCATCTAAATTGTGAGAAAAAAACTTTATACTTATAAGAATCAATGATTTAATCCTTTGTGTATAAACAAAAACTCTACACACTAAATCATCCACTATATAAGTAAACAGATACTATAAATGAATATATGATCAATTAAAATAGAGCAAATATTTATTCTATAATAAATATTATTTCTTAACACATGGTTAATAGTATATGTCCCAACACAAACATGGGTGATTTAATATCAAATGTTGTACATCTCTTTTATGATTAGGTATTATGTTTCCTCAACAGCAAGAAATGCATCTGTATATATCCGCGTTATCCCGATTATTCAAAGTCTACCTTTAAGTGGCCAATCAAATTTCTAAATAAAACGTCAGTACATACTCCACAACTCAAATTTTAACATAAATTAAGCATATAAAAACAGCGGTTCATGGAGAAGTACACCAATCGTTTTCTTTTTGGTTGGCCCATGTTGAAATGTTTCCTCAACCACAAGAAATGGCGCACCACCAAATGCATCTATATATATCCGCCTTTTCCCGATTATCGGAAATCTACCTTTAAGTAACCAATCAAATTTCAAAAGGAAATGTCAGTACATAGTCCACAACTCAAATTTCAACATAAAGTGAGCATATAAAAAACAGGGTTCGTGGAGAATTACACCAATCCTTTTCTTTTTGGTTGCCCCATGTTGAAATAGTTTACAAAACACGTTGCGCATGTTACCACGATTCCATCCCTACTACCCACCACTACAACAACCCACAATATATTGATCAGGAACACATGTTTACAACTACAACACATATAATGTGTACTACCGCATCCTGGTGTGCTGCTATTTATTTAAATTTTGGCATAAATGATTTGTACAATTCAATACCTTAAACGGTTCTAATTCCACAAAATTAACACAATTCACATCAACTGACACTATCTAAGAATAATAAAAAAATAACCCACAATGTATTTGATTACATTGGTATAATAGATATACATAACATCAAAAAAAAGTCACACAACACTGTTACGAGCATAATGACTTTCAATATGAACCCTCAAACGGCGTGTCCTTTCACTTCCTTCCGGTTACTCCCTAATTATAATTCTGCAACAACCTATTCAGCATTAAAATAACACACCCGTCGACGCATACAACAGACCTAAGAAAAAGGACACAAATAGTGTGTCCTTTCTCTTGGATAGTACATGCCGCTTAAAATTATAATAACAAAGCGACATGAAAAAGGAACCAAAATGATGTCCTTTTGCTTTCTTACGACATGCCACTTAAAATTACAAAATAAAACAACCAATAACTCACTACAACTATTACAAATTGGTTCCAATCTATTCTTAGTGTTGCAATAACATACCACCCTCACTCCCCAAATCTCTTACATTACTATAACAACGCCGAAGCCTTCTAAGAATAAAACTTCTGCACAATAACGTCCTAAACGATGTATCCTTTGTCTATATTTAAACAAGTCGATTCAAATTTCAAAAAACACTCAACGGCCAGTTACTCCCTACAACGACTATAACAATAATAAACCAATCTATACTTGCAGAAATAACATACCACTCTTATTCCTCCGATATCTATCAGTCAAATTGTTTCCCTATTCACCTCAATCTAATGAAAAACCAAACGTTGAAAGAAATTATGGATGCATTGTTTATAAGTTCGGGCTTACCACAATACTTTTGTGGAGGAACAATCCTTATTGCAAAAGGAAACAACAAAAAGTTTTGTGTTTTTAGAAATAAAATAATTTTATATGTCCAGAACACAATCTATTCCATATGAGAAATGAAAAGGAAGGAAATCCAACTTGAAATATTACAAAGTGTGGGAATGTCTATTCAAAGTCCAAGTTCCTATTCGTAAAATGATTAAATAGGACCTTTAAACTGTGAACTATAAATTTTGACTTGAATAGTCTAGTGAAAGGTGTAAACGACCTTGGGAAGATAAAGAGGAAAATGTACTTAATAAAGAGATTCAGAGGTGTAGTAAATGTCAAAGGATATCTACTTCTTGTCGAATATGATTTTGTAACATTTCTCGTATCTTCTGTAGACTCATCCTTTTGGATAGATGGTGTAAATAGTTAGATTGGTTCAATTTTGAGCAATCTTATTTGAAGTTGGTTGATCTTCCTCCATGAAAATAAACCTTTTGGTTCAGAGTGAATCCTCAAAAGGAAAATGAAAGTCGATGGAACTGTTTACAAATATAAACAAAGACTTTTGTCAAAGGCTTTAAACAAAAACAAGGTCTTGATCTTTTCGACACATACTCGTCAGTAACTAGAATTACATTCGTTTGGATGTTAAGTGTGTTAGCTGTGGTATATGACCTCCAAATTCATCAAATGGATAATAAAACAACTCCTTTAAACGGAGAATTGGAGGAAGAAATTTACATAGAACAACCCGAGGGTTTTATGAGTCCTGGTAAATAAAAGAAAGTGTGCGAACTTGTTAAGTCACATTATGGACTAAAATAAGCACCCAAACAATGACATAAGAAATTTGATCAAACCATGTTGGCAAATGGATTAAGGAATGATGGATGAGATAAATGTGTTCACTTTAAAATCGCAAGGTCATTGTCTGTTTGTATATTTCTGATATGCTGATCATCAACAGAGACACTAAAGACATAAATTCTACTAAATGTATGCTAGAAAACATGTTTGAAATGAAAAATCTTTGAGTTGATGGTGCGATCTTAGGTATAAGAATCATTAGAACTCCATAATTTTTAGCAGTTTCATGGTCTGTTTGCATTGAAAGGTACTTGACTAGTTCAAATATTTAAATTTCAATATTTTCAAGTCTCCAATATATGTAAGCTTTACATTTCAAAGAGTGAAAGCGAAAGTGACTCACAATTAGATTGTGCAAGAGTATTGGCAATTATGATGTATATATTGAAGTGTGCGCAATTAGATAGGACATTTGCTATTAATGAAATGAGTTGGTTCACGAGTAATACCAATCAAACTCATTAAATAACAATAGTTTTGAAGTAGTTAATAAATACTTAAAAATATGTCTTGCATTATAACAATATTAAAAGGATATACTGATGCAAATTAGATCACTGGACAAATGGAGTAAAATCCACGAGTGGATATATATTTACTCTTGGTAGAGGATCAATCTCTTGGAAATATTTCAAAAGTGGTATGTATTGCTAGCTCTATAATGATGTTTGAGCAAGGCGCTCTAGATAAGGTCGGTGAATAAGTTGAAAGACTCCGGAATTTTTTGATAGTTATTTGTTTTTGTCCCAGACCATTGGCATTAGTATGCATACACTTTGATAGTTAAGATAATCGGTAGGGCATGGAGCATGATGTGTAACGGAAAGTCTTGTCATATAGGACATAGACATGATACCATTAGAAATCTACTCTCTAGTGGAATAATCATAATTAACTATGTAAAGTCAAAGGATAATGTGTCGGATCCACTTAAAAAAATGCCTAACTAGAGAGAAAGTTTAAAGATCATCTAAGGGAATGGGAATACCTCTTAGGACAAGTCGTCATTGCGGTAACTCTGTCACGCCCCGAGCCTACACCCTAGGCGGTACCGGCACTCAAAGACCATTGTTGGCCCTCAAGCGAACCCTTGTCCTGGCTATTTAAGTTAGCGGAAGACAAAACTTAACTTAAACACGAATAAAACATTTTTAAAAGAAAGTACTTCATATCATAACTTTGGACAAAATGGCACTTGAGTCTTAATAGCTGAAAACAACTCCAAACTGAAATACTATAGTCCACGAAGCCTCTAAACTGTCTAGAGAGGGATGTTGGGATAGACCCCACAACATCCTAAAAGCTAAGCTAATATAGAAAAGAAAAGGATGTCCTCCAGAATGCAAGGAGGCTCACCACAAACTCTGAAGATCAATCTGGATCAACGAAGCGCTGTGTGCTAGTCCTGGGGTACCTACGTCTACATCATGAAACGATGCAGGCCAACTGGCATAAGTACATTGAATGTACAATATGTGAGTTGGAGATCTAAACAACGACTTAAGCTTGATCATTAGATGAACTTATCTTGGCTCTGCTCAACTCAAGGATATACTCAACTCAAAAGATATACATATAAAGCAGTTTAAAGCATATGCGAGATATATATATACACACAAAAAGCTTGTAAAATAGTGATACAACTAGTTCGTTAAAGAAATGCAATAACAAACACAACTTTACTTATATATAAAAGTAATATAACTTTAGTGGCAGATTCTCTAAACGACAACCATCACTATGAGCCTAAGTGATGATACAACGTCTTAGCTTACATTGCAAGAGAACCATCCTACACCTTGCCATCGGTATAGGACCTTACTCAACTTAGTGGATACGCTATCTCTCTTTACGTGATCATCTAAAAAGTATGATCTGTCAATTCTCATGGTGGCTACATGATTTACATGGAGACTTGAGTTAATATGAACTCTCATTTCCACATCTGTGGTCAATACTACTCCCAAAACATACTTAGCTCATACTTTTAGTAAAACTTACTTTTCTTTGGGTTGAGATAATTTGATGAACCCTTTATCTTTAAGAAGCTCCTCTTGGAATAAATATTCCCCTTTTTGTTCAAAACTCTTTTGGAACTTCTAATTCCCCTTTTTACTCAAATGTGAAACATTTGTAAACATCTAGGGAAAACTTAGTTCCCTTATATCTTTTTGATAAATGAACGCAACATTTACTGTTTACTTTACTTGAAACATGACTCTTAGGGAATACTTATTTCCCTTATAGCTTTTGAGAAATGAACTCAACTCTTTTTCTTTACTTAACTTGAACTTTAAGTCTTTAAAACAAAGTGAAAACATTTGTGAAAGACTTTAGAAAACTTATTACTTTTCTTTGACTCGCTTCTTAACTTCTAGACTTGGCTCTTAACTTCATTGATTTTGATCTTAACTTTCCTTGAATTGAATTATGGATTCAAGGATCATAATCTCATGTTTATGGGTGATTTCATGATGTTTAGATATACCTTAGAGTGTTGGAAACAACTATGAATGAGGGGTACATCACTTAGGAACTAATACAAAAATATAGGTAAAGAACGGGGTCTCCAAGGGTCAGGGAGCTCTGAGAGTCGCGGAACGCCAGAGACTGACGGACATGGTCTCTCCTCAGGTGCCCTGACAGGCGCGGCGCGCCATAGCTTGATGGATAGACTATGTCCTGAGGCGCTTTGGAGGTGCGGCGCCCCAATATTTTTTCAACGGGTTTTCCGACTTTCTTCTTCATTTTACATCTCCAACCCTTCCCAAACTCCTATGGATTCCACCCCAAAAACTTAGGAATTAACTTATTACCCAATGATTTAGACCCGAAAAACATCCGAAAACATGGATTACAACTAACAACAATCAACAACAATTCAATGAACAAGAACTTCAAACGTTTCATCAAAAGTTTCAAGATTTCCTTTCAATTTAACTCTAATTGCTGTATGAATCAAGTTGGAGGGTGGGTGAAAGAACCCATAACCGAATTATCTCACATACCTTGTTAGGGATCACCCCCGACGAAATCCACGAAGCAAAAACTTGGCGTTCTTGCGTCTTCTTCTTCCTTCTCCTCTTTTCTCCTTTCTTTCAAAGCCCTAGTCTATTTTTCTAAGTCAGTAAACTGAATGAGATCAGTTTTGACCCAAAAATATTACCCCAAAACGAAATTAATTAATGACTATAGAAAAAGACCAATCACCCTTAACAAATCCGGATTTGGAACTTTCCCTGCTCAACAATCCATCTTCTCAAGGTCATATCTCAGTCATACAACCTCGGAAATTTGCAAAACTTGGCGTCGTTGAAAAGATATTCCAATGAACTTTCAATCCATATAAATAACTCATCTAAACTCTTATTAAGACGGAAGTTATGGTCGTTTGAAAAGGGTAAAATCTCACTTTTGAAATCTGGAAATTTTCCAGATCTCCTTACTTATTTCCAGATTTGATTCTTCTTGTTTTTCTTAGCTTAACCTTAGTTTATCTAGAATACGAGATGTTACAATATCTCCCGTTGGGAACATTTATCCTCGAATGAGAATTCTTTCTCTAAGCTAAGTATAGTAATATCATTTCCGCACTCAACAACAAAAGCAAGTGATAACATGATTATACATGATCTTATAAAGTGTTGAGAAGAGATATTAGTACCCTGACTTTCATTCCCGCTGGATTCAAAGAGATGTGGATATCTCTTCTTCATATCCTCCTCAGCTTCCCAAGTTGCTTCTTCCGAGAATTGGTTCCTCCAACGGACCTTGACTGAAGCAACTTCCTTTGTCCTCAACTTGCGAACCTGACGATCCAAAATCTGAACCGGAACTTCTTCATAGGACAGGTTATCGTTAATCCCAACATTCTCTGTTGGTACTATCAATGAAGGATCACCCAAGAACTTCTTCAACATTGAAATATGGAATACCGGATGAATCGTTTCTAACTCTTGGGGTAACTCCAACTCATAAGCCATATTGCCACTCTTTTGGAGATTTTATAAGGTCCAATATATCGGGGACTAAGTTTACCTTTCCTACCAAACCTCATAACTCCTTTCATAGGTGAAACCTTTAGGTACACCAAATCATCAACTTCAAACTCTAATCACCTTCTTCTAACGTCTGTGTAGGACTTTTGGCGACTCTGCGTTGTCTTCAACCTTTCTTGAATAACTTTCACCTTCTCCATAGCTTGGTGAACTAAATCTGGTCCTATCAACCCTGCTTCGCCAACTTCAAACCATCCAATAGGAGATTTGCATCTCCTCTCATAAAGAGCTTCATGTGGGGCCATTTGGATGCTCGAATGATAACTATTGTTGTAAGCGAACTCAATGAAAGGTACGTGATCATCCCAATTTCCTTTGAAGTCAATCACACAAGCTCTCAACATATCTTCCAAGGTCTGGACAGTACGCTCTACTTGTCCATCTGTCTGAGGATGAAAAGCAGTGCTCAAATTCACCTTGGAATCCAAACCTTTCTAGAAAGATTTACAGAATTGTACGGTAAATTGTGCACCTCTATCTGAAATAATGGAGATCGGAACTCCATGAAGTCTTACCACTTCCTGAAGATATAACTTAGAATAATCCTCAGTCGAATAGGTAGTCTTGACCGGAAAGAAATGGGATGACTTCGACATTCTATCGACAACCACCCAAATAGAATCATGTTGCCTTCGCGATCTTAGCAAGCCTGTGATGAAGTCCATATTAATCATCTGCCACTTCTATTAAGGAAACTCTATATTCTGATCCAAACCTCCAGGCCTTTGGTGTTAAATTTTCACTTGCTGACAATTTGAACACTTGGAAATAAACTCAGCAATATCCCTCTTCATGCCTTCCCACCAATATACCTCTCTCAGATGAAGGTACATTTTGGTGGAACCCAGATGAATGGAATATATGGAGCTATGATCCTCCTCCAAGGTTCTCTCTTGGATTCCATCCACCTTTGGTACACATAATCTTCCTTGGTATTTCAGCACACAATCTCCCCCTTGTTCGAAAGCCAATACTCTTTGGCTATGGACACTTGTCTTTAAATCAAGCAAAATAGGGTCTTGGTCTTGATTCTCTTTCACCTGTCACACCAAGGATGATTCATCCCTATTGGTCACCATTATGCCTCATTATATGGAATCCATAAGTCTGACTCCCAAACGTGCAAGTATGTGCACGTCTTTTGCTAGCTCTCTCTTTTCTTCTTCGACATGGGAAGTACTCCCCATGGAAAACCTGCTTAGGGAATCAACCACCACATTAGCCTTACATGGGTGGTAAAGAATACTCATGTCATAATCCTTGAGTAATTCCAACCACCTTCTCTATCTGAGGTTGAGCTCTTTCTGAGTGAACATATATTGGAGGCTCTTGTGATAAGTGAATATATCCACACGAACACCATATAAATAATGACGTCATATCTCCAATGCAAACACTACTGCAGCCAATTCTAAGTTATGAGTTGGATATTTCTTCTCATGAACTTTCAACTGCCTGGAAGCATAA
Organism: Solanum sitiens; assembly: GCA_016801875.1. NCBI lineage: Eukaryota > Viridiplantae > Streptophyta > Magnoliopsida > Solanales > Solanaceae > Solanum > Solanum sitiens. The sequence continues at coordinate 5,017,076 of JABWTJ010000024.1, forward strand.
GCTATAACCTTGTCATTCTACATTAATACACAGCCCAAGCCAACTCATTATGAATCATAATACACTACAAAGCCTTGAGTACCCTCTGGTAAGGTCAAAACCGGAGCGATAGTCAATCTCCTTTTCAACTCCTGAAAGCTTTTCTCACAATCTTCAGACCATTGAAGTTTGAATGTCTTCTCAGTTAACTTGGTCAAAAGAGAGGAGATAGATAACAATCCTTCAACAAATCTCCTATAATACCTAGTCAAACGCAAGAAACTCCTTATATCTGTCGGAGATGTGGGTCTTGGCCAACTCTGAACTTCTTCTATCTTCTGAGTGTCAACTTTAATACCTTCACCAGAAATAATGTGGTCTAAGAACGCCACAGACTTAAGCCAAAACTCGCACTTGGAGAACTTGTCATACAACTGCTTATCTCTCAAAGTCTGAAGAACAACCCTTAGGTGACTAGCATGATCTTCTTCATTTCTCGAATAAATCAGTATGTCATCAATGAAGACGATGACAAACAAATCTAAATAAGGTTTGAACACTCTGTTCATAAGATTCATGAACACTGCAGGTGCGTTAGTCAAACCAAAGGACATACTAGAAATTTATAATGCCCATACCTTGTTCTAAAAGCTGTCTTGGAAATATCACATTCCCTAACCTTCAACTGATGATAGCCTGATCTGAGGTCAATCTTGGAAAAGTAAGAAGCACCCTGAAGTTGGTCGAAAAGATCATCTATCCTTGGAAGAGGATATTTATTCTTGATGGTCACCTTATTTAACTGACGGTAATGTATACACATCCTAAGGGACCCATCCTTCTTTCTAACAAACAAGACTGGAGCACCCCAAGGTGAGACACTTGGTCGAATGAAACCTTTTTCTAACAGATCTTCCAATTGCTCCTTAAGCTCTTTTAACTCTGCTGGTCCCATTCTGTATGGCCGAAGAGAAATAGGACGAGTATCTGGGATGACATCTATGCCGAAGTCTATCTCTTATTTAGGAGGGACTCTGGGTAGATCATCAGGAAAGACTTCTAGAAACTCACTGACTATAGGAACTGAATGAAGGGAATGTGCCTCAATAATTGAGTCATTAACTCGGAAAAAGTGATAAATACATCTCTTAGAAACTAACTTGCTCGCCTTAACGTACGAAATGAAATGACCCTTAGGCACTGGTGAACTACTAGCCCACTATATGACTGGATCATTTGGAATCTGGAACTTGACAACTCGAGTTCTGCAATCTATTGATGTATAACAGGTATAGAACCAGTCTATACCTAGAATGACATCAAAATCTACCATGTCTAACTCTATTAAATCAGCCATGGTACTCTTGTGATTGATGGAAACAGGACAATCACGATAGACTTTTTCCGCTAGAATAGACTCCCCAACAGGTGTAGAAACACAGAAAAGTTCACAAAGCTTTTCAGGGAGAATTTCAAACTAATTTGAAACATAAGGAGTTACCAAGGATAAACTTGCTCCTGGGTCTAATAAAGTACAAACATCAAAAGTAAAGACTTTGATCATACCCGTGACAACATCTGGAGAGTTCTCTTGCACTTGGCGGCTAGTGATTGCATAGAGGCGATTTGCCCCTCCGCCGGTACCAGAAGTAGCTCCTCTGGGTGCAGCCCTGTTTGGTGGAGCAACTGATAAAGATTGGGCTCTGTTGCCCGGGTTTTCACCACCTTCCTTATTATTAGGGCATTCTCTCATAAAGTGACCCTCTTGACCATACTTGAAACAACTTGTCTAGCCATCACGACATTTGCCATGGTGTATTCTACCATATCTACCACACGCACAACTCCTACCACCTCTTTAACCCACACTACCCTGAGATTGGGCTGGTGTATCCTTGAAGTGCTGTGAATTGTGACCACTATACTCACCTCGGTTTCTTGGTGCAGGTGCACTAGTAGATGATGGTGCATGCCCCTTTGATTTCTGGAATTGTGGTCGGCTCGAACCACCTTTCTGTTGGCCAGACTTAGTCCCATTCTTTACCTTACCATTAGCCTAGATATATCCATGTCACCTATCAACATGGCATCCCTACCTTCTTTACTTGCAGCACGACCCAACCCTGCAACAAACAGACTCATTCTGCTCCTCATGTCTTTCACTATCTCCGGAGCATAGCGAAATAGCTGGGTGAACTTCAACCCATATTCATGAACACTCATGGAGTCCTGTTTCAGAGTAAGGAACTCCCTCACCTTGGCTTCCTTCGAGGAAAGAACCTCCCAAAGAAGTCTTCCTCGAAGCAAGCCCAACTTGGATGTGGTGCATCCTCAACCCTACCATCCTTCCATTGATCAAACCATGTTCTAGCCACACCTTTCAGTTTGTATGCAGACAACTCAACCCTCTCAGCATCAACCACATGCATTACCTCATACACCTTCTTCAACTCCTCTATGAAGTTCTCCGGATCTTCAGTAGTGTTTGATCCGGTAAAACTAGGGGGATTCATCCCAAGGAACTCACGAATTCTCAAAGTATTAGTCCCTTCCTGTCAAGCTCCTCTCTGCTACCCGACATGGTTAGTAACAACCTTACTTAGCATCCGGATAGCTTTCTGGAATTCGGCATTGGTAACCTCTCCTTAAGGTTGTACCTCTGGTGCATTTGGAACCTCTTGTTCCTCAACATTTCTTCGTGGTCGACCTCTGAATGCTCTTATTGGAGACGTGATGATCTAAAAAATATGTGTAAGCACGAATTATATAGAGACTTTAGAGATAAACTCTTCGCACGAAAGGAACATGAAAGAAGGGAAACATTCCTAAATTTCGTAGCCTCCTAATCATAGATGTGGCCCGCTTCACACTAATGACTAAGACTCTACGGATATGGCTTTATAGACTCCCTAGGACTCTTTAACTCTGTGCTCTGATACCAAGTTTGTCACGCACCGAGCCTACACACTGGGCGGTACCGGCACTAGAAGACCATTGCAGGCCCTTAAGCGAACCCTTGGCCTGGCTACTTAAGTCAGCGAAAGACAAAACTTAACTTAAACACGAATAAAACATATTTAAAGGAAAGGACTTTATATCATAACTTTGGCCAAAATGATACTTGAGTCTTAATAACTGAAAACAACTCAAAACTGAAATACTATAGTCTATGAAGCCTCTAAACTGTCTTGAGAGGGATGTTGGGACAGACCCCACAACATCCTAAAAGCTAAGCTAATATAGAAATGAAAAGGATGTCTTTCAGAATGCAAGGAGGCTCACCACAAACTCTGAAGGTCAATATGGATCAACGAAGCGCTGCGTGCTGATCCTGGGTACCTACGTCTGCATCATGAAATGATGTAGGCCAACTAGCATAAGTACATTAAATGTACAATATGTGAGTTGGAGAGCTAAACAACGACTTAAGCTTGAGGGGATTAGATGAGCTTACCTTGGCTCTGCTCAACTCAAGGATATACTCAACTCAAATGATATACATATAAAATAGTTTAAAGCATATGCGAGTTATATATATATATATATATATATATATATATATATATATATATATATATATATATATATATATATATATATATATATATATATATATATATATATATATATACTCAACTTAATGGATTCACTATCTCTCCTTACGTGATCATCCAAAAAGTATGATCTGTTAATTCCCATGGTGGTATGAACTCTCATCCCCACTTCGGTGCTCAATACTACTCCCAAAACATACTTAGCTCATATTTTTAGTAAAAATTACTTCTCTTTGGGTTGAGATAATTTGTTGAACCCTTTAGCTTTAAGAAGATACTCTTGGAATCATATTCCCCATTTTGTTCAAAACACTTTTGGAACTTCTAGTTCCCCTTTTTACTCAAATGTGAAACATTTGTAAACCTCTAGGGAATACTTAGTTCCATTATATCATTTTGAGAAATAAACTCAACTCTTGCTCTTTACTTAACTTGAAACTTGACTCTTAGGGAATACTTAGTTCCCTCATAGCTTTTGAGAAATGAACTCAACTCTTGCTTTTTTACTTAACTTGAACTTTAAGTCTTTAAAATAAAGTGAAAATATTTGTAAAAGACTTTAGAAAACTTATAACTTTACTTTGACTCGCTTCTTAACTTCTAGACTTGACTCTTAACTTCATTGACTTTGATCTTAAGTTTCCTTGAATTGAATTATGGATTCAAGGATCATGATCTTATGTTTATGGATGATTTCATGATGTTTAGATGTACCTTAGAGTGTTGGAAACAACTAGGAATGAGGGGTACATTACTTAGGAACTAGTACGAAAAGATAGGGAAAGAACAGGGTCTCTAGGGGTCGGGGTTCTCTGAGAGGCGCGGAGCGCCAGAGCCTGACGAACAGACTCTGTCCTGAGGCGCTTTAGAGGCACGGTACCCCAACAGTTTTCCAATGGGTTTTCAGACTTTTTTCTTCGTTTTTCATCTGTAAACTTTCCCAAATTCCCATGGATTCCAACCCAAACACTTAGGATCCCTAATTTACTTATTACCCAATGATTTAGACCTGAAACAATCCGTAAAAATGGATTACAACTAACAGCTATCAACAACATTTCAATCAACAAGAACTTCAAACGTTTCATCAAAAGTTTCAGTATTTCCTTTCAATTTAACTCTAATTGCTGTAATGAATCAAGTTGGAGGGTGGGTGAAAGAACCCATCACCGAATGGTCTCACATACCTTATTAGGGATCACCCCCGACAAAATCCACGAGGCTAAAACTTGGCGTTCTTGCGTCTTCTTCTTCCTTATCCTCTTTTCTCCTTTCTTTCAAAGCCCTAGTCTATTTTTCTAAGTGCGTAAACTGAATGAGATTAGTTTTAACCCCAACATATTAACCCAAATTGAAATTAATTTATGACTTTAGCAATAGACCAAATCACCCTTAACAAATCTGGATTTGTAACTTTCCCTGCTCAATAACCCATATTCCGAAGGTCATATATCACTTATACTACCTCAGAAATTCGCAAACTTTCGTTGGAAAGATCTTCAAACTATATTTCCATCCATATAAAGAACACACCCAAACTCTTCCTGAGTTGGAATTTATGGGCGTTTGAAAATGGCAAAACCTCACTTTTTAAATCTGGAAATTTTCCAGATCTCCTTACTTATTTCCAAATTTGATTCTTCCTATTTTTCTTAGCTTAACCTTACTTTATCTAGAATACGAGATATTACAAACACTATCTAGAAGAATGCAGATCCCAAGAGCTAGATTCAAGAAGAAAAACAAAGTTGTGATTGACGATTCAACATTGTCAACAAACTCAATCCATTCTCATGATGAAGACAATGTTCAGGAATAGGGATACAACATTAAGGCTTGTTAATGAGTTAATAAAACTTAATGTTTTAAATGATTTGCTAAGTTTGATAGATTTGACCAAATAGTGTATCTACGCGATAACTAAGTTAGAAATCACCTATGTGAGTGTGAAGTTTAAACCGCTTCAAAGAGAATTATTGACAAAAGCCTATTCTCTATACACTCATGAAACCAAGAGGTGTTCTTGGCTGAAATGAACTCAACCGTAAGAACCATAAGCGGTAAAGGGTTAATTTTGTGACATATGGTTCTCTAGGTATGCACCAAAGCTCGACGGTTCAAAGATATTGCATCTACCGATTGACCGAGTATATCCAACATATATTCACTACAGAAAGTCCAAGGGAAACCTCCTTATCCTGATGCAAATAATTCTTGCTTGTAAAGTACACATACTTGTTTGTTTCACTATGTTGGAGTCATTCCCCATTCATGCGGGGGATCGTTGGGTTTTAAAAGCTGTGAATGAAAAATGAAGTGTTGCGACTTTTATGAATACTTGCTATTTTTATGAAGAGTTGCGACTTTTATGAAAGGTTGCGACTTTTATCAAAAGTTGTGAATTTCATGAAAAGTTGTCACTTTTATGAAAGGTTGTGATCTTTCCTAAAGATTATGACTTTTCCAATGGTTTGTGACCTTTATGGTAAGTCACAATAATAACATTTTCACACTACCCTTTGTTTTCAATTAAGGGATTTACACTCATTTTAGTTGAACAAAATTCTGGACTTCTTCTACTACTACGAAATCTAGTATTCTAAGTGTATTTTACTACCGTTGAGTGGCTCACTAACATCGGCGTTTTGGGTATCAATACAATAGTGATTGAGATCATTCTATAATGGGAGGACATATTCTAAATAAAACCTCGGATACTAGAGGGTAAATATTTTCCTTAAGGGGACACTGTGCATTCAGTGGGATTGATCTTCTTTTTGTTTTTCCATGTTCCGGTATGTGTTACAGATTTTAGATTTGTGAATTTATTTATCTTCTTTTGTTTTTGTTCTTCACTGGTTCATTAAACTTTGTAACTTCGTCTTTCTGCAAAATATGTTTGAATCAGTATGGCTCCTTAAACACCGATTGACAACAATTCTTCTTTAAGAATAATATTTCGTATCTTTTTTCTAATCTATTTCTTATTCTAGTGTCTCTACTAGTTTTAATTTTCTAGTTGTGAAAATATTCCTAATCTTTGTTGTGTCTTATCAAGTTGTTAAAAGTTTTGTTCTAAGTAACTTAGGAATACAAGATGAACAACATCATCATCATTGTCATCCTATCCTGATGGAAACCAACTCGACTGAGGTTATCAACTTATTGCATCATAAAGGTTTGCCTTTATTTACAAATTTAATCTCGCTTTTTAGGTATTGGAATCCTCTTATCATGCATAAGCAAAGGGAAGGAAACAAGGTAAAGCACAAATGTTTGCAGCAAAAGCAAAATAAATGCAATGTATCTCCAATACATCTTTTTGGAACCTCCTTCATACCTATTGCTTACGCTGAATGAAGATAAAGAAGTCCAACTTAGTACTAGTTTAGCAACTACACACTCAAGTATTGTCATATCTAACTTAGGGAATAATAACCCCACTAATGTCACTCATGGGATAAATAACCCTGCTAATGTTATCGCTGACTAAAGCCATGTTTGTACTTTCTATTATTTTATAAAGATATAATATCCTTAGTTCCTTACCAAGAAAAGATGATATGAATCTCTTCATAAAATAAACTACATCTGATCGGTATAAGTTCATAACTAAAGTATAGCGCATGTGAAAATAAAGTTAAATAAAAGACAAATTTTAACTATCCAATAAAATCAATCATTTAGCAATAGGTTCATAATAAATATAACGAATATTTTAGTAACGTCACGACTTCAACAGACAATGTATATGTTTGATTATAGATTACTTGACTTTCTTTTATTAACTCACAAAACTAATAGATCCCTTATATTAATTCATAAAGATAAACAATAATGCGAAATGATTTTAGTTCAAAGAGTGCTTATAGTAACATTGAGTTTATAAATAAATAAATTTATACTCTCTCTTTTCCACTTTATGTGAAACTTTTAATTTTTTGAGGGTAAAACTGTTTAAGTTTGACCAAAAATTTGTGCATGAAATCTTCAATTTTTTTAAATGAAATTTATATATTTGTAAATTACGTAAAAAGTATTAAAGTTCAAAATAATTGAAAATTCAAGATATCTAAAACATATATAAAAAATAAAATTAAAAGTTAAACTTATTTGAACCTCGATATCTAAAATGTGTCGCATAAATTTGGATGGAGAGAGTGCAATAATACAAAATGATAGGGTATGTTACCATTTCTGCATCTTTTTTGGTGAGCATTGAGTTTAGGTGAAGATAGCTTATAGTTACACAAGGTAACTTGGTCGGGCTACGCGCGGTCATAAAATGTTACTTTTGTGACACCTCAGATTTTGAAAAAGAACTATATAGAGGTTCTTTAGGTCACCAATCAGATTTTTGTTTTAGAACAACTTCACGCGACTATATCTTTTAGCATACAAAAAAGTAAGTGGCACATGACATATCAAATTGAAGGTTTTTGAGTTATCTTTCCTACTCCACCAAGTTTGTTTAATTTCGAGCTCAAGTAAAAAGTTATGTCTATTTGAGTGAAACCTCTCTATTTAAGGCAGCTCATTCACTTTTATAAGGGTATTTTGGTGTTTTCCTTTTCTAACTAGGCCTAGCACGTTTTTCTCTCACACAACAAAGGTTCTAATCAGATTCTAAAAAACTTTTCACGTACCTACAGACTAATAAATTTATAACTGGGTTTCAAGAGGAAAATTTAGCTAAGTTTTAAGCGTTCTTCAATATTAATGGATTTCGCCAAGAACATTGTTCTTTCTTGGTATGTAAGGCTTCTTACGGTGTTTGTAATGACCAATTAGATCATTTTGAGAGCTAGAACTTTTTCGACCCTCCCTGTAAATTTCAAATGAGAATATTTTACTATTAATCCATTATTAATATATTATTAATTAGAAAGGCTAAATATATTTTGAGGCTTCCCACAGTGTTTTTAATGACCCATTAGTTCGTGTCAAATTTTAAGAATTTAATCAAAGATTTGGGTGAGTTTTGAGTCTAGGATAAACATACAATAATATGGATGTCTACAGACTCGTTTGCTTATGAATATTGTTGTCATGACCCATCATACCAGGCCGTGCGCAACCTACTCTAACACCTAAGTAGGAGAACCCTCATATCCCAATAGTTAATACATGTGGAAAATTAAAGTAAACGGAGATAAGTGAAATAGTAGGATTTTACAAGTAAGAGTACTTTAGACACAATTCTGGTTAAAACTTGTAAAGTAATTAACACCTCCCGATTACTAAACATGTACAAGAGCCACAATGAACACAAATTGAACATAAAATATGCGACCCAGCTCCTACCATGAAAGTAGAAGTTGCTGAAGAAATTTTTCGTCTTCACCTAATGAAACATCACCAACCTGCATCCACACTCTATCAAATACATAGAAAGAGTAGTATCAGTACAACCACATGTACTGGAAGGCATCATCGGTCAACCCGACGCCCACCACATAAAAGAAGAAATCAAGTAATAAGAATATGTCATAACTTCTATATTTCCTTGTGTGCTTAACTTCAATTATATTATGTTGATGGTCCACCTTTTTTGCCTCTTTGTGATGGGTCAAACTATTCACACCGTAACAATACAATATTCTTCTTAGGCCAACCTAAATACCTCACTTTAATAATCTGATGAATGACACCATAATATTCAATAGTTTGGCCGATTCCATCAAAATCACCTTGCATGTCTACACTACTATTATTTGTTTTCTTGTTCCTACAAACTTCTTCAGTTTAAAACATAAAAAGAGTGACACAATATCTATTTATTAGTACTTGAGATTCAGGTCCAAGTGTTACTTCTTTCACTAATTATAAATGTTTGACACTTGAGTATTCATCGTAAATCTACGTGATCATTATTTCAAGTAATATAATTTAGTATAACATGAATATATTATATATTAAATACATAGTGATTTCACACTTACATAGTTCCTTAGCCAATTGGGAAACACTATATAGATGGCTTCATTATTCCATGTGTTTACGAACAAGCTGATCATTTCACATTCAAGTATTTAGTTAGTTAATGAACACATTAGTATGTAATTTGATAACATATTTTTAACACTTACTTGACATATGGTTGAATCTTTGGAAAATTAAGAAAAATATGTATCACAGCTGATTGCATTTCCATATCAGTGAATCCTCGTTTTCCACGCCTTTTAGATCCTCGGACATTTTGATTAAAATTGATATTGGTGGAAATAAAGGATCAACATCACCTTTATCATTGCGATTAGGCTTGCTTCTCCTACATGACACATCATCACCAAAGTAATAAGAATAAAAATCACCAGTTTTTCTTCAATATGACCTTGAATGCTTATCCTTCAATTTTTCCCCTTTGCTTAATCGTTCGCTTGGAACTGCCAATTTTTTTGCATGTATATATGTGATATATGTTAATAAAAGAATTGGTGAACATAAATAACTTAATGAATATTTCAACTGTATTCCTCTCAAATGGATACATCCATCTTGTTTGAACTGGACCTCTGAGGTGGGCCTCCTGTACAAGGTGAATTGAAAGATGCTCTATCAAATCAAAGAAACTACATTTAAATATATTCTCCAACTTAGTAGTAGTAACAAGAATATATTCCTCCATCCTGTCTAAACTGCTTTCCAACAACTTTCCAGAACACAAATCTTTAAAAAAAGACTTATCTCACTATCTCCGCAGCCATTCGGTCACGTGAAACAATGATCACCTATGAAGAACTTTATGAGAAACTTCTTGACCATGAGATCTTTCTTAAGCATGAAGAATCCTAAAGAGCAACATCAATTACTGTTGCAGTTGCCTAAAGAAACAATCAAGCACCTTCAAAGAATAACAACAGCCGAAAGTAGGTAGGTAACACCTCAGAATGTAGCCAACAATAGCGTTCCCAAACAACCCGAGATAAATCACATAACAAACAATGACTGTCTGGTAGATATATCCCAAAACAGTGAAAATTTCCTTTGATGTCAACTCTGTGATGGCCCTGGACACTCTGCCAAAGTTGGTAGATCCCAGTCTCACACACACTTTCAGGCTCCCGCAAATTATGCTTCTCAGTTTCCACTACAACAAGATCCATGGATTGTTTATTCCGGGGCCAATAATCACATCATAACTGGTTCTCACAACTTGGACACTTTTCTCAGGACTACCATGGAACCAATGAGATATCAATGGGAAACGGTAATACCATTTCAATTTCTCACACGGGTAACACTCATTTATTGTAGGAAATATAGAAAGAGAATACTATCTTTTAGAGAATGTTCAAATTTTATATAAGCTTCTTAAAACAACTTGAGATGACTACAATCATTAACTACATCACTATTTATACTACTCAAAATAGAAAATAAAAAGTCTTGCAAAATTATCTATATACAATTGTCACAAATTACTAGATACATATATTACAAAATCTTAAAAGACTTCTTGATAAACTGAGAGACAATATTAAAATACTAAACATCAAGGTGTGAATGCATTAATTTCAACACTTATTTGCATAAAAAAACGTCAAACTAAATGATACCCTCGGTGCCCCACACATAAAAATAAATCTTCTCCCTGTCTCTACATTTTGTAATGACAATTAAACATCTATAGATTTTTTTATCTTAATTTTCTTGGAAGAATCTGACTACGGGGGTGCCTCTGGTGTGTGGGAAGAATAGAGATAGGTTGTACGAGTTGCAGAAAGGGACTACACACATATCTCAACTTCAATTAAATATGATAACTCGTCGTCTTCTTATCAACTTGTGGCATCGAAATCGTCATAGCTTACACAAACTGTTAACAAAGTTTTCAATTCCATTTTCTGATTCAAAAACTTCTTTCATTTGTAATTCTTGAATTCAAATAAAATGCACATGTTGCCTTTTTCTGAAATTACATTTCCAAGTCAACAACTACCTTAAATTATCTATAGTGATTTATGGGGACCTTCCCCGGTGTTTTCCATTGATAAAAAGCATTAGTATACATTGTTTGTTGATCAATTTTCGAAATATATGTGTATTTATACTCCGAAAAAATAAAAGTGAAGTTCAAGATGTTTTTAAAACTCTACATTCTTTACTTGAACATCGCTTTAATACAAAAAAAGTTTCATTTTACACTGATGGTGGTGGTGAATTTGAAGGATTATCTTCCTATTTAAAAACACATTTTATTGAACATCTTGTTTCACCTCCTTATACACCTCAACATGTAGCTGTAGTTGAACAATGTCATCAATATGTTGTTGAAAACTCCAAAAACCTTAAATCATCAAGCCTTACTTCCATCAATTTTTTGGAGATTTGCGTGTCATTATGCAGTTTATCTCATCAAGAAATTACCCTCAGCTACCCTAAACGATAACTTCGATAACTTCCCTCATGAAATACTTTATCAAGACACCCCAAAATTTAATTCAACAAGACCTTACGGGTGTATATGCAATCCTTGGCTTTGAACAAATACAAAAAATAAGCTTCAGCCCCCTTAAACTCCATGTTATACATAACTGGGTTTTTCGAACAAATACTACTGCCACCAGTGCTTTCATACAATTTCGTCAAAAATATTTTTGTGAAGGGATATTTTATTTTTTGAGAATATTTTCCATTTCAAAATATTCTCTCATTTATCAAGTTTTCAAATTAAATCACGGGATGACACTATGAAGGAAAAGTATAAGAATTTCACATATGAAGATCAAAACTTGAGCATGGATCTTCCTCTGGCTATTGCATGTAGATATTGACCACAAAGTTTCCCCATGCCACTTGCCCCACCAGCGAGCAATCTAAAAGTTAAGGTACTCTTTTAAATTCTTCTCATAGTCATTTATCTAATGAAGTCGCAATTTCTCTTCAAACTTCATGGCAGCCACTCAATCCTTTTTCGATAAGCCCAACTACAAATTTTCAACAAGACAACTCATCGTTGTTAACTTATCGATGATCCAATCCACCTTCAACTCCCTAATCATTACCTCTATTGGCCAACCAAAAAAAACATTTGTCTCCTTCCATACCTAAATCATTTTCCCTCCTTCTACTTCCCATTTGTCGTCTATCATCACACCCTCCATCACACAACCCATTGAGCCCACTTCAGCTGAGCCTGCCAACACAACCTCGATCATTCAATGGTTACCTGTTCCAAAAATAATATCCATAAGCCCAAACTGCACCCTAGCTTTCTTTCAGACTCTCCAAGTCCAAAAAGGCCTTCTTCGTAAAATAAGCCGCGTGAACACCACTTGAACGTTCCTATGCAATCTGAATTTGATTCCCTTATGAGAAACCATACGTGAACTTTGGTTCCCAACGATCATTCTACGAATGAGTAGAGTAAAAGTAGCTCTTACCTATTAGAATCACCTTGAAGGCTCTATTGATAGGTATAAAGATCGATTAGTTACCAAAGGCTTCACTAAGTGGCCTAGTCTTGATGACTATTCAACCTTTAGTCCGGTAGTCAACCCTACAACTGTTCGCCTGGTTCTCACTATCATTGTTCAATGCAACTGGTGTTTGCATCAACTTGATATATATTCTTACACCCCGAGCCTACACCCCGGGCGCGGCTGGCGCTTGAAGACTCTTTCTATCCCCAAGCGAATCCTTGACATGTCTTACTTAACTTAAGGAAAGACTCTAAGCATGATTACATAATGAACTTAATTTACTCAAATAACAAAATAAGATGACTTAGAATGTTAAAGAATCAAACAGTATGACCTTAATAGCTTAGTGGATCCACTAGCTTAATTTATGTGATCATCTAAAAAGTATGACCCGTTAATACCCCTGATGGATACATGGTTTTTATGAGACTTGAGTTAATATGAACTCGTATACCTATGTCAGTGCTCAATACTTCTCCCAAAATATACTTTAGCTCATTTGTGCTTATAACAAACTTCTTTCTTTATGTTTTAATAATTAAAAGTGCTCTTGGAATCGATATTCCCTTTTCTTGCTCAAAAACTCTTTTGGAAAATCTCAGTTTTCTCTTATCTTAAAAGTGAAAACATTTTATAAATTCTTTTGGAATACATAATTCCCTATATTTTCTGAGAAATGAACTCAACTCTTTACTCTTAGTTATATTGAACTCTTAGATTTAAAACAAAGTTAAAACATTTGTGAAAGACCTTTGAAAACATTGATGAACTTCACTTGACTTGACTCTTAAAGTTGATCTTAACTCTTACTTGGATTTGACTCTTAATTGATTCTTGCATTATATTATGGATTCAAGTATTATGATTTGTGTTTCTAAAGACCCCGTGATTTTTAGGAATGATTCCGAATAGCAAAACTTTAGAAAATATATGAAATTATCATCTTGGAACAAGTCTGCGATGCGGAGATTCTCCCAAATGATTGTTCGCAAAATTAAATTTTTACATAGAGTAGTCCGCGTTCTGTCCGCGATGCGGAGTGAATTTTTTCCCCCAGAGGAAATAAGTCCACGACACGGAATTGTTTGACTTAACAAGTCTAAATTTTTTCTTCTTCGTTTTTCAGCCCCAATTTACCCAAACTCGAATATCTTCCTCAAATTCATTTTATATCTCGATACCCATCACCAATACTCATAAACCTAACTGAATGAAGCTATAAAACTCAACTTGAATGTCTCAATAGCTCAAACAATCAACCAATTTAAGAACGACATGTAAATTCAAGAAAACATGTCATTAACATCCACTTTCAACCCTTTTTAGGATGGATTTCACTGAATTAAACATGTTTGGCGCGTGGGTAAACGAACCCAATCACTATGAAAGACTCACATGCCTTTTTAGAGATCCCCCTCGAAAAATTCCCCAACCAAACAATCGTTCTTGGAGATTCTTGATTTTCCTCTTCTCTTTTTTCGTGCGTTTATTCACCAAACTCCCATTCATGAATGCTCAATCTTTCACCAAAATCACTTGTTGGCAATTCGGGAACATGGCAATAAATTCAGTCATACCCTTCTTCATACCATTCCACAAATATACTTCTCTCAAATCACGATACAGTTTTTTGAAACCTAGATGGATTGAGTATTTGGAGCTATCAGCTTTCTCCATGATTCTCTCTCGGAGTTAGTCCACCACTGATAAACAAAATACACATTGAAACTTCAACACTCCCTCTCCGCCTTGTTCAAAAGCTAGTACTCTTTGCTTATGAACATTTGCCTTCAAATCAAGCAAAATGGGGTCTTCGTCTTGTTTTTCTTTCACCTCTAACACTAGTGATGATTCAGCCTAATTCGTCGCCACTATTCCTCCTTCTGTGGAATCCATAAGTCTGACTCCCAAGTGTGCAAGTTTGTGCACATTTGGCTAACTCCCTCTTTTCTTCCTCAAAATGTGTGGTACTACACACAAATAACCTGCTTAAAGCACCACCAACCACATTAGTCATACCTCGGTGGTAAAGAATTCTCATGTTATAATCTTTGAGTAATTATAACCACCTCAAATGTCGGAGATTCAGCTCTTTCTGGGTGAACACATATTGTAAGCTCTTGTGATCAATGAATATATCATCATGAACATCATACAAATAATGACTCCATATCTTCAAAGCGAAAACTACGACAACCAACTCTAAGTCATGGGTTGGATAATTCTTCTCATGAACTTTCAATTGTCTGGAGGCATAAGCTATAACTTTTCCATGCTTCATTAGAACACAAACCAAGAACCCTATAGATGCATCACAATCTACCATAGAAACTTGGGTACCTTCCGGTAAAGTCAAAATTGGGGCACTAATCAACCTCTTCTTCAATTTGTGAAAGTTTTTCTCACAAGCTTCAGACCATTGAAACATGATTTTTTTTTGTGTCAACTTCGTGAAAGGGGATGAAATGGATGAGAAACCTTCTACAAAACTATTATAATATCCAGCCAAACCAAGGAACGCCTAATATCATTTGGAGATGTGGGTCTAGGCAAATTTGTACTGCCTCAATTTTCTGGGTATCAACTCTAATACCCTCACCAGAAACAATGTGGCTTATGAATGCCAAAGACCCAAGCCAAAACCCACACTTAGATAACTCGACATACAAATCTTTTTGCATAGTTTGAAGGACTATTCTGAGATGACTAGTATGATCTTTTTTGTTCCTTGAATAGATAAGTATGTCAATCAATGAAGACGATAAAAACATATCTAAATAAGGTTTGAAGACTATATTCATAATATCCATCAACGCTACTTGTGCATTGGTAAAAAAAGGACATGACAAAAAACTCATAATGACCATATCTGGTTCTGAAAGATGTCTTTGGAATATCACATTCCTTAACTTTCAAGTGATGGTATCCTGATCTGAGGATAAATTTTCGAGAAAACGAAGGCACCCTGAAGCTGGGCAAAAAGATCAAGAATTGTTGAGAGATCTATGCACATCCTAAGGGAACCACCTTTCTTCTTCACAAATAAGACCGGAGCGGCCCAAGATGACACACCTGGCAAATGAAACCCTTATCTAAGATATCTTTCAACTTCTCTTTTAACTCTTTTAACTCTGTTGGTGCCATTCTTTATGGTGGAATAGAGATAGAACGAGTATCATGAATGATGTCTATGTTGCAACTAATTTCTCTCTTAGAAGGGACTCTAGGTAGATCATTGGGAAAGACTTCTGGAAACTCTTTTACTATAGGAAATAACTGAATGAAAGGTACCTTAACATTAGAATAATTAACTCGGACTAAGTGATAGATACAACCCTTCGAAACTAATTGCGCACCTTAAGGTACAAAATGAAATGATCCTTAGGCATTGCTGAACTACTACTCCACTATATGAGTGGCTCATTAAGAATCTTAAACTTGGCAACTCGAGTTCTACAATCTATTGATGCATAACAGGAATGAAGCCAATACATACCTAGAATGATATCAAAATTTACTATGTCTAACACAATTAAATCACCCATGGTATCTTTGTGATTGATGGAAATGACACAATCATGATAAACTCGCTCAACTAGAATAGACTCCCAAACAAGTGTAGAAACACAAAAGGGTTCACAAAGTTTCTCAGGAATAACATCAAACTTATTTGCAACCTAAGGGGTCACAAAAGATAAACTTTCTCTAGGGTCTAGCAAAGCATAAATATCAAAAGCAAAAATAATTGATCATACCAGTGAAAAAATCTGAAGAGTTATCTTGCTCTTGGTGACTCGTGACTGCATAGCGATAGTTTGCTCCTCTGCCAGTAGCCGAAGTAGCTCCCCTAGGTGCAACCCTTTTTGGTAGAGCAATTGATGAAGATATGACTCTATTGCCCGAAAATCCACTACTTTGCTTGTTCTTAGGACAATCTTTCATGAAGTGACCCGCTTTGCCCCACTTGATACGACCTACCTGGACATCACGAAACTTATCTGGGTGGGTTTCACCACACCTAGCTCATGCAGTTACCCATCTACCTCTTTGTGCTACACGACCTTGGGATTGTATTGGTATAGCTCTGAAATTCTGCGAATTCTGGACATTATACACGATTCTGTTTCTGGATACAGGTGTTATAGAATTTGATGGTTCAGGCCCCTTTTTCTTCTGAAAGGACGAACGACTCACACAACCTTTCTGCTGCCCACACTCATTTCCTATTTTAGCTTTCTTACTTCTGAACTGTTCTCTATCCCTCGGCTTTCCTCCTCAACCTGCTGCACATATACCATCAACCTTGATATGCCTATATCATATATCAGCATTGCTGCCCTGCCCTATTTGCTTGTTCGATGGACCAAACCAGCAAAAAACAAACTCATTCTACCCCTAATGTCCTTAGCAATTTCACGAGCACAACGGGACAGCTGGTTGAACTTCGGCCCATACACATACACACTCAAATAATCTTACTTAAGGGTGTGGAACTCACGTAGCTTAGCCTCCTTTAAGTTCTCAGGGAAAAAATGCCCCAAGAAAGCCGCTTCAAAACATGCCCAACAAGTAGGTGGTGCATCCTCAGCTCTACCCCCTTTCCACAGTTCAAACCAAGTCCAAGAAACATTCTTCATCTTATATGCAGCTAACTCAAACTCGCAGTATCAACAATATGCATCACATCAAACACCTCTTTGAGTTCATCAATGAAATTTTTTGTGTCCTCTGCAGTGCTCGAACTAGTGAATATTTGAGGGTCATCCTCAATAATTTATTAACCCTTAAGGTGTCAGCCTCTTCTTACCGAGCTTCTCTATGTTGTACAACTTGATTGATAACTACTTGGGTGCGCAATATAATTGCCTCTTTGAACTGAGCATTGGAAATTACTCCTTGGGGCTGCACTTCAGGTGCAATAGGTAACTCTGGCTCCTCAACATTACCTCCTAGCTGGACGACCTTTGATTGCTCTTCGTTGAGGCATGATAATATGAATACACACGCACTCAAGAGTTAGAGGGAATCTTTTAGATAACAAACTCTAATGCACGAAAAGAGTGTGAAAGAAGTGAGATATATTCCTATGTGTTGCAGCCTCATAATTATAGATGCGGCGCGCTTCACACCGATAACTAGGACTCTACAATCATGGATGCATAGACTCCCTAGGACTCTTAAACTTTGTGCTGTGATACCATATTTGCCATGCCCCGAGCCTACACCCAGGGTGTGGCTGGCAGTTGAAGACCATTGTTGGCCCCAAGAGAACCCTTGTCCTATCTTACTTAACTCAACGGAAGACGTTAAGAATGATTACAATAATCAACTGAATTTACTCAAATAAGAAGATAATATGACTTAGAATGTTAAAGAATCAAAATTCAACTAGGCCAAAATGACAACTCAAGTCTTTAATATATGAATGATAATGTTAATACAAATGAACTACTAAACAGTCTATGAAGCCTCTAAACAACTGAGATGGATGTTGGGACAAAACCCCAAAATATCCTAATGGACTAAACTAGAAATAAAAACGGTCCTCTGGAAAGTAAGAAGACTCACCAAAAGACTCTGAATGCTCAAGCTTGATCAACGAGGCGCTGGATGTTGATCATGATTACCTGCATCTGCATTATAATAAGATGCAGGCCAACTGACATCAGTAAAGAAACTCTTATCTTGTCTCTTCTCAATTCATGGATACTCAACTCAATATAAAGCAGTAAAATACATGTGATATATATATATATATATATATATATATATATATATATATATATATATATATATATATATATTAAGCTTATAACGCAGCTGAAAACAATCTTAGTTCGTTAAAGATAAAGCAATAACAAATTTAACTTTACTCATTTGAAAGTAATATAACTTCCACTACACTAAATCTGGACAACGCTTGTAAAGTGTTGCCTAAAATACTTTTGGGGACGCTTTTAAAGTGTAGCCCAAATTTTTAACTTTTAGCTTCACTAACATTAGAAACACTACTAAAGTGTACTCTCTAATAGGATATGCCACACTTTATAAGTGTTGTTATAGGTGGCAACAACTATTTACATAAATGGCCACACTTTTAAATTGTGCTATTTTTATAATTGTAAAAACAACACATTATAAATGAGGCCTTAGTGTTTTCACCAAAATTTTATATTCCCTCCAACATTTTAACATTAAATTTTGTTCTCCCTCCCATTTTTATTGGGCAAAAAAATAAAGCATTAAAGAAATATTATTTCAGCTAAAGAACCAAAAAACGTAACATTTCCTTAACCTTCAGCTGAAGCTTCCATTTCCAGTTGAAGAACACCATTTGCAAGAACTGAAGAACAAAGATTGAAGAACTGAAGATCAGAATTGATTGTATTACGATTTGCAGCTGAAGAATTGAAGAGTAATACAATTTCTCTGAAGAAGATGAACTGAAGAAGATGATTTTCCTCTCACAGCTTCCTTGTTGAAGATTGAAGAGCTGAAGAACACAATTTTCTTCAAAGAATCCTCAGTAAAGAGCTGTTCAATCAGATTTCGTGTTGAAAATTAAAAGAAAATGCTTCACAAATCAACTTGCCTCATGTCTTAAAGCTTTAGGGTTGTTGGAATAGAGTTTATCAGGTAAGAGATTTTATCTTCAAAAGCCTAAATTCTAGCTTTAAGATTTGGATATTCTTGTGTGAGTCAAAATTTTAAGTTAAGGTTTTTATGTTCTTGTGTTGTAGATACGGATTTTGTTGATTTTGGGAGTCAAAACTTTAATTTAGCGCCACTCGTTTGCTAAATACATGTTGAGTCTCATTCTTGTTCCGGGAGCATCTGTTTTTGATATGGATGTGAAGTGTGGTTTATGAGATGCAGTATCCCCATATCGTCTGTGAATTATTACTAACTCCTCTATTCACTGCTAGTGTAAATGTGCAAAATATTAAACAAGCGAATGTATACATCATATAAAGTGTTTTTCTACGTTTATGGCCTTCTTTAATCTCCTTGGTTTGCATCTCGGACAAGAGTGAGTACAAGCTAAGGCTATCTGCAAACTTTGTTCTATTTATCTGCAAATTGTCTCTTTATAAAATAACTAAAAAAAAGTTTCCCCTCAAGTCAAAGTTTAGTTGTATTACGTATAAATGGGTTGATTATCTTTGACAGTCTAGTTTTTTCTCTTGAATTTTGAATGTACCAGCTGAAGCTTAGTCGCCTTTATCTAAAGAACCGAGTTGAAGCTAAGTCGTCTTTCTTCGAAGAACTATAGTGTTGAAGTTGGCGATCCCTAGGATATTTTGTACCTAATACAGATTTGGTCAAGTGTAAGTAGCTACTCTACAAGAATTTTGTAATGCCTGTTTTATTATGTTATCACTGTTTTTTTGGTCTTCCTGAGTTCATGGTTGTGCTTGCCTTAATCTTGGTTTGTTCCTTTGTTAACAACAATGATTCTATCTTGTCTCTATTTGCTGGAACAATTTTCTTATTTTAGACTATATGTCTTGAAGTGTCACGAAGTCATTTTGTTGTTTCTACGTCTTTAATTGCTTTATTTCTTTTTCTACTCTGAACTTGAGGATTATGCTTTCTCCCTTTTCTGGTAACTGTTGCTAGCGATAACAGAATAGAAGTAGAAGATTTGTTTTTGTAATATAGACAACCTGTTGAGTTTTGGATATTGTTTAAAGTGAGGCTTGATTCATCTAAGTTTTAGGAGAAGCCAATGCAAACTAGATGCAGAGAAAGCTTTGGATGATGCCAAAGCCTGTCCTATTTGATGAGCTAGACGCAAAAGATGAGCAAATAGCTAGTAACTTTCAAATTTTACATTTCAAGTTCTTGCATACATATTAAAAGTAAATAGAACTGTAATGACAGTCTATGGTCAAGTGCTATAAGACAGATATTTTATTATACCACTGATTCAATATGACCTAATGATCATTCGAAACTGTATAACCTGCCAAGAAACTATTTGTATGCTCAATAGACCTTAAAAGTGTCCATCTCACTAATATATTCTGTTAATTTTCCTTAATGAGAGATTTTAGCTACTAAGACACTATTATATCTATGTGGAAAAGAAAAGGTTGTTTAAATAATGTTTACAGATCTCTCAAACTTTAGTTTGAGTTTCACTATCTTAGACTACTTCGTTTGACAATGTGAACTAAAATTCATCTTTTAAGACAATACATTTTCTGCTATCTCCTGTGGTTCTATTCCTCTTTAATCTGAGTTTGTCATACATACATAAAGCTCGCACTTCTGCTCCTTCCCATATTTTAACTTCCAGCCAAAGAGTTATTTAAAAATGAGAAATTTGGGGCTGTTCTTTAGCATTTCCTAAAGAGTCGTTCTCGGATCAGTGAAAACTCTTTCTTAATTAACAAACTCCTCCTAAAAACTTAATAACATCATTAAAGACCTTTACTTTTAGACTTACTGTTGAGTCTACTAGAACTAGCATACATGCTATTGGTTGCTATTCTGGTCCTTTGTCTCACAGTCTTTCTACCCCTGGGTGAGAGGCCTTGCTTATCTGTAACTTCCTGTACTTCCTCATGATTTTCTTCCCGAAAAGTGAATTCAAAAGCTTTAATTAGATGATTTACGCTGTGTTACTTACCTAGTACTTATTTGGAAATTTGTTTTATGGTTTGAAGGTTAATCCACGTTGATATTACTTACGACTTGTACCACTTTCATGGATGAGATGAATTGATTGACAACAACACATTGAAAGATCACTTGACAAACGTAGCATGTGATAATGAGCTAATCATCCCATTTTGGTATATTGAGGTGATTTTATACTCCGTATCTTTTTATGCAAACATGAATATTAACTTGTTGAATGTCTTTAATTCAGAGGATACATAGTAGAGATAATATATTAAAACTAGCATCTCCCACTTTTAGGACATGAAGTAACTCACCAAGTATGTAAAAGAATACAGAATTAAAATAAGTGATAAAGACAACAGTTAATATTATCCATTTCCTTTATCAAATTATGGAAAATTTCTGCTCTATCGCGATAGATGTTGGATATGATATTCATTTCCTTTATATAGTCAATAGCATAGTGACAGTCACCATATCATTAGTTATCTAGATTGTAATTGAGCAATGCATTATTGTGGATTGATATTCTATAAATAATGTGAAGAACTATCATGTAGCTGGCTAGAATGCCTTGGTCTATACATATTAGATGATTAAAAAAAGTGCAGGTCTAAATGCTTTGGTATAGACTGTTTTACATGACTCAAGAAAAAATCCACATTTTGTTCTTATCTAAACTTGTAAAATTCACCAGTTACTACATTCGTTGCCTAAGAAATCTGGTCAAGTTTATGTAAAAAGTTGTTTTCAAATCGATCAGCATGCAATATTTGAAAATCATGTTTCTCTGTTGATTTTTTCTAGTCACCTTTGTTGACTTCTTGTTCTATGGATGTGGAAATACTTGGTTTCCATTGATGTGGTATTTAGTGGACTTTGTCCATGATAAACTAAAGATGATAAGGAATCATTGCTCCACAAGATTGTTGGCTTTACTGGTGGTTCTAACCATGTTCTTTCTGAACACTAGGGGTACTACCAGGTGTAATGAAAAATCAATGCTGATGAAACACATGATGAAGTACTTGGTGAATTTCAGAAAATGTTTTGATTGATTGTTTACTTATATAATCTTGAGTTTCTCATGATAGTTTTTGGAACCTCTCAACTGTGTTTTCCTCAACTTTGTCTAGTTGTTCTTGTTGGCTGTTAGTTTGATTGCTATGGATGTAGTGATTGTTGGGTAACCTGTTGTGATGTTGGAGACACGTGAAGGTTTTGATCTTATTCAGATTTTCTTGTTTCCAAATCAATCAAGACTTATTTTAGATGCTTATTTTTTGGCTTCTCTTCCTTCTTAACGAGAAGAGAGTAAACACTTTTCAAAAAAAGAGGTCATTACTAATAAGTCCCCAAATAAGCTTATCATCTTTCCTTGTCAGGGGTATGAAATGTTCTCAAGGATTTCAACAAATATTAATCTTAGTTTCCATTCTCCTTCTCCAAGCATAGATTCTAAAGTGAGTGTGTCCTCGTTTTTGTTTAGAGGTCCTTGGACGAGGTTGTTTATGTTTCCCAGATTTGTAATCTAATTGTCGTACAAGGACCTAAATATGCTACCATTATTGGAAATCCATTTTAATCCATTGACAGATATCTTCTAGCCTAACATTACACATTTCCAAGCTTTTGATGCTACTTTGCTTCTCATAGCTAAATTCTTTTTGTGGGAAAACTTAGACGTGAAGGGTTCTTTCCTAGAAGACTTTGGCATTTTTGCACTCTCTCCATACCAAAGAGGTGTGGAGAGATTTGTTTTCAACCTCACTTTTCTGTACATCCATTCCCCTTTTTCTTTCGTTGAGTGATAGTTTTCCAACCTATTAGATGCAACCTTCTCTTTTCTACAGTTGTACCCTAGATGAAATTTGTAAATAACCTATTGATGTTGACATTCACTTTATCTGGTAGTTTGGTGTACTACATGACACGGGAGGCAATATTTTTAAGAAAGAATTTGGCAAGCTCAGTCCTTTCTATCATGCATGTTATAGAACTTGGTATTCCAACCATTAAGTTTTGTTTTCAAGTTGTCAATGATTAATTGCAATCCAAGGTATTTCCCTAAGTAAGGGCTTGTTTTTTATTTTCAAGATCATTATAGTTATTATGAGTAGAAACAGTAGATTTAGTTGCTGATTTGTATGTGTAGTTTTGGCTCCATCCGGCAGTCAACGCTTGGTAGTGATATTTTAGATATTTCTATCAAAGTGCCCTGTCAAAAAATTGTGATTCTTGAATGCAACTTCCTGCTTCTAGCACTTCTTTTTTGCAGAAAACTTCTGTTCCTCTTGACTGAAACCTATAATTGAAGCATCTAAACAATCAATATCTAAACTGATCATAAGTAATTAAAAGGAATAAGTCATGGTGGTTGTTGAATCCTTCCCAACTTCTTTCTTCTAAAACATGGTAGTCCCTCTTTCTCCACTATATAACTTCCTCTTGCTGATGTTGGCAACTGATTTTGAGTACAATAATGTTGAGGGATATCTTGTCTGTGACTTTGCTTGGACAAAAAATCAGCACTACAGTTAGCTTCTTTGTATGTATGAATACAGTGGAAAGATTCACATTGATTAGTTAACTCTTAAAGTTTCTGCACAAAATTTTTAAGCCTCTAAGGAGGATCATCAACCTCCAAACACACTTCACAGGTTCCCCTTCAAAGGTCACCACTTTTTCATTGGGTGTCAAATTTATTCATCAATGCTCTCCGTACCAAAAAGGACATTTTTAATGGTAAATACTTATGCCAATCTGGAAATCTAGAAATTTGAAATATGGAAATCTGAAAATCTGGAATCTGGAAATTTGGAATCTGGAAATTTGGAAATCTGGAAATTTGAAATGTGGAAATTTGGAAATCTGGAATCTGGAAATCCATCTGAAATGAAAATGAATATTCAGTATTCTTATAGCTAAAGCAAGTATTTTTGAGTTGATGTATAGTTGTTTTATTAAGGTTTCATGCTTATCTTTAATATCTAGGATTCATATAGCTAAACATCTACTTTTGATGTCTCTTTCAAATCAAATCAACAAGAAGTTGACTCATTTTGTCTCCCTTCCAAAGCACTGTTTTGATCTCTTTGCAATGTGGAATCCAAAACTGTTGTGCACTGTGGAATGTGGAACTCTTTGCCTCTTCTATAATTGTTGCCAATCGATATGTCGTAAATTCTAAATATGTAGAGAAATGGAGGTGCTGAAATTTGAAGGGTCACTACAAGTCAATTTGATCTCATTGAAGTGGATTATGAAGAGTTTTTGAACTATTGTAAAAGTTTGAATACATTATGTTTGATTTGTGAAATATATTCTTTGCTAGAATATATTGAACTATTGTAAGAGTACTTTTTGAACAATTGTGTACACATATTTAGAATATTGTTGTATAAGTATGTGCAAGGACACAAGACGTACTATCTTTTGAAGTTTATTGTAAATCTATATATGAATTACTTATCAGCCAATTTAATGTTTAAGATTATTTATTGTAAAATAATATTGGTGTTTTTTAATTTGATATTGTGGCATATATTTTATAGCCAAAATGATTTGACCACACTTAAAAGTGTAGCCTTAGGACTGTAAATTGTTGTATACACATGGTCAAGGGCTACACTTGAAAGTGTTGTCATACATTAGATAGAAAAGGCAACGCTTTAAAACTGTTGTCATACATTCGATAGAAAAGGCAACACTTACGAATTGTGCGTAATAAGGAAGCTAAGACCACACTTACAAGTGTAGTTTTATGAGATAGAAAAGGCAACACTAATTGTTGTCATACATTCGATAGAAAAGGCAACACTTGCGAATAATAAGGAAGCTAAGGCCACACTTAAAAGTGTAGTTTTATTAGATAGAAATGTTGCTATTTGAGGTACATAAAAGCAAGGCCATTTTTCCTTTTAGGCTACGCTTTTAAGTGTTGTTGCCAAGGCAACACTTAAAAAGTGTTCCCTAAACTCTAAGGTAACGCTCCATTTGGGCACCCCTGGAAAAATGTTGCCTAAAGTCCAAATTTAGGCTACACTTTACCGGGGTGGCCGTAGGCCTAAAATGTTGTAGTGTTCT
This sequence comes from Solanum sitiens, assembly GCA_016801875.1. Lineage (NCBI taxonomy): Eukaryota > Viridiplantae > Streptophyta > Magnoliopsida > Solanales > Solanaceae > Solanum > Solanum sitiens. The sequence goes on from JABWTJ010000024.1 coordinate 5,042,751, forward strand.
GTGGGAGATTCTCTAGCCGACAACAATCACTATAAGCCTAGTTGTTGTACAACGCTTTACCTCACGCTAAAGGACCATTATATACATTGCCATCTGTATAGGACCTTAATAAACTTAGTGGATCAACTAGCTTAACTTATGTGATGATCTAAAAAGTATGACCCATTAATTATACCCATGATGGCTACATGGTTTATGGAGACTAAGTTAATATGAACTCGTATTCTCATTTCGATTCTCAATACTACTCCCAAATATACTTTAGCACATGTGTTTTTAAAACAAAATTCTTTCTTTAGGTTGAGATAATTACTCAACACTTGGCTTAAAAGCTCTCTTGGAATCGATGTTCCCTTTTCTTGTTCAAAAACGCTTTTGTGAAATCTCAGTTTCCTCTTATCTTAAATGTGCAAACAATTATAAATTCTTTGGGAATACATAGTGATCCCTATAGATTTTGAGAAATGAACTAAACTCTTTACTTTAAGCTTAACTTGGACTCTTAATCTTAAAACAAAGTTATAATATTTGTGAAAGACGTTTGAAAATTTTGATGAACTTGTTTTGACTTGACTCATAAATTTGATGTTAACTCTTACCTAGATTTTAATCTTAATTGATCCTTGAATTTAATTATGGATTCAAGGATTATGATTTGTGTTTGTAAAGACCCCATGATGTTTTGAATGAATACGAATAGCTAAACATGAGAAAAGTAACGAAATCACCGTCTTGGAACAAGTCCGTGACGTGGAGATTCTCTTAAATGATTATTTGCAAAATTAAAATTTTACACAGAGGATTCCAATTTCTCTTCGCGATGTGGAGTGATTTTTGTTCCTAGAGGAAAAATGTCCAGAACGCGGACTTGTTTGACCTAGCAAGTCTGACTTTTTCTTCTTCATTTTTCACCCCCAATTCACCGAAACTCGAATATCTTCCTCAAATTTATTATAGATCCCGATACCCATCATTAGTACTCCTAAACATTTCTCAATGCAACTCTAAAACTCAACTTAAAGGCCTCAAGAACTCCGACAATCAACCCAATTTAAGAAGGACATATAAAATCAAGAACACAAGTCATGAACATTAAGTTTCAACCCTTTTTAGGATGGATTTCACTGAATTAAACATGTTTGGCGCGTGGGTGAACGGACCCAATCGGTATGAGAGACTCACATACCCTTTTAGGGACCACCCCTGAAGAAATCCACAAGCAAACGACCGATCTTGGATATTCTTGCTTTTCCTCTTCTTCTTTTTCTTGAGTTCTTTCTCCAAAAGCCCTAACGTGAATTCTCAATATTTCTAAACTAATCAAGTCTGGTTTTCCCCCAATTCAATCACTAAAGCGAATTAATTTAATTATAGAAGGAAAAGACAACTTTTTCCTTCCCAAATTCTAATTGGGCTTTCCATAATCCAACAACCCAACTTCAGAAAGGCATAACTTACTCATACGATATCGAAATTCTGCAAACTCAGCGGTGTTGGAAAGATTGTTCCAAGGTCTTTCCAACAATATATGAATGTACTCATAAATCATAGTGAGCTAGAATTTATGGCCGTTTGATTTTGGCCAAAAATTCACTTTTTAACTTACTTACCAAATTCCAGACTTTTTTTACTTTCTTTCCAAAAATACCTATTTCCAATTTCTAAACTTCTTTCTAGTTAATTTTTAGTTGCGAAATGTTACATAAATAATGCATTCTTGCAAGGTCATTTAGAGGAAACTGTTTATATGCGATAACCTCCTGGCTTTGAGCATCCAACTTTGTCCAGTCATGTCTCCAAACTTTAGTAGTTCTACGGTCTCAAAGAGGCACCTAGAGCTTGGTATAGCTTGCTCAAAAACATTATGGTAACACAAGGTTTTTGTAAATCACACTCTCACAAATCTTTTTTCATCTTTCATGATTCAGGATTGACTATTGACATCCTTGTATATGTGGATGATATAATTGTTACTGGAAATAGTGACCATGGTGTTAAAAAAAGTATCAAAGCCCTTGCTCAACAGTTATCTCTCAAGGACATGGGAAACTTGAACTATTTTTTGGGTGTTGAAGTTCTTGTTGCGGAAGCCAAATATATATAGAGTGATAGAATCACAACTGCTATATCTAAATGTAGCTAATAAATAGTAAATGAGACAATAACAAAAGGAACACCAAGAATTAACGAGGTTCGGCAAACTTTTGTTTTCTTTTGCCTAGTCCTCAAACACAACCAACCAATATTTATTTCACTCCAAAAGAGTACAAGTGAAATACTACAAGAGAGAAAGAAGAACAAATGCCTTAGGAGATGAGAAGGCAAGTGAGAGGTGTGTTACAAATGAATTAGGAGCTACCTATTTATAGGAGTGAATTCTTCCTATTGATGTCATCCATGACATCACAATATGTCAAAATGTGAAGATTTACCTTGTGAAACCAATTTGTTGTTCACCTAAATTTCACCTACAAAAGGTGCTATCTTTGACTTTTCTACCAATGAAGAATTATCCTCCTAACTACCATATCTTCTCATTAATCCATTTTTGAATCTTGTCAAATTTAACAAATCTCCACCTTGGCAAGATTCTCCATTTTCAACTTTTTCTCAACAACAATTTTGATTGTGTCTTCAACCTCATTATAATCAATTCCCTCCTTTTGAGCATATCCTTTGGCCACCAATCTTGCTTTGTAGCGAACATTTTCTTGGTTAGGAAATCCCTCTTTCTTTGCAAATACCCATTTGCACCCAATTGCTTTCTTGCCCTCTGGGAGATTGGCCAATCTCCATGTATGATTCTGATGAAGAGATTGCATTTCTTCATCCATGGCATTCCTCCACTTATCTTTTTCTGAACTTTGGACTGCGTCTTTATAAGTGGTAGGAATGTCATCGGCTGCAATTGAGTTAGCACAAGCCACCATATCTGTGAGTCGAGCAGGTTTTATTATTGTCCTTTTTGGCTTGCTCGTTGCTATTGATTCAAGTTGTGGTTGAGGTTCTTGAGATGGAACCTCCTCTTCGACTGGCTCTCCTTCAAGAGGAAAATCTTCTGTTGTTTCCTCGTTTGATCCCTGTGTTGGGAAAATTATCTTTCCTTCAAACTCCACCTGCTTTGAAGCACCATCAATTTGTTTGGCTTCTTCAAGTGTTACCTTATTTGTCAAGGCAGATTCATCAAAGGTAACATCCCTGCTGAAAATAACTTTTCTTGTCTCTGGACACCATAAACGGTATCCTTTGACTCTAGAAGTAATTCCCATAAATAAAGCTTTCTTTGCTCTTGGGTCCAATTTTGACTCTCTTACATGATAATATGCAATTGAACCAAATACATGTAAAGAACCATAATCTTCAGCAGGTTTCCCATACCATTTTTCAAATGGTGTCTTCCCACCAATAGCAGCAGATGGTAGACGATTAATGAGATGGCACGCATATGTTATTGCCTCAGCCCAAAATTCTTTGCCCAAGCCAGCATTGGACAACATACACCGAACTTTCTCCAGTAAAGTTCGGTTCATGCGTTCTGCCACTCCATTCTGTTGTGGTGTATTTCTGACGGTGAAATGTCTGACGATGCCATTTTCCTCACAAATTTTCTGAAAAAGATCATTTTTGTATTCGCCACCATTGTCTGTGCGAAGACACTTGATCTTTCTTCCACTTTGAGTTTCTATCATCGCCTTCCATTTGAGAAAAATTCCCAATACTTCATCTTTTGTTTTCATCGTATACACCCACAATCTTCGAGAAAAGTCATCAACAAAGGTTACAAAATAGTGTTTCCCACCTAATGAAGGTGTTTTGGAAGCACCCCAAACATCTGAATGAACATAATCCAAAATACCTTTAGTATTATGGATAGCTGTTCCAAATTTAACCCTTGTTTGCTTTCCCTTGATACAATGCTCACAAAACTCCAAGTTGCAAGTTTTTACTCCTTTTAGCAATCCTTGATCTGATAAAGTTTTCAAGGATTTCCCTCCAGCATGTCCCAAGCGCATATGCCACAGCTTGGTCATTTCTGCCTCCTTCTCGTCATTGGATGTTGTTGCCGCTGTCCCAATAACTGTACTACCTTGATAGTGGTACATGTTATTATTTCTTCGAATTGCCTTCATTACCACCAGTGCACCAGAGTATATTCTCATCACGCCATTATCTGCAATGACTTTGAATCCCTTTGATTCTAGGGATCCTACAGAAATGAGATTTTTCTTCAAATCTGGTACATATCAAACATCTGTTAATGTTCTACTTAATCCATCATGGTTCCTTAATCGGATTGAACCAACACCATATGCGGTAAGAGGATTATTGTTTGCAGTGTGAATAACTCCACATTATCCTTCTTGTAAATCAATAAACCCGTCCCGATTGGGACACATATGATAACTACAAGCTGAGTCCATCAACCATACATCAGATGATTTGGATGGATCTGTTGTAACTAGTGAGTAATCGGAGTCATCACAATCAGCCACATTTGAATCCATGACAGCCTTCCCATTATTTGGTTTGGCTTTGCTATTCAACTTTGGGCAGTCTTTCTTCCAATGCCCTTTTTCTCGGCAAAAGGCACATTCATCTTTGCTGAGTCTCGATCTTCACTTGGATCTCCCTTTCTTCGTTCTCATATGATTTTGAGAACGACCTCTCGCAACCAGTGCTTCTGCTTCTCCGCCTTTTTGTTTTTCTCTCTTTCTTTGTTCATAACTGTATAAGGCAGAACAAACTTCTTTGAGAGATACTTCATCATTCCCATGCAGTAGAGTCGTTTCAAGATGCTCGAACTCATCGGGAAGTGAACTTAACAACATTAAGGCCATATCTCCATCCGTAAAAGTCACGTCCATATTCCGCAAATCTGTCGCCAACTTATTAAAGTTGGTGATATGATCATTCATTGTGCTACCAGGAATATAAGTGAAGCGTAACAGTCTTCTTTTCATGTAAAGTTTATTTTGACTGTTTTTCTTCAAGAATTTCTCCTCCAATGAATTCCATAATTTATTTGCAGATGTTTCCTTCGTGTATGGATACTTTTGTTCTCTTGCAAGGTAAGATCGAATGGTACCGCAAGCAACACGGTTGATAATCTTCCAATCTTCTTCTCCTACACCGTCTGGTTTCTTTTCTTCAATGGCAATATCTAGCCCTTGTTGAAAAAGAACATCAAGGACCTCGCCTTGCCACATTCCGAAATGTCCTGACCCGTCAAAAATTTCAACTGCAAATTTCGCATTTGACACAATTCTTGTCATAAGCGAAGATGCCAATGATGACGTATTATTGACACTTGATGTGGACTCATCATTTTTCTTGTCTCCCATTTTACTACAAATACTATTTACTAGCTAACAATGCAAAGACCAAAGTAAATCTTTTTCTGATGTGGAAGTTCAGACTATGCTGCAACCACAGAGCATACTCAGATAATACCTTGGCTCTGATACCAATTGTTGCAAAAGCCAAATATATAGAGAGTGATAGAATCACAACTGCTATATCTAAATGTAGCTAATAAATAGTAAATGAGACAACAACAAAAGGAACACCAAGAATTAACGAGGTTCGGCAAACTTTTGTTTTCTTTTCCCTAGTCCTCAGACACAACCAACCAATATTTATTTCACTCCAAAAGAGTACAAGTGAAATACTACAAGAGAGAAAGAAGAACAAATGCCTTAGGATATGAGAAGGCAAGTGAGAGGTGTGTTACAAATGAATTAGGAGCTACCTATTTATAGGAGTGAATTCTTCCTATTGATGTCATCCATGACATCACAATATGTCAAAATGTCAAGATTTACCTTGTGAAACCAATTTGTTGTTCACCTAAATTTCACCTACAAAAGGTGCTATCTTTGACTTTTCTACCAATGAAGAATTATCCTCCTCTACCATATCTTCTCATTAATCCATTTTTGAATTTTGTCAAATTTAACAGTTCTGTCATATCAAGGTGACCTGCAGTTGTCTCGACAAAGTATACAGAAGACCTCCATGAAGCGAATATTCAAGAACAGGAAAGGAGTTTCCACGTCTATGTACGTTGCTACTGTTCTCAATGTAAACCAGGTTGATCCTATTGTTGATGGTTCCCTCTTTTGGACTACTGTTGGCCAGATACAATAATTTCCTTCACCAGACATGTAATGGCGTTTACAGTGAATAACTCTTTCAGTTGATGCATTATCCTCAAGATAATCACTGAAAGACTTTTAAGCGGCTGCTTCGATATCTCAATGATACCTCTTCCTTTGGACTTCAAATAACCCGTGAGACTAATAACCATATTATGGTGTATTCTGATTCTGATTAGGCCTGTTATCCTACTGATAGAACTTCCACAGCTTGATATGTTATATATCTTGGAAGAACTCCTATGTCGTGGTCCTACAAGAAGCAGCGGTCTACCTCTCGATCGTCCACCCAGGCTGAATATCGAGTTGTTGCTGGTGCTCTTGCAGAAACCAACTGGATCATAATCATATTGCGTGAACTTCACTTTTCCCTTGTTTGCATACCACACATACTCTGTGATAATATTGGAACTACTTACATTTGTGAAAATCATATCTTTCATAGCAGGATGAAGTATATTGCCATCAATTTCCACTTTTTCGTGATTAGGGGCAACACAAAGAAGTTGAAGTCAAGAATCTACATGCCGTGTTCTTCTTTCAGCCATATGTTCTACAAGTTTGGGTATTGTGTAGATGTTAACACCAGCTTGCGGTGGGCGTAGATGAAATATAACATGAATTTATGTTCTAGTATAACTAGGATTCATTGTTGTATCACTTTAGGACTAGTTATTGTATTAGATCCCATATATACTCTTGATCATCTTAGAACGAACAACAGCTAGAATCTCAGAGACTGCTCCTTTATTTTTCCTCAAAACATCTTGGATAATACACTCCCTGTCAACTGATACCCCATATAGTCCCTGAACTCCAATGGAACTTTCCCAACTTCGTCAATATATAAGCTCCTGATCGATACTGATTTGAATTCCCTTTCGTTCAGTTGGATCTAGAAACCTAATGCCCTCAATAAAATAAAGTATTTCCTTTGGCAATCCCTCCATAATCGGCTCCCTACTAATTGCTATCTCAACACCCTTCACATTCTCCCATCCAATCTCTTTTCCATTTGTCACAATGTCATAGAAGACGCTAAACATATTTTTACTGAATACTTTTGAGCTTTGGATATTTTGAACCATCTTGGCATACTCACTGCTATTTCAACAGATAAAAAATCCCATTGGCTCCTACAAATAATAAATCTTAACCCTACCCTGCATAACCCCTTCTTAAATGGGAATTTGTTTACCCAGTTTTACATTGGAACTGTGGAAAAATAGGAACTTTTGAGTTCATGTTCACTGCCAATTACCTCAACCAAGCCCCATAACCCTTCTCTAACTACTCACTATGACTAGATGGGCGCCTCCCCCTATTGGAGTCTTTTATTTAAACATCGATTGTGCTTTTGAACCTGACATGCAAACTGGAAGTATAGGAGGTGTTTTTGTAGATAATGAAGGTAGGTGGAAAATTGGCTTCGATAAAAAGGAGCTAGGACTCAACCATCTTTACATGGAAATTCTGGCTTTCCAAAAAGGAGTCAAATTATTCTATCATCATCATTGCCATCATATCCTCATTGAAACAGACTCCACTGAGGTAATTAACTTATTGCATAATAATGGTTTGCCTTTGTTTACAAATTTAATCTCGTGTTTTAAGTATTGGCTATGGAAACTGGGGAATCCTTATATCATGCATAACCAAAGGAAAGGAAACAAGGTAGCACATAAGTTTGCAGCAAAAGCACAAATAAATGCAATGTATCTCCAATGCATCTTATTGGAACCTCCTTCGTACCTATTGCATACTCTGAATAAAGATAAATAAGGCCAACTTAGTACTAGTTTAGCAACTAAACATTCAAGTATTAACATATCTATCTTGGGGAATAATAACCCCACTAATGTCACTCATGGGATAAATAACCCTGCTAATGTTATTAATGACTAAAGCCATGTTTGTACTTTCTATTATTATATAAGTATATGATATCCTTAATTCCATGCGAAAAACAGATGATATGAATATCTTCATAAAATAAACTACATTTGATCATTATAACTTCATAACTAAAGTATAGTGCATGTGAAAATAAAATAGAAATAAAAGGCAAATTTGAACCATCCAATAAAATCAATCTTTTAGAAATAGGTTCATACTAAAAATAATTAATATTTTAGTAACATCAGGGCTTCAACAGACAATGTATCTGTTTGATTATATATTAATTGACTTCCCTTTATTAACTTACCAAACTATTAGATCCCTAACGACATTAATCGATAAAGATAAACAATAATGCAAAATGATTTTAGTTCAAAGAGAGCTTTTCGTAACATTGAGTTTATAAATCAATAAAAAGTCTACTCTTTGTTCCAATTTATTAGACACTTTTCATTTTTCGAGAGTAAAACTATTAAAGTTTGACCAAATATTTGTGCATGAAATCTTCAGTTTTTTAAAGGAAATTTATACATTTGTAAGTTATGTAAAAAGCACTATAAGTCAAAGTAATTTACAATTCAACATATTTAAAATATATATGAAAAATTTACATTCAATGTTAATCTTATTTGAACCTCGATTTCAAAAATGTGTCACATAAATTTGGACAGAGAGAGTACAATAATGGAAAATGATAAGGTATGTTACAATTTCGTCATCTTTTTTGGTGAGCATTGAGTTTAGGTGAAGAAAGCTTCTAGTTACACTAGGTAACTTGCTCGCGCTATGCATTGTCATAAAATGTTACATTTGTGACACCTCAAATTTTGAAAAAGAACTAAACATAGGGTCTTAAGGTCGCCATCAGATTTTAGAATTTGGAATAAGTTCAACCGACTATATCTTTTAGCACATAAAAAATTAAGTGGCACATGACGTGTAAAATTGAATGTTTTTGAGTCCTCTTTTCAACTCCACAAGTTTGTTTAATATCGCGCTCAAAGTACAAAGTTATGTCTATTTTAGTGAAGCCTCTCTATTTAAGGCATCTCATTCACTTTTAGAAAGGTTTTTGGTCTTTTCCTTTTCCAAGTAGGCCTAGCACGTTTTTCCTCCCCAATCAAGGAACTAATCAGATGCTAAACAACTTTTCACGTACCTAAACACTTAGAGATTTAGAGCGGGGTTTCAAGATGAGAAATGTAGCTAAGTTTTAAGTGTTCTTCAAGATTTGTAGATTTCGCCAAGAACATTGTTCTTTCTAGGTATGTAAGGCATCTTACAGTGTTTGTAATGACCTATTAGATCATTTTGAGTACTAGAACTTTTTCGACCCTCCCCGTTAATTTTAGATGAGAATTTTGGACTATTAATCCATTATTGTTATATAATTAATGGGAAAAGCTAAATATATTTTTAGGTGTCTCACAGGGTTCTTAATGACCCATTAGTTCGTGTCAAAATTTAAGAACTTGATTATAGATTTGGGTGAGTTTTTGAGTCTAGGCTAAATATACAATAATAAGGATGTATATAGACTTGTTTGCTTATGAATATTGTTGTCACGACCCAACCCACAAGGCCGTGCGGGCACCCACTTTAATACCAAAGTAGGAGAACCATCATATCACAATAATTAAAACACATGGAAAATTAAAGTAAACAAAGATAACTGAAATAGTAGAGTTTTACAATCAAGACTTAAACACAATTCTGGTTAAAACTTGTACAGTAATTAACAACTCATATGTATCTAGTCTAAGCAAGTACATGAGCTACAAAGAATACGAACTGGACATAATAATACGCGACACAACTCCCATAATGCGGAAGGAAAAATAGAAGTTCCTGGAGAATTTCATTGTCTTCACCAAATGAAACATCACCAACCTGCATCTAGACTACGTCAAAGTCAATGCAAGAGTAGTATTAGTACAACCACATGTACTTGTAGGCATCATCGGTCAACCCGACGCACATCACATAACATAAGAAATCAAGTAATAAGAAGATGTCATAACTTCTGTATTTGCTGGTTTGTTTAACTTCAATTATATTATGTTGATGGTCCACCTTTGTGCCATTATGTGATGGGTTAGTCCACTCACAACTTAACAATGCAATCTTCTTCTTAGGCCAACATGAATACCTCTTTTCAATAATCTCATGAATGACACCATAATATTCAATAGTTTTGCTCGTACCATCAACATCACCTTGTATGTAGACACCGCTATTATTTGTTTCTTGTTCCTAGAAACTTCTTCAGTTTGAAACATAAAACCACTGACACAATATTTATTCAATGTCAGTACTTGAGATTCAGGTCCAAGTGATACAACTTTCACTAATTGCAATTGTTGGACACTTGAGTATTCATAGTAAACCTACGTGATTGTTATTTCAAGTAATATCATTTAGTATAATATGATTATTTACACATTAAATACTTAGTGATTGCACACTTAGATAGTCCACTATGCAGTTGGAAATTTTGTATAAATGACTTCATTACCCCATGTGTTTACGAATAAGTTGATCATTCTACATTCAAGTATTTTGTTAGTTAATGAAAACTTATTAGTATGTAATTGGATAACATATTTTTAACACTTACTTGACATTCGCTTGAATCTCTGGAGAATAAAGCAAAATATGTATCACAGCTGATTGCATTCCCATATCAATGAATCCTCGTTTTCCATGACTTTTATATCCTCGACCATTTTGAATAGAAATTTATATTGGTGAAAATAAAGGATCAATATCGCCTTCCCCTTTGCTTAATCATTTGCTTGGAACCGCCAATTAACAAATATATATATATATATATATATATATATATATATATATATGTTAATAAATGACTTGGTAAATATAAATAACTATGTGATGTTTCAAATGGATACCTCTCAAATGGATCCATCTATCTTGTTTTAACCGGACCTCCGAGCTGGGCCTCTTGTACAAGGTGAATTAGAAGATGCTCCATCACATCAAAGAAACCACATAGAAATATCATCTCCAACTTAGTAGTAGTAACAATAATATATTCCTGCATATGATACGCTCAAATTACACCTCCCTAAAGAAGTATAAGCAGTCGTATCAAGTAAAGAACCCAACTAGTAGGTTGGGGTCGATGCCACGAGAAAAATGGTTTAGACTTAACTTCAATATACAATTACTTCTAATTAGTCAAGTTCTTTCCGAAAATAAGTAATTAAAGGGGGGGGGGTTGTGAAACAAGCTTCTTTAATACTTCTAAGTAAAACAAGTAAACAAGAGTAAAAATTTAGTTTTTATCAAGTTGTGAGAGAAACTAGGTGAATGTGTTTCCCATAGGTTCATAACGACGTATTCCTAGCTATAACAATTCTTCCCTAGTGTTTTGCATGCAAGTGATAAGTTAGGTATCTCTAAATCCTTGGTCTGACATTTAGAGAATTTCACCCTATAGCTTGGTCCAGCTACGTGTGTTTAAGCCACTAACCGTTACATTAACTTCATATTAAGCATCATAAACGATGTATGGCTCAGTTATTACTTCGCACCAATCGACACTAGCCTATTAAATAGTATCCCCTAAATCTAAGTTGATAATTCTTTTCCTATTACTACCTCCTTCGTCTGTGCCAGTAGCAACAATGCTAGTTCTTACGGGTGCACTCGTTAAAAAGATTTCTAAACGAAAGAATTATCAATACATGCAAGAACCTATTTGAGAATTGTTATTTGGGCAGGTTTACTTTGTTAATCACTCATGGTTCCCACAACCTTAGTTGTGTATTTAGTTACCAATGCAAGCAAGAATAGAATTCATAGTTATTAAGAAATAAATCATGAACTTACTTTAACAATTTGAAGAAAATCCAGAAAATCAACTTGAAATAGCAAGATAATACTTGAAACCAAATCTGAAAATTGAATTATTGCTAAAGTTTGCAAAACTCAATCTTCAAACAAAACTAGAACAATAGTGACAATGGCTAACCTCACAAACGAGGTTTTAATCCCTACTTATAGAAAAAATTGTTCTAAATTAAAAGGAATTGAAATAAGGAAAGTTTGTCCAAAAAGGCGGTTGCAATCGACGACCCTAAATGACAGACTGTCGATGGAACGACGGTCTATCGACTGCCTCCGCCAGTCCATACTTAGAATATTTTTTCTCCTTCGGATGGCATCATCTCTAAATCAATCAATGGACCAACAACACGGTCCTTCGATGCACATACGTTCCGTCGATGCCTCTGTCGCTCCATCATTAGAATTTCTCCAACTCCTGGTACTGGAACTATATCTTATCACATCGACAATCTAGCATTACGGTCCGTCGATCCTATCTGTAGTCCCATACTTGGTCAGATTTCGCGGAGTTTGCTCCATCAATCTGAACTGCAATCGACGGTCACTACCTACGGACAGTCGATTCAACAACAGGCCGTCAATGGCCTTCATAGGTCACCTTTCTTCATTATTTTCCACCTGCCTCTGTATTTTTCGTTCTGGACATCTTTCTTGCAAAACAAACATAAAAACATGTTAAAATTACTACAAAGGATCTAGGCACACACAACTCTTAAGCAAAATGCATTGAAAGCACCGTAAAACCACGGTACATCAACACCCTCAACTTAAATTCGTTGTTTGTCCTCAAGCGACACACTATGACTCAAAACAACACTTTGGTATACTCTTTTAAGCTTTCGCAATCACATGGCTATCAATCCCGACTCTTTCTTTGATTTAGTGCATGCTTGCTCTCTCAGGTGAGACAAGATAACTCATGTGGATCATACCATGCCATAAACTCACAATTCAAAGACACTTCTACTGTTTTTCCTCTCACCAAGGTACCAACTTTCCGATATTGCAACTAGTGTCCTCAAATCAAAGAAGATCCTCATTTTTTGCACAATGATTTTAAGTTTGGGTACAAGGATCTTTATTCAACACTCACACTCAAAAACAAGTTCATACATAACTAGTACTCATCGCCATAGGCTTGCCCTTATTTTCACTGCTTAAGTTCACCACGTTAGACTCTGGGATGATGGTAGGACTTTCTTGGCTTGTAACGTAGGTTCAAGGTTAGGTATGGTACATATGGGTACATTTTAGTGCCTTTTTGCCCTCCTTGACAGCATGGCTAAGCTTCCTACCTCTTTTCGTTGTCTTTCACGCCCTACATTTCTTCTCTTTTCATCTTTGCCTTGTTCCCATTTTCGGATATGACTCTTACTTCTTTTTGTTCAACTTTTTCATTTCATACTCTTTACTTTCTTTTCTCTTGTTTTTTTTTTCTTTTCATTTAATTGACAATTTTATCGAGTCACATATTCTGTTCACTTTCTCTTTTCCTTTCAACATTCAACTCTTTTCATACCCTTTTTCGGGTCCTCTCTCATAATAGCGACCCTCAACTCATGTATTTTTGATGAGTTGAGGTACACATTACCCGAAGTAGGGTAAGGCCCAAGACGAGGTCAGTTTCTTCATTAGCCACTCTCTACTTAGGCTTTTGTCCTAAGTCGAGGTGCACATGTCCAAGGAGGGACCAGTGCCAACACATTAAACCTAGGGAAGGTGAGTTGGTGATGAAAAAAAATAGGTCTATTATAGGCTCAATAAATTTGGATCAAAAGGGATACAACTTTCATTTGGTTAACTTCATTTTAATCTAGATGTTTTCTCATTCGATCAAGGAACTATGATCCTTTCCTAGTCGTCTAACACTGATTCCTTTTGCAGGACCAACCGGGCAAGTTCTATCGAGGTACCACTTTTTGAACACTCCAAATTCCTCACACTCTCTTGACACCTCATTACCTTATCAGATTGTCAGATTTCCTAATTTAGGTGTTAGTTGAGGGTCATGCAGTGGGTTCCTATATATGTCATAATTAGAGCCAAGACATTCAACTCATTTTCAGTTATTAATGCATGCACTTTCTAGGACAGGATATCATTAAATTTTAGCCATCATGCTTCATATTTCATGTTGTTATACTTTGTACAAATAACAACATGTCGGTTTAACAGAAAATTAATAAGTCTCTTGGAGCAAAAGAACACAGGCAAGAAAACCCTGAAGAGAGTATTGTGAGTTGGGCTACTCAAACTTCACTCTACCACTCACTTTCCATTTACCCCACCCCAACAAAAATACCATACAATTAACCCCAATAATTAAAAAAAAATAAGTACAGGGTGGTAGGTGAAGCAAACATGAAGCGCATAGCGTCGACGATCTATCAACAAGTGGGCGGGTTCGGTTTCCCGGAACCTGCAACATCAGTTCTTGGGCCACCCTTAGTGGTGCCCATAGCAATCTCCACACCATCAGTAATGCTCCTCTCACCGATCTCTGTTCTGGAACTAGACTGCCTAGCAGCTATCTCTCGTGCCCTCATCTGGCGGGTCTCCTCCTCCATCAAAGAATCTCTCCACGCAACCTCGAGGTTCATCCGCTCTTTCTTCCACGCATGGGCCTCATCTCCTACCTCAGTAGTGCGTCTGGAACGATGCCTCTTGACACGACCACATGGATCTGGCTGAGTCTCAAGAGGGGCTGTGAATAGGGCGGCAAATACCGTGTCTTCCGCTAGCTCGAATGGTACACACTCGAGCTCGGTCCCCCGCATCTCCAGGATAGCATCTACATATGCCCTCAAACAAGCCACAACCTCGTGAACAGTAGTCAGGTCAATGGTGGGGGTTGGGCCTGCAAGTACCCGCAGCTCAAAGGCGTCAAGGCGCTCGTGAAGCGCCTGAATCTTCTGTTCAGTCTATTGGGCAACCCTCTTCTTAATCCGGTCCTCAGCCTCGACGATGGACTTTTGCATCCAAGGTTGTATGCAGCAAGGTGGCTATTCGGGCCTCTAACTAATGGACCTTTGCCAAAGAGACTAGTGCTGCAGATGGGGGAGTGGACCGGGAGGAACTGGGTGTTCGACTTGCGACATGGGTAGAATCAACCGGGGTGGTGTCAACGAGTTCTGAAGTATCAGGGTCAGCCCCTTGGGCTAAATCTACCGTTTCCGCCAAGTTCTCACTCAACGGCTGCAAATCAACTTCGGGCCCTCTCCGTGGTGGCGCTACATTGGCCTCATCCTTGATGAGACCGATATCAATCGTCCCCACTAGACTGCAGAGTGTATCACAGTTCCATATTGAAACTCCTGCCTCCCTGAACAACTAAAAAATAAGACAAGCAAAGGGGTAAGTAGTAGAAGTCTTGAACGCCCTCTCGTGGATCATCGTGATTAGCAGTTTCGTGAAGTCAATCTCCAATCCTGCCACCAAGCCTACTACCAGCACCGCTCTATCCCAGGTAAGAATATTATCGGCACTCGTCGGCAATAGACGGTGGCATACTAACAACCAAAAGAACTTGGCCGTGAAGGTGAGGGTGGCCTTCTTTATCAGCCCTCTTGGGTCTAACACCCAGTCTGCCCCCTCACCATCAATGGACAGATGTTGGGAAAGCCACCTCTTACCGGCTCCCCTCTGCTTCGCGGTCCTCTGAAATTGGCCAATTTTGACCATCTCCCATATGTAGTTGAACTCTGGGGTCACGAGCGCCCATTGTGTGTCAGTGGTGGAACCGTACATGAATCATCAAATGGTGGCCGCAGAAATATCAACTCGGCATCCCCAAACTAGTATTGTGGTAAGCGGGTCCTGTTTGGCAGGTCTCGACTGCCTATCAATAGAGCATCGGAGAGTAGCAATATAGGATGCGTGTAACTCTCGGACTATCTCATCACTGTATGTACCCAGACTTCGAGCCATCCACTCTAGCTTGTGCCGGGTAAACAACCTATGCACATCAGGGACTGTGTGCAAACTCCCCGTAAGAACCCGACGCTCTACAGTCACCAACCGGTTCATCACCCCCTTCTCCTTCAGCGCTCTGGGATCTCTATACACCTGATACTGTCCATCAACGCACCACCGATTACGCTCCTCAGCAACTGGTGCAGGAACATCTAATCATGGTGTCGGGACAGGATTTGAGCTAGTAACCTTATCTGACGAGGCTTGGTTGTTGTGTCCCTCTGACCAAGTGGATCCTTGAGATACGGAACCGGAGGAAGTGGCCTCATTAGACCACAAATATTGAGCCGACCTTGATGTCGAGGCAGATTCGGAGCCACATACTCCTTCAGAACTCGACGCAGACCTAGACGGTGTGACGGTCAGTGTGCGCTCCTCATCAAACTAAGAGCCAGTGACTATGCTAGGAACCACCTTTTAGGGGGTACCCCGAGTGGCTCGTGTAGGTGCTGTTGGGGTAATGGTACCCGGGGAAACGTACTTTGGATCTTGCTCAATGTCGGAGGTGGCTATCATCCAACGAGATGGGGCCACGAACTTAGACTTGCCCCTTGAGTAAACGATATCTTGTTTAGGAGCCATTTGTACCTGTGAAGCAGTTGTTAGTCTCAATTCAACATTGATACCCACTCGAAAACAAACCAAGCGAAGAAAGGAAACAAAAATCAAACACAGTTCAGTTCTGCAGCTTCTTGTTGACGGGCACTATCGACGGTCTTTCTATATGGTCACTCGTCTGAACCTTTAGAATTTTTTATCTTGATCAAAATTTCAGACCTCTCAGATTGAAACGAAGGACGTACAGAATGTCCCGTCGATTAATCACAGACCGTAGTCCACTTCTGTCGTCTAACTTAGAATAATTTTAAAAAATGGAAAAAAAGGATCTCTGAATGAAATAACAGATGTGTAGAACGGTCCGTTGATTGTAGTCCACTTTCGTCGTTTTACACTATAACACATTTGGGATGGTCCAATCGATGGACCCTATCGACGGCCTGTCGATTCACCGACGGTCTGTCAACGGGGTCTCGTATATTTGTCCTGAGACTGACTTCAAACCTATTTTCAATCTCCACTTTTTGACACTTTTAGACCTATACAAGCTTAGGCAATAAAGTTTAACAACCAAGATACCATTTCGTCATTCGTGGAGTTTTTATTTCAAGTGTTTGTCCTTCCAAATTAACTACAATACGAAACCCTAAGTCGGATTTGGCAGACACTACATCCATAACCACATTTTAAGTAGATTATAAGACAATACAACCACTTTTTATCATTCCAAGGGACTTATTACACCGGTATTTTAGTTAATTTTAGCCCCTATGTCAAGACCCACATTCGAAATCAATTTATGAACGAGAATTAATAGTATAAAGAAAATCGAAATACCTTTTATTCGTAGTGGGGTGGTTGTTAGATGGACTCTTACAGCAGCTACGCGCCCGACTTGATCATCGACCGAATAACAACAGAGATAAAAGATAATTTTGGAAGAGAGGGTTTTGGGGAATATGGGTATTCTGATTTTGGGATGGATTATGGAAGATGAGAGTATGGTGGTTTATGATAAAGGAAGGAAATAAATGAAGAAAAACGGTTTGGGAAGGAATTTTAAAAGATTTTGAAGGTGGGAACGAATCCCAACCTTTATGTCCTTTAATATGACCGGCCGGGTTGGGTCGGGTCGCTGGCATTTTGAACCTACGAAACCTTGTCGACTTGGACCATCGATTGCATCAAGACTTACAAAATTTATGAGACATACCTGAAATCTACGGACACCATCGGCAGCTTGTCGATTCAACGACAACTCATCGATGGGGTCCGTAGACCTGTGCTCCAGACCATTTTCTACAAATTTTTAGTTTTGGTCCCTACACATGTAGCACCCATTAAGACATTCTTTTTTGTGTTTTTCTAGACACTTTTTAGACAAGGACCATAAACTAATCTCTAGCCAACACTAGTACATAAGTGAGAATGAAATAAAGCTAAAAAAAACACAACGAATCAGAAAGAATACGACTATTCCTACAAAAAACATAAAAACCCATCCTTTACTAGAGGATAAACCTTGGGTTGCCTCCCAAGAAGCGCTTGATTTAACGTTGCTGCACGATGCAGGCTCCTTGATTACTCAGACTTCATCAAGGTGATAGGACTCAACCACTTCATGGACACTCTCCGCATGCCCCAGGTAGATCTTAATCCTTTGCCCGTTGATTGTGAACCTTGCACCCTCCTTCTTTTCCAACTCAAGCACTCCATGTGAGAACACTCTAGTGATGAGGAATGGCCTTGTCCACTTTGACTTGAGTTTGCCCAGAAACAAGTGCAGCCTAAAGTTGAATAGAAGCACCAAATCTCCAACACCAAATTCTTTGTTTTCAATCCTTTGGTCGTGATACTTCTTCATCTTCTCTTTGTAGATGGATGAGATTTCATAGGCTTTGAGATGAAACTCATCAAGCTCATTCAACCCATTTAGTCTTTGTTCCGCCGCTTCATTCCAATCCATCTTCAGTTTCTTCATTGCCCACGTTGCTTTGTGCTCTAACTCGACCAGCAAGTGACAAGCCTTCCCATATACAAGTTGGTATGGATACATACCTATGGGAGTTTTGTATGCAGTCCGGTAGGCCAAAAGAGCATCATCCAGCCTCCTTGACCAATTCGTTCTATTAGCATTCACCATTTTGACAGAATTTGCTTGATCTCTCGATTGGACATCTCAACTTGCCCGCTAGCCTGTGGGTTATAAGGAGTGGCCACATTATGGAGAAACCCATATTTCTCCAAGATTCCTTTGAACAACTTATTACAAAAGTGAGAGCCACCATCACTAATAATGGCTCTAGGTGTACGAAATCTGAAGAAGATGTTCTTCTTCAAGAACGCGTGACACTCTTTCCTTCATTGTTAGGAAGCGCTATGGCTTCCACCCATTTTTACACGTATTCAACCGCCACAAGTATGTACTTCATCCTATGAGAACTCACAAATGGGCCCATAAAATCAATGCCCTATACATCAAATAACTCAATAACCAGAATGAGATTTAAAAAGAGCTCTTGCCTTTTCGAAATTCCTCCATCTCATTGGAACCGATCACATGATTTTGCAAACTAATAAGCATCTTGGTGAATGGTTGGCCAATAGTTCCACACTGCAAAATCTTATGCACACTCCGTATACCACTATGGTGACCACCCACAGGCGAGGAGTGACATGCCTCCAAAACACTCAACATCTCAACTTCTGGTACACAACGACGAATAATCCTATCAGCACAAATTCGGTATAAGTAAGGCTCGTCCGAGAAGAATTTTTTCACATCATACATGAACTTCTTCCTCTGATGGAACTATATCACTAGCTAGATAATTCGTAAAATCTGCGAACCATGAAATCAAATCTTCAGAAGCGGCCAATACATGCTCATCAGGGAATGCATCATCAATTTTAGCCTTTTCACCCAATTCACACGTAGCTTCATCCTCTAACCTAGATAAGTGGTTGGCAACTTGATTCTAAGTCCCCTTTCTATCTTTTACCTCAAAATCAAACTCTTGTATTAATAGCACCCATCGAATCAGACTTGGCTTTGCATCCTTCTTCGCCATCAAGTATCTCAAAGCGGAGTGGTCTGTATGCACTATAACCCTCGTGCCAAGCAAATAGGAGCAAAACTTTTCGAACGAAAACACCACCGCAAGAAGCTGTTGTTTAGTGACCGTGTAGTTCTTTTGATCTTTATTTAGGGCTTTACTTGCATAGTAAATGGGGTGAAGTATTTTATCCCTTCTCTGTCCCAATACTACACCAAGAGAAACCCCACCAGTATCGCACATCACCTCAAATGGCTCACTCTAATATGGGGAAATAATAATGGGCGCGGACACCAACTTCTCCTTCAACTCTCCAAATGCTTTCAGACAGGATTCATCGAAATAGAACTTACATTCCTTATCGAGTAATTTGCACAAAGGATGTGCAATTTTCAAAAAATGCATAATAAACCTCCGGTAAAAGCCCGCATGTCCAAGAAAACTTCTCACAGCTTTTACAAAGATGGGTGGAGGAAGACTCTCTATAACTTTAACTTTAGTTCGATCAACCTCTATCCCCTTCTCTGAGATGCGATGGCCCAATACTATACCTTCTTTCACCATAAAGTGACATTTTTACTAAGCACAATATTGCAATCTTTATATCTTTTGAGAACCTCGGCCAAATGACTCAAATACCGAGCAAAGAAGTCACCAACCACCAAAAAGTCATCCATTAACACCTCAATAGTTTCCTCCACCATAACAACGAATATCGACATCATACATCGTTGGAAGGTGGTCGGTGCATTACATAACCCAAACGACATCCTTTTGAATGCGAATGTCCCATAAGGGCATGTAAAACTGGTCTTCTCCTGATCCTCAGGACCAATAGAGATTTGATTGTAACCCAAATAGCCATTAACAAAATAATAGCACCCTTTACCTGCAAGTCTATCTAACATCAGATCTGTGGGCATAGGGAAATGGTCCTTCTCATTCCATGCATTCAACTTTCGGTAATCTATAGAAACTCTCCATCCGGTCATTGGCCACATTGGAACAAGCTCGTTCCTCTCATTAGGCACCACTGTCATCCCTCCCTTTTTAGGCATACACTAAAAAGGGAATACCCAACTACTGTCTGTAATAGGATTTATGACGTCGGCATCTAACCATTTAATGATCTCCTTTTTCACTACTTCTTGCATAGGTGGATTCAACCTTCTTTGATGCTCAATACTTGTCTTGTGATCGGGCAGAGTTGGATTTTGTATGAACAAATATTGGGCGGCCAATAATGTTCGCAATAGTCCAATCAATGGATCGTTTGAACCTCTTCAAAACCTCCACTAAACACTCTACTTGTTGCACTTTCAAATTCGATGCAATTATTACCGACAAAATGTCATCTCTACCCAAGAAACATACCTCAGATGAGTTGGTAGAGCCTTAAGTTCTACTTTTGAATCTTCCTCAATAGATGGTCTCGCGGGTGGAGAGTCGTGATGCTTCATATCTAACTCCAATTTCTTTATTTTTGATCGATATTCATTTCGTTAAAATGCAGCCACCAAAGACCCATAATCTTCAATATCATCATTCTCGAAGTTCATAATCACTGCCTCTAGTGCCTCGACACCTAACCGTTCTTCAATTTGTACCTCCGATATACTCTCAACCCTGTAGGATATAGAAGATAACGTTTGGAGCTTACTGCTCTACTTCATGGACCTATATATGTTGAAAGTTGCATTTTCATTGTTCAACCTAAACTTCATCTGTCGCTTTTCCATATCAACTAAGGCACGACCAGTGGCAAGGAATGGCCTCCCTAGAATAATGGGAACCTCAAAATCAACCTCACAGTCAAGGATTACAAAATCGACAGGAAATATAAGTTACTCCACTTTCACGAGCACATCATAGAGTATACCAATTGTCCTCTTCGCTGTTCGATAGGCCATCAGTAACCGCATCGTAGTAGGCTTTGAGTAGCCCAAACCTAACTTCTTGTAAATAGAGAGAAGCATGAGTTTGTACTTTCACCAAGATCACATAGTGATTTAGCAAAATGTAGCAACACTGTCGTACAAGAAATGGTAAAAGCGCCAGGGTCTTTCTTTTTCTGCACAAAAGACCTTGTAGCAATCGCACTACAATGTTGCATTCTGTCGTCATCCTCAAAACTCACCGATTTCTTCTTTGTCGCCATATCTTTCATAAACTTAGCATAACCGGGCATTTTCTCTAAAGCTTCTATCAACGGGACATTGATGCAAAGTTTTTTCAACATAGTGATAAGGCGCCGGTATTTACCATCCTCAGTCTTCTTCACTAATCTCTCAGGGAATGGCGGTGGAGGTCTAGGAATGGGGACCACTTTATGAGATACGTCTGCTTATTTTGCCATGTTGTCCTCCAATTCACCACTAGTTTCCACTACCTCTGTGTATTTTCTCCTCTCATCTTCTACCACAGACGACATAGGTGGATCAATGGTTTATTTACCTCCTTGAGTAGTGACTGCCATGCAATGCCCATTATTCTTAGGATTTTGGATGGTGTTGCTAAGAAGAGTGCCAGGTTGGCATGAGTTCACAGTGGTGGACAATTGCGCCATTTGTATCTCATGATGCATGATCGTAACCGCATGTGCATCTATCGTTTTCCCAATGTTAGCTAAATCACCTCTCAATTCCTTGGCATGCTCATCAGTAGTATCAAACCTCCTCAACATCTTATGTAGCATATCCTCAACTCGCGCCATACTACCTTCACCGTCCCTAGGAGCAATTTTCCAATTTTTAGGTGGAACATAGGGCCCACTCCGATCATTCCTGGTACCATAGTTACCCCAGTTGAAGTTGTTGTCGCAGTTGTATTTTTCCTCTCGAACATATTGACCTTCTCGATTATAGTTACCATAGTTCCGACCTTGATTTCCTTGACCTTGGTGCCAGTTCTCTTGATTGGAGACTTGGGCGTTTGGTCAGAAACCCACCGTGTGATCATTCACTGCATAAGCATCCTCTTCATAAAAATACTCATCTGCTGACAGTGGTGGTTTAGTCAAGTACTTCACCGCATTTACCTTCTCTGCACCTCCACTGACATGTTTCAATACCAACCCTAACTTAGTTCTCATTTGCGTCATCTCCTCACGAATCTCATCTGCCGCATTTCCTTTATCATTTGTGTCTCCTATCAGTGATAAAGGAAACACTCGCATACCTATGACATTCATATCCAAGTCTGTCCTACCCACACAATTCTTGCAAAGAGACCTCAGTTTGGCTATGTAAGCATGGGGATCCTCTGTTTGCAGTCTTGCAAAAAACAAAACCTCGCGGTGAGCATCTATACCAAACTACTCGTCACCACGAATGTGTGCTCATGGGGTAGGGGAGGTAGGACAAGGTGTCCATAAGAATCAGTGATGTTCACGTTGCCCCTATAAAAGTCTTGAGGTCGTGGGGCTGGAGGTTGCATCTTCAGAGCATCATCAATCTAAATTTCAGCAATAACTTGGTCGTGTGCCCCAACTGGTGGTGGGGGCTGACGGTTTTCCCCAAAATTGTGATTTGCTGGGATTTGTTGATTTTCCAACCTTCTCAAAGTGTGATTAAGCTCAGGATCAAATGGAATGAGTGGTTCTCCTCGGCTATGTGTACTTGCCATACACTAGAGCTCGACCTAAAAGAAACAAAAACAAAAGAAAAGTAAAATCAGAAAATTGTTGACTAAACTTCAATAATGTTATTAAAGTTAATCAAAAAGCCAGATTCCCCGGCAGCGACACTAAAATTTGATACGCTCAAATTACACCTCCCTAAAGAAGTATAAGTGGTTTTATCAAGTAAAGTACCCAACTAGTAGGTTGGGGTCGATCCAACGAGGAAAATCGTTTAGACTTAACTTCAATGTACAATTACTTTTATTTAGTCAAGTTCTTTCCGAAAACAAGTAATTAAAGGCGGGTGAGGGGGGTTATGAAAGAAGCTTCTTTAATACTTCTAAGTAAAACAAGTAAACAAGAGTAAAGATGTAGTTTTAATCAAGTTGTGAGAGAAACTAGGGTGAATGTGTTCCCCATAGGTTCATAATGCCGTTTTTCTAGCTATAAAAATTCTTTCCTAGTGTTTTTCATGCAAAGTGATAAGTTAGGTATCTGTAAATCCTTGGTCTGACATTTAGAGAATTTCACCCCGTACCTTGGTCCGGCTACGTGTGTATAAGCTACTAACTCTTACCTATACATCATATTAAGCATCATAATGGATGTATGGCTTAGTTATTACTTCGCACTAATCGACACTAGCATATTAGATAGTATCCCACTAAATCTATGTTGATAATTCTTGTCCTATTACTACCTCCTTGGTCTGGCAAGTAGCAACAAGGTTAGTTCTAACGCGTGCACTCGTTAAAAAGACTTTTAAACGAAAAAATTATCAATACATGCAAGAACCTATTTGAGAATTGTTATTTGGCTAGGTTTACTTTGTTAATCACCTATGGTTCCAAAACCCTAGTTGTGGATTTAGTTACCCATGCAAGGAAGAACACAATTTATAGTTGTTAAGAAATAAATCATGAACTTACTTTACAAATTTGAAGAAAATCAATAAAATCAACTTGAAATAGCGAGATAATACTTGAAACCAAATCCGGAAATTGAATTATTGCTAAAGTTTGCAAAATCCAATCTCCAAACAAAACTAGAACAATAGTAACAATGTCTAACCTCCAAAACGTGTTTTTAATCCCTATTTATAGAAAACATTGTTCGAAATTAAAAGAAATTGAAATAAGGAAAGTTTGCCCAACAACGCAATTGTAATCGACGACCCCGTAACGACCCAAAGTACATTCTAGTCGTCACCGGCGTCCTCCTCGAAGAGGACTATGACAAGCCTCTTAGCCTTCGTCATAGCATATCATAGGTCAAAAAGCACGGAAATATTAAAAACTTTTACTTATATAGCAATGAGGTTGACATAGCCCTCTACATAGGAATCATACATAGGCTTCTCGCATACACAACATAACAACATATAGGAATTTAGTCTAAATATTTGTCTCATATCAACCATCTAAACGAAGTCAAACAATTCGGGCAAAGCCCTTACACAACTTCATAATTTCCACATAGGGCTTATATCAATATCTTCAACAATAAGAAGTAAATGAATGTCTATTAGACAATACAAGTACTACTAAGATAGAATGTGTGGTAGCATCCTCGAACTAGAGGGCATAACAAAACTTGGAGAATCTAGTCCAAGCCTTCTTGCTTTAGCCTCATTGATACCTCAACGGCCCGAACCTATAATCTTGGGGAAAAAGAGAAGAGATATGGGTTAGTACAAAACATATGTACTAAGTATGGTCGCTATGCATAAAAATCGTCAATGCATGAGAAAAGGAACAATTTAGTCAAAACCATGCATAATGACCAACAATTCAATATACACATATAAGGAACATCATAATCATATCAACATATAAGTAACTCAAGCAACATTTGTGCAATGCCAATAATAAAGCCCCATAACCATATCCAAAGCTAAGTATCACATTAAGCAATCACTTTCATATTTACAACATATCCTCATACATATAACATTCTTCATATAACAATATTAGTCATAAATTATCAACATAATCATAATCATAATCATAAAGAACACTACTAGAATAATCCTATAGGACCCAAAGTGCAATGAGTAAGAGAAGTCCCATACCCTCCCTTACCCTATGTAGAATCCTTCATGACAACCCTAATAAGAGTTCACATACATAACTTGTTGATTTACTTTTATATTAGCGAAAGAAGTGCAATAACCAACATGAGACCATGTGAGCTACATAGAATCTGGTGTTCTACTCCACACTGAAAAGAGAGGGTTAACACTTGCCTAAGGTGTAACCATTCGTACGTAGCTATCTAGGTGGATCCACTAAGCTAGAGTCCTATGTGGGTACATAGTTAAGGGTCAAGGAGATTGTTTCTAGAAACCATGACTTACTAACGTGGAGATTTCTATCTAATGAGACAACACATAATTCGGGAATCCAGACTTACTAACATGAGGAACCCACGTGGGAGGCCGGACTTACTAACGTGAGACCTCCATCTCATTTACATTCCCTTTCGGTGCTAAGAAATTGTTCCCTTTAGTAATAATATTATTTCATCATATAAGTTCACATTAGTCTCTTCTAGACCCCTATGTAAACATCTTATCATATCTAGCTCATAGCTCATCACAAGTGAGAACAATCCTTTCACATAAGATACCATTAATAAGTGAGTAAACCTTTCACTTTACACTTTATTATAATCATGATAAACTAATTTCAATCATGTAATAATCATACCATAACGTACTTGCATAATTCATAACCAATTCAATAGTCTAGGGTTAGGGATGAGGACTACTTAACATCAACATCACAAACATATAGAGCTACACGCATTACTATCTAAGTAACTCATAATTCATAGTTGAATCCAAGAAGAACCAATCAACATACCTTATTGCCCTTCCAAGAAACTTCATGCTTCCATTACCAAGAATGCATAACCAATTACATAGACAAGGTAAATTCAAGAAGCAATTACATAATTAAGAACAATGTAGTCAATCTAGATATTCATAATCTTCACAATTCACCATATCAATTCAAGGTTTTCATGAAATTGGGGAGAGGACATGGGTGTAGGGAACTCTCATAGGAAATCATCAATTAACCATTAATTCACACTTAAAAAACGTTAATTCATCATAATTCAACACAATTTATTCACAATTTTGTTTTAGAAAGAAGACCCATGTGAGGAGAAAAACCGTTGTTTTGGGAGATTTAGAAATCATCTTTTGAAGGACCTCTTGGGGAAAGGATTCTCAAGAGTGAACGAAAACATACCTTATAGAGGAGAAAGCCAAGAAATTAGGTTGAAACACTTGAAGGCTTTATCTTCTTCCTGGAGCTCTAATGGTCTTCAATGGAGTTTTTGAGGAAGAGAGAATTTTGTAGAGAGAGATTTTTGAGTTCAAATTTTCGGACTTGATTTTTGTGTTAAAACTTACTTAAAACTGACCCTAAGACATTATATAGTAACACATTAAATTAACCAAAATACCCCTCACTTAAATGGGTTTATTTGTGAAGTCAAAACACCCAAAATACGACTTTTATGATATCTGGGAAGTAGGTGCGTGTCGCGAGGCTAATTCCCCAATTTATTTTTGAATTTTGAACTAAGACAGTAGGGTCCGTGTCATACCCGCATCATGAGGCCAACTACAGATCCCCACGTGATGGTTGTGCGTCGCGCAGCAGCCACCAGGATCTTGCCTGCGCGCAGCTGCCTTGGTAGCTTGCTCGCCCAAGTTCGGGTCCTCCCCAAGGACCCTTCCATTGGTCATTGGGATGCAGTAACTGTAATTTTTGACCCCTATACTACACTCTACCTATTCAAAGTCTTTTTACAAGTTTTGGATTTCATATGATCCTCCGAAACCTTAACCAAACATAGGGACGTCAACTAGTTCAATTTCACTAGTTTTCGAATGTTAAGGTGTTTCTTTAATGCTATGGTTCCAATACTTCTCAAACAAGTTATTTACACCTATTTAGGTGTAATATCATCATTTTTCAACATGTAAGTCTCTAGTATAGGTCATGGATTTTACAGGGGTGTTACAATATCCCCCCCTTAGGAACATTCATTCCCGAATGACACCTTAAACCTTCTATTGGGAAAAAGGAAAAAGACTCAATACTAGAAGCCAACCAACAACAAATATCATAAAGAGTCACATAACATTGGAGTAAATTTCAACTCCTTTCAACATATAAACATAGCATCAATAAATAGGAACTTAATCCACAACATACCATAAAACTAGCTCAACTCTTCATATCAAATAAGGAGGTACTACCTTCTCTATTTCAATTATGAGCTTAATATGAACATTAAGAGTTGACATACTGATTTCTTATCAACACAACATCAAAACATGCCCAAAAAACTTCTCATGAAAGCAATATAGACCACTACATATTTAAGTGCAAGTTAATCATGAGAGCCATATATCAAAAACTCAGTTTAGGCATGAATTTCTACAAGAATATGCACATACTAGATAAACATGATAAGTTCAACATTTTGCATATAACTCATTTCGGAGGAAAGTTACTAACCTTAAATTTGGATAGGAGTAGGAGTAAATAGATGAGGATAGCGGGTCTTAATGTCGGCCTCGGCCTCCCATGTTGCACCCTCAATAACATGGTTCCTCCATAGCACTCTTACGGAGGCAACCTCCTTATTCCTCAATTTCTTAATTTGATGATCCAAGATCTCAACCGGGACCTCTTCATAAGAAAGGTCCTCCTTTACCCCTAAGACTTCTAGAGGGAGAACGGAAACCGGATCACCTATACAATTTTTAAGCAAAGAAACATGGAATACCGGATGAATCATGGCCAACTCATTTGGAAACTTCAACTCATAGGCAACACTCCTGCCCCTCTTCAAAATTTCATACAACCCCACATAACGGGGACTAAGTTTCCCTTTCTTTCCAATCCTCATCACCCCTTTCATAGGTAAAATTTTCAAATAGACCCAATCTCCTACTTCGAATTCAAGGTCCCTCTTTCTATTGTCGTCATAAGACTTTTGCCGACTAAAAGCCGTTTTCAACTTCTACCTTATGATTTGAACCTTATTGGTGGCCTCATACACTAATTCGGGACCAAGAAAAGCAAACTCACCCACTTCAAACCATCCAATCGGGGACTGGCACCTTCTACCATAAAGTGCTTCAAAAGGTTCCATAGTGATACTTGCATGGTAGCTATTTTTGTAGGAGAATTCGATTAAGGGTAGATGATCATCCCAGTTAACCTTGAAATCAATCATGCAAGCCCTTAACATATCTTGTAGAGTTTGGATGGTGCGCTCCGCTTGTCCACCCATTTGAGGGTGGAAAGCGGTGCTAAGCTTTACTTGCGTACCAAGTCCACTTTGGAAAGATATCCAAAAGAGTGAAGTGAATTGGGATCCTCTATCCGAAATGATCGACAATGGGGCCCATTTAACTTCACAATATCTCTAACATACAATTTAGCATACTCCTCCGCCGAGTAAAAACCTTTACGGGAAGGAAATGGGCTGACCTTGTCAACCTATCCAGTATGACCCAAATGGATTCATGTTGTCGACGTGTTCGAGGCAAACTACCGCAAAGTTTATGTTGACATCTTCCCACTTCCAAGTGGGAATATCAATACCTTAGGCCACCCGGGCCTTGATGCTCGGCTTTGACTTGTTGCAAATTTGGGCACCTCGACACAAACTTAGCTACCTCCCTTTTCATTCCATTCCACCAATAGATGTCACGCAAGTCATGATACATCTTTGTGGCCCCCAGATGGATGGAGTATCGAGAGCCATGAGCCTCATCCATGATTTTCTCCCTTAAACCATCCACAACCGGCATACATAACCTCTCTTGGTACCTAAGTACCCCATCCTCCCCTTGGGAGAAAGATTCATTATTCTTGTTAAGGACCGACTCTTTCAACTCCACCAATAGGGGATCAAAGATTTTGGTTAGACTTCATATACACCACTAAAGACAACTCGGAGTTATGACGAACCATAAAACCACCCTTCGACGAATCTTCTAGTCGAACACCCAAACGGGCCAACCTATGAACATCCTTGACTAGTTCCTTTTTTTCATCATTAACATGAGACACACTACCCATAGACACTCGACTCAAGGCATCCTCCACCATATTATCTTTTTCGGGATGGTAAAGGACACTCATGTCATAATCCTTTAAAAGCTCTAACCATCTCCTTTTTGGCGTAGATTCAAGTCTTTTTGGGTGAATACATATTGGAGACTTTTGTGATAGGTGAATACATGTACATGCACCCTATAAAGAAAGTGTCTCCAAATTTTCAAAGTAAATACCACGGCCGCAAGCTCAAGGTCATGAGTTGGATAATTCTTCTCATGTGGTTTGAGTTGTCTAGAGGCATACACTATGACTCTGTCATGTTGCATGAGCAAACATCCTATACCCACTCGGGAGGCATCACAATAAATCACAAAGCCTTCGATACCCTCCGGTAAGGTAAATACCGGAGCGGAGGTGAGTCTCAATAATTGAAAACTCTTTTCACACGATTCCGTCCATTCGAATTTGGACTTCTTTTGGGTTATGGCCGTTAATGGAGATACGATAGACGAAAATCCCTCGGCAAACCTCATATGGTAACTGGCCAACCCTAGAAAACTTTGGATGTCGGTAGGACTCAAAGGTCTCGGCTAACTTTTGACCACTTCCGTCTTCCTTGGATCAACCTCTATCCTTCACTAGAGACAATGTGACCAAGAAAATGCAACTGACCTCAACCAAAACTCATATTTGCTAAGCTTAGCAAAAAGTTGGTTATCCCTGAGAACTTACAAAACTATCCTCAAATGTCTCATATGATCATTTTCACTCCTAGAGTATATCAAAATGTCATCAATAAAGACAATCACAAACAAATCAAGATACTTTCTAAAAACTTGATTCATAAGGTCCATGAATGCTTCCGGGGCATTTGTTAGACCAAATGACATCACTAGGAATTCAAAGTGACCATATCTTGTTCGGAATGCTGTTTTCGGAATATCAACCTGCCTTACTCTAAGTTGATGATAACCCAACCTCAAGTCAATCTTTGAAAAGTAACTCGCTTCATGGATTTGATCAAATAAGCCATCAATCCTAGGGAGTGGGTACTTATACTTTATAGTGAATTTGTTCAATTGATGATAACCGATACACATTCTCAAGGACCAATCCTTCTTCTTCACAAACAATAACGGGGCACCCCTTGGAGATATGCTTGGTTGAATAAAACCCTTATCTAGCAAATCTTTGAGTTGAGCCTTTAGTTCTTTCAACTCGGCCGGGGCCATCCAATAAGGAGGGATTGAAATAGGTTGTGTATCCAGCAATAAGTCCCGAAGTCAATCTCCTGTTTGGGAGGAATTCCAGGAAGATCATCGGGAAAGACCTCCGAAAATTCCCTCACTACGGGTACCAACTCTATAGGAGGGACTTCGGATTCAAGATCCCTAACTCTCACTGTGGTAGAGACTACCCTTTGCAATCAATTTGGAAGCTTTTAGACATGAGATGGTCTTACCCCTAGGATTTGAGTTTCCTCTCTTGCACTAAAAAATGGGTTCATTTGGAAATTGAAATTTGACTACCCTCGTCCTACAATCAATAGAGGCAAAGCAAGCATGCAACTAATCCATTCCCAATATGATATCAAAATCAAGCATATCAAGTTCTATGAAGTCAACAAATGTAACTCTATTGGGCAAGGAAGTTGGACAACCAGTATAGACTCTATTAACCACCACAGAATCACCCACCGGGGTAGAAACTGAAAAAGGTCGGTCTAATATGTCGGCTAGTATATCAAACTTCATGGCTACAAGAGGGGTCTGAAATGACAATGTAGCTCCCGGATCCAACAAAGGATATACATCAAAGGAAAATAATTTTAACATATTGGTGACCACGTTCGGTGAGCTTTCTTGATCACTTTTGGATTGGAGAGGATAGAAGCGATTCTTCTTAGGAGCATCCGGGTGTGGGGCACTTGCTTGAGCTTGAGCATTTTCGCTTCCTTGAGACTTTATCATAGGGAAATCTCTCTTCATGTGACCACTCTTGCCACATCCATAGCAATTAACTGTTCCAACTAGGCACTTACCATCATGTCTCTTATCACATTTTGCACAAAGAGGCTTCTCAACATAAGATCTCCACCTTTTCCCTCTTGGGGCTTGGGAGTAGGCACCTTACTCTTGTTGACCCTTGGGGCATTAGAAGAGCCTTGATTGGAAAACCTCTTTTTGAACCTTGGTTTTTCTTGAACCTCAAACCTAGTCTTAGAAGAATTCGCATATTTTTTTCTCACCTTCTTCAACTCTCTACCAAATTGCTTAAGCTTTTGTTCTCAATTCGTTCGGCATGAACCATGAGACGAGAAATGTCCATGCTAGGAATCAACATAGCCGACCTATATTTATTAACCACAAGATTGGATATCCCCATCACAAATTTGTTCATTTTGGCCTAGAATCCGCAACCATAGTAGGAGCATGCTTTGGTAGTTGAGTGAATTTGAGGCTATACTCCTTCACGCTCATACCCCCTTGAGAAAGGTTGATGAATTCTTGCATTTTCCTCTTCCTTAATTCCAAGGGAAAGAACCTATCAAGGAAATCCATTTTGAAAGCTCCCTAAGTAATCCGACCTTCTATAACCTGCCTCTCATACTTCCATTGCTCATATCAAACTTGAGCCACGTCTTTGATTTGGTAGGCGGCTAGTTTCGTATTTTCTCGAGAGAAACACCCATATCATCAAGAACTTTGAACACTTCATCAATGAAACCTTGTGGGTCTTCCTCCACCTTAGAACCATAGAAATTAGGAGGATTCATCCTTGTGAAATTCCTAATCCTTGAAGCGATAATGTTAGAATTGAGGTTCACTTGCACCTTTGCATACCTAGTAACTTGGGTATCCAACACTTGAGTCAAGATATGAATATCCGACATTATCTCAGCATTAGACATAGCCCCTTCTTCAATAGGAACTTGAAGGTTTTGAGGAGCTTGAGGGGGAACCACCTCATTCAAATTCCCCTCTCCGGCCCTTCGAGCATTGTTACTCTTTGTATTCATAGCCAATAAGCACAATAAAAGGATTAGAAGAAAGGACTAGATAGAGTTAAGACTCTTAGGCACGACTAATGAATTACAAGAGAGTGAAAGTTCCTAAGCATCACATAGACCCTCATTCATAAGTGTGGTACGCTTCACAATTATGAATAAGACCCTACATTGACGTGGTTTAGTGAGACATCATTCCTAAGAATACTTAACCACATGCTCTAATACCATGTTTGTAACGGCCCAAAGTACACCCTAGTCGTTAACGATGGCGGCGGCCTCGAAGAGTACTAAGACAAGCCTCTTAGCCTTTGTCATAGCATATCATAGGTCAAAAACGCGGAAAAATTAAAAACTTTTACTTATATAGCAATGAGATTTACATAGCCCTCTACATAGGAAGCATACATAGACTTTTTGCATACACAACATAAAAACATATAGGAATTTAGTCTAAATCTTTGTCTCATATCAACCATCTAAACGAAGTCAAACAATCCGGGCAAAGTCCTTACACAACTTCATAATTACCACATAGGGATTACATCAGTATCTTCAACAATAAGAAAGAAATGAATGTCTATTAGACAATACAAGTACTACTAAGATAGAGTGTGTGATAGCATCCTTGAACTAGAGGGCATACCAAAACTTGGACAGTCTAGTCCAAGCCTTCTTGCTTTAGCCTCAATGTTACCTCAACGGCCCGAACCTACAATGTTGGGGAAAAAGGGAAGAGATATGGGTTAGTACAAAACACACGTACTAAGTATGGTCCTTATGCATAAAAATCGTCAATGCATGAGAAAAGGCACAATTTAGTCAAAACCATGCACAATGACCAACAAATCAATATACACATATAAGGAACATCATTATCATATCAACATTATAAGTAACTCAAGAAACACTTGTGCAATGCCAACAATAAAGCCTCATAACCTGTCACGGCCCGGAATCTAGAATCCGGATTGCAACCGGCGTCGTTGACCTCTCAGAGGTCGCAGACAAGCCTCATCTTGCATTCATCACATTTATCTAGTTAAATTTGCGGAAAATTTAAAACTTTTTATATGTATGAAGTATATATAGACTTCATATAATTATTAACTAGATACATCATATACTAAGCTCAACATAAGAGAACAACCATCTAACATAAAGAATCAAATCGAAACTGAATATGAATATATCATAAATAGTTTGCCAAACACGGCCTTATTACAAAGCTTCGAAATGAAGGTATGAAAGAAATGCTAGGGACAACATCCACTATCTATGTCTAAAACTAAGGCTAGACTAAATCTGTAGCATCCTTGAAATCATGAGGACCTACCAATTGGTTTGGAGAAACGCTGAAGTCCAAACCGCTGCAAGTGTCGTCAACCTGTCCTTTGACCTGCACCTATAAAAATAATAAATAGTAGGGGGTTAGTACACCACTTGTACTAGGTATGGGTGTATGCGCACATACACATAAAGCTATGCATGGTCAATGAAAGCTCTTCCTAAGCAACATGCCATTTCTGGAAAGTCTAGTCATTAGACTTTCCTAATTCGTTAGTTGTGAATTGTGGTATGAATATGATGTATTTTCATGCATTCAAAGCACACAACTCATTTTCTATATGATTACAAGACATTAGTATCATCAACACAATTTTAGAACCACTCGGGTGAAGATTTAAATATTTGATCCTCCAAACCCAAGAGCTCCTCTTTGTACACTTAGATTATTTTTTAGTCTTTTTCTTCTTCTTGTTGTGTAGTTCAATAACTCCTTTGGTCCTATGTTTTACTTACAAGTGCAATGATTCATTGTAGTCCCATACCCACAATGAATCAAGTAAGTAATTCAAGAGATTAAGGAAATGACTTAACTACAATTTGGGGCATGAATATATTTATAAGTCAATACTTATGGACTATACTCATTCTTTAGTTGATTGCATAATGTGCATAGATCTTGGGGAATATCATTAAAGCTTATGATCTTGCTTACTTTGGGCATGAATTCTTTATAAACCAATCTTTAGTGACTATTCCTATTATTGTATTATTGGCCTAATGTAAGAAGTCATTATAAGCCAATCTTATTTGGCTAATATCTTTTGCCAATTATATAAAATCATTATAAGCCAATTTATTTGACTTTATCATTTTCATAACATGAGGATTCATTATTAGTTATGCCCTGTACTTATTGTAAACTTTATTGGACACGATTTGACTATCCTTACAACAAGTTATTCATTACATCAAGTATTCATTAGATTTCATAAGCCATTCTCTATTGATTATGCCATTGATTTCATTACTTTCATGTTTTATATATTATACATTTCATATACACGAGACCTTGGAATCGTTGATAGAGCATTAAGACATCTCAAGTGAGGACGCAACATATAGGACCTTAACCCGAGGGCCTTCTTTAGCAAACACAGAGTCTGCTTCATTCGTTCATTCGTACTTTACATTATTCATTTCATTCATTCATAGGCTGATGTAAACACCAGCTATACCTAGGATGAAGTTTAAGACTCTCATCGGGATCATGAAGTGCAATGACCAAGAATGACCTAATGTCATTACTTGAATCTGATTTCACCTCCTGATTGTCTTGCACAAACACCTTCGGTATCGTTCATTTCATTATCTTTCATACTTTGAGGAACTCTAACCTTAACCGACATAGATCATGTGAGCATCATGAAATCCAGTGTCTTTCCCACACCGAAAAGAGGTGGAGTCACTGGCCAAGGTGAAACCAAAACATGCTAGCGTATATAGGAAAATTGAATCCTGCTAGATCCCTATATTGGCAGTATAGGTTCAAAGACTAGGACATATAAGGAGACCCATACCTGGCATGCCGGACAGTCTCATCTCATGAGATTTACGTGAACCTCCATCCTTCCGAAGGAAGGCATCACCACTCATAGCTAGCCTATCGGTGCTCAGTATAAAGTTCTATTACATTCAACTCATACATCATGGAAGCTGGCTTCTAGCATGAGGATATCATCGCTCATTAGATGATTTTTCATCTCATCATTAGTATTAAGTGTGAATTGTCCTTACACTTACATATAGAGTATAATTGAGACTTATTTACTCTTTTAATGACTTGTCATCCTTACTTTACATTGATGAAATGTGAATTATCCTTACATATCATCCTTACTTTACATTGATGAATGTGAATTGTACTTACATATCATCCTTACTTTACATTGATGAATGTGAATTGTCCTTACATATCATCCTTACTTTACATTGATGAATGTGAATTGTACTTACATATCATCCTTAGGTGTTAATGAGACTAGTCTCACACATTCTAACACCTTCATTCGTGAGTATTCGTTTACAAATTAGTTTTGGTGTAAGTAAGACTTGTCTCACTTCCTTTAACACCCCATTCTGGTCACTTACTTAATTTAGACCCCTTTAATTATGTTATAACTCACGTTACTTCTTTACTTTAGTGTAGTAGCTTCATTTCATCGTTTATGGACGATGAGCACTTCTTTCAATGAGTTACATATGTTCATAGTTCATTCTTGTAGAGCATGTTGGGAGTTGTCC
Source organism: Solanum sitiens (assembly GCA_016801875.1). Classification (NCBI taxonomy): domain Eukaryota; kingdom Viridiplantae; phylum Streptophyta; class Magnoliopsida; order Solanales; family Solanaceae; genus Solanum; species Solanum sitiens. The sequence continues at coordinate 5,078,570 of JABWTJ010000024.1, forward strand.
CAATGAATGGAATGCTCTTGGTTATGGATTCATTGAATTATTTTAGAAGTACTTGAGTTGTCATTTCATTGTTTTAGCTACACAAGATTGGCATATGATTAGTATTGGCCAAGAAAATTTGGAAATAACTTCATAGTCAATTTATTGGCACAAGCCAAACATTCATTCAAATATAATTTCATGGAATCATTAGCCAATTCTATTACATATTTTTGGAGATAATATTGTAGGCCAATTTTTTGGCATAAGACAAACTTTCACTACACTTGAACTTTTAACCTTTGATTAACTTACAAGAACAATTCAATGTTTTTACGTTCACAATTCGTGTGGATAGGGTATGTTAGACTAACCAATTCAATCTTTTTGGCATAAGCCAATTTTTACGTATGTTCATATTTAAATTGTCATATGTATGAACCATTAGCTAATCTTTTAATCATTTATATATGTTCCTAGCCATTAGCATATCTTCATTTTGACCAAATAGAGTTAGCCAACTTTATTGGAACTAGATAGCCAATTTATTCAAGATATGATTTCATATATGTCTTTGAGCCAATTCTTAGTTTATGGCTTTTAGTGTCACGTTTTAAGAACATATTGGACAGCATCATACTAACATTTGATGGCTTTAGTATCTTTATAACATCACAACAACAGCAAGTCAACATTCAGCCAAAGGCACATAATTCACTTAACACATCACAGACTTATCTTAGCATATTATCGATCCTTAATTATCATGATAAGATTAACTTTACAAAATTACAAGTTCATAAGTTCATTAGATACTCATCATTCAAGAACAATACATGTTAAGAACAGCCAGCACCACATACCAACAACATGATCTCTAACCTATTCAACATTGAAATCGAAAAGGATAATAGGGAAGGGAAGTTCGACGAAAACGACGGGAACAACCCTAGTTTTCAAGATCTTGAGAATCATTCGAAGGAAAATACTCTTGGAGAAAGAATTCCAGGAGAGAAACCCATACCTTATGTAGAACTTAATCTACGAAGACCACCTTGAACGAAACCTTGAAGAAACCTTGAAATCGCCCTAGAGAAATCGATAAATTTTCTGTTTTTCTTTCGTTCGTTGCTTGCTATTTTTGTGTCGCCTTTTCTATGAGTTTGGAAATGATTTTTATGTTTAAGAACTGATCTTGAATTATAAAACTTAGGTTTATTAAGTTAATTTAATAAACTAATTAACCAATTACCAAAACGCCCCTCCTAAGTTGACTAAACATAGGAGAACATAACACCTAGTCAAATCTGGAAATTGGTATTGACTATGGTTTTGGTCAACATTTTGACTTTATATTAATTGATTAAATTGTTGGAACCAAAATTAACCCTTTTGGACCATCCTAGGTTAAGTACTAGGATGTTTCTTTAGTTGTACTAGGTTAGTGTAAGAATTTTGTTTTGATCATTTAAACTAATTAATTAAATTAATAATGTAATTAATTAGGTGACCTAAGGTAATTACTAAAGTACCCTTAAGTCATTAGGACCATAACCAATGCTTTGAACCATCCTAGGTTAGGTACTAGGTTGTCTTTTTCTTGTTTTAACCGAAATCTGGAAATTGCTTTGTGATTTCGGTTTTGCCCATTTAAATTAATTAATTAAGTTGTTAAATTAATTAATTAAGTATCCTAGGGTAATTACTAAAGTATACCTAGGTTTTTAGGACCTTAACTAACTCTTTGGACCATCCTAGGTTAGGTACTAGGTTGTCCCTTTCTTGTCTTAACCGAAATCTGAAAATTTCCTTTGTAGTTTTGGTTTTAGCCCTTTTAAATTAATTAATTAAGTTGCTAAATTAATTAATTAGATAACCTAGGGTAATTACTAAAGTACCCATAAGTATTTAGGACCATAACTAACCTTTTAGACCATCCTAGATTAGGTACTAGGTTATCTCTTTAACTAGTACTAGGTTAGTGTCAACCCGGTTTTGGTCCTAGGTTGTCGGGTGCACAAATTAGTTTATTTCGTTTGGTCCTAGGTTAGTTAGCTATTTAGGTCAGTAGGTTAGAGTCTATAATTAGTTAGGAAGTTAGTCCCCACATGGAGGGGTCCCTTGTACACGTTTTTCCCCCCTAACTACCCTAACCGAATTCGGTTAGGGTGGTCCCCTCCTTTGGCCACTTATTCACATGTCTTGCACATGTGCTTGCACATGGGTTGGTTGTACTTTCCTAACTAACTATTATTTATGGTTCCTTTGGAAATGTTTACTTATTGTCCCAAGGATCCTCACTATGTCCTTGGACACTGCTTAATTTACATGATCATTTTAAATGGTCATGTGCTATGGTATCTAGGCTTGACACTTGGATGCCTCATACCTCAATGAATACTTGGAAATCTATTTTTTTAACTTAGGGTCTTTATTGCAGGTACAATTCTTAAACAAGCATCATTAATGTTAGAAAATTGGCTAACACCCCTTTAAGTCAATATTTCTAATATGCCCAATATTTTTGCTTATTTGGGTATTATATAGAAATTGGCTAATACTCCTTAGCCAATTTTCTATACTATGCACAATATTTCTCAATATTGTGTGTTGGAATGCCTATGTATCCTCAATACGCATTCTTAAAGACCTATTGGGATCTTCACTAGACATGTGATCTTCCGAAATGTTACATAACCATATTCAAAGCTAAGTATCACATTAAGCAACCCCTTTCATATTTACAACATATCCTCATATATATAACATGCTTCATATAACAATACTAGTCATAAATGATCAATATAATCATAATCATAATCATAATCATAAAGAACACTACTAGAATCATCCTATAGGACCCCACATGTGCAATGAGTAAGAGAAGTCACATACCCTCCCTTACCCTATGTAGAAGCATTCAAGATAACCCTTATAAGAGTTCACATACTTAACTTGTTGATTTACTTTTATGTTAGGGAAAGAAGTGCAATAACCGACATGAGACCATGTGAGCTACATAGAATCTGGTGTTCTACTCCACACCAAAAAGAGAGGGTTAACACTTGCCTAAGGTGTAACCATTCGTACGTAGCTATCTAGGTGGATCCACTAAGCTAGAGTCCTATGTGGGTATATAGTTAAGGGTCAAGGAGATTGTTTCTAGAAACCATGACTTACTAACGTGGACGTTTCTATCTAATGAGACAACACATAATTCGGGAATCTAGACTTACTAACGTGAGGAACCCATGTGGGAGGCCAAACTTACTAACCTGAGACCTCCATCTCATTTACATTCCCTTTCGGTGCTAAGAAATTGTTCCCTTTAGTAATAATATTATTTCATCATATAAGTTCACATTAGTCTCTTCTAGACCCCTATGTAAATATCTTATCATATCTAGCTCATAGGTCATCACAAGTGAGAACAATCCTTTCACATAAGATACCATTAATAAGCGAGTAAACCTTTCACTTAACACTTTATTATAATCATGATAAACTACTTTCAATCATGTAATAATCATACCATAACGTACTTGCATAATTCATAACCAATTCAATAGTCTAGGGTTAGGGATGAGGACTACTTATGTCACAACCCGAGACCATACCCTAGCAGATAGGGTGCAATCTCGGATTGTGACCGGCGTCGTTGAACTCTTAGAGTTCTCACACAAGCCTCATTCATATCATTCATTGCATATACATAGTGAAAAGTAGTGCGAAATTAAAACTTTTCACAAAAACATAATATAGTCTTAAAACCTCTTTCATATAAAAGTAATAGAAATGCTAAGTCTCAATCTCATCATCTTAAGACACAAGAGTACTTTAATACAAAAATAGAAATAACATAGTCTTATTACAATACTTCATAAAAGAAACATAAAATGACATATGTATGCCCTCGAGTCAAATGAGGACATACTTCAACTCTTCTACTCGGACGATCCTTCTAAGCCCAAGACTTGACTTCTCCAAAGCTCCTTACCTACCAAGGACTATAGATAGAAAATAAAGCATGGAATTAGTACAACCACATCTACTAAGTATGGCTATATGCATAAAATCATGAAAACGGACTTTATTGGAAATATGCATCTTTTCATTTAGAAATCATAGTTTAAAAATAAGAACATCATTTATCAATTAACAAACACATAAAATAACATTTAATTGAAAATAACATTTAAGGAACTCACTTTACAGTGAGCTATATTCACTGTACAGTGAATGAATTCACTGTTACAGTGAATCACCTCATCCTTCACCCTAAGTCTTCCTAACATGTAATTCCCTCACTTAAAGTCATCCTAAGATTCACTTAAGTCACACAAAGAGAGACCGCCCATACACCCTCTCTAGATGTGCCTAAACGACCCTTAAGATTATCTACAATGAATCACATACATACTTAGAAAACAATCATAAAAATCTATGAAAGATTCTTCTACCAAAGGTCAATTCCAAGGTTCACTTGAGTAAGTGTGGAGCGACCGCCCATACAATCTCTATCACACTGATGTACCGTGGTTTCACCGTACTTTTAATGCTCTTTCCTTAAGTTTATTGTGTGTCGAAAGCCTTTTTGTGTTGATTTTTATATAAGTTTCTCTTTGTTTGCAGGAAATCTGTCCAAGGATGAACGCGGAAGTTTTTGAGCAAGAAATGCAGAAGAGACCACCTACGGAGCTTATGACGGTCCGTCGAGGCTGTGACGGTCCGTAGGTGGCATCATAGTGAGGAGAAAAGCTGCTGATGGAAGATGGGGAAGTCTGACCAAGTGTAGGATTACGGAAGTCCATGACGGACCGTCATAGCCACGATGGTCTGTCCTGCTTGTTCGTCGTGATGATCAGAGAAGTAGTCCCAGTACCCAAATTTCAAGAAGTTCAAGTGTTTTGGAACGGAGACCCTCCATGGACCGTCGTGCTTGAAACGGTCCGTCATACTTGTCCGTCGGGGGGATGAAGAAAGCAGCAGAAGAATGTGTGAAGTATGGGACGACGGAGGCCATGACGGTCCGTCGTGTCCATGACGGTCCGTCACGAGGTCCGTCGACCCAGACGCATTTGGACAGATTTTCAGTAAATAGAATCCTTCTTTGATTAGGTTTTGTTTTTATTATAAATAGTTCGAAAAACCTGGTTTTTGGGGTTAGACTTTTTGGATAATTTTAGTTCTCTTGTTCAAGTATTGAAGAATTAATTTTAGTAATTGATACACTTTTTCTGGAATTGATTGTTGGTGTTTTGTGTTGATTAATCAAGTTAAATTTTGGATTTTATTCTTTCTCATTAAAGTAAGTGCATGAATTCTTCCATTAAAAATATGAATTGTGTAATTATGACCATGGGTAACTAAACTCCATAGCTAGGGTTGTGGGAACCATGGGTGAATAACAAGGTAAAATCTAACTAAAATAACAATTCTAGAATGGTGTCTTACATGTATTGATAATTCTTTCGTGTAGAAGTCTTTTTAATGGATGGCCAACATTAGAACTCGCCTTAATGCTACTTGCCGGACTAAGGAGGTAGATAATAAGAAAAGAATTATCAACATAGATTTAGTGTAGACTATCTAATAGGCTAGTATTGGTTGGTACGAGGTAATAACTTAGTCAAATACCAAATACAATGCTTAATATGAGGTAAAGATAAGGGTTAGTATAGCAACACACGTATCCGGACCAAGGTGCGGAGTGAAATTTTCTATATGCCGGACCAAGGATTTAGAGATACATAACTTATCACTTTACATGCAAGATACTAGGAAAGAATTGTTATAGTTAGAGTTATCAGGTTAGGAACCTGTGGGGAACACTTAAGCCCTAGTTACTTTTATTAATTGATTAAACTCCGAAATTTAAATCTGTTAGTTGTTTACTTTAATTTAGCTAGTCATTTTCTTTAATTCAGAAATAAAACCCCCCTTTTAGTCTTTTGTTTTCTTGGAAAATAGTTGGCTAAATAGTAGTAATAATAGAATAAAGTTAAGTCTGAACTATTTTCCTCGTGGGATCGATCCCAACCTCATTAGTTGGGTTCTTTACTTGATACGACCGCTTTACTTCTTATTTGAGAAGTAAGTTTAAGCGTATCAAATTTTGGCGCCGCTGCCGGGGAAAGTAGCTTTTAGATTAACTTAAACTTATTACTAAAGTTTAGTCAATATTTTCCTGATTTTACTTTTTCTATTGTTTTTGATTCTTGCAGAACTAACTTCCTTGTATGCCAAATACACGGAGAGGAAGAGAATCCTTGTTTCCCTACGATCACGAGTTAGAGCGTACACTACGCAATATGAATCGAAATTTGGGTATAAATGATGATGATCCAAACCAGAACATACCAGCTCCAGTTGATGCTCATGGTCGATTATTACCTGATAATCCTGGTCAAGATGCACAAAGGGGAAAAAATCCCGCTCTACGTCCTCAAGAATACTACAGAGGTTATGATAAGCAGACTCTGATGAGCCACTTGTCTTGCCCCCTCTACCAGAAGGTCACACCTTTGTGGTAACTAGTAGTCTAATGCAAATGCTCACTGCTAGAGGTTTGTTTTCAGGGCTACCTTCTGAGGACCCACATGCCAATATAGCTAAGATGAGGGCAGTGTGTAAAAGCTGTGTAGGGAGGCCTGATTTGAATTTGGATGTAATAGGGTTAAGAGTATTTCCTCTCTCACTGATGGGAGAGGCTGCTATTTGGTTCACTGAGCTCCCTTATAACTCAATTTTCACTTGAAACCAACTAAGGGACGTTTTCTTAGCACGTTACTACCCGGTCTCCAAGAAACTAAATCACAAAGACAGAGTGAACAACTTTGTGGCACTACCAGGAGAGTCAGTTAGCAGTTCTTGGGATAGGTTCACTTCATTTTTGAGAAGTCTCCCCAATCACCGCATAGATGATGAGTCACTGAAAGAATACTTCTATCGGGGACAGGATGATAATAATAAAGCGGTATTGGATACTATAGCAGGTGGTTCTTATGGGGAGTGTCCTTATGCTGAGATTGCCAAAAAGTTAGAGAAAATCTCCCGGAATAATAAAGCATGGAATACTAGGAAGTCAGATACGGGGAGAAATACCTTTGCAGTGCAATCCACACACAACCCAGCCACAGATGAGATTCGTGAAGAGATGGCACAGATGAGAACTGAGCTTGGGTTGGTGTTAAAACATGTCACTGGGGGTGCAGAAAAGATAAATGCAGTAAACTACTTGTCTAAACCACCACCACCAACTGATGAATATTATTATGAGGAGGATTCCTATGCAGTAAATGATCAGACGAGGGGTTTCCGACCGAATGCCCAAGTCTCCAATCAGGAGAATTGGCGCCAAGGTCAAGGGAACCAAGGTCGGAACTATGGTAACTATAACCGTGAGGGTAATTATGTGTGTGATGGAAATTACAACCGCGACAACAACTTCAACAAGGGTAACTATGGTAACAGAAATGATAGGAGTGGGCCTTATGTTCGTCCTCAAAATCGTGAAGTTGCTCCTAGGGATGGTGGAGGTAGTATGGCGCGAGTTGAGGATATGTTGCACAAAATGATAAGGAGGTTCGATGCTAGTGATGAGCACACGAAAGAGTTAAGGAGTGATGTAGCGGGTATTGGGCAGAAATTCGATACACATGCAATATCGATTAAGCAGCTTGAGTTGAAAATGGCCCAATTATCTGCGACTGTGAACACACGGCAACCGGTCACTCTCCCTAGCAACACTGTCCAAAATCCAAAAAATAATGGACACTGTATGGCAATTACTACTCGGGGTGGTAAGCAAACCATTGACCCACCTATGCCGTCTATTGTGGAAAAGGTGATGAGAGATAATGATAAAGTGGCAGAGGTTAGTGATGAAGTAGAAGATAACACTAAAAAAGATGCTGAAGTGCCTAAAAATGTAACTCCCATGCCTAGACCACCACCACCCTTTCCTCAAAGGTTAGTGAAAAAGACCGAGGATGGTAAATATCGGCGTTTTATAAAAATGTTGAAGCAGCTTTCTATCAATGTCCCTTTGGTAGAAGCTCTAGAACAAATGCCCGGTTATGCCAAGTTTATGAAAGATCTAGTTACAAAGAAAAGATCGGTCACTTTTGAGGATGATGATAGAATGCAGCATTGTAGTGCTATTGCTACAAGATCTTTAGTACAGAAGAAAGAAGATCCGGGTGCGTTCACTATCCCTTGTACAATCGGGTTATTGCATTTTGCAAAAGCACTATGTGATCTGGGGGCAAGCATAAATCTCATGCCCCTCTCGATTTACAAAAAGTTGGGTTTGGGTGATCTAAAGCCCACTGCGATGCGGCTACTGATGGCCGATCAAACAGTAAAAAGGCCTATAGGGATACTCCACGATGTGCTAGTTAAAGTGGAGTCATTCATATTTCCGGCAGATTTTGTTATTCTTGATTGTGAAGTCGATTTTGAGGTGCCTATTATTCTTGGGAGACCATTCCTTGCTACGGGTAGAGCCTTAGTTGATATGGAAAAAGGGCAAATGAAATTTCGGTTGAACAATGAAGAAATGACCTTCAACATTTGTAGGTCCATGAGGCAGAGTGGTGAGCTCCAATCGGTATCTGCTATATCCTACAAAGTTGGTAAGTCACCCGAGACACAAATAGAAGAACGTCTAGGTGCAGAAGCACTGGCGGCAATGATAATGAATTTTGATAATGATTGTATTGAAGAATATGGGTCATTAGTCGCTGCTCTTGATCGTGGTAATGTTTGGTTTAAATCGAAGAAATATCAGCTATACATGAAGAATCGCGAGTAGCCACCCGCGAAACCATTTATAGAGGAGGATCAAAAGTTAGAACTAAAAGCGCTTCCACCTCATCTCAAGTATGAATTCTTAGGAAACGGTGACACTTTGCCGGTAATCATTGCATCAGACCTGAATGAACAACAAGTTGAGAGTTTGGTGAAAGTGCTAAATAGGTTCAAAAGAGCTATTGGGTGGACTATTGTGGACATTATTGGGATCCCTCCTGGTATTTTTTCTCATAAAATCCAACTCATGCCCGATCATAAGCCAAGAATTGAGCACCAGAGATGCTTAAATCCACCTATGCAAGAGGTCGTGAAGAAGGAAATCATTAAATGGTTGGATGCCGGAGTAATATATCCGATCGCCGATAGTAGTTGGGTATGCCCTGTTCAGTGTGTACCTAAGAAAGGGGGAATGACTATGGTCCCCAATGAGAAAAATGAACTTATTCCAATGAGACCGGTGACTGGATGGAGGGTGTGTATGGATTACTGGAAATTAAATGCATTGACCAAAAAAGACCATTTTCCTATGCCCTTCATGGATCAGATGTTGGATAGACTTACTGGAAAAGGGTGGTATTGTTTTCTTGATGGTTATTCGGGGTATAATCAGATTTCTATTGCACCAGAAGATCAAGAGAAAACCACCTTTACTTGTCCATATGGGATCTTTGCGTTCAAGAGAATGCGGTTTGGGTTGTGCAATGCACCCGCCACATTTCAGAGATGTATGATGTCGATATTTTCCGACATGGTGGAAGATACTATTGAGGTTTTTATGGATGATTTTTCTGTGGTTGGTGACTCATTCGAGCGGTGTTTGAGCCATTTATCTGAGGTTCTTAAGAGATGTGAAGACTGCAATTTAGTACTCAATTGGGAAAAATGCCACTTCATGGTGAAAGAAGGTATTGTTTTGGGTCATCGCATTTCAGAAAAGGGTATAGAGGTTGATCGAGCCAAAGTAGAGGTAATAGAGAGACTTCCCCCACCTATCTCTATAAAAGGCGTGAGAAGCTTTCTTGGGCATGCAGGTTTTTACAGGAGATTCATCAAAGATTTCTCAAAAATTGCATATCCGTTGTGCAAACTGCTGGAGAAAGATTGTAAATTTTATTTTGATGAATCCTGTCTTCAAGCATTCGGCGAGCTAAAAGAAAAATTGGTATCTGCACCTATCATTATTTCTCCGGATTGGAGCAGTCCATTTGAGGTGATGTGCGATGCTAGTGGGGTTGCCCTTGGTGTGGTATTGGGACAAAGAAGGGACAAAATCCTTCATCCCATTTACTATGCTAGTAAAGCCCTCAATGAAGCTCAGAGGAACTATACAGTAACTGAGCAAGAGCTCCTTGCAGTAGTATTTGCTTTTGAAAAATTTTGCTCCTATTTGCTAGGTACTAGAGTTATAGTGCATACTGACCATTCAGCCTTGAGATATTTGACGGCAAAGAAGGATGCGAAATAGAGGTTGATTCGTTGGGTATTACTACTGCAAGAATTTGACTTTGAGGTAAGGGATAGAAAAGGGACCAAAAATCAAGTTGCTGATCACTTATCCCGTCTAGAAGAAGAAGCTATGAGAGAGTTAGGGGATAAGATTGATATTGATGACACGTTCCCCGATGAGCATGTATTGGCTGCCTCACAAGACTTGATTCCATGGTTCGCAGATTTTGCGAATTATTTATCTAGTGATATTGTTCCATCGGACTTGTCCTTTCATCAAATGAAAAAGTGCATGTACTATGTGAAGAAGTTCTTTTGGGCTGAACCATACTTATATCGGAGCTGTGCTGATGGGCTTATTCGGCGTTGTGTGCCAGAAGTTGAGATGTTGAGTGTTTTAGAGGCATGCCATTCCTCACCCTTTGGTGGCCATCATAGTGGTATCCGGACTGCTCATAAGATCTTACAATGTGGTTACTATTGTCCAACTATTCATCAAGATGCTCATGAGTTCACCAAAGCATGTGACAGATGCCAAAGAGATGGCGGCATTTCAAGAAAGCAAGAGCTCCCTCTAAACCCCATTCTTGTGATTGAGTTATTTGATGTTTGGGGTATTGACTTTATGGGTCCGTTTGTGAGTTCTCATGGAATGAAGTATATTTTAGTAGCAGTTGATTATGTATCTAAGTGGGTGGAAGCTATCGCCCTCGCAAACAATGAGGGGAAGAGTGTCACTGCGTTCTTGAAAAAGAATATATTCTCTCGATTTGGTACCCCACGGGCAATTATTAGTGATGGGGGATCCCACTTTTGCAACAAATTGTTCAAGAGATTATTGGAGAAATATGGGGTTCGCCATAATGTGGTCACTCCTTACCATCCTCAAACTAGTGGGCAAGTTGAAGTGTCAAATAGGGAGATCAAACAGATTTTGTCAAAAACAGTGAACGCTAGTAGAACAGATTGGTCAAGGAGGCTTGATGATGCTCTTTGGGCCTACCGGACAGCGTATAAGACTCCCATAGGTATGTCCCCATACCAACTAGTATATGGGAAATCTTGTCATCTACCGGTTGAATTAGAGCATAAATCTATGTGGGCTAGAAGAAGTTAAAAATGGACTGGAACGAAGCTGCAGAACAACGGTTAAATGGGTTGAATGAACTCGATGAATTTCTCCTAAAAGCTTATGAAAGCTTAGCCCTCTACAAAGAAAAGATGAAGAAGTACCATGACCTAAAAATCGAGAAACGAGAGTTTATGGTTGGGGATTCGGTGCTTTTATTCAACACAAGGTTGCGCTTGTTTCTGGGCAAGCTCAAGTCCAAATGGACTGGCCCTCACTTGATCACCCAACTATTCCCTCATGGAGCGGTTGAGTTGGAAAACAAGGAAGGTGTGCGGTTTAAGGTGAATGGACAACGTCTAAAATCTATATAGGGCATGCGGAATCGGCAAATGAGGTGATTGAGGCATACTATTTTGATGATGTCTGAGTTATCGAGTGTTCTCAGTCGTGCCGCGACGTTAAATCAGGCGCTGGTTGGGAGGCAACCCAATATGTATCATCTAACCAAATTATAGTTTCCTTTCTAGTAATGGTAGCATTTTCTACTAATGGGTTTTAAATTTTCAGGTAGCACATCTCCAGGAAGTTCTGCAGAAAATTACTCTGCCACATTCACTGACGGATACATCGACGGTCCGTCACGCCTGTGACGGACCGTCGCATGACTCCGTCGTGCCAGGTACGTTTTTTATTGCTTTGAAAAATTAGGGCACATGCGACGGAACCTATGACGGACCATCACAGATGTGACGGACCGTCGTCGGGGTCTCGTCGCTTCATTATCCAGCAACCCGACCTGACCCGGCTGGGGAATTTTAAAAGTTTTAAACCTTTTTAAACTCCCCACCCCTTCATTGAACCATTTCTTTCCCTCTTTCTCCCATTTCCTCCCTTTTCAACTTCCTTTCCTTCCCAAAATCCCCACATTCTCATTTTCCCCATCCCCAAATCCCCTTTCTTGGTCGGAGTCTGCTTCTGTGATTCTCATCTTCATAGTTCGGTGCCTCACTTCCGTTTTGTTTTCTCCTCTTCCAAGGTATGTGCTTCTGAACTCTACCCATTTACTCTTCATTTTTGTTTTAATTTACTATTAGCATATTTCCTTTTGTGGGTCTTTGATCTTTGACCAAATCTTGTCTGACCTAGGTTATTAGTACCACGAATTGCCTTGATAAAACTCGAGAAATTGGTGCTTTAGCCTTGTAAATTTGATAGGTATTTGGGTTAGAAAGCTGTAGGGAAATGTTGGGTCTTTGGTTTGAATCACTTGGGTTAATTGTGGCATCCGAAGTTCTGTCTCTGAATGACAGAACGAGACCCCGATGACGGACCGTCGTAACCACGAAGGACCATCATCGGGTCCATCCCAACACCCCACAATGTATTTTCTCTAAGTGTCCACTGACGGACACATGTGACGGACCATCATGCCCACGACGGTCCGTCCTGCACAACCGTCTTGGTTGTCAGAGACCCCTGTGCTAAGGGTCTCAATACTTTTTCTAAGTGTCCACCGACGGACACATGTGATGGACCGTCAGGCCCACGACGGTCCGTCCTGCACAACCGTCGTGGTTGTCAGAGACCCCTGGGCTAAGGGTCTCAATACTTTTTCTAAGTGTCCACTGACGGATATCCACGACGGACCATCGTACCCACGACGGTCCGTCCTGCTCAACCGTCGTGACGGTCAGAGACCCCTGTCCTAAGGGTCTCAATATTTTTTCTAAGTGTCCTCTGACGGACATCCACGACGGACCGTCGTACCCACGACGGTCCGTCCTGCTCAACCGTCGTAACGGTCAGAGACCCCTGTCCTAAGGGTCTCAATACTTTTTCTAACTGTCCACTGACGGACATCCACGACGGACCGTCGTGCCCATGACAAACCGTCGTGCCCACGATGGTCCGTCCTGCTCAACCATCGTACCAGTCAGAGACTTTCCTTTTGAGAGTCTATATTGTTAAGTATTACATGACGGTCCGTCATACTCATGACGGGCCGTCACCTGGTCCGTCGTGCCTTACTACTACTACAGAGCTGTCATTACTACTTTGATTTTATGTGTATTTTGTCTCATTTTTGCTTGTCATGTTTGCTCCTTCTAATACTAATGATGATTCTTTACAGGTACTACCTCTCATGGCACCAAAATGAGATCGCGTTTACGCACGTGGGCGTTCCAAGTCTGTCGCCCTGTCTGCCCGACTGGTGATAGGCTCTGATGATGAGCATGATCCCAAGTACGTGCCCCCAGGCACTGCCACTCTAACACGAGCTCCACGTGCACCTAGAGCCACGCCCAAGAAGGTGGCGTCCGGCGTAGTCACTGCCACCCAGTCTGATGAGGAGTGCACACTGACCGGCACACCTTCTGGGTCAGCTGCCCAAGACGAAGGAGCATCTGGCTCCTTAGGAGTTTCTTGGTCAGAAGAAGCCTCCGGGTCCGCAGAAGCCTCTTCACCCGCCAGAGCTACACAGTCTGCCTCGGCTGATGAGGCTGACAGCACTGACTCCACTCCTGGCACACCGACTGGAGTTCCTGCCCCTGTTGCCGACCAGCCCAACCGGTGGTGTGTCGACGGGCAATACCAAGTGTACTCATACGCCAAGGTTCTAAATGATAAAGGCGTCATGACACGGACCCTTACACTGGAGAGGCAGGTCCTTATGGGAAGTCTCCCCACCATGCCGGATATCCACACTCTCTTCACCAGACACCTGCTGGAGTGGACGACTCGTTCTTTGGGCCGCTACAGTGAGAAATTGGTCCGAGAGTTTTATGCCTCTTATGTGGCCACTCTCCGATCACAGATCGATCGGCGAGCTGCCCCTGCCAAACAGGCCCCACTTGAGCACGTCAGAGTACGCGGCATACAGGTCAACATTTCCCTGCTAGCCATCCACCGATATCTGTACGGCGAGGATGTTGATACCACCAGGACACCTCTCACCGCCGAGTTTGACTACCGGTGGCAAATTGTTAAAGAGGGTCGGTTCTTTCGTGAGCCATCGCTAAGAGAGACCACCAAGAGGTGGATGGCCCAGCACTTGTCTATTGATGGAGAGGCTGCTGATTGGGTAATGGAGCCAAAGGGAGCCATCAGGAAGGCCAACTTGACTTTTACGGCCAAGTTTCTATGGTTGATAGTCCGCCACTGCCTTTCCCCCACTGCTGCAGATAGTATAGTCACATGGGATCGTGCAGTTCTGATGGCTGCAATTATGGCAGGGTTCGAGGTTGACTTCGCTTGGCTTCTACAAGCGGTCATGCACGAGAGGGCCTTCAGGTCATCACGACTTACCCTTTTCCTTGCATGGTTTTCTCTTTATGCAGGTCCGCAGGTGTGCCCATTTGGCACATTGATCAGCTCAAGACCCCGTAGGGCAATGTTGACATCGGCCTCATCAGGGATGAGGCCAATGAGTTGGCTCCACGCAGAGGGCCCCGCTCGGAGGTGGTCCCACTTGGTGAGAACCTGGCAGATACTATAGAGCATGCTCATGCGGCTTCCCAGGCTGCTTCTGCACTCACTGACACTACCCCGGTCGAGTCTATCCCGGGTAGTAGCACTGCCCCGAGTTCCTCTCGCTCGGCTCCTTCCGCCACTCTGGTCCAACTTGCTAGGGTCCAGAAACTCGAGGCACAGATGGCTACACTTCTGCATCACATCCAGCCTTGGATGCAGAGGTCTATTGCTGAGGCAGAGGAGCACTTGGAGCGCAAGATGACACAGCACACAGATAGGAAGATCGCAGAGGTTCATCAGCGCTTAGACGCTTTTGAGTTGCGAGTGTTAGCCCGACCAGCACCTCCGGTGGACATGTCGACCCTTCAGGCTACGGTTGCGAGTTTGCGTGCTGATCTTGATATGATCTTAGAGGCTAGGGTGCCTGAGTTTGATCCCCTTCTGCAGAGCCTGCTGAGGACACAATGATGGCTGCTCTATTTGCCACTTCTGATGATCCACCACCTCCCCCACGAGAGCATGCCAAGAGGCGCAGGGGTCGAGAGAAGGATGAGGCTAGGGCGAGGAAGAAGGAGCGCCGTGAGATAGAGGCTGCGAGGAGAGCCTCGATTGCTGACGAGGAGGCCCGTACGTTGAGGGCTGTAGAGTTAGCTACCGGGGCGTCTAGCTCCAGAGTTGTGGATACAGTGAGAGGCACTACTGATAGTGCTGTTGCTGCTGAGGACACTACTGAGGGTGTCCAGACTACGGAGGGAGTGGGTTCCAGGGAACCGGACCGACCAGCTTGTTGATCGCCGGCGCTTTGCACCTCAGGTTTGCTTCACCGACCATTCACGTACTTTAGTTTTTTTTTTATGCATTGGGGACAATTGCATATCTTTTTTGTTGGAGGTGGCGTAAATGGAAAGTGAATGTTAGGGTAAAGTCTGAGTAGCCCAATTCACGATCCTCTCTTGGGGTTTTCTTGCCTGTGTTCTTTTTCCCCAAGAGACTGATTACTTTTATTGTTGAACTGGCATGTTTATATCTTGTGTACATAGTATAACTCTGAAGCATGATGGCTAAAACTGAAATGATATCCCGATGTAATGAATATGATGCAATGACTAGGCATAGCAATTGATAAATGTGTGGCCCTAAGCATGACATAGAGATACACTACTGCATGACCCTGAATCTAAGACTCGAACTAGGTGTCTGATAATCTGGTAGTGTAACGAGATGTCAAGTGAGTGTGAGGAAAATTTGAATGATCCACCATTGATACTGAGCTAGAACTTGCCTGGTTAGTCTTGCTGAAAGTAAGCCGAAATAAACAATTAGGAAAGGATCATAGGCCCTTGTTCAAAATAGTCAATCTTGAGCCTTAAAATAACAGAAAACCAAATGAAGTTAATCCCTTTTTGATCCAAATAAATTGAGCTTAAAATAGATCTTTCTTTTTCACCCCAAATGATCTTCTCGGGGAACGTGTTGTCCCTGGTCCCTCCTTGGACATGTGCACCTCAGTTTATGCCAAAAGCATAAGTTGAGGGTGGCTAATGCAAAAAGCAACCTTGTTTTGGCCCTTACCCAACCATGGGTATTGTGAACCTTAACTCATGGCAAAGTCATGAGTTGAGAGTGGCTGTTATAAGGAATACTCCGAAAATTGGGGTTGAAAGTATGAAGAGAAAGAAAGAACAAAACAGAAGTGACTGAAAAAAAATAAAATATATATATATATATAATGATAATAAAACACAAGAAAAGAGAAAAGTCACTTACATATAAGGATGAGAAAGGGAAAACTGCAAAGTAAAAAAAAATTGAGAAATTGGGCGAAATAGATGCGTTTAGTCGATATGTCAAAGAGGGCAACAAGTCACTAAAGGATACCTAAATATACCCTACCTGACCCTGAGCCTATGTTACAAGCTAAAAAGTCCTATTGTGATCCTAAGAGTCGTATGGCGAACTTAAAGTAGTGAAAATAAGGGCAAGCCTATGGCAATATGTATAAATGAGTTGTGGAGTTGTTCTGAGAGTGAGTGTCGAAAAGTAATCCTTATACTAAAACTGAAATCATTGTGTGAAAAATGAGGATGTTATTTGAAGTGAGGATAGTAGTTGCAATACCGGAAATATTAGCACCTCGGTGAGAAATTGAAGAGGATAGGTGTCATTGCGTAGTGAGTTTGTGTCATGGTCTAATTCTACATAAGTCAATGCCTAATAGTAATAACATGCATGAACATAATGAGAATGATCGGGATTGATAGCCAAATGATTGCGAAAGCTAAAAAGCGGATACTTGTGTACAAAGATTTTGTAGTGAGTCATAGTGCGTCGCTTGAGGACAAACAACGAATTTAAGTTGAGAGTGTT
Organism: Solanum sitiens; assembly: GCA_016801875.1. Classification (NCBI taxonomy): domain Eukaryota; kingdom Viridiplantae; phylum Streptophyta; class Magnoliopsida; order Solanales; family Solanaceae; genus Solanum; species Solanum sitiens. The sequence goes on from JABWTJ010000024.1 coordinate 5,095,719, forward strand.
GATGTACCGTGGTTTCACGGTACTTTTAATGCTTTTTCCTTAAGTTTATTGTGTGTTGAAAGCCTTTTTGTGTTGATTTTTATATAAGTTTCTCTTTGTTTGCAGGAAATCTGTCCAAGGATGAACGCGGAAGTTTTTGAGCAAGAAATGCAGAAGAGACCACCTACGGAGCTCATGACGGTCTGTCGAGGCTGTGATGGTCCGTAGGTGGCATCATAGTGAGGAGAAAAGCTGCTGATGGAAGATGGGAAAGTCTGACCAAGTGTGGGATTACGGAAGTCCATGATGGACCGTCATAGCCACGACGGTCCGTCCTGCTTGTTCGTCGTGATGATCAGAGAAGTAGTCCCAGTACCCAAATTCCAAGAAGTTCAAGTGTTTTGGAACGGAGACCCTCGACGGACCGTCGAGCTTGAAATTGTCCGTCATACTTGTCCGTCGGGGGGATGAAGAAAGCAGCAGAAGAATGTGTGAAGTATCGGACGACGGAGTCCATGACGGTCCGTCGTGTCCATGATGGTCCGTCATGAGGTCCGTCGACCCAGACGCATTTGGACAGATTTTCAGTAAATAGAATCCTTCTTTGATTAGGTTTTGTTTTTATTATAAATAGTTCAAAAAACCTCATTTTTGGGGTTAGACTTTTTGGATAATTTTAGTTCTCCTGTTCAAGTATTGAAGAATTAATTTCAGTAATTGATACACTTTTTCTGGAATTGATTGTTGGTGTTTTGTGTTGATTAATCAAGTTAAATTCTGGATTTTATTCTTTCTCATTAAAGTAAGTGCATGAATTCTTCCATTAAAAATATGAATTGTGTAATTATGACCATGGATAACTAAACTCCATAGCTAGGGTTGTGGGAACCATGGGTGAATAACAAGGTAAAATCTAACTAAAATAACAATTCTAGAATGTCTTGCATGTATTCATAATTCTTTCGTGTAGAAGTCTTTTTAACGGATGGCCAACGTTAGAACTCGCCTTAATGCTACTTGCCGGACCAAGGAGGTAGATAATAGGAAAAGAATTATCAACATAGATTTAGTGTAGACTATCTAATAGGCTAGTATTGGTTGGTACGAGGTAATAACTTAGTCAAATACCGAATACAATTCTTAATATGAGGTAAAGATAAGGGTTAGTATAGCAACACACGTAGCCGGACCAAGGTGCGGAGTGAAATTTTCTAGATGTCGGACCAAGGATTTAGAGATACATAACTTATCACTTTACATGCAAGATACTAGAAAAGAATTGTTATAGTTAGAGTTATCAAGTTAGAAACCTGTGGGGAACACTTAAGCCCTAGTTACTTTTATTAATTGATTAAACTCCGAAATTTGAATCTGTTAGATATTTACTTTAATTTAGCTAGTCATTTTCTTTAATTCAGAAATAAAAACCCCCCTTTTAGTCTTTTGTTTTCTTGGAAAATAGTTGGCTAAATAGTAGTAATAATAGAATAAAGTTAAGTCTGAACTATTTTCCTCGTGGGATCGATCCCAACCTCATTAGTTGGGTTCTATACTTGATACGACCGCTTTAGTTCTTATTTGAGAAGTAAGTTTGAGTGTATCACACACACACACAAGAGATCCTATAGATTACCTTAAATTGAATCATTCTCACTAAACACACCAACACTTAGATGATAAGACATTCTCCTTCCAAAGACTATCAAAAGACCTACTTAAGTAAATCGAGAAGATAAAGTCCATAGTGTACTGACCTCTCCAAGATTACCTAAATAGTCCTTAAGACTTTCTAAGGTTTAGATCATGTCAATGAGATTAACCAACTTCCCTAACTAGAGTCATCCTCAAAACTTCCAAAGATAAGACATGAAGAGACCATCCTTTCATGTCCTCCTCACACTTTAGCTAAGGAATGCTTAAGTCACTTTAGATTAGGTACTCAACCATTTACATAGTTACTACATAGGTCATTAGTTCATTAGTTCATTAAGACTCATACATCACCTAAGACACTCACATAGTACATCATATAAGACACTCACATAATGGTCTTGGATAAGACCTAGGAACTCCACATAACACCTTCAAAGTCTATTGTGCAATGTCTAGATAGCGTCCCATACCACCACCTAAACCTCATAAACTTATCTAATGCTAATAGGTATTCCACGTGATGGGAATAGCAATAACCGACATAGACCATGGTAGCAAGACATGGAATCCGAAGTTCTATCCTACTTCGATGAGGTTGTTCTACTTGCCAATGGTAGAACTTGGACACATCCCATGTAGGCACATGGTTAAGGAATATGAAAGGCGTTTTAAGCATTCAGTCTGTTCTTTAACTGAATCCACTTAATTAACCCTACTCATACTCACTCGGTGCTAGCCTTAGTTCTCATAGATTATTTCACATTAAGGTTCATATAATTAGGTCTCTTATCTAGTTCATGACCCCATTACATTCACCCTACCAAAGCAAGTTCCACTAGGGCATATCTCACTTTAGCGACAAGAAGCTCATAGCGACTTCCCTAAGGTATGATATGATGCCGTTCCAGCCAATCAACCTTAAGTACATCACTCATTACATGAAGGATACCATTACGGATAACTACTTCACAATTCATAACCTCGCCACTAAGTTCAAGGTTCCACATAAATTGACCTTCTTATCATCAAGTATATTATTATTCAAGACTAAGAGTTATAACACCCTATATCAAGACATCACATATCCATAATCATATATACATCAAGCAAGAGATACAAGTCAACCAAGACAAGACATCACATACTTCACTTTTAACCCATAATACAAGTCATTGTAGAAACACTTCTGAAACAACCTAACATCTTCAAGTCATCCTATATATCATCATAACACCATTAATATACTCCACATAGACTCATAAAGTCAAGTAGTAATAACCAAGACTTAACCCTATCACTATACTCATAATGTCAAGACAAAGTCTAACATGATCACTTAAGGCAACATAACTAGAAGAATACATACATGACTATATAACTTCACATTTAGATAAGTAATATCATACTCACATCATCAACTACACAAATAGCCACATAACTTCAAGTAATTGCCAATAAGGCCATGCTCATAATATTGCATAAAGTAACGCCGACAAGACCACATCAATTGCAAGTAAAACACATAACACCGCCACCATAAGTGGACCATACCAATCACAATAGAATCAAAGTATAACTAATATCAAATTAAGGAAAACAGGGCAGCATACCTTGATCCCCATATCCGTACTTCAAATCAATGCCAAATCAACCAATTCAACATCACAAGGCCCTTACCCATGGCCATGAACAACAATTCAAAGCAATAACCATAAAACTCAATGAATCTACATCAATTCAATCTAGGCTTAACAATATAATATCAATTACATATCAATTGAACACAATTCTTATATCATTAGAAAGCCCATAAGAAACTACACAATAATTCATCAATATAAACTTAATATCAAGTAACCCAAAAAGTAGTCAAAACTAGGGTTCATCAATTCACATGGGTTCATAGGTAATTTATGTTGAAATCATCAATACAATATCAATTAGATAATAATTCAATTTTTAGAAATCATTTATGCAAGAACCCATGGTAGAATCCCGAAATTGGACAATTCACTTTAGAAAACTTTGTAAAACACTTTGAGGATTGGGCTCCTTGATGAAATAAGTTTCAAGGATCAAAAGCCATACCTCAAGTATGATAATTCTTCACTTTGATGAAGAATTCTCCTTCAAAACGCCACACCAAGCTGATCCTTCAAGTTGGACTTCAATGGAGTCTTTGGGATTTCTAAGGGACTTTGGGGTTTTGATTTTAGAAGAATGAATTATTCTAAGTGTTAAACACTTATATACTCATCTAAAATACCCATAAGACCCTTAATAAACCGCCTAATCTCTTATTTGGAAGTGGGTGAATTTACCAATTCACCCCTGACTTGGCAGAAAATCTGCGCAGGAGACATTGGCTGCGACGACCTGCTTGTGACAGGGCGTCACGGGTGCAATGGCCCATCATGGACCTCCGTTGCAAGATCCAGTGGCTTGCCAAGGGTTCCCCCTACACCCTTGGACAAGGCCCCCACGACGGAACCCTTGTGACGGGGCATCACAGCCATGACTGGCCGTTGACAGCTCCGTCGCCAAGGCTGCCTGGGACAGCCTGCTCACCAGCTTTTGGGTCCTTCCTCAAGGACCCTTTGATGGTACTTGGTGATAATTTCCCGGACGTTTCCAACCCAAAAATGTCCATCTATGAGTTTAACACCTCTCACATGAATTTCATCCAAAACGAACACGTAAAACTCGACGAAACTCGCCTAGACGTACAAGGTCGACTCAAGGCATATCTTTCGAATGTCTTGGACGTTCTTGGTCGTTTGACCTCCAAACTTTACGAAACGTTAACCACTGACTATACATGCTATAATAACTCTATAAGGAACCTTAAAACACCATAAAATATACATAAACACATAGAACCACATAAGAGACAATTAGGTGACTTAGTCGTTAAACGTCTTACTCGTCCCTTGACGTTTGACTTCCAACACCTCTAATATTTAAGCTACTGCCTCTATTCCACATATTAAACATATTTACGACCTTAGAACACTAAGACCAACATGTTAGGCTCTAGAACACCTAAGCTATTTTCAAGGTCTTACAATCTCCCCCACTTGGACAACATTCGTCCTCGAATGACACTTGCCACTCTCCGAACACTTCCATTATTAGAGATTCAACTAGCAGCACATAACCAAGCCATACAACACATTATCAAGAAGAAACCATCAATTTCACATAATCAAGAGATTCACAACACAACAAGAACTAGAAAACAATTCTATAACTCATTATGCTACAAAACTCGCATGCTCCAAATCCAAATAGCCAAAACTCATTTTATATTCAACATCATACTCATATACATCAGTTATAACCAATTTACCACAATTTTAGACCAAAGAATCAAATAGTCATTTTCTCAAAAAATATACAGTGAGCAGTGTATAAAGCTACAGTGATTTCAGCAACTTTTCCAAAAATGAAATTTTTAGGCAATTCTTTATATAGATATGCTAGAATGCAAGATAACATCATGTAACCACATCATACAACATGCTCAAAGCTTCATAACACACACAATGCAAGAAGTTAATGAAATTCAATTTCAACCAAACTCCTAAACACCATGCACAAGCAACAAATCAAGGAATTCTATCCCATCCACAAACCATACTCCCCCACTTAGAAGGAGCTCATACTATCAAAAGAGAAACAAGAACTTACCAACATCATCATCACCATCACCCGGCTTCTCAATTCTAGTACGGAGTGCATAGAAACGCCTCTTAGTTGGAGCATCTTCCTTTGGAACACTAGGCTCAACTTGCTTACCCTCTCTACCTCTAGAAGCAATCATAGGACAATCTCTAGCCTTATGTCCTCCCTTACCACAACCAAAGCAATTTCCGGTACCCAATAGACACTCACTATAGTGACCTTTGCGACAATTTGCACAAGTAGGCTTGCCATCGTTAGAACCACCTCCTTTCTCAAACTTCTTTTTAGGAACACTAGGTCCATCTTGAGTTCGAACCCTCTTTTTGAACCTAGGTTGCACTTGGTCACTAGCAACACCCCTCTTCAAGCTACTAGACTTCCTCCCAAGATTAGATTCTTCACATGATTGTGCATACATCCAGTGTCTAGATAAGGCCACAATATCATGTAGTATAGTCGCATAGCATTCTTCCCTCACTAAGTCTCTCAACCTAGATGTCATAGTGCTCTCCATAACCCTAGGCACCATACTCAAATTGATTTGAGTAGTTACGGCTTGAGCCAAAGCCATCAAAGCCTCTCCAGTCACCCTATTAGACAACCCTGGTACCTCATAACCTCCTCCTACATTAGGAACATGATCACCTTGGGGAGGCACTTAATCACCTTGAGCACCTTGCCCACCTTGAGCACCTTGAGCACCTTGAACACCTTGAGCACCTTGAGCAATTTGCTCAACTTGCTCAACTTGGGGAAGAACTTCCTCATTCACCCTGTCCTCTTCCAACCTTCTAGCGGCCATCCTCCTAGTAAACACAAGGAAACTCATAAGAAGGATAATCATAACATTTACTCTACCGCACGATATAGGAGTAGAAAAGAAGGGAAACTCTATCGTCTTATAGCCTCTCGCCCATAGATGTGTCGCGATTCACACCGATGGTCAAGACTCTACTAGACGTGACTTGATGAGACTTTTTGATACCTAAAACTACTTTCACCAACCTATGCTCTGATACCAACTTTGTCACAACCCGATACCATACCCTAGAAGATAGGGTGCAATCTTGGATTGCGACCGGCGTCGTCGAACTCTCAGAGTTCTCAGACAAGCCTCATTCATATCATTCATTGCATATACATAGTGAAAAGTAGTGCCGAATTAAAACTTTTCACAAAAATATAATATAGTCTTAAAAACCTCTTTCATCTAAAAGTAATAGAAATGCTAAGTCTCAATCTCATCATCTTAAGACAAAAGAGTACTTTATTATGAAAATAGAAATAACATAGTCTTATTACAATACTTCATAAAAGAAACATAAAATGACATATGTATGCCCTCGAGTCAAATGAGGACATACTTCAACTCTTCTACACGGACGATCCTTCTAAGCCCAAGACTTGACTTCTCCAAAGATCCTTACCTACCAAGGACTATAGATAGAAAATAAAGCATGGAATTAGTACAACCACATGTAATAAGTATGGCTATATGCATACAATCATGAAAACGGACTTTATTGGAAATATGCATCTTTTCATTTAGAAATCATAGTTTAATCATAAGAACATCATTTAGCAATTAACAAACACATAAAATAACATTTTATCGAAAATAACATTTAAGGAACTCACTTTACAGTGAGCTGTATTCACTGTACAGTGAATTAATTCACTGTTATAGTGAATCACTTCATCCTTCACCCTAAGTCTTCCTAGCATGTAATTCCCTCACTTAAAGTTATTCTAAGATTCATTTAAGTCACACAAAGAGAGACCGCCCATACACCCTCTCTAGATGTGCCTAAACGACCCTTAAGATTACCTACAATGAATCACATACATACTTAGAAAACAATCATAAATATCGATATAAGATTCTTTTACCAAAGGTCAATTCCAAGGTTCACTTGAGTAAGTATGGAGCGACCGCCCATACAATCTCTATCACACACACACAAGAGATCCTATAGACTACCTCAAATAGAATCATTCTCACTAAACACACCAACACTTCGATGATAAGACATTCTCCTTCCAAAGCCTATCAAAAGACCTACTTAAGTAAATCGAGAAGATAAAGTCCATAGTGTAGTGACCTCTCCAAGATTACCTAAATAGTCCTTAAGACTTCCTAAGGTTTAGATAATGTCAACAAGATTAACCAGCTTCCCTAACTAGAGTCATCCTCAAAACTTCCAAAGATAAGACATGAAGAGACCATCCTTTCATGTCCTCCTCACACTTTAGCTAAGGAATGCTTAAGTCACTTTAGATTAGGTACTCAACCATTTACATAGTTACTACATAGGCCATTAGTTCATTAGTTCATTAAGACTCATACATCACCTAAGACACTCACATAGTACATCACATAAGACACTCACATAATGGTCTTGGACAAGACCTAGGAACTCCACATAACACCTTCAAAGTCTATTGTGCAATGTCTAGATAGCGACCCATACCACCACCTAAACCTCATAAACTTATCTAATGCTAATAGGTATTCCACATGATGAGAATAGGCAATAACCGACATAGACCATGGTAGCAAGACATAGAATCCGAAGTTCTATCCTACTTCGATGAGGTTGTTCTACTTGCCAATGGTAGAACTTGGACACATCCCATGTAGGCACATGGTTAAGGAATATGAAGGGCGTATTAAGCATTCAGTCTGTTCTTTAACTGAATCCACTTAACCCTACTCATACTCACTCGGTGCTAGCCTTAGTTCTCATAGATTATTTCACATTAAGGTTCATATAATTAGGTCTCTTATCTAGTTCATGACCCCATTACATTCACCCTACCAAAGCAAGTTCCACTCGGGCATATCTCACTTTAGCGACAAGAAGCTCAATTCGACTTCCCTAAGGTATGATATGATGTCGTTCCATCCAATCAACCTTAAGTACATCACTCATTACATGAAGGATACCATTACGGCTAACTACTTCACAATTCATAACCTCGCCACTAAGTTCAAGGTTCCACATAAATTGACCTTCTTATCATCAAGTATATTATTATTCAAGACTAAGAGTTATAACACCCTATATCAAGACATCACATATCCATAATCATATATACATCAAGCAAGAGATACAAGTCAACCAAGACAAGACATCACATACTTCACTTTTAACCCATAATACAAGTCATTGTAGAAACACTTCTGAAACAACCTAACATCTTCAAGTCATCCTATATATCATCATAACACCATTAATATACTCCACATAGACTCATAAAGTCAAGTAGTAATAACCAAGACTTAACCCTAACACTATACTCATAATGTCAAGACAAAGTCTAACATGATCACTTAAGGCGACATAACTAGAAGAATACATACATGACTATATAACTTCACATGTAGATAAGTAATATCATACTCACATCATCAAATACACAAATAGCCACATAACTTCAAGTAATTGCCGATAAGGCCATGCTCATAATATTGCATAAAGTAACGCCGACAAGGCCACATCAATTGCAAGTAAAACACATAACATCGCCACCATAAGTGGACCATACAAATCACAATAGAATCAAAGTATAACTAATATCAAATTAAGGAAAACGGGGCAGCATACCTTGATCCCCATATCCGTACTTCAAATCAATGCCAAATCAACCAATTCAACATCACAAGGCCCTTACCCATGGCCATGAACAACAATTCAAAGCAATAACCATAAAACTCAATGAATCAACATCAATTCAATATAGGTTTAACAATATAATATCAATTACATATCAATTGAACATAATTCTTATATCATTAGAAAGCCCATAAGAAACTACACAACAATTCATCAATATAAGCTTAATATCAAGTAACCCAAAAAGTAGTCAAAACTAGGGTTCATCAATTCACATGGGTTCATAGGTAATTTTTGTTGAAATCATCAATACAATATCAATTAGATCATAATTCAATGTTTAGAAATCATTTATGCAAGAACCCATGGTACAATCCCGAAATTGGACAATTCACTTTAGAAAACTTTGTAAAACACTTTGAGGATTGGGCTCCTTGATGGAATAAGTTTCAAGGATCAAAAGTCATACCTCAAGTATGATAATTCTTCACTTTGATGAAGAATTCTCCTTCAAAACGCCACACCAAGCTGATCCTTCAAGTTGGACTTCAATGGAGTCTTTGTGATTTCTAAGGGACTTTGGGGTTTTGATTTTAGAAGAATGAATTATTCTAAGTGTTAAACACTTATATACTCATCTAAAATACCCATAAGACCCTTAATAAACCGCCTAAACTCTTATTTGGAAGTGGGGTGAATTTACCAATTCACCCCTGACTTGGCAGAAAATCTGTGCAGGAGACATTGGCTGCGACGACCTACTTGTGACAGGGCGTCACGGGTGCAACGGCCCGTCATGGACCTCCGTTGCAAGCTCCAGTGGCTTGACAAGGGTTCCCCCTACACCCTTTGACAAGGACCCCTACAGAACCCTTGTGTCGGGGCGTCACAGCCATGACTGGCCGTTGACAGCTCCGTCGCCAAGGCTGCCTGGGACAGCCTGCTCACCAGCTTTTGGGTCCTTCCTCAACGACCCTTTGATGGTACTTGGGGATAATTCCCCGGACGTTTCCAACCCAAAAATGTTCATATATGAGTTTAACACCTCTCACATGAATTTCATCCAAAACGAACACGTAAAACTCGACGAAACTCGCCTAGACGTACAAGGTCGACTCAAGGCATATCTTTCGAATGCCTTGGACGTTCTTGGTCGTTTGACCTCCAAACTTCAGGAAACTTTAACCACTGACTATACATGCTATAATAACTCTATTAAGAACCTTAAAACACCATGAAACACACATAAACACATAGAACCACATAAGAGACAATTAGGTGACTTAGTCGTCAAATGTCTTAGTCGTCCATTGACGTTTGACTTCCAACACCTCTAATGTTTTAGATACTGCCTCTATACCACATATTAAACATATTAAGACCTTAGAACACTAAGACCAACATGTTAGGCTCTAGAACACCTAAGCTATTTTCAAGGTCTTACAAATTAACATCAACATCACCACCACACATAGACCTAGAAGCATTACTATCTAAGTAACTCATAATTCATAATTGAATCCAAGAAGAACCAATCAACATAACTTATTGCCCTTACAAGAACCTTCATACTTCCTTTACCAAGAATACATAACAAATTACAAAGACAAGGTAAATTCAAGAATCAATTACATAATTAACAACAATGTAGTCAATCTATATATTCATAATCTTCACAATTCACCATATCAATTCAAGGTTTTCATGAAATTGGAGAGAGGACATGTGTCTAGGGAAATCTCATAGGAAATCATAAATTAACCATTAATTCACACTTAAACAATGTTAATTCATCATAATTCATCACAATTTTGTTTCAGAAGAAGACCCATGTGAGAAGAAAAACCCTTATTTTGGGGGATTTAGAAATTATTTTTTGAAGGACCTCTTGGGGAAAGGATTCCAAAGATAGAAAGAAACCTTACATCATAGTGGAGAAAACCACGAAATTGGATTGAAAAACTTGAAGTCTTGATCTTCTTCTTGGAGCTCTAATGGTCTTCAATAGAGTTTTGGAGGAAGAGATAATTTGGGAGAGAGAGATTTTTGAGTTCAAATTTTGGGACGTGATTTTTGTGTTAAAATTGAATTAAAACTGTCCCTAAGATATTATATAGTCACCTATTAAATTACCCAAAAGACCCCTCACTTAAATGGGTTTATTTGTGAAGTCAAAACACCCAAAATACGACTTTTATGATATCTGGGAAGTAGGTGCGCGTCGCGAGGCTAATTCCCCAATTTTTTTTCGAATTTTGAGCTGATTCAGTAGGGTCTGTGTCATCCCCGCGTCGTGAGGCCAACTCCATATCCCCACGTGATGGCTGCGCATCGCGCAGCAGCCACCAGGATCCTGCCTGCGCGCAGCTGCCTTTGCAGCTTGCTTTCCCAAGTTCGGGTCCTCCCCAAGGACCCTTCCAATGGTCTTTGGGATGTCGTAACTGTACGTTTTGACCATATATACTACAATATACCTATTCAAAGTGTTTCTACAAGTTTTGGACTTCATATAACCCTCCGAAACTTTCACCAAACATAGGGACGTCAACTAGTTTAATTTCGCTAGGTTTTGGACGTTAAGGTCTTTCTTTAATGCTATGGTTCCAATACTTCTCAAACAATTTATTTACACTTATTTAGGTCTAATATAATCATTTTTAAACATGTAAGGCTCTATTATAGGTCTTGGAATTTACGGGGTGTTACAGACCCCTACTGATGGACCGTCGATGGAACGACGGTTCATCGACTGCCTCCGTCAATCCAGACTTAGAATATTTTTTCTCCTTAGGGTGGCATCAGCGATGAATCAATCGATGGACCAATAGCACGGACCGTCGATGCCCTCCGTCGCTTTATCCTTAGAATTTCTCCAACTCTGAGTACTGGAACTATCTCTGATCACATCGGCGATCTAACAGTACGGTCAATCGATGGACCATCGATCCTCTCCGTAGTCCCACACTTGCTCAGATTTCCCTGAGTTTGCTGCATCCATCTGAACTGCAATCGACGGTCACCACCTATGGACCGTCGATTGAACGACGAGCTATCGATGGCCTTCGTAGGTTGCCTTTTTGCGTTATTTTCAAGTTGCCTCTACGTTTTTGCATTATGTGTTGCTTGGGTTGGCTACATGTTGGTTTGATGTTATGTTGAATTGACTTAAAATGCTTATTATATGTGCATGTTGGGTAAAATTGATAGAAAACATGATTTTGTCTAACATGTACCTTTTCTCATGCATTCATAGTTTTATGCATAGAAGCCATACTTAGTACGTGTGATGTATTAACCCATATTTTCTTTCCTTTTCCCTAACAATGTAGTTCCGGACATTGTAGAGCTTCTAGGCCATTTGCAAGGAAGACATGGACCTTTTCCCAAGTTGCTGGTGATTCCTCAAGTTCGAGGATGGTTCCACATTTTTACCTTCATTAGTAAGGTCTATGTTTAAAGACACTCATTCATTCCTTATGTTGAGACTTTGTTGTAAGCCTATATCTGGCGTATTGTACTAGTGTAAGGGCTATGCCCAAACCTTTGTAATTCTCTATTAGATTGTTATATGTGAGACTATGTTAGACTATATTGATGTGTTGCATGTGTGTTAAAAGAGAAGTCTATGTATACTTCATAAGAGAGGAGTCTATGTAAACTACATATATAATAAAAGATAAGTTTAAGTATACTTCACTATGTAGAAGTTTTAAATTTTCCACATTTTCTCTACCTATGATATGCCATGATGCATGCTAAGGGCTAGTCTAAGGACTCTTTGAGGACGAAGAGGCAGGTTTCATCTAGGGGGTGCTCCCCGATCGTGAAAAACTTGGTATCACAGCATGAGGTTGAGTAATCTTAGGATTTATGTATCACTAAACCACGTCACGTAGATTTTTGTTCATAATTGTGAAGCGCGCCACACTTATGAATGAGAGACTATGTGATGCTTAGGAAATTCTCATCTTCTGGGTAATCCTATGTCGTGCCTCAACAGTATTAACTCTATGTGTATTTACTTCTAATCTCTTTCTTGTGCTTATAGGAAATGAATACAAGAAGGAACAACGCTCGAAGGGCCGAATAGGAAAATGTGAATGAGGTGGTTCCCCTTCAAGCTCCTCAAAACCCTTAAGTTCCTATTGAAGAAGGGGCTATATCTAATGTTGAGATAAGGGAGGCCATTTCATAGCTTGGATCAAGTGTTGGCTACTGAAGTTGCTACGGATGCTAGGGAACAAGTGAACCCCAATGCTAGAACCACTGCATCAAAGATAAGGGATTTCACAAGGATGAACCCCCCTACTTTCTTTGGCTCCAAGGTGGAAGAAGACCCACAAGGTTTTATTGCTTAAGTATTCAAGGTGCTTGATAACATGGGTGTGACGACTTCTCAAGAAGAAGCGGAACTATACACCTATCAACTCAAAGATGTGGCTCAAGTTTGGTATGAACAATGGAAGGATTAGAGGCCGGTTACAGATGGCCAAATTACTTGGGGAGATTTCAAGACGGCTTTCCTTTATAGGTTCATTCCCTTGGAATTAAGTGAGAGGAAAATTCAAGAATTCATCAACCTTCGTCAAAGGTGTAACAACCCACAGGTACACCCTAGAAGTTAGAGCATTCTTGAGTCGCCACACGGAAAATGAGACTTCAAAATCTCACTTGAGCCACTCGTATCATTCATTGCATAATAAACATTCTAAAATGAGTAAGAATTTAAAACTTTCTTCACACACGAAGAACTCTTTCCATAATCAATACGCAAGAGGAAGACTTTCATTAAAACATTAAACCTTTACAACATCTCATTGAACAATCTAAAATTTGGAGTATACAACAATTGGGACTAAGCCCATTCAAGACATAAAAATAAAGACTAAGACATAAAGGAACTGTGGAAATTGTCCTCGAATCGATGAGGACTCACCAATACTTCATCTTCAACCCTTAGAAACCTATCCATCCTTCATGGCATATCAAGACTTCCAATTTCCTACACTTCAGTCAAAAAGGGAAAAGAAGGAGTTAGAACATTAGATGCACTAAGTATGGAAGCCTTTCAAAAACCATGAAAAAGGGACAGTTAGTAAATAGCATGCTTGTCATGAATTTTGATTAAAACATCATACTATAAGAATCAGAACAACATTTAATACCTTATGAACACATAAGAAATCATTTAAGCAATTATTCACATTTTTAAGAACAACTTTCCAGTGAACTAATTCTCTGTATAGTGAACTCCTTCACTGTTACAGTGAAGTTTTTTAATGTCACCTTAGACACTATCTAGCATGTAATTCCCTCACTAAAAGCTATCTTAAGACTCACATAAGTAAGACAAAGAGAGACCGCCCATACAGCCTCTCTAGGCACACCTAAATGATCCTTAAGACAACCTATAATGAGGTACACACACTTACAATACATCAACCACATCAACATGAGATTTTCCTACCAAAGGTGATTCTAAGGTTAACTTGAGTGAGTTGTGAAGCCACCGCCCATACAATCCCTTACACACACACTTAAGAGATCCTATAGACTACCTAAGATATAATCAATCTCACTTAATACAATAGCATTCATGGAATATGACATTCTCCTTTCAAAGGTTATCAAAAGACCTACTCAAGTAACTCAAGAAGAAAATGTCCATAATTGACCTCTTCAAGATTAACTAAGTAATCCTTAAGATTACCTAAGTTTGGATCATGTTTACATATCAACTAACTTTTTTTACTAGAGTCATTCTTAAGACTTATCTAAGTAAGAGATGAAGTGACCATTCCTATGCCCCCTTCATACCTTACCTAGACAACCCTTAGCTACTCTAAATAAGTACTTATTCATTTAACATACATTCTTAAATTAAGTCATTTCATTCCTTAGTTCATTTAAGAGACATTCATCACATAAGGACATTCAAGTAATGGTCTTGGAAAAGACCTAGAGACTCTCACTAACATCTTCAAAGACTATTGTGCAATGTCTAGATAGCGTCACATACCACCACCTAAACTTCATATAACTTCTCCAATACTAGTAGGTGTCCCATATGATGAGATAGGCAATAACCAACATAGAACATGGTAGCAAATCATGGAATCCGAATTTGTAACCTACTCTGATAGAGGGTGTTCTACTTGCCAATGGTAGAACTTGGACACATCTCATGTAGGCACATGGTTCGGGAATATGAAGGGCTTAATTTGTACTCTAGACTCATCCTTTAACTAGAGCTACTTCACTTATCATACTCACTCGGTGCTAGCCTTTGTTCTCATGGAGTAATTGACATTAAAGGTTCATACAAAGGGGTTCCATATCAAGTTCATAACCCAATTACATTTACCCTACCAAAGTGGTCCCCTAGGGCTGCCTTACAATGGCGACAAGATAGCATAATGACTTTCCTAATACTGATATGATGGCGTTCCATCCAAACAATCTTAATTCCATCATTCATTACAAGAAGGATACCATTACGACTTTCGACTTCAAGGTTCATAACCTTACCACTAGGTTCAAGGTTTCACATAAAGGACCTTCTTAACATCATTCAAGGTATCATATCATTCATACATTTAAGACTAAAAGGATTTATCATCCTAAGTCAAGACATCTCATATTCACATTTATACATGCATCTAGTAAGGGACACAAGTATACCAAAACAAGACACAACATACTTCACTTTAGCACATATTACATGTCATTCTAGAAGCACATAGGAATAATCATTATCATCTTTAAGTCATCCTATACACTACTATAACATCATCAATATAGTCATCATAGGATCCTATAGTCAAGTAGGAATAATGATGCATCAACTCTAAGACTACACACACAAAGACATAGTCATAGTCCAACATGATCACCTAAATAGTATCAATAGAAGAAAACACATACTTTCAGATTACTTCACATATAGGTAGATATGATCATTCAATAGCCCATACATCATTCAATAGCCCATAGAATATAATTCTTACATCATTCAATAGCCCATAGAAAACTACACTAGAATTCATAAGCATTAAGTCAATATCAATTAAATAAGCTTAATATACAATGGATCTAAGAGTATACAATACTCAGTTGATCAAATTGAAACAGCCTATAAACCATACAATCATAATCTATACATAAATCAAAAGAACATAACATTCTACACATGAATTCATTAATATCAAAACATGATCAATTCACCCATATTTTAGTCAAATTTAGAGATTTGAGAAGGTCAAGGGTTCATGGAAATTTCATTGGAAAAAATAAATTATACAACAATAATATCATATCTTAAGGTTTGAAAACGTTTCATGCAAGAACCCAAGACTTAGAGTAGAAATTGGACTTTTTCATCTTTTTGAAATCTTTGAAAAACATCTTTGAAATTGACTCTAAGCTGATAGCAAGCCTTATATGAAGAACTCTCATACCTTATTAGAAGAAACCAATGCTAATTGAAGAAGAAACTCCATTGAGAATCCATCTTCAAGCTCCCTCTTCACCTTGAGCTCTCATGGAGGTTTTTGGAGAAACTTTGAGAGGAAATGGGTTTTTATCTAGGTGCTAGGGTATAAAATGAGAGTTTCATGACTTATATACTCTTAAAATACCCATAAACACCCAAAATTACCTTCCTTCTATTTTATAAGACTTGGGGTGAATTTCCCAAAAAAACCCAAGTCTTAACAGAAAGCTGGCAGGAATTTACAGCACCATCGATGCCCAGCATCGACGGTCCATTGGTGAGATCACGCCCCGTCGATAGGGTCCGTTGATTGCTTCTGAAGCTCCTCAACCTTCAGACTACATGGATCCATCGACGCCACCCATCGACTGGCCGTCGTCTGGTCGACTGGTCGTCGTTTGGGGTAGTCGATTGCCACTGCCTAGCAGTGTTGAGCTCCAACCTGGGGTCCTCCTTCTAGGGCCCCTTGTGGGTCCTAGGTGGAGTCGTACCCAGACGTTAAACCTATAAACATGAACATATAGGTATTAGGAACATCTCCAAACAAGTTCAACATCAAACAAGCCACGCAACATGCTAAAACACATCCAAACTCACAAGGACGTCAAATAGATATCTTTCGAATTTCACCGGACGTTCTTGGACGTTTGACCTCTAAACATTACCAAAATCAACATGATGACTGTAAACACTATTATAAACCATATAAGGACCTCATACACTCATTACTCGCATATAAGCACATGAAAACACATAAGACACATAGGTGACTAGTCGTCGAACGTCTTTGTCGTCCCTTGACGTTTGACTTCAAACTTCACCAAAATCTTGAGACACTACCTAACATCATATTAAACTATCTTAGGACTTCAAGACTTCATGTCACACACATTAGGCCCTAGTTTCACCTAAGTCATTTTCGGGATCTTACAAAGGGGGTATGAGTTTGAAGGAGTATAGCCTCAAGTTCACTCAACTATACAAGTATGCTCCTACAATAGTGGCAGATTCTAGGGCTAAGATGAACAAATTTATTATGGGGATATCCAATCTTATGGTTAATGAATGTGGGTAGGCTATGTTGATTCCTATCATGTACATCTCTTGTATCCTGGTTCATGTCGTACAAATTGAGGAGCAAAAGCTTAAGCAAGTTAGTAGGTAATTGAAGAAGACAAGAACCGAAGATGTAAATTCTACCAAGGCTATATTTGAGAGGCAAGATAAGACAACGTTCAAGAAGATTTTTTCCAACCAAGGCCCTTCTAACACTCCAAGGATGAACAAAGGTAAAGGTTATACACCCAAGCCTCAAGAGGGGAAAATAAGTGATCCATATGTTGAGAAGACCCTTTTTGCTAAGTGTGTTAGAAAACATGAAGGGAAATTTCTAATTGGTACAGAAAATTTCTATAGGTGTTGTAAGAGTGGCCACATGAAGAGGGATTGTCCTATGATGAAGGCTCAAGGAAGGGAAAATCCTCAAGCATAAGAAAGTGCTCCCAATATCGATGCTCCTAAGAAGAATTGTTTCTATGCTCTTCGCTCTTGAGGTGATCAAGAGATTCTCACGATGTTTTCACCGGTATGTTACAAGTGTTTTCCATTAATGTCTATGTTTTACTAGATCCCAGTGCCACTTTATATTTTGTAACTCCTTTAGTGGCTATGAAGTTTGATGTGTTATCCGACGTTTAAAGTGAAACTTTTTCGGTTATTTCCCCGGTGGGTGACATGGTTATTGCTAAAAGAGTCTATATGAATTGTGCTATAATGTTGTCCAATAGAGTAACCTTGGTCGATTTGGTAGAACTTGATATGATTGATTTCGATGTAATTTTGGGGATGGATTGGTTGCATGCTTGTTTTCCTTCCATAGATTGTAAAACAAGGGTAGTTAAGTTCAAATTTCCAAAGGAACCAGTCTTAGAATTTAAGGGGGAAACTCAATCCCTATAGGTCGAATCATTTCGTGTCTAAAAGCGCATAAGATGATTTCTAAGGGATTTCTCTATCATGTTGTGAGGGTCAAGGACCTTAAGTCTGAGGATCCTCTTTTAGAGTTGGTCCCCGTAGTGAAGGACTTTCCAAAAGTCTTTCCCAATGACTTACCCGGAGTTCCTCCCGAATGGGAAATAGACTTCGGTAATGACTTATTGCCGGATACAAAACCCATCTCAATCCCTCCTTATCGGATGGATCCGGCCGAGTCAAAGGAACTAAAACTTCAACTCAAGGACTTACTAGACAAAGGTTTCATACGACCAATCATTTCCCCATGAGGCGCTCCGGTGTTATTCGTAAAAAAGAAGGATAGGTCCCTTAGAGTGTGCATTGATTACCGTCAACCAAATAAGTTTACCATAAAGAACGTATCCTCTCCCTAGGATTGACGACTTGTTTGATCAACTCCAAGGGGCAAGCTACTTTTTGAAAATTGATTTAAGTTTCGGATATCACCAACATAGGGTGACAGGTGAAGACATTCCTAAAACCACTTTTTGAACAAGGTATGGTCATTATAAGTTCCTCATTATATTTTTTGGGTTTAACATATGCCCCGACGGCTTTTATGGACCTTATGAATAGAGTATTCTGGAATTACCTTTATTCCTTTGTAATTGTCTTCATTGATGATCTCGCGGTATATTATAATAGTGAGGATGAGCATATGGGACATCTGAGGGTTGTTTTCCAAGTCCTCAAGGAACATCAACTCTTTTCTAAGTATAGTAAGTGTGAATTTCGGTTGAGATCGGTTTCTTTCCTTGGCCACAATGTTTCATGTGAGGGTATAGAGGTCGATCTAAAGAAGAGGCAAGCGATTAGAAATTGGCCTAGAACTCTAACTCCCACCGACATAAGAAGTTTCTTGGGTCTAGCCAGGTACTATAGAAGGTTTTTTTTATGGGTTTTCATCCATTGCATCTCTTTTGACAACATTAACCCAAAAGAATGTTAAGTATGAGTGGTCAGAGGCTTGTGAAAGATGCTTCAAAGAGTTGAAAAATAAGCAAACCTCCGCTACAGTGTTGACCTTACCGGAGGGTACCAAAGATTTATAGTGTGACGCTTCTCAAGTAGTTTTGGGTAGTTTCCTCGTGCAACATGGTAAGGTGATAGCTTACGCCTCTAGACAACTCAATGTGATTGAGAAGAAGAACTATCCAACTCATGATCCTTAATAAGCAGTCGTAGTGTTTGCTTTGATAATTTGGAGGCATTACCTATATTGGGTACATGTGGATGTATTTACCGACCACAAGAGTCTTCAATACGTGCTCACTCAAAAGGAGTTAAAACTCCGACAAATAAGGTGGTTGGAACTCTTGAAGGATTATGACATGAGTTTTCTATACCACCTTAGTAAGGCCAACGTGGTTGCGGATGCTTTAAGTTTTATGACTATGGGTAGTGTGTGCCATATGAAAGAAGGTAAGAAAGACCTAGCGAAGGACCTTCATAGATTGGCCCGGTTCGGTATTCGGTTGGAAGATTTTCCAAATGGTGGTTTCATGGCTAATTATAACTCTGAGTCATCTTCTATGGTTGAGGTAAAGTCTAAGCAACACCTTGATCCTCTATTGATGGAATTGAAGGAATCGGTGCTTAGAAATTTTAACGAGTCATTCTCCCAAGGGGGGATAGTGTACTTATGTACCAAGGTAGATTGTGTGTACTAGATGTTGATAACTTGACCGGGAAAATTTTGGAAGAAGTTCATGGGTCCCGATACTCTGTTCATCCGGGTGCCACCAAAATGTATCGTGGTCTCCAAGAAGTCTATTAATGGGATGGTTTTAAAAGGGACATAGCGGAGTTTGTGGCTAGGTGTCCCAATTGTCAATAAGTTAAGGTCGAGCATCAAAATCTGGAAGGTCTAACTCATGTACTTAATGTCCCTAATTATAAGTAGGAAGATATCAATATGGACTTCGTTGTTGGGTTGCCTCGAACTCGGTGGCAAAATGAATCAATATGGGTTATTGTGGATAGATTGACGAAATCTTCCCACTTTATCCCCGTCAAGTCTACTTATACATTAATGAGATTGTGAGCATACATGGGATCCCTTTATCCATCGTGTGTGTGAGAGAGAGAAAGAGCCTACTTAAGGCTACAAAGCGTATTGAATAAAACATTTAGTCACTTCTCAGCAAGCAAATACATTTCTCTTGTGTTCTTCTATTTATTTTCCATTTCAACTATTGGCTTCTCTATTCAGTTGAGTTCATTATTTTGTATCAGAACAAGGTTGTTAGGTGGAAAATCATTTACTACAATTTTTAGCTTTCTGATGTCGGCGCAATGAAAGTCCTGCAAGGTGTCTCGGGAATTAAAAAGCTCAACCACAAAAACTACAGTACATGGTCAACAGAAAAAGTTGGTGCGGCAATAAATAACACATCTATGCAATTCATTAATTTTAATAGTTAGTTTCTTGGCATGATTTTAATGCTAATTAAATAACGTATCACACAACTAGTCTTACCTTAACTAAAAATTCAATAGTATGTACACTCCCCTTACTTTTAAAAAAAAATATAAAATTACTTTGAAAAAAGAAGAAGATAAAAACAAAAAGTAGAACTCCCCTTAATCTTTTTAATACAAAGGTATAATTGAAAATAATTATTTGTCTTAAATATCTAAAGCAACAATAATATTTGAATAGTATTTTATTCATCTAAACAACACTTATTTTGAAATAAAAAAAGTATATCACTTCTTCTCTTAAGATTATGATGATTATATTACTCCATTGCTCTCTATGCATAAGAGGGGAACACCTTTGAGCCAATTGAGAGGCACAAGTATCAACTTCAGCCATGATTTTAGGATATTTTTTAGAAAATTTGGTTGTTCACATCTACTATGAGCTAGCTACTAAGATATATACAGTACAGTGACCACAGTGTGTTCCATGGAAAATGACCAGCACATTATTAATTAGATCCCCACATAAAACTTTTGGCATAATATATGTCATTTAATTTAACCTTAACTAATATTTATGTCTTCTAATTTTTTATGTGCATAAGTCGATAATTAAAGTTGTACAAAATTTAATAAATAGAAATATTCTTCCAACATGGTATCCTATATGAAAATTTATAATCATAAATGACGTTCTACGTGTATTATGTCACGTAAGACGTGTGTCATTACTTATTCACTTTTATATATATTTAAGTATGTACTTGTGCACATTTAGAGTTGGAGGGTGTAGATACCCACTACAATCAAATTAAAAGAAATATTTGTACATTATATAAAAATTCACTTTTAGATATTGTCATTAACAACAAAAATACACAAATTTACAAGTTAAATCACATTGAATCCTGACAACTATTTAGTTGTCTTCAAAATTATGAAATATTTTGGACGGCCTTTGCCAATTAAGGACTATCCTATCTTACTTGATTTTAATTTCATTAATAATAACAAACAGAGGATAAAATATATTTGGTGGTCACTCCTACATGTATCGTGCACCACGTATCATAATTCACATAGCCAACTCTAAAATCTTTAGTTAACCAATTCTCTCTCTGTATCAAAATATAATATATATTTTTAATGATTTTATCCTCATTTATATGTTAATATATAATTTAATATTAATATTATTTATCTAAAACAAAAGTTACTTCTTTGAAAGGAATATTCTTTTCGATCAATTGAGTCCAGCTATATATAACTTGATGTTCATTCAAAAGTATATGTAAGAAATTCAATAGCAAAGCTCAGTGGTATTCCACTTTCTCCAAGTTTAATCCAAAACATCCTAATCTCTCAATATTATACAATGGAAAAAGTTTTGAAATTTTGAGTCATGTGTAAATCAAGCGTATCAGCTTAAAGTATATGTTATCTGAATTCTCATACAACTTGAGAATATATATATATATATATATATATATATATGTGTGTGTGTGTGTGTGTGTGCGCGCGCGCGCGTGTGTGTGTGAGATCCCAATCTCGATTGCTCAAAATTCATATCATTGCTACTTTTAAGAGATAAATTAGTGATCGAATAAAATGAATTTTATCAATTTTTTGTATATATCTTTTTACTGAATACTTATTTGTTGACGTGTTATTTTCAAAATCTATAAATACTGAAAATATGATGAAAAATAATAATAAATTTTGTTTTGAACTTTTAAAATGATACAATAGATGAATTGCAAGAACAATTTTGATATTTATACATGTATGTCCATGTCCTCCCCTGAGTACAATGAAGCAAAGACACGTGCATTTAAGTGGTGTAAATTAATATAACTTTATGAATACATAGATTCTTTTTATGAAAACATAAGAACAAAAGACCAATATAGAGATGGAGACAACAAGAAAAATATGAGATAATTTTCGTTTTTTCAAGCGTTCACCAAATCTTCAAGTGTATACAATATGAACCATTATGTCTCAATTTATAGTGTAGCATATAGGAATGCAAAAAGTTATACATAAACATGACATTAACATGAATATAATGGGGAGGTTATGAAAGTGTAAGGTTACAGAATAATGGTTATAAAGGTGGAGGTTATGGTCATCTTCATAATGAGAAAAGTAGTGGAAATAACGGGTGAGTAACTTCTTGGTGTAGTGGACATCCACACTATAATATTTTATAACACTCCCTCTTGGATGTCCATAGATAATGTGTCTTTAAAACCATACTAGGAAAAAACCACGCGAGAAAACATCCTAGTGACGGAAAAGAGTACACATATCTTTTAATATGCTTTAGATATTGACTCGTTAAATACCTTATCCGGAAAATTAAATTGGGATAAAATCGTTGTTAAGGAAAATAGTACTATGCGTATTTTTCTCCTCCCCCGATAAAAACTATACTTCATATCTTGGAAACAATGCATTCCAATCTTTTATAAAAACTTCTCAAAGATTGATGTTGACAATATTTACTTAATATGTTTACAAGATTATCACTTCAATTAATATTTGAATGTCTATATCAGAATATTGTTGAAGATCGTGTGTGAAAAAACCTTCTGGTGAAAAATGTTTTGTCTGATCTCCTTTGATTGTATCCTCCCTTTAATATTATTTTTGTATATGGTGGCTAGAATATCCTTTGTCAAAGAAAATTTACATATTTTATAAATATGATCCATCATGATTCCAACCAAACACACTCCTAACTTACTTCATAGATCAATATTATTTCTGCATGATTTGAACAAGCAGCTAGCAATATTTTATTCTTCGGAATGCCAAGATACTTGTGTGCCTTCATATGTAAATAAATAGTCCATTTATGATCAAGTTTTATGGGGATCAAATAAATATTCTGCATGTACATAATCAAATCATTTCTGACTCAGATAGTGATCCTTCAAATTCAATTGAAGCTCATCTTTTCTTCTCAAAGAAAATCACACATCTTCTATGCGTTGAGTCGCTTGCTTTGTTAGTTTCTTGTAATAACCTGAATGATAATATGTCCATCATTTCACATAATTTTCATTATGTATATCAAATAATCTTCTAGAATTTGCATAACCAACAATCTGTAAGTGCACTAATTGCACTAATACATGACATTTTTAATTATTTTCATGAGATAAAAAAAATTCTTTCTCTTCGTTAAGCAGTCTCAAAATTATTGGGTACTTAATGGAATTGTTTTAGAATCATTTAAATCCTTTAAGGATTTTCATATAAACTTCATCATTTAGTTAGACATAATAATAATTCATTATGCATATTCAAGTATTTCAGTTATTGCCAGACTGAACAAGTCTAATTGCTTCCACCACTAGAGAATATATCTCCATTTAATAATGTCATATTTTTTGCGAAAACTCTCTTATGCCATGAGGTACAAATCGCACTCTATATTTATGGTGATACTTTATCAAAATGATTCATTTGTACCACACTTACATTATATTTTGATACATGAACTATAAGATCAAAAACATCACTTTTCGAAGTGAAATAAAATATATTTGAATAGTGCCAATCATTTATCTGTCCACACTATATGAAAGATTCAAATTTAAGATCCTCGTAACCACTTATCGGGATCTCTTCATTTTTCATCATTTTCAGGTACCTGGACCTTTGCCAAGGTTTTATGAATTTTTATGTCAAAGTGCTCTTTCAAAGCACTTTCCTCATTACCATGACGTTTTTGATAATTTGCTTCTCTCCTTCCTCATGGAGTTTTACGTTTGGAATCGATTAGTCTATCATGCTTCTGGCGTACATAGACTCTGTCCTTGAAGGACTATTTATTGGATCATTTGCAACTTAATTAAAATATTTGGCCAGCAAATACATGTGACAAATTATTTGCAACATTTTACAAATAAATTATCTCTTGAACTTCAAGTTTAAATTTGTTTAACTAGGATCTAGATAATTCACCCACATATAATTTTGAGCTTCTAAACATATCTCCCACTAATGTTAGAAAATCAAACATTTACCTCTACCTTATTTGGGGATCCATCTTTGTGCGTGGTGGAGCAATAAAATCATGCGTCCACACATCAAATTTTTAGATGGAAATTATTTGGTTCCTTACCCTGAACCAATTGTGATGGAGAACCTTGTTGACTTGATGCATACATGTTAAATAAAATTATCTCATATCAAATTTTATTTGAGATATTTGTTCTCATAATCAATGGTCTAGTCATAATTAGAGGCAAACAATTTCTGCAAAAAAACTCAATATTATAAACAAATTTTAATAGTTTGGAACCTCTTAATTTAACTATTTGAGCAACAACCTTATAAAACCAATTTGGAAGTTGATAGAAAGGCACATGTGACTATACCATAGATGCACCTATTAAATCATAATAGTAAAGGGTCCACATGGCATGTGAACGGGCTCATATGCACGTTTTTATATGTTTCAAATAATTCTTGGGAATATAATCTAAACCTTAACTGGTACAATGATCATTTTTAAATGAGAACAAACAACACAAGAGAATTCTTGAAGAATCTTTTATATCTTCAAACATGTAATCGCGTGAATTAATAATTTATTTGCATCACATCTGAACCAGAATGATCAACTGGTTATGACAACTCTTATTTATTCTAGTAAACTTCCAGTTTACTTTTGCATGTGATTACTTTATATGCCCATATCTTTGTACAACAAAAAAGAGAAAGACAGGTAACGTTTTACTTAAATATTCATAACCCGCTTTGATTTTAGTAATCTGAAGACACTTAACCTTTCAATAATATACAGTCTCAATATAATATTTTTTCCTTTCAATTCCTCCAAAACATGAAAAGTTTCTTTTCACACTTACTACATCCTCAATATTATGAACTATTTCATTTTCTTGATAGTGGCAAATTAGTCCTACAAAAACATTCAATTAATTTTGTGTACTGCCACATATATTACACAATCGTTCTTATGGTGACCATCTCCTTCTAGAATAAAATTATGGGAAAAGGACCAAAAATACCTCTGTTTTATTTCAAAAGGTTTAAAAATATCCTCCATTCACCAATTGGGTTAAAAATACCCCTCAGTCAACCTTTTTGGTCAATTATTACCCTTTAATCTAATAGTCATATATTTTTTAATTATTTTTATAATTAATTATTACGTGATGTTTTTCTATTGGTTAAAGTAAATTCTCACCCACCAAACTCTCCTTACCCTACCGACCCGACCCAACCCAACATCCCTGACCCATACCCAATTAAAAAGATCCTTAGAAATAAAAAAATTGAATCATCCCTCTTCCTGCAGCTGCGTAGGAGACGAAAGTCCACCGCCGGCGACCTAAAACGGTGAAGAAGTAGTCATCCCAAGGTGTGCTCCATCTTCCTGCGGTTGCATAGGAGACGAAAGTCCACCGCCGATGACCTGAGACGGTAAAGGAGTAGTCATCACAGTGCTCATGGAACTCTCCGTAGCATGCTTCTCCGGCCTTCCGCGTTTCCACGTTTCAGTTGGAATGCCGGGAGGGACACCTGTAGTGCCGAGGAGAGCTGTAAATGACGGCACCAGAGCAGTTGAAGAGGATATTGGTTGCATCGGCGTATCATTGGCTGCGGCGGAGGGCGAGGGTAATCCCAAGTTTTTCATTGATGCTTTGAACTGATTCTTCAACTGATTTTTTCGCTCTATCGTTACTACTCCACCAGTAGTATTCTGCTCATTTATAGTTTTCAAAAACAAAAACAGTTTTATTAGAATCAAACAGCTTCGAAATAAATTACATTTAAATCTCATTTTTTCAAAAAAAAAACTAAATTAGTTAAAATTATGTTAAAAACATAAAGAATAAAAAATTACTTTGGTTTTACTCCTACCCATTTCTTTAATTTAATGACTTTCGTTATACTTAACTAATTTAATATAACTGTTTAATTAATTAGTTAAAGTTAGTCATAGAATTAGTTAGAAGTCGATTAAGGGAGAGAGGCAATGATTCAATTTTTTTATTTCTATGGTTCTTTTTAATTGGGTTTGGGTCAGAGATATTGTGTTGGGTCGGGAGGGTAGGAGAGTTTGGTGGTTGAGAATTTACTTTAACCAATAGAAAGACGCCACGTAATAATTAATTATAAAAATAATTAAAAATATAGGTTTGTTAGTTTAAAGGGTAATAATAGACCAAAAAGATTGATTGAGAGGTATTTTTAATCCAATAGATGAATGGAGGGTATTTTAAACCTTTTGAAATAATACAGGGGTATTTTTGGCCGTTTTCCATTAAATTATTACTATTGCATGGTTAACGTTATCAAGACGTATTTCATGACAAACAATAACAAATTTTTATTTCCAGACAACGATATTTATTTTAGTCATGACCACAACATATATAGAAAAGTATTATTTCTTTATTTGGTTTTGAAATAGTTCAAAATAAAACATGTCACAATATTGTGTAGTACCCAAAGTATATGACCAAACTGACCATTATGTCACAACATAGTTTTTCAATCTCTCAAATCTCCCGTAGAGGTGATACATGATATTTATCCAACAATACATGAACATGTTCTTATTCATACGAACACAAGTCACTTTTTTTCAAGAAATGCACCATAACCACTTTGTACATGATCCATAAGTTTTTATTAGAAACGCATTGTCATGCTTTGACATTATCAAATTTATGTGACTCAACTCAACATCACTTTAAGAGACTAAATGTACCAAATGTATAACCATTTAGAATTTCTTTATTTTGATAGAGGATTTACAAAACTTTTCAAATTGGGTTGCACCAACAACAATGTGGCCAATAACTTTCCATACAATTTTAATGGATAAAAATTACCTTCACAAATTACCTTCACATTTGAAGGATCAACTTAAGAACCCATAATGTTCTTCCTTTTAATTAGAACCATAATAACCATTAATATTTTACCACACTCATATTCATACATTCAACCACTTTTCTTTTTCAAACAGATTATATTCTGCTACCACATTCACATAATGCATTGGAGCAAATCAATTAGAAATATTTCGTGACTTTTATCAATAACATATCAATTTGCTCAGTCATCATTACATTGTCAATATATAAAGTTGAGACTTGAACCCAACGTCTTAAACATAAAAAGATATTTTAGGTCATTAATTTTGGGGACCCAACACAACATCTTATTATCATGATGCACCGGAAATCTCACCCAATGTATTACCCTACTGGTGCAATAGGAAAATGAGTCCTCCGTATAACCCTCAATTAATGACATAATAAGCCAAATATAATAGGACTCACCATTGAGCCTTAAAAACTATTATCCCTTTGTTATTAACATGCAGAGATTGTCACACTCCTATTTTTTCTAAAAATTATAGTTTTGATAAAAAATAGTTTTTCAATTGAAGTGACATTTTGAAAAGAGATTATTTTGATTATTCAGAGTCACCACTTGGAATTGAGTTTTGGTGTTCCAAGTCACTTTTTTTAAATCCTAATCAAAAAGAAATTTGACTCGTTATTGATTTGATCTGCAAAATCAAAGATGGAGTAAGGAATCCTGTCGACCGAGGGAAAGGTGTTAAGCATCCCTCGAGTCTCGTGGTTCAAGCACGATCGCTTTATTAACTTTTCTATGACTTGACTTAATTTTATATATATTGTGTTTGCTAGCTTAATAAATTTATTTATGTCCCGCCTTCTTCAATTTATTTTAAATTGGATTGTAAAATTGTCTTACTTTATCTGTGGTGTATTGTAAGCAGTGCTTTACAACCTTGCCACAAATTATGTATTTCCATGTATTTCAAGATTAAAAGTCGTTTAATGTTCTTTAAATCTTAATAATTTATTATTTTTATTATAAGCCTAAATTACATATTATATGTGTTCTATTTTTTCTTTAAAAAGTGAACAATATATTAATAAGAACATCAAGTAAAAATAAATTAAAATAATACTCCTTCCCATACAAATTTTTCACATGTTGCATTAGTATAGATATGTTAGGAATTGTAAACCTGAATTTATTTTATTTTTCATTATTTTAGTCATTTAAATGAAAAAAACTTACTAATTAAAATTAATTTATTTTTTTCACTTTTTTGGTCACTTATATATATATATATATATATATATATATATATATATATATATATATATATAGAGAGAGAGAGAGAGAGAGAGAGAGAGAGAGAGAGCAACGAATAGTCCCCGTTCTGTGGGACTTGTTCTGGGTTTTGTTTAAGGGCTGGAGAAATATAGTAGTTTGGTCCTAATACTCCTCTAGCATAGTCTAAAGCTTCGGTAAAATCATTAAATCCTTTAAAAAGTGGTTTTGAAAATCCTTTAATAGAATCTAAAACCTCTATCCATGTCTGAAAAATTCCATTTACTCTACCATGAACAACCAGATAGTATTTAAATTTATTTTCTTTATTTTTACTATTAAATAATATCCTAAAGCATTTAAAACTGCAATTATATATTTATTGTCTTTTTTATTATGGGCTATCCATATATTGTCTATTAAACATTTCTGCTGTTTGTCTAATTGATAAGTAGGTAGATGTCTAAAAGTCCAATTAGATGGTTCATAAGCTATTAAATTCTGTTGTCCAAATTGGAGTCTTTCTATCTTAACATCATCTATCTTGTTTAAAGGTCTAAAATGAAGATTAGATAGCATTGTCTGTTTATAGATTTCTGCAAAATCTGGGGTTGGAGGTTGAACTCCTTTGCCCTTGTCTCTAGTGTAGGTCTCATTCTGTAAAATTTAGAAGTTAAACTTTGATCAATAATCTAATTAGTTGATCTGCAATACTATTATCATTTCCTTTTATATGCTCAAAAGTTATAGAATGATAAATTGATATAGTATCAAAAAAATTTAAACATCTTCTTCTACTACTGGTTTTATCATTAATTTTCTGATGGAATTTTACTATAGCTTCACAATCTGTTCTTATTAATATTTCTGGTTTATTTAGAATATATATTCTAAAACTATTTAAACCATATATTACAGCTAAAATTTCAACATCTATACTGGCTTTATTACCTTTTTCTTTGAATTTTCCACTCTGATAAGCACATATTTTTTCTTCTTTTTTAGAACTATATTTATTTGGTCTTGATTTTAATAATGCACCCCATCCATCAAAACTCCCATCTGTCTCTATTATTAAATAATCCGATTCTAATGGCATATTAAGATCAGGAATATTTTTTATTTTTTCTTTTATTAGTTGTACTAATTTTATGACTTCAATATTAAAATTTCTTTGTCCTTTAGATCCTGTCTTAGAATATAATGGTCCTGCTAATTTTCCTGTTCAGAATTTATAAACCTACCTATAAGATGGATAAAATATGGGTAAGAGATTTAGATATAAGAGTAGATTTTGTTCTAGGATTAGATTTCATACTATATAATAAAGGAGGAACTTTAATAACAAATGATGGAATACTTTTTATGAAGAATATTACTTATACTTCTGTTTTAACTAATAAAATTAATACTCAAATAAAACATAAAGAAAAATGTTGTGAGAATTGTGAAAATAACATACAATGTACTAAAACAGGATGTAATATATTATATGAGAATATATTCGAATTAGATGAAGAAGATGAGATAGAAAAATTAGATAAAAACTATGTTTTAATAGAAATGGAAACAGAATTATATAATTTTAAAACAGGAATTCATTGTGGATCATGAGCCGCTATATTTAAAATTTTAGGTGATTTAGAATTAGATCAAGCAATATCTCATTTTAAAATATGTGAACAAAGAACAGATAATAAAGGCTATAGACTAGTAAACTATAGACTAGTTTACATCCTTTGCATTTTAATAATTTGTTTATATTATTATGACTTATTTCTTTTGCTTTTTTATAGCAAAATCTACTGCAAAATCTTCTTCTATTATTATTTCTATATTCATCCCTTCTAAAGGCATTTCTTCTAAAACACTTTCTTCTTCAATGTCTTTTTGAGCTTCGTAATTATAGTCTGTAAATCTAATTGAAGGTTCACCTTTAGAATTTGTGTATATTAAATGAGAGTCTGGTGTTAAAGCTTCTTTTTCTTTGAAATCACCTAATTTCCATTCTAACCCTGCATATTCTTCAGGATTTATCTTTATAGGTTTTATTAATTTTATCCCTTTATTTTCCATTACTTCTACTACATCTTTTATTTCTAATTTAAATCTAGCATAACTATTATCTGTCATTTTTCCTAAAAATCCTACACACATTAATAAATTCTTTCCACTATGCATTTCCTCATATCCTTTAGTTTGTATTCCTATTCTAATATGAGTTCCAAATTCATTTAAATTCATCATAAAATCTGGAATTATATAGAAAATTGCTCCATTATTAGTCATATCTACTTCTGTTAATCCTATAATTGCCTTTTTTATGCCTGACCATCTTTTATCATATATTATAATTAATGTCTTTGTTCCTAAGTTTTTTCTAGTTAATCCTTTAATTCCTATAACTATTAATCTCATATGCATTAAGTCTTTTTTAACATGTTTTATTTATTTTACAGATTCAGAGTTTATAAGTGGTAAAGATACAGAAGTTTTTCCTAATACTGATAATTGTTCTTCTCTATAATGTCTATATAGTTGAGATTTTAAATTTGTATTATATAAAACTTTTGGATTCAATAAATTAATTGATTTTGTTGAAAGATTTGTATATCTTTTTCTGTATCTATTATTTCATCTAATTGTTGATTATTTTCATCTTTTGTCTTTCTATTTAATATTCTTGACAAAAAATTATTACTTATGCTATTCTGGGAGTAACTTGGTCTTGGTCTTTCTTGTCCTTTATCTCTTGATCTAGTTGGAAAAATGTCCATTTTTTTTGTTTTTTAATTATTTTATCTTTTTGCGGAATAATTTCTATTTTAGTTAACTTTTCTATTAATTCTTCTACTCCAGTTGTGTTTATATTTTTACCTTCTGATTTTTCTTTAAAATTTTTATCTATCTTATTATGTAGTTGTAATAAAAGTGATATTATTATATTATTTTGTTTTATGATAATTTGATCTGATTTTGAAGGTGGAATAAATTATTTATAATCTAAGGGAAGGGTTATTCTTTTTTCTATTAATGTTATTGCTTCTTTATATGTCTCTGTTTCTATTAAATCTATCATGAAAGAACTATTTCTTTTATTGTTATTAATTCTGTCTTTATTTCTTGTAATTTTATAATTAAAGTATTATTAACTTCTTCTCTTAATCTATTATTTAATTTTTTAGTTAATTGTATTCCTTGTTCTTTTAAATAATCTAAATTTTCTTCTATTTTATTAAAATTTTGTTTTTGTCTATTTTGGGTTCTTCTTGTTCACTTAATATTTTTATAATTTTACTATTATGTTCTTTAATTTTTTCACTAAGGTTTATTATTAAATCTATTAAAGTATTATATTGAGGATCTTCTGTATGTAAACTATGGTCTCCACTCACGAAATTACACTTAATAATACTTTCTCCTTTTAATCTTTTAAATCTTTTTTCTATATTAACCTGTAGATCTAAATATTCTAAATTTTTTAATGAAGCTATTTTTACTATTATTATTTTATCCTAAAGTAGTTGGTTTATAATATTCACTAAAAAAAATTATTCTTTGAGTATACTTATCAATATCACTCCTAAGTCCTTGTAATTCCCATTTTAGAGCATTTATATATTCTTCGTTATTTATATCGTATAGAAATTTTTTGTTTTAAAGAATTCGTTTTCGTATATATATATATATGCTTATATTGCCTTTTCTGCTCTTTGTAATCTTTGTTTTCTTTTATTTCTCTATGTATATTTTTATAATTTATTCTTATTATTTTAGCAAAAAGGAGATTTTTCATATATATATTTTGATTGAAATATTTCTAGATATAAGATGTCTTACTAGTTTTTGTTCTAATATTTTGATTAAGAAAAATATATGATCTAATCTGTCACTTACTACTTTTTTAGAGATTGCTGTTTTTATTTCTTTTAATAATCTATTTGCTTCTAAATATAAACCTAGTAATTCTCTTTTAATTTTTTTTATATTCTCTAATATTTTTATAAGGTCTTCTCATATATTATCCT
Source organism: Solanum sitiens (assembly GCA_016801875.1). Taxonomy (NCBI): domain Eukaryota; kingdom Viridiplantae; phylum Streptophyta; class Magnoliopsida; order Solanales; family Solanaceae; genus Solanum; species Solanum sitiens. Next base: position 5,128,751 of record JABWTJ010000024.1, read on the forward strand.
ACAGAATTGTAATAATAAGGATTATTTTGTAATAGTTTTAATTCTTTCTACTATTTCTTTAATTTCAAAATTTACTTGATTTAATTCTTCACTTATTTGATTTTGAGATTGTCTAATAGTTTCTCTAAGGGTCTTTACAGAATATTTATATGTATAGGTTAAAGATAATCTTAAATCTAAGGTAAATAGATGGCTTTATAAAGATTTTTTATATAATTTAACTATTTTTAAATGTTGTCTATTATAAAATAAAGTTCTACGATATGCAAAGGTTTTTCTAGAGTAATAATCTTTTTTCATATAATATATTGTCTTTCAGATCTCTGGCTCTGTTACCAACTAAGAAGAGAGAAGATATTTCAATAAATGAGATGAGGGGGGCTATTTCAATTTTTAAATTCGTTAAAATTATATGTTAAATTATTTCGAAATTAAAGACATAGTAGAAAGAATTAAAACTATTAAAAATAATCCTTATTATTACAATTCTGTAGGATAATATATGAGAAGACCTTATAAAAATATTAGAGAATATAAAAAAAATTATTCCTAAAAAATTTATATAATTTTTACATAATTTTATTTTCTTTTTACTAATTATTATTCCATTATTAACAAATAACCTAAAAACTGTCTGTAAATGTCCTAAGTGTTCTTTTATATCTTTACTAAATACTAAAGTATCATCTACATATACTAAAACAAATTTTTTATATTTCCCAAATATTTGGTCCAATTTTCTTTGGAAAATTGGAGGTGCTGTTTTTAATCCAAATGGCATAACTAACCATTCAAAATGTCCTTCAGGACATGTAAAAGCTGTCCATTCTATACTATCTGGATGCATTTTTATCTGCCAGTATCCTAACTTGCAATCAAATTTACTAAAAATTGTTTTACCTTGAATTCTATTTATTAACTCTGTTTTGTCTGGTAATTTATATCCGTCTGTTCTATTATTATCATTTAGTCTTTTATAATTTATAACCATTCTAGCTTTTCCTCTAACTATTTCACTATGATTTCTTACCATAAATGCTGCTGATCTATGTTTTGAACAAAGAACAGATAATAAAGGCTATAGACTAGAAAAAAGTTTACAAGAAAAATTAGAAAAAACTAATAATATAATACAAGAAAATGATAGTGAAATATCTGAGTTATAATCTATACTGAGTCAAAAAGAATTAATGGAATCAGCAAGCTCTAGTAGCCCATTCCAAAGAACAACAAAATAAGCATATACTGCAGATAATAGTACAGGAAATATACCACGTAGAATAGTATATAGACAAGGTGATACCCCAACAATAGAAGTAAAACCAGTAGGAAAAAGAATGCCTATAGAAGAACCAATAAAATTACAAGAAGGAGGAAGTAAAGGAAAAATTTTAAATATAGCGGCTCATGATCCACAAAGATGGAATTCAGTAATAGACTTATGGAAAGGAATAGTAGTAGCAGATTTTATAAAATATTATACAGAGACTGATGCTGAAACAATGTATAAATACTTAGAAACATTTTTAGGAGAATCAACCAAAGCTTTATGGGAAGCTTATAAAGTAGAATTCCCATCAGAATTTCAGTATTTAGTATCATTAGGACCTAACCCATATAATTTTACAAACAAAATACATACATTAATAACAGGAGAAGACCCAAATAGTAGATTAGTAACTTTACAACGAAGCAGTAATAAAACTAGAACAATTAAGTATAAGTAATTGGTATTATATAAAGAAATTTTTAAATGATTATTTTTATTATTGTACAATTAGTGGAAATGCTTTTGATCAAGATTTAGGTAAAAAGTTATTTAATAAATTACCTGGAGCCTTAGGAAGAGAAATAAAAGATAGATGGACTAAAAGAGAAGGAGTAGTACAAAACCCTCAAGCAAAATGGTCAATAGGACATAGCATACAACATATAATGGAAATATTACAAGAAAAATGTACTAACTTACAAATACAAAAACAATTAAAACAAAATGAAATGAATTTCTGTAAAGATATAATATATACTACCCAAAGTTACGATAAAGATCAATACAAACGAAAAAAGTATAAAAAATACAAACCACAATATAATAAGAGATATAAGAAGGGATATTTTCTTAGAAAATCCTCAGCTAGGAAACCATACCTAAATAGAGATAGACATGTTAGAAAATATAGAACAGATAGAAATTATAAAAATAAGTTAGAATGTTTCACATGTGGAAGTATATGACATTTATTAAATACTTGTCCTAAAAGATATAATGCAAAAACTAGAAATGCTCAATTAGTAGAAGATTTTTAATGAAGCATTATTAAATATAGATGAATATATGTCAGATAATGAAAGTATTTACTCTATAGTAAGTATTGATATAGAAGAGAATAATAAAGAAGAAGATTCTTCTAATTCAGAAGGAGAAGAATTAATTAATGAAATAGGAATAGAAAATTTAAATATAGATGATTTACAAATTAATTTTATGAATATAATAGAATGTGAACATAATTTTGAAAAAGATACAGGATTAGATAGTAATACATGTAATTGGTGTAAATGGTATCCAAGTAAATATAAAAGAGATAAATGTAATAAATGTTTTATAGAAGGATGTATAAGTTGTATAGAAACACAATTAGGAATAATAACTCAAAAAAGAAAAGAAGTACATACAAATGAACCTTTAATAAATTTAAAAGTATCAGTATTAGAAGCAAAAATTAAAGAATTAGAAGAAAGAATAGTAAGATTAGAAAAAGGGAAAAATATAGAAAAAGAACTACCATTAGATAATCAGGAATTAATGAATGAAGAATCTAATACTTTAATATGTAATGAAGATAAAAATATAAATACTGTTAAAGTATTAGCAAGACTTCAAATAGGAAAATATGAAATAGAGACTTTAGCATTAATAGATTCAGGATGTACTAAAAGTATTTTAAATAAGAAAATTGTACCGCCAGAATTAATAAAGACTCTAGAAAAACCACTTGCAGCTATGCAAATGGATGAAACACATAATATATATAGATATTATATAGACAAAGCACAAGTTAGTTTTTTAAATACTTCTTCAGAATTTTATAAACCTACCAATAAGATGGATAAAATATGGGTAAGAGATTTAGATATAAGAGTAGATTTTGTTCTAGGATTAGATTTCATACTATATAATAAAGGAGGAACTTTAATAACAAATGATGGAATACTTTTTATGAAGAATATTACTTATACTTCTGTTTTAACTAATAAAATTAATACTCAAATAAAACATAAAGAAAAATGTTGTGAGAATTGTGAAAATAACATACAATGTACTAAAACAGGATGTAATATATTATATGAGAATATATTCGAATTAGATGAAGAAGATGAGATAGAAAAATTAGATAAAAACTATATTTTAATAGAAATGAAAACAGAATTATATAATTTTAAAACAGGAATTCAAAAAATAGGACAAATAAAAAATCAACAAGATCTAGATAATATAGTAAAAATTTTAGATCAAATAGAAATAATAGGAGATAAACCTTTAAAACATTGGGAAAATAATAAAATAGTATGCAAGTTAGACATAATAAATCCAGAATATATAATAAAAACAGCCTCAATAGAAGCTACAAATCAAGATTTAGAAAATTTTAAAATATAAATTAAAGAGCTATTAAAATTAGGAGTAATAAGAAGATCTACTTCAAAACATAGATCAGCAGCATTTATGGTAAGAAATCATAGTGAAATAGTTAGAGGAAAAGCTAGAATGGTTATAAATTATAAAAGACTAAATGATAATACTAGAACAGACGGATATAAATTACCAGACAAAACAAAGTTAATAAATAGAATTCAAGGTAAAACAATTTTTAGTAAATTTGATTGCAAGTCAGGATATCGGCAGATAAAAATGCATCCAGATAGTATAGAATGGACAGCTTTTACATGTCCTGAAGGACATTTTGAATGGTTAGTTATGCCATTTGGATTAAAAACAGCACCTCCAATTTTCCAAAGAAAAATGGACCAAATATTTGGGGAATATAAAAAATTTGTTTTAGTATATGTAGATGATATTTTAGTATTTAGTAAAGATATAAAAGAACACTTAGGACATTTACAAACAGTTTTTAGGTTATTTGTTAATAATGGAATAATAATTAGTAAAAAGAAAATAGAATTATGTAAAAATTATATAAATTTTTTAGGAATTACTTTAGGAGAAGGAAAAGTTAAATTACAACCCCATATAGCTAAAAAAGCTTTAGACATGTCAGATAAATTAAATAATTTAAAAGATTTACAAAAATTCTTAGGAATAATTAATTATGCAAGACCATTTATTAAGGATTTAGGAAAATTAGCAGGACCATTATATTCTAAGACAGGATCTAAAGGACAAAGAAATTTTAATATTGAAGACATAAAATTAGTACAACTAATAAAAGAAAAAATAAAAAATATTCCTGATCTTAATATGCCATTAGAATCAGATTATTTAATAATAGAGACAGATGGGAGTTCTGATGGATGGGGTACAGTATTAAAATCAAGACCAAATAAATATAGTTCTAAAAAAGAAGAAAAAATATGTGTTTATCAGAGTGGAAAATTCAAAGAAAAAGGTAATAAAGCCAGTATAGATGTTGAAATTTAAGCTGTAATATATGGCTTAAATAGTTTTAGAATATATATTCTAAATAAACCAGAAATATTAATAAGAACAGATTGTGAAGCTATAGTAAAATTCCATCAGAAAATTAATGATAAAACCAGTAGTAGAAGAAGATGGTTAAATTTTTTAGATACTATATCAATTTATCATTCTATAACTTTTGAGCATATAAAAGGAAATGATAATAGTATTGCAGATCAACTAAGTAGATTATTGATCAAAGTTTAACTTCTAAATTTTACATAATGAGACCTACACTACGAGACAAGGGGCAAAGGAGTTCAACCTCCAACCCCAGATTTTGCAGAAATCTATAAACAGACAGTGCTATCTAATCTTCATTTTAGACCTTTAAACAAGATAGATGATGTTAAGATAGAAAGACTCCAATTTGGACAACAGAATTTAATAGCTTATGAACCATCTAATTGGACTTTTAGACATCTACCTACTTATCAATTAGACAAACAGCAGAAATGTTTAATAGACAATATATGGATAGCCCATAATAAAAAAGACACTAAATATATAATTACAGTTTTAAATGCTTTAGGATATTATTTTAATAGTAAAAATAAAGAAAATAAATTTAAATACTATGTGGTTGTTCACGGTAGAGTAAATGGAATTTTTCAGACATGGATAGAGGTTTTAGATTCTATTAAAGGATTTTCAAAACCACTTTTTAAAGGATTTAATGATTTTACCGAAGATTTAGACTATGCTAGAGGAGTATTAGGACCAAACTACTATATTTCTCCAGCCCTTAAACAAAACCCAGAACAAGTCCCACAATACAATATACAAAAAGACACAGACAAAATTACATTTTGTGATCATTGTTCTTCAATGACTGAAGCCTTTAAAAGATTAAATTACAAAAATGAGTTGTTGTTACACAAAAATCTTCAGCTCAAAGAAAGAATTGCAAAAATGGAGAATGATTTGAAGACTAAAGACACTCAGACAAACATATAGGGTTTTCCATGCCCAAGAAAAATGGATGAGATGGGTGTACATTCCCCTCTGAATGTAAATAAATCCACTGTATCGGATAAAGATACAGCTAGTCCGGTTCAAACGGTAGCCGGTAAAGACTTATCAAACCCGTTAATGGCTGTCTGTCACGACCCAAAATGAGTCGTGAACAGCACCCACACTTAACCTCTTAAGTGGGTGAACCAACCGATTTAACCTAACTTACAAAATACAAGCATAACGCGGAAACTCAAATGTTACTAAATATCATTTCCCAAAACCTGAAAGTCATCACATCAAGGACATCTAATTTTCAATACTAAGTCTAAGAACATCAAATACACCAAAATAAAAGAATAAAATGGTATGTGTCTGAAAGTATAGGACGTCATTTCATGATCGAGAGAACCCAAAACGAGCTTGAATGGATAGCTCACCCTGGAACTTGATATGCGGGAGGAGTTTCACATACATTATAAATTTCAATAGAATCTACCATTATTATTATTATGATTATTATGATTATCCCTACAATCATCACGTCAAACAATAACATAACGATTTAATCCACCTAAATCAATAAACATATGCCCAGGAACCAATTTTCTAGTTTAACCCTTTTTCGATCAAAATATTAATTTTATATTGTGATCCATCAAATAAACTACAAATCTAATATTGAAAACTGAAAAACTTTGTTCACCTGAAGCGCTTCTTGAATTTGTTTTTGACCATTGTGCGGCTCTTTTGTTTTTCCTTTCTTCTGTAGATTATTTACTAACCTAATTATTATATGCCTAATTATAAAAATAGTAAAAGTGGTTCACTACTAATTATAATATTATTTTCTTTAACCACAAACTAAAATAATTATTTAAACTACCCCCCTTAATTTTATAATTGTAGTTAAGAATAGTCCAAAATACCCATTTAAAATCTTGAAAGAGTCTTTTATGAAATAAAAAGCTCTAGTACTCAAAACGATCAAATGGGTCATTACATTAGATACCAATTTACCCATCGTTCGTCCTCGAACGATCAAAAGAAGGCAAGGCAAGAAAGGGTAGTTGTCTCAACAATTCATTCAAAATAGTAGTACCTAAGGTCTTATCTCAAAAATATTAAACCAACCAATTGGAGATCTACATCTCCTCTCACACTGTGCCTCAAATAGAGTCATATCAATATTTAAGTGGTATCTATGGTTGTATGTATTCTCAATAAGCATCAAGCTAATCGTACACACATATGCAACATGTTCTCAAGGACCTCGACACAACCATTAGATGAAATCTTATCTCACATAATCACAATAAAATGTTGAATCAATACTGATTCTAATCAGAAGTGAATAACCAACCATCATACACTCAAAATACACAGATCATCATAGATCTTATCAATATTTCATTCTCACACATAAACTTTCCACGAGCTTATGTTATATAAAAAAAATGAATTTTATACATAAGGTACTCATCAAAGGAAAATTAAACTTATCTAACCTCAAGAAGAAAATTATCAAATAATCATCCATCGAGCAATACACCCAAGCATACAAAACTTCTAACAATACTATCCAAATGCAAGATTAGTAGCTATCATAGACAAACCTTAGGAATGACAAAACTAGACCCAATAGTCCTCACATTCAATCACACATAGCCAAAACATGATACCGATGATGAGATAAATCTTAATTCTATCGAACAACTTTAAATTTTCATGGCAACTATATGTCCTATAAATTCTCATAAGTAAAGTTGTGAGTGTAGAATCACTTGTATACTTCAACTATCCCAAGCAACATCAAATCTCCTATAACTGGAATGGACAAGTCTAACCAAGGTTGTCACCCTACGAGGAGGACAATCACAGAATCAATACACCCAATCCACTACTAGGGACTCAACCATGTAGGTGAAAACATGGATGAGAATAGGTAGTGAATCATACTCCAATTCATGTCCAAGATTAAATAGGTAGTCACATAAGAATGTTCAGAATAAAGGTCAAATAATTCAACATATTCCTTACATAGGGCTCACATCAAACATTTAAATTCATCTGGCTCTATCTCCTTGATCTTCTAGTTGCCCACAATCACCAATTTTGTTCTTGTTATAATTGCAGACATATTCTTGATTTATCGAACCTCACATCCACTGGAGTCAACACTCTTAATACTAACAAAACATCATAACCACATCGATCATCTACCTTACTCCCGAATCAACATTAGTATCTAAATATTCTTTTCAAATAAATATTTAAACTATGGCTATCTCTCTTTCTATATAAGTATTTCATGACAAATACGAATTCCAACCAGGGCTAATAGCACTAACTTCAAATTTGATTGTAACTTTCAATTGAGATAAAACTATTAAATCACACCCAAAGTCAACTTCACACCACTTTATCAACCATGTCTTAGCTGTCATTCTAAACCATCACATACCTCATGCCAATACTTAGGAAATTTCTTGATCACTCAAATTAATTTGTATACTAAAAGCTCATAACCTCTATTCACCATCAAATGTCTATGTAACACCTCATAACCTTCTATGTAGTCCCATCAATAGAGTAGTATTAATTCAACTCTAAATTTTTAATAACCATGTAGAATTATATTTCACTCTGTGCATCATTCTTAAGTCATCTATCTTAATTTGAGCAATCTAACCCCACGTAAAATTCTAAATTTCTCATACCTCATTGTTTATTATTCAAATCAAAACTCAATCTTTATAAAAGTCAATGAGAAACTCCTAGTAAGTCTATACCGGATTAGTTCACATTTCACAGTCACAACCTCATAGGTAAACATAATACAACTTTCAACTACACCCCAAGGATTTATACGAGGGGTCTAATGGTGCAAAATTTTAAATATCTTGATCCTTCAATATATCAGACTCTTGTTAATTTCTCTAGCTCGCTTATCGATCTCATCCTTTTACTGACAACACATGACATTTTACCTTATACTAAACCAACACTTTTAAGTGAAACCTTTCCTCAGGTCTTAACTTTACAACTCAAACCATACATAAGTTCGTCCAAATGCCTAACACTCGATGCGATCATTTATTATCTTACCAATCTATATCTTAGACAAAAATACTTCCATGAATGGAGACTTACAATGAAAAACTTGAATTGTAAACCTAATTTTGTAACTCAATCTCCTATCTATCAACATAGCTCATACCTTAAAGATTTTTATGAATTCATGTATATTTAACTTATCATCGATCGCCTCTTCATCAATCTTTCATATCCTTCACAAAAAAAATAAAAAAATAAAATAAAATCAAATGTACTCATTACCAAACTCACACCACAAAAGAACTTATCATCACACTCGAGTTGGACATATGTACACTTCTTTGTCAAGTCTTATCCACTAGCTTTTTTTTCTTTCATTCTGATGAAAACGTGTTACTATTACCATAATAAGAGCAAACGAATGAAATTATGCAACACCTGAACCCAATTACCAATCCCATCGAAGATACCCTTTAAGTCCTTGCAATCGGAGAAACTATTCTTACTCTTACCTCTTTTCAAAGGCTATTCTCCTCCCACTAACTTTTTTTTTGTATGACTCTTTGTCCTTTAAACTCTATTCAACAGGTATCCCAACATCTCCTAAAACTTTCCACATAAACACACTACTAATCAAATAGTAGAAAGTCACAACCTTAGATACTCGCAAGTCTTTATTACCATACAAAATTTGTTTAACCACCAAATCCTAATTATATAATTTTATTTCAATCACAATTCCTCACGAATTTCTTTTACCATCATGCTCAGTTAGCCCTTGTCTTCACACAAAGTGAACCTTTTTCCCTGACTGACACATTAAACTCAGGTATACCAATCAAATTCAAGGGACTAACCCAATATTACACATACTTTCTTACTAAAATTCTCAATTTACTTAACCCAAAGTATTCTCACAATGACTTTCTTTTCCAATAAGTTTGTCATTCTAGTATCAATCTACTTTTTGAAGCTTAAGATAAAATCGCCAGTACTCCTTTAGAATCCTCAAGATACACTTCACAACATAATTGCATTAATACCATACCAAATATCCCACTAAAATCTTTCTTAAAAATAAATCTTAACTCAAGCGTCTGTAGTAACAATCTTGTTGGCTTCTCAAATGAGAATGCAACACAAAATCTCCTTATCTAAATACGTCTTATAACTAACAACTCCTGAAATAGTTAGTATTCACACTTGACAATCGACGTATTCATTTTTCATAACTCTATTATCACACCTTAAAAGTTCGTTATATCTGTCACTAGAACACATCTTACCTACCGAGAAGATCGTACACCAATAGCTAACACATTTCTATCCATTGAATAGATCCAAAACATTATTAAATTCATTCTTAGATCATGTCAATAACAAAACTAACACACATCATAACTTTAACCAAGTAAACATCTAGATTATTGTGGTAGTCGTATCATGACTCTTTTTTTTATATGTATATACACTTAATCTATAAAATCTTAGTAGATATTATGCCCTCAATTGACTCAACAAAATTTCATTATTCACTAAGCAATCCATATATCTTATGAGAACTTTACTAACTATATTTTTCAAAGTAATGATATTCATTACCTAGCCGTTCCTTACGAACTTTTTGAATGTTGTCACCTTGGCAAAGTCATCTTGCTTCACCCCATCTACCTCATATCCATTAAGATCCGTAGAATATACTTCTCCATGAAGAAGCCAGAAAATGCTACCCAAGAAGAATAGGGGTTTCAACTTTAAGAACTTAATAAAAAGACCATACTAGTCACTAGTAATTACATGTCTATAGTGAATCGTGGAAACATATCTATTTTTAAGGGCACATCTTCTCTTGTTAGCATTGGTGTTTCCAGTTTTACTACTCTAGTAATAGCCATGTGCAAAATAGGATGAAGAAGTTCAAATACCAATTTGTATCATCTAGATACCAATTGAATTCAAGTAGTAGCACAAAATAAAGAAGGAATGAAGTTTTCCTAAAGTCCTATAACTTCTCAAAGAAAAGTAAAGGCGTCTCCATACCGTTCTGCAAGACTCTACTAGACTTGTCCTTGTGTGATGAGATCACCGAACCTAACGCTCTGATACCAAGTTTGTCACGACCCAAAATGAGTCGTGAACAACACCCACACTTAACCTCTTAAGTGGATGAACCAACCGATTTAACCTAACTTACAAAATACAAGCATAACGCGGAAACTCAAATGTTACTAAATATCATTTCCCAAAACCTGAAAGTCATCACATCAAGGACATCTAATTTTCAATACTAAGTCTAAGAATATCAAATACACCAAAATAAAAGAATAAAATGGTATGTGTCTGAAAGTATAGGACATCATGTCATGATCGAGAGAACCCAAAACGAGCTTGAATGGATAGCTCACCCTTGAACTTGATATGCGGGAGGAGTTTCACATACACTATAAATTTCAATAGAATCTACCATTATTATTATTATGATTATTATTATTATCCCTACAATCATCACGTCAAACAATAACATAACGATTAATCCACCTAAATCAATAAACATATGCCCAGGAACCAATTTTCTAGTTTAATCCTTTTTCGATCAAAATATTAATTTTATATTGTGATCCATCAAATAAATTACAAATCTAATATTGAAAACTGAAAAACTTTGTTCACCTGAAGCGCTTCTTGAATTTGTTTTTGACCATTGTGCGACTCTTTTGTTTTTCCTTTCTTCTGTAGATTATTTACTAACCTAATTATTATATGGCTAATTATAAAAATAGTAAAAGTGGTTCACTACTAATTATAATATTATTTTCTTTAACCACAAACTAAAATAATTATTTAAACTGCCCCCCTTAATTTTATAATTGTAGTTACGAATAGTCCAAAATACCCATTTAAAATTTTGAAAGAGTCTTTTATGAAATAAAAAGCTCTAGTACTCAAAACGATCAAATGGGTCATTACACTGTCACTTTGCCAAAAAGTGAAAAAGATGAAGGTTTATCTTCTAGAAGACGTTTACCTCTTTCATTTATCCAGATTCTTAGACAAAAAACCAAAAAATCCCAAAAAAATAAAGACATAGAAACTCTTATAACCCACACTGTAGAAAAATTACTTAAAAAACAACAAGAAAAAGATAAACACTTAAACCCAAGCCCAATACAAAGCCCAAGACAAGATCCAGACTCAAGTCCAAATAATTTAGATGATTTTTCATACACAATGCAATTTGCTCAAGACCCAAACGATGATGATTCTGGTATGAGTTTTGACTCGATTGCATTACATAATTTAGATACATAAATAAATAAATATATATATATATATATATATATATATATATATATATATATATATATATATATATATATATATATATAAATATGTGTAATAATATAGTTGTGTTGTTTCTAAAGAGGAATGCCTCTTTTGTCAAATAATGTGAGTCCCACTTTACTCACTACCACACATGTGTGGAAAAACTATTGGGACACGTCTTTACTTTAATTTAAATAGACAGGCACTGAACAATAATGTATAAAGGAGAAGTATTAGACTTTGAGTATGACAGACATTAAATGATATTGCATAAATAAAAAAGCATCAGACAAAGGACGGATAATAATGCAAAAAAGAAGGAATCATTTCACGTGTGATGGGGCCCAAAGCGCACCCGGCGGAAAGATAAGATTCTTTTTCATTTTGAAGTCCGGAGTTTGAAGTCTAGAAATGTGTATATAAGAAGAAATTATCAGATGAAGAAGGTAGAGGGAAAAATCCACAACCAGCAATTTCTAAGTGTATACCGACATACCTCCCTCTTCAGAAATATTTAAGCTTATAAAAAAAATTAAGTTCTTTGTTTATAGTTTGTTTTAAGCTTTGTAAAGTTAGCTTTGCAGTTTTTGGGTTTCCCGAAAGGGAAACTTCACTCTGTTCTAAATAATGTAAGTTTTCATATTTATGTTTCTAGTAAACTTCCCTTATATGTAAATTATGTGTGTTTTAAATATGATATGTTAATTGTTTTGTTTATGAATTTATTAATTTTATCATGAATCTATATTACTTAGTATATGGTTAGTCTCTAAGCCTCTTAAAAGTATCGATGGATTAACCTGTAAATTCCTAGGACATTGTTAGGTCAAATTGAATGTTCTTGAGAAAGAATTATGAATGACCATATCCAGGGTGTGGTTAAAGAAGAATGCTTTTAAGAACAAAACTTAAGAGAAAGAGATGAACAGCAATAATAGATTCATGAATGGACAGAGTCCATAAAAAAAATACATATATATATATATATATAAAAAAAAGGGAAGATACCGAAGCTTTAGACTATGCTAGAGGAGTATTAGGACCAAACTACTATATTTCTCCAGCCCTTAATCCCATATACATTAAGTCTTTTTTAACATGTTTTATTTCTTTTACAGATTCCGAGTTTATAAGTGGTAAAGATACAGAAGTTTTTCCTAATACTGATAATTGTTCTTCTCTATAATGTCTATATAGTTGAGATTTTAAATTTGTACTATATAAAACTTTTGCATTCAATAAATTTAATTGATTTTGTTGAAAGATTTGTATATCTTTTTCTGTATCTATTATTTCATCTAATTGTTGATTATTTTCATCTTTTGTCTTTCTATTTAATATTCTTGACAAAAAATTATTACTTATGCTATTCTAGGAGTAACTTGGTCTTGGTCTTTCTTGTCCTTTATCTCTTGATCTAGTTGGAAAAATGTCCATTTTTTCTGTTTTTTTATTATTTTATATTTTTGCGGAGTAATTTCTATTTTAGTTAACTTTTCTATTAATTCTTCTACTCCAGTTGTGTTTATATTTTTACCTTCTGATTTTTCTTTAAAATTTTTATCTATCTTATTATGTAGTTGTAATAAAAGTGATATTATTATATTATTTTGTTTTATGATAATTTGATCTGATTTTGAAGGTGGATTAAATTCTTTATAATCTAAGGGAAGGGTTATTCTTTTTTCTATTAATGTTATTGCTTCTTTATATGTCTCTGTTTCTATTAAATCTATCATGAAAGAACTATTTCTTTTATTGTTATTAATTCTGTCTTTATTTCTTGTAATTTTATAATTAAAGTATTATTAACTTCTTCTCTTAATCTATTATTTAATTTTTTAGTTAATTCTATTCCTTGTTCTTTTAAATAATCTGAATTTTCTTCTATTTTATTAAAATATTGTTTTTGTCTATTTTGGGTTTCTTCTTGTTCTTAATGCATATGAGATTAATAGTTATAGGAATTAAAGGATTAACTAGAAAAACTTACGAACAAAGACATTAATTACAATATATGATAAAAGATGGTCAGACATAAAAAAGGCAATTATAGGATTAACATAAGTAGATATGACTAATAATGGAGGAATTTTCTATATAAGTCCAGATTTTATGATGAATTTAAATGAATTTGGAACTCATATTAGAATAGGAATACAAACTAAAGGATATGAGGAAATGCATAGTGGAAAGAATTTATTAATGTGTGTAGAATTTTTAGGAAAAATGACAGATAATAGTAATACTAGATATCATAGAACTTTATTTTATAATAGACAACATTTAAAAATAGTTAAATTATATAAAAAATCTTTAGAAAACCATCTATTTACCTTAGATTTAAGATTATCTTTAACCTATACATATAAATATTCTGTAAAGACCCTTAGAGAAACTATTAGACAATCTCAAAACCAAATAAGTGAAGAATTAAATCAAGTAAACTTCGAAATTAAAGACATAGTAGAAAGAATTAAAACTATTAAAAATAATCCTTATTATTACAATTCTGTAGGATAATATATGAGAAGACCTTATAAAAATATTAGAGAATATAAAAAAATTAAAAGAGAATTACTAGGTTTATATTTAGAAGCAGATAGATTATTAAAAAAATTAAAAAAAACAATCTCTAAAAAAGTAATAAGTGACAGATTAGATCATATATTTTTCTTAATCAAAATATTAGAACAAAAACTAGTAAGACATCTTATATCTAGAAATATTTCAATAAAAAAATATATATGAAAAATCTCCTTTTTGCTAAAATAATAAGAATAAATTATAAAAATATACATAGAGAAATAAAAGAAAAACAAAGATTACAAAGAGCAGAAAAGGCAATAGAAGCATATATATATATATATATATATATATATATATATATACGAAAACGAATTCTATAAAACAAAAAATTTCTATACGATATAAATAACGAAGAATATATAAATGCTCTAAAATGGGAATTACAAGGACTTAGGAGTGATATTGATAAGTATACTCAAAGAATAAAATTTTTAGTGAATATTATAAACCAACTACTTTAGGATAAAATATTAATAGTAAAAATAGCTTCATTAAAAAATTTAGAATATTTAGATCTACAGGTTAATATAGAAAAAAGATTTAAAAGATTAAAAGGAGAAAGTATTATTAAGTGTAATTTCGAGAGTGGAGACCATAGTTTACATACAGAAGATCCTCAATATAATACTTTAATAGATTTAATAATAAACCTTAGTGAAAAAATTAAAGAACATAATAGTAAAATTATAAAAATATTAAGTGAACAAGAAGAAACCAAAAATAGACAAAAACAAAATTTTAATAAAATAGAAGAAAATTTAGATTATTTAAAAGAACAAGGAATAGAATTAACTAAAAAATAAATAATAGATACAGAAAAAGATCTTCAAATCTTTCAACAAAATCAATTAAATTTATTGAATCCAAAAGTTTTATATAATACAAATTTAAAATCTCAACTATATAGACATTATAGAGAAGAACAATTATCAGTATTAGGAAAAACTTCTGTATCTTTACCACTTATAAACTCTGAATTTGTAAAAGAAATAAAACATGTTAAAAAAGACTTAATGCATATGGGATTAATAGTTATAGGAATTAAAGGATTAACTAGAAAAAACTTAGGAACAAAGACATTAACTACAATATATGATAAAAGATGCTCAGACATAAAAAAGGCAATTATAGGATTAACAAAAGTAGATATGACTAATAATGGAGGAATTTTCTATATAAGTCCAGATTTTATGATGAATTTAAATGAATTTGGAACTCATATTAGAATAGGAATACAAACTAAAGGATATGAGGAAACGCATAGTGGAAAGAATTTATTAATGTGTGTAGGATTTTTAGGAAAAATGACAGATAATAGTAATACTAGATTTAAATTACAAATAAAAGATGTAGTAGAAGTAATGGGAAATAAAGGGATAAAATTAATAAAACCTATAAAGATAAATCCTGAAGAATATGCAGGGTTAGAATGGAAATTAGGTGATTTCAAAGAAAAAGAAGCTTTAACACCAGACTCTCATTTAATATATACAAATTCTAAAGGTGAACCTGTTGGGTATGTAACAAGAATTGATGGGAAATAGAGGGAAAGAGAGGAATTTGAAAAGTTGAGAACTTGAAGAGTTGGGAACTTGAAAAGTCCTCTTATGCTTTAATGAAAAGGCATTTGTCCCTCATCGGTGGTGGAAAGAAAAATAGGAGAGTTTAAATACAGAAACACTCCTATTAATTGTTAAAAGGGTTGGAAAGAGGGACCCCCCTCGCGCCTCGTCGTCTTCACTCGCTCGTCTCGTCACGGCTACGGCTACGGCTACGTCTTCGTCTTCATCTTTGTCTTCGGCTTCGGCTTCGACTTTGGCAAATGATCGATCGAGAGATTATTTTTTTTTGGACAAAGTTTGTTTTAATTATTTATTTATTTATTTATTTATTTAATTAAATAGCCAATTCAATTAATTAGTTGATAACAGAAATGTTTTCAATTATTTAGTTGATTAACCCGACCCGACTCGGATCCGCGCACGACCCGTTTTAACTTTCTCGGTTTCATTTAAATTTCCCTCCATGACTGTTCTGAAAGGTTGCAACTTTCAGGAACAGTCATTACCATTTGAAAGGTTGCAAACTTTCATCAATGGTCGTGTGGATTCTGAAAGGGTTGCAACCTTTTAGAACCTGTTCTTCTTGCTATAAATACCATTCATTCTTCAGATTATTCACACACGAATTTTCTGATCTTCTTCTTCTTCTGCACAAATTTTTCCTTCGTGTACTTTCCTGCTGTGGATTGGTTCGCTGACAGTAGAGTTTTTGGTATCTACACTCTGCTGATTAAGATCATTTTACCTTGGGAGGTTATATTCCAAATCAAACCTCGGATACTAGAGGGGAATAATTTCCTTAAGGGGACACTGTGAGTTCAGTGGACTTGATCTTTTTCCGATTTCAAAGGTTCAGATTCTGGTATGTTCTTACAGATTTTAGTTTTTGGTTAATTAAATTTCTGTTCATCTCTCTTACTGGTTCTATAAATTTTAGTTACTTTGTGTTTCTGAACAATTTATTAGAATCAGTAATTTCTGATTTTATAACACAGTTTGGCAACAGAACCTTCAATTAGATTTACAGACTATAATTACGAAGCTCAAAAAGACATTGAAGAAGAAAGTGTTATAGAAGAAATGTCTTTAGAAGGGATGAATATAGAAATAATAATAGAAGAAGATTTTGCAGTAGATTTTGCTATAGAAAAAGCAAAAGAAATAAGTCATAATATGTAACGACCTGCTTAGTCGAGTTCGTCAATTGGGAAGCAATAGAAGAGAATCCCTTGACAAATCGACGGTAGTAGCTGGCTAAACCAACAAAGCTTCTTACTTCTGACACATTAGTAGGTCTTACCCAATTCTTCACTGTTTCAATCTTAGCAGGATCCACCATCACCCCATCCTTAGAAACCACGTGCCCTAAGAAGGACACTGAATCCAGCCAAAACTCACACTTGGAGAATTTGGCATAAAGCTTTTTCTCCCTCAATACTTCCAACACAATTCTCAAGTGCTCCTCATGTTCCTTCTTGCTCTTTGAGTATATCAGTATATCATCAATAAATACAATAACAAAAAGATCCAGATATGGCTTAAAAATCCCGTTCATTAGGCTCATGAAAGCAGCAGGGGCATTCGTAAGACCAAAAGACATTACTAAGAATTCATAATGCCCATACCTGGTTCGAAAAGCAGTCCTTGGCACATCTGCTGTCCGTATTTTCAATTGATGATAACCGGACCTCAAATCAATTTTAGAGAAGACACAAGCACCTTGTAACTGATCAAACAAATCATCAATGCGAGGAATAGGATACTTGTTCTTAATAGTTACCTTATTCAGCTGCCTGTAGTCTATGCACATCCGAAGACTTCCATCTTTCTTCTTCACAAATAAAAAAGGAGCACCCCAAGGGGATGCACTTGGCCTAATAAAACCTTTACCTAACAGCTCCTGAAGTTGGGCCTTTAACTCCCTTAACTCAGCTGGAGCCATTCTATAAGGGGGTATGGAAATGGGTCGAGTACCCGGCTCCAGATCAATGCAAAAGTCGATATCCCTATCCGGTGGCATACCAGGAAGGTCTGCAGGAAACACATCCAGAAACTCACAGACTATTGAAACCGACTCAATTGTAGGTACTTGGGTAGTATCATCCCTGAGGTGTGCCAAGAAAGCTAAACATCCTTTACTAACCATTCTCTTAGCATGAAGAAAAGAGATAATACGAACTGGGGTAGAAATATAGTCACCCTCCCACACTATTGGGTCTATCCCAGGCTTGGCCAATGTCACAGTTTTAGCATTACAATCTAAGATTGCAAAATTTGGAGAAAGCCAAGTCATACCCAGAATTACATCAAAATCAACCATTTCTAGAATGATCAAATCCACGTAAGTGTTACTCCCCACAAAAGTCACAAGGCAAGACCTATACACCTTCTCAACTATCACAGACTCACCCACGGGAGTAGAGACACGAATAGGCATATCAAGTAAATCACAACTTAACTCAAGACCAGCAACAAATGAGGAAGATACATATGAAAAAGTGGATCCAGGATCAAATAATACTGAAGCCATGCAATCACAGACCAAAAGAGTACCTGTGATAACAGCATCAGATGCCTCTGCCTCAGACCTCCTGGGGAAAGCATAACAATGAGCCTTATCACCTGTCTGTCCATTGCCCCTACCAAGCTGCGCTGCAGTAGTTCCAACTTGCCCGCCACTCCTACTGGTTTGGTGACCACCATTACCTTGGCCACTACGTCCTCCAGAATGGTGGCCTCTACCATGACCACCTCTACCTCTAACTATTGGGAGTCTGTAACTCTGTTTTGGACAATAACTCTTAATATGTCCAGTCTCTCCACATCCATAACAATTTCTGGAGTCTAGCATAGGTCTCTGTGAAAATGATGAAGTCTGGGGATAACCTCCAAACTCAGAAAAATGTTGACTGGTCTGCGATGGACTCCCAGTTAAAGCCTGCAGTGAAGACTGAATAGGACGGGCTGGGTAACCTCCTGAACTCTGCCCTCTGGAGTAAGAACCTATAAACTCACCTTCCTTACGGAACTTCTTAAATGTTGACATCATGGTGAAGTTGTCTGGTTTCACCCCCTCTACCTCTATCACAAAATCAACCACTTCCTGAAAGGATTTTGCTACAGCAGCTACTTGTAAGGCTGGGATCTGCAATTCTGACCTCAATCCTTTCACAAAGCGGCGAATCCGCTCTTGTGGACTGAAGCAAAGCTGAGTGACATACCTGGATAGTGCACAAAATTTGGCCTCATAAGCAGCAACGGACATCCTTCCTTGCTCTAGGCTTAGGAACTCATCTCTCCTCCTATCCCTTACAGTCCGGGGTATATACTTCTCTATAAACAGGCTAGAAAATGATGCCCAAGTCATGGGTGGTGCCTGTGCTGATTGACACTCAACATACGACCGCCACCACATTTTGGCATCCCCCTGAAACTGATAGGTCACAAACTCAACACCGAATCGTTCTACTATGTCCATCTTATGTAGCAGCTCATGACAATCAACCAGAAATTCATAGGCGTCCTCAGATTCAGCACCCTTGAAGACTGGAGGTCTCAACTTTAAGAACTTAATGAAAAGTTCATGTTGATCACCTGTCATTATAGACCCTGTGGTCAATCGAGGGAATGTGCCTACTTCCAATGATGTCTCCATGCGGGGAGCCACAGCAGCTGCATGTTGTACTCCCGGAACCGGAGGTGCTGGTGCAGAAAACACTGGAGGTGTCTGGCCCTGATCAGATAACCCGCTAAGATAAGCAAGAACCTGATTAATCATCTCTGGGGTAGGCTGGGGTGGTAATTCCTCATCTTGAACCTGCTCATTTTCCCCTTCCTCACCCTCTCTTACTACCTCATCAGTTGGTGGAGGAGTCACTGCCCTATTCCTAGCTGGACCAGGTGCTCGTCCTCTACCTCTAGTGGGCATCCTACTGCGACCTCTACCACGGCCTCTTGCTACTGCTCCTCTTCGAGCTACAGTCCCAGTGGCTGGCTCAGATGCATCTTGTCTTGCCGGGGTTGATGTTGGCGCAGTCGTTGCTCTAGTTCTAACCATCTGCGAAATAGAGTGAAGATGGTCAGATACCAATTTGTATCACCCAGATACCAATTGGATCCAAGTAATAGCACGAAAAGAAGATAGAAAGAAAGGAATTTTCCTAAAGTCTTATAGCCTCTCAAAGAAAAGTAAAGGCGTCCCCCTACCGTTCCCTAAGACTCTATTAAACTCGTTCTTGTGTGATGAGACCGACGAACCTAACGCTCTGATACCAACTTTGTCACGACCCAAAACGATCTCGTGAGTGGCACCCACCCTTATACTACTAGGTGAGCGAACCAACAAATCTAAACTCCAATATTTACCAATAGTTCAACTGTAAATAACAAAATAATGCGGAAGACTCAAAATCTCATTTAAGGTAACTAAGTAAATAAGCTTCTAAGTTTACACTTATCATCCCCAAAATCTGGAAGTCATCACATCAAGAACATCTATCCTCAAATTACAAAGTCTAAGAATGTTTGAGAAACAAAATAAGTAAGAAAATGGTCCATGTCCGAAATTCAAAGACATCAAGACTTGAAGAAGAGAATCCAGCACGAGCTAAGAATAATAGCTCACCCCGAACTCTGATATGCTGAAGACTGGCTAGAACTGAGGGCGAGTCGAAGACGATGGCACACTTGCTGCACTCCACAAAATAACAAAGAAGAAAATACAAGTAGGGGGTCAGTACAAGGAACACGTACTGAGTAGGTATCATCGGCCAACTCAAAATAGAAAACAATATATACCGAATAATAATATACAGTCAACCACAATACTTAACAGATAGCAAGTAACAATTACATAAACCATTGGCAACAACACCATAATAAGTACACCATCAATCACAACATCAAGCACACCCTTGAGGACTCATGCCTCCACACCATACTCATTTGGGAAAATAGTTTATTTGAATTTGAGTAAAATAATCTAATTCAAGATTCTTTTCATTTAAAAATACCGTGTCGGAATGTGACACTCCGATCCAAAATACCGTGTCGGAACGTGACACTCCGATCCAAAATATACCATGTCGGAACGTGACACTCCGATCCAAAAATACCGTGTCGGAACGTGACACTCCGATCCAAAAATACCGTGTCGGAACGTGACACTCCGATCCAAAAATACCGTGTCGAAACGTGACACTCCGATCCAAAAATACCGTGTCGGAACGTGACACTCCGATCCAAAAATACCGTGTCGGAACGTGACACTCCGATCCAAAAATGTATTTAATTTATTTAAGCTATTTTCAAAACCATTTTATTTCCACCAAGCCTTCTTTATTCAAGGCATCACTTCAAAAGAGAGTTTTCAAGAATAAAATTCAATAGTCTCAATATTTTAGGCAAAACACAAACCACACAATCATAATATACAACCACAAAATCAAGTAATAGGAGACTTTACAATATCATCCAATACATATCAATCGCTATTTAGAGTTTATCTATCACATAGAAATAAACCATAACCTACCTCCACCGAAGAACCGAAATTAAGCAAGCTACCTCTCCAATGCCTTTCCCTTTCTTATTGCCTAAGAACCCTTTCAATACGAAGTCCAAAATGCCTGTTCTCCTCTCCCTTTCACGTTTTTCTCTCACTGCTTCCCAGCTGATCAGTTCTTCCCTCTCTCAATTAAAGACTCCATCCTCTAATAATAATGCAAGACTATAATTATTGTAAAAGTAATCCCCCATTACTCTAAAGTTACTTTCTTTAATACCCACTAACTCCATTATAAAAGATAGTCCACTAAATACATAAATAATAGCCCAAAACATCCATAAAAATAATTAGTGGAAGCTGACATCTTGTGGGGTTACGCTGCGTGTGACGGTCCATCGTGTCTGTGACGGTCCGTCCTGCAGGTCCGTCACGAAGTTCAGAGAATTGCTCCCAGTGCCCAATTTTCAAGAGTTGAAGTGTTTTGAAACGGAGGATCACGATGGTCCGTCGTGTCTGTGACGGTCCGTCCTGCAGGTCCGTCACAGAGTTCAGAGAGTCGATTTCAGCACTCAATTTCAGAATTCTAAGTGTTTTGGAACAAGACCTCCTCGACGGTCCGTCGTGTCTGTGACGGTCCGTCCTGCAGGTCCGTCACAGAGTTCAGAGAGTCAATTTCAGCACTCAATTTCAGAATTCTAAGACAGTTATTTCCTGAATGAACTCTACTGCTCAAAACAACTAAACAGGTCGTTACAGACACCACTCGTCTAAACTAACAAGCCTACGACTTTACCACACCCTGACCATTCGATAGAGTTGCTTGGATATAGGACTAGGTCTCAGCCTCTCGGCCTCAACCTCAAGTCGACCCACTCCTCAGGCCATCAGTCTACTGGTCTTGGTTTCGTGACCTCCCTCTTGGGGAAGGCAAAAATACATGGGTGGTTTTGTATTTGTAACTACAAACCCATTAAATTAAACCACAACATGTAGGTGAAATCACAATTAAAATACATATAATCCTATCATCAAGCAAGATCCAATAGTAATATAAACACATATTTACTAAATCACACCCCAAAAGTTGGGTTTTTAGACACACATAAAGTAATAATCAAATATACATAAAATGATAAAGTAATCAAGTGGGTATCAAAGATTAAACCTTAAATATAGCAAAGGAAGGTAAATGGAGAAGAACCACTTCCAAGATTGGAAGAAGAACTTCTTTCTTCAAGCTTCCTAAATACCCTCTCAAAACTTGTTAGAAAATATAAGAATAAAGTTTCTAAAATAAAATATTAAGTTCATATTTTTACTCTCTAAGATTTTCTTCTAAATAATAAAAGAGTTCAGTGTTTATAGACTTCAGATTTAGTGCTGGTGGATCCATTCGTCATCTTTAGTCGTGAATCGCCGAGCGATTTGGCGACTCGCCCTTTCTCTAGTTCGTCACCGCTTGTGGCTCGCATTAATATCCATGCATGCTGTATCGTTAGGGGGAATAACTCTGCTTCGCGGAATTATTTGGTCAAGCGTCGACTACTTCTTTTCGTCGTCTTTTTATCCACCTCCTTCATGACTCACTTGCTGTAACAGAATATGGAACTTTTATCGCCAAGTGTGCTTGGCGATGAGTACTTTGAATCTGTAGCTCTTTTCATCCGTTTAGTGCCTATGTTCATGCTCCTACCAAATCCCCAAATATCTGTAACTTAGAAGTTTTTATTAGATATTGAGATAACATACACAATTGAGGATACTATTTGCATTAAATAAGGCCCTAGATGAGTCCAATTTGAGGACTCATCAAACCCAACCAAGACAATTAGCATGCCGAAACGTGGTACCCAATGTAATAGTTATGTTGGAATGTGTTAAGCTAATCCTAGTTAGTTAGGCTGGAACGTGGCAATCTGATCCCATCTTTTTGTCGGAACATGGCAATCCGATCCTAGTTAGTTATGTTGGAACGTGGAAATCCGATCCTTTAACACACCACAAACACAAATGCAAGTACACTATCAAGTTATACAATCAAGAAGTGATTCATGCATATAGTCATTCATCTATCTCATTTACAACAAGTGTGATCAATAATGCAACATTCATATACATACAAGTATCATAATGAAGCATGAACATACATACATCACGCAATCATAAAATCACAACCATCACCTACCTCGAATCGAAGTATGAATCCCCTAAGGAGCTTGAATCTTCCCTTTTCGTATTCTTTCAGCTTATTCTAGGTCTACAAATAATTAATACACGCAAAGATCAACAAACAATATCTAATTACCGGATTATAATCAACAATAACAACCCTAGGTCAACCCTTGATCTCATGTATCCAAACAAGGGCTTTTCCACCATA
Source organism: Solanum sitiens (assembly GCA_016801875.1). NCBI lineage: Eukaryota > Viridiplantae > Streptophyta > Magnoliopsida > Solanales > Solanaceae > Solanum > Solanum sitiens. Next base: position 5,152,822 of record JABWTJ010000024.1, read on the forward strand.
GTTTCCAATTCAAAACCCTCCCCCATTGATAATAACACAAGAAAATAGATTCCACGAATAAAAAAAAAATGGATTCGGGAGGTGAAAAGCTTACCTTTAGCCTCAAGAATGGTGAAAAACTGTCAAGAAGTCGTATGGGGTCGTTCCTTAGATCTCAAAGTCAAAACGTGCAGAGTAAAGATGTTTTAGGGTTTATTTAGGATTTTAAGTTGCGTTTCACCTGCCACAACGACACCCACCCCGATATAGCGGCCCCGCCAGAGACACCAAATTCGGCATCAAAGTGGCTTGCACGAAATAGTGAGTCATTTAATTAATTCCAAGACCACTATTCCACAACACACCTCTAACCAATGACACTAATAAAATACCGTTTACGCTAAGATCGATTCTGAGAGTTCTACTCGCCCGAATTCAATTTTGTTAAGTCATGCAGGTTCCTTAACGTCTTATCTACTACTCATGTAATCAAAATTATAAATGAATCACCCGATTTCTACCACATTTCCCTACACCTTTCTGACTCCAAATTTGTCAAAATCTAGACTAGGTTGAAAAAAGTTTTCTGGCCCCAATTCTTTTCCCATTGTTTTTTTCCTAACGAAGAATGTCAGGTCATTACAAAGTGCAATATTACAAATGGGGTCTGAAAATGATAGTATGTATGTACACGTTATCACTATAAGGTAAAGGTTATTTCCGATAGAACCTTGATTTCAGTAAAGTGAACCCTTCTTAACAGATTCAAACAATATTTCTCCTCTTTCTACTTTCCACTTGTAAAGTTATTATATGAAACTCGAATGGAAAACATTAGCTAGCTAGAAATAGTTATCGTTTTGCTGAGGTGTATTGAACATTGAAAGTTGAATTGTTGAGGTAATGTCATACATGTTTGGAGAATATAATATATAATAGATAAACTGTAAAATGGAAAAATAAAAAAACACAATGTATTTGGATGTAACTGATAAGTAGTATTACAGTAGTATTGATCACCTTTGTTTGACATTTTATTATTAGAAAGACCCTTTTTTTTTTAAAAAAAAAAGGCTTCTAAAACATGAAAAATATGTCTAATAGCTTGTTTAGATAGTATACCTGCGTTTTTTTGCTTATCATTCAATGCATACTAAGAAAAGTAGAAAAACATTCAAGATAAGGATGACTATAGTTCAACAGGTATCAAGAAAAATAAATGAAGTCATTGTTTTTTTATGGATCTAAAGAAACACTCAAGCATGCCTATAAAAGGGAGAAAAGTCAAGTTGACTATAAAAGGAAATTGTGAAGTTTTCTACGAATGTTGAGTCTTTCCATCATCTTCTCTTCGGCTCTCAAAGTGGTCATTTTATTATGTGATTTAATCTCTATTGTAGGGAGATATCAATAACATCGGGGCAAACTCTTTCTTTTTCTTATGGGTGAACATTAGTTATTTGATATAATTCAAGCCTTTTTTTGTTGTTGTATTCTGGAAAATATTTCTTGTATATTGCTTTATATGTAATTTTAAAATATTTGATTTGTCTTCTACTAGTAAATGTCACCATATCATTATTAATGATTCTCTGTTTAAGGAATTTTTGGCTCTAAATATACCAGTGATACACCATTCATGCATGGAAATGTATGGTCTGATCAGTTTGAAATCTCGTTGGAAGATGCTAAAGTTTTTCTGGCTGAAACTGGGGCTGACGTCTCTAACGTTGGTCCCCTATATCTTGGTTTTGAGAATCGAATCTCACCCATATTATGGATACAACTCTGGTTCCACGAAATGGCTCTCTTAGCAAAATCTCCAACATATTTATATTTGTTGTTTACTATCTGCTGAAGAAGATCAATATAAACTGGGGTCAGTAGGTCAGCGAATACATGGTTGAATGTTTTGAGGATACGAACTCCACTGCAAGCTTACCCTATGAACTCCTTATCTCTAGGATTATTGTCGATTATGTTTTTGATCTCTCTAATTACATGCCAACATTTATTTATGTTACAGATGATACTCGAAATTTTTCGAGTTTTGATTATGTGTTTATTAACGAGAAATGGTATTAGAAAGAGTCTGTCCAATCTAGGATTGATACACCCCGGGCTACTAGAATCTCTAATGACTTTGCAGCATTGCTCCTCAAGGAGGCTTAACACATTAAGATACGTCCCGATGGTCTTGAATCCTATACGCAGGTTTTACAGGATACCCTTGGAAAAGTGCTACAACTCCACAAAGACTCCAATATTTATATTGAAAAGCTTCGTCTTGAGATGGGAGGACTTAAGAAGGATGCCTCTCGTTCTGTTAACACCATTCTGAAAGAAGTCAACTCCATCAAAAGTGGAGTTGACTCTTATAACAATCAATTGGCGGTCACAATGACACATCATATTGCTCTTTCTCTAAAACTGTTGACAAATCTCTTATCGCTTTCTGCACGAACGTGGTCAACACTCTGACGTATTTTCTAGTGAAACGTTAATACTATGACCTCGTTCACTTTTGTTTAAGACACTTAGTTTTGTGGAGATCTTTCTCCTTATCTGTTGGACAGTATATTTGGGGCTTCTGACCCCATACTCTTTGTCCGTTTAGTTTTTCCTTCTTTCTCTATCTCGCTTGCTGTTTTGTTTTCCTTTTTTATTATGTCAAAGGGGGAGAATCTGTACATGGGCATACAGAAAGGGGATGCACTCATATAGGGGGAGTACTAAAGTGACCATTCATCCAAGAACAATCGAACCGGGAAGACGTCTTACTCTTTCATTAATTATGGTTGTCAATATCAAAAAGGGGGAGATTGTTAACTTATTATATTATAATTAATGACAAATCGCATGATTTAATAAAGAATAATACGAGCAGCATGAAGTCATGACGACATTATGGAAAACAACACAAAGCCAAGGATCAAACAAAATGGAATCTAGTCTGGATTTACTAAAAACCCAGTAAAGGGAAGAGATCTTCAATCACGCAGAAGAAACGGCTAAAGAAGGAAAAGATATATCAGCAGATCAATCAACCACGACTTATGGAAATGATTAACAAATTAGCAAAATTCAAGGAAGATCAGACAAGATCTCAGGAAATCATCCAACAAATGATGGAATTGATTTAATCATGTACATATCTGATATGGACATGAGTCAGAAAATCAATTTAACGAAATCAAGGAATCATCCAAGGATCCTTGATTTACAACTCCCTTTGGTTTTCTAATAGAGTATCACCTCTCACGGATATTTAAACCTCTCTCTGTCTTAGATGAAAAATACGTTACTTCTCTTGAGCTTATGTTATGATCTTGTTTTATCTTTCATAAAGCGTTGTAATCGCGTGAATGAACACAATTGAAAAGAAAAGAGAGAGAAACATTGTGTGTGTAGGTTTCCAAGTAGAGGAAGTGTCAAGATAGAATTTTTGATTTGCATATAAAAAAGGACCAAGTTAAGGGAACTCTGTACTTTTCAAGGCTCACTTCAAACTCTCTAAATGAAACCTGAAACCCTAGGGGACTTGACTAGGCACCACATCGGTGATTCAAACCAATATAAAGTTTCTGTGTTATTTATTTTCTACAAGATACTTTTACTGTTTCTTTATTCTACTAACTTGCGGGTGAGTCGACTGACCATTACAGGTAGCTGACTAAGGAATAATTTAATTCACCCCCACCCCTCTTATATATCACATAGTTCAACAGGTATGTCGAGTCTTTCCATCATCTCCTCTTCAATTCTAAAAGTTTCTATTTTATTACGTGATTTAATCTCTACTTCAGGGAGATATCAATTACATCGGTGCAAATCTTCTATGAGGTAAGTTGTGTATTGAACAGTGTCAAAAAATGTGCATGGTATTGTGCATGTTATCTAGTTTCCTTTTTCATTTATTTTCCCTCTTTTATGCTAGGAAGAGAAGCATAGGGCTATCTGATGTAATTAAAGTGGACACAATACAATTCTAATCCTTCAGACGTCAACTATTTTCTGTGGATGATGATGAACTCTTTGTTTTTCTTGTGGGTGGAGATTAGTTATTTGATGTAATGTAAGCCATTGTTTTCTCTTGTATTCTGGAATCCATTTCTTGTATATTTCTTTATATGTAATTTTGAAATATTTGATTTGTCTTATGCTAGTAAATGTCGGGATTTTATAAAAAGACGAGGGGTTCTCAAGTTAATTAACTTTCTTCTGCCAGTAAATGTTGGGATTTTATAAAAAGACGAGGGGTTCTCAAGTTAATTAACTTTCATTTTATATTCTTAAAGAAACAGTTAAAATATCTACTACCGTAAAAATCTCTATATAAATTTACTCTATTGGCATATACTTATTATAGAATCAAGAACCTGAAATTTTTTTACTGATGTACTTTTATTCCATAAGTAAAACATATGAATTGATAACCTATTACCAACGAATGTTGAAAAATCAATATTTATTTACCAACACATTTTCTCTATGTTACTAAAATTTCTAACGGATTACTAATGAACATTTTTTGTTATTGAATATACCAACTGATTACTTACAAAATTTTAAATATAAATAACCTAATTTACTAACCTATTTTCGATCCCTCAGTGAAGATACTAACGGGATACCAACCAAGTTTTGGTTGGTAAATTTGCCCACAAAAATGTTAGAGCCAAGTTTCATATATTACCAACAAAATCTTCAGGTAACCACCAACCGATTTTTCGTAAGTAAGTTTACCAACTATTATAATTGTTTGGCAAAATTTCTGACAATCCTTTTAGCAAAACTTTGATTTTCGTTAGTAATCAGTAGGTAACTTGATTTACTAACCGATTTGATAGATTTACCAACGGATATTTTTGTTGATAATTATGCCTTATTTTATAGTGTGATTTACAATAGAAATTCATAAACTTTAAATCATAGATTTTCATAAATCTAAGATTACTTGATATAGGTGTTGATAGGAAGTTGTATATACTAAACAAAGAAAATAAAGTCGTAGTCAAGCTGACCTAAACACACTCCGAATAAGTTAAAAAAACAAGAAAAAGGAAATGCCCAGATCTTCTGTGTTTTATATGTCATGGAAGAAATAGATGAGATTAACTATTATTATCATCCAAATTTGTCCATATATTATGTTTATTTTTGTAATTCTAAAGACCTCTTCAAACATTAACTATTCAAATTATAATAGTCCAAAAAAATCAAACTTCTCAAAATTTTTGTTAGTTTCTTTCTTTGTTCCTTTATGCACACTAAATCAAGAATCAAGAAACCAAGGTGCTTTTTGTTGTGTTTTTATTGTTTTTGATATGATCTTTTTTAATATTATATGGTTTGCATGCAAATAATGGAATGTATATGTTTATAATTAAGGAAAACAATATTTGGTTTGGTTTCCTTTTTATTTATTTTTTTGCAATGCATAAAAGAAATATGACTGATTTTGATAAATGAGAAGCTAGAGTGTTTTGACACGTAGAACTTACAAAAAGTTATGCAAACATGTCACAATTATGAAGATGTTGTCATAGATGTGATAAAAATTAAATCATTTTAACTAAATTCATATTTGTGGTTTCATGATTTTTGAGTTTAGATTTTCTTTGTTACATTCTTTTCGATGTTTATTTTATTGCTCGGTCATCAAGGTAGAGTTCTCGAAACAATTTGTCAATCTATGTTGTTTGTTGTCACGCTCCGTGCCTACACCCTGGACGTGACCGGCACTTGATGACCATTGGTGGCCTCGAGCGAACCATTGGTCTGGCTTACTTAACTCATCCGAAGACAATAATCATAACTTAACTGAAAAGAATATCATAACTGAGAATGTTTGTAAAGCTTAAACATTCAAACTTAGCCAAAAGCTGGCAACTCAAGTCTTAACAAAAGGAATAATACTGAAAAGACTCAAAAGACTAACATTAGAGAGTCTATCTATGAAGCCTCTAAAACTGAGATGGATGTTGGGACAGAACCCACAACATCCTAATAAAGAAAGTACTCAAAATCAATAAATGTGTCCTCAAGAATACAAGGACGCTCACCACTGACTCCAAGTGCTCAGTTTGATCAACCGCGCGTTGGATGGTGCTGATCTTGGTTACCTGCGTCTGCACCAGGATACGATGCACACCCACTGGTCTCTGATTCGCTCATTAATAACTAACTCATTTCAATATAAATCAATTTAAAAAGAAGTGCAATATAAAAAAAAGTTATTTGAAAACATGTTGTAAACTCTTAATGTATACAAGGATACAACTACCTCTGAGATGTATATAAAATACAAATAAAATGATGTATATAAATAAATACATTTAACTTCTGTGGAAGTTTATCTAACTAACAATCATCAGTTAATGTGATGATATAGGGATCTACCTCACGCTACCAACATATTCTATACCCAACTAAAGGTATAAGACCTGAAATGCCTAATGGATTCACTAGTCTACTGTTAAAAGGGTTTATCTAAAAAGTATGACTCCTTTCCACCCATGGTGGTTACATGGTTTATGTGGGCTGTGAGTTGTCTGAACTATCCGCCATATCGGTGCACAATACTACTCTCAAAATATATTGGTTCTTATATTTTTAAAACATACTGATTCTGTCGTTTGAGATTGATGCTCAAAATATACTTAGCTCAAAGGTTATCCTGAAAATCATAGTTGTCCTGCTTGCTTCATTTAGAAAGCTATAGTTCGTTTCTGAAAACTAGCCATAAGGCTCCTTGAAAATCTCAGTTTTCATTCCCTTAAATGTGAAAACATTTTAGTATTTCTTTGGATAACTTGGCATAAAACTCCTTATATTTCAAAGTCTGAAGGACTATCTTGAGGTGACTAGCATGATCTTTTTCATTCATTGGATAGATTATTATGTCATCAATGAAGACGATAACAAACATATCTAAATAGGGCTTGAAGACACTATTCATTAGATTCATGAACTCTGCTGGTGCATTAGTTAAACCGGATAACATCACCAAAAATTCATAATGTCCATACCTGGTTCTAAATGATGTATTTGGAATATCACATTCACTAACTTTCAACTGATAGTAGTCTGACCTGAGATCAATTTTGGAGAAGCGGGAAGCACCTTGAAGCTGGTCAAAAAGATCATCAATTCTTGGAAGTGGGAATTTATTCTTGATGATAACCATATTCAATTGGTTGTAATCTATACACATCCTAAGGGAACAATCTTTCTTTCTCATAAATTAGACTGGAGCGCCCCAAGGTGAGCACTTGGTAGAATGAAACCCTTATCTAATAGATGTTTTAATTATTCTTTCAACTCTTTCATCTCTGCCGGGCCATCCTATATGGAGGGATAGAGATAGGATGAGTATCTGGAATAAGATATATGTCGAAGTTTATCTCTCTCTTAGGAGGGACTTAGGGAAGATCATCTGTAAAGACTTCTAGAAACTCTTTCACTATCTGAATAGGAGATATCCCAACACTAGAGTCTTTAACTCGGACTAAGTGATAAACACAACCCTTAGAAACAAACTTCCCCGCCTTAATGTACGAAATGAATTGACCCTTAGGCAGTGCTGAATTGCTTTTCCACTCTAAGACTGGCTCACTTGGAAACTGAACTTGACTACTCGATTTCTACAATCAACTGAGGCATAACATGCATGAAGTCAATACATATAAAGAATGACATCAAAGTATACCATGTCTAACTTAATTAAATCAGCCCTGGTGCTCTTGTGATTGACAGAAATGGGACAATCACGATAGACTCTTTCTGCTAGTATGGATTCACCAACAGGTGTGGAAACATTGAATGGTTCACTAAGTTTTTAAGGAACATTATCAAAGTTCATATAAACATATGGAGTTACAAAAGATAAAATCGCTCCTGGGTCTACTAATGCATAAATAGTAAAGTCAAAGACTTGAATCTTACCACTGAAAACGTCTAGCGAATTCTCATTCTCCTGGCGTTTGTTGAGAGAATATAAGCAATTTGTTCCCCCGCCAGTACCAAAAGTAGCTCACCTAGGCGTACCCCTATCTTGTGAAGCAAATGATGAAGACTGGGATCTATTTCCCTCATTACCACTTCCTTTCTTGTTCTCAAGGCAATCCCAAATAAATGTACGGTCTCACCGAACTTGAAACAACTAGTGGATCCCTCACGATAAACACCAAAGTGGATCCTACAATACTTGACGCAGGCAAGAGGCTTACTATCCCCTTGTTACACACTACCCTGTGAATACCCTGACTTAGATCTTTAATTCAGACCATAATACTCACCCTTTTTCTTAGGTGCAGCTGCACTAGCAGATGATAGAGCAGGACCCTTTTTTTTCTATTGGAAGGATGACAAGTTGGCATTATTCTTCTGTTGCCCGGATTGATTCCTTGTCTTAGCTCTCTTGTTCTTGTACTCTTCTTTGTCTCTGATATATTCCTCCTCTACCTGATGCACACATATCATCAACCATGAATGTCCATGTCCCCAAGAATCATTTGTGGCTCGACCCTCTTTCTTTGAAAAGCGACCCAATCAAGCAACAAACAAACTCATTCTACTCCTCATGTTCTTAACAATTTATGGACCATAACGATATAATTGGGTGAATTTCAACCCATAGTCATGCACACTTAGAGAATCCTGCTTAAGTGTGAGGAACTCACGTACCTTGGACTCTCTCAGTTCTCTGGGAAAGGAACGCCCCAAGAAGGCCTCCTCAAAACAATCCCAACTCACAGGTGGTGCATATTTATCTATACCCTCTTTCAACTAATCAAACCAAGTTCTAGCAATTCCCTTGAGTTGATAATCAGCTATCTCAACTCTCTCCGTGCTAACAACATGCATCACCTTGAAAACCTTTTTTTAGTTTTTCAGTGAAGTTCTCTGGATCTTCAGTAGTGTTCAAACCCGTGAAACTTGGGGGATTCATCTCAAGAACTCACGAATCCTTGAAGTGTCAGCCTCTCCTATTGGAGCTCCTCTCTACTTCCATATTAGGTTAGTCACTATTTGTCTTAACAACCGAATAACCTCACGGAATTTAGCATTTGTGATTTTTCCTTCAGGTTGCACATTTTTTGTATTGGGTACCTATGGATCCTCAACGTTTCTCCTAGCTGGAAGACCTCTTACTTCTCTTCAGGGAGGAATGATGATCTACAACACGCGCAAGCACGAATTATAGAGAAACTTTTTAGAGAAAAATCTAATGCACGAAAAAAAATATGAAAGAAGTGAGAAATTCCAAAATGTGGTAGCCTCCTACTCATAGATGTGACGCGCTTCAAACCGATGACTAAGACCCTACAGACATGCCTTCATAGACTCCATATGACTCTTTAACTCTATGTTCTAATACAATGTTTTTCACGCTCCGAGCCTACACACTAGACGTGGCTGGAACTCAATTACCGTTGTTGGTCTCGAGCGAACCCTTGGTCTGGCTTACTTAGCTCAGCGGAAGGAAATAATCATAACTTAACTAAAAAGAATATCATAACTGAGAATGTTTGTAAAGTTGACACATTCAAACTTAGCCAAAAGTTGTCAACTCAAATCATAACAAAAGGAATAGTAGCAAAAAGACTAGCATTAGACTGTATATCTATGAAGCCTCTAAAACTATGATGGATGTTGGGACAGACCCCACAACATCCTAATAAAGAAAGTACTTAAAATTAATAAATGTGTCCTCAAAAATGCAAGAAGCTCACCATTGACTCCGAGTGCTCAGTTGGATCAACCGGCACTAGATTGTGCTGATCCTGGTTACATGTGTCTGCATCATGATACGATGAAGGCGAACTGACATCAGTATATTGAATGTACAAGTATGTGAGTTGGAATGCTAAACAACATAGGCTACAAAAGAGTGTGGAACACATACCTTTGCTCTGCTCAACTCATGAATAGCTAACTCATTTCAATATAAAGAAATTTAAAAAGAAGTGCAATAAAAAGAAAAGTTGTTTTAAAACATGTTATAAACTCTGAATGTATACAAGTATACAACTAACTTGTGATGTAAAAAAAATAAAATAAACCGATGTATATAAATAAATACATTTAACTTCTACGGGAGTTTCTCTAACCGACAACCATCACTTAAGAGTTATAGTGATGATAAAACAATCTACCTCATGCTGCCAGCACATCCTATACCCAACTAAAGGTGTAAGACCGGAACTGCCTAATGGATCCACTAGTCTACTGTGCAAAGGGTTCATCTAAAAAGTATGATCCTTTTCCAGCCATGGTGGTTACTTGGTTTATGGGGGCAGTGAGTTTTCTAAACTCTCCCCCATATCGGTGCTCAATACTACTCCCAACATATACTGGCTCTTATGTTTTTAAAACATATTTATTCTGTGGTTTGAGATTAGTGCTCAAAATATACTTAGCTCAAGGGCTATCCTGGAAATCTTAGTTTCGCTGCTTGCTTCATTTAGAAAGCTATAGTTCTTTTCTGAAAACTTGTCCTAAGGCTCCTTGGAATCTCAGTTTCCATTCCCTTAAATGTGAAAACATTTTAATACTGCTTTTGGAATACTTAGTATATTGTTTTTGAAGAAAAGACTTCACTTTACACTGAACAGAATTCAACTTAAGTCTTAAACAAAGTTAACACGTTTGTGGAAGACTTATGAAAATCTCAAATGAATTTCATCTTATTCTTAGCTTTACTTCTTACTCAACCTGATCTTTAAGTCTTAAAACAAGTTTATAGTATCTGTAATAGACTTCTTGAAAGAACTCTAAGTACTTTCTAGACTTGGCTCTAAACTTTCCTTGAATTTGAAGTTATTGATTCAAGGTTGTAATTCATTTTTCTGGATGATTTCTATTCGTTTAGAAGTCATTTAGAGTAGTGAGAATCAATAGAAAGTGTTATAACACCTTAGAAAAACTTAAACGGACGGAATATTAAAAACTTGTGAAAAATGACGTTTTGGCCGCGCCAGCCTCACTTGACTGAGGCACCATTCTGGCATGCTGCCCCAGCCCTCGTGGCGCTATGGGGGCACGTCGCGCCACTTTTTCCTTAGGAAAAAATCAGCCAAAGTTTTCCTCCCGTACTCTGACCTTAAATCCTTTTAATTCGATTATTTTTCTTAACTTCACTTTATATTCATGTACCCACATCATTTATAGGAGGATCTAACCCAATTAATTCAATAACAACACCCAAATCATTAAGACCAACTAAATCTTAACTCATGTTCAAGAACAAGAACTATTAAAGAACAACATTCAAGAACATTCAAAATCCAATGTTTTTAAGATGAAATCACGCTGAATTAATCATGCTTTGCACATGGGTGAATGAACCCAAAATTATGGAAGACTCACATACCTTTTTAGGGATCACCCCCGACGAAATTCACAAGTTATTATGAACTCGACGATCTGGTGTTCTTGGCAAAACCTTGATCTTTCTTCCTTCTGCTTCTTCTCTTCTCTTTTCTCCTAAGACCTAAGCGTAAATTGATTTTCCAAAATTGAATGAAGGCTTATTTTTACCCCTAATAAACTCATAAAATGAATTAGGAAATAGATAGGTGAAAAGACTAGTTTGCCCTTACTTAGATCCGGAATTGGACTTTCCTAACTTTAACAACCCAACTTGCGATAGGAATATCTCCCTCACACGATATTGAAAATGCGCAAACTCCGCGGCATTCGAAAGATCTCTCCAAAGGTTTTCCAACCATATAAAGAACTACCTCTAAATTATCTTAAGCTAGTAGTTATGGCCGTTTAGAAATGGACAAAACTCACATCTTAAATTTAGAAAAATTTCCAGATTTCCCCTTTTCTTTTCAAAATGAATATTTTTAGGTTTTTAGCTTATTCCAAACTACTTCGAGTTACGAGATGTTACATCTTTGGTTGGTATCTTCAAACTTACTTTGTGAGACTACTGATGAAGGTGTTTTTTGTATTTTTTCGGTTTCCTTTTTCTAAAAAGAAAATGATTATTTTGATAAATAAGTAGTTGTCATTTCACGATCTTGAATTTTTTTATTTTCTTTTTCATTCTTTCTAATGTTTTTTAAAAGATTCATTAAAATATAACTTTTTGGGGGTTCATTATTATTTTCGATTAAACTTTGTATTTATTTGTTTATTTCATTCTTGTATGATTGTTGACACCCAATTTTAACCGACCTTTAACTATTTCAGAAATGTTATTCGATTAAATACTTAATTTTTAAAATGTTTTTTGAGTTTAAAATGTTAGTTGATTTTGTCCAAAAATATATATTTTGATATGCATTATTTATAAAAATTATTATTAAAATATTTTAGAATTATTAATAAGTTTCAAATTTTACTGAAACGTTTAAAAAAAATATTATAATATATATAGTATTTTAATTGGATATCATCTCTTTAATTTTCCTCAAAATCCATTAAATCTTAGTCTATTCTATTCTTATTTCTTTCAATTATAGTGTATTCAATTCTAATGGTATTTCAATTATATCCACTCTTCCGTTCCAATTCTAGCTAATTTTTATTGCAATTTTGGACATTCAAATCCAATCCAATGTGCTTTTGAGATTTCATCTTATAATCTGGAGCATCGATCTTTTGATATTGAATCTCATCCCCTCATCTCTTTAATAAGTAACGGTTCAGATTCACCCATCCTTTCTTTCTTTTTTGATATCAAAAGACCCAAACCCTGACTATTCAATTTTTCAACTCTTCCTCTCCTCCCTCTCTAGCCGCCCTCTCTCCCACCTTTTCTCTCCACCGATGACTCTCTCTCTCTCCCCCTAGACTTTTCTACTCTCTCCTCCCTTCTCTCTCTTTCCGGCGATGGAAAGCAGCCAGGCGAGGAAACCAGCAGCTCTGGCGAGTCCATCAGCCGCTAGCTGCCTCTCCTTCTCGCCTCTCCTTTCTCCGTTGTGGAAAATGAAAGCAACCAGCCGTAGTAGCAACGAAACAGCATAAACCAAGCGACTACGATGATGTAAGGACCGCTAGGAGCTCCAGCTGGCAGAAACAACGCCACTAGCAGGCGAAACGAAAACAAAAACAGCAGCAGCCATCTCCGTCACAAAATTAGCAGCCAGCCGGTGAAGAACAGCAGTGACGAGGAAACCTCCGGCCTGTGTGCTCCGTTGAAGCCAGCAACTAATTGGCGCCAGTAGCGGTGCCCAGTCGCCTGCCTCCTCTCCCCTCTCTCATTTCCGAACAACAGCTCCAAACCAGTGAACAAGGCGAATCTTTGCCGAATCTTTTGAAAGTATCAAACTTTTCAAAAGAGGGATATTTAACCGATCCGTCCGAGTACATTTCTTTTAAAGTCATTATCTCATCTTAGCAATTTTATTCTTCTTTCTTATATGCATTGTGATGAAAGTTTTATGCATGTTTGGTGTAGAAGTTCTCTTAGTCCTAAAATAGAACAACTAGTTATGACTTTAAGATTTTACAAACTATTTATGTGTGATACAAGGTTCAATTATAGTCTCCTTCATGTGCTTGATGCTCTTGATCACTTAGCTCATTGTTTGCTTCACAAGAATATTGTGTGAAAGTTTTCTCTTGTATTTTTAACAATACCTTGATTGTTGATTCTTGGTAAAAAATGATAAGTTTGGTTATTAAATCACTGATGTCACGCCCCGAGCTACCCCCGAGACACGGAAACGGGACCTAGGACCACAAGTGGTCCCAAGATAACCCATATGACATGATAATGAGTATACTAAAGAAAATAAGTGATGCGCAAGCTAAATGATAATTTAAAATGAAAAGATAGGGAATACCCATATTCTATAACTGATATTTGAAATACTGATGAGTTTTATACAAGGAAGTTATTAACTTAATACTAAGTTGAAACTAACTATGTATGAAAAAAGCCTATAAACTGACTAAAAATGTTGGGATAGGCACCAGCTCAGTCTAGGAAAAACTAAAACAAAATGACTATATACTAAAGAGAAACTCGTAACTATTGTCCTCAAAGAATGAGGACTCACCACTGAATCTGCTGAACTGGAGATCGGAAATTGATCTAAGCGTGATCTGGGTGCTGATAACCTGAACCTACATCACGAGAAGATGTAGCGCATGTATGCGTCAGTACTTCAAGGTAATGAGAATGTAGGATAGAGTAAAGCTGAACTAAAACATAATGAACAAGCACAAACACAAGTAAAATGGTCTAAACATGATATACGGAATGCTGAGATAACTAAATGTAATGACCAATTTATAACATGCTGAAACTGAATACTGAATATACTGATAAATGGTTAATGCAATAGAGTCTGACTGAACTGTGGGAGCTACTAATGAAAGATAATAAAACAACATGAACTAAATGTGGAGTCCGATGTATATGCCCCATCGACAGGACCCAATATATCTTGCCAGAGTTATAAAGGCATGTTGGCGTGATCACTAAACTGATTCCCACACTTACAACCTACTTGGCTAATAGTTCTGAGACTATTTGGCTACGCAAAACCATAGTCCAACTCGGCATTATGCTACTCCCAATGAATTAAGTGACTAAGACATTATGACTGAATTTCTGTAAATACTAGATAGCTCAAAATTGAACATGTAAACTGAGAGTGCAATAATTAATCTGATAACTATGCATTAATAACTGAGGCATGTAAATCTGAAGTAACTGAAATATCTAACCTAGCATGTCTAATTCAAGAACTGAAGAAATGCATAGCTAGGATTCTGAAATTCATACGATAAACTGAATAATAACTTCACAATCTGATTTGGAACATATATCTACCTAATTTTTGATGATCTACTTTAATTCTACAAAACCTAGGTTTAACCATGATAAGAGAATCAAGAACTGACTGAAAACTAGGGATCTAATGGGTGAAAGGAAATCACTAGTGAAATCTCACATACTTGGTGATGAAATCTATGGAGAAATATTTAGATTTCGGGGCTGGAACGAATGGAACCTTGTTGCGTTCTCAAACTAGAAATCTTGACCTTTTTGTCCTTTCTTGCTTCTAATTTTCTAAGTTTTGATTTAATTATTTGACTTAGGTAAGTTTTAGTTATGTTTCTAGTCTTAAACTGACTAAAATCTGATGATTTAGGGTCAAAACAATGTATCTTAGGGTTTAAACGAAGTGGGAAAAGACCAAAAGAACACTGAGTTAATTGTTGTCGGACCAAACGACGACCTGGACTGACAGTACGTCGTTCAATCGACGGTCCATAGGTTGGGTTTGTTCGATAGACCTTTACTAAAACGGGCATACCTTTTTACTTGGAGGTCTGCTTTAAGCAAACGTGGTGGCTATGGAAAGATTATTCAATTATCTATCTTTTGATAGGTTATATGACACCTAATCTATTTTGTGCTAAGAGTTATGACCATTTGAAGTTGACCCAACAGCATTCCCCCCTAACTAACTGCTAACTTCCACCTACGGTCAGACCTACGAATAGTAGATCGAATGATGGTCCGTGCTGGTCAATCGTGGTTCTTGTCAGAGGCTGTTGTAAATGGGGTCTTGATCCATGGACACAGACTATGGATCGTAGTCTGACTTACGGACCGTAGGTCTGTCCGTGGGTCGAGACTTAGCCAATTTTTTTAAACTGAGTTATAGGAGAGTTTCAGTGGCAAACGAAGGATGTGCAGTACGGGCCGTAGATCAAACTATAGTCCGTCGATAGTGATCGTCGATTGCGCCTGCAGATTTTTGAAAAGATGATATTTGTTCTGTTTTAGATACGGGATGTTACAACTGATTATCTTGAGATGTCCCTATTCTTTGTTACCTCCCATAATGTCATTTAATCCCTTTAATGATTAATTTTACTTGTAGTGGTGGTAATAATTTTTTATAATAATTGGGATTGCTACTGTAACACCCCGTATTCAAAACAAACCAAAAACCAGCTTTTCAGAAAAATCTGCAGGTGCAACCAACGGTGGCATCGACGAACCATAGCCTGACCCACGGTCCGTCTTGTACATGTCGATGGGGTTAGAAACTCCCAAAAATCTCAGCCTAGGAAAATTGGTTAAGTCTTGGTCGATAGACGAACCTACGGTTCATAGTCTGTGACCCTCGATCGAGACCCCCTTCATCCACTCTCTGACAAGGACCACGGGTGACCAGCACGGTCCGTAAGTGGACCCACGGTCCGTAGGTCTGACCGTAGGTGGGAACTAGCAGCCAGTTAGGGGGAAATGCAGTAGGGTCAAATTCAAATGATTATAACTCTTAACACAAAATGAATTAGGTGTCCCATGACATATCAACAGATAGATAATTTAATTAGGTTTCCATATGAACCAACCTTGATAAAATCAGAGCTACGAGTAAAAAGTTATGCCTATTTTAGTAAATGCCTGTCGAACAGACCCAACCTACGAACCCAAATGACGGACCATCGATGGAACGACGGACCGTCTGTGCAGGTCGTCGTTTCGTCCGACAGCAACTTACCCATGGGTCTTTTGGTCTTTTCTCACTTTGTTTAATCCTAAAGATACGTCATTTTGACCCTAAATCATCAGATTTTAGTCAGTTTAAGCCTAGAAACATAACTAAAACTTACCTAAGTCAAAATCATTAATCAAAAGTCAGAAAATTAGAAGCAAGAAAGGAGAAAAATCTCAAGAACTCCAATTCAAGAACGCAACAAATTTCCAGCAGTTCCAGCCACAAAATCTAAGTATTTTTCCGTGAATTTCATCACCAGGTATGTGGGATTTCACTAGTGGGTTCCTTTCACCCATTAAATCCCTACTCTAATTGGATTTCCTTTTCTAACTGATTTTATTCCAAAGATGTGATCTTAGAGCTCGCATATTATGATTAGACCTAGGGTTTCTAGAACTTTAACAGAACTTCATGAATTTATTAGTTATATGTTCCAAATCAGATTATCATGTTATTCTCAGATTATTGCATGAATTTCATAACCCTAGCTATGTATTTCTTTAGTTCTTGAATTACACATGCTAGGTCAGATATTTCAGTTACTTCAGATATACATGCCTCAGTTATAAATGCATAATTACCAGATTAATTGTTGCATTTTCAGTTTGTATGTTCATTTTTTAGCTATCCAATATTTACAGAAAATTCACACATAATCAATTAACTATATAAATCAATGGGAGTAGCATAATACGAGTTGGACTAGGGTTAAGCCTACCCAATAGTCCCAGAACTACTAGCCAAGTAGGTTGTAAGTCCCCTTTGTGGGCATCAGTGTAGTGATCATGCCAACACGCCTTTATACCTTTGGCATGGTATATTGGGTCCTCTCGATGGGGAGTATACATCGGACTCCACATTTAGCTCATGTGGTTTTATTATCGGTAATTAGTAGCTCCCACAGTTCAGTCAGACTCTCTTGCATTGACCATTTATCAGTATATTTAGTATTCACTTTTAGCATGTTATAAATTGGTCATTGCATTCAGTTAGCTCAGAATTCTCTATATCATGTTCATATTATTATACTTGATTTTGTTCTTGTTCAGTTATGTTTTGTTTTATCTTTATTCTATCCTACATGCTCAGTACCTTTCAAGTATTGACGCATACGTGCGCTACATCTTCTCGTGATGTAGGTTCAGGTTCTCAGCATCCAGATCACGCATAGATCAATTTTCGATCTCCAGTTCAGCAGATTCAATGGTGAGTCCTCATTCTCTGAGGACAACAGTCATGATTTTCATTTCAGTCTTTCAGTAATTTAGTTTCAATTTTTTCTATATTTAGCTGGGGCTTGTCCCAGTACTTCTAGTCCAGTTTAGAGGCTATTTTCAGACATAGTTAGTTTCAGCTTAGCGTTGAGTTAATATTTCTCTGTATAAAACTCATCATATTTCATATATATTAGTTTTAGCATATGGGTATTCCCCATCTTTTTATTTTAAGTATGATTTAGCTTCAGCAACAGTTTATTATCTTTAGTATGCTCATGATCATGCCAGCAGGGTTAGCTTGGGATCACTTGTGGTCCTAAGTTCTATGTCCGTGTCTCGGGGGTAGCTCGGGGCGTGACAAAATATGGTATCAGATCACTAGGTTCAAGAGTCCTAGGATGTCTGAAAAGTCGCACTGAGTAGAGTCCTTTTCATGGGTGTGAAGTGCACCACATCTAATGAGAGGGAGGCTATGAAGTGTTTTAGGAAAACTTCACTTTGTTGTTACTCTTATCGTGCGTAAGGTATGATCTAATCCCATTCTAACTTGACATTCTACGTTTCAGATCATGCCTCCTAGTAGAGCTAATGCTAGGAATGCAAATGCCAGGAATGCAAACGCTGCTCCTCCAGTCCCAGATCGAGAAGTCTCAAATATTGAGTTTAGGAATTGCATACAGATGTTGGCTCAGAGTATGACCCACCAGAACAATCGGGTTCATGCTCTTCTGAATGAAAATGGTTGGTCAGCAATAGCAAGGGTCCGTGACTTTGTTAGGATGAATCCGCCTGAGTTCTTAGGATCGCAGACTAATTAGGATCCTCAGAATATCTTGGATGACATCAAGAAGATCTTTGAGGTGATGCAGGTTACTGGGAATGATCGGGTTGAGTTGATGTCATACCAGCTGAAAGACGTGGATCATATCTGGTACACTCAGTGGAAGGAGAATAGGGGTGCAAATGCAACTCATATTACTTGGGAGTGCTTTAGTGAGACTTTTCTCGACAGGTTTTTCCCAATAGATTTTAGAGAAGCAAAGGCTCAAGAATTCATGAAATTAAGGCAGGGAAACATGACAGTCCCAGAGTATGGGTTGAAGTTTAACCAACTTTCCAGGTATGCTCCTCACATGGTTGCTGACTCCAGGGCTCAAATGAATAAGTTCTTGTATGGTGTGTCGGATTTGGTGAAAACAGAGTGCAGAAATGCTATGTTACTGCAGATATGAACATCTCTAGGCTTATGACTCATGCTCAGCAGGTTGAGGGTGATAAGATTAGGGAACATGCCAAAGAGAATAAGAAGGCTAGGACTGGGAACTATGACTATTCTCAGCAGAAATTGGGTAGTGGAAATCGCTCGCAGAGTCAGCAGAAGTTCTCATCTCCAGCCCCTTCATCAGCTAGTATTTCATCCTCCAAGAAAAAGTTTGACCAGAAGGCTAGAGCACTAGGCTCTAAGTCTCAGGGAAGTGTTTCAGGCACCAAGACTTACCCCGCTTGCCCGTAAGAACCATCCGGGCGAGTGTCTTGTAGGAAAATAAGGATGTTTTGGGTGCGGTCAGTCTGGTCACAGGTTGAGGAATTGTCCTTCGAGACAGGGTCAAGGAGGTGGAAATGGTAGAGCTCAGTCTACAACTTTATCAGCACCAGTAAATCGCCCGACTCAGCAGGGTAACTCATCTGGTACAGGTGGCGGTCAGCGCCAGATTAGGTTCTATGCTCTTTAGGCTTGCAAGGATTAGGAAGGTTCTCCTGATGTAGTCACAGGTATGTTACGAGTCTTTGACCTTGATGTTTATGCATTGTTAGATCTAGGGGCTACTCTTTCTTTTGTAACTCCTTACATAGAAGTCCAATTCAGTGTCAATCCAGAAACTCTCTCAGAACCTTTCTCAGTCTCTACTCTAGTCGGTGACCAAGTTATAGCTAGACGGGTATACAGAAATTGCCATGTCACAGTCTCTCAGAAATTCACCTCAGCAGATCTTGTAGAGTTAGAAATGGTAGACTTTGATGTCATTATAGGCATGGATTGGTTAAATTCATGTTATACCTCAGTCAATTGTAGAACTAGGATTGTTCGTTTCCAGTTTCCTGACGAACCAATCTTAGAATGGAAGGGTAGTAGCTTAGCGCCTATGGGTCGATTTATTTCTTACCTTAAGGCCACAAAGATGATCTCTAAGGGTTATCTCTATTATATAGTTTGGGTTAAGGATTCTAGATCTGAAACCCCAACTGTTGAGTCAGTTCCAGTAGTCAGTGAATTTCCAGAAGTGTTTCAGAAGATCTTCTCGGAATTTCTCCCGAAAGAGAAATCAACTTTGGAATTGATTTCCTTCAAGATACCCAGCCTATTTCTATTTCTCCTTACAGAATGGCTCCAGTAGAGCTTAAGGAATTGAAAGAGTAGTTGAAAGACCTTGTAGATAAGGGTTTCATTAGACCTAGCATTTCACCATGGGGTGCACTAGTGTTGTTCGTAAAGAAGAAAGATGGTTCTCTTAAAATGTGTATTGACTATAGACAGTTGAACAAGGTCACAATCAAGAATAAGTATCCCATCCCCAGGATTGATGACTTGTTTGACCAACTTCAGGGTGCTAGTCATTTCTCAAAGATAGACCTCAGATCGAGTTATCATTAGCTCAAAGTCAGAGATAGTGACATTCCGAAAATAGCCTTCAGAACTCGGTATGGTCATTATGAATTTGTAGTTATGTCGTTTGGACTAACCAATGCTCTTGCAGCTTTCATGGATTTTGATGAATAGGGTGTTCAAATAGTACCTGGACTTGTTCGTTATCGTCTTTGTTGATGATATCCTCATTTACTCTAGGAATGAGGAAGAATATGCAAGTCATTTCAGAGTTGTTCTGCAGACTCTCAAAGATCGCCAGTTATTCGCTAAGTTTAGCAAATGTGAGTTCTGGTTGCAATCCGTTGCTTTTCTTAGTCACATTGTATCTAGCGAGTGGATTCGAGTGGATTCGCAGAAGATAGAAGCAGTGAAACAATGGCCCGGACCTACCTTTTCTACATATATCAGAAGTTTCTTAGGTCTAGCGGGTTATTATAGAAGGTTCGTGGAAGGATTTTCATCTATAGCCTTACTATTGACTAGGTTGACTCAGAATATGGTCAAGTTCCAATGGTCAGATGATTGTGAGAAAAGCTTCACAGAATTGAAAACTAGATTGACTACAGCTCCTGTCTTACTTTATTAGAGGGTTCAGATGGTTATGTGATCTATTGCGATGCATCCAGAGTTGGCCTTGGTTGTGTGTTGATGCAACGAGATAAGGTTATAGCTTATGCTTCTAGACAGCTTAAGGTGCATGAGAAGAACTATCCAACTCATGACCTCGATCTTGCAGCAGTGGTGTTTGCACTAAAGATATGGAGACACTACTTTTATAGTGTTCATGTAGATGTGTTCACTGATCATAATAGCCTTCAGTATGTGATCACCCAGAAAGAGTTGAATCTTCGCCAGAGGAGATGGCTTGAGTTCCTTAAGGATTATGATATGAGTGTGCATTACCATCCTGGTAAGGCGAATGTAGTAGCAGATGCTCTTAGCAGATTATTTATAGGTAGTGTAGCCCATGTTGAGGAAGAAATGAAAGAGCTAGTGAAGGATGTTCACATGCTTGCTCGCTTGGGAATTCGCCTTATGAGAATATCAGACAATGGTGTAACAGTTCAGAAAGAGGCAGAATCTTCTTCGGTAGTGGAGGTTAAGGAAAAGCAAGACAGTGATCCAATCCTGTTTGAACTTAAAGGTGCAGTCCACAATCAGTTAGTGGAGGTTTTCTCCCAAGAGGGAGATGGTGTACTTTGCTACTATGGTAGATTATGTGTTCCTGATGTGGGCTAGTTGAGATAACATATTCTTTCAGAAGCCCATAACTCCAGGTATTCTATTCATGCAGGTGCCACTAAGATGTACCGCTATCTGCGGAAAGTCTATTGATGGAATGGCATGAAGAGGGATATAGCAGATTTTGTGAGTAAGTGCCCCAACTGCCAGCAAGTCAATGTAGAACATTAGAAACCAGGGGGTATGACTCAAGAGATCGACATTCCTACTTGGCTCACTGGATCACGATGATACTAGTTACATGCATCTGCATCATAAGACGATACACACCAACTGGCATCAGTACAGTGAATGTACGAGTATGCGAGTTTGAAAGCTAAACACAACTTATGCTTGAAAAGGATGTGAAGGAAACACTAACATTGGCTCTTCTCAACTCAATAAATAATTTAACTCAACATAAAGCACTAAGACACATGAAATATATATAAAGCTTGTAAGACAGTGGAAAACCTTAGTTCGTTTAAGAAAATTCAATAACAAACTGAACTATACAAATGTAATAAAGTAACTAGTTTCTGTGGGATCTAACCAATAACCACCATTATGAGCCTAAGTGGTGATAGAACGCCTTTCTCATGTTGCTAGAACTATCATATACTTTGTCGTTACATAAAACAACTTAACTTAGTGGAGCTACTAGCTTAACTTAAGTGATCATCTAAAAAGTATGACCCTTTAATAACCATGATGACTACATGGTTCATGGAGACTTGAGTTAATATGAACTCGCATCCCCATATTGTGCTAAATTTTACTCCCAAAATATTTTTAGCTCATATTTTTTTAAAACAACTTCTTTCTTTGGGTTGAGATAATTACTCAACACTTAGCTTAAAAGCTCTCTTGGAATCGATGTTCCCTTTCTTGTTCAAATGTGAAAAAAATTATGAACTCTTAGAGAATACTTAGTTCCCTTATAAAATTTGAGAAATGAACTCAACTCATTACAATTTACTAAACATGAAACTTGAGTCTTAAAAACAAAGTTAAAACGTTTCTAAAGACTCTTGAAAACTTTAAAGTACTTTGCTTTGACTTTCTTATTAACTGTTAGACTTGACTCTTGACTTCTTTGACATTGACTTAGCTTTCCAGGAATTGAATTATGGCTTCAATGTTCATGATCTCATGTTTAGGGATAATTTTCATGATATTTTAGAATCAACTAGGAAACATAGCTACATCACTAGGGAACTAGTACGGAAAGATGGGGTATAATCGGGAGAATTGGCGACCCTGGCACTCTGAGAGGCGTGGGTGCCAACCCTCAAACATCAAAGAGTTGGGTGGGGCGTTATTGCTGGCGCGGCAATCCAGAGGCCAATAGTAAAAGATATACCTTTCGGGCTCTAGGAAGCGCAATTCGCCTGGGCTATCCCGAGGCGTTCTCCGACTTTTCTCCTTCGTTTTTCATTTCTAAACCTTCTAAAATCCAATGGTTCTTTCCCCCAAACACTTTGGATCACTAGTACAATTAATATACAATAGATTCAACCCGAAATTCCACCTGGAAACATGAATCAAATCATCAAGAAACTTCAACAAAAGAACCATCAAGACCTCAACAAAAGTTTCAACAATGTTATTCAAGAACTCAATTTATTAACACTCAAAAACTGAATTTGCTGAATTAAAACATGCTTGACGCGTGACTGAAATAACCCAACACTATGTGATCTCACATACCTTTTTAGAGATCACCCTTGAAGAATTCCACTCGTAAAGCTTAAGCGTTGTTGACGATTCTTGATTTCTCTCCTCTTTTCTCCTCTTTTCTCTCTTCACCAAGCCCTAGCATGAATTCTATTTTTTCTAAACAAAACAAAGGTCTAGTTTGACCCATATTAATTTCTAAAAATGAATTAATTTAATGAGGTAAGGGAAAGACAACTTTTGCCTTCCCAAATATGGATTGGGCTTTCCTTAATCCAACATCCAACTTCCGAAAGACATAACTCACTCATCCAAACTCGGAATCCCGCAAACTCCGCGGCGCTTGAATGATTATTCTAAGGGCTTTCCAACCATATCTGTAACTACACCTAACTCATTCTGGGCTTGGAGTTATGGTCGTTTGAAATTACCAAAACACACTTTTAACTTATTTAAAATTTTCAGATTTTCTTATTCTTTCCAAAAATATGTATTTTCAGATTTAAAACTCTTTTCCAATTCTATCTAGTTGCGAGATATTACAATATCTCCACCTAGGGGACATTCGTTCTTGAATTTGATTACTCTTACTAGACATAAGGTAGCAACATCAACTTCAAACACCCACAAGCAACTGCAGCCAAACAACATGCTTACTAAAATTTGGATAGTACTTAGAAGAAACTTTGTGCCTTGGTCTGCATTTTCTCCGGATTCAAACAAATGCAAATGTCTCTTCTTCATGTCCTCTTAGCTTCCCAAGTAGCTTCTTCAACAAATTCGTTCCTCCAAAGTACCTTGATTGATGCTACCTCTTTTGCTCTCAACTTGCGAACTTAAGGATCTAGGATTTGCACTGGAACATCCCCATAAGACAAGTTATCTTTGATATCAATATTCTCAGCTTGAATGATCAAGGAAGGATCACACATGCACTTCTTCAAAATGGAGATATTAAACACCAGATTAACCGCCGCTAACTCTTGTTTTAGCTCCAACTCATAAGCTACTTTCCTATCCTCTTGGAAATTCTATATGGACCAACTTAACAAGGAGTAAGTCATTACAACAAAAAAGGATATAGCGGCCATTAAAAATGAAATTAGCGTCCATAACTATAGACGCTATAGCTATTATCATCCAATGCTCTTTGGCTGCTGTATCAAGGGTCGGCAAAGGCTTTTGCAGCCATTTGGACAAAAGCTGGTAAAGTCAAGCTCTTTTGACGTTAAAACTCATTTGATTTAGTGGCAGTTGGTTGAAAAAATTAAGAAGTCTACAAAATCAAATCAAAAGTGGTTAGTTTTATCATGTAGCATCCATTTATATAGAAAATAAAACTAAGTAAATTGTCTCTAAAACACATTTGTTCTAGCGACAATTGCTTGCGGCAATTAAGATGGTTGTTAAATCCAATAAAAATAGTAGTTTGTAGTGTCCATTTTTATAGTCGGTAAATCCTACTAATTGCTGCTAAAGCGCATTAGTTCTACTGCCAATAAAGATAATTTTTAAATAAAATTTACTACGACAATCATGTTCATGTACCATCCATTTTGATAGTTGGTAAATTCGATAAAAATATCGCTAAAAGTTCATATCTTTAACGACAATGGTTTGGTGGTAATTATAAAGGCTAGAATATCCTTTTGAAACCATCTTAATTTCCCCCATTGAGCGTCTAATATTTTTGTCTAGAAAATTCACTTAGTTTGACGCTAAAATTCACAAACTTTAAGGACCAATTTTTTAGTCGAAAATAATAATAGTGTGTTCAATAAATTTTCACAATGGTTCGCCACATTGAAATATTTTATAGGCATTATTTTTTAAAATCATATCGAATGACCTGAAATAATTATATAAATGTGTCAAACGATGAAACTCAATTAAAAAAACATCACGAGATCTAACAAGTTCTCATACTCAAACAAAATATTTACTAGACCAAATGTTATATAAACAAAGCTATGTGCAAATACCAATGACCCTAGAATGAAAAAGACATTTCAGTTTGAAGACATTCACAACCTAGACAAGAAATAAAGAAAAACCATAAGCATATTCATAGCCCGAGCAACAAACCATGAAAGAACGGAAGCACATTAAAAACTTAGCAGACTGGATGTACAATACATATACATACACACACATACATTAATTTATGTCTAAAACCCCTTTTTTAATCGGTACAGAGAACCGATAAAATTTACACCTGTATCAAAAAATCAAAACCTATTTAAAATATAAAAAATCAAACCAATACAAACAGGCAGCAAGCTAGAGAATGATGCCAACATAAAGTTCACACATAGGAGAAGAAAATAAGTGCACAAAGTAGCTTTAGTAATTACACCACTAATATAGAACTATACCAACAAAGCCTATAGTTAAAAGTAACTACACTTCGCAGCGGCGGCGCCATTTTGATGCTTCAATATGTGTATCTTTTATATTTCTTGATCAACGATACTAACCTACAGTTTGAGTGTCTACGAATCAAAGCCAGTAAAGTAACCCAACCAAGGGTTGAGGTCGTATCCCAGGGGAGTGGTAGTGAAAGAAGTAGTTACTTAGAATTTAGTTCTAAATAGTGATAGCTCATGACTTTTTCTAGTTATACAAAAATTAGATTCAATTTGTGACACCAAAGTGTCATATATCAAGAAAAAAAGATTTTTGTCACAAGTAGTAAAATACCAAAAATAAAGGACAAAACAAGTATTGGAGAGAGTTCTTGGGGTGTGACCGCAATCTATGTTGACACAAACTAATGGGTACATGATTCTGATATGAAAATTTGCAAGACAATGGTGACTAGGCTAAGCTTTAGGTTAAAGTAAGTTCCATCTCGAGCAACATACCCCATATCAAATGGGTTCCTCTCGGACACCACTCGTCTAAACTAGCCAGCCTATGCCTTTACCGCACCATGATCATTCGATAGGGGTTGCTTGGATATGGTACTAGGGCTCAGCCTCTCGGGTTGAACCTCATGTCGATCCACTCCTCAGGCCATCAGTCTACTGGTCTTGGTTTCGCGACCTCCCTCTTGGGCAAGGCAAAAATACATTGGTAGTTTTGTATTTGCAATTACAAACCTATTAAATTAAACGACAATATGTAGATGAAATCATAATTAAAATACATATAATCCTAGCAGAAAGCAAGACCCAACAGTAATATCAACAGATATTTGCTAAATCACACCCCAAGAATGGAGGGTTTTATCCACACATACAGCAATAATCAAATATACTTAAAATGATAAAGTAATCAAGTGGGTATAATAGGTTAAACCTTAAAAATAGCAAAGGAAGGTAAATGGAGAAGAATCACTTCCAAGTTTGGAAGGAGAACTTCTTTCTTCAAACTTCCTAAAAACCCTCTCCAAACTTGAGAGAAACCTTAAGAATAAAGTTTCTAAAATAAAATATTAAGTTTATATTTTCTCTCTAAGATTTTCTTATAAACAATAAAAATAGTTCAATGTTTATAGACTTCAGATTTGGTGCTGGTGGATCCATTCGCCATCTTTAGTCGTGAATCGCCGAGCGATTCGGCGACTCGCCCTTTCTTTAGTTAGTCGCCGTTTGTGGCTTGCCTTAATATACATGGATATAGTATCGTTGGGTGGAATAACTCTGCTTCGCGGAATTATTCGGTGAAGCATCGACTACTTCTTTTCGTCGGTTTTTGATCCACCTCCTTCATGACTCAGTTGTTGTACCAGAAAACAGAACTTTTTTACATGGCGTAGCGCCAAGTGTGCTTGGTGATGCGTACTTTGAATCTTTAGCTTTTTTCATCCGTTTTGTGCCTAAATGTTCATGATCCTACCAAATTCCCAAATACCTGAAACTTAGAAGTTTTTATCAGATATTGAGATAACATACACAATTGAGGACACTATTTGCATTAAATAAGGCCCTTGATGAGTCCAATTTGAGGACTCATCAAACCCAAACCAAAACAATTAGCATACCGGAACATGGTACCCAATCAAGAAGTGATTCATGCATAAATTCATTCATCTATCTCATTTATAACAAGTGTGATCAATAATGCAACAATCATATACATACAAGTATCATAATGAAGCATGAACATACATACATTACACAATCATAGAATCACAACCATCACATACCTCGAATCCAAGTTTGAATCTGCTAAGGAGCTTGAATCTTCCCTTTTCGTATTCTTTCTGCTTGTTCTAGGTCTACAAATATATAATATACGCAAGGATCAACAAACAATATCTGATTACCTGTATTATAATCAATAATATCAACCCTAGGTCAACCGTTTATCTCATGTATCCAAACAAGGGTTTTTCCCACCACAGTTTCCAATTAAAAACCCTCCCCCAAACATAGGACAAGAAAATAGATTCCACGAATCGAAAATGGATTCGGAAGGTGAAAAGATTATCTTTAGCCTCAAGAATGGTGAAACACTGTCAAGAAGTCATATGGGGTCGTTCCTTAGTTCTCAAAGTCAAAAAGTGCAGATTAAAGATGTTTTAGGTTTTATTTACGACTTTAAGTTGCGTCTGACCTGCCACAACGACACCTACCCGGATATAGCGGCCCCGCCTGAGACACCAAATTTGGCATCAAAGTTGCTTGCACGAAACAGTGTGCAATTTAATTAATTACAGACCTCCATTCCACAACACGCCTCTAACCAATGACACTCAGAAAATACCATTTACTTTAAGATTGATTTCGGGAGATCTACTCGCCAGAATTCAATTTTCTAATGGCATACACGTTACTTAACGTCTTATCTAACTACTCATGTAATCAAAATTATAAATGAATCAACCTATTTCTACCACATTTCCCTACACCTTAATAACTTCGAATTTATCCAAATCTAGACTAGGTTGAGAAAATTTTTCTGGCCCCAATTCTTTTCTCATTGGTTTTCCCTAACGATGAAAATCAGGTCGTTACAAAGGGCAATATTACAAATGGGGTCTGAAAATGACATTATGTATGTACACGTTATCTCTATAAGGTAAAGGTTGTTTCCGATAGACCCTTGATTTAAGTAAAGTGAACCCTTCTTAACAGATGCAAAGAATATCTCTCCTCTTTCTACTTTCCACTTGTAAGGTTATTATAGGAAACTCGAATTGAAAACATTAGCTAGCTAGAAATAGTGATCGGTTTGCTGAGGTGTATTAAACATTGAAAGTTGAATGGTTGAGCTAATGTCACACATGTTTGGAGAATATGATATAGCATACATAAACTGTAAAATGGGAAAATAAAAAAAACACAATGTATTAGGATGTAACTGATAAGTAGTATTATATTAGTACTTATCACCTTCGTTTGAAGTTTTATTATTAGAAAGAAACTTTTTAAAAAAACAAAAGGCTTCTAAAACATTAAATATATGTCTAATAGCCAGTATTAGATAATACACCTGTGTTTTTTAGCTTATCATTCGATGCATACTAAGAAAAGTAGAAAAAACATTTAAGATAAGGATGATTAAAGTTCAACATGTATCAAGTAAAAGAAATGAAGTCTTTGTTGATTTATGATATCTAAAGAAACATTAAAGCATGCCTATAAAAAGGGAGAAAAGTGAAGTTGACTTTAAAAAGGGAATTTTGAAGTTTTCTAAGAATGTCGAGTCTTTCCATCATCTCCTCTTCGGTTATCAAAGTGGCCATTTTATTACGTGATTTAATCTCTACTGTAGGGAGATATCAATAACATCGGGGCAAACTCTTTCTTTTTCTTATGGGTGGACATTAGTTAATTGATATAATTGAAGTCATTTTTTTCTGTTGTATTCTCCAAACCATTTTTTTGTATATTGTTTTATATGTAATTTTGAATTATTTGATTTTTCTTCTACTAGTAAATGTCACCATATCATTATTAATGATTCTCTATTTTAGGAAGTTTTTGGCTCTGAATATACCAGTGATACACCGTTTATGCGTGGAAATGTACGGCCTGATTAGTTTGAAACCTCGTTGGAAGATGCTAAAGTTTTTCTTGCTTAAACTGGGGCTGACGTCTCTAACTTTGGTCCCCTATAACTTTGTTTTGACAATCGAATCTCGCCCATATTGTGGCTACAACTCTGGTTCCACGAAAGGGCTCTTTTAGCAAAATCTCCAACAGAGTTATATTTTGTTGTTTACTGTCTGCTGAAGAAGATCAATATAAAATGGGCTCTGTAGGTCCGCGAATACATAGCTCCTCCTGCTCCCACACTTTTGGTCGATTAGTTATTAAAGCCATTCGTCTTTAGTTTGTATCCCGACTACGGCGGTACCCACCTCTGTTTGCACCGCCTACTAGTCTATAGTTGTATGCAAAGTTAGTGATTGTTTAGAGAATAGTTGGAGTTACATTTGAACTCTTAATTTATTTAAACAAAGTCACTTAGATGAGGATACGAGTTGAGGTGAGGTGACGACATAAGACGAGATGAGTCGAGAGACTGATGCGTTGCCTTCAAATAAAAATAAGAAGGCGTAACATCTTAGATGAATTAACAACAATTGTACATATCTTTTATGATGGCTCTGTTTTTTATTTTCCATACAACTTCTTAACGACAAAAATTTGTTTTGAAATTTTCTACTATGCTGTAACAACATCGCTGCCTGCTACACTGTTTAAATGGTTTCTGCCGAGATATTGTTAATCTAGCTCGTCTATTATGCTAATTCATTCTATTTTTTTATATTATCTACCTAATGTTATTTTGTGTTTCTTCAAAATAGATTTTTGATCTTGGCTAATGTATCTCAATGTTTTCTAATCGATTTTTCTTATTTCTTGCAACTTCTGCTGATGTTTCCGTATATCACTTGACAAAGACTGTTTTTTGCCAGACTTTTGTTCATACTTCAGTGAAGATGCAAGTTTAGAAGATGCACTAACTCGTTATTAGTAATTTGTTTTAATGTTTTGCAAAACTTTGGATGTTATCCAAGTACTTTTGTTCAACGAATATATCGAAACTAACATCATGGGTGATTAATCAATTTATTGTAATTAATCGCACTATTATCTCCTACGCCCTTTCACTATATGATCCTTTTTGTATCCATATAGTTTAGTAATATTTTTTATATTTGTTGATGAATATAGATTCTTATGATATTAATGGCTCTCTGATCAGAGGTGGTCGGTTAGAGACCACAATTATTGGTCATCTCTAATGGTCAAACTAGGACCAAAGTTGTTGCTCGTCTTTAAAGCTATTTTAGGACCAAATTGTTGGTCATCTTTAAAAATACTCTAGAACCAGTTTTTGATGGTCGTTATAGATGTTCTAGGAACACATTTTTCATAGTATCTAATGCTATTTTAGTACGAGGTCATACTCGTCTCTAAAACTCTATTAGGACCACATTGCGTTGAGTCACAAAAGAATATTAACGACATCAATACCAATGATATAAGAGGTCTAATTGAGACCAGGTATTTGGTCCCTAAAATGATCTCACGAAAAGAGATTTGGCCCGTCGCAAAACCATTTAAGGACGAGTTAACTTACCAATAGCGACTTTACTTTCTAGGACGAGTGACAACCAGGTTTTTCTGGTCTTAGTTGCGAATTTGAGACCAGATTTTAACTTTCAGGGACTAGAATTCCCTTCCTTAGAGACTATTTTTTACTGTAGTGTTTGTTGTTTAGTGTCTGCTGAAGAAGATCAATATAAATTGGGCTCTGTAGGTCTGCGAATACATGGTTGAATGTTTTGAAGATACGAACTGCGGTGCAAGCTTACCCTAGGACTACTTATCTCTAGAATTATTGTCGATTCTCTTGTGGATCTCTCTAACTACACATGCCTACATTTATTGATGCTACATATGATACTCGAACTTTTTCGAGCATAAATTATGTGTTTATTAACGAGAAATGGTATTAAAAGGAGTCTGTCCAATTTAGGGTTGATACACCCCGGGCTACTAGAATCTTTGCTGACTCTGCAGCATTGCTCCTCAAGGAGGCTGAACACATTAAGGTACGGCTTAATGGTCTTGAATTCCATATGCAGGTTTTACAAGATGCCCTTGGAAAATTGTTGCAACTCCACAAGGTCTCCAGTATCGAAATTGGAAAGCTTCAGCTTGAGATGGGAGGACTTAAGAAGGATACCTCTCATTCTGTTAACATTATTCTGAAAGAAGTCAACTCCATCAAAACTGGAGATGACTCTACTAAGAATCAAATGGATGTCACTATGAACATTTCATATTGATCTTTCTCTATGACAGTTGAGAAATCTCTTTCCACTTTTTGGACGAACGTGGTCAACACTCTGACGTACTTTCTAGTGAAACATTAATATTATGACCTAATTTGCTTTTGTTTAAGACACTTAGTTTTGTGGAGATCTTTCTCCTTATCTTTTGGATTGTTTATTTGGGGCTTCTGACCCCATACTCTTTGTCTGTTTAGTTTTTCCTTCTTTCTCTATCTCGCTTGCTGTTGTGTTGTCCTTTTTGATTGTGTAAAAGGGGGAGAATCTATACATAGGCATACAGAAAGGGGAGCACTAAGACAGGGGGAGCACTCAAGTGACAATTCATCCAAGAACAATCGAACAAGGAAGTCGTCTTACACTTTCATTAATTATAGTTGTCAATATCAAAAAGGGGGAGATTGTTAACTTGTTATATTATGATTAATGACAAATAGAAGGAATTAAAAAAGTATAATACGATCAGAATGAAGTCATGACAACATTACAAAAAAACAACACAAAGCCAAGGATCAAACCAAACAGAATCGAGTGTGAATTTACTAAGAAACCATAAAAGGAAAGAGATCTTCAATCACGCAAAAGAAACTGCTAAAGAAGGAAAATATATATTAGCATATCAATCAACTACGACTTATTGAAAAGACTAACAAATCAACAAAATTCAAGGAAGATCAGACAATATCTCAGGAAATCATCCATCAAATGAAGGAATTGATTTAATCATGTACACATCAGATATGTTCATGATTCAACAAATCAATTCAACAAAATCAAGGGAGAATCCAGGATCCTTGATTTACAACTCCCTGGGTGTTCGAATAGAGCATCATCTCTCACGGCTGCTTAAACCTCTCTGCGTCTTAGATGAAAAGTAAGCAACTTCTCTTGATCTTATATTACGATCGTGTTTTATCTTTCATCAAGCTTTTAATCACGTGAGTGAACACAGTTGAAAATAAAAGTGATAGAACATTTGTGAGTGTTGGTTTACCAGTAGAGGGTGTGTCAAGATAGAATTCTGATTTGCATATCAGACAGGACCAATTTAAGGAAACTTTGTACTTCTCAAGGCTAATTTCAAACGCTCTAAAGGAAACCTTAAAACCTAATGGGACTGGACTAGGCACTAAAACAGTGACCCAAACCAGTATAAACATCCTGTGTTATTTATTTTCTACAAGATATTTTTACTGTTTCTTCATTCTACTAACTTGCACGTGAGTCGACTGACCATTACAGGTAGCCGACTAAAAATAATTTAATTCACCCCCCCCCCCCTCCGTACATAACATAGTTCAACAGGTATGTCGACTATTTCCATCATTTCCACTTTTGTTCTCAAAGTTTCCATTTTATTACGTGATTTAATCTCTACTGCAGGGATATATCAATTAGATCGGTGCAAATCTTCTATGAGGTAAGTTGTGTATTGAACAGTGTCCAAAAATCTGTATGGTATTGTGCATGTGATTTAGTTTGTTTTTTTTCATTTACTTTCCCTCTTTTATGCTAGGAGAAGAGTCTTAGGGATATCTGGTGTAATTAAAGTGGACACAATACCATTCTGATACTATAGACGTCCACTATTTTTTTGTGGATGATGATGAGCTCTTTCTTTTTCTTGTGGGTGGAGATTACTTATTTGATGTTATTGAAGCCATTGTTTTCTGTTGTATTCTGGAAACCTTTTCTTGTATATTGCTTTATATGTAATTTTGAAATATTTGATTTGTCTTATGCTAGTAAATGTCCGCATTTTATAATAAGACGAGAGGTTCCCAAGTTATTTAACTTTTCTTTTATATTTTTAAACTAACAGTTAACATATCTACTACTGTAAAAATCTCTATAAGTTTACTGTATTGGCATATACTTATAAAAGAATCAAGTACCTCAATTGTTTTACTAATGAACTTTTATTCCATAAGTAAAACTTATGAATTCTAATCTATTATCAACAATTTTTGAAAAATCAGTATTTATTTACCAACACATTTTCTCTACGTTGCTTAAATTTCTAACGGATTACTAAAGTAGATTTTTTGTTATTGAAATTTCCAACTGATTACTTACAAAATTTAAAATATAAACAACCAAATTTACTGACCTATTTGCTATCCATTAGTGAAGATAATAACCGGATACCAACCATGTTTTTGTTTGTAAATTTGCCAACGAAAATGTAAGATCCAATTTTCATAAATTACCAACAAAATCTTCTGGTGGTTACCAACTAATTTTTGGTAAGTATGTTTACCAATGATTATAATTTGTTGGAAAAATTTACCGATAGACCTTTTAGCAAAACTATGATTTTCGTTTGTATTTACCAACCGATACCAACAAATATTTTTGTTGATAATTATGTCTTATTTTGTAGTGTGAGTCACAATAGAAATTCATAAGCTGGAAATCATAGATTTGCCTCAATCTAAGATTACCTGATACAGGTGTTGAAAGGAAGTTGCATATAGTAAAAAATAAAAATAAAGTCGTAGGCAGGTTGATCAAAACACACTTCGAATAAGGTAAAACAAACAAGAAAAAGGAAAACACCAGATCATATGTGTTTTATAAGTCATGGAAGAAATTGTTGAGATTGACTATTATTATCATCCAAATTTGTCCAAATATTATATTTATTTTCTAATTCAAAAGAACTCTTCACACATTACCTATTCAAATTATAACAGTCCAAAAAAAATCAAACTTCTTTATTTTTTTGTTAGTTTCTTTTTTTGTTCCTTTATACACACTAAATAAAGAATCAAGAAACCAGGCTACTTTTTGTTGTGTTTTTCTTGCGATTGATATGATTTTTTAAAAATATTATATGGTTTGCATGCAAATAATGGAATGTATATATTTACAATTAAGGAAAACAATATTTGGTTTGATTTCCTTTTTATTAATTTTTTTTTGCAATTTATAAAAGAAATATGACTGATTTTGATAAACGGCAAGCTAGGATGAAGAGTATTTTGACACGTAAAATTTACAAAAAGCTATGCAAAGATGTCACAATTATTGAAGAATGTTGTCATGGATGTGAAAAAAATTAAATCATTTTAATTAACTTCATTTTTGGGGGTTTATTTTTATTTTATTTTAAGGATGATGATAAATTATTTGTTCTTGTGATTTCATGATCTTGGAGTTTAGATTTTCTTTATTACGATTTTTTCTATGTTAATTTTATTGCTAATCAAGGAGGAGTTATCGAAACAACTTGTCAATCACTGTCGTCTGTGGTCGGTATCTTCAAACTTACTTTGTGAGACTACTGATGAAGGTGCTTTTTGTAATTTTGGGGTTTCCTTTTTCTAAAAAGAAAACGGTGATTTTGATAAATAAGTTATTGTAATTTCACATTCTAGAATTTTGATTTTCTTTTTCGTTCTTTCCAATTTTTTTTAAAAATATTAATTAGAATGTAACTTTGGGGTGGGGGTGGGGGGTTCATTATTATTTTCGATTCAACTTTTTATTTATTTTGTATGTCATTCTTGTATGATTGTTGACACCCAATTTTGACCTTTAACTATTTCAAAAATGTTATTCGATTAAATACATATTTTTTAAAATATATTTTGAGTTTTAAATGTTAGTCGATTTTGTCCAAAAATATATATTTTAGTATGCATACTTTATAAAATTATTATTAAAATATTTTAGAGTTATTAATAAATTTTGAAATAATTATTTTACTAAAATGTTTAAAAATTTAAGTGAGTTTAATTATATAAAAAAAACATTATAATATATATAGTATTTTAATTGGATATCATCTCTTCAATTTTCCCCAAAATCATTTAAATCTTAGCTTATTATATTCTAATTTCTTTCAATTATAGTCTATTCAATTACAAGTGTATTTCAATTATATCCACTCTTCTGTTCCAATTC
The DNA here is from genome assembly GCA_016801875.1 of Solanum sitiens. Taxonomy (NCBI): domain Eukaryota; kingdom Viridiplantae; phylum Streptophyta; class Magnoliopsida; order Solanales; family Solanaceae; genus Solanum; species Solanum sitiens. Next base: position 5,188,210 of record JABWTJ010000024.1, read on the forward strand.
TAGCAAATTTTTATTGCAATTTTGGCTATTAAAATCCAATCCAATGTGATTTTGAGATTTCATCTTATAATCTGGAGCATTCATATTTTGATATTGAATCCCATCCCCTCATCTCTTTAATAATTAACAGTTCAGATTCACCCATCCTTTCTTTTCTTTTTGATATCAAAAGACCTAAACCCTGACTATTCCATTTTTCTACTCTTCCTCGCCTCCCTCTCTAGCCGCCGTACTCCACCGATGACTCTCTCTCTCCCCCTTGCCTCTTCTCCTCTCTCCTCCCTTGTCTCTCTTTCCGGCAATGGACAGCAGCCAGACGAGGAAAACAACAGCTACGGCGAGTCCAGCAGCCGCTGGCTGCCATTGTTTCTCTCCTCTCCTTTCTCTGGTGTGGCAAACGAAAGAAAACGCACATACAAGCAACGAAACAACAGCAACCAAGCAACTCCGTTGATGGCAGCAGTGCCAGAAGCTCCAGCCAGCGGAAACAACGCAACTAGCTGGCGAAACGTAAACAACAACAGCAGCAGCCATCTCCCGCACAAAATTAGCAGCCATCCAGAGAAGAACAACAGTGACCAGACAACCTCCGGACTGCGTGCTCAGGAAGAGCCAGCAACCAAATGACGCCAGAAGCGGCGCCCAGTCCCCTGCCTCCTCTCCCCTCTCTCATTTCAGGACAATAGCTCCGAACCAGTAAACAAGGCGAACTCAGGAGAACCTTTTGAATGTTTCAAACTGATCAAAATACGGATATTTAATCGATCCGTCCGGGTACATTTCTTTTAAAATCATTATCTCATCTTAGATATTCTATTATTTTTCTTATATGTTATGTGATGAAAGTTCGATGCATGTTTGGAGTAGAAGTACTCTTAGTCCTAAAATTGAACTACTAGTTGTGACTTTGAGATTTTACAAATTGTTTATGTGTGATAGAAAGTTGACATATAGTGTTCTTCGTGTGCTTGCTGGTCTTTATCGCTTATCTCATTGTATGCGTCACAAGAATATTAAGTGGATGTTTTCTCTTATATTTTTAACAATACCTTGATTGTCGATTCTTGGTTAAAGTTCATAAGTTTGATTATGAAATCATTGATTATCTTGATGAGATGTACCTATTGTTTATTACCTCCAATAATGTCATTTAATCCCTTTAATTGATGCAATTTTACTTGTAGTAGTGGTAATAATTTTGTAGGATAATTTGGATTGCTACTTCAGTTTAGATTGATCCTCGACATATTTCTCATTTCTTGTTTGTGAATATATTATATTAAGAATGTGTAAATACTTCTTGACTTGGGTTTTCTTCCTTTAATATTATTATTATATCCTTTCTTGAAATTGATTAATTGATACTAAGGTGATTTTTATGGTATTGTGCTCATCCTGACAGATTTTGTGTCTCTTGTTAAGATAAATTTTGCTTATTATTTTATTTATTAATGTTAGTTGATCATAATTTCCTTCATTGAAGTTGAATTGATTCTCACTTGTTATATTTTAGTAAAACTATATTTGATTGAGCCTAAAATAATATAAAATAATATTAGTTATTTGGTTTTTTCTTTGAATAAGGTAAACAATATGTGATTGATCCTAAGTAATTTCTTGCTAAATAATACATGCCCTCTTCTCCACTATATAAAGAGATGCCCTTATTCTAATTAGGATAGGTTTTAACAATCAGACAAAGACTTAGGGGTTACACTTAGCAATTATCAAAAACTCTGTCCACTCTAAAAAAAAGAATTATAACAAAAGTCTTGTGAACTCTACGAGGGCTCTCAAATAGGTTATGCTGTGTTAGGATAAAATAGTTGATTGAGTTTGTCTTCATTGCTGATAAATATTTCTGCTTTAACTGGTTAGTTGTTCCTCTATTAGTTTAAATTTCATCTTGCATTATTACGTCGAATGTTGTTGTGTGTTAGAATGAATAAAAGGAAGCACTAGAGTTAGTTTGCGCTCTTCCTATCTCTATGTGAGATAATGTCTATGGTTATTCTCTATTTGTTTTGATCTCTTATGTGTGTGTGTGTGAATTTGATGTTATGATTATTTTGCGATTATATGTGTGTGATACATTATCCCTTCTAGCATGTTATGAACTTAGAGTTCAAAATGTAGAAGAGAATTTCTAACAGAGCTATATTGTTTATTTTAATATTGTATAGTTTGCTCATTTGTTTTTTACTTTGTCTTGTTTTATGTGTATAACTCTAACTCTCTATTATATATGAAATATTTGGGAATCGTTCAAGGGGAAGGGAAAATTACGCGCTAATTGTTTCTCATTTATTTTATTAGGTGTGATTGCTATAAAATCTTCGTATGTATAAATTACTTGAAGAATGCAAAAATATTATAATATCTCTTAAATAATCCTCTAAAATCAATCATTGATTTGTATTTGTCTTATGTAATATCGGTGTAATTAATGTTCCCTACATGAGAAAAATATAGTAAATATTTGTTTATAAATAATATTTGATTCCATGCATATACGACCTAATGTTGCATAAATTTTGACTCTTTGTTCGAGCCTCCCGTTGGTTACGCCCTTTAAGTGTCGGAATCTGCCTGCATGTTACTCTGTTTAGAGATCTTGTTTAGGATGGAACAATTAATTTTGGTAACTCATTTTAGGGCATATTTTAGGATATAAAAATCAGCATATAGTCTTTAATGCTATCTACAAAATAAATCATGTCTATATGTGTTCCATATTAATATTGACATGTTAACTTATTCTCATATGTTATAGTTATGGTTAAATATTTTATAACATGCAAATTGATTAGTAATCATGGATCTAGGTATTATGCAATATGTGTGACGTTTCATTCATTTAGAATTATGTTCTTAGGTATTATTAAGTAATTTTCAGCGTGTTCAAAAATTATGACAATTCTATGGGTATTAGTTGCCCACAGTTAATTCTGTATCAATTGTTTTTTTCCACTTAAAATAAATTAATTATTTGCTAGCATGTTAAATTACTGAGCTATTCTTATGCATTTTCTGTCACCATACCATGACATTTTACGTAAAAGATAAAAATTAATAACTCATTTTTCCCTCCTACATGCTAGTTTGCTTGGTAAATAAACTGTCCTTCAATCTGAAAATAAATTAATCCTTTACTGTAAATCTACTACTTTTAAATTCTTGCCACAAAAAATAAGATGCTAAATCTTTCTCTGCATACTCATCTGCCCTGTTCAAATATGTTAGTAAATAAATTCTGCATTTTGAATAATGTTCTGCCACTTAAAACCAACATTGACCATTGTAATATTTTGCTTGTTAATATTATTTTATTACTTGCTATTTAGTCTTTATTATTATTTTGTTGTTTGCACACATACCTAGCATGAGACCTTCACAACTATGTGTGTTTGAAAGCATGTTTAATCAAATTTAGAGGTCAGTGTGAGATTTATGTTTGTTTGACTTGGTGTCTAGGGGGCTTATTAGGAGCATACTTTTTTCATTCAGGCTAAAAACTCCTTAAATAGTAGTACAATCCCCCTGAAAAATTAAGCGGGGACGCTAGGCACCTTTTAGGACGTTATGTATGCGGTGGTGGGGTAGGGGTACTTTAGGCCCTACAGAGATGATGACATTGCCTCGAGCCTTAAACGAAAAACATATGTTTTATCTTTTCCTATATATAAGCCGAGCGTTGATCCGTAAAATCTTTTAGAGTCTCCCTTCCCTTTTCCCTTTTTATGTGTTCTAATTATATTTATTTGGGGTGGTTTACTATATAAAATAAAATTTTGCACTTGACTATTTAATTGTGTAATATTTGTCACCTCGCTTTTTCCTTTTTTATTTGCTTTATATTTGTTTTGTTTTACATTATGTTATCACCTAGTCTCACATGCTTAAACAATTAATTAAAATAATGAAGTGATTAATATTATTCATCACCTAGCTGGCATGTTTAAATTGAATAACCTAAATGAAGTGACCATACTTGCTACTTTTAACCCCCCACGTAAGTTGCAGGAGATACGATTGAGATCCACATTTGTGGACCTCGAGGGATGCCTAACACCTTCCCCTCTAGGTAATTTGAACCCTTACCCTGATCTCTGGTTCGTTGAACTTAGTTAGATGTAGTTAGGTTCGATAAATGACCAAACACGCATCAATTCTTTAGGTGGCGACTCCTCAAAATATTTAGAAGTCCCAAAAGTGTTGTTAGGTCGTGATTAAAATACATTTTGCGATAAATGGAGCGCGACGGTGATCAATTTATTGCATTTGTACCTAGTCATTAACACTACTATATTTTTATATATTATTAATTTGGGATTTTAAGATTAAAAGAGGTGAGTTTTTCAATATGGTTCAACATTTTTCTCTTTTCTTTCTTTTCACTTTTTATTTGTTAATTCATTATATATTATATTTTGGTGAAAAAAATAATTATTTTATATCAACTTTTTAATGGAATCTGATTTATTTATGTTTATATTTTTCTTATAGTTTTCAATAATTGCATAATGAGGAAGGTAAAAGAAGAGAGACTGCAAGTTTGTTAAAAATGCAATACATATTTGGGTATTGTCCCCTCGCAAAAAATTTGGTATGTCCTCTAATTCTAATTTTTTTATTGTCTTTTAATTAGTTTTGAACTATTTTTTTTACTTCTAATAAGTAAATTTTATTTTAAAATACACCAAAATTGTATCAAATAAGGTAGAACAAAGATAGTCATATTGTTCCTTCGTCCTATTTTAAATGAATTGTTTAGAGAGTCAAACAATTTTTTCTTTGATTGTAGTTTTCACAATTTACTTTTGAATAATTCTTTATCTTGACTTACAATATATTTTAAATATTTAATTAATTTTAAAAAGATTTGAATAATTTGAACCCGAATTAATAGTGAAATTACGTATTTTGACTATCTTATGTTGACTATAGGCTTAAATTATAAGAACAAAAATACACTTCTAGTGCAACCAAAGATTCTTCTTCAAAATGTTTATGGTAATTAGAGTTCTTATTATTCATATGTTAATGAAAAATAACATGTACTTTGTAAAAGAAGTTAAGGTTGCATCAAAATTGACCTACATACCACTCTTTTTTAAAATGTAAAAATAACCATTGTCATTTGATATTGGCTTTATTTTTCCATTTGGTTCATGTTATAAGGATTCATTATTTATACTATGTTCATCCTATTATATGTTAAAGTGTTATTATTTGAGGAATCAAACAACTTCTTTTATAAAATATTTTGATTTATTCTCTATGTTGATTTGTAGCAATTTTTGTGTAGACATTTTTACTTTAAAAAGTTGAAGAATCTATGCCCAAATTTCTAGTCAAACTAATATGTTTTAATCTTCGTACTCCATACATTTTCACGTAATTCAAGATAAAGAAAGTACACATTACAAGTAAAATTTTCAAATACAAGTACAAGATTTTGACTCTAGATTTATGTCAAATAATTAGAAAAAACTTAAATTCATTCATAGTAAAAATAAATGTGTGTGAAAAATAATTGATACAACTTCGTATAATGCTTAGTTTTTAGGCCTGATCACCAAGTGTAAGAGATCAGAGATAATATGTCACGTAAAAGTAAATAATTTACTGAGTGTGGACGAATTGAAAAATTCAAAAAAGGCGAACCCAAAAAATTCATTCGTAAGTATATTGTTGTGAATAAAAGTCCTGACATGCTCATTGATACTCCACTATCACATCCTCCTCCTCCCGTTGTTGTTGCTGCTACAAGTTTAAGGAGAATGGAGAAATCAATTTCTTCCATCGTAAATGATGTACTACTTGTTGATTATGATCAAGTTTCGAATGAATACATCATATCGAGTAGTACTGAAAGGGGAAGAGGTAGAGATAGAGGTAGAGTAAGAGTGTGTTGATTCGGAACTTGATCAGCAACAACAAGTGGTGTAGTATTTATCGTGGAAGAAATTGAATCCTCATTTCTCCTTGAGTTTGTAGAAACAACAACAGGAGAAGGAGGAGGAGGGGATGGTGAATTATGAATGAGAATGTCAGCAATATAATTAATATGAATATCCTTAGGAGCTAACTTTTTTTAGATTTTTCCATTAGTCCAAGCTGAATTAATTCTCCTCTTTTACGCGAGAATATGTGTCTAATCCCTTAAATTTGGTGATCTGGCATTAAAATTATATCATTAGAAGGAACTTTTGTTCAGTTCCTTTATATATATATATATATAAGGAAACCAATTACAGTTCTTCCTATTGGTTCAAAATATCTTAGTGTCAAAATTTTTTACTTGTATTTGAAATTTACTTATAATATGTGAAATTATTAGGCTTGAAACTACGAATTTGGATATAAAATCTTTAAATTTATAAAATTGAAATGTGTATAGATTTAAAGACTACACGAAAAGTACTCCAAAAAACATTGCTAATGAATCAATATTTGTTTCATAAAATATTGTTGGACACCAAAAAGATTAACACTTTAACATAAAATAGTGCGGAGGAAATATAAACAATGTATTCGTAACTTAATAAGCTAATTTGTTTTCTTTTAGAATTCAGAATCCTTAAAATTAAAATGATAGATCAACCTCTACCGTCGTAGTGCATAAGTACTCTTGTCAAGGCCATATAAAACTAGTTGTGTTTTGTACTGCTTCTTGACACATTATGGTTTCAATTAGCGCAGGTACAAATCGTTCATATTTTTAAAAATAAAAATACATTTTTGAAAATTACATTAAAATATTGCAAGTTAATATAGCGAATGATTTAAAATGTTTGATTTGTTGAGAGAAAACTATAGTTAAAAGAAAATATTATTTGACTCTCCAAATACTAACTCATCCACTGTAAAAAGAGACAAAAGAAGTATATAACTTTATTTGTTCCACTTTATGAATACAATTTTTATGCTTTTTCAATAAAAATTACTTGGTGGAAGCTAAAAACAATATACTCTCACTATAACTAACAATTCAAAATATTTTAAGTGGAGAAAAATATATACCTGATTTTCTGAAAGGGGGCAATACCTAAATCCATATTGCATTCTGGACAAACATCCCATATTTCTTTTGATATCTTACTCGTTATCCATTTGTTGCAAACTGGTAAAACATATTGAACATTAATCAAATTTCATAGAAAAAACCCCATTTAAAATAAAGAAATTTGTCATGTAATGAATTTTTATTTTTAATTCATCACATGAGAAATTTCTTTAGTTTGATTTTTTTTTAATGAAATTTGATTAATTTATGTTTAATATTTTTTAACAGTTTTGCAATAAGTGTATAAGGAGGAAGATATCAAAAGAAAAAGGGAATGTTTATCGAGAATGCAATATGAATTTAGGTGTTGCCCCCTTGCAAAAAAATCATATATATATTATTCTCTACTTAAAATATTTTGATTTGTTAATTATAGTGGCATATATATATATATATATATATATATATATATATATATATATAACTTCGAGTAAGTAAGTTTTATTGAAAAAGCATGAAAATCGTATTCATAAAGTAGAATGTAAAAAGTTATGTACTTCTTTCTTCTCATTTTAATTTGGGTGTGTTACTATTTGGGAAGTCAAATAACATTTTTGTTGACTATAATTTTCTCCCAAATAAAAATCAAAATATTTGAGTTCTTCGCTATACTGACTTGCAATATTTTTCGTGTAATTTCAAATATGTATTTTTTATTTTTCAAATTTTTACAATTTGTACCCGAGTTAATTAAAACCATAATGTGGAAAGAAGCTGTACAGAATCACAACTAGTGTCATATGACCTTGACAAGAACACTAATGTCATTATTACGGTACAGGCGAAGCTATGCTTTTATGTTTAAGGATTCTGCTTTTTTTTTATAATAAAAAAAACAGTTTATGAGGTTATGGATACATTGTTTATACTCCCTTCGTCCTATTTATATTAAACTAGGTAATTTGCTCGCGCTTTGCGCAGTTTTAAATAATAATTGCATTGACCTTGCAAATAATTTTTTTCTTATATTTATACATTAAAAATAATGTATAAATTGGTTCTTAAAAAATAGTAGCAATATTCCAATCATGAATTTGATTATTTGTCATTATCACATAACTGAAGAACCTCTAATAAATGATTTGTTCAGGAAATAATAAATTATTAGTTCTTTCATCAACATTAATGGTATGTTTGGTATGAAGGAAAACATTTTCTGGAAATGTTTGGTTGGGACAAAAGTCTTGCAAAATATTTTTCAAATCAACTCATTTTCCACAAAATTAAGGAAAATGACTTCCCTTCAAAAATTAAGGAAAATATTTTCCAAAACTCTTCTCGAACTTTAAATTACATATTTTTTGGGCAAAAACATTAATTTTTAAAATATTTTCAATTTCAAACTTTTTTCCACCCAATCCCTGACGCCCCCACCCCACCCACCCAGCACCGGCCAGCCCCCCACCCCCACCACAACCCCACCCCCTCCCAAAACAATTTGAGTTCCCTTTTTGAAAATATTTTTATTTTAAAACTCCTCCCTCCCTCCCCCTCCCTCCCCTCCCTCCGCCAACCCCCTACCCCCCCTACACGCCCCCCCCCAAAAAAAAAAAAAAATTAAACTTCAAAATTTTATTTTTTTCACCTAACCCCTACCCCCCCTTACCAGCACCCCCCCCCCAATAAAAATTATTTCTTTTAAAAAAAAATTATTTTAAACTTCAAAATTTTATTTTTCACCTAACTCCTCCCCCCCCACCGCCAGCCCCCTATCATCCCCCCCAGCCCCCCCCCCCACAAACCCCAAAAAAATTAATTTTATTTTTAAAAATATTTTTCAACTTGAAATTTTTATTTTTTCATCTACCTACCCCATACACACCCACCCCCCACCCCCCAAATAAAATTGTTTATAAGAAATATTTTCAATTTCATAAATTATTTTCTACTCTAGTAAAAATAAAAGATGTTTCTCAAAAAAACAAATTCATTCATAAATCAAACACTAAAAATCATTTCTGAAAATATTTTCTACTCACCAACCAAACATGAGAAAATAAGTCCAAAAACTACTTGCTTTCCAGGAAAACATTTTCCAGGGAAAACATTTTCTTTCATACCAAACACACCCTAAAAGGAAAATAAAAAAGAAAATAAGAATATATATATATATATATATATATATATATGTATATATATATATACAAAGGCATTTCGTAATAAAAAGAAACATTTAAGTTGCATAGATTATACAATTGTGATATATATCTTAGGAGAAAATTAAAAAATTTGTTAACATATTCAAAACAGAAATTACTCTTTAACATGAAAGCAATTATAACTTTTGAACTTGCATAATAAATTTCTTCAATTGATAAGGGAGAAATTTCATATCTATGTAAAAATAGATAATATGTAAGCTTATATATAGTACTTTTAAGTCATAGAATTTAATATAGAATATAAAAACATGAATTCTTGGAACTGAGTACAATAATTATTTTCTGCATAATAAAAATACGTACTATATGTGTATATGTTCAATATAACCGTAGACAATAACCTTGTAGAAAGTTAAAAACATGTACTCAAAAACAAAAATTAATATCATGAGCATAAATTAATGAGTTCAAAAAAATACCAGGATATGTAAAAATAGAATGCAATAGAAAGGAAAAAAAATTGAGTCCACTAAATGCACAATGTCCCCTTAAAAACACTATTCCCCTTAATACCAGAGGTTTAAAGAATTACATCCTCTCAGGATCAAACGATTTTATTGACCATCTTATTGATAAAAAAACAGTGGTGTCTGTAAGTCACTCAACAGGTGCAAAGTGCATGAATATTTAACTTTGCGAAAGGAGAAGAAAAAGATCAGAAGTTTTGTTATTTTAAAATAAAAGAAAATCCCTCTATTTATAGACAACAAAGTGTAGTATGAACAAATATTAATTGTACCTTATGACAAAGGTTACAACTATTTGAAAAAAGTTGCAACCATTCGGAAAGTTCACAAACATTCATAAAAGTCGCAAATTTTCAGAAAGTCGTAACTTTTCATGAAAGTCACAACTTTTCATGAAAGTCACAACTTTTGATACATGTCCCACCTCTTCATAAAAGTCACAACTTTTCAGAAAAGTCACAATTTTTTTATAACAGACGCAGCTCTTCAATAAAGTTGCAACTTTTCGTAAAAGTCACATTTTTCATGAAAGAGGAAGGCTAGTTTTGGAAATAAATATATTTTAAAAGAAATATTTGCTTGTGGTGGAGCCACATAGATGAACCTAGGGTTCTCTTTTATATAAATATATGATATGATGGTTACTATTTGAGGAGTCCAATATTTTTTAAAAAACATATGTTTATTCATTAGCTATGTTTATTTGGAGTACTCTTCGTGTAGTTTTTAAATCTATAAACATTTCATTTTTATAAATTTAAAGAATTTATATTAAAATAAATAGTTTCAAACCTTATAATTTCAGATATCATAATGTCACGTCCTGAGCCTAAACCCTGGGTGTGGACGACACTCGAACACCATTGTTGATCTCGAGCGGACCTTTGACTTTGCTTACAAAGTGGAAGACCTAAACACAAGAGATAACTTAAAAGTAATACTTAGAAAAAGTGACACTCATGTCTGAAACGTTTACAACTGAAATGAATAACACTAAAGATCTATTTTATCTGTCTATGAAGCCTATTAACAAAGAGGGATGTTCGGACAAGACCTCCAATTATCCTAACAACTGAAAAATGAATATAATGCGATGAAGATGTCCTCTAGAATGTAAGGAGGCTCACCAACTGACTCTGAGCTGCTCACTGGATCAACGCTGATCCTAGTTACATGTGTCTGCATCATAAGATGATACACACCAACTGACATCAGTACAATGAATGTACAAGTATGCGAGTTTGAAAGCTAAACACAACTTATGCTTGAAAAGGATGTGAAGGGAAAACTAACCTTGGCTCTTCTCAACTCAATGAATAACTTAACTCAACATAAAAAAATAAGACACATGAAATATATATAAAGCTTGTAAGACAGTGGAAAAACTTAGTTCGTTTCACAAAACTCAATAACAAACTCAACTTCACATATGTAATGAAGTAACTAATTTCTGTGGGATCTACCCGACAACCACCACTATGAGCCTAAGTGGTGATAGAACATCTTTCTCATGCTGCTAGAACTATCATATACTTTTTCGTTACATAAAACAACTTAACATAGTGGATCTACTAGCTTAACTTAAGTGATCATCTAAAAAGTATGACCCTTTCATAACCATGATGGCTACATGGTTCATGGAGACTTGAATTAATATGAACTCGCATTCCCATATTGGTGTTCAATACTACTCCCAAAATATTCTTAGCTCATATATTTTTAAAAACAACTTCTTTCTTTGGATTGAGATAATTACTCAAAACCTAGCTTAAAAGCTCTCTTGGAATCGATGTTCCCTATCTTGTTTAAATGTGAAAAAAATTATAAACTCTTAGGGAATACTTAGTTCCCTTATAACATTTGAGAAATGAACTCAACTCATTACTCTTTGCTAAACTTGAAACTTAAGTCTGAAAAACGAAGTTAAAACATTGCTAAAGACTCTTGAAAACTTTAAAGTACTTTGCTTTGACTTTGTTATTAACTGTTAGACTTGACTCTTGACTTCTTTGACATTGATCTTAGCTTTCCTGGAATTGAATTATGGATTAAAGGTTCATGATCTCATGGTTGCGGATAATTTCATGATGTTTAGATGTACCTAAGAGTTTTAGAATCAACTAGGAAACATAGCTACATCACTAGGGAACTAGTACGAAAAGATGGGGGAATAATAGGGAGAATTGAACACTGACGCTCTGAGAGGCGTGGGGTGCCAGCCCTCAAACATCAAAGAGCTGGGTGGGGCGTTCTTGCAGGAGCGGCGATCCAGAGTCCAATAGAAAAAGACATACCTTTGGGGCTCTAGGAAGCGCGACACACCTGGGCTATCCCGAGGCGTTCTTCGACTTTTCTCCTTCGTTTTGTCATTTCTAAACCTTCTAAAATTCAATGGTTCTTTCCCCCAAAAACTTTGTATCACTAGTACAATCAATATACAATAGATTCAATCCGAAATTCAACCTGGAAACAAGAATCAAATCATCAAGAAACTTCAACAACAGAACCATCAAGACCTCAACAAAACTTTCAACAATGTTCGTCAAGAACTCAATTTATTAACATTCAAAGCTTGAATTCGCTGAATTAAAACATGTTTGGCGTGTGGCTGAACTAACCCAACACTATGTGATCTCACATATCTTTTTATGGATCGCCCTTGAAGAATTCCACACGTAAAGCTTGAGTGTTGTTGACGATTCTTGATTTCTCTCCTCTTTTCTCTTCTTTTCTCTCTTCTCCAAGCCCTAGCGTGAATTCTATTTTTTCTAAACAGAACAAAGGTCTGGTTTGACCCAAATTAATTTCTAAAAACGCATTAATTTAATTAGGTAAGGGAAAGACAACTTTTGCCTTCCCAAATCCGGATTGGTCTTTCCTTAATCCAACATCCCAACTTCCGAAAGGCATAACTCACTCATCCGATCTCGGTATCACGCAAACTCCGCGGCGCTGGAATGATTATTCTAATGGCTTTCTAATCATATATGTAACTACACCTTATTCATTCTGAGCTTGGAGTTATGGTCGTTTGAAGTTTACCAAAACACACTTTTCACTTATTTAAAATTTTCAGATATTCTTATTCTTTCCAAAAATATGTAATTTCAGATTTAAAACTATTTTCCAGTTATTTCTAGTTGCGATATATTAAAATATCTCCACCTTGGGAACATTCATTCTCAAATTTGGTTACTCTTACTAGACTTAAGGTAGCAACACCCAGAAGCAATTGCAGCCAAACAACATGCTTGCTAAAATTTGAATAGTACTTAGAAGAAACTTTGTGCCTTGGTCTTCATTTTTCTCGGATTCAAACAAATGCAACTATCTCTTCTTCATATCCTTTCAGCTTCCCAAGTAGCTTCTTCAACTAATTGGTTCCTCCAAAGTACCTTGATTGATGCTACATCTCTTGCTCTAAACTTGCGAACTTGGCGATCTATGATTTGCACTGGAATCTCCCCATAAGACAAGTTATCTTTGATCTCAGTATTCTCAGCTTGAATGATCAAGGAAGGATCACCCATGAACTTCTTCAAAATGGAGACATGAAACACCATATTAACTGCCGCTAACTTTTGTGGTAGCTCCAACTCATAAGCTACTTTCCTATCCTCTTGGAAATTTTATATGAACCAACTTAACAAGGACTAACTCATTACAACAAAAAGGGATATAGCGACAATTAAAAATGGAATTAGTGTCCATAACTATGGACGTTGTGGCTATTATCAACCAATGCACTTTGGCTGATGTATCGAGGGTCGGCCAAGGCTTTTGCAGCCATTTGGACAAAAGCTGGTAAAGTCAAGCTCTTTTGCCGTTAAAACTCATTTGATTTAGTGGCAATTGGTTGCAACAATTAAGAATTCTACAAAATCAAATCCAAAGTGGTTAGTTTTCTCATGTAGAATCCATTTATATAGAAAGTAAAACCAAGTAAAGTGTCGCTAAAACACATTTGTTCTAGAGGAAATTGCTTGCGGTAATTAAGATGATTGTTAAATCCAATAAAAATAGTAGTTATACTTTTGTAGGGTCTATTTCTATAGACGGTAAATCCTACTAATTGCTGCTAAAGCGCATTAGTTTTAATGACAATAAAGATAATTTTTAAATAAAATTTACTACAACAATCATGTTCATGTAGCATCTATTTTGATAGCTGGTAAATTCGATAAAAATATCGCTAAAAGTTCATATCTTTAACGATAATGGTTTTCTGGTAATTATAAAGGCTAGAATATCCTTTTGAAACCATATTAATTTCCCCCATTTAGCGTCCAATATTTTTGTCTAGATAATTCACGTAGTTTGACGCTAAAATTCACAAACTTTAAGGACCAATTTTTTAGTCGTAAATAATAATAGTGTATTCAATGAATTTCCACAATGGTTCGCCATATTGAAATATATTATAGGAATTATTTTTGAAAATCATACCGCATGACCTGAAATAATAAAATAAATGTGTCAAAAGATGAAACTCAATTAATAAAAACATCACGAGATCAAACAAGTTCTCATACTCTAACAAAATATCTACTAGACCAAATGTTACATAAAAAAAGCTATGCGAAAATACCAATGACCCTAGTTTGAAAAAGACATTTCAGTTTGAAGACATTCACAACCTAGACAAGAAACAAACAAAAACCATAAGCATATTCATAGCCCGAGCAACAAACCATGAAAGAACGGAAGCACATTAACAACTTACCAGACTGGATGTACAATACATATACATACACACACATACATTAATTTATGTCTAAAACCCCTTATTCAATCGGAACAGAGAACCAATAAAATTTGCATCAGTATCGAACAATCAAAACCTATTTAAGATATAAAAAAAGCAAACCAATACAAACAGGCAGCAAGCTACAGAATGATACCAACATAAAGTTCATACATAGGAGGAGAAAATCAGTGCACAAAGTAGCCTTAGTAATTACACCACTAATATGAACCTATACCAACAAAGCCTGTAGTTAAAAGTAACTAGCAGCGACGCCATTTTGATGCTTCAATATGTGTATCTTTTATATTTCTTGATCAACGACACTAACCTGCAGTTTGAGTGTCTACGAATCGAAGCTAGTAAAGTAACCCAACCAAGGGTTGGGGTGGTATCCCAAAGGAGTGGTAGAGAAAGTAGTAGTATTTACTTTTAATTTAGTTCTAAATAGTGATAGCTCATGACACTTTCTAGTCATACAAAAATTAGATTCAATTTGTGACACCAAAGTGTCAAATATCAAGAAAAAAGGATTTTTGTCACAAGTAGTAGAATACAAAAAATAAAGGACAAAACAAGTATTGGAGAGAGTTCTGGGGGTGTGACCGCAATCTATGTTGACACAAACTAATGGGTACATGATTTTGATATGAATATTTGCAAGACAATGGTGACTAGGCTAAGCTTTTGCTTAAAGTAAAGTAAGTTCCCTCTCGGGCAACATACCCCATATCAAATGGGTTCCTCTTGGACACCACTCGTCTAAACTAACCAACCTACGCCTTTTCCATTCGATAGAGGTTCCTTAGATATGGGACTAGGGCTCAGCCTCTCGGGCAAAAAACCTCATGTCGACCCACTCGTCAGGCCATCAGTCTACTAGTCTGGGTTTCGCGACCTCCCTCTTGGGCAAGGCGAAATACATGTGTGGTTTTGTATTTGCAACTACAAACCCATTAAATTAAACCACAAAATGTAGGTGAAATCATAATTAAAATGCATATTATCCTATCAGCAAGCAAGACCCAACAGTAATATAAACACATATTTGCTAAATCACACCCCAAGAATGGGTGGTTTTAGCCACACATAAACCAAAAATCAAATATACTTAAAATGATAAAGTAATGAAGTGGGTATAATAGATTAAACCTTAAAAATAGAAAAGGAAGGTAAATGGAGAAGAACCACTTCCATGTTTGGAAGGAGAACTTCTTTCTTCAAGCTTCCTAAAAACCGTCTCCAAACATAAGAGAAAACTTTAGCATAAAGTTTCTAAAATAAAATATTAAGTTTATATTTTTTACTCTCTAAGATTTTCTTCTAAAAAATAAAACAGTTTAGTGTTCATAGAATTAAGATTTAGTGCTGGTGGATCCATTCGTCATCTTTAGTCGTGAATCACCGAGCGATTCGGTGACACCCCCTTTCTCTAGTTCATCGCCGTTTGTGGCTTGCCTTAATATCCATGAATGCGGTATCATTGGGTGTAATAACTCTGCTTTGCGGAATTATTCGGTGAAGCGTCGACTACTCTTTTTCATCGCCTTTTGATCCATCTCCTTCACGACTCACCTGTTGTAACAGAAAATGGAACTTTTTTACATGGCATATTGCAAGTGTGCTTGGCGATGCTTACTTTGATCTTTATCTCTTTTCATCCATTTTGTGCCTAAGTGTTCATGATCCTACCAAATCTCCAAATACCTGAAATTTAGAAGTTTTTATCAGATATTGAGATAACATACACTATTGAGGACACTATTTGCATTAAATAAGGCCCTAGATGAGTCCAATTTGAGGACTCATAAAACCCAAACTATAACAATTAGCATACCGGAACGTGGTACCCAATGCCATAGTTATGTTGGAACGTGGTGATATGATCCCAGTTAGTTAGGCTGAACTTGGCAATCTGATCCCATCTTTTTATCAGAACATGGTAATCCGATCCTAGTTAGTTGTGTTGGAATATGGCAATCCGATCCTCTAACACACCACAATCACAAATGCAAGTACACTCTCAAGTTATCCAATCAAGAAGTGATTCATGCATAAATTCATTCATCTATCTCATTTACAACAAGTGTTATTAATAATGCAACATTCATATACATACAAGTATCATAATGAAGCATGAACAAACATACATTACACAATCATAGAATCACAACAATCACCTACCTCAAATCCAAGTTTTAATCCGCTAAGGAGCTTGAATCTTCCCTTTTCGTATTATTTCCACTTGTTCTAGGTCTACAAATAATTAATATACGCAAGGATAAACAAAAAATATCCAATTACCTGGATTATAATCAATAATATCAACCCTAGGTCAACCCTTGATCTCATGTATCAAAACAAGGGATTTTCCCACCATAGTTTCCAATTCAAAACCCTCACCCATTATTAATAGGACAATAAAATAGATTCCACGAATCGAAAAATTCGGAAGGTGAAAAGATTAGGTTTAGCCTCAAGAATGGTGAAAAACTGTCAAGAAGTCGTACGGGGTCGTTCCTTAGTTCTCAAAGTCAAAAAGTGTAGAGTAAAGATGTTTTAGGGTTTATTTACGACTTTAAGTTGCGTCTCACCTGCCACAACGGCACCCACCCCGACATAGCGGCCCTGCTAGAGACACCAAATTTGGCATCAAAATTGCTTGCACGAAACAGTGAGATATTTAATTAATTACACGAACACCATTCCACAAACACCTCTAACCAATGACACTCAAAAAATACCGTTTACGCAAAGATCGATTTCGGGAGTTCTACTCGCCCGAATTTAATTTTGTAAAGTCATACACGTTCCTTAACGTCTTATCTAACTACTCATGTAATCAAATTATAAGTGAATCAACCTATTTCTACCACATTCCCTACAACTTAATGACTCCGAATTTATCCAAAACTAGACTAGGTTGAGAAAATATTTCTGGCCCCAATTCTTTTCTCATTGGTTTTTCCCTAACGATGAAAATCAGGCCGTTACAAAGTGCAATATTATAAATGAGGTATGAAAATAACGGTATGTATGTACACGTTATCCCTATAAGGTAAAGGTTGTTTCCGATAGACCCTTGATTTAAGTAAAGTGAACCCTTCTTAATAGATGCAAAGAATATCTCTCCTCTTTCTACTTTTCACTTGTAAGGTTATTATTGGAAACTCGAATTGAAAACCTTAGATAGCTAGAAATAGTGATCGGTTTGCTGAGGTGTATTAAACATTGAAAGTTGAATGGTAGGTAATGTCACACATGTTTGGAGAATATAATATAGCATAGATAAACTGTCAAATGGAAAAATAAAAAAAACACAATGTATTAAGATGTAACTGATAAGTAGTATTATATTAGTACTGATCACCTTCGTTTGAAATTTTATTATTAGAAAGATTTTTTTTTAAAAAAAACAAAAGGCTTCTAAAACATTAAATATATGTCTAATAGCTTGTATTAGATAGTATACCTGTGTTTTTTCGCTTATCATTCAATGCATACTAAGAAAAGTAGAAAAAACATTTAAGATAAGGATAATTAAAGTTCAACATGTATCAAGTAAAAGAAATGAAGTCTTTGTTGATTTATGGGATCTAAAGAAATATTCAAGCATGCCTATAAAAAGGGAGAAAAGTGAAGTTGACTTTAAAAAGGGAATTGTGAAGTTTTCTACGAATGTCGAGTTTTTCCATCATCTCCTCTTCGGTTATCAAAGTGTCCATTTTATTATTTGATTTAATCTCTGCTGTAGGGAGATATCAATAACATCGGGGCAAACTCTTTCTTTTTCTTATGGGTGGACATTTGTTATTTGATATAATTGAAGCCATTTTTCTCGATTGAATTCTGGAAACCATTTTTTGTATATTGTTTTATATGTAATTTTGAAATATTTGATTTTTCTTCTACTAGTAAATGTCACCATATCATTATTAATGATTCTCTATTTAAGGAAGTTTTTGGATTTTAATATACCAGTGATACACTGTTCATGCCTGGAAATGTACGGTCTGATCAGTTTGAAACCTCTTTGGAAGATGCTAAAGTTTTTCTGGCTGAATCTAGGGCTGACGTCTCTAACTTTGGTCCCCTATAACTTGGTTTTGAGAACCGAATCTCGCCCATACTGTGGCTACAACTCTGGTTCCACGAAAGGGCTCTTTTATAAAAATCTCCAACAGAGTTATATTTTGTTGTTATTGTCTGCTGAAGAAGATCAATATAAATTGGGCTCTGTAGGTCCGCGAATGCATGGTTGAATGTTTTGAAGATACGAACTCCAGTGCAAGCTTAACCTATGGACTACTTATCTCTAGAATTATTGTCGATTCTCTTGTGGATCTCTCTAACTACAGGCCTACATTTATTGATGCTACATATGATACTCGCACTTTTTCGAGCATGGATTATGTGTCTATTAACGAGAAATGGTATTAGAAGGAGTCTGTCCAATTTAGGGTTGATGCACTCCGATCTACTAGAATCTGTGGTGACTATGCAGCATTCTTCCTCAAGGAGGCTGAACACATTAAGGTACGGCTCAATGGTCTTGAATTCCATATGAAGGTTTTACAAGATGCCCTTGGAAAATTGATGCAACTCCACAAGGACTCCAGTTTCAATATTGGAAAGCTTCGGCTTGAGATGGGAGGACTTAAGAAGGATGCCTCTCATTCTGTTAACATTATTCTGAAAAGAGTCAACTCCATCAAAACTGGAGATGACTCTACTAACAATCAATTGGTTGTCACTATGAAAACTTCATATTGATCTTTCTCTACGACGGTTGAGAAATCTCTTTCTACTTTTTGGATGAACGTGGTCAACACTCTGACGTATTTTCTTGTGAAATAATAATATTATGACCTCATTTGCTTTTGTTTAAGACACTTAGTTTTGTGGAGATCTTTCTCCTTATCTTTTGGATTGTTTATTTGGGGCTTCTGATCCAATACTCTTTGTCTGTTTAGTTTTTCCTTCTTTCTCTATCTCGCTTGGTGTTGTGTTGTCCTTTTCGATTATGTAAAAGGGGGAAAATCTATACATAGGCATACATAAAGGGGAAGCAATAAGACAGGGGGAGCACTCAAGTGACAATTCATCCAAGAAAAATTGAACAGGGAAGTCGTCTTACACTTTCATTAATTATAGTGGTCAATATCAAAAAGGGGAGATTGTTAACTTGTTATATTCTAATTATTGACAAATCGCAGGAATTAACAAAGAATAATACGATCATAATGAAGTCATGACAACATTACAAAAAAAAAATACAAAGCCAAGGATCAAACCAAACAGAATCCAGTCTGGATTTACTAAGCAACCATAAAAGGAAAGAGATATTCAATCACGCAAAACAAACGGCTAAAGTAGGAAAAGATATATTAGCATATCTATCAACCACGACTTGTGGAAAATATTAACAAATCAGCCAAATTCAAGGAAGATCAGACAATATCTCAGGAAATTATCCAACAAATGAAGGAATTGATTTAATCATGTACACATTAAATATGGACATGATTCAACAAATCAATTAAACAAAATCAAGGGATCATTCCAGGATCCTTGATTTACAACTCCCTGGGTGTTCAAATAGAGCATCACCTCTCACGGATATTTAAACCTCTCTCCGTCTTAGATGAAAAGTAAGCAACTTCTCTTGAGCTTATATTACGATCATGCTTTATCGTTCATCAAGCTCTGTAATCATGTGAGTGAACACTGTTGAAAATAAAAGTGAGAGAACAATTTTGACTGTAGGTTTAACAGTAGACGAAGTTTCAAGATAGAATTCTTATTTGCATATCAGACAGGACCAAGTTAAGGAAACTTTGTACTTCCCAAGGATAACTTCAAATGCTCTAAAGGAAATCCTTGAAACCTAAGGGGACTGGACTGGGCACCAAAACAGTGACCCAAACCAGTATAAACATCCTGTATTATTTATTTTCTACAACATATTTTTACTGTTTCTTCATTCTACTAACTTGCACGTGAGTCGACTGACCATTACAGGTAGCCGACTAAAAAATAATTTAATTCACCCCACCCCCCTCTTGTACATAACATAGTTCAACAGGTATGTCGAGTGTTTCCATCATTTCCTCTTTTGTTCTCAAAGTTTTCATTTTATTACGTGATTTAATCTCTACTGCAGGGAGATATCAATTAGATCGGTGCAAATCTTCTATGAGGTAAGTTGTGTCTTGAACAGTGTCCAAAAATCTGCATGGTATTGTGCATGTGATTTAGTTTTTTTCCCATTTATTTTCCCTCTTTTATGCTAGGAGAAGAGGCTTAGGGATATCTGGTGTAATTAAAGTGGACACAATACCATTCTGATACTTCAAATGTCCACTATTTTTTTGTGGATGATGAGGAGCTCTTTCTTTTTCTTGTGGGTGGAGATTACTTATTTGATGTTATTGAAGCCATTGTTTTCTATTGTATTCTGGAAACCTTTTCTTGTATATTGCTTTATATGTAATTTTGAAATATTTGATTTTTCTTATGCTAGTAAATGTCCGCATTTTATAATAAGACGAGTGGTTCCCAAGTTATTTAACTTTTCTTTTATATTCTTAAAGTAACAATTAACATATCTACTACTGTAAAAATCTCTTATAAGTTTACTGTATTGGTATATACTTATAAAAGAATCAAGTACCTCATTTTATTTTACTAATGAACTTTTATTCCATAAGTAAAACTTATGAATTTCTAACATATTATCAACAATTTTTGAAAAATCAATATTTGTTTACCAACACATTTTCTCTACGTTACTAAAATTTATAACGGATTACTAATGTAGATTTTTTGTTATTGAATTTATAACTGATTACTTACAAATTTTTAAATATAAACAACCAAATTTACTAACCTATTTGCTATCCATTAGTGAAGATAATAACCGGATACCAACCATGTTATTTTTTGGTAAATTCGCCAACGAAAATGTTAAAGACAATTTTCATAAATTACCAACAAAATCTTCTGGTGGTTACCAACTAATTTTTGGTAATTATGTTTACCAACGATTATAATTAGTTGGCGAAATCTACCAACAAACCTTTTAGTAAAACTATCATTTTCGTTAGTAACCGTTAAGTAACTCGATTTACCAACCAATTTGGTAGATTTAAACAACCGATTTGGTAGATTTACCAACATATATTTTTGTTGATAATTATGCCTTATTTTGTAGTGTGAGTCACTCTTGTTTTGTAGGGGGTTCATTATTACTTTGTAGGGGGTTCATTATTATTTTCAATTCAATTTTTATTTATTTTGTATGTCATTCTTGTATGATTGTTGACACCCAATTTGACCTTTAACTATTTCAAAAATGTTATTCGATGAAATACATATTTTTTAAAATATATATTGAGTTTTAAATGTTAGTCGATTTTGTCCAAAAATATATATTTTAGTATGCATACTTAATAAAAAATTATTATCAAAAAATTTTAGAATTATTAATAAATTTTGAAATTATTATTTTACTAAAATGTTTAAATATTTAAGTGAGTTTAATTATATAAAAAAAAAATTATAATATATATAGTATTTTAACTGGATATCATCTCTTCAATTTTCCCCAAAATCATTTAATTCTTAGTTTATTCAATTCTAATTTCATTCAATTATAGTCTATTCAATTCCAAGTGTATTTCAATTATATCCACTCTTCCGTTCCAATTCTAGCAATTTTTTTATTGCAATTTTGGCCATTAAAATCTAATCCAATGTGATTTTGAGATTTCATCTTATAATCTGGAGCATCCATCTTTTGATATTGAATCTCAGCCCCTCATCTCTTTAGTAATTAACGGTTCAGATTCACGTATCCTTTCTTTCCTTTTTGATATCAAAAGACCTAAACCCTGACTATTCCATTTTTCTACTCTTCCTCGCCTCGCTCTCTAGCCGCCGTCTCTACCATCTTTTCTCTCCACCGATGACTCTCTCTCTTCCCCCTTGACTCTTCTCCTCTCTCCTCCCTTGTCTTTCTTTCCGGCAATGGACAACAGCCAGGTGAGGAAAACAGCAGCTCCGGCGAGTCCAGCAGACGCTGGTTGCCACTGTTTCTCTCCTATCCTTTCTTTGCTGTGGAAAAAGAAAGCAACGAAACAGCAGCAACCAAGCGACTCCGGTGATGGAAGCAGTGCCAGAAGCTCCAGCCGGCGGAAACAACGCAACTAGCCGGCGAAACGTAAACAACAACAGCAGCAGCCATCTCCCGCACAAAATCAGCAGCCAGCCAGGGAAGAACAGCAGTGACAAGACAACCTCTGGACTGCGTGCTCAGTCAAAGCCAGCAACCAAATGACGCCAGCAGCGGCGCCAGTCGCCTGCCTCCTCTCCCCTCTCTCATTTCCGGACAATAGCTCTGAACCAGTGAACAAGGCGAACTCAGGCGAAGCTTTTGAAATTCAAACTGGTCAAAAGACGGATATTTAATCGATCCGTTCGGGTACATTTCTTGTAAAATCATTATCTAATCGTAGATATTCTATTCTTTTTCTTATATGCAATGTTATGAAAGTTCGATGCATGCTTTGTGTAGAAATTCTCTTATTCCTAAAATTGAACTACTAGTTGTGACTTTGAGATTTTACAAATTGTTTATGTGTGATAGAAAGATGAAATATAGTGTCCTTCGTGTGCTTGCTGGTCTTTATCGCTTAACTCATTGTTTGCTTCACAAGAATATTGTGTGGATGTTTTCTCTTATATTTTTAACAATACCTTAATTGTCGATTCTTGGTTAAAGTTGATAATTTTGATTATGAAATCACTGATTATCTTGATGAGATGTACCTATTGTTTATTACGTCCAATAATGTCATTTAATCCCTTTAATTGATGCAATTTTACTTGTAGTAGTGGTAATAATTTTGTAGGATAATTTGGATTGCTACTTCAGATTAGATTGATCCTCGACATATTTCTCATTTCTTGTTGTGAATATATTATTTTAAGAATGTGTAAATACTTCTTGACTTGTGTCTTCGTCCTTTAATATTATTATTATATTCTTACTTGAAATTGATTAATTGATACTAAGGTGATTTTTATGGTATTGTGCTAATCTGGACAGATTTCGTGTCTCTTGGGTAAGGTAAATTTGCTTATTATTTTATTTATTAATGTTAATTGATCATAATTTCCTTCATTGAAGTTGAATTGATTCTCACTTGTTATATTTTAGTAAAACTATATTTGATTGAGCCAAAAATAATTTAAAATTATATTAGTTATTTGGTTTTTTCTTATAATAAGGTAAATAATATGTGATTGATCCTAAGTAATTTCTTGCTATATAATACATTCCCTCTTCTCCACTATATAAAGAGATACCCTTATTCTAATTCGAATAGGCTTTAACAATCAGAAAAAGACTTAGAGGCTTACACTTAGCAATTATCAAAAACTCTCTCCACTCTAAAGAAAATAATTAAAACAAAAGTCTTGTGAACTCTACGAGGCTCTCCAATAGGTTCTGGTGTATTTTGGTAAAATAGTTGATTGAGTTTGTCTTCATTCCTGATAAATATATCTTCTTTAACTGGTTAGTTGTTCCTCCATTAGTTTAAATTCATCTTGCATTATTACGTCGAATATTGTTGTGTGTTAGAATGAATAAAAGGAAGCACTCGAGTTAATTTGCGCTCTTCCTATCTCTATGTGAGATAATTTCTATGGTTATTCTCTATTGGTTTTGATCTCTTATGTGTGTGTGAATTTGACGTTACGATTATTTTGCGATTATATATTTGTGTGTGTTACATTATCTCTTTTAGTATGTTATGAACTTAGAGTTCAAAATGTAGAAGAGAATTCCTAATGAAGCTATATTATTTATTTTAATGTTGTATATTTTGCTCATTTGTTCTTTACTTTGTCTTGTCTTATGTGTATAACTCTAACTCTCTATTATATATGAAATATTTGGGGATCGTTCAAGGGGAAAGGGAAATTACGTGCTAATTGTTTATTATTTATTTTGTTAGGTGTGATTGTTATAAAATCTTCCTATGTATAAATTTCTTGAAGAATCCAAAAATATTATAATATCTCTTAAATAATAATTTAAAATCAACCATTGATTTGTGTTTGTCTTATGTAATATCCAGCAGGTGTAATTAATGTTCCCTATATGAGAAAAATATAGTAAATATTTGTTTAAAAATAATATTTGATTCCATGCATATACGACCTAATGTTGCATAAATTTTGACTCTTTGTTCGAGCCTCCTGTTGGTTACGCCCTTTTAAGTGTCGGAATCTGCCTGCATGTTACTCTGTTTAGAGATCTTGTTTGGGATGGAACAATTAATTTTGGTAACTCAGTTTAGGGCATATTTTGGATACAAAAATCAGCATATAGGCTTTAATGCTATCTACAAAATAAATCATGTCTATATGTGTTCCATATTAATATTGGCATGTTAACCCATTCTCATATGTTATAGTTATGGTTAAATATTTTCTAACATGCAAATTTATTAGTAATCATGGATCTAGGTATTATGCAATATGTGTGACATTTCAATCATTTAGAATTATGTTCTTAGGTATTATTAAGTAATATTCAGCATGTTCAAAAATTATGACAATTCTCTGGGTATTTGTTGACCATAGCTAATTCTGTATTACAATTATTTTTTTGTCACTTAAAATAAATCAATTATTTGCTAGCATGTTAAACAACTGAGCTAGTCTTATGCATTTTCTGTAACCATAGCATGACATTTTATCTAAAAGATAAAAATTAATAACTCAATTTTCCCTCCTACATGCTAGTTTGCTTGGTAAATAAACTGTCCTCCAATCTGAAAATAAATTAATCATTTACTGTAAATCTGCTACTTTTATATTCTTGCCACATAAAATAAGATGCTAAATATTTCTCTGTATGCTCATCTTCCCTGTTCAAAAATGTTAATAAATAAATTCTACATTTTGAATAATGTTTTGCCACTTAAAACCAGCATTGACCCTTGTAATATTCTGCTTGTTAATATTATTTTATTACTTGTTATTTAGTCTTTATTATTATGTTTTTTGTTTGCACACATACCTAGCATGAGACCTTCAAAACTATGTGCGTTTGAAAGCATGTTTAATCAAATTTAGAGGTAAATGTGAGATTTATGTGCTAAATGCTCGTCCTATTTGTTTGACTTGGTGTCTAGGGGGCCTATTAGGAGTATATTTTTTTCATTTAGTCTAAAACCTCCTTAAATAGTAGTCCAATGCCTCTCGGAAATTTTGCAGGGGCGCTAGACACCTTTTAGGACGTTATGCATGCGGTCGTGGGGTAGGGGTACTTTAGGCCCTACAGAGATGATGACATTGCCTCGAGCCGTAAACGACAAACATATGTTTTGTTTTTTCCTATATAGAAGCCGAGCGTTGATCCGTAAAGTCTTTTAGAGTCTCCCTTCCCTTTTCCCCTTTTATGTGTTGTAAATATATTTATTTGGGATGGTTTACTATATAACATAAAATTTTGCACTTGACTATTTAATTGTGTAATATCTTTCACCTCACTTTTTCCTTTATTATTTGCTTAGTATTTGTTTTGTTTTACATTATGTTATCACCTAGTCTCGCATGCTTAAACAATTAATTAAAATAATGAAGTGATTAATATTATTCATCACTTTCTATTTGTTAATTCATTATATATTATATTTTGGTGAAAAAAATAATTATTTTATATCAATTTTTTTAATGGAATCTGATTTATTTATGTTTAATAATTTTCTTATAGTTTTCAATAATAATTACATAATGAGGAAGGTAAAAGAAGAGAAAGTGCAAGTTTGTTAAAAATGAAATACAGATTTAGGAATTGTCCCCTCGCAAAAAACCAGGTATGTCCTCTAAATCTAATTTTTTTTATTGTCTTTTAATTATTTTTGAATTATTATATATTGTGATTTATCTATTTTTATTACTTCTAATAAGTAAATTTTATTTGAAAAGACACCAAAATTGTATCAAATAAGGTAGAACAGAGATAGTCATATTGTTCCTTCGTCCTATTTTAAGTGAATGTATTATTGTTTAAAGAGTCAAACAATTTTTTTCTTTGATTGTAGTTTTCAAAATTTACTTTTGAATAATTCTTTATATTGACTTATAATATATTTTAAATATTTAATTAATTTTAAAAAAAGATTTGATGAATTTGAACCCGAATTAATAGTGAAGTTACGTATTTTGACTTTCTTATATTGACTATAGGCATAAATTTTAAGAACAAAAATACAATTCTAATGCAACCATAGATTATTCTTCTAAATGTTTATGGTGATTAGAGTTCTTATTATTCATATGTTAATGAAAAATAACACGTACTTAGTAAAAGAAGTTAAGGTTGTATCAAAATTGACCTACACACCACTCTTTTTTAAAATGTAAAAATGACCATTGTCGTTTGATATTAGCTTTATTTTTCCATTTGGTTCATGTTATATGGATTCATTGTTTATACTATGTTCATCCTATTATATGTTAAAGTGTTATTATTTGAGGAATCAAACAACTTCTTTTATACAATATTTTAATTTATTCTCTATGTTGATTTGTAGCACTTTTTGTGTATACATTTTTACTTTAAAAAGTTGAAGAATTTATGCCCAAATTCCTAGTGAAATTAATATGTTTTTATCTTCGTACTCCATACCTTTTCACGTAATTCAAAATAACGAAAGTACATATTATAAGTAAAATTTTCAAATACAAGTACAAGATTTTGACTCTAGGTTTATGTCAAATAATTAGACAACTGTAATTTCATTCATAGGACAAATAAATATGTGTGAAAAATAATTGATACAACTTCGTATAATGCTTAGTTTTTTAGCCTGATCACCAAGTGTAAGAGATCAGAGATAATATGTCAAGTAAAAGTAGATAATTTATTGAGCGTGGACTAATTGAAAAATTCAAAAAAGGAGAACCCAAAAAATTCATTCGTAAGGATATTTCTGTGAATAAAAGTCATGACATGCTCGTTGATACTCCATTATCACATCCTCCTCCTCCTGTTGTTGTTGCTGATACAAGTTTAAGGAGAATGGAGAAATCAACTTCTTCCAACGTAAATGCTATACTACTTGTTGATTATGATCAAGTTTCGAATGAATACATCATATCGAGTAGTGCTGAAAGGGGAAGAGGTAGAGATAGAGGTAGCGGAAGAGTGTGTTGATTCGGAACTTGATCACCAACAACAAGTGGTGTAGTATTTTACCGTGAAAGAAATTGAATCCTCATTTCTCCTTGAGTTTGTAGAAACAATAACAGGAGAAGGAGGAGGAGAGGATGGTGAATTATCAATGAGCATGTCAGAAATATAATTAATATGAATATTCTTAGGAGCTAACTTTTTTTGAATTTTTCCATTAGTCCAAGCTCAATTAATTCTCCTCTTTTATGTGAGAATATGCGTCTAATCCCTTACATTTGGTGATCTGGAATTAAAATTAATCATTATAAGGAACTTTTGTTCAGTTCCTTTAAATATATATATATATATATATATATATATATATATATATATATATATATATATATATATATATATATATATATATATATATATATAAGGAAACCAATTACAGTTCTTCCTATTGATTCAACATAGCTTAGAGTCAAAATTTTATACTTGTATTTGAAATTTACTTATAATATGTGAAATTATTAGGATTGAAACTTTGAATTTGGATATAAAATCTTTAAATTTATAAAAAATGAAATGTGTATAGATTTAAAGAGTACACGAAAAGTCCTCAAAAAAACATTGCTAATGAATCAACATTTGTTTCGTAAAATATGGTTGGACACCAAAAAGAATAACACTTTAACATAAAATAGTGCGGAGCGAGTATAAACAATGTATCCGTAACTTAATAAGCTATTTTTTTTCTTTTAGAATTCAGAATCCTTAGAATTAAAATGATAGATCAACCTATACCGTCGTAGTGCATAAGTACTCTTGTCAAGGCCATATAAAACTAGTTGTGTTTTTGTACTGCTTCTTGTCACATTATGGTTTTAATTAGCGTAGGTACAAATCATTCATAGTTTTAAAATTAAACATATATTTTTGAGAATTACATGAAAAATATTGCATGTCAATATAGCGAATGATTTAAAATGTTTGATTTTTTTGAGAAAAAACTATAGTTAAAAGAAAATATTATTTGACTCTCCAAATAGTAACTCATGCACTGTAAAAATAGACAAAAAAGTATATAACTTTGTTTCTTCCACTTTATGAATACAATTTTTATGCCTTTTCAATAAAACATACTTGGTGGAAGCTAAAAACAATATACTCTCACTATAACTAACAATTCAAAATATGTTAAGTGGAGAAAAATATATACCTGATTTTCTGAAAGGGGCAATACCTAAATCCATATTGCATTCTGGACAAGCATCCCATATTTCTTTTGATATCTTACTCGTTATTCATTTGTTGCAAACTGGTAAAAAATATTAAACATTAATCAAATTTCATAGAAAAAAACCATTAAAAATAAAGAAATTTGTCATGTAATGAATTTTTATTTTTAATATCACATGAGAAATTTCTTTAGTTTTATGTTTTTTAATGAAATTTGATTAATTTATGTTTAATATTTTTTAACAGTTTGCAGTAAGTGTATAAGGAGAAAGATATCAAAAGAAAAAGGGGATGTTTGTCGAGAATGCAATATGAATTTAGGTGTTGCTCCCTTGCAAAAAATCAGATATATATTATTCTCCACTTAAAATATTTTGAATTGCTAATTATAGTGGTATATATATATATATATATATATATATATATATATATATATATATATATATATATATATAACTTCCAGTAAGTAAGTTTTGTTGAAAAAACATGAAAATCATATTCATAAAGTGGAATGTAAAAAGTTATATACTTCTTTCTTCTCATTTTAATTTGGGCGTGTTCCTATTTGGGAAGTCAAATAAAATTTTTGTTGACTATAGTTTTCTCCCAAATAAAAATCAAAATATTTGAATTATTCGCTATACTGACTTGCAATATTTTTCGTGTAATTTTAAATATGTATTTTTTATTTTTAAATTTTTTACAATTTGTACCCGAGTTAATTAAAACCATAATGTGGCAAGAAGTTATACAGAATCACAACTAGTGTCATATGGCCTTGACAAGAGCACTTATGTCATTATGGCGGTAGAGGCGAAGCTATCCTTTTATGTTTAAGGACTGTGCTTTTTTTTTTAAAAAAAAAAAACAGTTTATTAGGTTATGGATACATTATTTATACATCATTCAACCTATTTCATATTGAATGGTTACCATTTGAGGAGTCCAGCATTTTAAAAAAAAAAAGGTTAATTCATTAGCTATGTTTATTTGGAGTACTCTTCGTGTAGTTTTTAAATCTATAAACATTTAAATTTTACAAATATAAAGAATTTATATTAAAATAAATAGTTTCAAGCCTTATAATTTCACATATCATAATGTCACGCCCCGAGCCTAAACCCTGGGTATGACCGACACTCGAAGACCATTGTTGGTCTCGAGCGGACCTTTGACCTTGCATACAAAGTGGAAGACTTAAAAACAAGAGATAACTTAAAAGTAATACTTAGCCAAAGTGGCACTCATGTCTGAAACGTTTACAACTGAAATGAATAACACTAAAGAACTATTATATCTGTCTATGAAGCCTATAAACAAAGAGGGATGTTGGGACAAGACCTTCAATTATACTAACAACTGAAAAATGAATATAATGCGATAAAAGATGTCCTCTAGAATGTAAGGAGGCTCACCAACTGACTCTGAGCTGCTCACTGGATCAACGTTGATCCTAGTTACATGCGTCTGCATCATAATATGATGCACACCAACTGACATCAGTACAATGAATGTACGAGTATGCGAGTTTGAAAGCTAAACACAACTTATGCTTGAAAAGGATGTGAAGGGAACACTAACCTTGACTCTTCTCAACTCAATGAATAACTTAACTCAACATAAAGCAATAAGACACATGAAATATATATAAAGCTTGTAAGACAGTGGAAAACGTTAGTTCGTTTAAGAAAATTTAATAACAAACTCAACTTTACTTATGTAATGAAGTAACTAGTTTCTGTGGGATATAACCGACAACCACCACTATGAGCCTAAGTGGTGATAGAATGTCTTGCTCATGCTGCTAGAACTATCATATACTTTGTCGTTACATAAAAAAACTTAACTTAGTGGATCTACTAGCATAAGTTAAGTGATCATCTAAAAAGTCTGACCCTTTAATAATCATGATGGCTAAATGGTTAATGGAGACTTGAGTTAATATGAACTCGCATTCCCATATTGGTGCTCAATACTACTCCCAAAATATTCTTAGCTCATATTTTTTTAAACAACTTGTTTCTTTGGGTTGAGATAATTACTCAACAATTAGCTTAAAAGCTCTCTTCGAATCGTTGTTCCCTTTCTTGTTCAAATGTGAAAAAATTATGAACTCTTAGGGAATGCTTAGTTTCCTTATAACATTTGAGAAATGAAATCAACTAATTACTCTTTACTGAACTTGAAACTTGACTCTTAAAAACAAAGTTAAAACGTTGCTAAAGACTCCTGAAAACTTTAAAGTACTTTGCTTGGAGTTTCTTATTAACTGTTAGACTTGACTCTTGACTTCTTTTACATTGATCTTAACTTTCCACGAATTGAATTATGGATTCAATGTTCGTGATCTCATGTTTATGGATATTTTCATGATGTTTATATGTACCTAAGAGTTTTAGAATCAACTAGGAAACATAACTACATCACTAGGGAACTAGTACGGAAAGATGGGGGAATAATAGGGAGAATTGGCGACCCTGGCGCTCTGAGAGGCGTGGGGTGCCAGCCCTCAAACATCAGAGAGCTGGGTGGGACGTTCTTGCTGGCGCGGCGATCCAGAGGCAAATAGAAAAAGACATACCTTTGGGGCTCTAGGAAGCGCGACATGCCTGGGCTATCTCGAGGCGTTCACCGACTTTTCTCCTTCTTTTTTCCATTTCTAAACCTTCTAAAATTCAATGGTTCTTTCCCCAAACACTTTTGATCACTAGTACAATCAATATACAATAGATTCAACCCGAAATTACACCTGGAAACATGAATCAAATCATCAAGAAACTTCAACAACAGAACCATCAAGACCTCAACAAAACTTTAAACAATGTTCTTCAAGAACTCAATTTCTTAACACTCAAAAACTGAATTTGCTGAATTAAAACATGCTTGGCGCGTGGCTGAGGATCACCCTTGAAGAATTCCACATGCAAAGCTTGAGAGTCGTTGACGATTCTTGATTTCTATCCTCTTTTCTCTTCTTTGCTCTCTTCTACAAGCCCTAGCGTGAATTCTATTTTCTCTAAATAGAACAAGGGTCTGGTTTGACCCAAATTAATTTCTAAAAACAAATTAATTTAATTAGGTAATGGAAAGACAACTTTTGCCTTCCCAAATACGAATTGGGCTTTTCTTAATCCAACAGCCCAACTTCCGAAAGGCATAACTCACTCATCCGAACTCGGAATCACGCAAACTCCGCGGCGCTGGGATGATTATTCTAAGGGTTTTCCAACCATATTTGTAACTTCAATTAATTCATTCTTATCTTGGATTTATGGTCGTTTGAAGTTTACCAAAACACACCTTTAACTTATTTAAAATTTCCTGATTTTTTTATTCTTTCCAAAAAAATGTATTTTCATATTTAAAACTCTTTCCCAATTCTTTCTAGTTGCGAGATATTACAATATCTCCACCTTGGAACATTCGTTCTCGAATTTGGTTACTCTTACTAGACTTAAGGTAGCAACACCAACTTAAAACACCCACAAGCAATTGCAGCCAAACAACATGCTTACTAAAATTTGGATAGTACTTAGAAGAAAGTTTGTGCCTTGGTCTGCATTTTCTCCAGATTCAAAAAAATGCAAAAATCTCTTCTTCATGTCCTCTTCAGCTTCCCAAGTAGCTTTTTCAACAAATTGGTTCGTCCAAAGTACCTTGATTGATGCTACCTCTTTTGCTCTCAACTTGCGAACTTGGCGATCTAGGATTTGCACTGGAATCTCCCCATAAGACAAGTTATCTTTGAGCTCAATATTCTCAGCTTGAATGATCAAGCTAGGATCACCCATGCACTTCTTCAAAATGGAGACATGAAACACCAGATTAACCGCCGCTAACTCTTATGGTAGCTCCAACTCCTAAGCTACTTTCCTATCCTCTTGGAAATTCTATATGGACCAACTTAACAAGGACTATGTCATTACAACAAAAAAGGATATAGCGGCAATTAAAAATTAAGTTAGTGTCCATAACTATGGACGCTATAGCTATTATCAGCCAATGCACTTTGGATGCTGTATCGAGGGTCGGCAAAGCCATTTGGACAAACGCTGGTAAAATCAATCTCTTTTGCCGTTAAAACTCATTTGATTTAGTGGCAATTGATTGAAACAATTAATAAGTCTACAAAATCAAATAAAAAGTGGTTAGTTTTATCATGTAGCATCCATTTATATAGAAAGTAAAACCAAGTAAATTGTCGCTAAAACACATTTGTTCTAGCGGCAATTGCTTGCGGCAATTAAGATGGTTGTTAAATCCAATAAAAATAATAGTTATGCTTTTGTACTGTCCATATTTATAGACGGTCAATCCTACTAATTGTTGCTAAAGCGCATTAGTTTTACTGCCAATAAAGATAATTTTTAAGTAAAATTTACTACGACAATTATGTTCATGTACCGTCCATTTTGATAGTTGGTAAATTCGATAAAAATGTCGCTAGAAGTTCATATCTTTAACGACAATGGTTTGGTGGTAATTATAAAGGGTAGAATATCCTTTTGAAACTACCTTAATTTCCCCCATTTAGCGTCTAATAATTTTGTCTAGAAAATTCACGAAGTTTGACGCTAAAATTCACAAACTTTAAGGACCAATTTTTTAGTCGAAAATAATGATAGTGTCTTCAATAAATTTTCACAATGGTTCGCCATATAGAAATATTTTATAGGCATTATTTTTTAAAATCATACCGAATGACCTGAAATAATAATATAAATGTGTCAAACGATGAAACTCAATTAAAAAAAACATCACGAGATCTAACAGTTCTCATACTCTAACAAAATATTTACTAGACCAAATGTTACATATACAAAGCTATGTGCAAATACCAATGACCCTAGAATGAAAAAGACATTTCACTTTGAAGACATTCACAACCTAGACAAGAAATAAAGAAAAACCATAAGCATATTCATAGCCCGAGCAACAAACCATGAAAGAACGGAAGCACATTAAAAACTTAGCAGACTGGATGTACAATACATATACATACACACACATACATTAATTTATGTCTAAAATCCCTTTTTCAATCGGTACAGAGAACCGATAAAATTTACACCTGTATCGAAAAATCAAAACCTATTTAAAATATAAAAAATCAAACCAATACAAACAGGCAGCAAGCTAGAGAATGATACCAACATAAAGTTCATACATAGGAGAAGAAAATCAGTGCACAAAGTAGCTTTAGTAATTAGACCATTAATATGCAACTATACCAACAAAGCCTGTATTTAAAAGTAACTACAGTTCCCGGCAGCGGCTCCATTTTGAGTCTTCAATATGTGTATCTTTTATATTTCTTGATCAACGACACTAACCTATAGTTTGAGTGTCAACCAATGGAAGCTAGTAAAGCAACCCAACCAAGGGTTGGGGTCGTATCCCAAGGGAGTGGTAGTGAAAGTAGTAGTTAATTTAAATTTACTTCTAAATAGTGATAGCTCATGACATTTTCTAGTTATACAAAAATTATATTCAATTTGTGACACCAAAGTGTCAAATATCAAGAAAAAATGATTTTTGTCACAAGTAGTAGAATACGAAAAATAAAGGACAAAATAAGTATTGGAGAGAGTTCTTGGGGTGTGACCGCATTCTATGTTGACACAAACTAATGGGTACATGATTTTGATGTAAAAATTTGCAAGACAATGGTGACTAGGCTAAGCTTTTGGTTAAAGTAAAGAGAGTTCCCTCTCGGGCAACATACCCCATGTCAAATGGGTTCCTCTCGGACACCACTCGTCTAAGCTAACCAACCTACGCCTTTTCCACACCCTGACCATTCGATATAGGTTGCTTGGATATGGGACTAGGGATCAGCCTCTTGGGCTGAACCTCATGTTGACCCACTCCTTAGGCCATCAGTCTACTGGTCTTGGTTTCACGACCTCCATCTTGGGAAAGACAAAAGTACATGGGTGGTTTTGTATCTGAAACTACAAACCCATTAAATTAAACCACAACATGTAGGTGAAATCAGAATTAAAATGCATATTTTCCTATAAGAAAGCAAGACCCATCAGTAATATGAACATATATTTGCTAAATCACACCCCAAGAATGGGTTTTTTAGCAACAGATAAAACAATAATCAAATATACTTAAAATTATACAGTAATCAAATAGGTATAATAGATTAAACCTTAAAAATAGAAAAGGAAAGTAAATGGAGAAGAACCACTTCCAAGTTTGGAAGGAGAACATTTTTTTTTCAAGCTTCCTAAAAACCCTCTCCAAACTTGAGAGAAAACATAAGAATAAAGTTTCTAAAATAAAATACTAAGTTCATATTTTTTTTTCTCTGAGATTTTCTTCTAAACAATAAAATAGTCAGTGTTTATATACTTCAAATTTAGTGCTGGTGGTTTTATTCTTCATCTTCAGTCGTGAATCGCCGAACGATTCGGTGACTCACCCTTTCTCTAGTTCGTCGCCGTTTGTGGCTTGCCTTAAGATCCCTGGATGTGGTATCGTTGGGTGGAATAACTCTTCTTCGCGGAATTATTCGGTGAAGCGTCGACTACTTCTTTTCATCGCCTTTTGATCCACCTCCTTCACGACTCACTTGCTGTAACAAAAAATGGAACTTTTTTACAAGGTGTATCGCCAAGTGTGCTTGGCGATGCGTACTTTGAATCTCTAGCTCTTTTCATCCGTTTTGTGCCTAAGTTTTCATGATCCTTCCAAATCCCCAAATACCTGAAACTTAAAGTTTTTATCAGATATTGAGATAACATACACAATTGAGGACACTATTTGAATTAAATAAGGCACTAGATGAGTCCAAATTGAGGACTCATCAAACCCAAACCAAAACAATTAGCATACCGGAAAGTGGTACCAATGTCATAGTTATGTTGGAACGTGGTATTGAAATATTTTATAGGCATTATTTTTTAAAATCATACCACATGACCTGAAATAATAAAATAAATGTGTCAAAAGATGAAACTCAATTGATAAAAACATCACGACATCAAACAAAAATGTTACATAAAAAAGCTATGTACAAATACAATGACCCTAGTATGAAAAAGACACTATGGTATGAAGACATTCATAACCTAGACAAGAAACAAAGAAAAAGCAGAAACATATTCATAGCCTGAGCAACAAACAATGAAAGAACGGAAGCACATTAACAACTTAGCAGACTGGAAATACAATACATATACATACGCACACATACATTAATTTATGTCTAAGACCCCTTAGGCAATAGGTACAGAGAACCGATAAGATATACATCAGTATAACAATCAAAACCTATTTAAGATATAAAAAAATCAAACCAATACAAACAGGCAGCAAGCTAGAGAAAGATACCAACATAAAGTTCATACATAGGAGGAGAAAATCAGTGCACAAAGTAACTTTAGTAATTACACCACTAATATACAACTATACCAACAAAGCCTATAGTTAAAAGTAACTACACTTCGCAGCAGCGACGCCATTTTGATGCTTCAATATGTGTATCTTTTATATTTCTTGATCAACGATACTAACCTACAGTTTGAGTGTCTACAAATCAAATCAAAGCCAGTAAAGTAACCCAACCAAGGGTTGGGGTCGTATCCCAGGGGAGTGGTAGTGAAAGAAGTAGTTACTTAGAATTTAATTATAAATAGTGATAGCTCATGACTTTTTCTAGTTATACAAAAATTAGATTCAATTTGTGACACCAAAGTGTCATATATCAAGAAAAAAAGATTTTTGTCACAAGTAGTAAAATACCAAAAATAAAGGACAAAACAAGTATTGGAGAGAGTTCTTGGGGCATGACCGCAATCTTTGTTGACACAAACTAATGGGTACATGATTTTGATATGAAAATTTGCAAGATAATGGTGACTAGGCTAAGCTTTAGGTTAAAGTAAGTTCCCTCTCGGGCAACATACCCCATATCAAATGGGTTCCTCTCGGACACCACTCGTCTAAACTAACCAGCCTACGCCTTTACCGCACCATGATCATTCGATAGGGGTTGCTTGGATATGGTACTAGGGCTCAGCCTCTCGGGCTGAACCTCATGTCGACCCACTCCTCAGGCCATCAGTCTACTGGTCTTGGTTTCGCGACCTCCCTCTTGGGCAAGGCAAAAATACATTGGTAGTTTTGTATTTGAAACTACAAACCCATTAAAATAAACCACAATATGTAGATGAAATCATAATTAAAATACATAAAATCCTAGCAGCAAGCAAGACCCAACAGTAATATCAACAGATATTTGCTAAATCACACCCCAAGAATGGGGGGTTTTAGACACACATAAAGCAATAATCAAATATAATTAAAATGATAAAGTAATCAAGTGGGTATAAGAGGTTAAACCTTAAAAATAGCAAAGGAAGGTAAATGGATAAGAATCACTTCCAAGTTTGGAAGGAGAACTTCTTTCTTCAAACTTCCTAAAAACCCTCTCCAAACTTGAGAGAAACCTTAAGAATAAAGTTTCTAAAATAAAATATTAAGTTTATATTTTTTACTCTCTAAGATTTTCTTCTAAACAATAAAACAGTTCAATGTTTATAGACTTCAGATTTGGTGCTGGTTGATCCATTCGCCATCTTTAGTCGTGAATCGCCGAGCAATTCAGCGACTCGCCCTTTCTTTAGTTCGTCGCCGTTTGTGGCTTGCCTTAATATCCATGGATATAGTATCGTTGGGTGGAATAACTCTGCTTCGCAGAATTATTCGGATAACCGTCGACTACTTCTTTTCGTCGGTTTTTGATCCACCTCCTTCACGACTCACTTGCTGTAACAGAAAATGGAACTTTTTTACACGGAGTATTATCAAGTGTGCTAGGCGATGCGTACTTTGAATCTTTATCTCTTTTCGTCTATTTTGTGCCTAAGTGTTCATGATCCTACCAAATCCCCAAATACCTGAAACTTAGAAGTTTTTATCATATATTGAGATAACATACACAATTGAGGACACTATTTTCATTAAATAAGGCCCTAGATGAGTACAATTTGATGACTCATCAAACCCAAATCAAAACAATTAGCATACCGGAACGTGGTACCCAATGCCATAGTTATGTTGGAACGTGGTAATCTGATCCCAGTTAGTTAGGCTGGAACGTGAAAATCTAATCCCACCTTTATGTCGAAACATGGCAATCCGATCATAGTTAGTTATGTTGGAACATGGCAATCCGATCCTTTAACACACCACAATCACAAATGCAAGTACACTCTCAAGTTATCCAATCAAGAAGTGATTCATGCATAAATTCATTCAGCTATATCATTTACAAAAAGTGTGCTCAATAATGCAACATTCATATACATATAAGTATCATAATGAAGCATGAACATACATACATTACACAAGCATAGAATCACAACCATCACCTACCTCAAATCCAAGTTTGAATCTGCTAAGGAGCTTGAATCTTCCCTTTTTGTATTCTTTCCGCTTGTTCTAGGTATACAAATAATTAATATACGCAAGGATAAACAAAAAATATCTGATTTCCTGGATTATAATCAATAATTTCAACCCTAGGTTAACTGTTGATCTCATGTATCAAAACAAGGGCTTTTCCCACCATAGTTTCCAATTCAAAACCCTCCCCCATTGTTCATAGGACAAGAAAATAGATTCCACGAATCGAAAAATGGATTCGGAAGGTGAAAAGATTAGCTTTAGCCTCAAGTATGGTGAAAAACTGTCAAAAAGTCGTACGGGGTCGTTCCTTAGTTCTCAAAGTCAAAAAGTGCAGAGTAAAGATGTTTTAGGGTTATTTATGACTTTAAGTTGAGTCTGACCTGCCACAACGACATGCACTCCGATATAGCAGCCCCGTCAGAGACACCAAATTCGGCATCAGAGTTGCTTGCACAAAACAGTGAGCCATTTAATTAATTACAAGACCACCATTCTACTACACACCTCTAACCAATGACACTCACAAAATACCGTTTACGCTAAGATCGATTTCGGGAGTTCTACTCGCTCGAATTCAATTTTGTAAAGTCATACACGTTTCTTAACGTCTTATCTAACTAATCATGTAATCAAAATTATAAATGAATCAACCTATTTCTACCATATTTTCCTACACCTTAATGACTCCGAATTTATCCAAATCTAGACTAGGTTGAGAAAAGTTTTCTGGCCCCAATTCTTTTCTCATTGGTTTTTCCCTAACGATGAAAATCAGGTCTTTACAAAGTGCAATATTACAATTGGCGTCTAAAAATGACAGTATGTATGTACACGTTATCCCTATAAGGTAAAGGTTGTTTCCGATAGACCCTTGATTTAAGTAAAGTGAACCCTTCTTAACAGATGGAAAGAATATCTCTCCTCTTTCTACTTTCCACTTGTAAGGTTATTATAGGAAACTCGAAGTGAAAAGATTAGATAGCTAGAAATAGTTATCGATTTGTTGAGGTGTATTAAACATTGAAAATTGAATGGTTGAGGTAATGTCACACATGTTTGGAGAATATAATATAGCATAGATAAACTGTAAAATGGAAAAAAAAAACAATGTATTAGGATGTAAATGATAAGTAGTATTATAGTAGTACTGATCTGATCACCTTCGTTTGAAATTTTATTATTAGAAAGAAATTTTTTAAAAAAACAAAAGGCTTCTAAAACATTAAATATATGTCTAATAGCTTGTATTACATAGTATACCTGTGTTTTTTTGCTTATCATTCAATGAATACTAAGAAAAGTAGAAAAAACATTTAAGATAAGGATGATTAAAGTTCAACATGTATCAAGTAAAAGAAATAAAGTCTTTGTTGATTTATTGGATCTAAAGAAACATTCAAGCATGCCTATAAAAAGGGAGAAAAGTGAAGTTGACTTTAAAAAGGGAATTGTGAAGTTTTCTACGAATGTCGAGTCTTTCCCTCATCTCCTCTTCGGTTATCAAAGTGGCCATTTTATTACGTGATTTAATCTCTACTGTAGGGAGATATCAATAACATCGGGGCAAATTCTTTCTTTTTCTTATGGGTGGACATTAGTTATTTGATATAATTGAAGCCATTTTTTTCTGTTGTATTCTGGAAACCATTTTTTGTATATTGTTTTATATGTTATTTTGAAATATTTGATTTCTCTTCTACTAGTAAATGTCACCATATCATTATTAATGATTCTCTGTCTAAGGAAGTTTTTGGCTCTGAATATATCAGTGATACATCGTTCATGCGTGGAAATGTACAGCCTTGTCAGTTTGAAACCTCGTTGGAAGATGCTAAAGTTTTTCTGGCTGAA
Source organism: Solanum sitiens (assembly GCA_016801875.1). Lineage (NCBI taxonomy): Eukaryota > Viridiplantae > Streptophyta > Magnoliopsida > Solanales > Solanaceae > Solanum > Solanum sitiens. The sequence goes on from JABWTJ010000024.1 coordinate 5,228,360, forward strand.
ACTAGGGCTCACATATCTAACTTTGGTCCCCTATAACTTGGTTTTGAAAATCGAATCTCGCCCGTATTGTGGTTACAACTCTGGTTCCACGAAAGGGCTCTTTTAGCAAAATCTCCAACAGAGTTATATTTCACTACAATAAAAAGTCTTTATTAAGACCAATATTTAAGGACGAGTCTATATTCTTGTCTCTAAAAGTATACCTATTGGGACGAGATTATATTTCGTTCCTTATTGATATATGTTGTTGTGAAGAGATTAAATTCGGTCCCTAAAAGAGTTACTTACTAGTCCCTAAATGTAATTGGATACATATTTTGAGGCTTGAGCGGGAAAGTTTTCCACCAATATGAAAATTTTTCTTTATCAAAATTTGAGGCGCTAAAAAATTTATTCTAAACGTAAAATGAAAAAAACTTATTCTAAAAATAGAAGCTTGTCCTAAAAATTGCTCTAATATCTTCAGCTCACCACTACAACTGATGCAGAAAGAAACCTATCTCCCCTAGCTAATCTTAACGATGCTCTGCCCCTTTAATGGATAGATGTGTATTCTTCTTTGTGATGTTGTTGTTGTCTCTCCTAATCTCAATGACATATTGATAAACGTTTCTTCTTCTTCCTCGCATTGTTCCTGCTCAATCTGGTAGAAATAGAATCCATTAAAGCTTTGCTCGAGACAAAATTTCAGCTGTGTTTATTCTTCTAATCGAGTTGTTATTGTTCTGTGGATAGATGTGTATTCTTCTTTGTGCAATTGTTGTCTCCCCTAACCTCAACGACATATTGATAAAGTTGTCTTCTACTTCCTCGCGTTGTTGGTGCTCGATCTGGTAGAAACATAATCCATTAAATCTTTGCTCGAGAAAAGATTACAGGTGTGTCTATTCTTCATATCGAGTTGTTGTTGTGATGTGGATAGATGTTGCTATGACTATCTCATATTGATGACTCAAATTTGAAAAAAAATCATTTCTGTCTATGATCTCAGTTTTTTTAAGAACTTGCATTAAAAGCTTACTGTGAACAAATACAGGCAAGAAGCACTAGAAATGCAGCTAATCGAGCAAAGTTGAAGATGCTTCATCATATTGGTAGTAAGATTATTTATCAAAAAGCATTATCATAATATTATTTTTCTAAATGAAATATTTATGAGGTGTGTTGTTTGACATGTTTGACTTTGATGTAAAGGGCGGAAAAGATGGAAATCCACCAGATTTGGTAACTATTTTCTTTGAGACTTGTAAGAAAGATAACAAGCTTGTTGAACCTGAAGCAATTGAAAAACATGTGAGTTTTGTAAATTAAATATTTTAATTACTTAAAGTTGTTATATGTTATAATAAAAAATGTTCTTAGATATATTTTGTAGGCTCAACTCGAAAAATAATTCAAGCAGATCCATCCTTACCTCCATAGAGATTGTTGAAAAATGTTGTGGACCTCAAACTCGTAGCCACATACTTGGTTTTGGGGGTGGATTAAAGGCAAAAGACTTGAAAGGCGGAACTTCTTCGAAAGTTGAATTGCTATCTGCGCTACGTTCAACTCGAGAAGATATCAAATCTTTGAATGAGGAGAACAAATCTTTGAATGAGGAAAACAAATCCTTGAACAATCGTTTGTCTACCTTAGAAGATACGATGAAAGAAGTAATGAAAATGAGTGAACTCTTCATGGCTCATCAATCACTTGTAGCAGCTCCAGCATCGTCCTTCTCAATTGAATGACCACTGCATTTTCAGCTAACCAAGTTAGTAACAATATACCCAACTTTTTAATTTATTTTGTTGAAATTTAACACCATAGTCAATGTGTGATCATATATGAATATATGGGTCTTTCAATGTGAAAAATATTCATGTAACATTGCTGCCAGCTTCCAGAAATATGGAATAACAAACTTGTTTCCTGTAACATTGTTGTTCTATTTTAACATTTTATGCCACATGTTGTTACTCCATCTCGTCTTTTATGTTAGTACTTCTTAGAGAATAGTTAAAGTTAACTTTGAACTCTTAATTTATTTAAAAATAAAGTTGGTTAGAGGTGGAGATGAGTTGAGGAGAGGTGACGAGACAAGACGAGGTAAGGCGAGAGACTGATCCATTGCCTTAATCAGTTCTAATGGTTCATATTTAAGATTTATTACCTTATAATTCAGCTTTATTCTCCTAGTATGTCAGATTGAATTTAGTTGAAAGAGAATATTATTGCCTCATCTATTGGGATTTAGTCTCCACCCCTACATGCTAGGATATGATGTACCATTTCAATAATCAGCCTACAATGTCAAATTTTTTTCTTTTACTCATAGTATCCTGTACAACAAGATTCTTTAATTATTTTAATAAGGAATTGCAAGCTAGAGGAGTGTAAACTTTGTGACCCCTGAAAGTCAGCTGGTATGCCAATTTCAGTCCATTTGAAACTGACTCAACAAAAATACTATAGTCCACCTTGATTTGATCCCTGCGACTATGGCTAATCCATGGGTTCCCAGGCCTATAGAGCAGTTGCCTGCATTCAAATATTAAATTAGTGTATGAATAATGACCTTTGTCAATCAGGTGCACTATTTCTGCCGAGTCAGTTTTAATTTGTAGATTGGAGATATTTCGCAGAGCTGTCATTTTCAGTCCTATTACTAGAGCTAGTAGTTCTGAATGTAAAGCGTTGACAAAATTTGTTCTTGCTGAAAGTCCTATTATCCAAGAGACGTTGTTGTCACACATGGCTCCTCCTACTCCCGCATTTTTTGTAGATTAGTTATTAAAGCAATTCGTGTTTAGTCTGTATCCCGACTACGGCTGTACCCACCTCTGTTTGCACCACCTACTTGTCTATAGTTGTATGCAAAGTTAGTGATTGTTTAGATAATAGTTGGAGTTACATATGAACTCTTAATTTGTTTAAACAAAGTCAGTTAGATGAGGAGACGAGTTGAGGTGAGGTGACGAGATAAGACGAGATGAGTCGAGAGACTGATGCATTACCTTCAAATAAAAATAAGAAGGCGTAAGATCTAGATGAATTAACAACAATTGTGCATATCTTTTATGATGGATCTGTTTTTTTATTTTCCACACAACTTCTTAACGACATAAATTTGTTTTGAAATTTTATACTATGCAGCAACAATATCGCTGTCAGCTACCCTATTTAAATGGTTTCTGCCGAGATATTGTTAATCTAGCTCGTCTATTATGCTAACTCATTCCATTTGTTTATATTATCTACCTAATGTTATTTGGTGTTGTTTCAAAATAGATTTTGGATTCCTTGCTATTGTATCTCAATGTTTTCTAATAGATTTTTCTTATTTCTTGCAACTTCTGTTGATGTTTCCGTATATCACTTGACAAAGACTGTTTTTATGCCAGACTTTTGTTCATACTTCAGTGAACATGCAAGTTTAGAAGATGCACCAACTCTTTATTAGTAATTTGTTATTAATGTTTTGCAAAACTTTGGATATTATCCAAGTATTTTTGTTCAATGAATATATCGAAACTAAAATCATGGGTGGTTAACCAATTTATTGTAATTTATCGCAATATTATCTCTATCTTCCTACGCCCTTTCACTATATGATACTTTTTGTATCCATATAGTTTAGTAATTATTTTTGTATTTGTTGATGAATATAGTTTCTTGTGATATTACTGGCTCTCTGATCAAAGGTGGTCGGTTAGAGACCACAATTATTGGTCGTCTATAATGGTCAAACTAGGACCAAAGTTGTTGCTCGTCTTTAAAGCTATTTTAGGACCAAATTGTTGGTCGTGTTTAAAACTACTCTATGACCAGTTTTTTAAGGTCGTTATAGATGTTCTAGGAACAAAGTTTTCATAGTCTCTAATGCTATTTTAGGACGAGGTCACACTCGCCTCTAAAACTTTATTAGGACCACATTGCGTTCAGTCACAAAAGAGTAACGACATGAATACCAATGATATAAGAGGTCTAATTGAGACCAAGTATTTGGTCCCTAAAATGATCTCACGACAAGAGATTTGTCCTATCGCAAAACCATTTAGGGACGAGTTTACTTACCAATAGCGACTGTACTTTCTAGGACGAGTGACGACCATGTTTTTCTGGTCTTAGTTGCGAATTTAAGACCAGATTTTAACTTTCAGGGACTAGAATTCCCTTCCTCAGAGACTGTTTTTCTTGTAGTGTTTGTTGTTTACTGTCTGCTGAAGAAGATCAATATAAATTGGACTCTCTAGGTCCGCGAATACATGGTTGAATGTTTTGAAGATACGAACTCCATTGCAAGCTTACCCTATGGACTACTTATCTCTAGAATTATTGTCGATTCTTTTGTGGATCTCTCTAACTACAGGCCTACATTTATTGATGCTACATATGATACTCGAACGTTTCGAGCATGGATTATGTGTTTATTAACGAGAAATGGTATTAGAAGTAGTCTGTCCAATTAAGGTTGATACACCCCGGGCTACTAGAAACTGTGTTGACTCTGCAGCATTGCTCCTCAAGGAGGCTGAACACATTAAGGTACGACTCAATGGTCTTGAATTCCATATGTAGGTTTTACAAGATGCCCCTGGAAAATTGCTGCAACTCCACAAGGACTCCAGTATCGATATTGGAAAGCTTCGGCTTGAGATGAGAGGACTTAAGAAGGATGCATCTCATTCTGTTAACATTATTCTGAACACTTCATATTGATTATGACTCTACAAACAATCAACTGGTTGTCACTATGAACACTTCATATTGATATTTCTCTATGACGGTTGAGAAATCTCTTTCCACTTTCTGGACGAATGTGGTCAACACTCTGACGTATTTTCTCGTGAAACGTTAATATTATGACCTCATTTGCTTTTGTTTAATACACTTAGTTTTGTGGAGATCTTTCTCCTTATCTTTTCGATTGTTTATTTGGGGCTTCTGACCCAATACTCTTTGTCTGTTTAGTTTTTCTTTCTTTCTCTATCTCGCTTGTTGTTGTGTTGTCCTTTTCGATTATGTAAAAGGGGGAGAATCTACACATAGGCATACAAAAAGGGGAAGCACTAAGACAGGGGGAGCACTCAAGTGACAATTCAACCAAGAACAATCGAACAGGGAAGCCGTCTTACACTTTCATTAATTATAGTTGTCAATATCAAAAAGGGGGAGATTGTTAACTTGTTATATTCTGATTAATGACAAATCGCAGGAATTAACAAACAATAATATGATCAGCATGAAGTTATGACAACATTACCAAAAAACAACACAAAGCCAAGAATCAAACCAAACAGAATACAATCTGGATTTACTAAACAACCATAAAAGGAAAGAGATCTTCAACCACGCAAAAAAATGGCTAAAGAAGGAAAAGATATATTTGCAAATCAATCAACCCCGACTTATGAAAAAGATTAACAAATCAGCCAAATTCAAGGAATATCAGACAATATCTCAGGAAATCATCCAAAAAATGAACGAATTCATTTAGTCATGTACACATCAGATATGGACATGATTCAACATATCAATTCAACAAAATAAAGGGATCATCCTAGGATCTTTTATTTACAACTCCCTGGTTGTTCGAATAGAGCATCACCTCTCACATCTATTTAAACCTCTCTCCGTCTTAGATGAAAAGTAAGCAACTTATCTTGAGATTATATCACGATCGTGTTTTATCTTTCATCAATCTTTGTAATCACGTGAGTGAACACAGTTGAAAATAAAAGTGAGAACAATTATGAGTGTAGGTTTACCAGTAGAGGAAGTGTCAAGATAGAATTCTGATTTGCATATCAGACATGACCAAGTTCAGGAAACTTTGTACTTCTCAAGGCTAACTTCAAACGCTCTAAATGAAACCCTTCAAACCAACGGGGACTGGACTAGGCACCACAACAGTGACCCAAACCAGTATAAACATCCTGTGTTATTTATTTTCTGCAAGATATTTTTAAGGTTTCTTCATTCTACTAACTTGCACGTGAGTCGACTGACCATTACAGGTAGCCGACTAAAAAATAATTTAATTCTCCCCACCCCCCTCTTGTACATCACATAGTTCAACAGGTATGTCGAGTCTTTCCATCATCTCCACTTTGGTTCTCAAAGTTTCCATTTTATTAGGTGATTTAATCTCTACTGCAGGGAGATATCAATTAGATCGGTGCAAATCTTCTATGAGGTAAGTTGTGTATTGAACAGTGTCCAAAAATCTGCATGGTATTGTGCATGTGATTTAGTTTCTTTTTTTCATTTATTTTCCCTCTTTTATGCTAGGAGAAGAGGCTTAGGGATATCTGGTGTAATTAAAGTTGACACAATACCATTCTGATACTTCGGACATCAACTATTTTTCTGTGGATGCTGATGAGCTCTTTATTTTTCTTGTGGGTGGAGATTACTTATTTGATGTTATTGAAGCCATTGTTTTCTGTTGTATTCTGGAAACCTTTTCTTGTATATTACTTTATATGTAATTTTGAAATACTTGATTTGTCTTCTTCTAGTAAATGTCCGCATTTTATAATAAGACGAGGGGTTCCCAAGTTACTTAACATTTCTTTTATATTTTTAAACTAACAGTTAACATATCTACTACTGTAAAAATCTCTATAAGTTTACTGTATTGGCATATACTTATAAAAGAATCAAGTACCTCAATTGTTTTACTAATGAACTTTTATTCCATAAGTAAAACTTATGAATTCTAATCTATTATCAACAATTTTTGAAAAATCAGTATTTATTTACCAACACATTTTCTCTACGTTGCTTAAATTTCTAACGGATTACTAAAGTAGATTTTTTGTTATTGAAATTTCCAACTGATTACTTACAAAATTTAAAATATAAACAACCAAATTTACTGACCTATTTGCTATCCATTAGTGAAGATAATAACCGGATACCAACCATGTTTTTGTTTGTAAATTTGCCAACGAAAATGTAAGATCCAATTTTCATAAATTACCAACAAAATCTTCTGGTGGTTACCAACTAATTTTTGGTAAGTATGTTTACCAATGATTATAATTTGTTGGAAAAATTTACCGATAGACCTTTTAGCAAAACTATGATTTTCGTTTGTATTTACCAACCGATACCAACAAATATTTTTGTTGATAATTATGTCTTATTTTGTAGTGTGAGTCACAATAGAAATTCATAAGCTGGAAATCATAGATTTGCCTCAATCTAAGATTACCTGATACAGGTGTTGAAAGGAAGTTGCATATAGTAAAAAATAAAAATAAAGTCGTAGGCAGGTTGATCAAAACACACTTCGAATAAGGTAAAACAAACAAGAAAAAGGAAAACACCAGATCATATGTGTTTTATAAGTCATGGAAGAAATTGTTGAGATTGACTATTATTATCATCCAAATTTGTCCAAATATTATATTTATTTTCTAATTCAAAAGAACTCTTCACACATTACCTATTCAAATTATAACAGTCCAAAAAAAATCAAACTTCTTTAATTTATTGTTAGTTTCTTTTTTTGTTCCTTTATAAACGGTAAATAAAGAATCAAAAAACCAAGCTACTTTTTGTTGTATTTTTCTTGCTATTGATATGATTTTTTTAAAATATTATATGGTTTGCATGCAAATAATGGAATGTATATATTTACAATTAAGGAAAACAATATTTGGTTTGGTTTCCTTTTTATTAATTTTTTTTTGCAATGTATAAAAGAAATATGACTGATTTTGATAAACGGCAAGCTAGGATGAAGAGTATTTTGACACGTAAAATTTACAAAAAGTTGTGCAAAGATGTCACAATTATTGAAGAATGTTGTCATGGATGTGAAAAAAATTAAATCATTTTAATTAACTTCATTTTGGGGTTTTTTTTATTTTTTTATTTTAAGGATGATGATAAATTATTTGTTCTTGTGATTTCATGATCTTGGAGTTTAGATTTTCTTTGTTACATTTTTTTCTATGTTAATTTTATTGCTCATCAAGGAGGAGTTATCGAAACAACTTGTCAATCACTGTCGTCTGCGGTCGGTATCTTCAAACTTACTTTGTGAGACTACTGATGAAGGTGCTTTTTCTAATTTTGGGGTTTCCTTTTTCTAAAAATAAAACGATGATTTTGATAAATAAGTTGTTGTAATTTCACATTCTAGAATTTTGATTTTCTTTTTCGTTGTTTCCAATTTTTTTAAAAAGATTAATTAGAATGTAACTTTGGAGGGGGGGGGGGGTCATTATTATTTTCGATTCAACTTTTTATTTATTTTGTACGTCATTTTTGTATGATTGTTGACACCCAATTTTAACCTTTAACTATTTCAAAAATGTTATTTGATTAAATACATATTTTTTAAAATATATTTTGAATTTTAAATGTTAGTCGATTTTGTCCAAAAATATATATTTTAGTATGTATACTTTATAAAAAATTATTATTAAAATATTTTAGAATTATTAATAAATTTTGAAATAATTATTTTACTAAAATGTTTAAAATTTTAAGTGAGTTTAATTATATAAAAAAAACATTAGAATATATATAGTATTTTAATTGGATATCATCTCTTCAATTTTACCCAAAATTATTTAAATCTTAGCTTATTCTATTCTAATTTCTTTCACTTATAGTCTATTCAATTCCAAGTGTATTTCAATTATATCCACTCTTCCGTTCCAATTCTACCAAAATTTTCTTGCAATTTTGGCCATTCAAATCTAATCCAATGTGATGTTGAGATTTCATCTTATAATCTGGAGCTTCCATCTTTTGGTATTGAATCTCAGCCCTCAACTCTTTAATAATTAACGGTTCAGATTCACCCATCCTTTCTTTCCTTTTTGATATCAAAAGACCAAAACCCTGACTATTCCATTTTTCTACTCTTTCTCGCCTCCCTCTCTAGCGGTCGTCTCTACCACCTTTTCTCTCCACCGATGACTCTCTCTCTCCCTTGCCTTTTCTCCTCTCTCCTCCATTGTCTCTCTTTCCGGAAATGGACAGCAGCTAGGCGAGGAAAACAGCTGCTCCGGCGAGTCGAGCAGCCGCTGGCTGCCACTGTTTCTCTCCTCTCCTTTCTCTGGTGTGGCAAACGAAAGCAACCAGCCATACAAGCAACGAAACAGCAACAACCAAGAGACTCCGGTGATGGCAGCAGTGCCAGAAGCTCCAGTCGACGGAAACAACGCAACTAGCCGGTGGTAAACAACAACAGCAGCAGCCATCTCCCGCACAAAATCAGCAGCCAGCCAGGGAAGAACAACAGAGACCAGACTACCTTCGGACTGCGTTCTCAGGCAAAGCCAGAAACCAAATGACGCCAGCAGCGGCGCCTAGTCGCCTGCCTCCTCTCCCCTCTCTCATTTTCGAACAATAGCTCTGAACCAGTGAACAAGGCGAACTCAGGCGAAGCTTTTGAATGTTTCAAACTGGTCAAAAGACGGATATTTAATCGATCCGTCCGGGTACATTTCTTTTAAAATCATTATCTCATCTAAGTTATTCTATTCTTTTTCTTATATGCAATGTGATGAATGTTCGATGCTTGTTTGGTGTAGAAGTTCTCTTGGTCCTAAAATTTAACTACTAGTTGTGACTTTGAGATTTTACAAACTGTTTAAGTGTGATAGAAAGTCAAAATATAGTGTCCTTCGTGTGCTTGCTGGTATTTATCGCTTAGCTCATTGTATGCTTCACAAGAAGATTGTGTGGATGTTTTCTCTTATATTTTTAACAATACCTTGATTTTCGATTCTTGGTTAAAGTTGTTAAGTTTGATTATGAAATCACTGATTATCTTGATGAGATGTAACTATTGTTTATTACCTCCAATAATGTCATTTAATCCCTTTAATTGATGCAATTTTACTTGTAGTAGTGGTAATAATTTTGTAGGATAATTTGGATCGCTACTTCAGTTTAGATTGATCCTCGACATATTTCTCATTTCTTGTTGTGAATATATTGTACTAAGAATGTGTAAATACTTCTTGACTTGTGTTTTCTTCCTTTAATATTATAATTATATCCTTGCTAGAAATTGATTAATTGATACTAAGGTGATTTTTATGGTATTGTGCTAATTCTGCAGATTTCGTGTCTCTTGTGTAAGGTAAATTTTGATTATTATTTTATTTATTAATGTTAATTGATCATAATTTCCTTCATTGAAGTTGAATTGATTCTCACTTGTTATATTTTAGTAAAACTATATTTGACTGAGCCAAACATAATTTCAAATAATATTACTTATTTGGTTTTTTCTTTCAATAAGGTAAATCATATGTGATTGATCCTAAATAATTTATTGCTATATAATACATGCCCTATTCTCCACTATATAAAGAGATGCCCTTATTCTAATTAGGATAGGCTTTAACAATCAGAAAAAGATTTAGAGGCTTACACTTAGCAATTATCAAAAACTCTCTCCACTATAAAGAAAAGAATTAAAACAACAGTCTTGTGAACTCTACGAGGGCTCTCCAATAGGTTCTTCTCTGTTCGGGTAAAATAGTTGATTGAGTTTATCTTCATTCCTTATAAATATTTCTGCTTTAACTGGTTAGTTGTTCCTCCATTAGTTTAAATTTCATCTTGCATTATTACGTCGAATGTTGTTGTGTGTTAGAATGAATAAAAGGAAGCACTCGAGTTAGTTTGCTCTCTTCCTATCTCTATGTGAGATAATTTCTATGGTTATTCTCTATTGGTTTTGATCTCTTATGTGTGTGTAAATTTGATGTTATGATTTTTTTGCGATTATATATGTGTGTAAGTTAATTATCCCTTTTAGTATGTTATGAACTTAGAGTTCAAAATGTAGAAGAGAATTCCTAATGAAGCTATATTATTTATTTTAATGTTGTATATTTTGCTCATTTGTTCTTTACTTTGTCTTGTTTTATGTGTATAACTCTAACTCTCTATTATATATATATGAAATATTTGGGGATCATTCAAGGGGAAGGGAAAATTACGTCCTAATTGTTTCTCATTTATTTTATTAGTTGTGATTGCTATAAAATCTTCTTATGTATAAATTACTTGAAGAATGCAATAATAATATAATATCTCTTAAATAATCATCTAAAATCAACCATTGGTTTGTATTTATCTTATGTAATATCCAGTGAGTGTAATTAATGTTCCCTATATGAGAAAAATGTTGTAAATATTTGCTTATAAACAATATTTGATTCCATGCATATACGACCTAATGTTGCATAAATTTTGACTCTTTGTTCGAGCCTCCCGTTGGTTACGCCCTTTAAGTGTCGGAATTTGCCTGCATGTTACTCTGTTTAGAGATCCTGTTTAGGATGGAACAATTAATTTTGGTAACTCATTTAAGGGTATATTTTGGGATATAAAAATGAGATAAGTGTCAAAAACGCACCTAAACTATTCACTTTTTTTGAGTTTCATACTTAAATTATTGAAAGTGTGAGTTTCATACCTAAACTATCACATTTTAGTTTGAGAAACACACCTCAATGGTGTGTGTAGTGCACTATCTCTTTTATATGAAAAAACTTTGACACATGGCATTCCACATAGATAAAATATTTTATCTAGATAAAAATTAAATAATAAAAAATTAATATTAATTAAAAGTTAAAAATTACTATCCAAATAAAAAATTAAATTATTTTTCTTATCTCACTCCACTACCTCCTCCACGTACCCCCCTCCCCCGCAACAACGCCATCCTTTTAAAAAAAATCATTTATAAAATATTGGTAAAAAATTCATATTTCATCCTCCCCCCGATAGAAATTGATATTATTTTATTTAAAAAACCTACCCCATTCTATTTATTTTTCGCTCCTAATTTTTATTTTTTTATGTTTTTCTTATTTTGTGTTAGATATGCACCTACATATATTTTTAGAAAAAAAATTCTACTAGTATACCGAATATAACTTAAACAACTAAAAAATATAAAAAGTCTTGTGGCGGCAAGTAAAAAATATTTTTGATATGTATATCTAAATACTGGGAAAAAAATTGAAAGCAGAGGGTTAAGTGGGATGGGTAGAATTATATTTTTAAGAAAATAAAATAATATCTAAATTAGTATTTGATAAGGGGGAGGAGATGAAGTAAAAAATGAAATACTTTTATAAAAGAAATTTAAGCAAAATAAAAAACTTTGAAAAATGATGTGGCGTAAGAAAAATATTTTACATTTTATTTTATAAAGAAAATATTATTTTTTTATAATAGTTTTTTAATTTTTAATTTTAGATAATACTAATAATTTATTTATTTTTTATCAAGGTTAGATATTTTGTCCGTATGGAGTGTGATGTGGAAATTCTTTAAAATAAAAAACAGAGAGTGTATTACACATACCATGATGAGAGTGGTATAAAAGAGAGAGGTGTGTTTCTCAAACTAAAAAGTGATAGTTTAGGTATGAAACTCAAACTTTCAATAGTTTAGGTATGAAACTCAAAAAAAAGGTATAGTTTAGGTGTGTTTTTGACACTTATCTCTATAAAAATTAGCATATAGGCTTTAATGCTATCTACAAAATAAATCATGTCTATATGTGTTCCATATTAATATTGGCATGTTAACTTATTCTCATATGTTATAGTTATAATCAAATATTTTCTAACATGCAAATTGATTAGTAATCATGGATCTAGGTATTGTGCAATATGTGTGACATTTCAATCATTTAGAATCATGTTCTTAGGTATTATTAAGTAATTTTCAGCATGTTCAAAAATTATGATAATTCTCTGGGTATTTGTTGCCCATAAAAATTATGACAATTCTCTTGGTATTTGTTGTCCACAGCTAATTCTGTATTACAATTATTTTTTTCCACTTAAAATAAATCAATTATTTGCTAGCATGTTAAATAACTGAGTTATGCTTATGCATTTTCTGCCACCATACCATGACATTTTATCTAAAAGATAAAAATTAATAACTCATTTTTCCCTCCTACATGCTAGTTTGCTTGGTAATAAACTGTCCTCCAATCTGAAAATAAATTAATCATTTACTGTAAATCTACTACTTTTAAATTCTTGTCACATGAAATAAGATGGTAAATCTTTATCTGCACATCTGTCCTGTTCAAATATGTTAGTAAATAAATTCTGCATTTTGAATAATGTTTTTGCCACTTAAAACCAGCATTGACCCTTGTAATATTCTGCTTGTTAATATTATTTTATTACTTGTTATTTAGTCTTTATTATTATGTTTTTTCATTGCACACATACCTAACATGAGACCTTCACAACTATGTGTGTTTGAAAGCATGTTTAATCAAATTTAGAGGTCAATGTGAGATTTATGTGCTAAATGCTCTTCCTATTTGTTTGACTTGGTGTCTAGAGGGCCTATTAGGAGCATACTTTTTTCATTCAGTCTAAAACCTCCTTAAATAGTCCAATGTCTCTGGGAAATTAAGCGGGGGCGCTAGGCACCTTTTAGGACGTTATGCATGCGGTTTTGGGGTAGGGGTACTTTAGGCACTACAGAGATGATGACGTTGTCTCGACCCGTAAACGACAAACATATGTTTTGTCTTTTCCTATATAGAAGTCGAGCATTGATCCGTAAAGTCTTTTGGAGTATCCCTTCCTTTTTCCCTTTTTATGTGTTGTAATTATATTTATTTGGAGTGGTTTACTATATATAACAAAATTTTGCACTTGATTATTTAATTGTGTAATATCTGTCACCTCGCTTTTTCCTTTACTATTTACTTAGTATTTGTTTTGTTTTACATTATGTTATCACCTAGTCTCGCATGCTTAAACAATTAATTAAAATAATGAAGTGATTAATATTATTCATCACCTAGCTGGCATGTTTAAATTGAATAACCTAAATGAAGTGACCATACTTGCTACTTTTAACCCCCCCACATAAGTTGCATGAGATACGATCGGGATCCACATTGGTGGACCTCGAGGGAGGCCTAACATCTTCCCCTCGAGTTAATTGAACTCTTACCCTGATCTCTGGTTCGTTGAACTTAGTTAGATTTAGTTAGGTTAGATAAATGACCTAACGCGCATCAATTCTTTAGGTGAAGACTCCTCAAAATATTTAGAAGTCCCAAAAGTGTTGTTAGGTCGTGATTAAAACACATTTTGCGAAAAATGGAGCGCGACGGTGATCAATTTATTACATTTGTCCCTAGTCATTAACAGTACTATTTTTTTGTGTATTATTAATTTGGGATCTTATGATTAAAAGAGGTGAGTTTTGCAATATGGTTCAACATTTTTCTCTTTTCTTTCTTTTCACTTTTTATTTTTTAATTCATTATATATTATATTTTGCTGAAAAAAATAATTATATTATATCAATTTTTTTAATGGAATTTGATTTATTTATGTTTAATATTTTTGTTGTAGTTTTCAATAAATGCATAATGAGGAAGGTAAAAGAAGAGAAAGTGCAAGTTTGTTAAAAATGCAATACATATTTAGATATTGTCTCCTCACAAAAAATCAGGTATGTTCTCTAATTTGAATTTTTTAATTGTCTTTTAATTATTTTTGAACGATTATATATTGTGATTTATCTTTTTTTTTACTTCTAATAAGTAAATTTTATTTGAAAAGACACCAAAATTGTATCAAATAAGGTAGAACAGAGATAGTCATATTGTTCCTTCACCCTAATTTAAGTGAATGTATTATTGTTTAGAGAGTCAAACAATTTTTTTCTTTGATTGTAGTTTTCAAAATTTACTTTTGAATAATTCTTTATATTGACTTACAAAATATTTTAAATATTTAATTAATTTTGAAAAAGATTTGAAGAATTTGAACCCGAATTAACAGTGAAAATACGTATTTTGACTTTCTTATGTTGACTATAGGCTTAAATTATAAGAACAAAAATACACTTCTAATGCAACCATAGATTATTCTTCTAAATGTTTATGGTGATTAGAGTTCTTATTATTCATATGTTAATGAAAAATAACATGTACTTAGTAAAAGAAGTTAAGGTTGTATCAAAATTGACCTACACACCACTCTTTTTTAAAATGTAAAAGCGACCATTGTCGTTCGATATTGGCTTTATTTTTCCATTTGGTTCATGTTATATGGATTCATTATTTATACTATGTTTATCCTATTATATGTTAAAGTTTTATTATTTGAGCAATCAAACAACTTCTTTTATAAAATATTTTTATTTATTCTCTATGTTGATTTGTAGCACTTTTTGGTATGCATTTTTACTTTAAAAAGTTGAAGAATTTATGCCCAAATTTCTAGTCAAACAAATATATTTTAGTCTTCGTACCTTATAACATTTCACGTAATTCAAGATAAAGAAAGTACATATTATAAGTAAATTTCCAAATACATGCACAAGATTTTGACTCTAGGTTTATGTCAAATAAGTAGACAAAATTGTAATTTCATTCATTGTTCATATAAATGTGTGTGAAAATAAATTGATACAACTTCGTTTAATGCTTAGTTTTTAGGCCTGATCAACAAATGTAAGAGATCAGAGACAATATGTCATGTAAAAGAAGATAATTATTGAGCGTGGACTAATTGAAAATTCAAAAAAGGCGAACCCAAAAAATTCGCTCATAATGATATTGCTATGAATAGAAGTCTTGACATGCTGATTGATACTCCACTATCACCTTCTCCTCCTCCTGTTGTTGTTGCTGCTACAAGTTTACGGAGAATGGAGAAATCAATTCTTCCATCATAAATGTTATACTACTTGTTGATTATGATCATGTTTCGGATGAATACATTATATCGAATAGTACTTGAAGGGGAAGAGGTAGAGATAGAGGTAGAGAAAGAGTGTGTTGATTTGGAACTTGATCACCAACAACAAGTGGTGTAGTATTTACTGTGGAAGAAATTGAATCCTCATTTCTCCTTGAGTTCGTAGAAACAACAACAGGGGAAGGAGGAGGATGGGATGGTGAATTATCAATGAACATGTCAGCAATATAATTAATATGAATATCCTTAGGAGCAAACTTTTTTTGGATTTCTCTATTAGTCAAAGCTCAATTAATTCTCCTCTTTTACTTGAGAATATGTCTCTGATCCCTTACATTTGATGATCTGGCATTAAAATTAATCATTATAAATACGATTTTTATGTTTTTTCAATAAAACTTACTTGATGGAAGCTAAAAACAATATACTCTCACTATAACTAATAATTCAAAATATTTTAAGTCGAGAAAAATATATACCTGATTTTCTGCAAGGGGGCAAAACTTAAATCCATATTGCATTATGGACAAACATCCTATATTTTTTTTGATATCTTACTCGTTATCATTTGTTGCAAACTGTTAAAAAATATTAAACATTAATCAAATTTCATAGAAAAAACTCATTAAAAGTAAAGAAATTTGTCATGTAATGAATTTTTATTTTTAATTCATTACATGAGAAATTTCTTTAGTTTTATTTTTCTAATGAAATTTGATTAATTTATATTTAATACATTTTTACAGTTTGCAATAAGTGTATAAGGAGGAAGATATCAAAAGAAAAAGTGAATGTTTTTCGAGAATGCAATATGAATTTAGGTGTTGCCCCTTTGCAAAAAAATCAGGTATATATTATTCTCCACTTAAAATATTTTGAATTGTTAATTATAGTGATATATATATATATATATATATAATCTCCAAACATATAAAACAAATCTTTCCCTTCCTACCTATTAAAATATTATTTTCACACCTTTTTATCATATGTAGAAATTAATGAAAAATATATCTGCACTTGATGTCGTACCTGAAGCAGTTCGAGACTTGCGATGTCAAAACCTTCCGCCTTTTCTCTTTTTTTTCATTCTTATTCAATTATGACCCATATATTAAATCCCAAATAATTTAATTCACTTTAACCCATTGGTCATGTTGTATAGAATATTATTAAATGATCACTTTAGTCCATTGACTATCGATTTATTAACTTAAGTTAAACAAATATTCAAAATTTCTAAAAATGACCTTTCGGGTAATTACAGTTAGTGCCTTTACTAACGAATTTAAAACGAGTTAGTAAATTTGTTTCTTCATCATTTGATTAATACATTGGTAATTTTTTGGCAATTTTAGTAACCAAAAAATTATGTTGGTAAATTACCAATAAATTTCAAATACATTTTTTTGTTTTCAGCCAGTGTCCATGATCCACATTAGAGCCTTACAAAATTCAAATTCACGTCAAGAAGTCCCACATTGAGGGGTAAACACTCCCTAACAAAGACAACTCGATACCGAAAGGTAATCGAACCCCAAACATCTTGGTTAAGGATAAGGAGTACTAACCACTCCACCACTACACTTGTTGGTAATAAATTTTAAATATGTTAGTATGATTATTTGTTTTTTGGGAAAATGCATAAGTACCCCCTCAACATATGCCTGAAATCTCAGAGACACTCTTGTACTATACTAAGGTCCTAGTACCCCCTTGAACTTATTTTATAAATAATATTCTACCCCTTTTCGGCATAGGTGGCACTAGTTTGAAAAAAATGTCAAAACAGGTTGGGCCCACAAGATAGTGCCACGTAAGACGAAAATGGGTAGCAAATTATTTATAAAATAAGTTTAGGGGGTAATAGGACCTTATTATAGTATAAGTGTGTCTCTGGATTTCGGGCATAGATTGAGGGGGTACTTGTGCATTATTCCTTTATTTTTCGAATAAATTTACTCATTGATTGTTATTGTTAGTTTGTTGGTAATTATCATTCAAGTTCAAGGTTATGTTATTAATTGATTGAAAATATGTTCAAAATATTATTAACTGAATAATTATTAAATAGTAAAATATTTATTAATTTATTGCATTTAAAATTCTAAGAGTACGAATATAATTCAAAAAATATTAATATCAATTTTATAAATCATATTTGAATGAAAAAATCTAAAATCTATGATAACAAGTTAAGTTAATCTCAATATGACACATATCATTATATTAAAAATTTTATTTGAGCACGTTTACAAAAAATATGACCAAATCAAAATATTGTACAAAACATAAAAGTTAAAACACCAAAAAAGAACAAACTGAAAATAGAAGCCTCAAAAACTGAAAAAGTCATCCTACTAGATATAAAAATGACCTTCCAAAGCTAATTGTATTGACGAAATTCTCATCCGGGCACGTTTAGAAAAATGTGAACCAAAGCAAAGTTTAGGCCAAAAGTTAAAACGTCTAATGATACAAATTGAATATGAAAACCTCAAAATACTAACCAACCATCCTATAAGACGAAAAATGACCTTCCAAAGCTAATGCGCCGACGAAATTCAAATTTGAGCATGTTTCTAAAAAAATGATCCAAATCAAATTTTAGCCAAAAGTTAAACGTTAAAACGCTTAACGACAGAAAGTGAAAATAAAAGTGTCAAACCCCGAGCCAACAATCCTATGAGACCAAACAAAATTTATATGGCTAACCGCGGTAACAAAATTTTAATTCTAGCACAATTACCAAAGATATTGACTAAAGTAATATTTTGTCCAAAACATAACAGTTAAAATGCCTAAAAGCACAAACTTAAAATGGAAGCATCAAAACTGAATTCTCTATCTTATTACATCAAAATTGACCTTCCGCATCTAACAGCACTGACGAAATTCTCATCTGAGCACATTTATCAAATATATTGACCATAATTAATAAGTTAAAACACCTAACGACACACACTAAGAAAGCCTCAAAAGTTAAACCAACCATCCAACTGGACAAAAGATGACCTTTGGAGTTAATTACGCTAACAAAATTCTCATCTAAGCATGTTCACAAAAATATTTACCAAAGTCAAATTTTGTCCAAAATATAAGATTTAAAACACCTATCAGCACAACAAAAAATACAAGCCACAAAAATTGAACAAACCTTTCTATTATATAAAAAATGATCTTTCGAAACTAATGACAATGACAGAGTTCTAATCTGAGCACGTTTACCATAAATATTGAACAAAGTCAAGTTTTTATTAAAAGTTAAAAGTTAAAACCCGTAATGACATAAGCTGAATATGAAAGCCTCAACACTAGACAATGATTTAGCACAAAATTTAACTTCAGTTGGTAAATTTACAACCTATTCAAATATAAATTAGTAATTAACAATTTACCAATAAATTTTATCTGAGTTGATAATAGTTACTATTCTACTAAACATTCATACGTAATATTACCAACTAATAATTAATATGTTGGTAAATTTTACCAATGTATTAATGATTGGTTGGTATATTACCAACTATGATAATGATGTTAGTAATTTACTAACTACAATCTTTATTCGTCGGCAATATTTCCAACTAATTGTATATTGGTTGGCAAGTTTACCAACAAATTATATTTTGTTACTAATTTACCAACACGTTTATATTTGGTTTGTAAATTTAGCAACACAATATTATTGTTGGTAAATCTTGGTTAGTAATTCATTGGTAATATGTTAATAAACTATATCAATGATTTTTTTGTTATATTTTACCAAGCGATATATACTTCGTTTGTAATATTACCAACAAAAGGTGTGCGTTCGTAATATTTTAATTGGTAATCCGTAATAGAATGTTGCTAAATTTAGCTCCATTTCATCCCGTCGTATTTACCAACTGAAATACTTAGTTAGTAACATTTTGGTCGGTAATCTGTTAGAATATTTTCCATTGGCAAGTTTGGTTTTCTTTTGTAGTGATCCATTAAGTACTCCGATGGTTGTTCGTTCACTTGAAGGGAATAAGGAATTATTTCGACCTCAAGAAAAGGATGAGGAAATTGTTGGTTCTGAAGTATCATATCTTAGTGCAATTTGTGCACTAATGTATCTTGCTAATACTACAAGGCCTGATATAGCATTTCCTGTTAATTTGTTAGCAATGTACATTGTTCTTCTCCTACTAGGAGACATTGGAATGGGATCAAGCACATATTGGGATATCTTAAAGGGACAACTGATATGGGCTTATTTTATTCTCACAGTTGTAGTCCCAATCTTGTTGGTTATATTGATGCAGGATATTTATCTGATCCATACAAAGCTCGATCTCATATAGGTTATGTGTTTACATATAGGGAATTACCATATCTTGGAGATCTATAAAGAAGCCCATCATAGCCATTTCAGCAAATCATCCTGAGGTAATAGTTATTCATGAAGCAAGTAGAAAATATGTGTGGTTAATATCTATGATGCATCTCATTCGACAAAATGTTATTTGGAGTGTGATAAAATATCCACCACTTTATATGAAGATAATGCAACATGCATATCACAACTTTAAGGGAGGATTCATAAAAGGAGATAGAAAAAAACACATTTCACCAAAGCTTTTCTATACGCATGAACTAAAAAAGAATGGTGATATAAATGCGCAAAAGATTCATTCAAGTGACAATGTGCCTAACCTATTTACCAAGTCTCTATCAACTGAAACATTCAAGGAGATGGTGCACAATATTGGAATGCGAAGATTCAAGTCTATGGATTGATTTTCTCATTAGGGGGAGTAAATACACTTTGTACGCTTTATTCCTAACGAGGTTTTTTACTACTGGATTTTTCTTGTAATATTTCGAATGAGCATCCTAGATGTGTATTATTAGATATGTGTACTATTTTCCTTCACTAGAGTTTTTCCTTTTAGAATTTGTTTTTGTAAGGTTTTTGACGAGACACATCATTTATGAATTAGACATTAATGGGGAGTGTTATAAAATTTGTATTATAGTGAATGTCTATTATGTAGAGTCCTTTTAGGGTATGGTTAGGAATTTTACTTGGGACCAAAAGGGGTCCTCAAATCAACCCTTAGGAGAAATAATAAGTCTTCTCTTCTCTCTTCTCTCTACTTTCTTCTTCTTATTCTATAATTTCATAACACAAAAGATAATTTGATCTAATTATAATTTATTCTCTATGCTTTTAAATTTGCTCCACAAAATATGAAACCTTTTAGATAAAATAACAATAGCATATATTACTAACCTTTTTGCCAAAATGACAATAGTCCATATTACTATCAAGATTATTCACGTCAAACCATGTTATTGGATTTGCATTAGGATTTAAAATGCATATGATAATTCTTAAGGAGTGGAAGGAGCTTACTCTGTCTCCTACGCAAAAAACATGAGTAAAAGCTTTTCAATTATTGGATTGAAATTAATCAATGAACGTAAGACTTAATGCGATGAAAACATTCAAATTTCTTAAAAACGTCATACACCTTGTGTACTTATTTAGAGAAAAATCACAAGTTATGTTATCGACACTACATCAAAAATGATCTTTAGCGTCAACTAATTAGGGGAAATACCTCAATTACCTCAAAATATGAATTTTTAGCGGCAATCAACACTCTTCTATGTCCCTGAAGCCTTTAACAACATTGGATCTAATGACACTAAACAATTTAGGAGTCTAAGACAGATGTCTCCTTTTAAAAGGCATCAAACCACCCCTGGTTAATTGCATTCAAAGATTAAATGTTCATGACTCTCTGATATGGTCTTTTTATAATATGTAATCTCTATATTCTATATGGTCTTTTTATAATATGTAATCTCTAAATTCTATCAAAGACTTTTGTATGTTAATTACAACCTTCAAGTGTAATAATAGTAATACAAAACTAATAGTTGCTTCTAGTTGTGGTTCATAATAGCTACCAAAGACTTTACTTTAAAAAAAAAAAAAAAGACTTGGAAAACCAACCAGCAACCTGATTTTTTTTAATGTTACAACAAAAAGAGATATTTAACGGATAATTGATAATGTCGTTGCATTTAGGTCAGTAAAGACTATTTCCATATTTAAATAGAGTGTCAGTTATAAATGCGCTTATTTATTATTATATCTTAATATTTAGCAACAAGTATATTATTGTTGCAACATCCCTTTATTTGTCGCTAAACACAATGCTGTTAATTCAAATATGATGAAATTACAAACTGATAATGATCATATGATCCCATACTAGGATATATTTATTGTAAGAAGGGAAAAGATCATGATACACCCATCAACTTTGTCATTTAGAGTTTATATGTCTCATTATAAAAGTGACTCATATATGCCCCTACATAACAAAATTAGATCATATACACCCCTACTGTTACAAAAATGATAAAATTAATTTTAATACTTTATCTTTTCACACATAAATTATTTTTTGACTTCTTTGATAATTATTATTTGAGTTTCTTATTCTTATTTCAAAATTCTTTTATTCTTTAGCATAAAATAAGAGAAATAAAAAGAAAGAATACTGAATGCCAAAAAAAAGAGAAAAAATAAAAATATTATTTTTGCTATTGTAATTAATTTAGTATTTATATCTGGAATTTCTTTTTAGAATATCTATAGTAAAGATTATAAGGAAATAAGTGAAAAGAATAAATTTGACCATCAAAAAATAAGTTCAAAATAGCTGTTGAAATATAAAAGTAAAAAAAAAATGTGTGAAAACAAAATGATATATCTGAGTCATTTGGGTAACAATATGGGTATATATGAGTCATTTTAGAATGAGGTATATCAACTCTAAATAACAAAGTTGAGGGGTACATCATCTTCAATTGAACAAAAAACAAACATATTTTTTCTCAAGACTCCTAATCTAACTACTACATTCTTTTTCCATGAGCCAAGAAAAAGTGTTACAAGTAGAAATAACCCTTCAAAAATCAAGGTTATATCGAAGAATAACTTGTGGTTTACTAAACCACTGATAACTTGAAGGAAAACAACAAAGTCTATAACGATGGAGAGACAAAATTAGGATATACATGGAAAAATATTTATGGTCGAAATGATTGGTAATGGATGCTTGATTCTATCAATCCCAAGTTACAAGCATAGGCAATACATTATGGTGATATGACACAAGATTGTTACTATGCATTTGATAAGAAAATAATCATAACAATAAACGACATAGCTAGTTTTGGTGCTTTAGCTATTATAAGTGCTTATAACATTGCTCAATATACATAATCTCACATATTTCCATAATTTGGAGGTTTACTTGCATTTACTTGATGTTTTAGTATAAAATTCTTCTTGTTTTTTAGTTCTGTATAAGTTTGTCAATTAGTCTTTGACAAAGGCGAACCTAGGATTTGAAGACTTTGGGTGCACCGATATAAGCATAGCTCAAATAAAACAAAAATAGACTTAAGTGGGAATTGAACCCTGGTCTAAAGGTGACTTCTCTAGCTTCTACCAATTGCATAAGGGCACTTCTACAACTTTTATGGGTGCACTATTAAGTATATTTTTATTTCTACCAGTTTTTCAAAATAGATATACATATATACATATGATTTTTTCGGAAGTTACCGGGTGCATGTGCAACCCCACCGGATAGTGTAGGTCCGCCCCTGGTCTTTGATATGTATGAACTACTTTTCATATCGATAGAAGTTTTTCAAATCTTTCTTTTCTTTATTTTTATAACAAGAAAATCCTAGAGGACCAACTAACACACAATTCAAAGCTCGATGGATGGTGGGATCATCCCTCTCCCCCTTTTTGCTTATTATTGGATTGTGGGATCGTCCATATCCCCCTTTTTTCTTAAACAATATCATGTATTTGTCTACAATAGTTTAGAACATGTGACATATGGTTCATTCATACATCACGCACGGTCTATCGCCTAGACCTAAACGTTGGGGCTCAATTGTAACGGCTTCGGTTGAATTGTTAAGGTATCGTCCTTTTTGGGTATAGTACTGCACGGATTAGTCCCTCAGATTTTAACTCATAACGGTGTCTCAAAGGTTGTTTTGAACTTGTTCTTACAAGGTCCCTAACTTTCTTCTCCCATTTCGATGTGGATTCGCCTAAGGAGTAATTTTCACTCCTTTTTCGAATGGTTGCTTTCTATCATGAAAGTCTTTTGATCATTACTTATTCTAGAATAATTCTCTTCGCAAATAAATAAAACCCAAACAAAAATTCCATTGCATATAGTACTAAATTCTTTTTCTTAACCAAAGAAACAGAGAAAATACTACTAAAAACTCTTCAAAATTCAAGGTTTTCTCCGAAAATGACTCCATATATATAATTTAAAAGCTAGAGAGGAAAGGAAACTAATTACCTGACAATGAAACAAAATTAGCGTACAAATGGAAAGATATTCATTATCTAAATGATTGGGAAGGGATAATTTACCCCACTGATAGAATATGTGTGTCCACTATCAGTCAACGGACTAGGTCCCTTGGATAAGTAATAATCGTAATAAGGAGTAAACAATGAACACAAGATAACACCAACAATTTAGGTGGAAACCTCCTTCCTAAAGGGAGTAAGACCACGACCTATCCCAAAAGTTTTTCAACTGTTTTCACTAATCTCTTCAAGCAAAACTGAAACACAGATAACACGCCAAATGAGATTAAGCTACTAATCTCGAGGCTAAGTAATAACCTATTACTTGTTGATCATAAATAGATACCACACTGCACACTAAGCATCAACCCTAGATAACTTAGACTTCAACTAACCAGATAAAACACCTCCAACTAAATCAACTAGCTCCTAGGTTACTTAGAATTTTCACTAAGCAGATACAACACTACCCACTAAATTAGTATCCCTAACTAATTTAGACTTTTACAAAATGAACAAGAGATCTGAATCCTTTATAGATTAGGAAAAAATTTACAAGGTATGCACTATAGTATAACTCCTAAGACACTATGACACATGCAACTCGATCAGGTCCTGGTGTTATTTTGGAGAATACTTCACTGAGATTGTCTTTGTTTGTGTACTTGAGACTTTTCAAGATGCAAAAACATATAAAATGATAGACACAAAACTCAAACTCAACAAGATGCTTCCGCTCTCTATATTGTTCTTCCTTGACCTTCTTTTCAAGCTTATGAATTTTTAGAGAAAATCTAAATTTTTTTTGTTGAACCTTGAGTTTGTGTTTTGGAGAAGAGACTATATCAAAATGGACACAAACCCCTGGGAAAAGGCAATTTGTTGAATGCCCAATGTCTTCAAAGGTTGTGCACCAACCACATCAGAGTTGACAGCCTTTTGACTATTGTCTTTTCGTCCTTTTCTCATACGCAGACTTTCCGGGTAAAGGTCCCTTGCTGAGTTCTTTACTACTTGAGTTCTTGAAAATACTTTGCTAGCTTTCTCTCTTCTTGAATGAATAATTTTGTTCGTTTATTTTTGTATATATCAATTACCAACATGGGTTTTGACCACTTAAACAAACAACTTTGTCTGTCGTTTCTTTTGATAAAATACGCTGCACATCTCACCAACCAACCTAACAAGACAGTTGTAAAGATCTTTACAGATGTGCACCACTTTGGATCTGGACGGAGGTACTCCGCCAAGAACTTGATCCCTGCATTAGTGACGATCATCAAAAACTCCTAGAATAGAAAATTTTCCCCTTTTTGATGAAGACACACAAATATTTATCATGCTGAGTTTCTTCACTCATTTCCCTTTTCATCACTCCCGATACCAGAAGACCCTTTCCTGGACCTGGTCCCCTGTTAGATACCTAAGTTTGTTAAATCATAAAAACTTAGCATCAGCTCCTAAGTAACATTTTCCCCCTTTTGATGATAATAGATTTATTCATATCCTTCCCCCTTATGAGCATGCCTCTTAAGGTAACTGGATTCGTCCCCTTTTTGTATCATTCCAGAAGTTTGTCAAATCATCAAAACATCCCATCAACAACAAAATAGCAATTTCTCCCTTTTCGATGATGACAAACTTTTTCAACTTCTCCCCCCTATCGGGACGACCATATCCTCTTCAAGTATCACCTCTTCCCCCTATCGGCATGACCATGTCGTCTTCAAGTAGCACTTCTTCCCTCTATTGGCATGTCCATGTCATCATTGATATCATAACATCATCGATTGTCATCATTGATCTCATAACCTAACAATCTTCCCCCTTTTGATATCTGAAAAAGTGTTAAAGATTAAACCAAATTGCCAGAAATGTAGTTCAAGCAAATTCATGGTCACTTGAAAAAAAAAACTAAGCATAGGGAAACTGCATAAAGAATGAGAGAAGTCAATAACCACAAGGTATTTTTCATTGATAAAGAAAAGATCATCAATAAAAGCATTGCAAATATTACTATGAATGTGAACCAATGCAGCACCCACTGAGTTTCGATTAAAAAGAAGAATGAGGAATTACATGGGAATTTAGGGAGAGTGGGATGTCTTATGAGAAAGGGATTAAAAGATTATGATTAGTAAAGCATATTCCTTAGATTGATTTTTTTCCAGTAGCATCTCCTAAAGTTCAGCATGCTTTGCTGCCTGAGCTTCATGTTAAATCTTTAGAGAAGCAAGTTCTTCTTAACCTGGTCCCTCTAATTTGCTATTTCAGAAGCTGAGTTTTAAGGCGAACTATTTCAGTATCTCGGTTAGCAATAGCAACTGTCAGAGCTTCCAACACAAGCCTGAGTTTGTCATGAAGGAAAGATTGATAAAATCAAACTTACTAAAGGTCACCGAGATAAATAGGTCAATAACAAAGTAACCATTTCATTCCTTTTTTTACAATTTCATTTTTTTTTTATTTTCTTAATAAGTCAAACACCTTCTTTTTGTTTGTTGGACCTGGTCCCTCTTCATACTCAAAAATTTTGTCGATTTGAGAATTCTACATTGGTAACACTAGATTTAAACATTTGAAGTGTTTTCAGAGAGGAGAAAAGATGATTTGGAAAAACTCTAAATTTTGAAAGGGGATTTGAATTTTTCTGGGGAGATGGAAAGAAATATGACGTATAAAGAAAGTGAAAGGAAGTGCCATTTTGGTACTCAAATGATGGAAATTAGATCAGATACCTGAATGACAAACATGTGGCAATTGCGACAGTTCTCATGCATAATTCAAAATGCAATGTTAAGAGTGTTAACCTTCGAGTATGGACCGATTCCCTCTCTGTTGTTTGGATGTGATTTCCAAGATCTGTGTTGACCTTCTTTTTCCTTCAGCCCTTTTACCATGTGTGTATACCTATAACATGTATGAGACTGAACTTTATAAAACATACATAACTGAAAATCAAGGACACCTTCTCTCTTTGCATGGTCATGAAAGCTTTGATTGCTTCACGCATGATCCATTCAGTTCAATTTCAGCATCCCCAACTTCAATTTTTTTATCTTAACCAGGTCACTCGTCAGAGCTTTTGTAAAGATATCATTGATTTGATCTTTGATCTTACACAATTAAAAATTGATATTTGCTTTCTCACATAAATATGCTTAGTACTTTTATGGTGGACTATGTTCTTAGACATAGCGAGAGCACTCGTGATAGCACATAGGAGAGGAATAGTATGGGTAACCACTCTAAGAACTTCACTATGTTGCTTGATCCAGAAGTGTTGAGCATGCTAACATGCATATGCTACGTACCTTGCCTCAGTTGTTGAAAGAACAACAAAATCTTGCCTTTTTTCATGAATGAGATACGGCCAATAAAATGAGTCATTTGTTCCCTTTCTGTTACCCAACATAATAAACATTACCATATTTCTTCAATCACCACAAAATATCCTGATGGATAGAGTACAATCAGGTCTCGTCTTCACCAAAAGTCATAGGATTCTCTTAGCCGCCTTCTAATGTGATTCTATTTGACAATCTTGGAATCTTGCATCATAACTAAAACTTGTATCGTTTACATATGGACCAGATCTATTTGCATCCAACTTCGAGTTGGTCCCCAGGGGAGTGTCAATTGTCTTGTCATACATTATATGAAACTTCTTCAACAACTTGTTGTACATTTCTTGACAAACGAAGGTATCTTTAGAAGTTTGCTTGATCTGCAGCTCCAAGAAGAAATTTAATTCTCGCATCATGCTTTTCTACTCATGATTTCAACACAACCTATTTTGAAACCATTGTTGAAGGGGAACTTGGACAACCTGTCAGCTTGTCGGGTAACCGAATGTCACACTTTCATCTTTCAAACTAAGCTTGATCAACTTCGTCAGTCTAACATTCACAATTCACATTATCCGTTTGAGCAAAATCAACTTTGTTCAACATTGTCTACCGGACCAGGTCCCTCATCAGTTTCATGATCTTCATTAGATTCTTTGGGATGAATGATGATTTGGTCCTTGGACGTAATCTTCGCACACCTTGTCATTGCCGAACTTTAGGCTAGATAGGCCACGAACCAGGTCCATGTTCTTTCTCCTTCTAGCCTTCAAGATCACCTCATTTGTTGACAAATTGGTAACAATGTACTTTTCAGATAGAAATCTGACTTCATTGCCTTTATCACAGATTTGTGACACATTTTGGAGACTATATTTTATTCCACTCACATAGTATACATTCTCGATTGAGTGTTCAACCGACTTTCCACTTCTTCTAACACCAAGAATATACAAATTTTCCATTACCAAATGAGACACCTCCACGTTGAAGTACCTTGAGAGAGAGGAGGTTTCCAGTCCTTCCAGTCATATTCTTCGAGCATCCGCTGTGCATGAACCATCAGCTAACTCCTCCACTCCCCTACAACAAAGATTATTTTTTGAACTTAAGAACCCATTTTAATCTGAGTTCCCAGTAAGGATAGAGGAATAATGAGAGTGTTTATTCTCCAATGAGGCCAGATAATCTTTTTCAAGTTAGAGTTCTTAGATATAGGAGTATCTCCTTTGTTCTGGTCAAATTTCTGTCTAAAGTTGACTGAGACCTTTTCGTGAGAAGCTTTCATGGCTGGGCAATCCCTTTTTAGGTGACCATTGCGACCACAGTGAAGACATAATATGTTATCTGACACAGAGAAATACCTATTGTGGGGATCGTAGGGAGGACTGATATTCATGCTACCTAACCTATTCCTGTACTTTTACTAGTGATGTTAGAAAGTAACTTGGTAGAGCTGGTCCATTTTAGAATTGTTCAGTTATTCTCGAAGATGGACCAAGTCCTTCTCCATCTGATCATAGTCTCCAGGGCTAGAGCAAGTCTGGTTTCAACACTGTTCAGACTCGCTTCTAGCTCTATTTGCAAACTGCTAGCCTCCCCCTTTCTTTTGCTGGACTTCTCATTCATTATGCTCAATTGTTCCTTGAGTTTTAGATTTTCAGTCTCTAGAACTGTCAGTTCTTCCTCGATGACAGACATGTGAACAGCCAATTGTATCTTTTCTTCACTCGACTTGTGTAGAATGTTGTTCATAGTGTTCCTTTTCAGTTGTTAACTCTATAACAGAGTCGATTAGAACATCAACTAGATTTCTCAACATTCAAGATTTGTTTAATGTCAAGGAGAATTACCTTTCTTCACCTTCCTCGTCATCAGATTTAGCCATAAATCTGAACATTCCATCAAAGACATTCTCATCGTCTTTAACAGCTAGCATGGATGCATCTTCAGGATATTCTAATTCTTCTGACTTACTTGAGGAATTCCCTCAGACAGCAAAATCTTTCTTCACGACATAGTTAGATGAACTTTTCTTGATTTCTTCAAAGATACCAGGTCCTTTCTTCTATATTTTTCACCTCTATATCTTTGATATTTCTTTTGTTTTAGCCTTTAGCATTAGACAGTCTCTCATGAATAGTCCAACCTTTCCACACTTGTGACATAAGTCACTTGCATTTGCAGCCTGGAGAGGGTTTCCTCCCTTTTGAAATCTCCATGCTTTCTCATGATTATTTGGAATCTCTTTGTTAGATAAGACATATCCTCATCTTCACTGGAGATTTTACTTGATGAGATCTTAAGAGCTATATTTCATTACCTCATTCTTTGTAGTGTCTTGGTTTATAATCATTTCATGTGTCTTAAGGTTACCAATTAGAGCATCTATCATTAGGTTTTTTTGGGTCCTTTTCTTTAGTGATGGCATCCAGCTTGATTGCCAATGACTTGGGAAGGGTTCGATTGTTTACTATGATAGATAGGTTCTCTCAAATATCATAGCTTGTTGGTTACGAAGGATAATCTTGTATGCATGTCATGAATTATTTCTCCCTCCTTGATTGTGAAGTTCTCATATTGGGTGGTCAGCATGTCCACCTTTGATTCTTTCAATTTCTTCGTGCCTTCATGAGCTATTCTGAGACAATCGCAGATTTCTTTTGCCAACTCACATGCCAAAATGTGATTCTATTCTTTATCACCTATACCACACACTAAAAACTTCTTAGCTTTATAACTTTTGTCGATCTTTTTTTGGTCTGCCTCGTTGTACTATTGATGACTCTTGGGAACAACTATGGTAATTTCTCCATCCTTCACTTTAGTAGTTGGGATAAAAGGTCCATAAAACTCGACACCCAAAAACTCGCGGTCCGTAGAAATAAGGAAGTTGTTCATCCTTGTCTTCCACCAACTATAGAACTGCCACTGAAACGTGTTGTTGTTGTTGACGATTGTCCTTCGTCCATATTTAGTGGAGCATCCATTTTTCTACATGAATCTCTCTTTTGGTGTTGATTAGCTAGAGATCAGCTGTTCTAATACAAATGATAGAATATGTGCATCCACTATGAGCCAACAGACCAGGTGCCTTGAAAAAGTAATAATCGTAATAAAGAGTAAAAATGAACACAAGAAAACACCAGTAGTTTACGTGAAAACCTCCTTGTTCAAGGGAATAAAACCACAACCTATCCCACAGGATTTTCGATTAGTTTCACTAATCTCTTCAAAAAGAGCGAAATACAGATACAACGCCAAATGATATTAAGCTATTAATCTCGAGGCTAAGTAAAAACCATATTACTTACTGGGCCTAAGCAGATACCACACTACCTATTAAGCTATCAAACCTAGATAACTTAAACTTTAACTAAGCAGATACAACTAATTGAAGTAGCTCCTAGATGACTTAGAATTTTTACTAAGAAGATACAACACTACCCGATAAATTAGTTACCCCTAGCAAATTTAGACTTTTACAAACCGAAAAAGAGATCTGAATCCTTTATAGATTAGGAAAAAATTTACAATGTATGCACAATAGTATAACTCCTAAGACACATGACACATGCAGCTCGATCAGGTCCTGGTGTGATTTTTGAGAATACTACACTAAGATGGTCTTTGCTTGTGTACTTGAGACTTTTCAAGATGCAAAAACTTATAAAATGATAGACACAAAATTCAAACTCAACAAAGATGCTTCAACACTCTATTAGGTCCCTTTGTTGAGCATAAATATTATTCTTCCTTTAAGATGACCTTCTTTTCAAGCATATGAATTATCAGAGAAAATTCATGTTTTTGTTTGCCGAATCTTGAGTTTGTGTTTTGGAGAAGAGACTATATAAAAATGAACACAAATCCTAAGGACAAGTCCATTGGCAGAAAAAACTGCTTTCATGAAAGGCTGCGCACCAACCACATCAGAGTTGGCAGCCTTTTGACAGCTATCTTTTCGTCCTTTTCTCGTATGTAGACTTTCTGGTACCAGGTCCCTTGCTGCATTCTTTTCTCCTTGAGTTCTTGAAAAAGACTTTCTTTCTCTCTTTTTGAATGAATTATGTTGTTTATTTATTGTTGTATATATCAGACACCAACATGGGTTTTGACCACTTCACTACAAGAAAAAGGCCATTTACTAACAATTTTTTTTGTTTCCATATATTGGTTATTGTTGCTAAAAGTACTTTTGGCAACAACAAAAAAGTTGTTGCATGTTGTTCAATAAACGCTGATGTGAAAAGTGTATGCAACAACAAAATATATTGTTGCCAAAAACTCACTTAACGCAACAAAAAATATTGTTGCCTTACATGCATATAGTTGTGGCGTATAAAAACTTTCACAACAAAATCCAATTTTGCCATAAATTAATTTGTTTACCAACAATATTAGTTGTTACAAAAAAATGACAAAAATTGATTAGTAATCGGTTAGAAAAACTTTTGGAAACAAGAATTTTTATTGTAATAAATCAAACATTTTTCCATACACCTTTAGAAACAATTTATGATAGTTGCTACATATGTAATACACATTTCTTTTAAAAAAAATGCATAAATATTTCAATAAAAAACTATATAAATTTGCAAAGGTCAATACATAATTACTACATAGGTCTTTACTTGTAATATATATATATATATACATATATATATATATCCATTATTTTCTAATCCTTCTAATACTTTTTTTTAAAAGAAAATCTTCTTCCAATTGTATTTTATTGCAGCGGAGTTGGATTATACATATTCATCCTGCAAATAAAAGATAAATTTAGTTAAATTTTGATAAAGTAAGATAGAAATACACAAATATAAATATAAAAAGTAGAAGAAATCACATAATACTACACTAGACGAAATACTTGACCATACTTGAAACTACTCAAAGACTGTTGTGGTAAGCTATTTTCTCGAACCCCTAGAGCTTTTTCCTGCCACATCTCAGGATATACAAATATACATATATGAATATGGAGCTACTAAAATTTAAGTCAAACACATATTTTTAACAAATAAATATGATGAGGGCAAACAAGGTATAATTGCTCAGATAAAGTAGCGTAATTCGCAATTGACTTACAACAAGTGCAATGTCTCCACTAGCATTTTTCCGAGCTTTGCTACCAAGACATTCTAGAATCTCTAGTTCATTTGTAGTCAAGCCTACCATAGAGAAAGATAAAATTCATGGTTAAAACATTTTACACGCAACTATGATTCCTTTGTTCAAAGAAAGTTAACATAGTATTACCAGTAAGAAATAACCTAATGTCATGCAAGTATTTTAAGTTTTATCATTTCAGAAGTTCTAATGATTGCAATATTCTGGATTCATGTTCTCACTTTTCACAATTCCTCATAAAGTGTAAGTTTAACAAATAATTTATGGAAGATTCGGAGTGTTGCAGAACATGATGTTCTGAAATTAATTAAGTACAACATGGAGATTATTCACATTAGGGAAGTATAGATACTCTCAAATGGTTATTTTCCGCACCAACTTGGTGTTTGTTAATAGTTAAGATGCATACGAAGAAGCCAGGAACAAAGATTGATGTTTATTGCAGATTACACACAATAGAGCACAATGGGAGTGTCATGAAATATTTGGACACTGTAAGCTCATGAGAGGTGTGATGAACTCAAGAATCCAAGAAATCAACCCCACTTCCATGCAAAGTACCTCCAACCAAGAAATGATAAAAGAATGGGATGCAGAAAGAAAAGAAGAAATGAAGTCTCAAATAAACACTTATGCATGATAACCAATCCAGAATAGTGATAGTGGCAGGTACAACTCCATTCTCCTTCACAATGACCTCCAACTCTTTTGATATTTATGTGTTTCCTTCAATATAAGAGTCATTAATGCTTATCAGATGAAACATAAGCTTAATGTGACCTGTAATGTTCTTTGCCTATCAAAGCAACAACATCCACGGTCCTTCCATGGAAGTAATTGGAGAACGAAATAAACTCCACACGAGGTTGCTTCTTATTAGGATGAGAGAATCTCTAAAACTTTCTTGCAGATTTAATTGTAGCTTCATTTTCTTCCTTTTCAGAGTTTTACAAGAAAAAATCGTCTTCAATAGAATAACCCACAAGGTGTTTTTCAAGCTCCACTGTAAGGCATAATAGAATAGTATATTGGTATTATGTACAAAGATTTTGTTTTTTGCAGATGGTGGAGAAAGTTACTCTTTGAAGCCATAATAATTAATCAATACAAAGTTACAGTTAAGAATTCAATTAATTTGATACATCAAGTTATAGACATAGAAGAATAAACACATTAAAGAACACTTTGCTGAATAAAACAGAGGCTTAAGTAAGAAAGTTGAGTTTATGGATTCTGCATTCTAACAAATGTTAGCTTACACAGGATTTTGGATAAATTAAATTCATATATATTGAATTTCGTAACAAAAATATAAGGTTTTGACAAAAGTTGTTGGGTTCGGCCTAATCCATAACTTTTTATCTAACACTTCCTCTAAATAAGACCCTTTTCGTAAATATCTCCCCAAAATTCTAAAATGAAGAAACTTACACACTACTAGTACGTTCTGTTAGGACCGTAAATTAAGTAGGTGTAAACGCGGAAGCTAGCAATGCAGACCTCGAAAGACCACGAGTAAGAAGACAACGAGAAATACACTAAAAGACACAAATGTTTAACGTGGTTTGGTCAATCGACCTACGTCCACAAAGGAGATGAGCAATCCACTATAAATATGAGAGTACAAAATCCAGAGAGAAACAATCTCAACCAATTCACTCGGAATACATGGGAGGTTCACACAAGTGATAACGTATCAAACTTGTGACCCATAAATTCTCCCCCTAACCAAAACTCTCAAAGCACTTAAGACTATATTGTGAATGCTGATTAAGTTAGAAGGAACATGCCTCTATTTATAGAGTCCAAAACCTTTTGCTAAAAGGCAAACCTATTTATGGTAAGAAATTTAGGGCAAATAAAACCCAAGAAATCTCCCCCTTGGCCTGAATTTCTGACAACATAAATTTGTCCACCTTCTTCACTTAATCTTCAACAACTTGCTTCTCCTCTCCATAATCTCATTCGCAAAATTTATGTCTCAACACAGAGAACCTCTCTGAAATAATTTCTCCAACAAAAATCTTCATTACTGTAAAAAAAGGTTGCTGCAAGAACTACACCGGCCAAGATGAACACCTCTTTCTAACCTGGTTCAATCATCGTTTATCGAACCACAAAACCTGACTCCATCAATGAATCTGGCTCTGATATCACTTGTTATGACAGTAAATTAAGCAGGTGTAAACGCGGAAGCTAGCAATGCAGACCTCGAAAGAGCACGAGTAAGAAGACAACGAGAAATACACCAAAAGACACAAATGTTTAACGTGGTTCGGTCAATCGACCTACGTCTACAAAAGAGATGTGTAATCCACTATAAATATGAGAGTACAAAATCCAGAGAGAAACAACCTCAACCAATTCACTCGGAATACATGGGAGATTCACACAATGATAACGTATCAAGCTTGTGACCCATAAATTCTCCCCCTAATTAAAACTCTCAAAGCCCTTAAGACTACATTGTGAATGCTGATTAAGTTAGAAGGAACATGCCTCTATTTACAGAGTCCTAAACCTTTTCCTACAAGAAAAGGATTAGTCAATCCAAAACCTTTTCCTAAAAGAAAAACCTATTTATGGTAAGAAATTTAGGGCAAATAAAACCCAACACGTTCTAATTACCACATTATACCATATTCGACGACACAAAATGAATCAACAATAAGACACTGCTAGTTCTTTTCAATCCAGAATCACATATACTGTTACTTTATTCAAAGAATAATTCACATTCGAACAAGAATTAGATAACTTGAACATAATAGAATTGAGTAGTATCCCGTGTCCTCATTTTGACTACATAAGAAGACTATACAACAAGCACTCAAGTGTGTCACTCAGTGGTCAATAAAGTTTGTTGTATTATGAGTTCTCAAGTTTATATCCCTATACAGATAAAAACACTAAAAAAATGTTTTCATTTGTTCTAGCCTTGATGGATAAATAATGTCGTATTGTGCATGCGAATTAGCCAAGACCCCCAATGCTAGTGAAAAGAGATAAGAAATTTGTTTACTCCCCAATCAAAGACTCCTATAAATAATGTATATCTGCACCAATTTATTCAAACTCACCAATTAGAGAATCTACACACAAACACCATTGGCATGGAACACCAGTAACTTTTCTAAATACTTTCAATGATAAGAGAACATAAACTAACAGTCACCAAACACTAGTTGCTCCATTACCCTCTGGGCATGCATTTAGAAT
The DNA here is from genome assembly GCA_016801875.1 of Solanum sitiens. Taxonomy (NCBI): domain Eukaryota; kingdom Viridiplantae; phylum Streptophyta; class Magnoliopsida; order Solanales; family Solanaceae; genus Solanum; species Solanum sitiens. The sequence goes on from JABWTJ010000024.1 coordinate 5,264,188, forward strand.
GCCCATGTTTGTTTTCTATTTGTGTTTTAGTTCATGTTGTTTCTTGAAGAATTTAGAAATTAACACGAATGCTTGAGCATAAAATATAATCATAATTGACTACAGCAACATACTCAATATAAGTTACGAAGTAGTGTTTGGAAAGGATAGAATGTAGACATACTTTACCTCTACCTAAGAGGTAAAGAATTTATTTCCGATAGATCCACAAGACAAGAGTTAAAAGATACCTACTAATAGAGTAAACCTAGTTTATCCTAAATCAGTTTGGATTTTGAGATTGCCAGAGAACTGTGCTAAAACTTATAAGACAATATAACTTTTCAATGGAAAAGACAGTTTCAATTGATGGCGAAAAATGTTGAAATGGGTATTGAGTTCACCAAATACAATAATCAATCTAATGTAGCTAACTCTCAAACAAGATTTAATCTTTCAATCATATCTTCCTCAAAATAAACCCCAATTCTCAAATCATTAGAATCTATGATGCCAATTTCTTAATTAGGCACACTATGAACTAAAAGAAAAAGCTCAATGCATTCAAAAATCATAATCATTTACAGTACTGAGCCATTCATCACTACTTTTGATAACAAAAAATAGAAATTTACAAATACCAAAAAGAGAAAAGAAAACTTAAACAAACACAAACATATGTACACTTAAACAAAATATTTCTTAATCGACCTGTTCCTAACCCCAAGTAGGCAGATTCAATAAAATACAAAATAACTTTACCATATTGATCCAAGTAACATTTTAATTCAAGATAGAAAAATGGAAATTTAACAAACACGCAACAAAGACTTAACCAAATGCTCACATAAACAAAAAATACAAATAATTTAACATAATCATAATTGATTGCGAATGAAAATTATCAAAAGGGCAGCAAAGAGGTTCAAAGAAAGTGAATATTGATCTTACTGTGTAAATTTAGGCAGTAACGGTTCATTCCCAAGAACAAGATAATCAAAGAGAATAAACTTTTTAAAAAGTCATAAAATGGAGCAAAATGGAGTGTCATCAGTTAGTTGAAAATATAACCTCAAGGATCACAGCTTATTCTAGACAACTATCTTATGCGGGTCGACTTCAAATCATAAATGTTGTCTTATTTTATATCTATAATTTTTGGGGGACTGTGTTTATACTACCTCAAAGTGTATTAAAGGAAGTAGACAAGCAATGTAGGGATTACCTGTGGGGGGAAAACGAAGAGAAGAGGAAAATAATGCTAGTAGCATGGGAAAAAAATTGTATTCCCAAGAAATATGGTGGTCTAAACGTTAGAAGCTGCAAGAACTGGAATATTGCCTCTGTTGGAAAATTGTTATGGCAATTGGCTACAAAACATGACTTATTTGAGTTAAATGGTTTCATGGAATTTACATAAAGGATGGTGCACAAATATGACATCATTGTCCATCTGCGTACAGTAGTTGGTAAGGAAGCTAACTCACTAATGGAGCAGATGATTCATTGGTATAGCAGGGGAACGTACCAGCTCTCCCCCTCTGGTAATTATTCAATTTCCAAGAGTTATATTGCTTTACTTGGTCAGTTTCCTAGAGTGAAAGAAGTAGAACTTATATGGAACTCAATTATGCTGCAAAAGCATAGAATGATCGTATGTATTGATTCCCAAATAGAATACTTGCCAACAAAAGAATGACCAGATTAAACATTTCAGTTGATGACCTTACATGATGCTTGTGTGAGGAAAATGAAATAGAGACTCAGAATTATTTGTTTGCTAGATGTGGCTGGATATCAGAAATAAGGGTCGCTCTCTCTACATGGTCAGGCTAGTACTTGCAACAGAGGGGAGTAATACAAAATCTACAATGGTTTTAAAGAAGAAAATGGAAGAGGTTCCAAAATGAAGTAGTTGCGGCAATTTATGGTGCTATGATTTATCACACTTGGCGAGCAAGGAACATGAAGATTTTCAGGAACATACATGTAAATAAGAGTTTTGTTATAGCACAAATCCAAAGGGAGATTAGGGAGAGGATAGATATGGTACATTGTTCCAAAAGAGCTCATACATGCACTAACTTAGTGTCTAGAATTTGTAACTAGATTGTTGGTATGGCTTGTTTGATTTTTTTTTATCTTGAGGTCTAGATACTTGCGGCAACCTTTCCAGAAGGGGGTGGTGATACTGGATGCTCCTTAGTTCTGTAAATTGTTCTTGTTGTTGCAATGGTAATATTTCACAGTTATCACCACAAAAAAGAAGTAAATAGAAAACTCACAATAGACTTCCCACAACCTAGATTTATCTGCAACATAATGAATAGAAAAACTAAGATTTAATTTAAGGGAAAACTAAACAAACCGCTAAATTTGGGGAACGGTTCTTAGTTATTTTGGCAGAAAACAACAGACCGCGCTATGTTTTGGCGGAAAACCGGAAAACAATAGTTAAACTTAGGGTACAATTTGTGTATGTTATTGCAAAATTATATACATAAGCTATAATAAAAAATTTTTTTGTCAAAATATTATATAAGATAGCAAAGAATTAATTAAATTTTTGCAATTTACTAAAATTAGACGAGGATATTATGGTTGTTACAAAAATGTTGTTGCGATTCTTTATATTGAAAATTATAATATTAATAATATAATATAGCAAAAATCATATCATATCATATATTTATATAAAAAGAACCTTCGGCCCGCCTATGTGGCGCTAGCCTTCCCTTTTCATAAAAAGTTGCGATTTTTATGAAAAGTTGTAAATTTTTTGAAAAATTGTGACTTTTATGAAGAGTTGTGACTTTTATGAAAAAAATTTACTTTAGTGAAAGGAGGTTGTGACCTTTTTGAAGGGTTGTAAATTTTTCAAAGAGTTGTGACATTTATGATAAGGCACAATAAATAGTTGTTCGCACTACCCTATGTTGTCTATAAATAGAGGAATTTCTTGCCACTATAATTTGTAGGTTTTCTTCCCACTATAGGGTAGTCAAATTCAAATACATGAATTGACTTTTTATGAAGTTTGTTTCATTCTTTAAAGTTTTTATGGAGCTTAATTTTTACTATAAGTCATAGTGATTCCTCTAACTATGGTAAATTTTTTTCCTATTTTGGTGACCTTTTTTAAAATCTGTGAAAGTGTCAACAGGGGTGATTAAAAATTGATCTTATCTTTTGTCCCTTTCTACATGCCTCTTCTTATAAACAAAACAAATTGATTTCAATTGCAATGCGACATTACGACTCTTGGACCTCTTTGTGCACAACTCATAACGCTGTTGAAATGGTTGATGGTTGAATTCATTACATGTGATTCTTCAGTTAACAATTCTTTGATTTATGTCATTATTATTTGTATGTTGTTTTTCAAATTCAAATAAATAAATTATTCTTCTTATAAAGTGTATTACATTTCTCAAAGTTTTTTTCTTCTTATTTCATGAAACGTAATTTTTTACTGTAAATCATAGTGATTCATGTATCTATCGCAACATCTTTTTTGCTATTTGTTTTTTACTTCTTTGAATTATCTTCAAAATTCCAGTTAGGAAGATTGAAAATTTATATTCTCATTTGTCCCTTTTTACAGGGTTTCTTCATGTAATTTTGGGAAAATTATTTGTGGGTTGTGCGATATTTGATAACACATAACAACAAATAACTATACAGAACCAATGATGAAGTTTGTTAAAAGAACCAAAATTATTGCTCTCTTGCTTGCCGCAGTAAGTATATAAATTTGATTGTATTTTTTAGGTAAAAATATTTTGTATGCCATTGCACTATTTCTAGAATATTTGTATAGACACAATTTGTCCACATCTTTTATGCACGTTAACTAATTTGTCATACTTCTTCTTCTCTTCTATTTTCAACATAATAAGAGATCATGTTTTCGTAAAACTAACAAATGTCCAAAATACACTATAACAAAAATATTTTCTATCGGCAATAAATATGCACATTCACAAAGAGTGCTACAACCTTTAACGACATTGATTAATTGTCGTTGAATTCATCTTTGTTATAGACTTTAGGGACATCTATACAAAGTAACAATTACCTCTGAAAATACATATTTAATGATACATATTTTTTGTAATGATAACTCATTCTTTTGATATTTTTTTTCATTTTTGATAAAGAAGTAATAACTCTATGAGGCTTCATTAAATTAAATTTGTGAACTGTAAACTTGGATACTACCCGAAAGACTATCGTTTTGAAAAATATATGAAACACATGCCTTTTTTGTTGATTGTTAGGAAAGTAAGGTCGTCTTTATTTTTATTTTTTTGAATATTATTGTTCTCAAATGTTGTGAGATTTTGATATATTATGTGTCAAAATTTTGATTTAGTATATCCCGCTGTGAACATTCAGATGTCACCTAATGCTTGGTTGATAATTGCATTAATTTTTTGTAACTGCATACTATAACTATAACAATAACAATGTTTTAATCCAAATAAGTTGGGGCCGATGATATGAAACCTTAAAAGTAGTAATGACTATTTTGAGACAATGACATAAAACATTTATGATACAAAACAATTTATGGTCTTTTTTAGCATATACTTGATATGACATACATTAATAAAAAAGAGATTGATTGAGGTTCATAAAAAAGGAGTCCAAGGATTGTCCATTTGAATTTAGTTAATTATGATATTGTATGGACGTGATGTTCCACTTTATTTGGGAATGTTGTTGTTCAACGTTTTCTGGTCTCTTTTTTAACTTCTAGTGTTGTTCTTTATGACTTCTTAGAATTTAAAATATTTTATTACATCTTACAAACTATTTCCAGGGAGATTTTCTTATACTTAATATCTATCTATGAATCATATTTTGCACAACAAAAATAATTTTTTAAAAAATATAACACTTTAAGTTCGGAGAAACACTTTGCCTTAAGATAAAAAGGTTTTGCCAATTATGTATCGAAAATACAAATATTACCGAATGATCATTTGTAAGCCTAATAAAATAGTTCAATTCCATGCGAAACACGGGTAATTTACCTATTATTAAAATATTTGGCAACAACAAAAATATTGTTGATTAAAAATTAAAAAATATAACAACAACTAAATTAAGTTCTTGCAATTTATTGATATAAGGCAACAACAATATACTTATTGCCAAAATGTTGTTACTAAATCCATATTTTCTTGTAGTGCTTAAACAAACAACTTCGTCTGCCCTTCCTATTGGTGAAGTACGCAACACATCTCACCAACCAATCTGATAGGACAACTGTAAATATAGCTTTACAGTTGTGCACCGCTTTGAATCTAGACGGAGGTACTCTGCCAAGGACCAAATTCGTGCATATGTGAGGATCATCAAAACACCTAGAATATAATATTTTTCCTCTTTTTTTTATGACGACACACAAATATTTCTAATGCTAAGTTTATTTATTCATTTCCCCTTTCATCAATTCCAATACTAAAAAGACCATTTCCTGGATCGGGTTCCTTGTTAGATCCCTAAGTTTGTTAAATCATCAAAACTTAACATCAGCTCCGAAGTAACACTACTGATCCACTGATAAAAGAATATCTAATACGTTACGGAGAAATGTTACAAGCATGTTACAAGGCATATGGTTTTGATTGTAGCTGTAACATCGATCCTAATTTCTTTTTCAAAATCCCCACTATACATGATTTGGATCATAGATTTAGCATCGATCATAATTTGCTTACAAAAGTCACTAGTGGCGAAAAACATAGATATGGTGCCTCAAACTACATTTACTCCAAATGCCTCACTCATTCAATTTGGCCTAGTAAATTTAGTCACCAAGTAAATTAGATTGGCTTTTTTGTCGTATCTAATGATGAGTACTCAACACACTTAGTAAGCCTTTACATAAAAATGTCTTGGCATAAAACAACAAAGAATGTTGAAGATATAGAAGATATAATGGACTTACATGGACCAGTTAGAGATTACAACATGTCTAGTCGCGATTCAACAATCAAAATCAAAGTTTGATTGTTGAACATCTACTTGAGGAAACACGATCAATGCAACATGTGCAAGTTTTCAGCAAGGTATTAGTTTTTTTACAATGTTAAGAGATTGATAGATCGATATTTGAATGAGTAATTAAGCATAACAATAGCAGGTCACAACTTGGGAGTTGGGTTAGCTATGTTACGTGCTTATTACATTGTAGAAATTGGATGAGATTTACGCGAAGACGAATTCTTTGCAGCATGAGATAAAACGTTGTATCATCACTTAGGCTCACAATGATAGTTGTTGGTTAGAGAAACTCCCATAGCAGTAGCTGCATGGTTCCTCAAAAGGTTCTCATTCGTATGAATGGGGGTATATATGGGACTTCATTCATGCATTGCATAAGTAGACTTTAGAAGGAAGCATGACGTCTTTTATTAAGATTATGAGTTTACATCAGATTATTTTGTATTTTCCCATACATCTCAGAGTTAATTGTATCCTTGCATACACATAATTTAAAGCCATATTTTAAACAACTTTTCTTTATATTTCACATGTCTTTAAACTGCTATATAATGAAATGAGTTAGTTATATAGAGTTATGTTATTCATGAGTTGAGTAGAGCCAAAGTAAGTGTTCCTCCTTACTCTTTTCAAGCTTAAATTTTGTTAGAATTTTAACTCGCATACTCATACATTCAATGTACTGATGACAGTTGGTCTGCATTATATCATGATACAGGCGTAGGTAACCAGGATCAGCATCATGCAGCGCCTTGTTAATCCAGCAGAGCACTCAAGGTTAGTGGTGAGCCTCCTTACTTTCTGGAGGACACATTTATATGCTTTTTCTGTCTTTTCATTTATAGAATATTGTGGCGTCTGTCCCAACATTCTTCTTAGTATTATAGAGGTTTCATAGAAAGATAGACAATCAGACAGTTAAGTTTTTTTTAGTCTCTCTTCATTTACATATATTTTATTATGACACTTAAGTGTCATTTTGGCTAAGCTATTTTAATTCAAGTTACTTTATGAGAATGTCTTCTTATATTGAGTTAAGTCTTTCGTAGAGTTTAGTAATCCAGGACAAGGGTCCGCTCAATGCCAACAATGGTAATTGGGTGTCGGCCATGTCCACGATATAGGTTTGGGACGTGACATGCAGTATCAGTACACAATAACAATATACTGTTAGGATCACACGACTATCCCACTAGTGTAACATAAACAAGTCAACAAACATTATAATCACATACAAATATATCAACATATAAAACATTGTCAACACGAAGAATAAACAACATATTTAACATTTATCATCACATAATTGGTCCTCTCATGGAACCCAAACCCAAGCAGTTAGTCTGCCGGAACGTGGCAATCCGATCCCATATTTATGCGAAACGTGGTAATCTAGTCAAATATTATGCCAAAATATGGAAATTCAATCCAAAGTTATGCTGGAATGTGGCAATCCGACCCAAACTTTTATCAAAATGTAGCAGCCGATCCCAAACACACACAACAATTACAATCAAAAGTATATCATCAAGATCATACATTTACATGATGATTTCATAGCAACATCATTCATCTATCTCATTTTCAGCAGTTAGTCTGCCGGAACGTGGCAATCTGATCACATATTTATGCGGAACGTGGCAATATAGTCAAATATTATGCCAAAACATGGAAATTCAATCCAAAGTTATGCTGGAATGTGGCAATCCGACCCAAACTTTTATCGAAATGTAGCAGCCGATCCCAAACACACACAACAATTACAATCAAAAGTATATCATCAAGATCATACATTTACATCATGATTTCATAGAAACATCATTCATCTATCTCATTTTCAACAAGTATGAATTGCAACATTCATACATAAACAAGTATCACAATTTATCAAGAACATACATACACCACACAGACAAAGAATCACAACCATCACCTACCTAGAAACAAGCTTGAAAGCCTAAGAAACTTGATCCTTTCCTTTCCGAATTTGTTCCGCTTGTTATTGGTCTACAAATATTCACAATAACATGGAAATCAATAAACAATCGCTAATTACTCGAAATTATATCAATTCTATGAACCCTGATCAAACTCATGATCCCAACTAACCAATTTAGGATTGTCTCCCCCATAGAATCTGTAACAAAATCCTTCCCCCATCATTATTAACCCATTTTATTATGTTCTACGTATCGAAAAATAGATTTGCGGGAGTGGAAAATCTTACCTTTAGCCTCAAGTGTCACAACCGGAATCTAGACCCCAGACGAGACCGACATCGTTGACCTCTCAGAGGTCGCAGACAAGCCTACTTACGTTATTCTTACTTCACTTAGGTTAATTTTAGCGGAAATATTTGAAACTTTTTGTTTCTTAACATACTTATTAAACATTTTCATTATTACATAATTGTTCGCCATCAACCATCTAACATTAAGAGATAAGCAACTGAAAGAAATAGTTCAATAAGTATTAAGTGTATAATTGCCAAAATGGCACCAATACAAAGTCTGAATAAAAACAGGAAAGAAACGCTAGTGGAATATGCTCCACTAGCTCAACTCTAAAACTAAGCTGGAATATAAAACAGTAGCATCCTCGAAGGCATGAGGACCTACCAACTCCGGATGAATACTGGACGTCCGGATAACTGCAACAATGATCCTGTAGCTCTATCGTCCACCTGTGCCTGCACCTAAAATAGTAGAGTTGTATAGGGTTAGTACACACTTGTACTAAGTATGGGTATATGCAAGCACACACCAAGGACATGCATGAGAAAAGATAGCTCTTTCCTAACAACATGATTATGGGAAGTCACGTCAGTGGACTTGCCAATTTGAGATTAGAAAAGTTAGTGAACCTTCCGAATTTGTATTAGGAAAGTCAGTGATCTTTCCAAATTTGGATTAGGGAAGTCATGCCATGAGAGTAACATGCATCATCATAAATATCATATTGCACACAGCACATAACATCTTACACATAGCACATATCATAGCACATAACATATAACACATAGCTTCTTTCATATCATTCATTCTCATATGCTATGAGACCTTGGAATCATGGACTTGACATTAAGACTTTCCAAAATGAGGGCTCAACATATGGGACCTCAACTAGGGAGTCTTCATTAGAAAAACACAGAGTCTGCTTCATTCATTCATACGTACTTCATTTCTTTTCATTCATAAGCCAGTGAACACCAGCTATACCTAGGGTGTAGTTTAAGACTCTCATCGGGTTTGCTGTGCAATGATCAAGAATAGCCTAGTTTCATTACCTGAGTCTAGCTCACCTCTTGATTATCCTATCCTAACACATTTGGTATCATTCATTTCATTATGTGCTTCATTTGAGGTTGGACTCATTCATTCATTGGGAACTTTAACTTTAACCGACATAGATCATGTGAGCATCATGATATCCAGTGTCACCCCCACCAAAAAGAGGTGTTATCACCGGCCAAGGTGACCCAAAAACATGATAGCGTACATGGGAATTTAACCCCGCTAGATCCCTATATTGGCAGTATAGGTTCGAAGACTAGGAGATATCAGGAGACCCATACCCGGCAAGCCGGAAAGTCTCATCTCATGAGAGTTACGTGAACCTCCGCCCTTCCCGAAAGAAGGCATCACCGCTCATAGCTAGCCTATCGGTGCTCAGTATAAAGTTACATTACATTCAACTCATACGTCATGGAAGCTGGCTTCTAGTATGAGGACATCATAGCTCATTAGATGATCTCTCATCTCATCATTAGTATTAAGTGTGTTAATCTCAATACTTTCATTAGAGTGTTCATTGAGACTGGTCTCTTCATTATCTTACACTCATAGGTGAGTACGTTTTGGTAATATTTACTTAGGCTCATTTGAGATTGCTCTCATCATTTGCATTAGCCTCATATCATGTTGTCACCACATTCATTATCATTAGCACATTTACTCTTCATAATTACTCACCCCATTTTACGTGAATGTTCATTTCATCATATGCCAATATACTTGGCCAATGGTGTGTTTCATACCCTTACTTAACCCTTCTAGGGTCATCATTTCATTGTTCATTTCATCATTCAGTACATACATCTTAGGTTCACTTACTTTTAAACGTATGCTAGACTTATGAGTCTATACACACAAGCCATGAGGCTTCATTCATAATTCGTTAAGTGATTCATATATTCCTAAGATTATGTAGTACAAGACTTATGTATCTTGTATATATGCCAAGATCTTGATTTCGATCTAATTAGGTGGCATTATTCTTGGATATTTTGTTCGCGTATGACTTATGTATCAATACGGAAGTTTAGGCAAGGAAACCCATGTTTGAATCACTTGGATATCATTTACATTTTTCATTGATTTTATTTTTAATATTCATAACATTAGAACTCTAGATTAAATTCCAACATTAACATCGTATCATTAATTTTCTACTTAGTTTTCCTCTTAAGTTGGCCAAAGGGTTGTGGGTTCGAACCCCCACAACCCCTTTTTATTTTTAATTAACATCTCATTGCCCTTTTCGCCCAAACCAAGAGGTTGTGGGATCAAACCCCCACAACCTCTTCTATTTTTGTTATTTATTCGCTGGAATAGGGAGGTTGTGGGTTCGAATCCCCCACAGCCTCCTTAATTTAATTTAAATTTGCTAGAGCATTGGGAGGTTATGGGTTCAAACCCCCACAGCCTCCTTATTTTAGTTTTTAATTTCGCTAGGCTGTGAGGTTGTGGGTTCGAACCCCCACAGCCTCCTATCTTTATTTTTAACTAAAGACTTCTTAAATAGGCTCCTTGGCAGTGAGGTTGTGGGATCGATCCCCCACAGCCTCACTTTATTTTCTTAATTAATTTTTCCTTCTCCTTTTCCAACCTTGAGGTCGTGGGTTCGATTCCCACGCCTCACGTTTTCTTTTATTTATTTTCTCCTCTTTCACTCGCTGCCTGGAGGTCGTGGGTTCGAATCCCACGCCTCCCATTTATTTGTTTAATTTATTTTTCTCCTCTTTCTCCCACAGTGTCGCGAGTTCGATCCCCCCAGCCCCCTTTTTCTTTTCCTTTCTCGCGAAAACCAGTAGCTAAAGGGTGAGGTCACAGGTTCGAATCCTGGTGGCCTCAGCTCTTTTAAATGTATTAAATTCCCAGATTTTATTCCCCCTTTTGAACGAAATTTATAGTACATTAGGCTGGAAATTCATTCATAGTTTTTAGCTTCCTTTAATCAACCTTTTCATGTTAGTTTCTTAGGGCATTTCACCAAGCACTTAGTGTGTAATTAGGTGTAGTTTAGGGGTTACATTTAGTCAAGCGTTTTCACTCAAAATTTGTAACTTCACACACCATATGAACATCACATTATGCACAACTTTAGCACATAAAATACAAGAAATAACATGCTTTACACGTCTTCAAAACAGTGGCTAAACTCACTGCCAAACGCGCACACACACATCATTTTTTTCGATCACACATTGGTTGTCATTTTCGTGATTTCACGCACATAAACATATTCACATTCAACATAAAAACATCACACATACCTAAATCTACCAGCAAAAAAACCCAACCTACGAAATTATTGGGAGCTAGTGACAAGGACATGCAACGGGGAAACAACCCTAGTTTCGGAGTGAATATCTTTAATTGTAAGTGGTCTCTTGGGAAAGGGACCAAGAAATAAGAAACCCATACCTTAATTTGCTTGTTCAAACGTGAATTTGCTGCCCAAACCTTCTCCAGAACAACGACCAACCCTCTAAATGTCAACACCACTTCGACGGACAAACCTCTCTAAGCCTAACGTGTGATTAACGTTGTTTTTCTTTAAAATTCGTGTGGGTTTGTGAAGAACCTTGGTTAAACTTTCTGTTCTTCACGTTATTTTTGGCAGAGATATCTTGGAGAATTTAGTTTGATCGTGTGAGGGTGTGATAGACGTGTTAGAAGAGTGTTAGCTTATGTTTAGGAGACTAATTCAAGACTTAGTCAAAATAGGGTTTAATTAAACTAATAAAAATCTGATTTATTTCAACTAATACGTGAAAGGACCATTTTGCCCTTACAAAAATCAAATTTTAATTGATGATTAAATCATCAATTCGTTGCCTCTAGTGGGGCTCGAACCCGAGTGACACCCTTTTTGCGAAAATGGGTCACTTCGGGTCGACCCAACCCGAATTGATCTTTCAATTAAATTAATTAATTAATTCCTCAAGGTAATTACAATATTACCCTTGGCTTGGAAAATACCATTTTACCCCTGGACCCTTAAAACTTAAAATTTCCTCTTTTAAGTCCGGTAAAGACTCTTTCGATTAAATCTTTGTTTTCGAGAGCCTCACATGGTTGGTTCCAACCTTACCAAGCTCAATTAACTCCCCAAGTTAATTGTCTTGGCCGTAGTAAGGGTACTGAGGTCTGGTTCTACGCGTATCAATCCGTGTGAACCTTGATCTAATCGCAAGCATTCTTGACACCTTAAGCATTTATCTTATTCATTTTTAGGGTTGTTACATTATCCCCCCCTTTAGGAACATTCGTCCCCGAATGACACTACCACTACATATCGTAATGCCATTCAGATCATAACAAAATTACTATGCACAGTCAAGCAATAGCAACAAAATACGGAGAGATAAGGAAACATAGACTTAACAGTAGGAAGTCTAACCTCAAGAGCTGAAAAGATGAGGGTAGCGGGATCTCATGTCGGCCTTAGCCTCCCACGTAGCACCCTCAAAAAGATGATTTCTCAACAATACCTTCAATGTGGCAATCTCCTTGTTCCTCTGCCGCTTTACCTGTCTGTCTAAGATCTCAACAGGTACCTCCTCATAAGACAAGTCTTCACCAACCCCCAAACCTTCAACAGGTAGAATCGATGCTGGATCACCTAGGCACTTCTTCAACATAGAGACATGAAAGACTCGATGAAAAGAAGCTAGCTCCGCAGGCAATGCTAACTCATAAGCCACCTCACCCACACGCTGTAGGATCTCATATGGCCTAACATACCTCAGACTCAGCTTCCCTTTTCTACCAAATCTCATCACCCCTTTCATAGGTGATATCTTCAAGTAAACCTGGTCACCAACATCAAACTCTAAGGGCCGTTTCCTGTTATCTGCATATGACTTCTGCCGACTGTAAGCAGTATCCAACCTGTCCCTAATCACTCTGACCTTCTCTAAGGCCTCATGAATAATCTCTGGACCCAAAATGGATGACTCTCAAACCTCGAACACCCTAACTGGAAATCCACACCTCCTACCATACAGTGCCTCAAACGGTCCCATCCCAACGCTGGAGTGATAGCTATTATTATACGAGAACTCTATCAAAGGCAGATGGTCATCCCAACTACCTCTGAAGTCAATCACACACCCAGCACCGTTCGAGGCACTGTATGGTAGGAGGTGTAGATCTCCAGTTGGGTGGTTCGAGGTTAGAGAGTCATCCATTTTGGGTCTGGAGATCATTCATGAGGCCTTAGAGAAGGTCAGAATGATTAGGGACAGGTTGACTACTGCTTACGGTCGGCAGAAGTCATATGCTGATAACAGAAAACGGCCCTTAGAGTTTGATGTTGGTGACCAGGTTTACTTGAAAATATCGCCTATGAAAGGGTTAATGAGATTTGGTAGAAAAGGGAAGCTGAGTCCGAGGTATGTTGGGCCATATGAGATCCTACAGCGTGTGGGTGAGGTGGCCTATGAGTTAGCATTGCCTGCAGAGCTAGCTTCTGTTCATCCAGTCTTTCATGTCTCTATGTTGAAGAAGTGCATCAATCTTACCTGTTGAAGGTTTGGGGGTTGGTGAAGACTTGTCTTTTGAGGAGGTACTTGTTGAGATCTTGGACAGACAGGTCAAGCGGCTGAGGAACAAGAAAATTGCCACAGTGAAGGTATTGTGGAGAAATCATCTTGTTGAGGGTGCTACGTGGGAGGCTGAGGCCGACATGAGATCCCGCTACCCTCACCTTTTCAGCTCTTGAGGTTAGACTTCCTACTCTTAAACCTATGGTTCCTTATTCCTCCCTGTTTTGTTGCTATTGATTGACTATGTATAGTGATTTTATTATGACCTGACTGGCATTACGATGTGAAGTGGTAGTGTCATTCGAGGACGAATGTTCCTAAGGGGGGGATAATGTAACAACCCTAAAAATGAATAGGATCAAGACTTAGGGTGTCAAGAATGCTTGCGATTAAACCAAAGTTCACATGGACTGATACGCGTAGAACCAGACCTCAGAACCCTTAGTACGACCAAGCCAACTAACTTGGGGAGTTATTTGAGCTTGGAAAGGTTGGAACCAACCAAGTAAGGCTCTCGAAAATGAAGATTTAATCGAAGGAGTCTTTACCGGACTTAAAAAGAAGAAATTTTAATTTTTGAGGGTCTAAGGGTAAAATGGTCTTTTACCAGGCTAGGGGTAATATCATAATTACCCTAAATATATACTTAATTAATTATTTAATAAAGTGGAGGGGCAATTTGGAGAGAGAGAGCCGAAATTGGTCTCTTGAAATGAAGTCTTGCTCCACCTGGGTTCGAACCTAGGTGGGAGCAAGGATTTAATATGATTTTTTTATTATTGGTGAATTAATTTAATAAAGTTATAGTTAATGGCTGATGTAAAAAGTAAAATCAGATTTTATTATTATTTATTATTTATTTACTTATTAATTAATGTTTTTTTAAAATTGACTAAGTCTTGCCAACTATCCTAGTTTTAAGATGCACTATCTCACACTATCTCTCTCCCTCACGCCTAAATCTCTCTCTTTCTCATCCAAATTGTTTTCTTGGCTGCAAAAACAGAAGATAAAAACATTAGAAAGCAATCAAAAGTTCTCTACACTCAAAGAACTTACAAAAAAAATATACAAGCAAGCAAGCTAACTAAAGAAACGAAAACTTTGCATCATCTTCTCGACGGGTTTGTGTTGAAGGTTTAGGGGAGGATTTGGGCAGCACTTAGAAGGTGTGGAAAGCTACAACAAGGTATGGGTTTTCTCTCTTGGAATCCTTTCTCCAAGTGGAATTTCTTTCTACAAAAATTGACATATGAAACTAGGGTTGTCCCCTTGAATGTTGAACTCCTTGTCCCTAGTCTCCTTCCGATTTCAATCTAAATTAGTTTAGAAATCATGTTGTTGGTATGGTTGCTGGTAGCTAAGTGTGAAATATGATGTTCCTTGTGATTTTATGTTCGGAAATAGCAAGCATGTTCAATGATGTCAACCGAAAATGATGTGGTGCAATGTGTAAAATATTTGTTGTTGTTCTCCGTTTTGAAGTCTTAAAATGGCTTGTTTGATGATTGGAATTAAGGTGCATAAGATGTATAATTTGTTATGTTTAAATGAAGTGTAAGGTGACTGATCTTAAGTGAAAAAAATCTAAGCTAAAACAACAATGAATCTACACTTGAAAACGCGTTAAACAAATTGTGAAAATACCACAAAACGAATGTGTGAATGTTGTTAAATCAAGGCTAGAAAATTTAATCAAATTTCCAGCACTTGGTGATGGAGTTTCGGCCAGAACACTTGAGGTGTGAGAAGTTTAAAAATAAATCTAAAATATGTGAGGTCAGTGGGGATTGAACCCAAGACCTCACTTCAGGAAAGCTGAAAAAAAAATAAAAAAAAATAAATGAGAGGTGTGGGATTCGAAACCACAACCTCTTGGTCAAACAAGAGAGTAAAGAGAAATTTTAAGATAATAAAAATAATGAGAGGAGTGGGATTCGTACCCACCACCTCTTGGCTGAAGAAGGAGACAATGAGAGAAATAAATAATAGTAATAATAATGAGAGGAGTGGGATTCGAACCCACCTCCTCTAGGCCAACATTAAAAAAAAAATTAGGAAAAAGATAAATAAATGAATGTTGCTATGGTGGTTCGATCCCGGATCCCCTAATGCTTAAAACGCCTAAGGTGAAGTTAGTGGAGGGAAAAAGAAAGGAAAAATAATGTTAGTGAGGGGGTTCGAAATCGGGTTCCCCAAGACGAAATGTAAATCCAAAATTAGGTGAAAGAAAATTAACTAAGTATTGTCCAAGGGATGCGAAGTCGGGTTCCCTTGCCAAATTCTGTATAGACATATAAGTCATACGTAAGTAAATACTTAATGAATGCTGCCTCTAAAGATCAAAATCAATATCTTGGCACATCTACAAGATGCATAAGTCTTGTACCACATAATCTTGGGTAAACATGAATCACTTAACGAACTATGAATGAAGCCTCATGACTTGTATGTATAGACCCATAAGTCTAGCATACGCTTAAAAATAAGTGAACCTAAGATGTATGTAAAGAAATGAAGAAACCTTAGAAGGGTTAAATAAGAGTGTGAAATACACCAATGGCCAAGTACATTGGCATATGATGAAATGAACTTTCACGTAAAATGGGGTGAGTAATTATGAAGAGCAATTGTGCTAATGTTAATGAATGTGGTGACAATATGATATGAGGCTAATGTAAAAGATGAGGACAATCTCAAATGAGCCTAAGTAATTGTTACCAAAACGTACTCACCTATGAGAGTGTAAAGCTAATGAAGAGACCAGTCTCTATGAACACTCTAATGAAAGTATTGAGATTAACACACTTAATACTAATGATGATATGAGAAATAATCTAATGAGCTATATTGTCCTCATACTCGAAGCCAACTTCCATGACGTAAGAGTTGAACGTAATGGAACTTTATACTGAGCACCGATAGGCTAGCTATGAGCGGTGATGCCTTCTTTTGGGAAGGGCGAAGGTTCACGTAACTCTCATGAGATGAGACTGTCCGGCTTTCCGGGTATGGGTCTCCATACATCTCCTAGTCTTTGAACCTATACTGCCAATATAGGGATCTGGCGGGGTTAAATTCCCATGTACGCTAGCATGTTTATTGGGTCACTTTGGCCGGTGATTCCACCTCTTTTCAGTGTGGGGGAGACACTGGATTTCATGAGGCTCACATGATCTATGTCGGTTAAAGTTAAAGTTCCCAATGAATGAATGAGGCCAGCCTCAAATGAAGCACATAAAGAAATGAATGATACCGAAGGTGTTAGGATAGGATAATCAAGAGGTGAGCTAGACTCAAGTAATGACATTAGGTTATTCCTGATCATTGCACAGCAAACCCGATGAAAGTCTTAAACTACACCCTAGGTATAGCTGGTGTTCACACTGGCCTATGAATGAAATGCAATGAAGTACGTATGAATGAATGAAGCAGACTCTGTGTTTGCTAATGAAGACTCCCTAGTTGAGGTCCCATATGTTGAGTCCTCATTTTGGAAAGTCTTAATGTTAAGTCCATGATTCCAAGGTCACATGGCATATGAATGAATGATACGAACGAACCTATGTGTTATGTGTTATGTGCTATGATATGTGATATATGAAGATGATATGTGTTGTGTGCAATACGATATTTAATATGATGCATGTTACTCTCATGGCATGACCTTCCTAACTCAATTTGGAAAGTTCACTAACTTTTCTAATCTCAATTTGGCAAGTCTACTGACTTGACTTCCAAAAATCATGTCGTTAGGAAAGAGCTATTCTTTCTCATGCATGTCCTTGGTGTGTGCTTGCATATACCCGTACTTAGTACAAGTGTGTACTAAACCTATACATCTATACTATTTTAGGTGCAGGCACAAGTGGTCGATAGAGTCGCAGGATCATTGTTGCAGCTAGCCGGACGTCAGCATTCATCCGGAGTTTGGTAGGTCCTCATGCTTTCGAGGATACTACTGTTTTATATTCTAGCGTAGTTTTAGAGTTGAGCTAGTGGAGCATGTTCCACTAGCGTTTCTTTCCTGCTCTTTATTCAGACTTTGTATTTGGGCCATTTTGGCAATTATACAATTAAGACTTATGAACTATTTCTTTCATTTGTTTATCTCTTTAATGTTAGATGGTTGATGATGAACTATTATAAAATTTTAAGAATGTTTGGCAAGCATGTTTAAAGAACAAAAAGTTTCAAATTTTCCGCTAAAATTAACCTATGTAAAGTAAGTATGACGTAAGTAGGCTTGTTTGCAACCTCTGAGAGGTCGAAGACGCCGGTCTCGTCTAGGGTCTAGATTCCAGTCGTGACACTCAACATGTCCTCCAGTGTCTGAATGGTGCGCTCCGCCTGCCCATCTATCTGAGGATGAAAGGCAGTGCTAAGCTTTACCTGCGTGCCCAAGCTCTTCTGGAAAGATCTCCAGAAATGTGAAGTAAACCGAGCTCCTCTATCCGAAATGATAGACAAAGGAATCCCATGCCATCTCACAATCTCATCAATGTAGAGTCTCGCATAATCCTCGGCTCTGTAAGTAGACTTCACAGGGGTAGGCAGACTTAGTCAATCTGTCCACAATAACCCATATGGAGTCATGCTGTCTCCTAGTCCTTGGAAGACCAACCACGAAGTCCATATTAATGGCCTCCCACTTCCAAGTCTGAACCTCAATAATCTGAGTCAGACCGCCAGGCTTAAGATGCTCTGCCTTAACCTGCTGACAATTAAGACACTTGGCCACATATTCTGCAATGTCCTTCTTCATGCCATCCCACCAATAGATCTGCTTAAGATCATGATACATCTTGGTGGAACCTGGATGTATGGAATACCTGGAACCATGGGCCTCTGCAATAACCCTGGTCCGCAAATCATCCACATCTGGTACACACAGCCTGTCCTGTTACCTAAGTATGCCATCACCTCCCAAAGCGAAAGACACATTCATCTTCATCAACACTGATTCCTTTAGCTCTATCAACACAGGATCTAGATGCTGACCCTTCTTGACTTCAACTACCAAGGATGATTCAGAACTAGGATGAACTGAAACACACCCACTAGTAGAGTCAACCAATCGCACACCCAGTCTGGCCAGTCTGTGTACATCTTTCACTAGATCATTCTTCTCATCCTCAACGTGGGATGTACTTCCCATGCTCATCCTGCTCAAAGCATCAGCTACAACATTAGCCTTACCTGGATGGTAGTGAACATTCATTTCATAATCCTTCAACAGCTCCAACCATCTCCGCTGACGTAGATTCAACTCTCTCTGTGTGAACATGTACTGGAGACTGTAGTGGTCTGTGAATACATCCACGTGCACTCTATATAAGTAGTGCCTCCACAGCTTCAGTGCAAACACCACAGTGCCAACTCCAGGTCATGAGTGAGATAATTCTTCTCATGAACCTTGAGTTGTCTGGACGCATTAGCTATCACCTTACCAACCTGCATAAGAACACAACCCAAACCAACCCTAGATACATCACAGTAAACAGTGTAATTCTCACCACACTTAGGCAAAGTAAGCACCGGGGCTGAAGTGAGTCTGTCCTGAGCTCTTGGAAACTCCTCTCACAAGTCTCCGTCCACTCAAACTTGGCTTTCTTCTTAGTCAAAGTTGTCAATGGGGAAGCAATGGAAGAAAAGCCCTCCACAAACCTGCGGTAGTAACCAGCCAATCCAAAAAAGCTACGGATGTCTGTGGGAGTAAGAGGCTTTGGCCAGTTTCTCACAGCCTCAGTCTTCCTAGGATCCACCTCCATGCCCTGATCGGACACAATATGACCCAGGAAGGTCACTGATCTCAGCCAGAATTCACATTTGCTGAATTTGGCATACAACTGATGATGTCTAAGTACCTGCAAGGTTAGTCTCAAATGTTGTTCATGCTCTTCCTTGGTCTTAGAGTAGATGATAATGTCATCAATGAATACTATGACGAAAGAGTCAAGGTATTCACGGATATAAAGTATTTTATTTAACTATTTTGGTGTCCCTTATACTCTTAGACTTAGTATTTGAAAATTATATTTCCTTAATGTGATGACTTTCAGATTTTGGGAAACGATAGTTAATATACTTTAGTAGATTTGTGTTTCATACATAATAAGATTTAATCTTCCGCATTGTTGTTTGTATTCTGCAAGTTGAACAATAAATATAAGTTAAGGTTAAATTATTTGGTTTGCCCACCTAGCTAAGAAGTTAAGTGTGTGTGCCACTCACGACTCGTTTTGGGTCGTGACAAACTTGGTATCAGAGTCTTAGGTTCGGTGATCTCATCACACAAGAAAAAGTCTAGTAAAGTCTTGCGGATCGGTACGGGGACACTTTTACTTTTCTTCAAGAGCCTATAAGACTTTAGAAAAACTTCATTCCTTCTTTCATTCGTGCTACTACTTGAATCCAATTGGTATCTAGGTGATACAAATTGGTATCTGAACTTCTTCACTTTGTTTCACATATGGTTAGTACTAGAGTACTAGAAGTTTAAATAGCAACAACTGGAAAAAATGTGTCCTTGGAAATAAGTATATTTTCTCAATTGACTACAGGGGTTGTAATGACTAGTGATCAACATGATTTTTTAAAAGTTCATAAAGTTGAATTCTTCATGGGTATTGATTATGAAGATGCTTATGTTTTTCTTGTTGATTATTTGAGTTGTTTCATAAAATGAATATAGTGGAAATGTTTAGTGTTGAGTTTTGACTTACTAATTTCTGGGAGACGCAAAATATGCTAATAGTCTTATGTTGAGTACTGACCAATAAAAGCACTACCTATGACTTGAAAGCATTTTTTTGTCTTCTTCATGGTGAAGTATATATCCCGTACTTTGAAGGATAGCAGGTAGAGGGGGTAAAGCTAGATGACTCTACTAATGTCAGAACATTCAAGAAGTTTTGTAAAGGATGGATAGATAATTAACATCATTACATTGAATAATATAGTTAGCAAAGTTATCATAGCATATATGGGTTTCATAGCGAATGTTGACATTATGTTGAGGCAAGTGAGGGCAGAATCTCTATGATGATTTCATAGATTAAGTATATAAAAAAATCATAATACGACTACCACAATAATATAGTAGTTTAATTGGTTAAAGTTATGATCCGTTTTAGTTTTATTATCGACTTGATCTAAAAATGAATTTAATAATGTTTGGATCTACTCAATGGATAGAAATGTGTTAGCTATTGGTGTACGATCTTGTCGATAGGTAACATGTGTTCTAGTGATGGATATAATGAACTTTCAAGGTGTGTTAATAGTGTTATAGAAAATGAATAAGTTGTTTGTCAAGTGTGAATACAACTACTTCAAGAGTTTTCAGTTATAGGACGTGTTCAGATAATGATTTTTGGTGTTACATTCACAGTTGAGAAGCCAACTACATAGTTACTACAAACGCTTAAGTTAAGCTTTATTTTTAAGAAAGATTTTAGTTGTGAATCTTTGGTATGGTATTAATGCAATTAGGTTGTGAAGTATATCTTGAGGATTTTATGTAGTACTGGTGATTTTATCTTAAGCTTTAAAGGGTGGATTGATACCGAAAGAACAAACTTATGGATAAAGAAAGTCCTAGTAAGCAAACTTAGGTGAATGAAAAAATAAATTATCTAGAAAATGCATATAAAATTTGGGTTAGTCCCTTGAATTTGATGATATAACCGAGTTTGAGGTGCCATGTCAATGAAAAATTTGATTTTGTGGTGATGAAAAGGGCTAACTGAATAGTATGGTAATAAGAAATCATGATGAATTGATCTGGATGCAACTATAAAATTCAGATTGTTGTTTAAGCAAATTTTGTATGGTAACAATGACTTGTGAGTATCTAAGGTTGTAATGTTCTACTACTTAGTGAGTAACGTGAATGTATGAAAAATTTTAGGAGATGTTGGGACACCGCTCGATAGAATTTAAAGGATCTAAAGTCTTAAATGGAAAGAATTAGTGAGATGTAGTTTAACTTTTAGAAGAACGAGGGAACAAGAATTTTTACATTGATTCAAAGGCCAAAGTTGTATCTTAAGAAATAAGTGTGCATACGTTCAGCTCGAGTGTGATGATAAAGGTTTGCTTGTAGTTTTGAGTTTTTAACAACTACGGTTGGATTTTTAGCGAAGGATATGATAAGACTGATGAAGAGGCGATTGATTATAAGTTAAGATACGTGAATTCATAAAAATCTTTAAAGTATAATAGATGTTGATAAATAAGGAGATTGAGTTACACAGGTAGGTTTACAATCCAAGTTTTTCATTGTAAGTCTACATTCGTAGCAGTATTTTATCTAAGTTATGGATTGATAAGATAAGAAATGATTGATCGTATCAAGTGTTAGGAATTTGGACGGACTTATGCATGTTTGAGTAGCAAAGTTAAAAGACCTAAGGAAAAGTTTCACTTAAAAGTGTTGGTTTAGAGTATAAGATAAAATGTCATGGGTTGTAGGTACAAGGATAAGATTGGTAAGAGAGCTAGAGAAATTAACAAGAGTCTGATATATTGAAGGATCAAGATATTTTAAAATTTGCACCACGAGACCTTTCGTATAAATCCTTGAGGTGTAGTTGAAAGTTGTATTGATTTTACCAATGAGTTTAGATATGACTGTGAGATGTGAACTAGTTCGGTAGAGACTTACTAGGAGTTTATCATTGACTTTTATAAAGATTGAGTTTTGATTTGGATGACAAATAGTGAGGTATGAAAATTTAGTATTTTACATGGGGTTAGATTGCTCAAATTAGGATAAATGACTTAAGAATGATGTAAAAGGTGATATATAATTCTACATGGTTATTAAGAATAGAGTTAGGTTAATACTGCTCTATTGATGAGACTACATGGAATGTTAAGGAGTGTTACATAGACATTTGATGGTGAATAGAGGTTATGAGCTTATAGTATACATAATAAATTGAGTGACAAAGAATTTTCGTAAGTGTTGGCATGAGGTATGTAATGGTTTAAAATTGTAACTAAAGCATGATATGTGAAAATGGTGTGGAGTTGACTTTGGGTGTGATTTAATAGTTTTATCTCAGTGAAAAGGTACTATCACATTTGAAATTAGTGTTATTAGCCTTGTTTGGGACTCGTATTAGTCATGAAATGCTTAAATAGAAAGAGATAGTCATAGTTTGAACATGTATTTGATAAGGATACTTTAATACTAATGACGTTTGGGAGTAAAGTAGATGATTATGATGTTTTGTTATTATTAAGAGTGTTTACTTCAATGGATGTGGGGTTTGATAAACCAAGTATGTGTGCAATTATAATAGGGACTAAATTGGTGATTGTGGGTAACTAGAAAATCAAAGAGATAGAATAGGATGAATGAAAATGTTTGATATGGGAACTATGGAAGGACTATCTAGAGTTATTCGACCTTGGTTATGTACATTTTATGTGACCAACTACTTCATTCCGGGTGTGATTTAGAGTGTGATTCACTTTCTATGTATGTGTGTGTTTTCGCTTCTATGGGTGTGTCCCTAGTAGGGGATCAGATGTACATATTTTTTTATTGTCCTCCCTGTAGAGTTTCATGCTTGGTTAGACTTATTAATTCTAATTATCGAAGATTTGGTGTTGTTTGAGATAGTTTAAGTATGCTAGTGTAATCACACAACTTTGCTTATGAGAATTTATAAGAGAGCTACCATGAAAATTTACAGTTATTCAATACACTTAAGATTTATCTCATCATCGGTATCATGTTTTAGGTATGTGTGGTTGAATGTGAGGACCATTAGGTCTAGTTTTATCATTCTTAAGGTTTGTCTATAATAGTTACTAATCTAGCATTCCGACAGAGTTATTAGAAGTGTTGTATGCCTGGGTGTAAAACTCGATGGTGGTTACTTGATCATTTCTATCTTTGGATCGGATGAGTTCAATTCTCCTTGATAATTATTTGATGTCTAAAGATCATAATTTTATAGCTTAAGCTTGAGAAAATATTATGTTATGAGGATGTAATCTTGATATGTTATATGATGGTTGATGAATTACGAGTATGTAATGGTTGGTTCAGGTTCACTCCTGGTTGTAACCAATAGTGATTCATGATTTTAGCATGGTTATGTTAGAAAATATTTGTCCTGATAGTTGTGACAAGGTCTAGTGAAAGAATCGATCAGTTGAAAATTCTACTTGAGAATAGTTTTGTTGTTAGTTGAGCTTGCATACAATAAGAGTTGTCATTCGAGTATTGAGATGACACCATTAGAGACATTGTATGGGAGAAGGTGTAGATATCCAGTTGGTTAATTTGACACTTTTAGAGATGAGACAGTGGGTACTTATATTTTGAAGGAATCATTGAGACATGAGGTAACCTTTCTTACCCTCACCATCGTTTGATCGTTCGACGGCGAATGATGGATAAATTGGTATCTAATGTAACGGCCCATTTGGTCGTTTGAGTGTTAGAGCTTTTTATTTCATAAAAGAATCTTTCGATAGATTCTAAATGTATATTTTGGACAATTCTTAACAATAATTATATAGAAAGGGGTAATTTTTATAATTTATTTAGTTGGTGGTTAAGGAAAATAACATTTGAATTAATGGTGGACCACTTTCACTATTTTTATGATTAGTTTTTTAATAATTAGGATAGTAAATAATATGTAGAAGAAAAGAAAATAGATACAGAGGAGAACGAAAGAAAGCGGCGTGGAACGAAACCAATTTGGAGCGATTGTGCATCAGGTAAACGTCACCAATTTCACAGTTGACTTCATGCACTTTGATCTTAGGCGAGAGTTTATATTATTGTTATTTTGTTAGATATAAGTTTGAAGGGGGGTGCGTATTGTTACTGTTGGAAAGTTGGGGACAAACATTAAATGTGATTGAATAAAAGGGAAAATTGTTTGATGATTAAAGAATGAATCTAAATAATATAATATTATAAATGTATTGTTGAAATTGAGAATGAAATAGGCTAGTTCTACAATGCATTACGTATTATGCTACTGGATTTTCAAACCAGTGATTTTTTATTTCGAATAATTCTTATTATTATAATTATTATTGTTATGATATGTGGGTATAGGAGGTACATGACATGTATACTTATTTACCTAATATAGAATTAAATATGGAAACAAATTCCAAAATTGATAACTACCTAATGAGTGCCTAAAGGACTTATAAAGTGGTTAAATTTTTCAAATAAGTTAAAATATGTAATGTGATTTAGTTGGTGAATGAAGTGTTGGTATTAAGTTAAAACTAAACAAATTAGACTAATAAAGTTTTTAAGTTCTTCAAATAAGTTATAATATGTAATGTCATTTAGTTGGTGAATATAGTGTTGTAATTAAGTTAAAATTAAACTAATTAGACTTAGAAAGTTGTTAATTTGTTTTAATAAGTTAAATTATATAATGTGGTTTAGTTGGTTAATATAGTGTTATTATTAAGTTAAAACTAAACATATTAGACTTTAAAAGTTTTTAATTTCTTCAAATAAGTTAAAATATGTAATTTGATTTAGTTGGTGATTGAAGTGTTGGTATTAAGTTAAAACTAAAAAAATTAGACTAAAGATGTTAAGTTCTTCAAATAGGTTAAAATATGTAATGTGATTTAGTTGGTGAATAAAGTGTTGGTATTAAGTTAAAACTAAACAAATTAGACTAAAGTTGTTAAGTTCTTCAAATAAGTTAAAGTATGTAATTTGATTTAGTTGGTGAATAAAGTGTTGGTATTAAGTTTAAACTAAATAAATTAGACTTATAAAGTTGTTAAGTTTTTCAAATAAGTTAAAATATGTAATGTGATTTAGTTGGTGAATGAAGTGTTGGTATTAAGTTAAAACTAAACAAATTAGACTTATAAAATTGTTAAGTTCTTCAAATAAGTTAAAATATATAATGTGATTTAGTTGGTGAATATAGTGTTGGAATTAATTTAAAACTAAACTAATTAGACCTAGAAAGTTGTTAAGTTATTTTAATAAGTTAAATTATATAATGTGGTTTAGTTGGTGTATTAAGTTAAAACTAAACAAATTAGACTTTAAAACTTGTTAAGTTCTTCAAATAAGTTAATATATGTAATGTGATTTAGTTGGTGATTAAGGTGTTGGAATTAAGTTAAGATTAAACAAATTAGACTAAAGTTGTTATGTTCTTCAAATAAGTTGAAATATGTAATGTGATTTAGTGGGTGAATTAAGTGTTGGTATTAAGTAAAACCTAAACAAATTAGACAAAAGTTATTCAGTTCTTCAAATAAGTTAAAGTATGTAATGTCATTTAGTTGGTGAATAAAGTGTTGGTATTAAGTTAAAACTAAACAAATTAGACTTATATAGTTGTTAAGTTTTTCAAATAAGTTAAAATATATAATGTGATTTAGTTGGTGAATGAAGTGTTGGTATTAAGTTAAAACAAAACAAATTAGACTTATAAAGCTGTTAAGTTCTTCAAATAAGTTAAAAATATGTAATGTGATTTAGTTGGTGAATATAGTGTTGAAATTAAGTTAAAATAAACTAATTAGACTTAAAAAGTTGTTAAGTTATTTTAATAAGTTAAATAATATAATGCGGTTTAGTTGGTGAATATAGTGTTGTTATTAAGTTAAAACTAAACAAATTAGACTTTACAAGTTGTTAAGTTCGTTAAATAAGTTAAAATATGTAATGTGATTTAGTTGGCGAATATAGTGTTGGAATTAAGTTAAAACTAAACAAATTAGATTTATAAAGTTGTTAAGTTCTTCAAATAAATTAAAATATGTAACGTGATTTAGTTGGTGAATAATTGTTTGTATTTAGTTAAAACTAAACAAATTAGACTTATAAAGTTGTTAAGTTCTTCAAATTAGTTAAGATATGTAATGTGATTTAGTTGGTGGATAAAGTGTTTGTATTAAGTTAAAACTAAACAAATTAGATTTATAATGTTATTATGTTCTTCAATTAAGTTAAAATATATAATGTGATCTAGTTGTTGAATAAAGGGTTGGTATTAAGTTATAACTAAACAAATAGACTTATAAAGTTGTTATGTTGTTCAAATAAGTTAAGATATGTAATGAGCTTAAGTTGGTGATTATAGTGTTGAAATTAAGTTAAAATAAACTAATTAGACTTATAAAGTTATTAAGTTCTGCAAATAAGTTAAAATATATGATGTTATTTAGTTAGTGATTATAGTGTTGGAATTAAGTTAAAAGTAATCTAATTAGACATAGAAAGTTGTTAAGTTATTCAAATAAGTTAAAATATGTAATGTGATTTAGTTGGTGAATATAGTGTTGTGATTATGTTAAAACTACACAAAGTAGACTTATAAAGTTGTTAAGTTCTTCAAATAAGTTAATATATGTAATGTGATTTAGTTGTTGAATAAAGTGTTGGTATTAAGTTAAAACTAAACCAATTAGATTTATAAAGTTGTTAAGTTGTTTAAATAAGTTAAGATATGTAATGCATTTAAGTTGGTGACTATAGTGTTGGAATTAAGTTAAAACTAAACTAATTAGAATTATAACGTTGTTAAGTTCTTCAACTAAGTTAAAATATATAATGCGATTTAAATGTGAATATAGTGTTGGAATTAAGTTAAAATTAATCTAATTAGATTGTTGAGTATCAAATCTGACAATAATATATTAGTTGATCCTAATGTAAAGATTCCTGATTCTTATTATAAAGCAAATGCATTGGTGTCTAAGTTAGGACTGTCGTCGATAAGAATTTATTGTTGTGAAAAAGGTTGTACATTATACTATAAGGAGGATGTTTATCTAGAGTCTTGTATGTTTTAACCTATATTATAAGGATGATGTTATACTATGCGGCGCTTGAGGTCCAACTAACATTTCTTTTTGAATTACGAAATATTCTTTCTCCATGTCCGACAAGCAGTGATAGATCTGATTAGGAGAGTGATGAGAATGATAAGTCTGATAAGGAGAGTGAGGATGATGTGGAGTAGTTTTGTCAATTTGACATTTTAGACTTCTATGTTTTAGGAATTGTTTGATCGTATTTTAGTTTATTTTGAAGTTGGATGAAGTTTATTTTGAAATAGTTTAATATATATGTTGAAAATATTGTTGATGTTTTGGTTGGATGAAGTTTATTTTATAGCTCAATTTGAACTCTTTGGGTTGGATGAAGTTTATTTTGATATAGCTTATTTGGAATTCGTTGAATTGTTTTGATATAAATATGCATGTAAGGATAATAAAATTGCAGCTAAATGTTGCCAGTTTTGTAACAGCTAAAGTTATTAAGTTCTTCAAATAAGTTAATATATATAATGCGATTTAATTTGTGAATATAGTGTTGGAATTAAGTTAAAATTAATCTAATTAGATTGTTGAGTATCAAACCAATTGATCCTATGATAGATCTTATGATGGAATTAGTTCATCCTAATGTAAAGATTCCTGATTCTAATTATAAAGCAAATGCATTGGTGTCTAAGTTAGGACTGTCCTCGATAAGAATCTGTTGTTGTGAAAAAGGTTGTATATTATACTATAAGGAGGATGTCGATCTAGAGTCTTGTATGTTTTAACTTATATTATAAGGATGTTGTTATACTATGCGGCGCTTGAGGTCCAACTAACATTTCTTTTTGAATTAGGAAATATTCTTTCTCCATGTCCGGCAAGCAGTGATGGATCTGATCAGGAGAGTGATGATAATGATAAGTCAGATAAGGAGAGTGAGGATGATGTGGGTAGTTTTGTCAATTTGACATTTTAGACTTCTATATTTTTGGAATTGTTTGATCGTATTTTAGTTTATTTTGAAGTTGGATGAAGTTTATTTTGAAATAGTTTAATGTATATATTGAAAATATTGTTGATGTTTTGGTTGGATAAAGTTTATTTTAAAATAGCTAAATCTGAATTCTTTGGGTTGGATGAAGTTTATTTTGATATAGCTTATTTGGAATTCGTTGAATTGTTTTGATATAAATATGCAGGTAAGGATAATAAAATTGCAGCTAAATGTTGCCAGTTTTGTAGCAGAAATACCGACCTCCGAAGGTCGGAATCTAAAAAATAAGATATACAAATACCAACCTCCGGAGGTCGGAATCTCAAAAATAAGAAATAAATATACCGACATTCGGAGGTCGGAATCCTAAAAATAAGAAATAAAAATACCGACCTCCAAAGGTTGGAATCTCAAAAATAAGAAATAAAAATACCGACCTCTGGAGGTCGAAATCTTAAAAATAAGAAATAAAAATATCCATTTCTGGAGGTCGGAATCTCAAAAATAAGAAATAAAAATACCGACCTCCGGAGGTCGGAATCTCAAAAATAAGAAATAAAAATACCGACCTCTGGAGGTCGGAATCTAAAAAATAAGAAATAAAATACCGACTTCCGAAGATAATAATCTCAAAAATAAAAAATAAAAATACCGACCATTGGAGATAGGTATTTCAAAATTTGAGAATTAAATATTCTGACCTCCGGAAGACGAAAATAATAAAAATAATAAATAAATAAATATATAAAAGTGACCTCCGGAAGTCAGAAAATAAAATAATGAATTTTATCGACTTAAATTGAAACTAACCTCGAGAGCTCAGTAAATACTGACCTCCACAAGTCGGAATTAAATAGCGACCAAGCTATTTCCTGTTTAAGCTGGGAAGTCAATTTTTTGTTGGTATTTCAGGACTACCGACCTCTGGAGGTCGGTATTTTTAGGTCAGTTTCACTATTTTTTTAGTAGATTATTCCAAAAATTTGTGAAAACTACAATAAAAGAAAATAACTGTTTGACTCTCTAAATAATAACACCTTCACATAGGACGAAGGAACAATATAACTCTCTCTGATGTACCTTATTTGATACAATTTTGGTGTCTTTTCAAATTTTTTTTACGTATTTGAAGTAAAAAGGAGATAAATCACAATCGTACATATATAGAGAGAAGAGAACCCTATGTCTGCCTACGTGGCGCCACGACAAACAAGCATTCCCTTTTAATTTATTTATTTCCAAAATTAGCCTTCCCCTTTCATAAAAGTTATGACTTTTATTGAAAAGTTGTGGTTTTTATGAAAAGTTGTGATTTTTATGAAGAGTTGCGACTTTCATGAAAGTTTTTGAACTTCTTCTTCTTCTTCTTCATCTTCTTCTTTAGTTAAATATTTGTGTACATTGCTCCTTTTGAGTGGGTCACTGACAAGGAGACACTCTGCATTCAGGGGCTCGATTTTTCCTTTTTGTTTCGTTCTACTGTCACAAATCCTGATATATTTTTTTACAATCATTAATTTATGCTTATGATAATAATTGTTATTTTTTACTACATATATATTTTAAACATTGTTGTTTATGTTTCTGTAATGTTTTTGGTATAAGTATTTGTTAGTATAAATTGTATGTAAATCTAACTATGCAGATTCACAAATAACTTTTTACAGAATATATTTATTTACAACACTCTCTAATGAAATCTTTTCTTCTCCAAGAGATAAAACACGAAAAGTTTATATGATTTTGTTATTGTCACAATAATGTCAATATTAAAAGGTGCAAAAAAATAGAAAGTCAAATGACAAAATTACAACTAGCAATTAAGTATAATTAAGTTGTGACTTTTATTGAAAAGTTGTGACTTTTATTAAGAGTTGCGACATTTATGAAAGGGTGTAACATTTATTAAAGGTTGTGACCTTTCCGAAAAGTTGTAACTTTTTCAAAGAGCTGTGACTTTTTCGAAGAGTTGCGACCTTTTAAGTAAGACACAATTAGCATTTGTTCACACTACCCTTTGTAGGCTATATATAGAGGGGGTTCTCTCATTTTAAAATAACAAAATTTTGAAATTCTTCTTCTGCACAGTTAAATATTTGATCTAGAACTTCTTCTTCTTCACAATTAAATATTTGTATATTTTTCTACTGTTGAGTAGCTCAGTAACAAGGACACACTCTGCATTCATTGGGCTCAATTTTTTCTTTTTTTGTTTGTTCTATTATTACAGATCCTGATATGTTTTTTATACAATCATTAATTTATGGTTATAATATTAATTGTTATTTTTTAGTACATGTTTTAAACTTTGTTGTTTATGTTATTGTAAAGTTATTGTTATAAGTATTTGTTAGTACAAACTTTATGTAAATCCAACTATGCAGCTTCACAAATAACTTTTTACAGAATACATTTATTTACAATATTTTCCAAAGTAATCTTTTCTTCTCCAAGAGATCAAGCCTAAGAATTTGTATAATTTTTTTTGTCATAATAATGTTAATATTAATAGGAGTAAAAAAAAATAGAAAGTCGAATGATAGAATTAAAACTAGCAATTAATTCTAATTATGTGATACACAATGATGACTATTCCCTCACACCAAAATATTTTTTTCGAACTTTTCCCCCATTATCCCTTACTTCTCTTTCATATATTTTAAGGATCCTTATAAATATATTATTTGTGCACAACTTCAATTCCAAAACACTATCATAATTATATTACATATCAAATTTTTATTTCAGAAGATTTCATTTTAATTTTCCAACACATAATGACTACATTTTACCTATTGGTATATCATATGATTATGAAACTTTTGTTCTTGATAAACACATTAGTTTTATTATATATTTTTAAAAATATTTAATATTTTGAAAGTAATTATAGTGTTATACTAACGTAAACAGTGTTATGATTCGTGTTATGATTTCTAATTTTGCCTTTTTTTTTAATATAACAAATGGAAAACTAGAATTGAATAACCTCTATACTCTTAAAAATAGATTTATATAATAATACTATAACATCAAAATATAAGAAAAGTATTATTCTGATAAATATTAAAGAAGAAAATTCTAACTTCGCGCGGGCCAATTTACTAGTATATAATAATTCAAAAACATTTAAAAGACAATATAAAAAATCAAAATTATAGGACATACCTAATTTTTTGCGAGGGGACAATACTTAAATTTGTATTGGAACAAACTTGAAGTTTCTCTTCTTTTACCTTCCACATTATGCAATTCTTGCAAACTGTAAACAAAATATTAAAAATAAATTAATCATATTCCACTAAAAAAAATTGACAGACAATAATTATTTTTTCACCAAAATATAATATATAATGAATTAACAAATAAAAAGTGAAAAGAAAGAGAAAAAAAAATGATGACCCATAATGCAAATCATTGTGTATCACATAATTAGAATGTAATATGGAAACAACATATATACTTGCTACAAGTACATATGGTATTTCAAACTTCGGTACAAATTGAGAAGGTGTGTTATATGTGTATTGTCCGTTTCTTAAAAAAGCAACAAACTAATATATTGTAGGTTTCGACCTAATAACATAAAAAGTTAATTATTTATCACATTAAATTTTGTTGTCCAAATTTGACAGGTTAACGGAATATCTAATTATTTGATATTTTACATTTTACAATAAATAAGTCATTTATATAGGTTGATTGTTCATTTATTTCATTTATATTTTTTCGTTAAATCATTTATTGAAATTCTTCAAATTGTGATTCTAACAGTTTTTGTTAAAAATTCATTTTTGTTTAATGTGATTCTAATATAACTTCTATCATATATAGTATTTTTGTGGGACTGACGTGCAAAGCATGTGTCCAAGACCATTTATATTAAAGGTAGAAAACACAAGTCGAGAAGTATTTACACATTATTAATAAAATATATTCACAACAAGAAAAGAGAAATATGTCGAGGATGAATCTAAACTTAA
This sequence comes from Solanum sitiens, assembly GCA_016801875.1. Taxonomy (NCBI): domain Eukaryota; kingdom Viridiplantae; phylum Streptophyta; class Magnoliopsida; order Solanales; family Solanaceae; genus Solanum; species Solanum sitiens. The sequence continues at coordinate 5,296,781 of JABWTJ010000024.1, forward strand.
TTGTAGTTGTCATGCCCCGAGCTACCCTCGAGACGCGGACACGGAACCTAGGACCACAAGTGATCCCAAGCTAACCCTGCTGGCATTATCATGAGCATACTAAAGATAATAAACTGTTGCGGAAGCTAAATCATACTTAAAATGAAAAGATGGGGAATACCCATATGCTAAAACTGAGATATATGAAATCTAATGAGTTTAATACAAAGAAATATTAACTCAACGCTAAGCTGAAACTAACTATGTCTGAAAATAGCCTCTAAACTGGACTAGAAATACTGGGACAAGCCCCAGCTAAATCTAGCAAAACTGAAACTAAATGACTAAAAGACTGAAATGAAACTAATGACTGTTGTCCTCGGAGAATGAGGACTCACCACTGAATCTGCTGAACTGGAGATCGAAAATCGATCTATGCGTGATCTGGATGCTAAGAACCTGAACCTACATAACGAGAAGATGTAGCACACGTATGCGTCAGTACTAGAAAGGTACTGAGCATGCAGGATAGAATAAAGCTGAAACAAAACATAACTGAATAAGCACAAAAGCAAGTATAATAATCTGAACATGATATAGAGAATTCTGAGCTAACTGAATGCAATGACCAATTTATAACATGCTGAAACTGATTACTAAATATACTGATTAATGGTCAATGCAAGAGAGTCTGACTGAACAGTGGGAGATACTAATAACCGATAATAAAACCATATGAGCTAAATGTGGAGTTCGATGTATACGCCCCATCGAGAGGACCCAATATACCTTGCCAAAGGTATAAAGGCATGTTGGCGTGATCACTAAACTGATGCCCACAGAGGGGACTTACAACCTACTTGGCTAGTAGTTTTGGAACTATTGGGTACGTTGAACTCTAGTCCAACTCGGTATTATGCTACTCCCATTGATTTATGTAGTTAACTGATTATATGTGAATTTTCTGTGAATATTTGATAGCTCAAAACTGAACATGCAAACTGAGAATGCAACAATTAATCTGGTAATTATGCATTTATAACTGAGGCATGTATATCTGAAGTAACTGGAATATCTGACCTAGCATGTGTAATTCAAGAACTAAAGAAATACATGGCTAGGGTTCTGAAATTCATGCAATAATCTGAGTAACAAAATGATAATATGATTTGGAACAAATAACTAATAAATTTATGAAGTTCTGTTTAAACTCTTGGTCTAATCATGATATGAGAATCAAGAATCTGACTGGAACCGATTAGTGAAATCCGACATACCTGGTGATGAAATTCATGGAAAAATACTTAGATTTCGTGGATGGAACTATTGGAAACTTGTTGCATTCTTTAACTAGGGTTCTTGATCTTTTTCTCCTTTCTTTCTTCTAATTTTCTGACTTTTAATTAATGATTTTGACTTAGGTAAGTTTTAGTTATGTTTCTAGGCTTAAACTGACTAAAATCTGATGATTTACGGTCAAAATGACGTATCTTAAGGTTTAAACGAAGTGGGAAAAGTCCAAAAGACCCCAGGGTAAGTTGCTGTCGGACCAAAAGACGACCTGGACAGACGGTCCGTCGTTCCATGGACGGTCCGTCGTTTGGGTCCATAGGTTGGATCTGTTCAACAGGCCTTTACTAAAACGGGCATAACTTTTTACTCGGAGCTCTGATTTTAGAAAGGTTGGTGGATATGGAAAACTAATTCAATCATCTATCTTTTGATAAGTCATGGGACACCTAATTCATTTTGTGATAAGAGTTGTGATCATTTGAAGTTGAACCTACTCCATTTCCCCCCTAACTGACTGCTAGTTCCCACCTACGGTCAGACCTACTGACCGTGGGTCCACTTACAGACCGTACTGGTCACCCCTAGTCCTTGTCAGAGAGTGGCTAAAGGGTGTCTCGATCAACAGTCATAGACTACGGACCGTAGTCTGACCTACGGACCTTAGGTCCGTCCATCGACCAAGACTTAACCAATTTTCCTGGGCTGAGATTTTTGGGAGTTTTTGACCCCATCGACGGATGTGCAGGAGGGACCGTGGGTCAGGATAAGTTCCATAGATGTCACCGTTGGTTGCACCTGTAGATTTTTCTGAAAAGCTGGTTTTTGGTCTGCTTTGGATACGGGGTGTTACATCATCTCCCCCTTGGGAACATTCGTCTTCGAATGAAGACTAACTAGCTGGAATAGAGGGAGAGAGCTGCATACCCTATTACTTAACACTGAGAACTGAGTTTCTGGCTGAATTGAGCTCCAAGAACATGCAAATACGCTGAAAATGCAAGTACAAACTGAGGGAACATGATTCTAAGACTGAATTCACGCATGAATGACTGGAAAACTAAAGAGGAACTATTACCTCAAGCTAGAGTTGAATCAGAAGGAAAGAGGTGAGGATACTTGGCTTTCATGACTGCTTCTTCTTCCAAAGTAGCTCCCTCTACGGACTGACTCCTCCACAAAACCTTGACTGAAGAGACTTCTTTATATCTCAACCTTCTAACCTGATGGTCAAGGATCTCAACTGGTACATCCTCATAACAAAGACCATCCTTCACCGCCACACTCTCTAATGGCACTATAGAGGCTGGGTCACCCACACACTTCTTCAAGAGTGAGATGTGGAAGACCGGATGCACTGCTGCTAAGTCTGCTGGTAACTCTAACTCATATGCCACCTTGCCAACCCTTTTCAAGATCTTATAAGGGCCTACATATCTAAGACTGAGCTTCCATTTCTTGCCAAATCGCATCACCCCTTTCACAGGTGAGACTTTCAGAAAAACCCAATCATCAACTTGGAACTCTATTTCCCTTCTCCTTACATCTACATAAGATTTCTGACGACTTTGGGCTGTCTTAAGTCTCTGTATAATTAGTTGCACTTTATCCATAGCATAAAGGACTAAATCTGGCCCTATCAAGGCTGCTTCACCTACTTCAAACCAACCAATGGGAGATCTACATCTACGCCTATACAAAGCTTCATAAGGGGACATCTGAATGCTGGAATGGTAGCTATTGTTGTAGGCGGACTCAATAAGAGGAGGGTGATCATACCAACTACCCTTGAAATCGATCACACAAGCTCTCAATATATCCTCTAGGGTCTGAATGGTACGCTCTGCCTATCCATCCGTCTACGGATGAAATGATGTGCTAAGGTTAACTTGAGTACCAAGACCCTTCTGAAATGACTTCCAGAAATGAGAGGTAAACTGAGGACCTCTATCTGAGATGATAGACAAAGGAACCCCATGAAACCTCACAATCTCATTAATGTAAAGCTTTGTATAGTCCTCTGCCGAATCTGTAGTCTTGACCGCTAAAAAGCGAGAAGACTTGGTCATCCTATCGACTATCACCCAAATGGAGTCATGTTGTCTGCGAGTACGCGTTAACCCTGTAATGAAATCCATATTGATAACTTCCCACTTCCAAGTAGGAATGTAGATCTCTTGAGTCATACCCCCTGGTTTCTGATGTTCTACCTTGACTTGCTGGCAATTGGGGCACTTACTCACAAAATTTGCTATATCCCTATTCATGCCCTTCCACCAATAAACTTCCCGCAGATCGCGGTACATCTTAGGGGTACCTGGATGAATAGAATACCTGGAGTTATGGGCTTCTGAAAGAATATGTTGTCTCAACTCGCCCACATCTGGAACACATAATCTACCCTAGTAGCGAAGTACACCATCTCCCTCTTGGGAGAAAACCTCCACTCTATGATTGTGGACTGCACCTTTAAGTTCAAGCAGGATTGGATCACTGTCTTGCTTTTCCTTAACCTCCACTACCAAAGAAGATTCTGCCCCTTTCTGAACTATTACACCATTGTATGATATTCTCATAAGGCGAATTCCAAAGCGAGCAAGCATGTGAACATCCTTCACTAGCTTCTTCATTTCTTCCTCAACATGGGCTACACTACCCATAGATAATCTGCTAAGAGCATATGCTACTACATTCGCCTTACCAGGATGGTAATGCACACTCATATCATAATCCTTAAGGAACTCAAGCCATCTCCTCTGGCGAAGATTCAACTCTTTCTGGGTGAACACATACTGAAGGCTCTTATGATCAGTGAACAAATCTACATGAACACCATACAAGTAGTGTCTTCATATCTTGAGTGCAAACACCACTGCTGTAAGATCGAGGTCATGAGTTGGATAGTTCTTCTCATGCACGTTAAGCTGTCTAGAAGCATAAGCTATAACCTTATCTCGTTGCATCAACACACAACCAAGGCCAACTCTGGATGCATCGCAATATATCACATAACCATCTGAACCCTCTGGTAGAGTAAATGCAGGAGCTGTAGTTAATTTAGTATTCAATTCTTTAAAGCTTTTCTCACAATCATCTGACCATTGGAACTTGACCATTTTCTGAGTCAACCTAGTCAATGGTGATGCTATGGATGAAAATCCTTCCATGAACCTTCTATAATAACCCGCTAGACCTAAGAAACTTCTGATATCTTTAGAAGTGGTAGGTCTAGGCCATTGTTTCACTGCTTCTATCTTCTGCGAATCCACTCGAATCCCATCGCTAGACACAATGTGACCAAGAAAAGCAACGGATTGCAACCAGAACTCATATTTGCTAAACTTAACAAATAACTGGCGATCTTTGAGAGTCTGTAGAACAACTCTCAAATGACTTGCATCTTCTTCCTCATTCCTAGAGTAAATGAGGATATCATCAATAAAGACGATAACGAAGAAGTCCAGGTACTGTTTGAACACTCTGTTCTTCAAATCTATGAAAGCTTCAAGAGCATTGGTTAGTCCAAACGACATAACTACAAATTCATAATGACCATACCGAGTTCTGAAGGCTATTTTCGAAATGTCACTATCTCTGACTTTGAGATGATGATAACTCGATCTGAAGTCTATCTTTGAGAAATGACTAGCACCCTGAAGTTGGTCGAACAAGTCATCCATCCTGGGGATGGGATACTTATTCTTGATTGTGACCTTGTTCAACTGTCTATAGTCAATACACATTCTAAGAGAACCATCTTTCTTCTTTACGAACAACACTGGTGCACCCCATGGTGAAATGCTAGGTCTGATGAAACCCTTATCTAGAAGGTCTTTCAACTGCTCTTTCAATTCCTTAAGCTCTACTGGAGCCATTCTGTAAGGAGGAATAGAAATAGGCTGGGTATTTGGAAGGAGATCAATTCCAAAGTCGATTTCCCTTTTGGGAGGAACTCCGGGAAGATCTTCTGGAGAGACCTCTGGAAATTCACTGACTACTGGAACTGACTCAACAGTTGGGGTTTCAGATCTAGAATCTGTAACCCGAACTAGATGATAGAGATAACCCTTAGAGATCATCTTTGTGGCCTTAAGGTAAGAAATAAATCGACCCATAGGCGCTAAGCTACTACCCTTCCATTCTAAGATTGGTTCGTCTGGAAACTGGAAACGAACAATTCTAGTTCTACAATCGACTGAGGCATAACATGAATGTAACCAATCCATACCTAGAATGACATCAAAGTCTACCATTTCTAACTCTACTAGATATACTGAGGTTAATTCTGAGAGACTGTGACAGGGCAATTTCTGTATACCCGTCTAGCTAAAACTGGGTTACCGACTAGAGTAGAGACTGAGAAAGGTTCTGAGAGGGTTTTTGGATTGACACTGAATTGGACTGCTATGTAAGGAGTTACAAAAGAAAGAGTAGCCCCTGGATCTAGCAATGCATAAACATCAAGGTCAAAGACTCGTAACATACCAGTGACTACATTAGGAGAACCTTCCTAGTCTTGTCGAGCCTGAAGAGCATACAACCTGTTCTGGCGCTGACCGCCACCTGTACCAGATGAGTTACCCTGCTGAGTTGGGCGATTTACTGGTGCTGATGAAGTTGTAGACTGAGCTCTACCATTTCCACCTCCTTGACCCTGTCTTGAAGGACAATCCTTCAACCTGTGACCAGACTGACCGCACCCAAAACATCCTTATTTTCCTGCAAGACACTCGCCCGTATGGTTCTTACCACACTTAGGGCAAGCGGGGTAAGTCATGGTGCCTGAAACACTTCCCTGAGACTTAGAGCCTAGTGCTCTAATCTTCTGGTCAAACTTGTTCTTGGAGGATGAAACATAACTGATAAAGGGGCTGGAGATGATAACTTCTGCTGACTCTGCGAGCGATTTCCAATACCCGATTTCTGCTAAGAATAGTCATAGTTCCCAGTCCTAGCCTTCTTATTCTCTTTGGCTTGTTCTCTAAGCTTATGACCCTCAACCTGCTGAGCATGAGTCATAAGTCTAGAGATGTTCATATCTCCACTAACATAGCATTTTTGCACTCTTTTTTCACTAAATCCGACACTCCATACAAGAACTTATTTATCTGAGCCCTGGAGTCAGCAACCATGTGAGGAGCATACCTTGAGAGTTGGTTAAACTTCAACCCATACTCTTGGACTGTCATGTTTCCCTGCCTCAAGTTCATGAATTATTGAGCCTTTGCTTCTATCAACTCTGTTGGGGAAAATCTGTCGAGAAAAGTCTCACTGAAGCACTCCCAAGTAATAGGAGCTTTATTTGCACCCCTATTCTCTTTCCACTGAGTGTACCAGATATGATCCACGTCTTTCAGCTGGTATGACGCCAACTCAACCCGATCATTCCCAGTAACCTGTATCACCTCAAAGATCTTCTTGATTTCGTCCAAGATTTTCTGAGGATCCTCATTAGTCTGTGATCCTAAGAACTCAGGAGGATTCATCCTAACAAAGTCACGGACCCTTGCTGCTGCTGATCCACCATTTTCATTCAGAGGAGCATGAACCCGATTGTTAAGGTGGGTCATACTCTGAGCCAACATCTGTATGGCATTCCTGAACTCAGCATTGGAGACTTCTTGATCTGGGACTGGAGGAGCTGCGTTTGCATTCCTGGCATTCGTATTCCTAGCGTTAGCTCTACGAGGAGGCATGATCTGAAATGTAGAACGTCATGTTAGAATGGGATTAGATCATACCTTACGCACGATAAGAGTAACAACAAACTGAAGTTTTCCTAAAACACTTCATAGCCTCTCTCTCATTAGATTTGGTGCACTTCACACCCATGAAAAGGACTCTACTTAGTGCGGTTTTTCATACATCCTAGGACTCTTGAACTTAGTGCTCTGATACCAAGTTTTGTCAAGCCCCAAGCTACCCCCGAGACGCGGACACAGAACCTAGGACCACAAGTGATCCCAAGCTAACCCTGCTGGCATGATCGTGAGCATACTAAAGATAATAAACTGTTACGGAAGCTAAATCATACTTAAAATGAAAAGATGGGGAATACCCATATGCTAAAACTGAGATATATGAAATCTGATGAGTTTAATACAAAGAAATATTAACTCAACGCTAAGCTGAAACTAACTGTGTCTGAAAATAGCCTCTAAACTGGACTAGAAATACTAGGACAAGGCCCAGCTAAATCTAGCAAAAACTGAAACTAAATGACTAAAAGACTGAAATGAAACTCATGATTGTTGTCCTCGGAGAATGATGACTCACCACTGAATCTGCTGAACTGGAGATCAGAAATCGATCTATGCGTGATCTGGATGCTGAGAACCTGAACCTACATCACGAGAAGATGTAGCGCACGTATGCGTCAATACTTTAAAGGTACTGAGCATGTAGTATAGAATAAAGCTGAAACAAAACATTAATGAACAAGAACAAAAGCTAGTATAATAATCTGAACATGATATAGAGAATTCTAAGCTAACTGAATGCAACGACCAATTTATAACATGCTTAAACTGAATAATGAATATACTGATAAATGGTCAATGCAAGAGAGTCTGACTGAACTGTGGGAGCTACTAATAACCGATAATAAAACAACATGAGCTAAATGTGGAGTCCGATGTGTACGCCCCATCGAGAGGACCCAATATAACATGCCAAAGGTATAAAGGCATGTTGGCGTGATCACTAAACTGATGCCCACAGAGGGGACTTACAACCTACTTGGCTAGTAGTTCTGGGACTATTGGGTACGCTGAACCCTAGTCCAACTCAATATTATGCTACTCCCATTGATTTATGTAGTTAACTGATTATGTGTGAATTTTCTATAAATATTGGATAGCTGAAAACTGAACATGCAAATTAAGAATACAACAATTAATCTAGTAATTATGCATTTATAACTGAGGCAAGTATATCTGAAGTAACTGAAATATCTGACCTAGCATGTGTAATTCAAGAACTAAAGAAATACATAGCTAGGGTTATGAAATTCATGCAATAATCTAAGTAATAACATGATAATCTGATTTGGAACATATAACAAATAAATTTATGAAGTTCTGTTAAAGTTCTAGAAAACCTAAGTCTAATCATAATATGGGAATCAAGAATCTTACTAAAAACTAGGGATCTAATGGGTGAAAGGAACCAACTAGTGAAATCCCACATACCTGGTGATGAAATTCATTGAAAAATACTTAGATTTCGTGGCTGGAACTGCTGGAAACTTGTTGCATTCTTGAATTGGGGTTCTTGATATTTTTCTCCTTTCTTGCTTCTAATTAATGATTTTGACTTAGGTAAGTTTTAGTCATGTTTCTAGGCTTAAACTGACTAATATCTGATGATTTAGGGTCAAAATGACATATCTTAAGGTTTAAACAAAGTGAGAAAAGTCAAAAAGACCCCTGGGTAAGTTGCTGTTGGACCAAACGATGACCTGGACAGACGGTCCGTCATTCCATTGACTGTCCGTCGTTTGGGTCCGTAGATTGGGTCTGTTTGACAGGCCTTTAATAAAATGAGAATAACTTTTTACTCAGAGCTCTGATTTTAGCAAGGTTGGTGGAAATGGAAAGTTGATTTAATTATCTATCTGTTGATATGTCATGGGACACCTAATTCACTTGGTGCTAAGAGTTATGATCATTTGAAGTTGACCCTATTGCATTTCCCCCCTAACTGGCTGCTAGTTCCCACCTACGGACCGTGGGTCCACTTACGTACCGTGATGTCACCCGTGGTTGTTGTCAAAGAGTGGCTGAAGGGGGTCTCGATCGATGGTCATAGACTACAGACCGTAGTCTGACCTACGGACCGTAGGTCCGTCCGTTGACCAAGACTTAACCAATTTTCCTGGGCTGAGATTTTTGGGAGTTTCTGACCCCATCGACGGATGTGCAGGACGGATCATGGGTCAGGCTATGGTTCGTCGATGCCACCATTGGTTGCACCTGCAGATTTTTCTGAAAAGCTGGTTTTTGGTCTGTTTTGGATACGGGGTGTTACTATAGCAATCCCATAAAAAATTATTACCACCACTACAAGTAAAATTAATCATTAAAGGGATTAAATGACATTATGGGAGGTAATAAAGAATAGGTACATCTCAAGATAATCAGTTGTAACATCCCGTATCCAAAACAGAACAAATATCATCTTTTTAAAAATCTGCAGGTGCAATCGACGATCACTATCGACGGACCGTAGTCTAATCTACGGCCCGTACTGCACATCCTTCGTTTGCCACTGAAACTCTCCCATAACTCAGTTCAAAAAAATTGGCCAAGTCTCGACCTACGGACACACCTACGGTCGGTAAGTCAGACTATAATCCGTAGTCTGTGTCAATAAATCAAGACCCCATTTACACCAGCCTCTGAAAAGAACCACGATTGACCAGTCGGACCGTCATTCGATCTGCTGTTTGTAGGTCTGACCGTAGGTGGAAGGTAGCAGTTAGTTAGAGGGGAATGCTGTTGGGTAAACTTAGATTAGGTGTCATACAACATATCAAAAGATAGATAATTGAATAATCTTTCCATAGCCACAAAGTTTGCTTAAACCAGACCTCCAAGTAAAAAGGTATACCCGTTTTAGTAAAGGTATATCGAACAAACCCAAGCTATGGACCCAAACGACGGACCGTCGATTGAACGACGGACTGTCAGTCCAGGTCGTCGTTTGGTCCGACAACAATTAACTCAGTGTTATTTTGGTCTTTTCCCACTTCGTTTAAACCGTAAGTTACGTTGTTTTGACCCTAAACCATCAGATTTTTGTCAGTTTAAGCCTAGAAACATAACTAAAACTTACCTAAGTCAAATAATTAAATCAAAACATAGAAAATTAGAAGCAAGAAAAGAGAAAAAGGTCAAGATTTCTAGTTCAAGAACTCAACAAGGTTCCATTCATTCCAGCGCCAAAATCTAAATATTTCTCAATCGGTTTCATCTCCAAGTATGTGAGATTTCACTAGTGAGTTCCTTTCACCCATTAGATCCCTAGTTTTCAGTCAGTTCTTAATTCTCTTATCATGGTTAAACCTAGGTTTTGTAGAAATACAGTAGATCATCAAAAAATAGTTAGATATATGTTCCAAATCAGATTGTGAAGTTATTATTCAGTTTATCGTATGAATTTCAGAACCCTAGCTATGCATTTCTTTAGTTCTTGAATTATACAAAGTAGGTTAGCTATTTCAGTTACTTCAGATATACATGCCTTAGTTATTAAGTTATCAGATTAATTATTGCACTCTAAGTTTGCATGTTTAGTTTTGAGCTATCCAGTATTTACAGAAATTCAGTCATAATATCTTAGTCACTTAATTCACTAAGAATACCATAATGCCGAGTTGGACTAGGGTTCAGCGTAGCCAAATAGTCGCATAACTACTAGCCAAGTAGGTTGTAAGTCCCCTATGTGGGAATCAATTTACTGATCATGCCAGCATGCCTTTATAACTTTTGCAGGGTATATTGGGTCCTGTTGATGGGGCGTATACGTCGGACTCCACACTTAGCTCATGTGGTTTTATTATCTGTCATTAGTAGCTCCCACAGTTTAGTCAGACTCTATTGCATTAACCATTTATCAGTATATTCAGTATTCAGTTTCAGCATGTTATAAATTGGTCATTACATTTAGTTATCTCAACATTCAGTATATCATGTTTAGACCATTTTACTTGTGTTTGTGCTTGTTTTTTATGTTTTAGTTCATCTTTACTCTATCCTACATTCTCAGTACCTTGAAGTACTGACGCATACATGCGCGACATCTTCTCGTGATGTAGGTTCAGGTTCTCAGCACCCAGATCACGCTTAGATCAATTTCCGATCTCCAGTTCAGCAGATTCAGTGGTAGGTCCTCATTCTCCGAGGACAATAGTTACGAGTTTCTCTTCAGTATTTAGTCTTTTTGTTTTAGTTTTTCCTAGACTGAGCTGGTGCCTTTCCCAACATTTCTAGTCAGTTTAGAAGCTTTTTTCAGACATAGTTAGTTTCAACTTAGTATTAGGTTAATATCTTCCTTGTATAAAACTCATCAGTATTTCAAATATCTCAGTTATAAAATATGGGTATTCCCTATCTTTTCATTTTAAATTATCATTTAGCTTCCACATCACTTATTTTATTTAGTATGCTCATTATCATGTCAGCAGGGTTATCTTGGGACCACTTGTGGTCCTAGGTCCCGTGTACGCGTCTCGGGGGTAGCTCGGGGCGTGACATTAGTGATTTCATAACCAAACTTATCAATTTTTACCAAAAATCAACAATCAAGGTATTGTTAAAAATACAAGAGCAAACTTTCACAAAATATTCTTGTGAAGCAAACCATGAGCTAAGTGATCAAGAGCATCAAGCACATGAAGGAGACTATAATTCAACCTTGTATCACACATAAACAGTTTGTAAAAATCTGAAAGTCATAACTGGTTGTTAATTTTAGGACTAAGAGAACTTCTACACCAAATATGCATAGAACTTTCATCACAATTCATATAAGAAAGAAGAATAAAATTGCTAAGATGAGATAATGATTTTAAAAGAAATGTACTCGGACGGATCGGTTAAATATCCCTCTTTTGAACAGTTTGATACTTTCAAAAGATTCGCCAAAGATTCGCCTTATTCACTGGTTTGGAGCTGTTGTTCGGAAATAAGAGAGGGGAGAGGAGGCAGGCGACTGGGCGCCGCTGCTGGCGCCAATTGGTTGCTGGCTTCGACGGAGCACACAGGTCGGAGGTTTCCTGGTCACTGTTGTTCTTTGCCGTCTGGCTGCTGATTTTGTGCTGGAGATGGCTACTGCTCTTGTTGTTTTTGTTTCGCCTTTTAGTAGCGTTGTTTCTGCCAGCTGGAGCTCCTAGCGTTCCTGACATCACCGTACTCGCTTGGTTTATGCTGTTTCATTGATGCTACAACTTGTTGCTTTCGTTTGCCACAACGGAGAAAGGAGAGGCGTGAAGTAGAGGCAGCCAGCGGCTGCTGGACTCGCTGGGCTGCTGGATTCGCCGAAGCTGCTGTTTTCCTCGCCTGGCTGCTTTCCATCGCCGGAAAGAGAGAGAAGGGAGGAGAGAGTAGAAAAGTATAGGGAGAGAGAGAGAGTCTTTGGTGATTCACTAATACTTTCTTTTTTTTATATCAAAAGACCCAAACCCTGACTATTCAATTTTTCTACTCTTCCTCTCCTCCCTCTCTAGCCGCCCTCTCTCCCACCTTTTCTCTCCATGAGATTCCAAGGAGACTTAGGACAAGTTTTCAGAAAAGAACTATAGCTTTCTAAATGAAGCAAGCAGGGAAACTAAGATTTCCAAGATAGCCCTTGAGCTAAGTATATTTTGAGCACTAATCTCAAACCACAGAATATGGGAATCAAGAATATGACTGAAAACTAGGGATCTAATGGGTGAAAGGACCCAACTAGTGAAATCCCACATACCTGGTGATGAAATTCACTGAAAAATACTTAGATTTCATGGCTGGAACTGCTGGAAACTTGTTGCGTTCTTGAATTGGGGTTCTTGAGATTTTTCTCATTTCTTGCTTCTAATTTTCTGACTTTTGATTAATGATTTTGACTTACGTAAGTTTTAGTTATGTTTCTAGGCTTAAACTGACTAATATCTGATGATTTAGGGTCAAAATGACGTATCTTAATATTTAAACAAAGTGAGAAAAGTCCAAAAGACCCATGGGTAAGTTGCAGTCGGACCAAACGACGACCTGGACAGACGGTCCGTCGTTTGGGTCCGTAGGATAGGGCTTTAATAAAACGGGAATAACTTTTTACTCAGAGCTCTGATTTTAGCAAGGTTGGTGGAAATGGAAAGCTGATTCAATTCTCTATCTGTTGATAAGTCATGGGACACCTAATTCACTTTGTGGTAAGAGTTATGATCATTTGAAGTTGACCCTATTGCATTTCCCCCCTAACTGGCTGCTAGTTCAAACCTACGGTCAGACCTATGGACCGTGGGTCCACTTACGGACCATGCTGGTCACCCATGATCCTTGTCAGAGAGTGGCTGAAGGGGGTCTCGATCGACGGTCATAGACTACGGACCGTAGGTCCGTCCGTCGACCAAGACTTAACCAATTTTCCTGGGCTGAGATTTTTGGGAGTTTCTAACCCCATCGACGGATGTGCAGGACAGACCGTGGGTCAGTCTACGGTCCGTCGATGCCACCGTTGGTTGCACCTGCAGATTTTTCTAAAAAGCTGGGTTTTGGTCTGTTTTGGATACGGGGTGTTACTGTAGCAATCCCAAATATTATAAAAAATTATTACCACCACTACAAGTAAAATTAATCATTAAAGGGATTAAATGACATTATGGGAGGTAATAAAGAATAGGGACATCTCAAGATAATCAGTTGTAACATCCCATATCCAAAACAGAATAAATATCAGATTTTCAAAAATCTGCAGGTGCAATAGACGATCACTATCGATGGACCGTAGTCTGATCTACGGCCCGTACTGCACATCCTTCGTTTGCCACTGAAAATCTCCCATAACTCAGTTCAAAAAAATTGGCCAAGTCTCGACCCACGGACACACCTACGGTCTGTAAGTCAGACTATAATCCGTAGTCTGTGTCAATAAATCAAGACCCCATTTACACCAGCCTCTGACAAGAACCACGATTGACCAGTGCGGCCATCATTCGATCTGCTGTTTGTAGGTCTGACCGTAGGTGGAAGGTAGCAGTTAGTTAGGGGGGAATGCTGTTGGGTCAACTTCAAATGGTCATAACTCTTAGCACAAAATAGATTAGGTGTCATATAACATATCAAAAGATAGATAATTGAATAAACTTTCTATAGCCACCAAGTTTGCTTAAAGCATACCTCCAAGTAAAAAGGTATACCCGTTTTAGTAAAGGTATATCGAACAAACCCAAGCTATGGACCCAAACGACGGACCGTCGATTGAACGAAGGACTGTCAGTCCAGGTCGTCGTTTGGTCAGACAACAATTAACTTAGTGTTCTTTTGGTCTTTTCCCACTTTGTTTAAACCCTAAGTTACGTTGTTTTGACCGTAAATCATGAGAATTTAGTTAGTTTAAGCCTAGAAACATAACTAAAACTTACCTAAGTCAAATAATTAAATCAAAACATAGAAATTAGAAGCAAGAAAGGAGAAAAAGGTCAAGATTTCTAGTTCAAGAACGCAACAAGGTTCCATTAGTTCCAGCCCCAAAATCTAAATATTTCTCCATCGATTTCATCACCAAGTATGTGAGATTTCACTAATGAGTTCCTTTCACCCATTAGATCCCTAGTTTTCAGTCAGTTCTTGATTCTCTTATCATGGTTAAACCTAAGTTTTGTAGAATTACAGTAGATCATCAAAAATTAGTTAGATATATGTTCCAAATCAGATTGTGAAGTTATTATTCAGTTTATCGTATGAATTTCAGAACCCTAGCTATGCATTTCTTTAATTCTTGAATTATGCATGCTAGGTTAGCTATTTAAGTTACTTCAGATTTACATGCCTTAGTTATTAAGTTATCAGATTAATTATTGCACTCTCAGTTTGCATGTTCAGTTTTGAGCTATCCAGTATTTACAAAAATTTAGTCATAATGTCTTAGTCACTTAATTCACTGAGAATACTATAATGCCGAGTTGGACTAGGGTTCAGCGTAGCCAAATAGTCGCATAACTACTAGCCAAGTAGGTTGTAAGTCCCCTCTGTGGGCATTAGTTTACTGATCATGCCAGCATGCCTTTATAACTCTGGCAGGGTATATTGGGTCCTGTTGATGGGACGTATACATCGAACTCCACATTTAGCTCATGTGGTTTTATTATCTGTCATTAGTAGCTCCCATAGTTCAGTCAGACTCTATTGCATTAACTATTTATCAGTATATTCAGTATTCAGTTTCAGCATGTTATAAATTGGTCATTACATTTAGTTATCTCAACATTCAGTATATCATGTTTAGACCATTTTACTTGTGTTTGTGCTTGTTTTTTATGTTTTAGTTCATCTTTACTCTATCCTACATTCTCAGTACCTTGAAGTACTGACGCATACATGCGCTCTTCTCGTGATGTAGGTTCAGGTTCTCAGCACCCAGATCACGCTTAGATCAATTTCCGATCTCCAGTTCAGCAGATTCAGTGGTGAGTCCTCATTCTCCGAGTACAATAGTTACGAGTTTCTCTTCAGTATTTAGTCTTTTTGTTTCAGTTTTTCCTAGACTGAGTTAGTGCCTTTCCCAGCATTTCTAGTCAGTTTAGAGGCTTTTTTCAGACATAGTTAGTTTCAACTTAGTATTAGGTTAATAACTTCCTTGTATAAAACTCATCAGTATTTCAAATATCTCAGTTATAGAATATGGGTATTCCCTATCTTTTAAATTTAAATTATCATTTAGCTTCCGCATCACTTATTTTATGTAGTATGCTCATTATCATATCAGCAGGGTTATCTTGGGACCACTTGTGGTCCTAGTTCCCGTGTCCGCATCTCGGTGGTAGCTCGGGGCGTGACATTAGTGATTGCATAACCAAACTTATCAATTTTTACCAAGAATCAACAATCAAGGTATTGTTAAAAATACAAGAGCAAACTTTCACACAATATTCTTGTGAAGCAAACAATGAGCTAAGTGATCAAGAGCATCAAGCACATGATGGAGACTATAATTCAACCTTGTATCACACATAAATAGTTTGTAAAATCTGAAAGTCATAACTGGTTGTTAATTTTAGGACTAAGAGAACTTCTACACCAAACATGCATAGAACTTTCATCACAATGCATATAAGAAAGAAGAATAAAATTGCTAAGATGAGATAATGATTTTAAATGAAATATACTCGGACGGATCGGTTAAATATCCCTCTTTTGAACAGTTTGATACTTTCAAAAGATTCGCCAAAGATTCGCCTTGTTCACTGGTTCGGAGCTGTTGTTCGGAAATGAGAGAGGGGAGAGGAGGCAGGTGAATGGGCGCCGCTGCTGGCGCCAATTGGTTGCTGGCTTCGACGGAGCACACAGGCCGGAGGTTTCCTGGTCACTGCTGTTCTTCGCTGGCTGGCTGCTGATTTTGTGCCGGAGATGGCTACTACTGTTGTTGTTTTCGTTTCGCCTGCTAGTAGCGTTGTTTCTGCCAGTTGGAGCTCCTAGCGGTCCTGACATCACCATAGTCGCTTGGTTTATACTGTTTCGTTGCTGCTACGGCTGGTTGCTTTCATTTTGCCACAATGGAGAAAGGAGAGGCGAGAAGTAGAGGCAGCCAACGGCTGCTGGACTCGCCGGAGCTGCTGTTTTCCTCGCTTGGCTGCTTTCCATCGCCGAAAAGAGAGAGAAGGGAGGAGAGAGTAGAAAAGTCTAAGGAGAGAGAGAGAGTCTTCGGAGAGAAAAGGTGGGAGAGAGGGCGGCTAGAGAGGGAGGAGAGGAAGAGTAGAAAAATTGAATAGTCAGGGTTTGGGTCTTTTGATATCAAAAAAGAAAGAAAGGATGGGTGAATCTGAACCGTTAATTATTAAAGAGATGAGGGGATGAGATTCAATATCAAAAGATGGATGCTCCAGATTATAAGTTGAAATCTCAAAATCACATTGGATTGAATTTGAATGTCCAAAATTGCAATAAAAATTAGCTAGAATTGGAACGGAAGAGTGGATATAATTGAAATACCATTGGAATTGAATAGACTATAATTGAAAGAAATATGAATAGAATAGACTAAGATTTAATGGATTTTGAGGAAAATTAAAGAGATGATATCCAATTAAAATACTACATATATTACAATGTTTTTTTTATATAATTAAACTCACTTAAATTTTTAAACATTTCAGTAAAATTCGAAATTTACTAATAATTCTAATATATTTTTAATAATAATTTTTATAAAGCATGCATACCAAAATATATATTTTTGGACAAAATCGACTAATATTTTAAACTCGAAAAACATTTTAAAAATGAAGTATATAATCGAATAACATTTCTGAAATAGTTAAAGGTCGGTTAAAATTGGGTGTCAACAATCATACAAGAATGAAATAAACAAATAAATACAAAGTTTAATAAAAAATAATAATGAACCCCCCAAAAGTTATATTTTAATGAATCTTTTAAAAAACATTAGAAATAATGAAAAAGAAAATAAAAAAAATCGATCGTGAAATGACAACTACTTATTTATCAAAATAATCATTTTCAATTTAGAAAAAGGAAACCAAAAAAATACAAAAAACACCTTCATTAGTAGTCTGACAAAGTAATTTTGAAGAGACCGACCACAGATGTAACATCTCGTAACTCAAAGTAGGTAGGAATAAGCTAAAAACCTAAAAATATTCAATTTGAAAAGAAAAGGGGAAATCTGGAAATTTTTCTAAATTTAAGAAGTGAGTTTTGTGCATTTTCAAATGGCCATAACTACTAGCTCAAGATAATTTAGATGTAGTTCTTTATATAGTTGGAAAACCCTTGGATAGATCTTTCGAAAGCCGCGGAGTTTGCGCATTTTCAATATCGTGTGAGGGAGATATTCCTATCGCAAGTTCGGTTGTTAAAGTTAGGAAAGTCCAATTCCGGATCTAAGTAAGGGCAAACTAGTCTTTTCACCTATCTATTTCCTAATTAATTTTATGAGTTTATTAGGGGTAAAAATAAGCCTTAATTCAATTTTGGAATTTACGCTTAGGGCTTGGGAGAAAAGAGAAAAGAAGAAGCAGAAGGAAGAAAGATCAAGGTTTCGGCAAGAACACCAAGATCGTCGAGTTCATAATAACTTGTGCATTTCGTCGGGGGTGATCCCTAAAAAGGTATGTGAGTCTTCCATAATTTTGTGTTCATTCAGCCATGTGCAAAGCTTGATTAATTCAGCGTGATTTCATCTTAAAAAGATTGGATTTTGAATGTTCTTGAATGTTGTTCTTTAATAGTTCTTGTTCTTGAACATGAGTTAAGATTTAGTTGTTCTTAATGATTTAGGTGTTGTTCTTGAATTAATTGGGTTAGATCCTCCTATATATGATGTGGGTACATGAATATAAAGTGAAGTTAAGGAAAATAATCGAATTAAAAGGATTTAAGGTCAGAGTATGGGAGGAAAACTTTGGCTGATTTTTGCCTAAGGAAAAAGTGGCTCGACGTGCCCCCATAGCGCCAGGAGGGCTGGGGAAGCATGCCAGAATGGTGCCTCAGTAAAGTGAGGCTGGCGCGGCCAAAACGTTGTTTTTCACAAGTTTTCAATATTCCGTCCGTTTAAGTTTTTCTAAAGTGTTATAACACTTTCTATTGATTCTCACTACTCTAAATGACTTCTAAACATATAGAAATCATCCAGAAAAATGAATTACAACCTTGAATCAATAACTTCAAATTCAAGGAAAGTTTAGAGCCAAGTCTAGAAAGTTCTTAGAGTTCTTTCAAGAGTCTATTACAGATACTTTAAACTTGTTTTAAGACTTAAAGATCAGGTTGAGTAAGAAGTAAAGCTAAGAATAAGATGAAGTTCATTTGAGATTTTCATAAGTCTTCCACAAATGTGTTAACTTCGTGTAAAACTTAAGTTGAATTCTGTTCAGTGTAAAGTGAAGTCTTTTCTTCAAAAACAATATACTAAGTATTCCAAAAGCAATATTAAAATGTTTTCACATTTAAGGGAATGGACACTGAGATTCCAAGGAGACTTAGGACATGTTTTCAGAAAAGAACTATAGCTTTCTAAATGAAGCAAGCAGGGAAACTAAGATTTCCAAGATAGCCCTTGAGCTAAGTATATTTTGAGCACTAATCTCAAACCACAGAATATGGGAATCAAGAATGTGACTGAAAACTAGGGATCCAATGGGTGAAAGGACCCAACTAGTGAAATCCCACATACCTGGTGATGAAATTCACTGAAAAATACTTAGATTTCGTGGCTGGAACTGCTGGAAACTTGTTGCGTTCTTGAATTGGGGTTCTTGAGATTTTTCTCCTTTCTTGCTTCTAATTTTCTGACTTTTGATTAATGATTTTGACTTAGGTAAGTTTTAGTTATGTTTCTAGGCTTAAACTGACTAATATCTGATGATGTAGGGTCAAAATGACGTATATTAAGGTATAAAAAGAGTGAGAAAAGTCCAAAAGACCTCTAGTTAAGTTACTGTCGGACCAAACGACGACCTGGACAGACGGTCCGTCGTTCCATTGACTGTCCGTCGTTTGGGTCCGTAGGTTGGGTCTGTTTGACAGGCCTTTAATTAAAAGGGAACAACTTTTTACTCAGAGCTCTGATTTTAGCAAGGTTGGTGGAAATGGAAAGCTGATTCAATTATCTATTTGTTGATATGTCATAGGACACCTAATTCACTTTGTGGTAAGAGTTATGATTATTTGAAGTTGACCCTATTGCATTTCCCCCCTAACTGGCTGCTAGTTCCCACCTACGGTCAGACCTACGGACCGTGGGTCCACTTATGGACCATGCTGGTCACCCGTGGTCCTTGTCAGAGAGTGGCTGAAGGGGGTCTCGATCGACGGTCATAGACTACGGACCATAGTCTGACCTACGGACCGTAGGTCCGTCCGTCGACCGAGACTTAACCAATTTTCCTGGACTGAGATTTTTGGGAGTTTCTGACCCCATCGACGGATGTGCAGGATGGACCGTGGGTTAGGCTATGGTCCGTCGATGCCACCGTTGGTTGCACCTGCAGATTTTTCTAAAAAGCTGGGTTTTGGTCTGTTTTGGATACGGGGTGCTACTGTAGCAATCCCAATTATTATAAAAAATTATTACCACCACTACAAGTAAAAATAATCATTAAAGGGATTAAATGACATTATGGGAGGTAATAAAGAATAGGGACATCTCAAGATAATCAGTTGTAATATCCCGTATCCAAAACAGAACAAATATCAGCTTTTCAAAAATCTGCAAGTGCATTCGATGATCACTATCGACGGACCTTAGTCTGATCTACGGCCCGTAGTGCACATCCTTAGTTTGCCACTGAAACTCTCCCATAACTCAGTTCAAAAAAATTGGCCAAGTCTCGACCCACGGACACACCTACGGTCCGTAAGTCAGACTATAATCCGTAGTCTGTGTCAATGGATCAAGACCCCATTTACACCAGCCTCTGAAAAGAACTAGGATTGACCAGCGCGGACCGTCATTCGATCTGCTGTTTGTAGGTCTGACCGTAGGTGGAAGGTAGCAGTTAGTTAGGGGGGAATGCTATTAGGTCAACTTCAAATGGTCATAACTCTTAGCACAAAATAGATTAGGTGTCATATAACCTATCAAGAGATAGATAACTGAATAATCTTTCCATAGCCAACAAGTTTGCATAAAGCAGACCTCCAAGTAAAAAGGTATACCCGTTTTAGTAAAGGTCTATCGAACAAACCCAAGCTATGGACCCAAATGACGGACCGTCGATTGAACGACGGACTGTCAGTCCAGGTCGTCGTTTGGTCCGACAACAATTAACTCAGTGTTCTTTTGGTCTTTTCCCACTTCGTTTAAACCCTAAGTTACGTTGTTTTGACCATAAATCATCAGATTTTTGTCACTTTAAGCCTAGAAACATAACTAAAACTTACCTAAGTCAAATAATTAAATCAAAACATAGAAAATTAGAAGCAAGAAAGGAGAAAAAGTTCAAGATTTCTAGTTCAAGAACGCAACAAGGTTCCATTCGTTCCAGCCCCAAAATCTAAATATTTCTCCATCGATTTCATCACCAAGTATGTGAGATTTCACTAGTGAGTTCCTTTCACCCATTAGATCCCTAATTTTCAGACAGTTCTTGATTCTCTTATCATGGTTAAACCTAGGTTTTGTAGAATTACAGTAGATCATCAAAAATTAGTTAGATATATGTTCCAAATCAGATTGTGAAGTTATTATTCAGTTTATCGTATGAATTTCAGAACCCTAGCTATGCATTTCTTTAGTTCTTGAATTATACATGCTAGGTTAGCTATTTCAGTTACTTCAGATTTACATGCCTTAGTTATTAAGTTATCAGATTAATTATTGCACTCTCAGTTTGCATGTTCAGTTTTGAGCTATCCAGTATTTACAGAAATTCAGTCATAATGTCTTAGTCACTTAATTCACTGAGAATACCATAATGCCGAGTTGGACTAGGGTTCAGCGTAGCCAAATAGTCGCATAACTACTAGCCAAGTAGGTTGTAAGTCCCCTCTGTGGGCATCAGTTTACTGATCATGCTAGCAAGCCTTTATAACTCTGGCAGTGTATATTGGGTCCAGTTGATGGGGCGTATACATCGGACTCCACATTTAGCTCATGTGGTTTTATTATCTGTCATTAGTAGCTCCCACAATTCAGTCAGACTCTATTGCATTAACCATTTATCAGTATATTCAGTATTCTGTTTCAGAATGTTATAAATTGGTCATTACATTTAGTTATCTCAACATTCAATATATCATGTTTAGACCATTTTACTTGTGTTTGTGCTTGTTTTATGTTTTAGTTCATCTTTACTCTATACTAGATTCTCAGTAACTTGAAGTACTGATGCATACATGCGCTACATCTTCTCGTGATGTAGGTTCAGGTTCTCAGCACCCAGATCACGCTTAGATCAATTTCCGATATCCAGTTCAGCAGATTCAGTGGTGAGTCCTCATTCTCCGAGGACAATAGTTACGAGTTTCTCTTCAGTATTTAGTCTTTTTGTTTCAATTTTTCCTACACTGAGCTGGTGCCTTTCCTAGCATTTCTAGTCAGTTTAGAGGCTTTTTTCAGACATAGTTAGTTTCAACTTAGTATTAAGTTAATAACTTCCTTGTATAAAATTCATCAGTATTTCAAATATCTCAGTTATAGAATATTTCGTATCTTTTCATTTTAAATTATCATTTAGCTTCCGCATCACTTATTTTATTTAGTATGCTCATTATCATGTCAGCAGGGTTATCTTGGGACCACTTGTGGTCCTAAGTCCCGTGTCCGCATCTCGGGGGTAGCTCGGGGCGTGAAATTAGTGATTTCATAACCAAACTTATCAAATTTTACGAAGAATCAACAATCAAGGTATTGTTAAAAATACAAGAGCAAACTTTCACACAATATTCTTGTGAAGCAAATAATGAGCTAAGTGATCAAGAGCATCAAGCACATGAAGGAGACTATAATTCAACCTTGTATCACACATAAATAGTTTGTAAAATCTGAAAGTCATAACTGGTTGTTAATTTTAGGACTAAGAGAACTTCTACACCAAACATGCATAGAACTTTCATCACAATGCGTATAAGAAAGAAGAATAAAATTGCTAAGATGAGATAATGATTTTAAAAGAAATGTACTCGAACGGATCGGTTAAATATCCCTCTTTTGAACAGTTTGATACTTTCAAAAGATTCGCCAAAGATTCGCCTTGTTCACTGGTTCGGAGCTGTTGTTCGGAAATGAGAGAGGGTAGAGGAGGCAGGCGACTAGGCGCTGCTGCTGGCGCCAATTGGTTGCTGGCTTCAACGGAGCACACAGGCCGGAGGTTTCCTGGTCACTGCTGTTCTTCGCCGGCTGGCTGCTGATTTTGTTCCGGAGATGGCTACTACTATTGTTGCTTTCGTTTCGCCTGCTAGTAGCGTTGTTTCTGCCAGCTGGAGCTCCTAGCGGTCCTGACATCACCGTAGTCGCTTGGTTTATGCTGTTTCGTTGCTGCTACGACTGGTTGCTTTTGTTTTGCCATAACGGAGAAAGGAGAGGCGAGAAGTAGAGGCAGGCAGCGGCTGCTGGACTCGCCGAAGCTGCTGTTTTCCTTGCCTGGCTGCTTTCCATCGCCGGAAAGAGAGAGAAGGGAAGAGAGAGTAGAAACGTCTGGGGAGAGAGAGAGAGTATTCGGTGGAGAGAAAAGGTGGGAGAGAGGGCAGCTAGAGAGGGAGGAGAGGAAGAGTAGAAAAATCGAATAGTCAGGGTTTGGGTCTATTGATATCAAAAAAGAAAGAAAGGACGGGTGAATCTGAACTGTTAATTATTAAAGAGATGAGGGGATGAGATTCAATATCAAAAGATGGATGCTCCAGATTATAAGATGAAATCTCAAAATCACATTGGATTGAATTTGAATGTCCAAAATTGCAATAAAAATTAGCTAGAATTGGAACGGAAGAGTGGATATAATAGAAATACCATTGGAATTGAATAGACTATAACTGAAAGAAATAAGAATAGAATAGACTAAGATTTAATGGATTTTGAGGAAAATTAAAGAGATGATATCCAATTAAAATACTACATATATTACAATGTTTTTTTTATATAATTAAATTCACTTAAATTTTTAAACGTTTCAGTAAAATTCAAAATTTGTTAATAATTCTAAAATATTTTAATAATAATTTTTATAAAGCATGCATACCAAAATATATATTTTTGGACAAAATCGACTAACATTTTAAACTCGAAAAACATTTTAAAAATTAAGTATGTAATCGAATAACATTTCTGAAATAGTTAAAGGTCGGTTAAAATTGGGTGTCAACAACCATACAAGAATGAAATAAACAAATAAATACAAAGTTTAATCGAAAATAATAACGAACCCCCCAAAAGTTATATTTTAATGAATCTTTTAAAAAACATTAGAAAGAATGAAAAAGAAAATAAAAAAATTCAAGATCGTGAAATGACAACTACTTAATTATCAAAATAATCATTTTCTATTTAGAAAAAGGAAACCCAAAAAATACAAAAAACACCTTCATCAGTAGTCTCACAAAGTAAGTTTGAAGATACCGACCACAGATGTAACATCGTAACTCGAAGTAGGTAGGAATAAGCTAAAAACCTAAAAATATTCAGTTTGAAAAGAAAAGGGGAAATCTGGAAATTTTTCTAAATTTAAGAAGTGAGTTTTGTCCATTTTCAAACGGCCATAACTACTAGCTCAAGATAATTTGGAGGTAGTTCTTTATATAGTTGGAAAACCCTTGGATAGATCTTTCGAAAGCCGTGGAGTTTTCGTATTTTCAATATCGTATGAGGGAGATATTCCTATCGCAAGTTGGGTTGTTAAAGTTAGGAAAGTCCAATTCCGGATCTAAGTAAGGGCAAACTAGTCTTTTCATCTATCTATTTCCTAATTCATTTTATGAGTTTATTAGGGGTAAAAATAAGCCTTAATTCAATTTTGGAAAATCAATTTACGCTTAGGGCTTGGGAGAAAAGAGAAGAGAAGAAGCAGAAGGAAGAAAGATCAAGGTTTCGCCAAGAACACGAAGATCGTCGAGTTCATAATAACTTGTGCATTTCGTCGGGGGTGATCCCTAAAAAGGTATGTGAGTCTTCCATAATTTTGGGTTCATTCACCCATGTGCAAAGTATGATTAATTCAGCGTGATTTCATCTTAAAAAGATTGGATTTTGAATGTTCTTGAATGTTATTCTTTAATAGTTCTTGTTCTTGAACATGAGTTAAGATTTAGTTGTTCTTAATGATTTAGGTGTTGTTCTTTAATTAATTGGGTTAGATCCTCCTATATATGATGTGGGTACATGAATATAAAGTGAAGTTAAGAAAAATAATCGAATTAAAAGGATTTAATGTCAGAGTATGGGAGGAAAACTTTGGCTGATTTTTGCCTAAGGAAAAAGTGGCGCGACGTACCCCCATAGCGCCAGGAGGGCTGGGGCAGCATGGCAGAATGGTGCCTCAGTAAAGTGAGGCTGGCGCGGCCAAAATGTTGTTTTTCACAAGTTTTCAATATTCCGTCCATTTAAGTTTTTCTAAAATGTTATAACACTTTCTATTGATTCTCACTACTCTAAATGACTTCTAAACATATAGAAATCATCCAGAAAAATGAATTACAACCTTGAATCAATAACTTCAAATTCAAGGAAAGTTTAGAGCCAAGTCTAGAAAGTTCTTAGTGTTCTTTCAAGAGTCTATTACAGATACTTTAAACTTGTTTTAAGACTTAAAGATCAGGTTGAGTAAGAAGTAAAGCTAAGAATAAGATGAAGTTCATTTGAGATTTTCATAAGTCTTCCACAAACGTGTTAACTTCGTGTAAGACTTATGTTGAATTCTGTGCAGTGTAAAGTGAAGTCTTTTCTTCAAAAACAATATACTAAGTATTCCAAAAGCAATATTAAAATGTTTTCACATTTAAGGTAATGGAAACTGAGATTCCAAGGAGACTTAGGACAAGTTTTCAGAAAAGAACTATAGCTTTCTAAATGAAGCAAGCAGGGAAACTAAGATTTCCAAGATAGCCCTTGAGCTAAGTATATTTTGAGAACTAATCTCAAACCACAGAATAAATATGTTTTAAAAACATAAGAGTCAGTATATGTTGGGAGTAGTATTGAGAACCGATATGGGGAAGAGTTCAGAAAACTCACTACCCCCATAAACCAAGTAACCACCATGGCTGGAAAAGGATCATACTTTTAGATGAACCATTTGCATAGTAGACTAGTGGATTCATTAGACAGTTCCGGTCTTACACCTTTAGTTGGGTATAGGATGTGCTGGCAGCATGAGGTAGATTGTTTTATCATCACTATAACTCTTAAGTGATGGTTGTCGATTAGAGAAACTCCCGCGGAAGTTAAATGTATTTATTTATATACATGAGTTTATTTTCTTTTTTTTACATCACAGAGTTAGTTGTATACTTGTATACTTTCAGAGTTTACAACATGTTTTAAAACAACTTTTCTTTTTATTGCACTTCTTTTTAAATTTCTTTATATTGAAATGAGTTAGTTATTCATGAGTTGAGCAGAGCAAAGGTATGTGTTCCACACTCTTTTGTAGCCTATGTTGTTTAGTATTCCAACTCACATACTTGTACATTCAATATACTGATGTCAGTTGGCCTGCATCGTATCATGATGCAGACACATGTAACTAGGATCAGCACCATCTAGTGCCCGCTTGATCCAACTGAGCACTCGGAGTCAATGGTGAGCTTCCTTGCATTTTGGAGGACACATTTATTGATTTTAAGTACTTTATTTATTAGGATGTTGTGGGGTCTGTCCCAACATCCATCATAGTTTTAGAGGCTTCATAGATAGACAGTCTAATGCTAGTCTTTTTACTACTATTCCTTTTCTTATGATTTGAGTTGATAACTTTTGGCTAAGTTTGAATGTGTCAGCTTTACAAACATTCTTAGTTATGATATTCTTTTTAGTTAAGTTATATTTATTTCCTTCCGCTGAGCTAAGTAAGCCAGACCAAGGGTTCGCTCGAGACCAATAACGGTAATTGAGTTCCAGCCACGTCTAGTGTGTAGGCTCGGAACGTGAAAAACATTGTATTAGAACATAGAGTTCAAGAGTCTTATGGAGTCTATGAAGGCGTGTCTGTAGGGTCTTAGTCATCGGTTTGAAGCGCGCCACATCTATGAGTAGGAGGCTACCACATTTTGGAATTTGTCACTTCTTTCATATTTTTTTTCGTGCATTAGATTTTCTGTCTCAAAAGTTTCTCTATAATTCGTGCTTGCGCGTGTTGTAGATCATCATTCCTCCATGAAGAGAAGTAAGAGGTCTTCCAGCTAGGAGAAACGTTGAGGATCCATAGGTACCCAATACAAAAAATGTGCAACCTGAAGGATAAATCACCAATGCTAAATTCCGTGAGGTTATTCGGTTGTTAAGACAAATAGTGACTAACCTAATATGGCAGTAGAGAGGAGCTCGAATAGGAGAGGCTAAAACTTCAAGAATTCGTGAGTTCTTGAGGATG
Source organism: Solanum sitiens (assembly GCA_016801875.1). NCBI lineage: Eukaryota > Viridiplantae > Streptophyta > Magnoliopsida > Solanales > Solanaceae > Solanum > Solanum sitiens. The sequence goes on from JABWTJ010000024.1 coordinate 5,323,791, forward strand.
AATCCCCCATGTTTCACGGGTTTGAGCACTACTGAAGATCCAGAGAACTTCACTGAAAGACTGAAAAAAGGTTTTCAAGGTGATGCATGTTGTTAGCACAGAGAGAGTTGAGATAGCTGATTATCAACTCAAGGGAATTGCTAGAACTTGGTTTGATTAGTTGAAAGAGGGTACAGATGAATATGCACTACCTGCGAGTTGGGATTGTTTTGAGGAGGCCTTCTTGGGGCGTTCCTTTCCTCGAGAACTGAGAGAGTCCAAGGTATGTGAGTTCCTCACACTTAAGCAGGATTCTCTAAGTGTGCATGACTATGGGTTGAAATTCACCCAATTATCTCGTTATGCTCCATAAATTGTTAAGAACATGAGGAGTAGAATGAGTTTGTTTGTTGCTAGATTGGGTCGCTTTTCAAAGAAAGAGGGTCGAGCCACAAATGATTCTTGGGGACATGGACATTTCAAGGTTGATGATATCTGTGCATCAGGTAGAGGAGGAATATCTTAGAGACAAATAAGAGTACAAGAACAAGAGAGCTAAGATAGTGAATCAATCCGGGCAATAGAAGAACAATGCCAACTTGTCATCCTTCCAACAGAAACAGAAGGGTCCTGCTCCATCATCTGCTAGTGCACCTGCACCTAAGAAAAAGGGTGAGTATTATGGTCTGAATTAAAGATCTAAGTCGGGGTATTCATAGGGTAGTGTGTAACAAGGGGATAGTAAGCCTCCTGCCTGTTAAGATTTTCTTTGTTACGCTCTATTCTATGTTTATTTTTTTGCTCATCAAGGAGGAGTTATCGAAACAATTTGTCAATATGTGTCGTCTGCGGTCGGTATCTTCAAACATACTTTGTGAGACTACTCATGAAGGTGCTTTTTTGTAATTTATGGGTTTCCTTTTTATAAAAAGAAAACGGTGATTTTGATAAATAAGTTGTTGTAATTTCACATTCTATAATTTTGATTTTTTTTTCGGTCTTTCCAATTTTTTTAAAAAGATTAATTAGAATGTAACATTGGGGGGGGGGGGTCATTATTATTTTCGATTCAAATTTTTTATTTAATTTGTATGTCATTATTGTATGATTGTTGACACCCAATTTTGACCTTTAACTATTTCAAAAATGTTATTCGATTAAATACATATTTTTTAAAATATATTTTGAGTTTTAAATGTTAGTCGATTTGGTCCAAAAATATATATTTTAGTATGCATACTTTATAAAACATTATTATTAAAATATTTTGGAATTATTAATAAATTTTGAAATAATTATTTTACTAAAATATTTAAAAATTTAAGTGAGTTTAATTATATATAAAAAAACATTATAATATATATAGTATTATAATTGGATATAATATCTTCAATTTTCCCCAAAGTTATTTAAATCTTATTTTATTCTATTCTAATTTCTTTCAATTATAGTCTATTCAATTCCAAGTGTATTTCAATTATATCCACTCTTCCGTTCCAATTCTAGAAAATTTTTATTGCAATTTTGGCCACTCAAATCCAATCCAATGTGATTTTGAGATTTCATCTTATAATCTGGAGCATCCATCTTTTGATATTGAATCTCAGTCCCTCATCTCTTTAATAATTAACGGTTCTGATTTACCCATCCTTTCTTTCCTTTTTTGATATCAAAAGACCTAAACCCTGACTATTCAATTTTTCTACTCTTCCTCGCCTCCCTCTCTAGCCGCCGCCTCTACGACCATTTCTCTCCACCGATGACTCTCTCTCTCCCCCTTGCCTCTTTTCCTCTCTCCTCCCTTGTCTCTCTTTCCGGCAATGGACAACACCCAGGCGAGGAAAACAGCAGCTCCGGCGAGTCCTGCAGTCGCTGGCTGCCACTGTTTATATCCTCTCCTTTTTCTGGTGTGGCAAACGAAAGCAACCGGACATACAATCAACGAAACAGCAGCAACCAAGCGACTCCGGTGATGGCAGCAGTGCCATAAGCTCCAGCCAGCGGAAACAATGCAACTAGCCGGCGAAACGTAAACAACAACAACAGCAGACCTCTCCCCTACAAAATCAACAGCCAGCCAGGGAAGAACAGCAGTGACCAGACAACCTCCAGACTGCATGCTCAGGCAAAGCCAGCCACCAAATGACGCCAGCAGCAGCGCCCAGTCGCCTGCCTCCTCTCCCCTCTCTCATTTCAGGACAATAGCTCCGAACCAGTGAACAAGGCAAACTCAGGCGAAGCTTTTGAATCTTTCAAACTGATCAAAAGAGGGATATTTAATCGATCCGTCCCGGTACATTTCTTTTAAAATCAATATCTCATCTTAGATATTCTATTCTTTTTCCTATATGCAATAGGATGAAAGTTCGATGCATGTTTGGTGTAGAAGTTCTCTTACTCCTAAAATTGAACTACTAGTTGTGACTTTGAGATTTTACAATCTGTTTATGTGTGATAGAAAGTTGAAATATAGTTTCCTTCGTGTGCTTACTGGTCTTTATCGCTTAGCTCATTGTATGCTTCATAAGAATATTGTGTGGATGTTTTCTCTTATATTTTTAACAATACCTTGATTGTCGATTCTTGGTTAAAGTTTATAAGCTTGTTTATCAAATCACTGATTATCTTGATGAGATGTACCTATTGTTTATTAACTCCAATAACGTCATTTAATCCCTTTAATTGATGAAATTTTACTTGTAGTAGTGGTAATAATTTTGTAGGATAATTTGGATTGCTACTTGAGTTTAGATTGATCCTCGACATATTTCTCATTTCTTCTTGTGAATATATTATATTAAGAATGTGTAAATACTTCTTCACTTGTGTTTTCTTCTTTTAATATTATTATTATATCCTTGCTTGAAATTGATTAATTGATACTAAGGTGATTTTTATGGTATTGTGCTAATCCGAACAGATTTCGTGTCTCTTGGGTAAGGTATATTTTGCTTATTGTTTTATTTATTAATGTTAATTGATCATAATTTCCTTCATTGAAGTTGAATTGATTCTCACTTGTTATATTTTAGTAAACCTATATTTGATTGAGCCAAACATAATATGTGATTGATCCTAAGTAATTTCTTGCTATATAATACATGCCCTCTTCTCCACTATATAAAGAGATGCCCTTATTCTAATTATGATAGGCTTTAACAATCAGAAAAAGACTTAGAGGCTTACGCTTAGCAATTATCAAAAACTCTCTCCACTCTAAAGAAAAGAATTAAAACAAAAGTCTTGTGAACTGTAAGAGGGCTCTCAAATAGGTTCTGTTGTGTTCGGGTAAAATAGTTGATTGAGTTTGTCTTCATTGCTGATAAATATTTCTGCTTTAACTGGTTAGTTGTTCCTCCATTAGTTTAAATTTCATCTTGCATTATGACGTCGAATGTTGTTGTGTGTTAGAATGAATAAAAGGAAGGTGTCGAGTTAGTTTGCGCTCTTACTATCTCTATGTGAGATAATTTCTACGGTTATTCTCTATTTGTTTTGATTTCTTATTTGTGTGTCTGAATCTTATGTTATGATTATTTTGCGAATATATATGTGTGTTTACATTATCCCTTCTAGCATGTTATGAAACTAGAGTTCAAAATGTAGAAGATAATTCCTAACGGAGCTATATTGTTTATTTTAATGTTGTATATTTTGCTCATTTGTTCTTTACTTTGTGTTGTTTTATGTGTATAACTGTAACTCTCTATTATATATGAAATATTAGGGATCGTTCAAGGGGAAGGGGAAATTACGTGCTAATTGTTTCTCATTTATTTTATTAGGTGTGATTGCTATAAAATCTTCCGATGTATAAATTACTTGAAGAATGCAAAAATATTATAATATCTCTGAAATAATCATCTAAAATCAACCATTTTTTTGTATTTATCTTATGTAATATCCAGTAGGTGTAATTAATGTTCCCAATATGAGAAAAATGTAATAAATATTTGTTTATAAATAATATTTGATTCCATGCATCTACGACCTAATGTTGCATAAATTTTGACTCTTTGTTCGAGCCTCCCGTTGGTTACGCCCTTTAAGTGTCGGAATCCGCGTGCATGTTACTCTGTTTAGAGATCTTGTTTAGGATGGAACAATAAATTTTTGTAACTCATTTTAGGGCATATTTTGGGATATAAAAATCAGCATATTGTCTTTAATGCTATCTACAAAATAAATCATGTCTATATGTGTTCCATATTAATATTGGCATGTTAACTCATTCTCATATGTTATAGTTATGGTTAAAAAATTTCTAACATGCAAATTTATTAGTAATCATGGATCTAGGTATTATGCAATATGTGTGACATTTCAATCATTTAGAATTATTTTCTTAGGTATTATCAAGTAATTTTCAGCATGTTAAAAAATTATGACAATTTTCTGGGTATTTGTTGTCTAAAACTAATTTTGTATTACAATTATTTTTTGTCACTTAAAATAAATCAATTATTTGCTAGCATGTTACATAACTGAGCTATTCTTATGCATTTTCTGTCACCATGCCAAGACATTTTATCAAAAAGATAAAAATTACTAACTCATTTTTCTCTCCTACATGCTAGTTTGCTTGGTAAATAAACTGTCCTCCAATCTGAAAATAAATTAATCCTTTACTGTAAATCTGCTACTTTTATATTCTTGCCACATAAAATAAGATGTCAAATCTTTCTCTGCATGCTCATCTGCCCTGTTCAAAAATGTTAATAAATAAATTCTGCATTTTGAATAATGTTTTGCCACTTAAAACTAACATTGACCCTTGTAATGTTCTACTTGTTAATATTATTTTATTACTAGTTATTTAGTCTTTATTATTATATTTTTTGTTTGCACACATACCTAGCATGAGACCTTCACAACTATATGTGTTTGAAAGCATGTTTAATAAAATTTAGAGGTCAATGTGAGATTTATGTGTTAAATGCTCATACTACTTGTTTGACTTGGTGTCTATGGGGCCTATTAGGAGCATACTCTTTTGATTTAGTCTATAACCTCCTTAAATAGTAGTCCAATGCCTCTCGGAAATTAAGCGGGGGCGCTAGGCACCTTTTAGGACGTTATGCATGCGGTTGTGGGGTAGGGGTACTTTAGGCCCTACAGAGATGATGACATTGCCTCGAGCCGTAAACAACAAACATGTGATTTTTCTTTTCCTATATAGAAGACGATCGTTTATACGTAAAGTCTTTTAGAGTCTCCCTTCCCTGTTTCCCTTTTATGTGTTGTAATTATATTTATTTGGGGTGGTTTACTATATAAAATAAAATTTTGCACTTGACTATTAAATTGTGTAATATCTGTCACCTCGCTTTTTCCTTTATTATTATTATTTCTTTAGTATTTGTTTTGTTTTACAATGTGTTATCATCTAGTCTCTCATGCTTAAACAATTAATTAAAATAATGAAGTGATTAATATTATTCATCACCTAGCTGACATGTTTAAATTGAATAACCTAAATGAAGTGACCGTACTTGCTACTTTTAACCCCCACATAAGTTGCATGAGATACGATCGGGATCCACATTTGTGGACCTTGAGGGATGCCTAACACCTTCCCCTCGAGGTAATTTGAACCCTTACCCTGATCTCTGGTTCGTTGAACTTAGTTAGATTTAGTTAGGTTAGATAAATGACCTAACGCGCATCAATTCTTTAGGTGGCGACTCCTCAAAATATTTAGAAGTCTCAAAAGTGTTGTTAGGTCATGATTAAAACACATTTTGTGAAAAATGGAGCGCGATGGTCATCAATTTATTTCATCTGTCCATAGTCATTAACACTACTATATTTTTATGTATTATTAATTTGGGATTTTATGATTAAAAGAGGGGAGTTTTGCAATATGGTTCAACATTTTTCTCTTTTCTTTCTTTTCACTTCTTATTTGTTAATTCATTATATATTATATTTTGGTGAAAAAAATAATTATTTTATATCAATTTTTTAATGGAATCTGATTTATTTATGTTTAATATTTTCTTATAGTTTTCAATAATTGCATAATGAGGAAGGTTAAAGAAGAGAAAGTGCAAGTTTGTTAAAAATGCAATACAAATTTAGGTATTGTCCCCTCGCAAAAAATCAGGTATGTCCTCTAATTCTAATTTTTTTTATTGTCTTTTAATTATTTTTGAATTATTATATATCGTGATTTATCTAAAAAAGAATTTACTTCTAATAAGTAAATTTTATTTGAAAATACACCAAAATTGTATCAAATAAGGTAGAATAGAGATACTCATATTGTTCCTTCGTCCTATTTTAAGTGAATGTATTATTGTTTAGAGAGTCAAACAATTTTTTTCTTTGATTGTAGTTTTTACAATTTACTTTTGAATAATTCTTTATCTTGACTTACAATATATTTTAAATATTTAATTAATTTTAAAAAAAGATTTGAAGAATTTGAACCCAAATTAATAGTGAAATTACGTATTTTGACTTTCTTATGTTGACTATAGGCTTAAATTATAAGAACAAAAATACACTTCTAATGCAACCATAGATTATTCTTCTAAATGTTTAAGGTGATTAGAGTTCTTATTATTCATATGTTAATGGAAAATAGCATGTACTTAGTAAAAGAAATTAAGGTTGTATCAGAATTGACCTACACACCACTCTTTTTTAAAATGTAAAAATGACCATTGTTGTTTGATATTGACTTTATTTTTCCGTTTGGTTCATGTTATATGGATTAATTATCTATACTATGTTCATCCTATTATATGTTAAAGTGTTATTATTTGAGGAATCAAACAACTTCTTTTATAAAATATTTTAATTTATTCTCTATGTTGATTTGTAGCACTTTTTGTGTAGACATTTTTACTTTAAAATGTTGAAGAATTTATGCCCAAATTCCTAGTCAAACTAATATGTTTTAATCTTCGTACTCCATACCTTTTCACGTAATTCAAGATAAAGAAAGTACATATAACAATTAAAATTTTCAAATACAAGTACAAGATTTTGACTCTAGGTTTATGTCAAATAATTTGACAAAACTGTAATTTCTTTCATAGTACAAATAAATGTGTGTGAAAAATAATTGATACAACTTCGTATAATGCTTAGATTAGGCCTGATCACCAAGTGTAAGATAATTTATTGAGCGTGGACTAACTGAAAAATTCAAACAAGGTGAATCCAAAAAATTCATTCGTAAGGATATTGTGTGAATAAAAGTCCTGACATGCTCATTGATACTCCACTATCATATCCTTCTCCTCCTGTTCTTGTTGCTGCTACAAGTTTAAGGAGAATGGAGAAATCAATTTCTTCCATCGTAAATGATATACTACTTGTTGATTATGATCAAGTTTCGAATGAATACATCATATCGAGTAGTACTGGAAGGTAAGAGGTAGAGATAGAGGTAGAGGAAGAGTGTGTTGATTCGGAACATGATCACCAACAACAAGTGGCATAGTATTTACTGTGGATGAAATTGAATCCTCATTTCTCCTTGAGTTTGTACAAACAACAACAGGAAACGGAGGAGGAGGGGATGGTGAATTATCAATGAGCATGTCAGCAATATAATTAGTATGAATATACTTAGGAGCGAACTTTTTTTTTTTGGATTTTTCTATTAGTCCAAGCTCAATTAATTCTCCTCTTTTAAGTGAGAATATGTGTCTGATCCCTTACATTTGGTGAACTGGCATTAAAATTAATCATTATAACGAACTTTTGCTGAGTTCCTTTATATATATATATATATATATAACGAAACCAATTACAGTTCTTCCTATTGGTTCAACATAGCTTAGAGTCAAAATTTTGTACTTGTATTTAAAATGTACTTATAATATGTGAAATTATTAGGATTGAAACTATGAATTTGAATACAAAATCTTTAAATTTATAAAAATAAAATGTTTATAGATATAAAGACTACACGAAAAGTACTCCAAAAAACATTGCTAATGAATCAACATTTATTTCGTAAAATATTGTTGGACACCAAAAAGATTAACACTTTAACATAAAATGGTGCGGAGGGAGTATAAACAATGTATCCGTAACTTAATAAGCTAATTTGTTTTCTTTTAGAATTAAGAATCCTTAAAATTAGAATAATAGATAAACCTCTACAATCGTAGTGCATAGGTAATCTTGTCAAGGCCATATAAAATTAGTTGTGCTTTTGTACTGCTTCTTGCCACATTATGGTTTTAATTAGCGCAGGTACAAATCGTTCATATTGTTAAAAAGAAAAATACATTTTTAAAAATTACATGAAAAATATTGCAAGTCAATATAGCGAATGATTTAAAATGTTTAATTTTTGTGAGATAAAACTATAGTTAAAAGAAATATTATTTGACTGAAATAGTAACTCATCCACTGTAAAAAGAGACAAAAGAAGTATATAACTTTATTTGTTCCACTTTATGAATATAATTTGTATGCTTTTTCAATAAAATTTACTTGGTGGAAGCTAAAACCAATATACTCTCACTATAACTAACAATTCAAAATATTTAAGTGGAGAAAAATATATACCTAATTTTCTGAAAGGGGGCAATACCTAAATCCGTATTGCATTCTGGACAAACATCCCATATTTCTTTTGATATCTTACTCGTTATTCATTTGCTGCAAACTGGTAAAAAATATTAAACATTAATCAAATTTCATAGAAAAAACCCATTAAAAATAAAGAAATTTGTCATGTAATGAATTTTTATTTTTAATTCATCACATGAGAAATTTCTTTAGTTTTATGTTTTTTTTTAATGAAATTTGATTAATTTATGTTTAATATTTTTTAACAGTTTGCAATAAGTGCATAAGGAGGAAGATATCAAAAGAAAAAGGGGATGTTTGTCGAGAATGATATATGAATTTAGGTGTTGCCCATTTGCAAAAAATCAGATATGTATTATTCTCCACTTAAAATATTTTGAATTGTTAATTATAGTGGCATATATATATATAAATATATATATGTATATATATATACTCACACTAGGCAAAATGCCCGTGCTTCGCGCGGGTTGGTTTTCTTTAATGAGCTCACTTATGATCATAGGTTAATATTGTTATTTCGTAGTGAGCACTGTGATTTGTTATCGATATATAATTTGTTTCTGTCCATGTATCTTTTCCTACTAATTGTTCAACATTTTATTAATCATTTGCGCCGTATTTCCTTTATGCTCGTTTTTTACATATTCTAAGTTCCCACATTCTTTATTATTTATTAAATTAGCTTTCACAGAAGAGGGGCCAATAGAAGAGGGGCCTATAAAATGTATATCTAGTGATTAATCCATCTGTTTGTTTTATCGTGTTATCTTTGTTTGTCTATATTGTGACAATTCTAATTTTAAATTGGTAATGATAGCCTATGTTGATACAATAAACCTTGTGGATTCAAATTAGATATAATAATGCAACTTTAAATTACATTGATATTAAATAAGTTAGGCCTATAGAAACACAAACAAAACTATCCTTATTGTGTGCAATTGTAAGCTACAGATCCAATTGTCCTTACATTATATGTGATTCATATTCATATGTTTCCATATTGTCCCTTGTAAGATTCCTATGACCATTCGTTTTGTGAGTGATGACCTCCAATGTATGTATTTGCAACCGATGCGTAATTTTTCGGATTGACTATGTTGTCAACAACGTGACATGTGGTTATGTTCAGCGGCCTTTTCCCGCCATATAATGTTGAAAATCTACAATTAATAGTACATGTTAATAAATACCGCTCTCCTGTCTTTCTACAAGTTTTGGATATACATTCTAGAAGATTTCTCTGTAAACAATATTTTTAATGTATGTATGGTCTTCACTGTCCTCGTCTACATTGAATATTTTCTATCCTTCTCTTGTTGTTACACGTGATGCTGCGACATATAATTGTCCATGTGTGAATACCTGTTTTGGAAGATATAATCCTACTCTCTGAAGAGTTTGTCCTTGACTTTTATTGATTTTCATGGCATAACAAGTTGCTAAAGGTAGTTGCCGTCTATTAAGCTTGAATGGCCATTTTGAATCACTTGGAAACATGATAATTCTGGGTATTGTGACTCTAGTGCCGAGGTTCTTACCATATATGATGTTTCCACTTAAAGACCATTTTCCTAGATGTGTGATCATTAATCTTGTACCGTTGCAAAGTCCTTCTGTTTGATTGAGATTTCTAAGAAGCATAATCGGACTTCCTACTTTTAAGTGTATGTCATGGTTAGGGATGCCTGAGAATCGTAAGTTATTAAGGAATTTAGTGGGGTACAATATATCTACATCATTAGTGTTCACACTTGCTTTGCACACATTTTCAGAGCTGTAATAGGTTCTTCCTTCCCCTGGTATCATTTTCATTATTTTTTCATTTAGATCATAAACCATTTCATTTTTTGGTGTTAGTATGACTCTTTCTTTCAAGTATGCCGGGTCGTTGTACTTCTGTAATAGGGATGGATATACTGCATCTACAATTGATTCTACTTGATTGTGTGATGGTGCAATGGATACATCAGGCGGGAGCTTAATGAGTTCCATCATTTTATCAGCATAAACTGATCCATCTCCAATATGCAATAACCATCTATCAAAAGTTGTAATTCTGTCAGCTTCAGAACCTATCACTCTGCCAAAAGTAAGTCGCATATTTTCCTTCAGTTCATAAATTGAAAAGTAGGGCCACAGGTGCGAAGTGTTTTGTGACGCATCAAAAATATCAGCTCTTTTTCCTTTTTGAATTACCAGTAGGATTTGTCTGAAATCACCACCACACACAATTGTTAGTCCCTTAAAAGACCTGTCACAAATATTTTCATACCTATCTCGGAGAATGTCCCTCAAGCTCTTGTCTAAGGCTTCAAAACAATATTTGTTTGCCATTGGAGCTTCATCCCAAATTATCAAACATGTTTTCTTTAGAAGTTCCTCTAATTGGCTTCCTTGTTTTATGTCACATGTCGATTTGGGTGTGACGTCAAGAGGAATATGAAAGCGCGAATGAGCAGTCCTGCCGTTCGGCAACAATAAAGCTGCTATACCTGAAGTGGCGACTGGTAGAACTATTTTTTATTCTGATCTGATTTTTGAAATAATTGTATTCCCTAGAAATGTCTTGCCTATACCACCATGTCCGTGTATAAAAAATAATCTGCCTTCTTTATTATCAACGGATGATATTATTGCTTCATATGCCGGTAATTGACAACTATTTAATACTGTAAATGATTTCTTGTGCATTTTTTGAGTTCACCTTTGTCATAGTCTAGCTCTTCATTAATCAGGCGATTTCCCACATTCCGCATTAATGTATTATCTGGCAGTGGCATCCCTTCTATGTCTCGTAAACTTCTTCCCTGTTTTATGAGCATGTTCTTAATTTCTAACAGGGAATACGCTTCTATTTGTTTTTCACGTAGTTTCAAATCTTTCAAATGTAATCGCTTTCTCTGCATCGATGTGATATCTTCTGATAATATTTTATAGTTATTCTCCCAAAGCTTGCGTGAATCCGAAACTTGGCAGTGAATAGGAATAGTTACAAATAGATTGCGCAATTCATTTCCACTTGCCCATTTGGCAGACTCTGACAAGCAGTCATTCCACTCCTTGTCGTAATCTAATAAGCCTAATGCGTAGCAAGCCTCTCGATAGGTTTTATAATCTACCCCATTAATTTTTCTTATTCTTTCAAATGAAGTGCATCCTTTGACAAAATTTAAGAGCATCCGCAGATAAAAACTCTCTCCACTTGCTGGATGTGCAAAATAGATTCTACCAACTGCCCGACCTTTTTTCCTCCTAGTCTATTTTTTTTGTATAACATTCCATACCCACCGCGTAGGAAAATCAAAATATGTTAGATGTCTTGCATCGGGGTGTTCTTTGTTTGCTTCAAACCATTCAGTAAATTTTATTTTTTCAATATCTGGTCTGCTCAATACGCTTTCAGCTCGCCTTGTTTCTTCAAATATTATGGTGCTTTGTCCTTGTAAATGGAATGGTAATCGCTCAACTGCTGGTTGTATGTAATGTATGTCAAATTGGAATATCCTCCAACACGCTTCGGTAGCCGAAATGTATCTGCAATCTAGATACTTTCTGATCTCATCGTTGTCTTTTGTTGAATTTGTTGATTCTATTATTGTTGTTGCTCTATCAGACCCTTTATGAACATACTTGAATAGATACTTCACCGACCGTGAGTAGTTGCAAACTTCAACATTTATGTGTGCATTAAATTGCACAAGCAAGTCCCTATTGTACGGAACAACATATTTGTTGTCTGAACTGACTCCATTTTTCTTCACTTCAATACCTGTGTTCCATCTCCTATTTATAGAGAATCCATCCGATTCAAAATTTGTCTGGTCATTGTATTTCTTAGGGAAATGTTTTGTGCACTTCCCTTGTCTCATACATGGGCAGAGGGGATTGAGTTCTTCGCATGGTTCGTGTATCATAAAGTCCTTGACTGCATTATACCCATCTGGATCTTCTTCAAGGTCAGGTATTTCAGCGGATATTACTCTGTCAATATGTTCTGTCAATATGTTCTGCTGTGGGATTTTTTTGTGATTCATGAAGGAATAGCAATATGTGTACATGTGGCTGGCCTCTTTTATGGAACTCAATTTTATATATACCTGCATAATAATTAGTATGTGGCTATGGTTAGGATGGTGGGAGCTACTTAATTCCTATTTAATATTGTAGTTCCTTCTGTTTTTAGGGAGTATTTCTCTTTTCCCATTCATATAAAGTCCACATTAAAGTATTTCACGTTTAACATCAATCTCATCTTACTAAATGTTATAAGTCAAAGGATATCATCAATCAATGTGTATTATGATTGGTTATTTGATATTAGTTGTTGGTTATGTCTTTAGTTGGGTCGTAATTGTTGTGTACCGTATTGTTTATTTTATTGATGGTCAACTTATTTGTTGTTAGGGAAATTGTAAGCTATGACTTATTACCTTTTTTTCCTTTTCTATTAGTTTTAATAGTTTGTCCTTGTATGTTGACGCATATCATGTATTTGGTGTGTAGTATAGTTTTCTGTACGAATTACCCTTGTTAAAGTCCTTGAAAACTGTGTGGTGCATCTGGCTATTATAAGGTGGATATTTCGTTGTCTTAGTTGGCATTGATTGAGTAAACTATATTGTAATATGTTAATACATTTTTAGATGATGCATATAGTGTACTGAAGTATCAAGGTATGTAAGAGTATTTGATAGAAATAACTTACATGCTATTACGGTCTCGAATGGTTTATCCTTTTTAATATGTTGCATTAGTTGGACCAACTTGATCTGGAAAACTTTGCATATGATGTCTACCCGGCTACCGTCGTCATCTTGACCAATTAAGTGCAACATTGCATTTATTTCTGGCCACTTTGGGTTACATGTGAAGGTTAGAAATTAATCCGGGTATCCACCTATCTACATATGGCCATTGCATCCTGATAATTTTATGCCCAATAGCGAGGTCCCCCCGTGTGTGACGAAGGTAATATAATTGTTTTCCCCACCTGTGAAAAATCGGAATCTCCACGTACAGCAGAATCCATTAAGCCCCTAAAAAGATCAGCCCGAAGATTTGGTTGGTTATTTTGTATATATCTAAATCGCTCCTCTTCAATTGCCATATAACCATCCACAATGTACTGCTGCAGTAGCGTTCCAGCCTGTATAAGTGTGTGCCCCTCATTAAGCTGTTGTTGTATGCGGTATCCATAATATTGTCTCATCGTCATGTGTTCGCATGTGTAAGACCAATTGTATTTTCAGTCTATATCCATCTTCACCATATGGGTGTATTAATGGGTAAGTCATTGACATGAAACTTGGGTGTAAATAGGTGATCCTTTGGAGCCCATTTTTGCGGTGTTCAACAATAATATATCGCTGGAAGTTAGCAGCTGTAAGATCGCCAATTATCAATCCAGCTACTTCTGAAGCCGTTGGTATATTGTATTGCCGACCGTAGTTGATCCTTTTTGATAGAAGACGGAGGAGAAACTCTATTTGTGGTTGTTCTCAATATCTATCTCTTGCCATACGAAATAAGTTTACCAAAACATTATGCTCGTCGAGCATTTCAAATATTCCTTGAACAATGTCTATTTGAACTTCTTCATGCATTATACTGTTGATTCGATTTTCCATTTCATATATATATATATATATATATATATGTGCAAATTGTGCCTTTTTTCCAATTTCTGGTAAGAGAGAGCCAATATGATGATAATTATGTCCACTGATTCTGAATACATAAGTACCTTTTGTACGATTGATTGATTTGTCCACTCGACCTCCCCTAGATGTAAATGCAAACATGGAGTTGTATAGCCTGATATTTTTTCTAAAGTGTACACCTATTCTTCCGGATGTAGTTCCCAAAAGATATTGAAGGTGGGGTGGTGGTTGGGTCAGTAATGGTTAACGAACACGAGCTTCCATACAACAGATTGAATATTTGGGTTGTCATGTATTTGTACTTTTGATTGTCCGTTCTTCATACCATAGAATTGCCCCGCAATATTGGCAGGTGTAGGTTGGAGGCCCTAAATTCCAAGCTTTCTTGTATGCACCTGCCATAGAAGATTGTAGCTAATGAGTATAAGTATTGTATGTACAAATATTGGATTTCATAACCTTATGCAGAGTTAGGTGGATAGGTAATTATGTGTCCTGTTAAATGTTTTGGAAATGTACTTGTATTCTGGTGAATGATTGGGTTGTTGCTTTTGTGCAACTGATTTGGATTTGATATGTCTTCACATTCCTCCATAACTGAATCATAGGACTGTTTAGGTTGGCCCCCTGAAAAGTAGTTTTGACAACGTTGTTACTAAATATTGTACATCTGGGAAGTTTTTTGTTAGTAAAGATTAGGTTCATTTAATTTCTAGCAATAATATTACTCTGTTTATTGTTTTATGTGTCATGACGCGTCAGGGCATTCACGTAATGTAAGCGAAGGGGGTCACATAGTAACAGATAATGTGCATGTGTAATTGATAGGTATACAATTAAGCAAATTGGGTCGATTGTGGTGGTATATTTGAGTTAATTGGAACGTACCATGTATTTGTTGTTGCCGTTGTATAGTTGTGATATTAGTCAGTTTCATCTCGTTTGCCATTTTTTTGACAAAAGGTACAACCAAATCTTGGTAAGTAGTGTGTTGCAATAGAATTCTTATTAGCCAATGTATTAATGTTGGTAAGTAGTGTGTTGCAATAGATTCTTATTAGCAGATGTAGTTGCCGGAGGAATGGAAAGAAAGTTGTACAATGATGATAGTAGTTTCTTACAACCGTAATAATTGATTAAGGTTGGATTTTAATTGTGTTGTGAAGAAAGTAAATGTTAGTTCCTATTTTATACCAATTGGAAGCGGTGTGTATTAACTGTGTGAAAGGACACACCATTTCGGTCCGGCGGTGTGATTTTAATTGCGTTGTGAAGAAAGTAACTGTTAGTTCCTATTTTATACCAATTGGAATCGGTGTGTATTAAGTGTGCGAAAGGACACAACGTTTCGGTGCTGCGGTGTTTAGTAGTCCATTAAGGCAATCAGTTGTCATGTCATTTTGTTTTTGTAGTTGGTTCTTTCTATTTTGTTTCAACCAATTAGATTCATTCCGTTTTAGGTGTTGAACCACAACTATTTTCCCTCATTACTATTTGTTTGGTATATTGTGCATTTGTATCCTTTGTAGTGATATTCTTTTGTATCTGTTTCATTTGTGAGTCGATGTAATCGATGGATTGTATATATTGAATGATAGTTATTCATGGGTAATAGACCCGGATATTTTTAAGTACTCTGGAGATGTTGTAGGGATTATGTGGTGGAGTATTTTGCGATTTTTCAAATAGGTTATTTTGTATACTAGCTTGCAAAAACTGTTTTTATGGCAATTTCATAGGATTCATTACTATTCTTAAAGTTTACTCTATTTATCTATCATCCCATGAACAACTGAACTCAAAATAGAATTAATTTTTTAAATAGATTTATTTTTAATCAGATGGTAAAAGATTCGTGTTAATCTGATGTATTTATGAAAGACAAACTATTTTGATTGTAGAGTGGTTTTTATTGGTTATGTTTGTCGTTTTAGTTTTTAAAAAGGACATTACTTGAGTGAGCAATTAACCCCCTTTGTAAGAAGTCTGTATCTTTGTTTGATTTCTCTGAAAATAGTTTTCTAATTATTGCATTTCATTTTTTAATTATATGCAGTAAGTACTCCCAACAAAGTGTAATATGTTCGTCGGTGAGGATTTTCAAAAGACCATAACTTGAGCGACTAATTCTCACCCTGATAAGTAGCTATATTGTATAGCTTAAGGAGCAAAATGTGTGTCTGAAAATGACATATAAACAACTCAACTTTTATAGAAATGTGCATTTAATAATGAAAGATTATTTGGCGGTAGACTAAACATAATCACCTATCATAACAGAAATCAACTACATATAGCCACTGTTGGACATGAAAAGTTTCACTATTTGATCAAACTAATAATGGTACGCTCCCTAGCATAAAAATGACTCTACTTTGTCCTTTTTATGGTGTCACCGTCACTCTTTTCACTGTCAACTATAAATAAGTTTCTTCTCTTCTTCATCTTTCTTGAATAAACTCTTTGTTTGGAACTGGAAGCCTCCCCTTCATCATGAAGTTCTTTAGAGTAGTCTGTGTTTGATCCTTTCACATTGAAGTCTGTTTGTTCAGTTGAATCTTCCAATTTCTCTTTACCCTGTACAGTAAAAACCTCTCCAATAATTAAGGAGGGTTTCTGTTGAATGGATGGTATGAAAGATGAATGATTTACTATCAAGAGAGTATAAATTCGACAAAACAATCACACTGTATAACTTAACCTTTTTGTCTTTGTTTATGCGGTGCTGCAATTCTAATTCTGCATCTGGCACATAAACTTTTGTGACTGTATAATTTTCCAGCCCTTCTTTCAAATTGAAACTGCTCAATTTGAGTTTGAAGACCAAATGCATCCCGCAAAGACTTTGAATTTGGGGCGGTATATTAGGCTCGCTTTTTGACAAATGATTAATCAACTTGTGAGCAGAAGTATCAAGATATTTTTCAGCGACCCCATTAAACAGGACCAAAGTAGTGTTCCCACCATTTTCCTTGACCTTAATGTGGATCTTAAACCTGTGCGAGTGTCAAACGTTAGTGTTCCTTCAAATATAAGGTGTGAATTGAATGTTTATTAGTTGCTTACCTAATAAATGGTAAGTCACATTGTTTGTTGCACTTCTGGCATGTGTAGACACCGTTTGAAGATTCAAATGTCTTGTTGCATGAGTTACATGAAATGTAATACCAATCAAAGAAGTTCTCTATTGCAGTGATCTGCGCGCAGAGTGTAACCACACATTCCTACCATATTAAAAATGAGGATATATAAATAAAAATATATATACATTAGAACAAATATAAATAAGAGGAGCATGTTGATTCAATACATAGTGATTTTGGTCTGAAGGGTTATTATGGTACTAACCTCTATGTCAGAACTCCATTAAGAATCTAATAACTCTGCAACAGTCATCCTATTTTCAAACATAGCTTGTGAAATGGGAACGTTACTTGTGTTTCCACTCGTGATAGTTACGACATCAACTGACTTTTTGGAGAACTTATGAAGCAAGGCGGTGATGTTGTCCATTTTAAGATTGACGTAAATTTTACTTGCAGCGGTGGTGGCAAAAGTTAGTTCACCTATTATGAAATAAACAACATTTAATTGTCATAACGTCATAGACATGTGACTATTAAAATGTTGCAGCATGTTCAGAATAAGTAGATACCTCTGAATTCTTTTACCGTTGTAGCAGTGACTATGACAATGTAGGGTCCAAAGAGGTTGGGATATACATAGGGGTAAACTGATTCGTCATGGTCCTCCCACAAAGTTATCCTTGCTTTGAAAGTCAGCTCCTCCCTAAAAGATAACTCTAATTTATTACACAGTGAATCAATCTGATTTTAATGCTGCAATTTTGGGATGAATGAATATGAACGTAAATTAGATAAGAAAATATGGATCGGTAAGAATGTGTATGTCGCGCTTCTGCCATTTTGAACCCACACTTTCTACATCACCGATTCCGCATAAGCATCCAACAACATCTACAAGTTAAGGAGGGGAATTATTCATTGTATACGGTGAACACAGCGTCTAACATAAATGAAAGGAATAAATATACCTGATAGGAGAATGTTGTTGTTGATATTTGAGCGAATCATCTCTGGTTGAATAAACTGAAAAACATTCTGAGGGATATGGACAATATCATCCTGGAGTTTTGGATGGCAGTTTTTCAAAAAAATGTTATTTTAAAGTTCGACTGTACTGGTCTGTAGTCACCGTTTAATTCGGAAACTTTAAAGTTTCTAATAATGACTGTAGATCCTTCACTTAACTTATCGCGAAACTTATTGACTTGGTTCTTCCAGATTATTGCGTGCATCAAAGTTCCCTGAGAGAAGTCAATGTGAAATACAGTTCCTAATAAACAGATTAAAAATTGGAAGCGAAAGATGTGAATGATGCATTACCTTTTCATCAATTAGTATCATGTCAAGTCTTATCATGTCTGAGCTGCGCCTATAATTAATAAATTCCCATAGCCTGCAGACTCGAACTCTAATCAGCCAGTCATCGTGAGTAGCATCCAAATCAGAAAGAAGTGAATAGGCCATGTTTAGATTTCTTTGCCAGAAAGTATGAGAATGTTTGTAATTTTAATCGGAAAGATGGAAAGAAGTGATGGAGAATGGGTGTATGGAAGCACGGTAGGTATTTTATATAGAGTTTGGAACCGTTAACGATGAGGCGTGTTTTTTCGGAGAAGGCAGAATGAATGAATGTTTCGGAACGATAGGAGGCGTTGTGTCAAAAAGGAAAAAGAGAAAGTTGAACGGCAGATCATTTGGGTTGAAGAGGCGTCTGTTGTGGGGATCATATAAAGAAGGGTATTTTAGGGAATATGTTAAAGTGGAAGGGTTTTCTGGATGGGGGAGCTGCCACGTAGGCGACAATAAGGTTTTGTTTTATATACATATATGAAATTTAACTTCCAGTAAGTTAGTTTTATTGAAAAAGCATGAAAATCGTATTCATAAAGTGGAATGTAAAAAGTTATATACTTCTTTGTTCTCATTTTAATTTTGGCGTGTTACTATTTGGGAAGTCAAATAACATTTTTGTTGACTATAGTTTTCTCCCAAATAAAAATCACAATATTTGAATTGTTCGCTATACTGACTTGTAATATTTTTCGTGTAATTTCAAATATGTATTTTTATTTTAAAAACTTTTACAATTTGTCCCACGTTAATTAAAACCATAATGTGGGAAGAAGCTGTAAAGAATCACAACTAGTGTCATATGGCCTTGACAAGAGCACTTATGTCATTATGGCGGTAAAAGCGAAGCTATCCTTTTATGTTTAAGGATTATGCTTTTTTTAAAAGAAAAAAACAAATCAGTTTATTAGGTTATGGATACATTGTTTATACTCCCTTCATCCTATTTTATATTAAATGGTTACTATTTGAGGAGTACAACATTTTTTAAAAAGAATATGTTTATTCATTAGCTATGTTTATATGGAGTACTCTTCGTGTAGTTTTAAAATCTATAAACATTTCATTTTTATAAATTTAAAGAATTTATATTAAAATAAATAGTTTCAAGACTTATAATTTCACATATAATAATGTCATGCCCCAAACCTAAACCCTGGGTGTGACCGACACTCGAAGACCATTGTTGATCTCGAGCGGACCTTTGACCTTGCTTACAAAGTGGAAGACATAAAAACAAGAGATAACTTAAAAGTAATGCTTAGCCAAAGTGGCACTCATGTCTGAAAAGTTTACAACTGAAATGAATAACACCAAAGAACTATTCTATCTGTCTATGAAGCCTATAAACAAAGAGGAATGTTGGGACAAGACCTCCAATTATCCTAACAACTGGTAAATGAATATAATGAGATAACAGATATCCTCTAGAATGTAAGGAGACTCACCAACTGACTCTGAAATGCTCACTGGATCAACATTGATCCTAGTTACATGCGTCTGCATCATAAGACGATGCACACAAAGTGGCATCAGTACAGTAAATGTACGAGTATGCGAGTTTGAAAGTTAACCACAACTTATGCTTGAAAAGGATGTGAAGGTAACACTAACCTTGTCTCTTCTCAACACAATGAATAACTTAACTCAACATAAAGACACATGAAATATATATAAAGCTTGTAAGACAGTGGAAAAACTTAGTTCATTTAAGAAAATTCAATAACAAACTCAACTTTACTTATGTAATAAAGTAACTAGTTTCTGTGGGATCTAACCAACAACCACTACTATGAGCCTAAGTGGTGATAGAACGTCTTTCTCATGCTGTTAGAACTATTATATACTTTGTCGTTACATAAAACAACTTAACTTGGTGGAGCTAGTAGTTTAACTTAAGTGAACATCTAAAAAGTATGACCCTTTAATAACCATGATGGCTACATGGTTCATGGAGACTTGAATTTTCATGAACTGACATCCCCATATTGGTGCTCAATACTACTCCAAAAATATTCTTAGCTCACATTTTTTAAAAACAACTTCTTTCTTTGGGTTCAGATAATTACTCAACGCTTAGCTTAAAAGCTCTCTTGGAATCGATATTCCCTTTCTTGTTCAAATGTGGAAAAAAATTATGAACTCTTAAGGAATACTTAGTTCCCTTATAACATTTGAGAAATGACTCAACTCATTACTCTTTACTAAACTTGAAACTTGAGTCTGAAAAACAAAGTTAAAACGTTGCTAAAGACTCTTGAAAACTTTAAAGTACTTTGCTTTGACTTTCTTATTAACTGTTAGACTTGACTCTTGACTTATTTGACATTGATCTTAACTTTCTAGGAATTGAATTATA
The DNA here is from genome assembly GCA_016801875.1 of Solanum sitiens. NCBI lineage: Eukaryota > Viridiplantae > Streptophyta > Magnoliopsida > Solanales > Solanaceae > Solanum > Solanum sitiens. The sequence continues at coordinate 5,344,787 of JABWTJ010000024.1, forward strand.
GATTCAAGGCTCATGATCTCATGTTTATGGATAATTTCATGATGTTTAGATGTACCTAAGAGTTTTCGAATCAACTAGAAAACATAGCTACATCACTAGAAACTAGTACGGAAAGATGGGGGAATAATAGGGAGAATTGGCGACCCTGGCTCTCTGAGAGGCGTGGGGTGCCAGCCCTCAAACATCAGAGAGCTGGGTGGGGCGTTCTTGCTGGCGCGGAGATCCAGAGGCCAATAGAAAAGACATACCTTTGGGGCTCTAGGAAGCGCGACACCCTTGGGCTATCTCGAGGCGTTCTCCGACTTTTCTCCTTTGTTTTTCATTTCCAAACCTTCTAAAATACAATGGTTCTTTCCCCAAACACTTTGGATCACTGGTACAACCAATATACAATATATTCAACCCGAAATTACACCTGGAAACATGAATCAAATCATTAAGAAACTTCAACAACAGAACCATCAAGACCTCAACAAAACTTTCAACAATGTTCTTCAAGAACTCATTTTCTTAACATTCAAAACTTGAATTTGCTGAATTAAAACAAGCTTGGCGCGTGACTGAACTAACCCAACACTATGTGATCTCACATACCTTTTTAGGGATCACCCTTGAAGAATTCCACACGCAAAGCTTAAGCGTTGTTGACGATTCTTGATTTATCTCCTCTTTTCTCTTCTTTTCTCTCTTCTTCATGCCCTAGCGTGAATTCTATTTTTTCTAAACAGAACAAAGATCTGGTTTGACCTATATTAATTTCTAAAAATGAATTAATTTAATTAGTTAAGGGAAAGACAACTTTTGCCTTCCCAAATTCGGAATCACACAAATTCCGCGGCGCTGGAATGATTATTCTAAGGGATTTCCAACCATATATGTAATAACACCTAACTCATTCTGAGCTTGGATTTATCGTGGTTTGAAGTTTACCAAAACACACTTTTTACTTATTTAAAATTTCCAGATTTTCTTATTCTTTCCAAAAATATGTATTCTCAGATTTAAAACTCTTTTCCAATGCTTTCTAGTTGTGATATATTACAATATCTCCACCTTGAGAACATTCATTCTCAAATTTGGTTACTCTTACTAGACTTAAGGTAGCAACATCAACTTCAAACACCCACAAGCAATCGCAGCCAAACAACATGCTTACAAAAATTTTGATAGTACTCAGAAGAAACTTTGTGCCTTCGTCTGCATTTTCTGCGGATTCAAACAAATGCAAATATCTCTTATTCATATACTCTTCAGATTCCCAAGTAGCTTCTTCAACAAATAGGTTCCTCCAAAGTACCTTGGCGATCTAGGATTTGCACTGGAATCTCCCCGTAAGACAAGTTATCTTTGATCCGAATATTCTTAGCTTGAATAATCAAGGAAGGATCACCCATGCACTTCTTCAAAATGGAGACAGAAAACACCAGATTAACCGTCACTAACACTTAAGGTAGCTCCAACTCATAAGCTACTTTCCTATCCTCTTGGAAATTCTATATGGACCAACTTAACAAGGAGTAAGTCATTACAACAAATAGGGATATAGCGGCAATTCAAAATGAAATTAGTCTTTATAACTATGGACGCTATAGCTATTATCAACCAATGCACTTTGGCTGCTGTATCAAGGGTCGGCAAAGGCTTTTGCAGCCATTTGGACAAAAGTTGGTAAAGTCAAGCTCTTTTGCCGTTAAAACTCATTTGATTTAGTGGCAATTGGTTGCAACAATTAAGAAGTCTACAAAATCAAATCCAAAGTGATTAGTTTTCTCATGTAGAATCCATTTATATAGAAAGTAAACCGAGTAAATTGTCGCTAAAACACATTTGTTCTAGCGGCAATTGCTTGCGACAATTAAGATGGTTGTTAAATCCAATAAAAATTGTAGTTATACTTTTGTAGTATCCTTTTTTATAGACGGTAAATCCTACTAATTGCTTCTAAAGTGCATTAGTTCTACTGGCAATAAATATAATTTTTAAATAAAATTTACTACGACAATCATCATCATGTAGCGTCTATTTTGATAGCTGGTAAATTCAATAAAAATGTCGTTAAAAGTTGATATCTTTAACGACAATTGTTTGGTTTAATTATAAAGGCTAGAATATCCTTTTGAAACCATCTTAATTTCCCCCATTTAGCGACGAATATTTTTGTCTAGAAAATTCACTTAGTTTGACGCTAAAATTCACAAACCTTATTCAATCGATACAGTTTATAAAATTTATATCAGTATCGAACAATCAAAACCTATTTAAGATATAAAAAAATCAAGTCAATATAAACAGACAGCAAGCTAGAGAATGATACAAACATAAAGTTCATACATTGGAGGAGAAAATCAATGCACAAAGTAGCTTCAGTAATTAGACCACTAATATGCAACTATACCAACAAAGCCTGTAGTTAAAAGTAACTACACTTCCCGGCAGCGGCACCATTTTGACACTTCAATATGTGTATCTTTTATATTTTTTGATCAACGACACTAACCTATAGTTTGAATGTCTACGAATTGAAGCTAGTAAAGTAATCCAACCAAGGGTTAGGGTCATATCCTAAGGGAGTGGTAGTGAAAGTAGCAGTTACTTTGAATTTAGTTCTAAATAGTGATAGCTCATGATATTTTCTAGTTATACAAAAATTAGATTCAATTTGTGACTCCACAATGTCAAATATCAAGAAAAAAGGATTTTTGTCACAAGTAGTAGAATACAAAAAATAAAGGACAAAACAAGTATTGGAGAGAGTTCTTGGGGTGTGACCGCAATCTATGTTGACACAAAGTAATGGGTACATGATTTTGATATGAACATTTGCAAGACAATGGTGACTAGGCTAAGCTTTTGGTTAAAGTAAAGTAAGTTCCCTCTGAGGAAACATATACTATATCAAATGGGTTCCTCTTGGGCACCACTCATCTAAACTAACCAGCCTACGCCTTTTCCGTTCGATAGAGGTTGCTTGAATATGGGACTAGGGCTCAGCCTCTCGGACTGAATCTCATGTCGACCGACTCCTCAGGCCATCAGTCTACTTGTCTTGGTTTCGCTACCTCTCTCTTGGGCAAGGCAAAAATACATGGGTGGTTTTGTATTTGCAACTACAAACCCATTAAATTAACCCACAACATGTAGGTTAAATAATAATTAAAATGCATATTATCCTATCAGCAACCAAGACCCTACAGTAATATAAACACATATTTGCTAAATCACACCCCAAGAATGGAGGGTTTTAGCCACACATAAAGCAATAATCAAATATACTTAAAATGATAAAGTAATCAAGTGGGTATAATAGATTAAACCTTAAAAATAGCAAAGGAAGGTAAATGGAGAAGAACCACTTCCATGTTTGGAAGGAGAACTTCTTTCTTCAAGCTTCCAAAATACGCTCTACAAATTTGAGAGAAAACTTAAGAATAAAGTTTCTAAAAATAAAATATTAAGTTTATATTTTTTACTCTCTAAGATTTTCTTCTAAACAATAAAACAGTTTAGTGTTTATAGAATTCAGATTTAGTGATGGTGGATCCATTTGTCATCTTTAGTCGTGAATAGCCGAGCGATTCGGCGACTCGCCCTTTCTCTAGTTCATCGCCGTTTGTTGGTTGCCTTAATATCCATGGATGCGGTATCTTTGGGTGGAATAACTCTACTTCGCGGAATTATTCCATGAAGCGTCGACTCCTTATTTTCGTCGCCTTTTGATCCACCTCATTCACGACTCACTTGCTGTAACAGAAAATGGAACTTTTTTACATGGCGTATTGCCAAGTGTGTTTGGCGATGCGTACTTTGAATCTTTAGATCTTTTCATCCGTTTTATGCCTAAGTGTTCATGATCCTACCAAATCCCCAAATACCAACTAGAAGTCTTTATCAGATATTTAGATAACATACACAATTGAGGACACTATTTGCATTAAATAAGGCCCTAGATGAGTCCAATTTGAGGACTCATCAAACCCAAATTAAAACAATTAGAATACCGGAACGTGGTACCCAATGCCATAGCTATGTTGGAACGCGGTAATCTGATCCTAGTTAGTTAGGCTGGAGCATGGCAATCTGATCCCATCTCTATGTCGGAACATGGTAATCCGATCCTAGTTAGTTATGTTGGAACGTGCCAATCCGATCCTTTAACACACCACAATTACAAATGCAAGTACACTGTGAAGTTATCCAATCAAGAAGTGATTCATGCATAAATTCATTCATCTATCTCATTTACAACAAGTGTGATCAATAATGCAACATTCATATACATACAAGTATCATAATGAAGCAGAACATACATACATTACACAATCATAGAATCACAACCATCACCTACCTCGAATACAAGTTTGAATCCGCTAAGGAGCTTGAATCTTCCCTTTTCGTATTATTTCCCCTTGTTCTAGGTCTACAAATAATTAATATACGCAAGGATCAACAAACAATATCCAATTACCTGGATTATAATCAATAATATCAACCCTAGGTCAACCGTTGATCTCATGTGTCAAAACAAGGGCTTTTCCCACCATAGTTTCCAATTCAAAACTCTCCCCCGTTGTTAATAGGACAAGAAAATAGATTCCACGAATCAAAAAATTCGGAAGGTGAAAAGATTAGGTTTAGCCTCAAGAATGGTGAAAAACTGTCAAGAAGTAATACGGGGTTGTTCCTTAGTTCTCAAAGTCAAAAAGTGCAGAGTAAAGATGTTTTATGGTTTATTTACGACTTTAAGTTGCGTCTGACCTGCCATAACGACACCTACCCCAATATAGCGGCCCCGCTAGAGACACCAAATTTGGCATCAAAGTTGCTTGCACGAAACAGTGAGACATTTAATTAATTACTAGACCACCATTCCACAACACACCTCTAACCAATGACACTCCACTAAGAAAATACCATTTACGCTAAGATCAATTTTGGGAGTTCTACTCGCCCGAATTCAATTTTGTAAAGCCATACACGTTCCTTAACGTCTTATCTAAATACTCATGTAATAAAAATTATAAATGAATCAACCTATTTCTACCACATTTCCCTACACCTTAATGACTCTGAATTTATCCAAATCTAGACTAGGTTGAGAAAAGTTTTCTCACCCCAATTCTTTTCTCATTGGTTTTTCCCTAACGATGAAAATCAGGTCGTTATAAAGTGCAATATTACAAATGGGGTCTGAAAATGATAGTATGTATGTACACGTTATCACTATAAGGTAAAGGTTGTTTCCGATAGACCCTTGATTTAAGTAAAATGAACCCTTCTTAATAGATGCAAAGAATATCTCTCCTCTTTCTACTTTCCACTTGTAAGGTTATTATAGGAAACTCGATTCAACTTTTTATTTATTTTGTATGTCATTCTTGTATGATTGTTGATACCCAATTTTGACCTTTAACTATTTAAAAATGTTATTCGATTAAATACATATTTTTTAAAATATATTTTGATTTTAAATGTTAGTCAATTTTGTCCAAAAATATATATTTTATTATGCACTTTATAAAAAATTGTTATTAAAATATTTTAGAATTATTAATAAATTTTGAAATAATTATTTTACTAAAATGTTTAAAAGTTTAAGTGAGTTTAATTATATAAAAAAAACATTATAATGTATATAGTATTTAATTGGATATAATCTCTTAAATTTTCCCCAAAATCATTTAAATCTTAGTTTATTCTATTCTAATTTCTTTCAATTATAGTCTATTCAATTCAAGTGTATTTCAATTATATCTACTCTTCCGTTCCAATTCTAGCAAATTTTTATTGCAATTTTGGCCATTCAAATCCAATTCAATGTGATTTTGAGATTTCATCTTATAATATGGCGCATCCATCTTTTGATATTGAATCTCAGCCCCGCATCTCTTTAATAATTAACGGTTAAGATTCACCCATCCTTTCTTTCCTTTTTGATATGAAAAGACCTAAACCCTGACTATTACATTTTTCTTCTCTTCTTCACCTCCCTCTCTAGCCGCCATCTCTACCACCTTTTCTCTCCACCGATGACTCTCTATCTCTCTCTCCCTTGCCTCTTCTCCTCTCTCCTCCCTCGTCTATCTTTCCGGCAATGGACAACAGCCAGGCGAGGAAAACAGCAGCTCCGGCGAGTCCAGCAGCCGCTGGCTGGCAACGTTTCTCTCCTCTCCTTTCTCTGGTGTGGCAAACGAAAGCAACCAGACATACAAGCAACGAAACAGCAGCAACCAAGCGACTCTGGTGATGGAAGCAGTGCCAGAAGCTCCAGCCGGCGAAAACAACGCAACTAGCCGGCGAAACGTAAACAACAACAGCAACAGCCATCTCCCCCACAAAATCAGCAGCCAGCCAGGGAAGAACAGCAGTGACCAGACAACCTCCGGACTGCGTGCTCAGGCAAAGCCAGCAACCAAATGACGCCAGCAGCGGCACCCAGTCGCCTGCCTCCTCTCCCCTCTCTCATTTACGGACAATAGCTCCAAACCAGTGAACAAGGCGAACTCAGGCGAAGCTTTTGAATGTTTCAAATTCGTCAAAAGATGGATATTTAATTGATCCGTCCGGGTACGTTTCTTTTTCTTATATGCAATGTGATGAAAGTTCGATGCATATTTGGTGTAGAAGTTCTCTTAGTCCTAAAATTGAACTACTAGTTGTTAATTTGAGATTTTACAAACTGTTTATGTGTGATAGAAAGTTGAAATATAGTGTCCTTCGTGTGCTTTCTGGTCTTTATCGCTTATCTCTTTGTATGCTTAACAAGAATATTGTGTGGATGTTTTCTCTTATATTTTAATAATACCTTGATTGTCGATTCTTGGTTAAAATTGATAAGTTTGATTATGAAATCACTGATTATCTTGATGAGATGTACTTATTGTTTATTACCTCCAATAATGTGATTTAATCTCTTTAATTGATGCAATTTTACATGTAGTAGTGGTAATAATTTTGTAGCATAATTTGGATTGCTACTTGAGTTTAGATTTATCCTCAACATATTTCTTATTTCTTGTTGTGAATATATTATATTAAGAATGTCTAAATACTTCTTGTCTTGTGTTTTCTTCCTCTACTATTGTCACGACCCAAAAATAGACGTGATGACACTCGTCTTATCCCACCTAGACAAGTCAGCCTAAAATTCAACCAATCCAATAAAACGCGGAAAATTTACTATCAACTTAAATTATACCCCAAAACATGGTTGTCACGTATACAAGCCTCTAAAGTGTACAATTGAATCAAAAGAAAATATAAGTCTCATATGACATTGTTTCTAGAGTAGAACAAAATCATAAACAGGAGTAAGAAGGTCTACTGAGATGACAAGCAGCTACCTCACAAATCTCCAAAAAACCTCGGAAAAGAAGAGAATATATCAGTAAGTTCCGGGCTAGTAACCTACAAAAAATATTGTAGAAGCAAGGGGTGAGTACCAAACGACACGGTACTCAGCAAGTAAACCTCTAAACACAAGCTAAGGGGATGAAATACGGGTACTCCTATCACCCCAACCGAACCTCCACAACTACAACCTGCATAAAAATCAGCCCAACCTAGTTACATAGCACATAACTCAACACCAACACTTAGACAAATTACATATCCTCCACAACAACACTTTGACAAATTACATATCCTCAACAAAAACACTTCAACAAATTACATATCCTCAACAACAACACTTAGACAAATTACATATCCTCCACAACAACACTTTGACAAATTACATATCCTCAACAACAGCACTTCAACAAATCACATATCCTCAACAACAAGCTCAGTATTCATCAAGCACAAGTTCCACAGAAAGGCATTCACAAGATCAGCAAAACACAATATCAAGTTCACTAATGATAAATATGTGCAATGCAATGAAATGCAATGTCAAGTATAATGATGCATGTCTGACCTAATGATACACACCCGTTGTCTCTCAGTCTGAGACACATGGGGGACATATCAGTCCATGCATCTGTTGCGGCGCACGACACAACCCTCGATAATAGTAACCATCGCAGCGCGCAATACGTCCCTCGAAATATAGTATACATCGCGGCGCGCGATACGTCCCTCGAAATGGTACATCCTCTTTAAGTTCTCATTCTTTCTCAATACACATAACACTTGTCACAACCATGTCTTAAAATAATGCAAATGACATGTTCACACAATAAAGAGTATTTGACCATTTTCATAACACTACACAATTCACAACAACATCAACAATGATTCAACAAGCCTTTCAAACCATTCTCTATTATCAACACATCACACACAAGAATTATTCACATTGCCTTTTATTAAGCTTTGTTTTCATCATTAGATTTATTCAATGTGGACAAGTCAACCCATCACCAAGTCCCATTACTCCCAAACATATACCACGAGGAAATACACGCATTTCATACACTTAGCAAGAGTTTAGAAATTCACTTGCCTCGAATAATCAAGAATTCCCTCCGGCACATGAGCCTTCCACTTTCGTTGTACTTTCAACTCAAAGCAATCTATTCACATTAAATAATCACAATAAGGTTTCAAAACTAACAACACTTAGATCACTATGTAACAAACTCTTAATCTTGATGTCAATTAAACATGTTAACTCTCACATATTCCACATTTCAATGCTAAGGTTAAGTCTTAGTTTCTCCAATTATTATATTAATTTAAAGGTTTTCAAGTAATATAATACATCTAATATTTAATTATCTATATTAATATGTTAAAACATGATTTACAATACAGTGAGCAAAAGTTAAAATAAACAACAACTCAAATCACTGATAGACTACGCCATTGGTTATATTTTCCAAAAGAGGCAGACTAAATCCATCAAAACAATTCAATTTATATACTTTTACTAATGATTGCCTCCACCATTAGCCCTATATGTACCATAACTACCAATAAAATTCTCAATTCCTTATGTAACAGAACGTTAGTGCAAGCCTAATAAATTTCAGATTAATCTTAACTCCAACTTCTCCTTTTTCTGTACCAATACTCCAACATAATTATAATAATATTATATGGACTTGTACCTATATTCATAAATCCATCAATTGAACAATTATCTGGGAAAAGATGTTGCTGCAAAGCTTCGCATGGTATTTTAATTTGTGTTAGCGTGCTGCTGACAAATGCAATAACTTCAGCCCCATTATTCAATTAGGGCGTAGCAGCCTTTTTCTTTAATTAGTTATTTTATTTAGTATTATTTTTAATTAACTTTTTAAATCATTTTTGTGCTTAGCCTATTTATGTAATAAAATTGAAATAACTCTTAATTTAATTTAAAAATTGTAACACTCATTTTCGTAAATCAAAAATTATTTACAAAAGTTACTATAAAGGGTTAAATATTAGATAAATGGTAAAATTCATAAAATAACTAAGAGGGCCGTTACATTATCCACCACTAAAAATCATGTTCGTCCTCAAACATAAAGAAGAAGAAGAAAGAATAACTGACGTATACTAAAAGCTTAAGTTATGACTTACTAGGTGGGTGTTCATCTCTCTAAGTTAATTCTTCTTTATGACTATTTCATCAAGATCAATTACCAAGAACTAAACTTTCGAATCAATCTTTGGCAGACTTACATATCAGGAGTTATTACTAAGCCACAGACTAACACATGAATTCATTATGAACCAAAATCCTATGAACCATCTCACAGTCACCATGATGAATCTTTTCTCATATAACGAAGATAACCTTTTGAATCAATACATATTACAACCATAAGTGAGCCTGAACCAACCAACAGATGCTCATAATGAACATACCATCACATATCTTGTAACAATTTCCGTTTCCCAACACAATCTTTTCACGAGCTTAAGTTATAAAAAAATATTATCTTTAGACACTGAGTACTCATCAAGGGAGAATCAAACTTACCTAATCCAAAGAAAACTAAGATCAAGTAATCACCCAGCAAGTGATACACTTCAAAATGCAGAACCTCTAACAACATTCTTAGACAATTGTAACTCTTCATATTTCTTATATAAGTTTTAATATGACTATGAGATGTGACAATTAATTTAACACAGACTTACCAGGTGCTTATCAGCCCGATTAATAAAGATTGAGTTTTGGTTAAGGTTACAAGTAATGAGGTGTGTAAGATTATGTGTTGTTATGTGAAGCTAAATTGTTCAGATTTATACATTGTTATTGAGAATTTCGAGGAGATTAAGATTACTTTGTTGATGGAACACTAACTGTTGTGACAAATTACATAGACACTTGAGAGTAAATAGAGGTTATGTGGGCGTACTATATAGACTTATTGAGGTAGCCAAGCATTTCTCTAAGTTTAAGCATGATATATATAAGGTTGTGAGTGGTAGTTAAAAGTTGGCATGTGAGACTGTGTGGAGATGATATTGAAAAAATAAAATCAATAGCTTTATCACGATGAAAATATACAAAAAAAAAAATTAAGTTAGTGTCATCAGCCTTGGATGGAACCGATATCTATCATGAGTAATAGAGGAAGTCATAGTTCTGAAATTTTGGAGGCAAGAATGGTTTATTAAGAATATTTTAATACTACTGATGGTTTGAGAGTAAGGTGAATGGCCGTAGTGATTGTGATGGTTGTTATTATATAGAGTTATGAGCTTTAGTGGAATGATGTGAAGAGTATGTGGAGTTCGATAAAACAAGTATGCGAGCAATTATAATGGGGATCAAACTGTGGATTGTGGGTGGCTAAAAATTGAAAGATGAAGTCATATAAATATAATTGTTTGATATTTTCACTATCAAAAGAGTATCTTATGTTATCCGGCCTTGGTTTTGTACATTTTTAGGTGACCATATACTTTGTTTAATCTCTTGCTAAGTGTATGAAATGCGTCTATTTCCTTGTGGTATATGTTTGGGAGTAATGGGACTTGATGATGGGTTGACTTGTCCACATTGATTAAATCTAATGATGAAAACAAAGGTTAATAAAAGGCAATGTGAATAATTTCTTGTGTGTGATGTGTTGATAATAGAGAATGGTTTGAAAGGCTTGTTGAATCATTGTTTATGTTGTTGTGAATTGTGTAGTGTTATGAAAATGGTCATATACTTTTTATTTGTGTGAACATGTCATTTGCATTATTTTAAGACACGGTTGTGACAAGTGTTATGTGCATTGAGAAAGAATGAGAACTTAAAGAGGATGTACCATTTCGAGGGACGTATCGCCCGCCGCGATGTATACTATATTTCGAGGGACGTATCGCGCGCCGCGATGGTTATTATTATCGAGGGTTGTGTCGTGCGTCGCGACAGATGCATGGACTGATATGTCCCCCATGTGTCCCGGACTGAGAGACAACTGGTGTGTATCACTAGGTCAGACATGCATCATTATACTTGACATTGCATATCATTGCAATGCACATATTTATCATTAGTGAACTTGATATTGTGTTTTGCTGATCTTGTGAATGCCTTTCAGTGGAACTTATGATTGATGAATACTGAGCTTGTTGTTGAGGATATGTAATTTGTTGAAGTGTCGTTGTTGAGGATATGTAATTTGTCAAAGTGTTGTTGTGGAGGATATGTAATTTGTCTAAGTTTTGTTGTTGAGGATATGTAATTTGTTGAAGTGTTGTTGTTGAGGATATATAATTTGTCAAAGTGTTGTTGTGGAGGATATGTAATTTGTCTAAGTATTTTTGTTAAGTTATGTGCTAAGTAAACTGTGAGCTGTTAGGTTGGGCTGATTTTTATGCAGGTTGTAGTTGTGGAGGTTCGGTTGAGGTGATAGGAGTACCCATATTTCATCACCTTAGCTTGTGTTTAGAGGTTTACTTGCTGAGTACTGTGTGGTTTGGTACTCACCCCTTGCTTCTACAATTTTTTTGTAGGTTACTAGCCCAGAACTTACTGATATATTCTCTTCTTTTCCGAGGTTTTTTGGAGATTTGTGAGGTAGCTGCTTGTCATCTCAGTAGACCTTCTTACTCCTGTTTATGATTTTGTTCTACTCTAGAAACAATGTCATATGAGACTTATATTTTCTTTTGATTCAATTGTATACTTTAGAGGCTTGTACACGTGACAACCAGGTTTTGGGGTATAATTTAAGTTGATAGTAAATTTTCCGCATTTTATTGTATTGGTTGAGTTTTAAGATGACTTGTCTTGGTGGTATAAGAAGAGTGCCATCACGTCCATTTTTGGGTCGTGACAAATATTATTATTATATCCTTGCTTGAAATTGATTAATTAATACTAAGGTGATTTTTAAGGTATTGTGCTAATCCGGACAGATTTCGTGTCTCTTGGGTAAGGTAAATTTTGCTTATTATTTTATTTATTAATGTTAATTGATCATAATTTCCTTCATTGAAGTTGAATTGATTCTCACTTGTTATATTATAGTAAAAATATATTTGATTGAGCCAAAAATAATTTAAAATAATATTACTTATTTGTTTTTTTCTTTCAATAAGGTAAATAATATTTGATTGATCCTACGTAATTTTTTGCTATATAATACATGCCCTCTTCTCCACTATATAAAGAGATGCCCTTATTCTAATTATGATAGGCTTTAACAATCAGAAAAAGACTTAGAGGCTTACAATTAGCAATTATCAAAAACTCTCTCCACTCTAAAGAAAAGAATTAAAACAAAAGTCTTGTGAACTCTACGAGGGCTCTCCAATAGGTTCTGTTGTGTTCGGGTAAAATAGTTGATTGAGTTTGTCTTCATTGGTGATAAATATTTCTTCTTTAACTGTTAGTTGTTCCTCCATTAGTTTAAATTTCATGTTGCATTATTACGTCGAATGTTGTTGTGTGTTAGAATGAATAAAACGAAGCACCCGAGTTAGTTTGCGCTCTTCCTATCTCTATTTGAGATAATGTCTATGGTTATTCTCTATTTGTTTTTATCTCTTATGTGTGTGTGTGAATTTGATGTTATGATTATTTTGAGATTATATATGTGTGTGTTACATTATCCCTTCTAGCATGTTGTAAACTTAGAGTTCAAAATGTAGAAGAGAATTCCTAACATAGCTATATTGTTTGTTTTAATGTTGTATATTTTGCTCATTTGTTCTTTACTTTGCCTTGTTTTATATGTATAACTCTAACTCTCTATTATATATGAAATATTTAGGGATCGTTCAAGGGGAAGGGAAAATTACGTGCTAATTGTTTCTCATTTATTATATTATGACAATTTTCTGGGTATTTGTTGTCCACAACTAATTCTGTATTACAATTATCTTTTGTCACTTAAAATAAATCAATTATTTGCTAGCATGTTACATAACTGATCTATTCTTATGCATTTTCTGTCACCATGCCATGACATTTTATCAAAAATATAAAAATTACTAACTCATTTTTCTCTCCTACATGCTAGTTTGCTTGGTAAATAAACTGTCCTCCAATCTGAAAATAAATTAATCCTTTACTGTAAATTTGCTACTTTTAAATTCTTGCCACATAAAATAAGATGTCAAATCTTTCTCTGCATGCTCATCTGCCCTGTTCAAAAATGTTAATAAATAAATTATGCATTTTGAATAATGTTTTGCCACTTAAAACTAGCATTGACCCTTGTAATGTTCTGCTTGTTAATATTATTTTATTACTTGTTATTTAGTCTTTATTATTATATTTTTTGTTTGGACACATACCTAGCATGAGACCTTCACAACTATATGTGTTTGAAAGTATGTTTAATAAAATTTAGAGGTCAATGTGAGATTTATGTGTTAAATGCTCATCCTACTTGTTTGACTTGGTGTCTAGAGGGCCTATTAGGAGCATACTCTTTTAATTCAGTCTATAACCTCCTTAAATAGTAGTCCAATGCCTCTCGCAAATTAAGCGGGGGCGCTAGGCACCTTTTAGGACGTTATGCATGCGGTTGTGGGGTAGGGGTAATTTAGGCCCTACAGAGATGATGACATTGCCTCGAGCCGTAAACAACAAACATGTGTTTTTTCTTTTCCTATATAGAAGACGATCATTTATCCGTAAAGTCTTTTAGAGTCTCCCTTCCCTTTTTCACTTTTATGTGTTGTAATTATATTTATTTGGGGTGGTTTACTATATAAAATAAAATTTTGCACTTGACTACTATATTGTGTAATATCTGTCACCTCGCTTTTTCCTTTATTATTATTTCCTTAGTATTTGTTTTGTTTTACATATGTTATCATCTAGTCTCGCATGCTTAAACAATTAATTAAAATAATGAAGTGATTAATATTATTCATCACCTAGGTGACATGTTTAAATTGAATAACCTTAATGAAGTGACCGTACTTGCTACTTTTAACCCCCACATAAGTTGCATGAGATACGATCGGGATCCACATTTGTGGACCTTGAGGGATGCCTAACACCTTCCCCTCGAGGTAATTTGAACCCTTACCCTTTTTTCTGGTTCGTTGAACTTAGTTAGATTTAGTTAGGTTAGATAAATGACCTAACACGCATCAATTCTTTAGGTGGCTACTCCTCAAAATATTTAGAAGTCTCAAAAGGTTGTTAGGTCGTGATTAAAACACATTTTGCGAAAAATAGAGCGCGATGGTAATCAATTTATTTCATTTGTCCCTAGTCATTAACACTACTATATTTTTATGTATTATTAATTTGGGATTTTATGATTAAATAGTAGTCCAATGCCTCTCGAAAATTAAGCGGCGGTGCTAGGCACATTTTAGGATGTTATGCATGCGGTTGTTGGGTAGGGGTACTTTAGGCCCTACAGAGATGATGACATTGCCTCGAGCCGTAAACGACAAACATATGTTTTGTCTTTCCTATATAGAAGCCGAGCGTTGATCCGTAAAGTCATTTAGAGTCTCCCTTCCCTTTTCCCTTTTTATGTGTTGTAATTATATTTATTTGGGGTGGTTTACTATATAAAATAAAATTTTGCACTTGACTATTTAATTGTGTAATATATGTCACCTCGTTTTTTCCTTTATTATTTGCTTTGTATTTGTTTTGTTTTACATTATGTTATCACCTAGTCTCGCATGCTTAAATAATTAATTAAAATAATAAAGTGATTAATATTATTCATCACCTAGCTGGCATATTTAAATTGAATAACCTAAATAAAGTGACCGTACTTGCTACTTTTAACCCCCCACATAAGTTGCATGACATACGATCAGGATCCACATTTGTGGACCTGGAGGGATGCCTAACACCTTCCCCTCGAGGTAATTTGAACCCTTACCCTGATATCTGGTTCGTAAAACTTAGTTAGATTAAGTTAGGTTAGATAAATGACCTAACGCGCATCAATTCTTTAGGTGGCGACTCCTCAAAATATTTAGAAGTCCCAAAAGTGTTGTTAGGTCGTGACTAAAACACATTTTGCGAAAAATGGAGCGCGACGGTGATCAATTTATTGCATTTTGTCCCTAGTCATTAACACTACTATATTTTTATGTATTATTAATTTGGGATTTTATGATTAAAAGAGGTGAGTTTTGCAATATGGTTCAACATTTTTCTCTTTTCTTTCTTTTCACTTTTTATTTGTTAATTCATTATATATTATATTTTGGTGAAAATAATAATTATGTTATATCAAATTTTTAATGGAATCTGATTTATTTATGTTTAATATTTTTCTTATAGTTTTCAATAATCGCATAATGAGGAAGGTAAAAGATGAGAAAGTGCAAGTTTGTTAAAAATGCAATACAGATTTAGGTATTGTCCCCTCGCAAAAAATCAGGTATGTCCTCTAATTCTAATTTTTTATTGTCTTTTAATTATTATTGAATTATTATATATTGTGATTTATCTATTTTTTTACTTCGAATAAGTAAATTTTATCTGAAAAGATACCAAAATTGTATCAAATAAGGTAGAACATAGATAGTCATATTGTTCCTTCGTCCTATTTCAAGTGAATGTATTATTGTTTAGAGAGTCAAACAATTTTTTTTCTTTGATTGTAGTTTTCACAATTTACTTTTGAATAATTCTTTATCTTGACTTAAAATATATTTTAAATATTTAATTAATTTTTTTAAAAAAGATTTGATGAATTTGAACCCGAATTAATAGTGAAATTACGTATTTTGACTTTCTTATGTTGACTATAGGCTTAAATTATAAGAACAAAAATACACTTCTAATGCAACCATAGATTATTCTTCTAAATGTTTATGGTGATTAGAGTTCTTATTATTCATATGTTAATGGAAAATAACATGTACTTAGTAAAAGAAGTTAAGGTTGTATCAAAATTGACCTACACACCACTCTTTTTTAAAATGTAAAAATGACCATTGTTGTTTGATATTGGCTTTATATTTCCATTTGGTTCATGTTATATGGATTCATTATTTATACTATGTTCATCCTATTATATGTTAAAGTGTTATTATTTGAGGAATCAAACAACTTCTTTTATAAAACATTTTGATTTATTCTCTATGTTGATTTGTAGCACTTTTTGTGTATACATTTTTACTTTAAAAAGTTGACGAATTTATGCCCAAATTCCTAGTCAAACTAATATGTTTTAATCTTCGTACTGCATACCTTTTCACGTAATTCAAGATAAAGAAAGTACATATTATAAGTAAAATTTTCAAATACAAGTACAAGATTTTGAATTTAGGTTTATGTCAAATAATTAGACAAAACTGTAATTTCACTCATAGTACAAATAAATCTGTGTGAAAAATAATTGATACAACTTCGTATGATGCTTAGTTTTTAGGCCTGATAACCAAGTGTAAGAGCTCAGAGATAATATGTCAAGTAAAAGTAAATAATTTATTGAGCATGGACTATTTAAAAAATTCAAAAAAGGCGAACCCAAAAAATTCATTCGTAAGGATATTGTTGTGAGTAAAAGTCATGACATGCTCATTGATACTCTACTATCACATCCTCCTCCTCCTGTTGTTGTTGCTGCTACAAGTTTAAGTAGAATGGAGAAATAAATTTCTTCCATCATAAATGTTATACTAGTTGTTGATTATGATCAAGTTTCAATTGAATAAATCATATCGAGTAGTACTGGAAGGGGAAGAGGTAGAGATAGAGGTAGAGGAAGGGTGTGTTGATTCGAAACATATTCACCAACAACAAGTGGTGTAGTATTTACCGTGGAAGAAAGTGAATCCTCATTGCTCCTTGAGTTTGTAGAAACAACAACAGGGGAAGGAGGAGGAGGAGGGGATGGTGAATTATCAATGAGCATGTCAGCAATATAAAAATATACTTAGGAGCGAACTTTTTTTTTTTTTTGGATTTTTCTATTTTTCCAAGCTCAATTAATTCTCCTCTTTTAAGTGAGAATATGTGTCTAATCCCTTACATTTGGTGAACTGGCATTAAAATTAATCATTATAAGGAAATTTTGTTCAGTTCCTTTATATATATATATATATATATATATATAAATAAATAAGGAAACCAATTACAGTTCTTCCTATTGATTCAACATAGCTTAGAGTCAAAATTTTATACTTGTATTTGAAATTTACTTATAATATGTGAAATTATTAGGATTGAAACTATGAATTTGGATATAAAATCTTTAAATTTCTAAAAATGAAATGTGTATAGATTAAAAGACTACACAAAAAGTACTCCAAAAAATATTGCTAATGAATCAACATTTGTATCGTAAAATATTGTTGGACACCAAAAAGATTAACACTTTATCATAAAATAGTGCGGGAGGAGTATAAACAATGTATCCGTAACTTAATAAGCTAATTTGTTTTCTTTTAGAATTCAAGATCCTTAAAATTAAAATGATAGATCAACCTCTACCGTCATAGTGCATACGTATTCTTGTCAAGGCCATATAAAACTAGTTGTGTTTTTGTACTTCTTCTTGCCACATTATGGTTTTAATTAGCGCAGGTACAAATCATTCATATTTCTAAAAATAAAAATAAAGTTTTGAAAATTACATGAAAAATATTGCAAGTCAATATAGCGAATGATTTAAAATGTTTGATTTTTTTGAGAGAAAACTATAGTTAAAAGAAAATATTATTTGACTCTCCAAATAGTAACTCATCCACTAAAAAAAGAGACAAGAGAAGTATACAACTTTATTTGTTCCACTTGATGAATACAATTTTTATGCTTTTTCACTAAAACTTACTTGGTGGAAGCTAAAAACAATATACTCTCACTATAACTAACAATTCAAAATATTTTAAGTGGAGAAGAATATATACCTGATTTTCTGAAAGGGGGCAATAGCTAAATCCATATTGCATTCTGGACAAACATCCCATATTTCTTTTGATATCTTACTCGTTATTCATTTATTGCAAAATGGTAAAAAATATTAAACATTAATCTAATTTCATAGAAAAAAACCATTAAAAATAAAGAAATCATGTAATGAATTTTTATTTTTAATTCTTCACATGAGAAATATCTTTAGTTTTATGTTTTTTTAATGAAATTTATTAATTTATGTTTAATATTTTTTAATAGGTTGCAATAAGTGTATAAGGAGGAAGATATCAAAAGAAAAAGGGGATGTTTGTGGAGAATGCAATATGAATTTAGGTGTTGCCACCTTGCAAAAAATCAGATATATATTATTCTCCACTTATAATATTTTGAATTTTTAATTATAGTAGCATATATATATATATATATATATATATATATATATATATATATATTTATATTTAACTTCCAGTAAGTAACTTTTATTGAAAAAACATGAAAATCATATTCATAAAGTGGAATGTAAAAAGTTATATACTTCTTTCTTCTCATTTTAATTTGGGCGTGTTACTATTTGGAAAGTCAAATAACATTTTTGTTGACTATAGTTTTCTCCCAATAAAAATAAAAATATTTGAATTATTCGCTATACTGACTTGCAATATTTTTCTTGTAATTTCAAATATGTATTTTTATTTTTAAAATTCTTACAATTTGTACCCTAGTTAATTAATACCATAATGTGGGAAGAAGCTGTACAGAATCACAACTAGTGTCATATGGCCTTGACAAGAGCACTTATGTCATTATGAAGGTAAAGGCGAAGCTATCCTTTTATGTTTAATGATAATGCTTATTTTTGTTTTTTATAAAAAAAAACACAAATCAGTTTATTAGGTTATGGATACATTGTGTAGACTCCCTTCATCCTATTTTATATTAATTGGTTAGTTTTTGAGGAGTCCAGCATTTTTAAAAAAACATATGTTTATTCATTAGATATGCTTATTTGGAGTACTCTTCATGTAGTTTTTAAATCTATAAACATTTCATTTTTATAAATCTTAAGAATTTATATTAAAATAAATAGTTTCAAGCCTTATAATTTCACATATCATAATATCACGCCCCGAGCCTAAACCCTGGGTGTGACCAACACTCGAAGACCATTGTTGGTCACCAGCGGACCTTTCACCTTGCTTAAAAATTGGAAGACTTAAACACAAGAGATAACTTACAAGTAATACTTAGCCAAAGTGGCACTCATGTCTGAAATGTTTACAACCGAAATAAATAACACTAAAGACTATTCTATCTGCCTATGAAGCTTATAAACAAACAGGGATTTTGGGACAAGACCTCCAATTATCCTAACAACTGAAAAATGATTATAATGCGATAAAAGATGTCCTCTAGAATGTAAGGAGGCTCACCAACGGACTCTGAGCTGCTTACTGGATCAACGCTGATTCTAGTTACATGCGTCTGCATCATAAGACGATGCACATCAACTGCATCAGTATAGTGAATCTACGAGTATGAGAGTTTGAAAGCTAAACACAACTTATGCTTGAAAGGATGTGAAGGGAACACTAACCTTGTATCTTCTCAACTCAATGAATAACTTAACTCAACATAAAGCAATAAGACACATGAAATATATATAAACCTTGTAAGACAGTGGAAAAACTCAGTTTGTTTAAGAAAATTCAATAACAAAATCAACTTTACTTATGTAACGAAGTAACTAGTTTCTGTGGGATCTAACCAAAAGCCACCACTATGAGCCTAAGTGGTGATAGAAACTCTTTCTCATGCTGCTAGAACTATCATATACTTTGTCGTTACATAAAACAACTTAACTTAGTGGAGCTACTAGCTTAACTTAAGTGATCATCTAAAAAGTATGCCCCTTTAATAACCATGATGGCTACATGGTTCACGGAGTGTTGAGTTTATATGAACTCACTTTCCCATATTAGTGCTCAATACTACTCCCAAAATATTCTTAGCTCATATTTTTTTAAAACAACTTCTTTCTTTGGGTTGAGATAATTACTCAACACTTAGCTTAAAAGCTCTCTTGGAATCGATGTTCCCTTTCTTGTTCAAATGTGAAAAAAATTATGAACTCTTAGGGAATACTTAGTTCCCTTATAAAATTTGAGAAGTGAAATCAACTCATTACTCTTTACTGAACTTGAAACTTGAGTCTAAAAAACAAAGTTAAAACGTTGCTAAAGACTCTTGAAAACTTTAAAGTACTTTGCTTGGACTTTCTTATTAACTTTTATACTTGACTCTTGACTTCTTTGACATTGATCTTTACTTTCCAGGAATTGAATTATGGATTCAAGGTTCATGATCTCATGTGTATGGATAATTTTATTATGTTTAGATGTACCTAAGAGTTTTAGAATCAACTAGGAAACATAGTTACATCACTAGGGAACTAGTACGGAAAGATGGGGGAATAATAGGGAGAATTGGCGACCCTGGCGCTTTGAGAGGCGTGGTGTGCCAGCCCTAAAACATCAGAGAGCTGGGTGGGGCGTTCTTTCTGACGCGGCAATCCAGAGGCCAATAGAAAAAGACATACCTTTGGAGCTCTAGGAAGCGCGACATGCTTGGGCTATCCCGAGGCGTTCTCCGACTTTTCTCCTTCGTTTTTCATTTCCAAACATTCTAAAATTCAATGGTTCTTTCCCCAAACACTTTGGATCACTAGTACAATCAATATACAATATATTCAACCCGAAAATACATCTGGAAACATGAATCAAATCATCAAGAAACTTCAACGACAGAACTATCAAGACCTCAACAAAACTTTCAACGATGTTCTTCAAGAACTCAATTTCTTAACATTTAATACTTGAATTCGCTGAATTAAAACATGCTTGGCACATGGCTGAACTAACCCAACACTATGTGATCTCACATACCTTTTTAGGGATCACCCTTGAAGAATTTCACACGCAAATCTTGAGCGTTGTTGACGATTCTTGATTTCTCTCCTCTTTTCTCTTCTTTTCTCTCTTCTCCAAGCCCTAGCGTGAATTCTATTTTTTCTAAACAGAACAAAGGTCTGGTTTGACCCAAATTAATTTCTAAAAAAGAATTAATTTAATTAGGTAAGGGAAAGACAATTTTTGCCTTCCCAAATCCGGATTGGGTTTTCCTTAATCCAACAACCCAACTTTCAAAAGGCATAACTCACTCATCCGAACTCGAAATCACGCAAACTCCGCGGAGATGGAAAGATTGTTCTAAGGGCTTTCCAACCATATCTGTAACTACACCTAACTCATTCTGATCTTGGAGTTATGGTCATTTTAAGTTTACCAAAACACACTTTTAACTTATTTAAAATTTCCATATTTTCTTATTCTTTCCAAAAATATGTATTTTCAGATTTTAAACTATTTTCCAATTCTTTCTAGTTGCGAGATATTACAATCTCTCCACCTTGGGAACATTCGTTCTCGAATTTGGTTACTCTTACTAGACTTAAGGTAGCAACATCAACTTCAAACACCCACAAGCAATTGCAGCCAAACAACATGCTTACTAAAATTTGGATAGTACTTAGAACAAACTTTGCGCCTTGGTCTGCATTTTCTCCGGATTCAAACAAATGCAAATATCTCTTCTTCCTGTCCTCTTAGCTTCCCAAGTAGCTTTTTCAACAAATTCGTTCCTCCAAAGTACCTTGACTGATGCTACCTATTTTGCTCTCAACTTGCTAACTTGGCGATCTAGGATTTGCACTGGAATCTCCCCACAAGACGAGTTATCTTTGATCTCAATATTCTCAGCTTGAATGATCAAGGATGGATCACCCATGAACTTCTTCAAAATGGAGACATGAAACACCAGATTAACCGCCGCTAACTCTTGTCGTAGCTCCAACTCATAAGCTACTTTCCTATCCTCTTGGAAATTCTATATGGACCAACTTAACAAGGACTAAGTCATTACAACAAAAAGGGATATAGTGGCAATTAAAAATGAAATTAGCGTCCATAACTATGGACGCTATAGCTATTATCAGCCAATGCACTTTGGCTGCTGTATAGAGGGTAGGCAAAGGCTTTTGCAGCCATTTGGACAAAAGCTCGTAAAGTCAAGCTCTTTTGCCGTTAAAACTCATTTGATTTAGTGGAAATTGATTGAAACAATTAGGAAGTCTACAAAATCAAATCCAAAGTGATTAGTTTTCTCATGTAGCATTTATTTATATAGAAAGTAAAACCAAGTAAATTGTCACTAAAACACATTTGTTCTAGCGGCAATAGCTTGCGGCAATTAAGATGGTTGTTAAATCAAATAAAAATAGTAGTTATACTTTTGTAGTGTCCATTTATAAACGGTAAATCCTACTAATTTCTGCTAAAGAGCATTATTTCTACTGCCAATAAAGATAATTGTCAAATAAAATTTACTACGACAATCATGTTCATGTAGCGTCCATTTTGATAGCTGGTAAATTCGATAAAAATGTCGTTAAAAGTTCATATCTTTAACGACAATGGTTTGTTGGTATTATAAAGGCTAGAATATCCTTTTGAAACCATCTTATTTTCCCCCATTTAGCATCTAATATTTTTGTCTATAAATTCACTTAGCTTGACGCTAAAATTCACAAACATTAAGGACCAATTTTTTAGTTGTAAATAATAATAGTGTCTTCAATGAATTTCCACAATGGTTCGCCATATTGAAATATTTTATAGGAATTATTTTTGAAAATCATACCGAATGACCTTAAATAATAAAATAAATGCTCACGAGATCAAACAAGTTCTCATACTCTAACAAAATATTTACTAGACCAAATGTTACATAAAAAAAGCTATGTGCAAATACCAATGACCCTAGTATGAAAAAAACATTTCAGTTTAAAGACATTCACAAAACCATAAGCATATTCATACCCCGAGCAACAAACCATGAAAGAACGGAAGCACATTCACAGCTACCAGACTGGATGTACAATACATATACATACACACACATACATTAATCTATGTCTAAAACCCCTTATTCAATCGGTACAGAGAACCGATAAAATTTACATCAGTATCGAACAATCAAAACCTATTTAAGATATAAAAAATCAAACCAATACAAACAGGCAGCAAGCTAGAGAATGATACCAACATAAAGTTCATACATAGGAGAAGAAAATAAGTGCACAAAGTAGCTTTAGTAATTAGACACTAATATGCAACTATACCAACAGAGCCTGTAGTTAAAAGTAACTACACTTCCCGGCAGCGGCATGATTTTGATGCTTCAATATGTGTATCTTTTATATTTCTTCATCAACGATACTAACCTAGAGCTTGAGTGTCTACGAATCAAAGCTAGTAAAGTAACTCAACCAAGGGTTGGGGTCGTATCCCAAGGGAGGGGTAGAGAAAGTAGTAGTTACTTTCAATTTAGTTCTAAATACTGATAGCTCATGACATTTTCTAGTTATACAAAAATTAAATTCAATTTGTGACACCAAAGTGTCAAATATATGAAAAAAAGATTTCATTGGTAATAGAATACGAAAAATAAAGGACAAAACAAGTATTGGAGAGAGTTCTTGGGGTGTGACCTCAATCTATGTTGACACAAACTAATGGGTGCATGATTTTGATATGAAAATTTGCAAGACAATTGTGACTAGGCTATGCTTTTGGTTAAAGTAAAGAAAGCTCCCTCTCGGGCAACATACCCCATATCTAATGGGTTTCTC
The DNA here is from genome assembly GCA_016801875.1 of Solanum sitiens. Classification (NCBI taxonomy): domain Eukaryota; kingdom Viridiplantae; phylum Streptophyta; class Magnoliopsida; order Solanales; family Solanaceae; genus Solanum; species Solanum sitiens. The sequence continues at coordinate 5,368,762 of JABWTJ010000024.1, forward strand.
TCAGACACCACTCATCTAAACAAACCAGCCTACGCCTTTTCCACACCCTGACCATTCGATAGAGGTTGCTTGGATATGGGCTGAGCCTCATGTCGACCCACTCCTCGGGCCATCGGTCTACTAGTCTTGGTTTCGCGACATCCCTCTTGGGCAAGGCGAAAATACATGGGTGGTTTTATATTTGAAACTACAAACCCATTAAATTAAACCACAACATGTAGGTGAAATCATAACTAAAATGCATATTATCCTATCAGCAAGCAAGACCCAATAGTAATATCAACGTATATTTGCTAAATCACACCCTAAGAATGGGGTTTTTTAGCCACACATAAATCAATAATCAAATTTACTAAAAATGATAAAGTAATCAAGTGGGTATAATATATTAAACCTTAAAAATTGCAAAGGAAGGTAAATGGAGAAGAATCACTTCCAAGTTTGGAAGGAGAACTTCTTTCTTCAAGCTTCCTAAAAACCCTCTCCAAATTTGAGAGAAAACTTAAGAATAAAGTTTCTAAAGTAAAATATTAAGTTTATATTTTTTACTCACTAAGATTATCTTCTAAACAATAAAACAGTTCAGTGCTTATAGACTTCAGATTTAGTGCTGGTGGATCCATTCATCATATTCAGTCGTGAATCGCCGAGCGATTCGGTGACTCGACCTTTCTCTAGTTCGTCGCCGTTTGTGTCTTGTTTTAATATCCATGGATGCGGTATCGTTGGGTGGAATAACTCTGCTTCGTGGAATTATTCGTTGAAGAGTCGACTACTTCTTTTCGTCGCCTTTTGATCCACCTCCTTCACGACTCACATGCTGTAACATAAAATGGAACTTTTTTACACGGCGTATCGCCAAGTGTGCTTGGCGATGCATACTTTGAATCTTTAGCTCTTTTCATCCGTTTTGTGCCTAAATCTCATGATCATACGAAATCCCCAAATACCTGAAACTTAGAAGTTTTTATCAGATATTGAGATAACATACACAATTGAGGACACTATTTGCATTAAATAAGGCCCTAGATGAGTCCAATTTGAGGACTCATCAAACCAAAACCAAAACAATTAGCATACCGTAATGTGGTACCCAATGCCATAGTTATGTTGGAACGTGGTAATTTGATCCTAGTTAGTTAGGCTGGAATGTGGCAATCTGATCCCATATTTATGTCGGAATATGACAATCCAATCCTAGTTAGTTATGTTGGAACGTGGCAATCCGATCCTTTAACACACCACAATCACAAATGCAAGTACACTCTCAAGTTATCCAATCAAGAAGTGATTAATGCATAAATTCATTCATCTATCTCATTTACAACAACTTTGATCAATAATGCAACATTCATATACATACAAGTATCAAAATGATGCATGAACATACATACATTACACAATCTTAGAATCACAAAAATCACCTACCTCGAATCCAAGTTTGAATCTGCTAAGGAGCTTGAATCTTCCCTTTTCGTATTATTTCCGCTTGTTCTAGGTCTACAAATAATTAATATACGCAAGGATCAACAAACAATATCCAATTACCTGGATTATAATCAATAATATCAACCCTAGGTCAACCGTTGATCTCATGTATCAAAACAAGGTCTTTTCCCACCATAGTTTCCAATTCAAAACCCTCCCCCATTGTTAATAGGACAAGAAAATAGATTCCACGAATCAAAAAATTCGGAAGGTGAAAAGATTAGCTTTAGCCTCAAGAATGGTGAAAAACTTTCAAGAAGTCATACGGGGCCGTTCCTTAGTTCTCAAAGTCAAAAAGTGCAGAGTAAAGATCTTTTAGGGTTTATTTACGACTTTAAGTTGCGTCTGACCTACCACAACGACACCTACCCCGATGCCCCGCCAGAGACACTAAATTTAGCATCAAAGTTGCTTGCACGAAACAGTGAGACATTTAATTAACTACCAGACCACCATTCCACAACACACCTCTAACCAATGACACTCCACTAAGAAAATACCGTTTATGCAAAGATAGATTTCGGGAGTTCTACTCGCCAGAATTCAATTTTGTAAAGTCATACACGTTCCTTAACGTATTATATAACTACTCATGTAATAAAAATTATAAATGAATCAACCTATTTCTACCACATTTCCCTACACCTTAATGACTCCGAATTTATCCTAATCTAGACTAGGTTGAGAAAAAAAAATTCCCCAATTCTTTTCCATTGGTTTTTCCCTAACGATGAAAATCAGGTCGTTGCCAAGTGCAATATTACAAATGGGGTCTGAAAATGACAGTATGTATGTACACGTTATCCATATAAGGTAAATGTTGTTTCCGATAGACCCTTAATTTAAGTAAAGTGAACCCTTCTTAACAGATGCAAAGAATATCTCTCCTCTTTCTACTTTCCACTTGTAAGGTTATTATAGGAAACTCGAATTGAAAACATTAGCTAGCTAAAAATAGTTATCGGTTTACTGAGGTTTATTAAACATTGAAAGTTAGATGCATGGTTGAGGTAATGTCACACATGTTTGGAGAATATAAAGATAAACTATAAAATGGAAAAAAAAAACAATGTATTAGGATGGAACTGATAAGTAGCATTATATTACTACTGATCACCTTCGTTTGAAATTTTATTATTAGAAAGAATTTTTTTTAAAAAAACAAAAGGCTTCTAAAAAATTAAATATATGTCTAATAGCTTGTATTAGATAGTATACCTATGTTTTTTCGCTTATCATTCAATGCATACTAAGAAAAGTAGAAAAAACATTTAAGATAAGGATGATTAAAGTTCAACATGTGTCAGGTAAAGAAATGAAGTCTTTGTTGATTTATGGGATTTAAAGAAACATTCAAGCATGCATATAAAAAGGGAGAAAAGTGAAGTTGACTTTAAAAAGGGAATTGTGAAGTTTTCTACGAATGTCGAGTCTTTCCATCATCTCCGCTTCAGTTATCAAAGTAGACATTTTATTACGTGATTTAATCTCTACTGTAGGGAGATATCAAAAACATCGGATGTCACGACCCAAAATCGAGCCGCGAGTGGCACCCACACTTATCCTACTATGTGAGCGAACCAACCAATCTAAAACCCCAACATATTGAACAAAATACAAAGCGGAAGACTTAAAACTCATTAACGAAAACAATTAAATAACTTCTAAAATTTATAACCCATTATCCCCAAAATCTGGAAGTCATCATCACAAGAACATCTATCCTAAAGTTACTAATCTAAAAGTATCTAAGAAGCTAAAATAAATAAAAGGCTAGTCCATGCCGGAAGTTCAAGGCATCAAGACATTGAAGAGAAGATCCAGTCCAAGCTAGAAGCATTAGCTCACCCTGAAATCCGGTGTAGTGAAGACTGGCTAGAATTGCTGCTGAGTTGAAGACGACGGTACGTTTGCTGCATTCCCCAAATAACAAAGAAAGAAACAACAAGTAGGGGTCAGTACAAAACACAAGTACTGAGTAGGTATCATCGGCCAACTCAAAATAGAAAACAGTATATATCAGTTCATATCATAAATCAACTACAATACTCACATGTAGCAACAAGTACTATAATCATCAATAAGTACTACCAAGTTCATCCATGAGGACTCAAGCCTCAATACCCCACTCATTTGGGAAATTAGGTTCATTACATTGAGTAAATAAACATCTCTCAAGATTCATTATCTTTCTTCCTCTTGTGTCGGTACGTGAAACTCCGATCCCCTACTACTATGTGTCGAAAACGTGACACTCCGATCCCCTAATTCTATGTGTCGGTACGTGACACTCCGATCACCCGTACTTCTACGTGTCGGTTCGTGACACCCGATCCCCTAATACTATGTGTCGGAACGTGACACTCCGATCCCCTACTTCTACGTGTCGGTTCGTGACCCCCGATCCCCTAATACTATGTGTCGGAACGTGACACTTCCGATCCCACTAATTCTATGTGTCGGAACGTGACACTACTCCGATCCCCGAATTCGATGTTGGTCGGTTCCGTGACCCTCCGATCCCCTAATTCTATGTGTCGGAACGTGACACTCCGATCCCCTAATTCTACGTGTCGGTTCGTGACACCCGATCCACTAATACTATGTGTCGGAACGTGACACTCCGATCCCCTAATTCTATGTGTCGGAACGTGACACTCCGATCCCCTAATTCTATGTGTCGGTTCGTGACACCCGACCCACTAATACTATGTGTCGGAACGTGACACTCCGATCCCCTAATTCTAACAATTCATCCAGCCTTCTTTTATACCAAGGCATCACCAATCTCATTACTTTAGTTCATCAAGCCTTCTTTTATACCAAGGCATCATCAATAACAAGGTGAATTAGGGTTTCTTCAAGATTTTGGATTCAAAGCTTCATTAAGCTTATTTTATCACAAACACATAATCACATTCATGAAAGCATAAGATTAAGCATATAGAAGGGTTTACAATACTACCAATACATATCATTCACTATTAAGAGTTTACTACAAATAGTATCAACCATAACCTACCTTCACCAAGGATCCTTGATCAAACAAGCAATCTCTCAAGCGTCTTGGTTCCTCTTGGTTGTCTCTCTCTATAGATCGTTCCTCTCTTCTCCTTGTTCTCTCTATTTTTTCTTCTCCCAAACTCTCTCTCTTTTCCCCAATTTGGCATATAATTAGGTATGAAAGATGAGGACACCACCCACTAAATAACTCAAGGTCATCTCCTTTACACCCCCAAGGATTTGAGTTATTAACATTGACCCACTAAAATTTATAATTATAGCAAGAATAGTCCAAAACTCCCCTTTAAAACTTACCCAAATTTGACACAGACTGGGATTAAAGCAACCTTTGATGGCCCCTTCGTGCCATACGAACGGTCCCCGTCCTCACTATTCCTCACGACGGACAGAGAATTGCCTCAGTAACCAATCCTCAAGGATTTGAAGTTTCTGAAACGGAACCTCACAAGGTCCCGTCATGTCTTGTGACCGGTCCCTCCTGCAGGTCCGTCACAGACTTCAGAGAATTGCTCTCAGTACCCAATTCTCAAGAGTTGAAGTGTTCTGAAACGGAACCTTACAACGGTCCGTCATGTCTGTGACGGTCCGTCCTGCAGGTCCGTCACAGAGTTCAGAGAGTCGATTTCAGCACTCAAATATAAGAATTCCAAGTGTTTGTAACGAGACACCCTCGACGGTCCGTCGTGCCCATGACGGTCCGTCGTTGGATACGTCGTCTCAGACAGTTTTCCAGAAATAAAATCTGCTGCTCAAAACGACTAAGCAGGTCGTTACAGTTACTATGTCGGAATGCAACATCCGGTTCATTCAACAAACTACAATCACAATCACAAGTATATTTTCAAAATCCTACAATAAAGTAATGATTAATGGAACATTCATCTATTCTCATTTACAATTAGTGTGATCAATAATGCAACATCCGCATACATACATGTATTATAATGAAGCAAGAACAAACATATATCACATAACATGAATTTACAACCATCACCACGCCCTAGTTCATCGGTTAGGAATTTCATATGTTGTACTTCTGAGGTAACCCCTAGGCTACCATTAAAACTTTCTCTTTTTGGTGCACGAAGGTCTACACATGAATTCTACCTTCAAGATCAATATATTATGCAGTAAGTAATAGATTTATAACTACTCAATTAATAAACCTAGCCTACCTGGGCGCCAAGCAGCTACACAAAGTTTTTGGCTTCTATTCATGTTTTCGGGATTAATGATGGTAATCTTGACCGAAAATTCTCAATCCATCAATCTCCTTACGCTAGAAATCTCCTTCTCCTTCCTCCACAAGCTTAGAGCAACTTTGGGGGGGGGGGTTTCTAGGGTGGTTTAAATTAGGTGTTTCGCGTTATTTACATTTTGTCTCGCCTATACCGCTTTGGCGCCAACTTACCCTGTCAAGCGTCGCCACCCTAACGGCATCTAGCCTGCCCTGGCGGGACAATGGCCCAATAAATTCCCCAAAATTTTTGTTTTTTCAAAATAATGACGGTTTGCATCGTTACATTATTTGATTTTGTCTTCTGGTCAAATGAACTGGAATTTATTAACTTGTGCATTCTTATCCAATCCTATATTTATTTATAGCATGTTTATTCAATTAAATGCATATGAAGACTTATTCAATAAACTGTTTAAAGGATATTCATAATACTATGTATTTATAATACTCCCTTTTCGATGTTCATTTATTGATAATGTGTCATAATGAAAATCTTACTAGAAAAATATCAGTAAGAAAAAATATTACTAAAGAAAAAAAAATACATATAGTAGTAAGCATTTGCTCGTTGCCTCATTAAAAATCTTATTAGAAAATCGAGTGGGATAAAATCTTAATCAAAGAAATAGTGCAATGCGTAATTTACTTCCTCCAATAAAGATCATGATTTAGCTGGTTAATCTTCGCATTTCGATTTTGTATATCATCATTTCAAGAGTTGAACTTAGTAAGAATTCAATGAATAAATTCATTAGATTATCACCGAAAAAAATTGTTGTATATTAACATCACCGTTCTTCTAAAGATCATGTGTGATGAATAATTTTGGTGAAATGTGTTGTGTTCTATCTTCTTTTATGATGCATCCTTTTAATTGGTTATGCATGCATCATCATCATGGGCCACAAGTAAACTTGGGTGTTAAGAATTATTCTTACAGAAGAAGAATATTGTTGTATAACTCCAACTATTTATATCATATTTTGTACACCTTTTTCTTCATTAATGCTAATCTCATGATTCTGCAACAGTATACTATATTTCACCTGAATTTCAAAATTCCTTCGAAATTGAACATCAATGCAAGAAACATGTGGGTATCTTGAAAGGCGTTTGAACGTGAATGCAGGATACTTGAAAGTACAAAAATACCATTTGGGTATTTTGAAAGGCGTTTAAACGTGAATGCAAGATACATTTGAAGTCATGTAACATTATGAAATTGCCTTTTCTTTACAGCTCCTGAGGTGCCGTGAATTAATGACACAGTGCATGAAATGCTTTAAGTAAAAACTATAACAGTCAAAGTCTTTTGAAACAAACCACTTAAAGACATATTTCCCAGTGCATCTTGTATCAATATATCAACTAATGCAGCCAACGACACTAAAGGATACAACATATGTAATAAATAACCACAGCTTCAATGTAACATCTCGCAATTCGAAATAGCTAAGAAGAAGCTAAGAACTGAAAATAGTCATTTTTGGAAATAATTAAAAATCTGGAATATTACTTAATTAAAAAAAATGATTTTGGTCAACTTCAAACGGACATCACTTCTAGTTCAGGATGAGTTAGGAGAACTTACAGATATGGTTGGACAGCTTTTGGAATCATCTTTCCAACACGGCCAAGTTTGTACGATTCCGAGTTTGTGTGAGTAAGTTATGCCCTTTGAAAGTGGATTGTTGGATTAAGGAAAGTCTAAATCCGGATTTTTGAAGGGTAATTTAGTTTTTTCCAAACCTATTTATCCTAATTCGTTTTTAGGAGTTTAATTGGGGTAAATTCATATTTTAGTCAATTTTATAAAAGTGAATTTCACGCTAGGCTTGGAGAAAGGAGAAAAAAGGAGAAAGGAAAAGAACGTTCAAGATTCATCGAGATTAGCTTGTGGATTTCGTCGGGGATGATCCCTACAAGGTATGTGAGATCACATACCATTGGATTAGTTCACCGCGCTCCAATCATGATATATTTCAGCGAATTTAAGTTCTTGAAAGCGTAGAAATTGAGTTCTTGATGGGTTTGTTGAAGTTCTATTAAATTCTTGATTTGTTAAAATTGTTGAGGAGTTGTTTGATCCGAATCCATGATTATAGGTTTGAATATAAGTAGACTCTGATGTACTTTGAACATATAATCAATTTTAAGTGTTTGGGGAAAGAACTCATGCAGTTTAGAGGGTTTAGAGCTGGAAAATAAAGAAGAAATTCCGTCAGTCAAAATTTTGGCAATGTCTCCGCGGCGCGGAGATAGTCCCTAATTTTGGAGAAAATTGTTTCGCGGAGCGGAGCGGTCACGAACCGTTCCGCCTCAAAAGTTATTTTCAAAATCAAAATTTAAATGTTTCTATGCGTCGCGGACCCACCCTTAAACAGTGAGATTTTGATCTTTTCTCATGCTTATCTATCTAAAATCATTCCTAGACATCACGGGATCTTTCCTATCACAAATCTCAATCCTTGAATGCATAATTCAATTCAAGGATCAGTTAAGAGTCAAGTCAAGAGAAGTTCATCAAGTTTTCAAAAATCTTTTATAAATGTTTTAACTTTGTTGTAAGACTTGAGATTTAAGTTGAGTAAAGAGTAGAAAGCAAGGTTTGAAGTTCATGTCTTCAAAAGAGTATATGGGAACTATCTATTCCCAGAGTTTAAAAATGTTTTCACATTTCAAGAAGAAAGGAAACTTTGATTTTAAAAAGAGCCTTTGAGTTAGTTTATCAGTAAAGAGGAAACTTTGATTTTCTAAAGAGCCTTTGAGTTAGTTTTTTAGTAAAGAGAAAATTTTGATATCCAAAAGAGCCATTGAGATAGTTTTTCAGTTAAAGAGTAAATGCTTTCATAATTAAGCAAGAGTGGAAACTAAGATTTCCAAGATAACATTTGAGCCAAGTTTTTGAGAAATTATCTCAAACCAAATAAGGAAGTTATGTTTTTAAACATAAGAGCTAGTATCATATTTTAAGAGTAGTATTGAGCACCGATATGTGGTAGAGTTCAGACAACTCAGAGCCCCAATAAACCATGTAGACATCATGGGTAGAAAAGGTTCATATCTTTTAGATGATTCCTTTAGTGTTTTTTTAGCATGAACTAGTGGATCCACTTAGTAGTTCAGATTCTATATCCTTGGCAATGTATAGGATGCTATGGCAGCATGACGGAAATCATTGTATCATAAGAATAACTCTTACGTGATGGTTGTCGATTAGAAAAACTCCCACAACATCATTTAATATTTTTATATACATCAGAAATATTTGTATTTTCATATACAAACAGAGTTCATGTTGTATCTTTGAATGCATAAAGATTTATTATTGTATTTCTAAATACACAGAATTTAAAACCATGTTTTAAAGCTTTTCGTTATACTGCATCTATTTACGCTGTTTTATATTGAAATTAGTTCAGTTATGTTGAGTTGAGTTGATCCAGGTAAGTGTTTCTCTCATATTCTTTGCAAGCTTAAGTTATGTGTAGCATTCCAACTCACATGTTCATACATTCAATGTATTGATGTCAGTTGGCCTGCATCATATTACGATGCAAACACGTGTAACCAAGATCAGCATTCAATGCAACGTTGATCAGGTTCAGCACTCACCGTCAGTTGGTAAGCCTCCCTGCTTTCCAAAGAGCTCCTTTTCATTTACTTCAGTAGTTTTCAATTGTTAGGATGATCGGGGATCTTGTCCCAACATCCATCTCAGTTATTAGAGGTTTCATTGATAGACATTTAACACAGTTGTCTTTACATTTGATTAATGAGCTCAAGATTAATGAGCTCAAGATTGATCCTTCTTTCTGGCAGAACAATTTTTCCTGTAGACTTGTATAAATTTTCAACTAAGCATATTTGATTTTTATCCTATCACTTCTACAGCTGAATTTCATTTCAGCAAAAGCATTGCCTCCCTTTTCAGCAGAAAGTGACATGACATTTGCAGCATGTACAATAGCCTATTCGCGTTTTAGAACAGATTGTCAAGCTTCTTATGAATCGTGTGAAGGTGCAAGATCGTCGTGTTGTTGGATACTCATTGATAGTGTCCGAATAATTTGTACTTCCGGTCACAACCTTTATTTCACATTAGTCATGAGATTGTAGTATAATATCACAACCCCCATTCTGTTTTGTTCGCTCTTACTCCATATTTTTCGTTTTTCATTACTCTTGATTGTTCTAGCAAAAGAGTCGTCACTAATGTCAAAGGCTCACGTTTAAGTCCCGAGCCTAGAAGTAAAACAAGATGATGAGTTTTCATCACTCCTAATTTTCATTTTTCCCAACCGATGGATTTATAGTCACTTAATGTCGATGTGGAATACAACAAGACGATGAAAGAATCAAGAACTAACTATGGTTTCATTTCATATGTCCATACAAAAAAACATAAAAAAAAAGACAAAACATCAAAGAATAAGTACTCCTGTGTATATTTTCTTGACTACATCTTCAACTCCAAATTATTATCCTCAGAAGAAGACGAAGACGAAGAAATCCCAGAAAGTGGCTTCTCGAATGTAGTAGTACTGATTGACGTAGAGGCATAATGATCATTATACGGATATATGTAAACCCAAGTAAGAGGCATTACTGTTGGAACACTTTTCATCATGTAATTTGGCACATTATGAGTTTCTTGATTATTTCCCAATGGAACCATAGCTTGATGTGTATCCTCTGTTTTTTTCTCAAGATGCTCTGTTTTTTCAATACGAAGATAAAAAGCACTTGATTTCTTGCACTTTTTTCTCTGATTGGAATTGGAATTAGCATCCAATAATCTCACAAAGTACTTCTGAGCATGACTAGCAACTTGTGTTGGCGTTCTACTAGGCACGAAATCCTTAGCAATGTTAGTCCAATTTCCTTTTCCGTGAAAATTCAATCCTTTCAAGAATGCTCTCTGTTCATCCTCTGTCCATCGATTACCTTTCTTGATCATTTTCCTTCCGAAGAAATCTTTTTCAGATATTACTGTAGCAGCAGAACTAGTTGTCGTCATCGTTGTTGTTGTTGTAGTAGTGATATCAAAACCAAACAATTTGATGCTTTTGCCATTTTCACTGCAATTCCTATCCATTGCTTTTAAAAAACTCTGTTAATTTGATAATGAAGAAGAATAGTAGTATTAGTGTGTATATATAAGAAGAAAAGTTTCCTTTTTTAATGCACTGGGGAAACCGTATTTTTTCACTTTTATGTTAACTACTAATAGTTCTTATTTTATTTATGCAGATTAATTTTGGTAACTAATCAATAAATTTAATAATACTATTTTACCAATCTATGATTAATGTTTTGCATTATTCGATATTAAAAGATTACCTTTTTATATGGTGTAAAAGTTACTTTACATTTATTATAATTCAGTGAAAATAAGGGAAAGTGTGTCTTTGGACTAAAGAAATATTTCAAATAAGTATTTATGGGAAGGAGGTAACCCAATCATATCATATCATATATTTATATATAAGAGAATCCTAAGTCAGACTACGTGCCGTCACTACAAATCAGAATCCCCTTTTAATTTATATTATTTATAAAACTAGTCTTCCTTTTTCATGAAAAGTTGGACTTTTATGAAAAATTGCGTCTTTTATGAAAATTTGTGTCTTTTATGCAAAGTTGTGACTATTATAAAACGTTGTAAACCTTTCGGAAGGGTTGTAACTTTTCAAAAGAATTGTGATTTTTTTGATAAGGCACAATAAGCACTTGTTCACACTATCCTTTTTTGTCTATAAATAGAGGACATTGTGCCTTTGGTGGGCTCAATATTTTTCATTCTGTTTCGTTCTATTGATACAAATCCTAATATATTTTTTACGGTCATTAATTTATACTTATATTATTAATTGTTGTTTTTTTAGTACATGCTTTAAACTTTGTTATTTATGTTTCTGTAAATTTATTGTTTCAAATTTATTTTTCTCCTTTCATAAATTTTGTTAGAGTAACAAAGTAACAATAACGAAAAGTGTTGAATCTTTGACCTCGGACAAGAAGATTTTCTCTAAAAAAAATTATTTAAGTTATGTTATTGTGGTGTGCATTTTTAACACTCTTCTAACCATACAATCAGATTCTATATATTTCATGTACAAAAAATAGAAAAAGTGATGTTTTATTGCTACATAAAAATATCACTCAATTTTAACAAGACAATTATATTAGTAAACATATATTATGATAAATTATGTAAAATATAAAAATAAATAAGATATTTTTAATCATTCATTATATATTTAGAATTCTTGAGATATGTAATAATGTCAAATCATTAAATTTCTATTGAAATATTCTTAAAACCTTCTAAAATTGACCGTTTTCTTCTTGTTTATAATAGTCTATTATTGGAAAGGTTGTTCTAAAGCTTAGAAAGATTATTTATAAATTACCTAGTATGTGATAAATGAAGAAAATAGTGAAAGTAAAAAGTTATCTCTAAGATTGGATTTGCAATTAAATTTTATTTTTATTTTTATTTTTTCATAGATATCAACGGATCTTCATATTTCATTGCAAATAACCAAATTGTTTTGATTTTGCAACGTTCAGAGTGAATCTTAATAATGTAGCGCATGAATTTATTTTAAGGAAAAATGACAGAAACCCCACATTTAAGTTATCTTATTACCATTATCCTCTATTAGTTTTACATATTCCCAAAATCTCTCATTTTCACGCATCAGTTTAATGTATCAGTGATATATTTCGCGCATCAAATTAATGTATTTCGCACATCAGATTAGTGTATCATGTATAAAAATGTACAACATATTAGTGTATCATGTATAAAATGCAATGTATCTTACTTAACGATTAATGTATGAACGCTTATATTATTGTATCAATTTAAGGGATTCTAGTATTATAAACTTATAAGGGACAAATAGTAATTTTACCTTAAAAGTATATGATTCTGTCCTTTGCCCTTTATTTTAATACATGTGGTGTTATATGATAAATCACTTGATAGTCATATATGCTTTAACATGCTAAGATGGCATAAAAGTATTATTGACATTACACCTCAAATTCAATGGACCATTTTTGGTATATTCCATCCAAAAAACACTGATTCTGATTTTGAATTCACTAAACTAAATATATTTTTTCCTGGATTAAAAAATCTATTGAACAACTATAAATATTCATTGTAAATCTAGTTATTATTTTTATATATTAACTATAAACTTTTGTAACCAAATATTTTTTTTAGAAAAATTATGTAATGCATTATATTTTTGGTACATCAAACCCAACATTGCATGAAAAAAAAATATTTCTTGTGTTTTTTTCTTATATTTATAAATATTTCTTGTGTTTTTTTCTCTCATTTGAATTGGAATGAGTATCCAATAATCTCACGAAGTTATTCTAAGTATGACCAGCAATTTGTATTGATGTTCCACTAGGCAAGAAATCCTAGTAATAATAATAATAATGCGTACTAGCTAAAATGGCTAAAGTTTAGTTTGGAGATGAACAAACAAGACTGGCAACTTACTGTAGTATGTATTGGGGCTATAATTTTTAGGGTATATATAAGAATCGGATGACGAAATCGGGCACGAAAAGGGTTGTAAATATAGCAAGATATTAATTATTATTCATCTTTTGACTCATGGTCAAATGTAAATAAAGTAAATTTGAAAAGATATTAATTATTATTTTGATTTTGACTAATTGTCAAATGAAAATAAAGTAAATAGAGGAAGATAGTAATTAATTTTTTAATTTTGACTCACAGTGAAATGAAAATAAAGTAAATATAGGAATATATTAATTATTATTCGATTTTTGTCTCATGGTCAAAGGAAAATAAAATAAGTATAGAAAGATATTAATTATTATTTGATTTTTGATCGTGGTCAAATGAAAATTAAAGTAAATGTAAAAAGGTATTAATTATTTTTTTAATTTTTGACTCATAGTCAAATGAAAATAAAGTAAATATAAAAGATATTAAATATTATTCGGTTTTTGACTCCTAGTCAAATGAAAAAAGTAAATATAGAAAAATATTAATTATTATTTGACTTTTCCAATTATATCCTCACATAATATTTCATTACACTTTTTTACCGATTATCCTATTTTATTAATTAATTCTAGTCAAACCTCCTGCCCTGGAATAATTATGGATATTTTAGAAAATATATAAATTACAATACATTACGATATAATCAAATCAAACAATAATTTTTTTATCAAACAACAAAAACAATATAGTCTAGCCAATAATTGTATCTACCATACAGTACAATACAATAGAGTACAATACGATACAATACATTATGAAACAATGATCCAAAGAGAGAAGTCCTAGAATATATGGTAAAAGAAAATATATTTAAAAAGTCAGAAATTCAAAAAATACATGGTAAGATAAAAAATATTGGGTAAGAGTTCTAAGATTTTACAATTGACCTTAATTGTAGGTTCATTGCACTTATATCACGTGCGTACTTTAGGAGGTGAAGTGATCAAATACGGATTGTTATTTGGGTAACTTAAATAATATAATCACATATTCATACTGGTTATTTAGGATCTGTTAATAGGAATTTTCAGTAATACCATGAACCAAAAGTGACCCAAAGCAGATGACAGTAAATAACTAGAAAGAAATAAGCAAAATTTAGAGAAATATAATAGGGCTCATAGAAAAGATATGTAATTACGATTTAAAATATACAAAATCGGACCAAAATGTGACTGAGAAAGACAACTATATAAAAGAACCAATCCCTGCCCGGGTGTCATTGGTACAAAGCTATATACAACAAGTCCATTTGAAACAAGATAGAAAAGTATAAATATGTATAAAAGAAGGAACACAAAAGTCTCCGGACACCAAGAGGTCACCACGATCCAAATTTACAACAGCCATGGGAGATCTAACTCTAGGATGAACAGGTTGCATCTCCTCCTATGCTTAGCAAACTGATTAACGAAGCACCACTTTTGCGTCTAAGGATAGCGTCACGGTCAGTGCTTCATATCCATTACATCATGGGCCATAGTTAGTTCTAACAAGTTCTTGTCACAACCCAAACATGGATGTGATGATGCCTGTCTTTTCCCACCAAGACAAGTCAGCCTCAATCCAACAAAAAGTGAAAGAAAAATGGAAAACAATAAAGATAAGAATAAGATAAAGTGGAAAAACTTATTCTTCTACGTTAAGCCCAAAAATCTGGTTGTCACGTGTAGAAGCCACTAAATACATTAGTGTATAATTAAGAAATAAATACAAGTCTCAATATTTGTGTCTCAAACAGAACAAAGTGTAAGAAAAGAAAAAGAGGTCCCGCCGAATGACAAGCAACTACCTCTTTTAAGTCCTTGATGAACCTCGAGATCAACAGAAGGAGAAAGACATCACATAGGCCGGAATCAGAACCTACACAAATGTACATGCAAGGGTGTGTACCAACAATTTGGTAACCAACAAGCAACGTGATGAACAAAACAACTAGCTAGAAATGGAATATCCCTTAAAGTCCAATCAAATCTCCTCAAACTACAACCTACACAGAAATTAGCCCAACCTAGCAATTCTAAAATACACGACTCGCAGGCCCAATATTCAAAGTTCAAGCTTCACTAATCAACTATCGAACAAGACAAATAGTCATTCTCAATGACAAGTAGCTCAGTCACACATAACACATACATAAATTTCAATTTACAAGTAACGTATCAACATTAGGTGTATCAAGTCATAATGATCATCACTAGCCGAAAGTATTTCCCATCATCTTTGTAAAACTCACCGACAAAGACCTCGGCATGGTAACACTCACATGCAAAGACCTTGACATAATAACACTCACCAGTAAAGACCTCGACATAATAACACTCATCGGCTAAGACCTCTCTACATAATAAAAATAGCCTACAAAGACCTCGACATAAGAACACTCGTCACTTGTCTCATCACGTTGTTCAACGGTCAAAGCACATAAGCAATATTACACCATATCGAAGAGACAACAAATTGCACAATTCAAGTCCACATTCATGCTTTCAAGCATTTCATCAATCAATCAATCAATAAGGATTACATTAAGGCAATGCACATCATCATGGTCAAACACATAGCATTTTTCATTTAGGCCCTTTTTTATTCATTTAGATATAGCAAGTGGACAATTTAAATACTTCACCTCATTCCTATTACTCCTAAAACACAATCAACAAAAGAAGCGTACAAATTTGAACTAGCAAACAAGATTTAAGATGTCACTTGGCTTAAATCGATCAAGAATCACCCTAATAGTTTAGTCTTCCCCTTCCAAACCACTTCCGAAGCCACACAATCTATAATAATCATGTATTTACAATAAAAAACAATACCCACATCAATCTTATTGAAAGGTAGGTTATCAACACAAAACCCAATTCTAAATTAAGGTTTGACTCCGGAAAACAATACTTGAAAGTATTGCTCAAGGTTTTATGATCTCAATTGGGAAAATAATTTTGAAATAGAACTTGAAATCAAATCACAAATTCTATTTTAGCTAAGAACTTGGGTTCTTGAAAAACCTCATTATTTACCAACCAAAACCTCATATTTTGATGTTAACACTCATAATTAATAAAAGAAAAATGAAGGTTTAGGATCCAAAGCACTTACCCAACTGATATAGAACAAAATTCCTTTCAAAATTCGCCATAACAGGTTCCTAAGTTCAAAAATGGTGAAATGAGGCTTAAACCCGAAATGAGCAGCAAAACCCCTCTCAGGTATCGCTTAAGCAAACCTTGCAAAAAACGCGTGCATCATTAAGCGAAGCTTCCTTCACAAAAGCAAAGGTTGCTTAAGCGAGATGCCGATCAGTTAAGCGAAGCTTCCTTCACAAAAGCAAAGGTTGCTTAAGCGAGATGCCGATCACTTAAGCGAAGGTCACTTAAGTGCCTGACCTTCGCATAAAAAGAAGCTTGGAGACACCAACAACTTAACCAAATTCTCAAATTTTGAAAGGACCCTCGGGATTTGTCTAGAACCTCCAACACAAAAACCACATATGAAAATCAATTAAATTCGACGTTCTGCACACAATGGAACAGTAAAAACACAAATCCGAGGTCTCCTTGACCCGACATCTGAAACTAAAATAAACTAACTCACGCCTAAAAAAGGCTAAAACGAACTTGGGACCTCTTAAAAATCAACCAAGAACTCACCTAGGCCTAAAATCATCCCCGTATCAAATGAATCTCTCGGAATATCGATCCGAGCATCTGAACCCTGAATGTCGACCAAAGTCAACCCAAATGCTAAATTTCCTCAAATTCACAACTTTGAATCTCAAATCCTTAAAAAAAAATTAAAAATCAGAAGCTGAAAACTCTCACAGATTAGACTTCGCATTTCGGTACTGGTGAAATTGACAAAATTCCATTCCTACTCTCGAAACTCCAAAAGAAACCAAAAATTACTTTGTTAACAACTTGGTCTTTCAAACTCAAAACTTACCAAAATCTCAACTTTTAACTCAAAGTTTAAAACCAACTTTTCAAACTCAATCGAAAACGTCGTGGTCGACATAGGGACGGGAAAACGATAATTTCTATGAATAACCGAAAATGATTGACCAAATCATTATTGTTCTAATATAAAAATATTATTCATTACTTGGAGTTTCTGGGTGCATAAAGTGAAACTGGCCTTGGAATTGAAAGAAGTTGAAGATAAATTCTTCAACCTCACATGAACACCAAGAACTATATATCATGCAAAACAGTAAAAATATAGGAAGATCAAGATAATTACTGTGGTAAATACACACAAAAGATAATAATTACCTAGACATTAAAATTGCAACCAATATCTTAAATTTAGAATACAAAGAAAGAAAGGATACTGTTGAATTGAAACGTAATCAATTAACTCAAAGAACCATTGAAAATGATCTAAGAACTATATAATATTAAGGGACGAATCCCCAACTCTTAAAGACAATAACATAAACTCATAATCCAAAACAATCTATCTTTATGAGAGACATAATATCCTATTTATACTAGGATCAATTATTGGAGATATTATAATAGATGACCTGTGAAGAATTTCTAAGGAAAAGAATAGCAGGGGCCAGGGAGTAAGAATTCTTATCGAGAAATTTAACTTATAAAAAGGCAACTTACTGAAAAGTCAAGAGAATATATGTTGTGCTATATACATATATAAAAATAATTCTCTCATGTGTACAAGTAGAGGAATGCTCACGCGATAGAATTAATAGAGATATAACTAAATATATGTTGTAAAGAGAAGATGTATTTTCAAGCGGAAGGTATTTGATTAATGAACTTCTTGCATCCTCGAGTTTTGACAAGGAAAGAAATCATGCAATTGTCAAAGTCTACGATGCCACAATACTCTTGAAGGTAATAAATGTCGACTTTAAGATCCTTCAAGTGGGGATAAACCTCTATTCCAAAATAATGCTTTACACTTCATAGATCAATACAAAAAATACTCAAATTTACGTCTCAATCCAAATCGTCTTTGTTCACTTATATTGTTTCAAATCTTGCCTTCCCTTCTTGAGTTAACTATGCTTGTTTCTAATAGTCATCTCATGGGTTTGAATATAGAATTTTTTTTAAAAACAAATGTACATTACTATTTAGGCTTATTAAAGTCTAGTTATAATTGGATACAAAAAGAAAAAGGTGTCTCATCTGTCTGGTTTAACATGAAGCTTCAAATTTCCAAAAAATAAAATGGAACAAAATGATTAAGAGAAGGATTTAATGAATTCAACTAGAATTTCTAAAATAATACCATAGGTTCTAATAAAAACAAAGCACAAATAAATTAAACTGACATGAAATAACAAAATAATTCAAAACAAGCTACAAAGTAACATTAAAGCTTTAGATCTAAATCAAGCTCCTCTTCGTCTTCATTATTCTTTTCTGCATCCCCCTCTTCCAATTTAAGTTGCATGTAATTATTTCCACTTGGATTATCATCAATATTGACCAATGAATACTTTATATTTAAATCCTCTGCACTATTTTTGCTCTCAAAATTAAGGGAATTTTGCAATGCATCAGCTCTAGTTCCAACCATATCAATGTTGTTTATTCCTAGGAGATTTTTTGTGCTAAAAAATGATGAGCTTGATGATGATGACCACTTCTCAGGCATAAATCGGCATTCTGAAAATAATTGTTGTGTTTGATGAAAAGTAGGGCTATGAACGGCATTAGGATCTTCTTTAACTCCAAATGAGGATTGATTGGTTAAAGAACTGTGAAATGGCATGTGTGAGTTGAAATTTGAGCAGGGGTCATAGTAAGAATGATAATTCGGAGGGACAAAAGGCTGAACAACATCAACAAGTATATTTTGCCTTTTAGCCAGTGCCCTCTCTTGTTTGTGAGCGTTTTGGTGTCCCCCTAGGGCTTGCTTAGTGGAAAATTCTTTCTTGCAAAAGTTGCAAGAGAAAATCTTAGTTTTTGAGGAACTCCCCTGCGTGGGAGTACTTTCATTGGAAGGCTCGCTAGCATGAGCCGATGTTAAATTCTTCTCCTTGTTGTAATCATTATGGAATTTGAGATCAAGAAGTACTCTACCAGAGGATAATTCATGTGGCTTCAATTGAGAATCTTCCATAATTTTTTCTTTCATCTTCAGTGTGTTTGTCATGACTTCATGAGATTCTTCTGTGGCTGACGATTTGCTAGAAGCTTTAGAAGAACATGAATTCTTCATTGCAAAAGAATTCATTTCCTCACTATACTAATATTTATGTTCTTGAAATTTACTTGAGATAACAATGAAGAGAATGGATCTATTAAATAGACAATATTGATAATACAAAATCCTTCAAATATGGAAAATTATTTAATGTATGGTGTTCCAGATGTAAAAATTTAAGCAACCAAATAATAGTTCTAGTAGAGGATCATATCAACTTGCTAGAAAATCTAATTCCATCAATTTATTTCAAAAGATGGTAAGGTGAAGTGGAAACATATGACAAGAAGTATAAGGAAATTAATAATTATGGAGACCCAAAATAAATGGTAAGGAATATTAGGAAAATTAATAATTAAAAAATTATGGTTTACTATAATTTATGGAAAGACGAGTTGGATATACAATAATTGGTAAGATGTTTTAAGAAATCTAATAATTAAGTAGTCGTAAAATATATCGTAACAAGTATTAGGAGAACTTATAATGAGGAGTCCTAAAATATATGGTAAAAGAAAATATATTTTTAAACTTAAGAAATTCTGAAAAAATATATGGTAAGTGAAAATATATAGGGTAAGAGTTCTATGATATTGCAACTGGCTTTAATTGTAGGTTCTTTGAACTTTTGTCATTTGCATACTTTAAGAGGTGAAGGATTCAATAAGTATGGTTGTATGAATAACTTAAATTATATAATCACATATTTATACTGGTTATTAGGATCTATAAATAGGCATATTTAGAATTGTCACGATCCAAAAGTGAGTGTTGACTACAAACCCCCCAATAGACAAGCCAAAACCCAATAAAAAAGATGGTAACTAGAAAGAAATGAGCAGAAGCATAATATAAATATATAGAATAGCGTCAGTAGCATAGATTTGTAAATACGATACAAAATATACAAAACGGCTAAAAAGTAACCTCAAAAGATAATTATATGCAAGATCCAACCCAGAACCCGTTGTCACTGGTACAAAAGCATCTAAGTACAAAATGACTTTATACAACAATTCCGTTTGAAAGAAGATACAAAAATATAGACATGTATAAAAGAAGGAAATCAACAGTGTTCAAATGCCAAGAGCTCACAACGATCCAAGTCTACAACGGCCACGGGATATTTGACACTAGGATGAACAAGTTGCATCTCCGATCCTCTTATCCTTAGAAAACTTAGTGTTGAAGCATGAATTTTGCGCTTAAGGATAGAGGTGTTGCCAGTGCTTCATATTCATTACGTCATGTGCCACAATTGGTTTTAACAAGTTCTAATATAAAAATTATTATTCATGATATGGAGTTTGTGGACGCATGATGTGAAACTTGCTCGGGAACTGAAAGAAGTTGAAGATAAATTCTGCATCCTCACATTGACACCAAGAAGTATCATGCAAAACAATAAAAAATGTAGAAAGATTAATATAATTATTGTAGTAAATACACACCAAAGATATATATATATATATATATATATATATAATTTTTATTTTAATGTATACAATGTAATTTCAAGCGGAAGGGGTTTGAATGAACTTTTTGTGTCCCCTAGCTTTGACCAGGAAAGCAATCATTCAATTACCAAATTCTTCGATGCCACAATACTCTTGAAGGTAATAAATGTCAACTTTAAGAACCTTCAAGAGGAGATTTAAGCTGTATTCCAAAATAAGGTTTTACACTTCATGGATCAATACAAAAACAGTAATAAATACGTCTCAATTTAAATCGTCATTCGCTCGCTTATATTATCTGAAATCTTGCTTTCTCTTTTTGGATTAACTATGCTTGTTTTAATAGTATTTGAATATAATGATTTTTTTTCATAAAAATGGAATTACTATTTAGGCTTATGAAAATCTAGTTATAATAAGATACAAAAAGAAAAAGGTGGCACATCTCTTTGGTCTAACATGGAGCTTAATATTTCCAAAAAATAAAAAAAGAATAAATGACGAAGAGAATGATTTAATGAATTCAACTAGAATTTCTAAAATAATACTATATGTTCTAATAAAAACAAAGCACAAATAAATTAAACCGACATGAAGTAACAAAATAATTCAAAGCAAGCTACAAACTAACATTAAAGCTTTAGATCTAAATCAAGTTCCTCTTCTTCTTCATTATTCTTTTCTGCATCCCCCTCTTCCAATTTCATTTGCAGATAACTATCCACCAAGATTATCATCAATATTAACTGGTGAATCCATTATATTTAAACCATTTGCACTATTTTTGCTCTCAAAGTTAAGGGAATTCTTCAACGCATGCATCAACTCCAGTTCTAATCATATCGCTATTGTTATTTCCTAGGGAGATTGTTTGTACTAAAATACGATGGGCTTGATGATGATGATGACCACTTCTCGGGGTTACAATAATTGTATCCTAAAAAATGGTCATGTTGGATAAGAAGTAGGGTTATGAACGACATCAGAATCTCCTTTTATATCAAATGATGATTAATTGGTAAAAGACCTGTGAAATGACACGTGTGAGTTGAAATTTGAGTAAGGGTAATAGTAAGGATGATAATTGGGAGGGCCAAAAGGCTGAAAAACATCAACTATGCCTGTTTTTAATAGACGTTTCGTGGATTTGAATATAAACATTGTTTTTCAAAACAAACGGAAATTACAATTTAGGATTATAAAAGTCTAGTTATAAAAAGATACAAAAAGATAAAGGCGACACATCTCTTAGGTCTAACATGAAGCTTCGAATTTCCAAAAAGAATAAAAGATCAAACGATGAAGAGAACTTGTTAAAATACTACCATACGTATGATCATATGTGTAACACCTCGGATTTGAGAAGATCAAAAAAAATACAACTTTCCGGGATTTGGTGTCAGAACCAATTGAAGCCACCGACGGACCGTGTGTTAGACCATGGACCATAGTGGGTTCCCGTCGTTAGGTTCCAGACTTAGAGGTCTCTTATCCCACTCATGGCCGACCAGTATGGTCTGTGGTTGGACCTACAGACCACAAGTCTTTCCGTAGGTGAGGGTCTAGATATGTAGAGAAAAATGACTTTTGGGTCAACTTCAAACGGTTATATCTTTTAGCACAAAATGAATTAGGTGACTCATGACCTATCAAATTAAAGATAATTGAATCCTCTTTCCAACGCCATCGAGTTTTCTATCCAAGCTCAGAGTAAAAAGTTATGCTTGTTTTAGTGAAGTCATGTCAGACAGGCTATGAACCACGACCCAGTTGACGGGTAGTGGTTCAAACGACGGCCCATCAGTCCCCTCATGGGTGGCACTTTGTCAGCTTTAAGTCAGGGTCGTTTTTGTCCTTTCCCTATGTGTTTGGGCACTCAAACTACATCGTTTGATGCATAAACTACGTCATTTTACTCCGTATTAGCCAAATAATATAGTCAGACATACCCAGAACCTTCATTCTCTAAATATTATCCAAATCAGAACAAAAAAGAAGGAAAGAGGCTTCAGTTTCTTTCAAGAACAAGCAACAATGTTCGTCAAAGTTCAGCCTCAAAATTCAAAGGATTTATCTCTAGATTTCGTCTCCAGGTATGTGAGATATCACTAGTTGGTTCCTTTAACCCATTATATCCCTAGAATTTAATGAGTTCTTCAGATTCTCATAAATTGTTCATACCTAGGATTTTTAGTTTTTCAAGATCTATTGTGATGGTTCCTTTGATCTAAATAAATATTTCTTTATAATTTAGTATAATTTCTTGCATAGAACTCAGAACCCTAGCTGATGTAAATTTATCCTAATTCATGATTTTTACTTGCTAGGCTAAGGAATTCATGCCTTAGATTTCCAATGTTATATTCTCAATATATAAATGTTGTATTCTCAGCTAGCATGTCAGTTTCAGGTATTCAGTATTTAGTGCATTTTAGCTTCACGTATATTCAGTTGGGAGTAGACTTAGCACCGAATTGGACTTGGGTTCGTCATACCCTCAAAATCCTAGAACAACGTGCCCACGTAGATTTATACATCCCCTCTGTTGAACATCTGTTTTAGTGATCATGCCACAATCATGTCTTTATACCCCTGACAAGGTATATTGGGTCCTCTCGATGGGGCGTGGACATCGAACTCTACGTTTAGCTCATGCGATTATGCCGGTTAATAGTAGATCCCACAGTTAGACTATTAGTGCATTTTAGCAGTTACTTCAGTATACAGTTCAGCATGTTATCTTCATGATTAGTACTTCGTCATGTCATTCAGTTTATCTCAGTTATACTTCAGTACATATTTATATCCTTGTTCAAATTAGATTATTGCTCAGTTATGCATTGTTCAACTTATACACTTTGTTCAACTTAGCATATTTATATCTTGCATACTCAGTACATTCCAAGTACTGACACATACTTTGCGCTACATCATTTCATGATTTAGATTAAGGCACTCAATATCCAGATCACGCTTAGTTCGACTATCAGCTTATATTCAACATCTTCAGTGGTGGGTCATCATACTTTGAGGACAATATATATGCTTTCTATTTTAGGTATTGTGCTAGAACAATATAGATTAGCAACAAAATGTGGTTCCATGGTGAGAAAATGATGATGTCAAAATTGTTGAAAAACTATTGCTCTCTTTGACGCCGAAGTATAATTATGTTGTTTTCTCCATTGAGGAGTCAAAAGATATAGACGAGTTGTCGCTTGACGAATTGTAAAGCTCCTTATTGGTGCATGAACAAAAGATGAATCACAGTTCAACTTCTGAGGAGTGCCTTGAAATCTTCTACTTGTACTTTTTCCAATTCTAGAGGAAGAGGTAGAGGAAGAGGTAGATGTAGGGGTAGAGGTAGAGGTAGAAATGGGAGAGGTGACCATGGACATAGATATGGAGGCAGAAAGTTTAGGGTCAATGATGACTACGACAAAGGCACAGGAAAGAATTTAGACAAATCAAAGGTAGAATGTTATCGATGTCATAAATTTGGCCAATATCAATGTGATTGCTATACTAGGCTACCTAATGAGAAGAACAAGAAGTCCAACTCTTTTAAAAAAGGGAAATAGAGACCTTGTTGATGGTAATACAAGCACAAGAAGTACCAGGACAAGTTTGGTTGGTATCAGGACACATGCAGCAGTAATCACATGAGTGGGAGTAAATCTTGTTTTTCTTATTTAAATGAAAGCTTTCTTTCTAAAGTTAGTCTTCGTGATTGCTCTATTGTGGATGCAATAGGAAAATGTGATATTAAAATTAAAGCAAAGAATGGTTTTGAAGAAATATATGTTCCTTCTTTAAGAAACTTACTGAGTGTAGGACAATTGCAACAAAATGGATATTTTATTTTCATTGGAAAAGGTGTTTGTGAGATTTATAGTCCTAATAAAAGAGCTATTTCCATTGTGAAAATGAATTCAAAAAGGTTATTTCCCATGAATATTGAGAGTATTCAATCATGTTTAAAAACAAAAGTAAAAGATTCTAAATGGTTGTGGCATTTGGTAACTTGGGTTTGGTGGATTAAAAACTCTCAAAGAGAAAATATGGTTATAGGACTTCCTGAAATTCTCATCCCTTCCGGAGTTTGTGAAGAATGTGTTGTTGGCAAACAACAACGTTCTCAGTTTCCAAAAGAGAAGTCGTGGTGTGCGAAGGATTGTTTGGAGATGGTGCATTCTGATATATGTGGCCCAATTAAACCAATTTCTAATCGAGGTAAAAGGTATTAATTACCTCTACCAACTCTTGCTGAAATTTCAACAATGTCTATACTGAAAGTAAAGAGGGGGAATTAAAATTCTTTAGTCGACTCACCTTCTGGTAGTATTATTCTTGATATGTTTTCTGGTGGTATAGAAAATTTGTTCCTTCCGATATGTTGGCACATATGATGCACCAAATTTGATGAGTTTTCTCTTCATTTCTAGGTTTCAAAGATGGAAAACATGAGATATGTCAAATATCATAAATGTAAGTAAAATCACTTATCTGACAAGTAAAATACTCCCAAAATGATCTAGATATTACAGTACATACTTAGATTCTAACAAGTCCACCAAGTATGGCATACATAGAATAAAACTTAATTTCATAATATAGGAATACTTAATTTGTTATTGAATTCTCAAAATTAAGAGGAAAAAAAAGGAATGGGGAGAAATGGGCATGATCACACAACGTGCAGTGAGAAAGGCAAAGCATAAAACTGAAATTGATTTAGCAAAAGAGTCGTCACTCACGTTTTAAGTCCCGAACATATAAGTAAGACAAGTCGATGATTCATCATAACTCCTAGTTTTCACTATTCCAAACTGATGGATTTATAGTCACTTAAAAGCCTCCATCTGATGCTAAATCACTTGCCAGTTCAGAACCTTGTTGATTAATTAATGCAGCTAATACCTTCACTAAATTGGGAAAACGCTTACTTTAAAAAATATTAGATACTTAAAGGTTATACGAAAAAAAATTATAAATTACATTTTTTTGTAAATTAATATGATTAAAAAATACATCGTAAAATGTTAGTAAAAATTTTTATAGTTTGATTCTAAAAAAAGGAAAGTATGACAATTAAAAGTGGACAAAAGTAATACTATATTACCATCGTATGATTAATGTTATACATAATCCGATATTAAAAATTAACTTTTTTTCTATATGGTGTAAAAACTACTTTCTTTTTACATTTATTATAGGGAGAATGCACAAGTACCCCCTAGACTATGACCGAAATTTCAGATACACACCTTAACTACACTAAGGTGAGAAAATTAAATGAAAGGTGTCAAATAAGTCTTGGTTTGGTTTTTGGTGACAGATTGACCAAGAGCTGGTCAAATCCTCTTAAAAATATAATTAAGTAATTTGGGACCAAATTAACATTTTCAAAGCTTTCTAATCTTTTATAAAATACAAAAAAACACTTCATTTTTTCAACTTTTATAATTCTATCCAAACCATTTTTTTTTTTTAAAAAAAAAGTAAATGAAAATAGGATTTTCTCTTCTTCTTCTCCCAATGTTCCCTCTTCTCTTCTTCTTCCTCTTAAGAAAATCTGAAAATCCGACTATCAAAACAAATATTCTCCCCCATTATATTATATTCCTTCTCATCTCCGGTCGTGACTCTCTCCTCTTTCTGAACTGAAGATTGCGTTAAACTTAAAATGGTAAGTCATTTTTTTAGAGATTTTACAATTTTGAAAAATCCTAAGCTTTTTTTTTGGTTTAATGAAGAATAAATTGTTCTATATATGTGAAAAATGAATAATAGTGTAATGGTACCTATTATTTATTGTTTTAGAAAGAAAATTAACAAACCCAAAAAGCCATAATATTGAGAAAATGTATATGTAATGTTAACATTCAGTGAAAATTCATTTTTTGTTATTTTTGTTGTTCTTTTTGTTACCATTTTGTTCATATGATTTAAGAAATATAGTTTTGTTCAGTTGTCCAGCAAATATTTGAAGTGTAGGAGATTGAAAAAGTATATTTCTCAATAACTATCTATAATTAGTGAAAGAAAAAAAAACAATGACTACTGCTCTGTATCACACTCAAACCCAAAAGGCAAGGAGAACAAGAAGGAGAAGGAGAAGGAGAAATTGAAAAAGAAAGCGAAAGAGAAAGAGAAAAAAGTTAAAGTCGTCAATTGTGATGTGAAATAACAATATCCATCATTGATTAGATTGAGAGTTATGTATACCATTGTGAATTACCTTTTTTGTTGATAAGTTGTATAAAATAATTGGTGAAGTGTTTATTTTTTCTGATAATATTAATGATTTTTTTTGTTGAAACAAATGTCAATTATGATGGAAAAGAAGAAATGTGGTGTATGTGGCAACATATATAATCTATGTTGTAAAAAACACCACAGAATTATCTGCATGTGCCACAACAGAAAGGATATATGTAGCAACATATATAACCTATGTTGTAAAAAACATCACAGAATAATCTACATGTGCCCCAACAGAAAGGATATATGTGGCAACATATGTCATAGAAAGAAGATATGTGGCAATATATGTCACATAAAGAAGATATGTGGTAACATATGTCACGGAAAGAAAATATGTGATAACATAAGTCACAGAAAGGAGATATGTGGCAATATTTCATTGTTACCAATGTGGTGTCTCTGACAACATATATAACATTTGTTGTAAAAAAAACTATAGAATTATCTGCACGTACCCCAACAGAAAGAATATATGTGGCAACAGATGTCACACTATGAATTGTCAAAAAAAAATAATTAAAAAAGTAAAATAAAAATGTCTAAAATAATCGTTCCTTCATTTTCCCTCTTTCCTTTCCTCTATAAAAGGTCATTTCGTTTCATATTTCAAATTTAATTTAATTTTACTACTTTTCATTTTCATTTCTCTATTTCCTTTCTCTCGATCCATTATTTCTTTACAGTTCAAATTGTTGCTATGTTTTCTACAACATCAGTGGTAATATGTTGCAATTTTCTTCTACAACAAAGTGTCGTTGCCCTTGTTTTATCGAAAATATATATGTGGCGAGTAAAAAAAATGACTAAGTTTTGAAAAACCAATTAATCTTATGATTTAAGAAAAATCGACTTTTCAAATTGACAGAGTCGCCACTTGATTTTTAGTAAAAATCAAGAAAACTTACAATTATTTTTCAAAAGATTTAAAACAGATAAAAATCAGTTGAAAAGGGTTCGAAGTTCAATGTACATTCCGAGAAGGTGTTAGGCCCTCGGAATGCCCGCTAACTCGCGGTTGACCGGCGATTTGACTAAATGACCTTTTAAAATAATTTTTTTTTCCAGATATTGACTAAATAAGTAAATTTAAATTATTTATTTATTTATTAAACAATATTACTATTCTATTTTAATTGATTAATGTTAAAGGGGAGTGAACTTAGAAGGAATCTTCTCATAGGGTCTAATAGTAAAAATAAAGTTAAATATAGAATATGAAAAAAAAAATATAAAAGAGAAATGACTAACTTTGGGAAATTAATTAAGTCAAATCAAAATCAAATAAATGAAAAGTAAGTCAATTCAATAGCAAATAAATAAAGAAGAGAAGGGAGGGAGTTTGAACTTGGACTTCTTTGCCCAAATTCAGCAACAATGGACTTTTAGGCTCAATTCTCCAAAAAATCCTGTAGCTATTTTGAATGGGGATTTTAGCCCATTTCCCTTGAAAATCTGGTATACATTTTGGTGTATACTGATGTATACGATTTTTATATAATTCATTTTCGTGTATATTGGGATGTATACGGAATGTATGATGCCCCAGATCAATTTTCCAGCACCTATATAATTTTCAACGTGTGTATCGTATAATCCTACTGTATATCAGTGTATATAACAATATATTAGCCTTTTCTTAAGCTTTTGGAGACCTGCAATTTAAATTTCCAGCAATGTATTTGCGACTTTCGATCTGCATATCATGTTTTCCAGGGGCAGGACGACTCAGAGAGGCGAGGAAGATAAGTCCGTCATGGACTCAAAGAAGATCATGCAAAAAATAATAGAAATAATAAAAAATCGGACGACACAAACAACATCATAATTTAATCTCAAAAAAAAAGGTAGGAACAAGAATATCACCTTCTCCGGAGTAGCGAACTAGAGACGGTACGAGCAGGGGACTTGTCTTCACCACGCGACTCGAATTCAAAAGATGATCGAGAATTATAGGCAATATTTCCGACCCGAACACAACTAGGATGTATTTAATCTATGTATTCTTTACCTATTTTTGCTTGAATTGCTATGAATGTTTTTTTTTTTCAATTTTTTATTCCTTTCTTTTCCTCTCCTTTTTTTTTCTCTTCTTCCTCTCTTCTTTCTCCTCTTTTTTTTTTCTCTTCCCCTCTTCTTTTCAATTCTTTTCCCTTATTTTCCCCTCTTCCCCTTTTTTTTCAATTCTTTTCCCCTATTTTCTCTCTTCTCTTTTTATTCCCAAAGAAGAATGAAGAAGAAGGTATTTATAGGAGATTTCTTAGGTAGATTTAGGGGGGGGGGGAAGGAAATAGAATAAATTTTGGGATGAATTTGAAATACAAAATTCAAAATTCAAAATTCAAATTCAATTTTTTATTAGGGGGGCAAATGGAATGGATTAGGATGAATTTGAATTTCAAAATTCAAAATTCAAATTCAAATCTCTCAAAAGTGTAGTTGAGAATTAGTGGGCTGGGAATTGTATTGGGCTGCAGTAATTTGGAGGAAAGAATTAGGCCTAGAAAATTGTAAGGGAATTTCAAAAAGAATGGGCTGCTAAAGGTAATTATGAAGAATGGGCTCGAAAATATGGAATGGGCTGCTGAAAATTGAATTGGATCTTGGCCTAAATGTTTCTCAAAGTTGAGTTAAGTTGGAAGTCTAAGATTGATTATATTTAAGAAATAGCCAAATTGTGTTACATTAATAAATTTGGCTAAACCTTAAATAAGACAAATCAATATTAATTAATTAACGAGCTTCTTAATCTTAACAAAAAATAAAATAATTAATTTAATCGTAAACTTAGTGATTCAAAAATATAACCATGATTTAAACTAAATTAATTTAAAAGACTACTTACTAAATTTAAAATATTTTTGAGATGGTTTTTTGAATAATCATAAAATATACTAATTATATACATAATTATGTAAAATATATATATTATCTAAAAACTTTAAGAAACGGAAAAAATTATTCAACATAACGCAAACTTTATATTTTTTCCTAAATTTACAAAACTAATTATTTTAAATTATTTGAAAATTTAAGAAGCTCATGAATTAATTCCTACTGGGGAGGGTCAAAATTGGGTGTCAACAACTGTCCCTCATTTTACTTGGATTGATGCAAGAAATTTGAGGAAAATGAAATTGACCAAGCCAATTTTGACCGACCACATATTCATCTTTTAAGAAAAGGGATCTGATACGGACTTTAGAAATTAAGGTCGAGCCTTGGAACGGGTTTTCTACATATCTCAGGCTATATGAGAATTCATGTCACTTGTAGTTCGATACGCTAGATTTAACGCACGATTTTGAAAGAAATCACAAGTCATCTCGATACTGAGTTATGAAGGAATCGGGATGCTTGGGAATAAGATTTAAGAGGGAATGTTAGAATACAACCGAGTTTTCAACATCGAGCCCGCCTACATATCCTTAAACCATAGGAATCAGGCTGTTTGTAGTTCGACTCAATCGATTGAAAAGGGAATCTATTATGTTAGATAACCTTTGGTTCTGGACAAGTGACAAAATTAAACGAGTATGAAAAGGAGGCTTGTAACCTCTTAGCCATGAATGTGGTGCACTTCACACTCATAATTAAGAACTTACATGGACATAATTTTCAAAGCTCTCGGCGCATTGTCACTCAGATTGGAAACTTGCTTCTGGTAGACCAAAATTTCCGGATGCGAGACCGAAACTGACAAAATCCAAAGAAAAATCCACATGCCTTCTGATAGGGGTGTGGTTTGATTGTGGTGGAAGTCGCTCCTCTGCTCGCGTCCTAAGAGTCTGACACTCTTCTTTGGACTATGTCCCAGTTCGGTGCTAAGAAAAGTTCCACGTTGTGCTGCATCCTTTTTGATGTCGTCCGCACCTGTGGTTTGTTTTTGGAGAATTCATCCTTTCGGATGCTCTTGACAAAGACTGAGATAAAACTCGTCAGCATAAAAACTCAATTAAAAAGGGAGACAGTGTCTTTTACCATGTCGACACTTAATAGTTCTCCTCGACATTTGATGTCAACTCGATCGGTTTGACGTAAAGCAAATAGAGCTTAGGTCTTATGTATGTAATGCAATCTTCAATGTATTCTTCATTTCATGTTGAAATAAATAAAAACAGATGCAGTGTGTTGATATTTATCTTGATGTCGTCTTTGATGTTCTTCTTGATGTTTACTTTTATCAAAAATAAAATAATGCAATTGATGCCGATGGGAGAATATTTTCTTCAGATGCACGATTCCCTTTCTGGAAGTGCATGATTCCTTGCGGGGCATGGGTATCTTCCGGCGATGCATAAATTTTCAGGGCGGCATGAATATCTTCTCGCGATATATGAATATTAACTCGCGATGCATGATCTTCTGCAATGCATGAATATTGACTCGCGATGCATGATCTTCCGCAATGCATGAATATTGACTCGCGATGCATGATCTTCCACGATGCATGAATATTGACTCTCGATGCATGATCTTCTGCGGCGCATGAATATCTTCCCGATGCATAAATTCCGCAAGGTATGAAATCTTCTTACGATGCATAAATTTCTATGAGGTATGAATATCTTCTCGCGATGTATAATTTTCTGCGAGGCATGAATATCTTCTCGCGATTAACTTGTGATGCATGAATATTAACTCGCGATGCATGATCTTCCGCGATGCATGAATATTGACTCGCGATGCATGATTTTCCGCGATGCATGAATATTGACTCGCGATGCATGATCTTCCGCGATGCATAAATATTGACTCTCGATCCATGATCTTCTGTGGGGCATGAATATCTTCCCGCAATGCATACATTCCGCAAGGTATGAAATCTTCTTGCGATGCATAAATTTCAGCGAGGTATGAAATCTTTCGCGATGTATAATTTTCTGCGAGGCATGAATATCTTCTCTCGATTAACTTGTGATGCATGAATATTAACTCGCGATGCATGATCTTCTGCGATGCATGAATATTGACTCGCGATGCATGATCTTCCGCGTTGCATGAATATTGACTCGCGATGCATGATTTTCCACGATGCATGAATATTGACTCTCGATGCATGATCTTCTATGGGGCATGAATATCTTCCCGCAATGCATAAATTCCGCAAGGTATGAAATCTTCTTGCGATGTATAAATTTCTGCGAGGTATGAATATCTTCTCGCGATATATGAATATTAACTCGCGATGTCATCCTTGGTACCAAGCGAAGATGGTGCTTCCATTGAGAAACATAGCGATCTTCTGGGTGCTTTCTGGATAATCATATCGTCTCAATTGATGATAACGGTAAAATGACTTCCAGATAGTATATTGTCTTGATCAGCAACAATATAAATGGCCCCTCCGAGTAATGTATTGTCTTGATCGACAATAAATAAATAACCCCTCCGAGTAATGTATAATATTATGTTTGACATTACGATGCAACTGACGTCCTTTACGGAAATCATAAACTCTTCTTTGAGATTTTGTTTGATTCGCCTTTGAATCCAGCTGGACGTTCCTTACAAACTTCATGTTGTTGGGACTGAAATAAACAAATCATATTCCCAAGTTTCCGCCATAAGCGATATAACATGATTCCTGCATTTAGGAAAACTGTCAATTTTGAGAGAGTTTTCTCTTCCTTTGACTCCCCCATATTCATCCATCGGAAGAAATCTGCTGGTATCAAAGAAAAGCTATAAACCTGCTTCCACAGAAAAATTGTTAGTTTTAAAAAGACTGATTTGTGTCGATTCTTCAGTTGTCGATTCTTCAGTTGTCTGCTCCTTGTCCTGCTATCTCCGGTTGATCTTCCTGATCTCCCAACTCTTGATAGATAAGACAAAATATTTTATGCCAAAACAAATGAAACATAAAAGGAAAAACTTTAAGAAAATAAATTTTCGAAAAGTAATTTTGAAAAAGGTCACTGCCAAGTGTCATGTCACGTCGGGCTTAGTGAACTTATTCGAGTCTGATGACTGGAGGTATATTTAATTATTCGCTGGGGAGTATTCAAAGTCACTCTGGACTTTTCGATAAACCCATGTTTGAAAATTAGAGGCCATCCTCAAAATTTCTGTCCCAGTTAATTGTCTTGTTTATCTTTCAACTGTCGCCAAGTAAATCATGGAATTTTCGAGGTCCTCTCGAAAATTCTGTCCCAGTTGCAATTTTGAAGTACTTTTAGTCTTAACTTGTTGAGGAAAAATCTTCTTCTTGAGAATTTTTGAGTCCCTCTCAAAAATTCTGTCCCAGTTTCTATTGTAAAGAGGAATAGAAATCTTACGGGAAATATGACCGAACCCTTGTAGCGCCTACGTGTCCCGTTGAGACAGGAATCAGGTCAAACGTAGTTCCCCCGCAAAGGTAACAATAATAAGACTTTTTACAAAGAAACCGACCGAGGCCGACATAGGCCGCCTACGTATCTCATTCTTGAGAATTCAGGTCGAACGTAGTTCAAATACAAAGAAATATTTAAAGGGGATAAGGGGTGACCGAAGCCGACATGGCCGCCTACGTATCTCATTCTTGAGAATTCAGGTCAGACGTAGCTCATTACAAGAGGGATAAAATTTTAAACAAAA
Source organism: Solanum sitiens (assembly GCA_016801875.1). Taxonomy (NCBI): domain Eukaryota; kingdom Viridiplantae; phylum Streptophyta; class Magnoliopsida; order Solanales; family Solanaceae; genus Solanum; species Solanum sitiens. The sequence continues at coordinate 5,402,558 of JABWTJ010000024.1, forward strand.
TAAATACAAGCAAAAACGGAATGCATACAAGGAAATGACAGAAATACAAACTAAGCTTCACACGTAGTATCTCTTGACAACATCTGAGTTGATCGGTTTTGACCACGCGGTGCCATCCATCTCCGACAAGACCAAAGCACCTCCAGATAATACTTTGCGAACCATGTAGGGTCCTTGCCAATTTGGTACGAATTTTTCTTTGTACTCGTCTTGATGAGAAAAAATGCGCTTAAGTACCAACTGACCGATTTCAAAAATTCTAGTTCTTACTCTCTTGTGGAAAGTGTGAATCATTCTTTGTCGATATAGTTGACCATGACAAACGGCAACCATTCTCTTTTCATCGATCAAAGTTAACTGATCAATTCTCTTGCTAACCCATTCAGCATTACTCAACTCAACTTCTTGGATAATTCTCAAAGACGGTATTTCAACTTCAGCGGGTATGACTGCTTCTGTTCCATATACTAGCAAATACGGAGTAGCTCCAGTCGATGTTATGACAGTTGTCCGATAACCCAATAAAGCATATGGCAACATCTCATGCCAATCTCGATGATTGTCAATCATTTTCCTCAAAATCTTCTTGATATTTTTATTGGCAGCTTCTACGGCTCCATTCATTTGAGGGCGATAAGTAGTTGAGTTTCGGTGAGTAATCTTAAATTTCTCACATATATCTCTCATCAAGTGACTATTAAGATTTGCACCATTATCAGTAATGATCGATTCTGGTACTCCAAACCTGCATATCAAATTATTGCGAACAAAATCTGTTACCACTTTCTTGGTCACGGACTTGTACGAAGCTGCTTCTACCCACTTGGTGAAGTAATCAATAGCAACCAAAATGAATCTGTGTCTATTAGAAGCGGCTGGCTCTATCGGACCGATGACATCTATGCCCAAAGCTACAAATGGCCAAGGTGAACTCATAGCATTAAGTTCATGAGGCGGAACTCGTATCAAATCGCCATGTACTTGACACTTATGACATTTTTACACAAACTTACAACAATCATTTTCTATATTCATCCAGAAATAACCGTTTTGAAGGATTTTCCTCGCCAAAGTGAGCCCATTCATGTGCGTGCCACAAACTCCAGCATGTATCTGTTCAATAAGTTTTGCAGCTTTAGCAGCATCAACACATCTGAGAAGCCCCAAATCCGGAGTCCTCCTATAAAGGACCTCTCCACTTAGAAAGAAATTGAGAGCCATACAGCGTATTGACTTCTTTTGGTTGGATGTTGCATCTTCAGTATAACTTCCGGACTCCAAATACTTTTTTATATCGAAATACCATGGCAAACCGTCTGGCTCTACTTCAACATGCGAACAATGGACTGGATGTTCTTTCAACTCTATATCTAGAGGATCAATATAATCAGTATCTGGATGTTTAATCATTGATGCAATGGTGGTAAGAGCATCGGCCAACTCATTCTGTATTCTAGGAGTATGTCTGAACTCGATCTAACGAAATCTTTTGCACAGCTTATGTACATACTGTACGTAAGGTATAATCTTCGGGTTCTTCACAGCCCATTCTCCTTGAACTTGATGAATTAATAAGTCTGAATCTCCAATAACGAGCAACTCGTAGACATTCATGTCGATGGCCATTTTCAAACCAAGAACACAAGCTTCATATTCGGCCATGTTGTTCGTGCAATTAAATCGGAGTTTAGCTGTCATGGGATAGTGTTGACCAGATTCTGACTATAGAACTGCCCCAATACCTTTTCCTTGGTGATTCGCCTCTCCATCAAAGAATAGTCTCCACCCAGGATATGCTTCAGAAATATCTTCACCCATAAATGACACTTCTTCATCGTGAAAATAAGTCTTGAGCGGTTCATACTCTTCATCAACAGGATTCTCTGCAAGATGATCAGCCAAGGCCTGTGCCTTTATTGCCTTCTGAGTCACACACACAATATCAAATTCACTCAACAATATTTGCCACTTAGCTAACTTTCCGATCGTCATTGCCTTTTAGAAAATATACTTCAACGGGTCCATTCTGGAAATGAGACATGTAGTGTAAGAAGACAAATAATGTCTCAACTTCTGTGTAAGCCAAGTCAAAGCACAACACGTCCTTTCCAACAAAGTGTAACGAGACTCGTATGGAGTGAACTTCTTGCTTATATAATAGATGGCTCTTTCTTTCTTCCCTGATTCATCAGTTGCCCAAGCACACATCCAAATGCATTATCCGAGATGGACAAATATAGCAACAAAGGACTCCCTTCTCACGGAGGAACCAACACCGGTGGATTTGACAAATAGTTCTTGATAGCATCAAAAGCAGTCTGACACTCTTCAGTCCACTTTGTCGGAGCATCTTTCTTCAACAGCTTGAAGATAGGCTCACACTCCACGGTTGATTGGGCTATGAATCGACTGATGTAGTTCAACCTCCCTAAGAAACTCATCACCTCTTTTCTCATCTTCGGCGGAGGGAACTCTTGAATTGCTTTAATCTTTGAAGGATCGAGCTCAATACCCCTTCTACTGACTATAAATCCCAACAACTTTCCCGCTGGAACTCCAAAAGCGCATTTGGCGGGATTTAACTTCAAGTTGTAATGACGCAAACGATCAAAGAACTTTCTTAGATGTGTCAAGTGGTCCGAACTCTCGCGGGACTTGATTATGATGTCATCCACATATACCTCAATCTCCTTATGAATCATCTCATGAAATATGGTCGTCATAGCCCTCATATAAGTAGCGCCAACATTCTTGAGGCCAAATGGCATCACCCTGTAATGATATACACCCCAAGGTGTAATAAAGGCTGTCTTTTCTACATCTTTCTCATCCATCAGAATCTGATGATAACCTGCGTAACAATCCACAAATGACGGCATTTCATGCTTAGCACAGTTATCAATCAGAATATGAATATTTGGCAAGGGAAAATTATCCTTGGGGCTAGCTTTGTTGAGATCTCTCTAGTCGACACAGATTCTAATTTTCCCATCTTTTTTGGTGACCGGAACGACATTGGCCAACCAAGTTGGGTATTGCGTCACTTCCACCAATCTGGACTCGATCTGCTATGTAATCTCTTCTTTAATCTTTAAACTCAACTTAGGCTTGAATTTCCTAGTTTTTTGCTTCAACGGACTGAACCCTGGATTGATCGGCAATTTGTGAGAGACCACATCGGTACTCAGCCCTAGCATGTCGCCGACTTCCCAGACGAACACATCAATGTATTCAGTGAGTAAATGTTTTAAATCCTTCCTCTGAGCTTCATTCAAGTAAACACTGATTTTGGCCTCTTTGACACACTCTTGGTCTCCCAAATTTATAGTTTTAGTTTTCTCTAAATTCGGTTTATGCTGATTTTCAAACTGCAGAAATTCTTCACCAACAATTTCGGTACCTCATTTTCCTCTTCGTATTCATCAACCTCGTCATCATATGCTTCACTTTGTTCGTTCAATTCGTGACATGACACGACATTGGCAGGTTTAAAACTTATATTACTGAAACCATAAATAGACAAAGTTAGACAAGTAAAATATAGCAAATAAGTAAATAAACCAAATTTAAGTAAAAGAGGCCTTAATTCAAAATGGAAAATTATACAAACTTTGACTATGGCAAAAGGCCATGTTGCCTTTTTCAAACATTATGATAAAATTTTAAAACTTAAGCAATTAAGCAAAATGCAAAATGGTGGATCTCGGGCCTCTTCTGGATCGCCACCGATTTAAATATGCATAAATCATGTCCTTCTACCAAGGAGTTCGGGGAATCAGAATCGGCGTGGAGGTCCAATTCTGCAGCGTTAACATTATATCCTGTCGGAGGCAAATCCTGCCTTCCCTGCATCTCTACCCTCATCTCTGCAATCTATTGCATCAACTGCAGAATCAACTCATTTTGGTCCGCTATGATGGGCTGAGCCACCACAATATCAGTGAGACCTACTTCATCGTTATTGTTTCCCATAATCGTCTTTCGTTTATTAGAATTTTGCCCTGGGAAGGAATCTGTGGGACCTTTTGATCTGGTGAAGTGAGGATGGTCTGCCAGCTTAATCAACACAGATCAGTTTAAAATACCTGAGAAGGAAAACAACTCAAAGGAAGATTTGTCAGTTTGGATTTAGAATACAAAATGCATAATATCACACATGGAGCAGATAAACACACAAGACAAATATCGCGTCCTAACATGCTTGTGACCCCTTTATGCCAAGGGTAGGCCTACCAATTTGAAGGATGTGTACGTTATTTAAAGCATTTCGTTGCCCTCAAAACCCAATTTATACAAGTTATACGAATAAAATGAATAGGGATACATAATAGGGAAAATGAGATACAAAATATTCAGTCCTGCGCAGGGGTTCAATCCTATACTATGCTTCCATAAAAGTACCTTCGCTCTTGAACTTCTTGTCGTCTGCGGGGCCAATGTCTCTGGATGAACTAGTAGCTTGTGAAACTATTTCTTCAACTAGAATTAACTATAATTTACTATTTACCCCATGTGACACTGATTTTTCAAACACCGTATACATCCTTCCAATTTAGACACATAAGTATGATCGTCCGTTTAGGCTGTGGGCCATTTTTGGACTCAAGGTGGGCTTTTAATGGGCCCAACACGCCTTGGGTGTTGGGTCATCTTAGTTCAAATGCTCCTAAATTTGGAATTTTGGCTCGGCTCTACGCTAGTTTACTAGGAGTGGCTTTTGAAAAGACCGAAAACCCAAACGGACAATTTGGGCTGGAACTCGCGACAACCATTGGACGCATGACGAACCAATAATTGCCGCTAATTCCAAAAAAGGATGAGTATAAAAAATTCCGGTTGCGGTTCCGCAAGCCATCCTTTAATATATACTATACATATATCAGAATTATGCCATGATATGCAATGCCAGTTTATAATTTAAGCAATTTAATCACATATAAGCAGTTTAATAAATACAATCAGTCCAAATAGTCAAATCATTTTGGTTAGAACTTAATTAGTTCCCAGCGGAGTCGCCCTTTCTGTTTTATCGAAAATATATATGTGGCGAGTAAAAAAAATGACTAAGTTTTAAAAAACCAATTAATCTTATGATTTAAGAAAAATTGACTTTTCAAATTGACAGAGTCGCCACTTGATTCTTTGTAAAAATCAAGAAAACTTACAATTATTTTTCAAAAGATTTAAAACAGATAAAAATCAGTTGAAAAGGGTTCGAAGTTCAATGTACATTCCGAGAAGGTGTTAGGCCCTCGGAATGCCCGCTAACTCGCGGTTGACCGGCGATTTGACTAAATGACTTTTTAAAATATTTTTTTTTTAGATATTGACTAAATAAGTAAATTTAAATTATTTATTTATTTATTAAACAATATTACTATTCTATTTCAATTGATTATTTTTAAAGTGGATTGAACTTAGAAGGAATCTTCTCATAGGGTCGAATAGTGAAAATAAAGTTAAATATAGAATATGAAAAAATATTTTTAATTTAAATATAAAAGAGAAATGACCAACTTTGGGAAATTAATTAAGTTAAATCAAAATCAAATAAATGAAAAGTAAGTCAATACAATAGCAAATAAATAAAGAAGAGAAGGGAGGGAATTTGAACTTGGACTTCTTTGCCCAAATTCAGCAACAATGGACTTTTAGGCCCAATTCTCCAACAAATCCTGCAACTATTTTGAATGGGGATTTTAGCCCATTTCCCTTGAAAATCTGGTATACATTTTGGTGTATACTGATGTATACGATTTGTATATAATTCGTTTTCGTGTATATTGGGATGTATACGGAATGTATGATGCCCCAGATCATTTTTCCAGCACCTGTATAATTTTCAACCTGTGTATCGTATAATCCTACTATATATCAGTGTATACAACAGTATATTAGCCTTTTCTTAAGCTTTTGGAGACTTGCAATTTAAATTTCCAGCAATGTATTTGCGACTTTCGATCTGCATATCATGTTTTCCAGGGGCTGGACGACTCGGAGAGGCGTGGGAGATAAGTCCGTCATGGACTCAAAGAAGCTCATGCAAAAAATAACAAAAATAATAAAAAATCGGACGACACAAACAACATCATAATTTATTCTCAAAAAAAAAAGGTAGGAACAAGAATATCACCTTCTCCGAAGCACCGAACTAGAGACGGTACGAGCAGGGAGCTTGTCTTCACCACGCGACTTGAATTCAAAAGATGATCGAGAATTATAGGCAATATTTCTGACCCGAACACAACTAGGATGTATTTAATCTATGTATTCTTTGCCTATTTTTGCTTGAATTGCTATGAATTTTTTTTTTCAATTTTTTTTTCCTTTCTTTTCCTCTCTTTTTTTTCCTCTTCTTCCTCTCTTCTTTCTCCTCTCTTTTTTTCTCTTCCCCTCTTCTTTTCCCTTATTTTCCCCTCTTCCCCTTTTTTTTCAATTCTTTTCCCTTCTTTTCCCCTATTTTCTCTCTTCTCTTTTCATTCCCAAAGAAGAAAGAAGAAGAAGGTATTTATAGGAGATTTCTTAGGTAGATTTAGGGGGGTGGGGGGGAAATGAAATGGATTTTGGGATGAATTTGAATTTCAAAATTCAAAATTCAAATTCAATTTTTTTTAGGGGGGCAAATGGAATGGATTGGGATGAATTTGAATTTCAAAATTCAAAATTCAAATTCAAATCTCTCAAAAGTGTTGTTGAGAATTAGTGGGCTGGGAATTGTATTGGGCTGCAGTAATTTGGAGGAAAGAATTGGGCCTAGAAAATTGTAAGGGAATTTGAAAAAGAATGGGCTGCTGAATGTAATTATGAAGAATGGGCTGGGAAATATGGAATGGGCTGCTGAAAATTGAATTGGATCTTGGCCCAAATGTTTCTCAAAGTTGAGTTAAGTTGAAAGTCTAAGATGGATTAAATTTAAGAAATAGCCAAATTGTATTACATTAATAAATTTGGCTAAACCTTAAATAAGACAAATCAATATTAATTAATTAACGAGCTTCTTAATCTTAACAAAAAATAAAATAATTTATTTAATCGTAAACTTATTTTATATTATTTGAGAATTTAAGAAGCTCATGAATTAATTCCTACTGGGGAGGGTCAAAATTGGGTGTCAACAACCCTCATTATTTATAGTTTATCATTGATATCTTCTAAGACAAAATTTAATAGTTATTGATATTAAATCAGGACTTTAATTGAATTAGGTGACAATTTAATTGTATGGCTATATATTAGTGTTACATGAGGTGACAATTTAATTGAATTAACCCCAAAAAGACCATTTTATGATATACATATGTTGCCACATATGTCATGTTTGTTGCAATTTTTCCAACAGGACGTGCATATGTTGCCACATATGTCATTTCAAGAATGGGTTAATAGATAAATTGAACGATTTAGGAATGTCAAAATATCAAATTGGACCAAATTTTAGTACTTTGGATCATAATTAAGCAATAAAAATATGCTATAACACTTGAAACAACGATTTACAACGATGTTATATAACTATCATATGAAGTTACTTGATCATTGTATGATGAACTAGTGATATGATAATCTTTGTAAAAATAATTGATAGAATTGAGGAAGGTTGTTATATTAGACTATGATTTTGTACTTAGACATGTTTGACTATATATTAGTGTTACATATTAAGTGACAATTTAATTGAATTAACCCCTCAAAGACCATTTTATAATATACATATGTTGCCACATATGACATTTCTATTGCAATTTCCCCAACAAAATGTGATGTTGTTACATATGTCATTTAAATGATGGCTTAATCAATAAATTGAGTAATTTAGAATGGAAAACTGTCAAATTAGACCAAATTTTAGTACTTTGAAACATAATTATGCAATAAAAATATGTTATAACACTTGAAACAACGATTTATAAGGGTGTTATATAACTATCATATGTAGTTACTTGGTCATTGTATGATGAACTAGTGGTAAATGATAGTCTTTGTAAAAATAATTGATAAAATTGATGAAGGTTGTTGTATTAGACCATAATTTTATACTTAGACATGTTGTAGGACTATATATTAGTGTTACATGTTGAATTATGTGACCATTTAATTGAATTAACCCCCAAAAGATCATTTTATGATATACATATGTTGCCACATATGACATTTCTGTTGCAATTTTCCCAACAGAACGTGCATATGTTACCACATATATCACTTCAAGGATGACTTAATTCATAAATTGAGCGATTTAGGAATGAAAAAACTGTCGAATTGGACAAAATTTTAGTACTTTGAACCATCATTAAGCAATAAAAATATGATATAACACTTGAAACAATGATTTACAAGGGTATTATATGACTATCATATCAGTTGCGACATGTAAGTCATATGTTGCTACATGTCTATCTTATATGTTGCAGCTTGTGTAAGTTATATGTTGCAACATATGTCTATTTTTTTGCTATTGAAATAACCTTTTTGTTGCTACATATGACTATATTTGTTCCAATAGTCAATTGTTGCAACATATAGCAATCTGTTGGAAATGCGAATGCAAATTATTGAAAAAATTGCAGGTGCCAAGATGATGATGAATGATTTCAAAGAACTATTAATTTTACATATCAAAACAATGGTGTGTGACCCTTATCATTTATGAAGTAATTTCAATCGATAGAAACGAAATCTAATCCACTAATTAAATTAGTTAAATCTGATTCAAGAATAAGAAAAGAAGAAAGCTCAAGGACTAGCAGCCAAGACCAATAATTTACGAAAAGAAGAAGAAAAAGATAAAGAGAATGGGAAGAAGCAAGCAAGCAAGAACGAAGAAGAAGAAGAGGAAGAGGAAGAAAAAAATACGACGAAAGGTGGGGAAAAACTATTTTATTTTCCCTTTTGGTACAGCTTGTTGGTGGCTTCTGTTACACCTCGTATTTTTATATGCAGTGCGCGTCATGAGCTAGTCGAGGTAAGTCCGGGGAATGAGATTTTATTTTAAGTTCCGAGTGATTAAAGGAAATCAGATTGGGATTAATTGTAAGTGGGAATTTATTTAGTGGCTGTTGGGATTAAATTAATTAAGTGGAGGGCCCCACCACTCAAGGCAAAGTGAAAGGAATCATTTTGGGAGCTAGGCTTAGTGGGATGTGTAGTGGGGTGTTGTCTCCACTTCATATTATGAATGAAGTGGTGAAATGATAGCAAAATTTTCATCTTCTTCACCTTAGCTTAGGCAGCCATGAAAATGGAGAAAACCCACCATGCAACTCTCGGCCAGTAGCTTCAAGAATTTTGGTTAGTAATCTCTTTGCTTGATTTATTAATTCTTTAGAATGTCTCTATTAATTAGCCATTAATGTTAGGAGAGGGGGTGTGACCAGTAGCTTAAGAAAATTCGTTTTAGTTATTGATTGTGCTAAGTATGAACAGAAATCATAATCGGATTATTAGTGGTGTTGTGTTAGTGTTTGGGCTGTTTTGATTAAAACAAAGTGCGGGAAATTCTGTTTTGACGTTATGTATATGTTAATGTGTTATTGGTATTGCTATGGATAATTTGGGTTGTTGTCGGATTGGGACAAAGTAAGGAATATAGGGGAAGTACTGCCGAATTTTCGTTAGATTATTAGCTAGCTTATATAAGTAGTAAAGCGTGACGACTATCTAATTGCGGCACGATTGTTGCTTGTTATAGATTAATAGCTTGGGCAGTAAATATTGGACGTGTAGCTCGACTATACGGTATGTAATGCTATCCTTTCTTCTTTGTTTGGCATGACTTTTAAAAATGAGTAAATGACGGACAGGTTTGATACTTACTTCTAAAGCGTCTAGGTGACGTATATTCTTGCTTTCACAAACTATTCTTCTATATATCGGCTATGTCTAAGGCTATGGTGATTTCTCATATCTATGGTAGAGCTTCTTAGAGTCATTGAGATTTTACGTTTTCATATCGTGTTAAAGGTTTATAATCTTGATAAAACGTTAATCTTTGGTAATACTCCTTGTTGGTTCATGTTGATTGTCCTATTGAGTTATAAGAAATGATTTTAATTGCATATGGTTGCTCATAATGCTCTACTCGTGCATAGAGTTATTTATCATTTCACCGAGTCCCGGGCCGGGTAATGTTCGTGCGGAGTTCTTGCATATGTCACCGGGTCCCTCACTAGAGGGCCGGGTATGTATATTATATATATGATTGGTGATGAGGATGGTTATAATGATGATGATGACAGAGATGATGTGATGACTATTTCACCGAGTCCCTCACTAGAGGGCCGGGTACGTATGATGTATATATATGATGATTATTTTGCCGAGTCCCTTACTAGGGAAGCTGGGCACTTTATATGTTAAAGATTGCATGATTTTCATTTATAATGTACTTGTGTAACGATATCTTGTTTCGACTTATCATGTTGATATCCTGTCATCTTTACCTTATGCTTTACATACTCAGTACATTGTCCGTACTGACCCCCTTTCTTCGGGGGACTGCGTTTCATGTCCGCAGGTGGAGACGCTCAGTTCAGTGATCCTCTCGCCTAGGATATCTACTCTGCTGATTTGGAGAGCTCTTCTATTTCGGAGCCCAGTCGTTTGGTACATAACTTTCCATGAAGTCTTTTGCTTATCTATGGGTACTGTGGGGCCCTGTCCCATCGAGTTTCCTACTATACTCTTAGAGGTCTGTAAGACATTATGTGGGTTGTACGTATGTTTTGGATAATAGTCTGGACATGGCTTGTTTGGGATGCCCGCGTGTACGGGGTTGTCGGATTTCGTACATCATTGTAAATTGTGTTGTGGCAGCCTTGTCGGCTTGCGTATGTTGTTACGGTTGAATGGTTATGACTTTTTATAAGACAGATTAACTTTATTTATATTTGGCGTTGGAGTTGGTTTGATTTGATTAAATCTCTTATTGTCTTAGTTTCAGTTGGTTATACTTATCTGGTTTGTATGTGAGTGTCCAAATCGGACACTAGTCACGACCCATCGGGTTGGGTCGTGACAAAAGTGGTATCAGAGCGGTTCTTCCTTGGAAGTATCTACATACCGTGTCTAGTAGAGTCTTGTTTATCGGTGTGTAGTGCACCACATCTATAAACAGGAAGCTACAGGACATTTAGGATGTCATCCTTTCTTCTTATTCTAGATCGTGCGATAGAGCTATATTAACAGGATAATCCCTCCCTAACGAATCCTCGTGTTTTCATATATGCCTGCAAAGAAAGCTACAGCCACCCAGAAGGGCAAATCGGTAGCAGAAGGTGCAAGTCAGATCCGTAGAGTCACTAGGGCCCGTGCCCAGTCTATGCCTGGTATTGTGCTCCAGTCGGAGAGCTCTGCTACACCACCACCAGCCCCCGAGGCCCCAGCACCTGAACCTCCAGCTCCTCAGCCAGGGGCGGAAGATAGGGCCATGAGAGATGTGGTTCAGTTGCTGACTAGATTAGTGGCAGGTCAGGCTCGCAGGCATGGACTAGGAGTTGATCATGCGGACAGATCTGATAGCTTAAGGGCTCGTGAATTTTTAAGTTGTAATCCTCCAGAGTTCTTTGGATCAAGGCCCCAGGATGATCCGCAAGAGTTTATTCGTCAGATGCAGCGTACATTGAGGATAATCAAGGCTTCGGAGACTGAGTCTGTTTAGTTGGCTACGTATCATTTACGGGATGTAGCTATTAATTGGTATGAGTCTTGGGAATTATCTAGGGGTGAGGGTGCTCCTCCAGCGTTATGGGATGAATTTGTGGAGGCTTTCCAGGGCCACTTCCTGCCTCTAGAGATGAAGCGAGCTAGAGTCGATAGATTCTTGCGTTTGAGGCAGAATGGCAGGAGCGTTCGAGAGTATAGTCTCGAGTTTGATTCATTGGCTAGGCATGCGCCTACTATTATGGCTGATATGGCAGACAGGGTACATCGTTATGTGATGGGATTGGATCGTTATCTGATTGACGGTTGTATGGCAGTGACTCTTCAGCCAGGTATGGACATTGCTCGGGTGCAAGCATATGCACAGGGGGTAGAGGATCGGCACCGGGGATGTCAACCAGATAGAGATTTTAATAGAGGCCAACATAAGAGGGTTAGATCAGCAGGTTATTCTGACGAGTTTTGAGGCGGGCAGTCTCAACAGCATGTTAGATTTTCGTCCCAGCCAGCACAGAGTGCACCCCCACGTTTCATGGGTAGGGGGTTTGATCGTGTGGGATATTCGGAAGCTGGTCAGAGCTCTATGGCGTCAGGGTCGCAGATGGGCAAGGGTTTGAGCCAGTCGAGGCCACCTTTGCCGCGGTGTTCTCGCTGTGGTAGGTCCCATCCTGGGGAATGTCGTTGGGTTACAGGTGCGTGTTTTTCTTGCGGCCGTCAAGGTCATACTATGAGGGAGTGTCCCTTTAGGGGTAGTGCAGGGGGTATGGCACAGCCTACTGGGTCCGTTGCTGGTTCATCTTCTTCTGTGGCTATGCGCCCTATGGGGCAGGGTATTCAGGCGCCAGCAGGCCGTGGTAGAGGTCATGGTGGAGCTTCCAGTTCTAGCGGTCCCTCAAACCGCATATATGCTTTGACTAGTAGGCAGGATCAGGAGGCGTCACCTAATGTGATCACAGGTATATTATCACTATTCTCCCGAAGTGTGTATGCATTGATAGACCCAGGTTCCACCTTATCATTTATATCCCCCTTCGTTGCTAGTAGGATCGGAATAGAATCTGAGTTGATAGAACCATTTGAGGTAGATACACCTGTAGGAGATTCTGTCATAGCTACACGAGTATATAAGAGTTGTTCAGTGGTTATATATAGTCGTCGTACCATAGCAGATCTAATAGAGTTAAATATGATTGAGTTTGATATTATCATGGGCATGGATTGGTTGGCTGCTTGTTATGCAAATGTTGATTGCAGAGGAAAGATAGTTCGATTTCAATTTCCAGGGGAACCGATTATAGAGTGGAAGGGGAGTACAGTATCGCCGAAAGGTAAATTTATTTCATACCTTAAGGCCAGGAAGATGGTTAGAAAAGGCTATATTTATCATCTGGTTCGAGTGCATGACATAAAGGCAGAGGCACCGACTCTTCAATTAGTCCCGGTAGTTAATGAATTTCCCGAGGTATTCCCAGAGGACCTTCCAGGCCTTCCTCCAGAACGAGAGATAGAGTTTACTATAGATGTACTGCCAGATACCCAGCCTATATCTATACCTCCTTATAGAATGGCACCTGCTGAGTTGAAAGAGTTCAAAGAGCAATTGAGAGATTTGCTAGAAAAGGGCTTCATCAGGCCTAGCACGTCACCTTGGGGAGCACCGGTACTGTTTCTGAGGAAAAAGGATGGGTCGCTGCGGATGTGTATTGATTATAGGCAGCTGAACAAAGTAACAGTAAAGAACAGGTATCCCCTCCCAAGGATTGACGATCTATTTGACCAGTTGCAGGGTGCTAAGTGTTTTTCAAAGATAGACTTGCGGTCAGGTTATCATCAGGTGCGGGTAAGGGAGACAGATATTCCAAAGACGGCATTCCGAACCCGTTATGGGCATTATGAGTTTAGAGTGCTGTCTTTTGGGCTGACTAATGCTCCAGCGGTGTTTATGGATTTAATAAATCGGGTGTTTAAACCATTCCTTGATATGTTTGTTATTGTATTTATAGACGATATTCTGGTCTATTCACGTTCAGAAGAGGAGCATGCAGACCATTTAAGGACGGTACTTAAGGTGCTTCAGCACCAAAAATTGTATGCTAAGTTCTCCAAGTGTGAGTTCTGGTTGACTTCAGTGGCATTCTTGGGGCATATTATTGGAGCTGATGGTATTCGGGTAGACACGCAGAAGATTAAAGCAGTAAAGACTTGGCCAGATCTACGACACCTACTGAGGTACGCAGCTTTCTGGGGTTAGCAGGATATTATAGGAGATTCGTAGAAAAGTTTGCCTTAATTTCAGCGCCTTTGACAAGGCTAACTCAAAAGGGAGCCAAGTTCCAGTGGACTGATGCTTGTGAGCGAAGCTTCCAGCTATTGAAAGACAAATTGACTACAACTCCAGTCCTAACTCTTCCGGAGGGACCAGACGGCTATGTTATTTATTGTGATGCTTCGGGTGTTGGGCTAGGATGTGTATTGATGCAACATGGCAAAGTTATAGCCTATGCTTCCCGATAGCTTAGGAAGCATGAAAAGAATTATCCTACTCACGATCTGGAGTTAGCAGTCGTGGTTCATGCATTGAAGATATGGAGGCATTATTTATATGGTATACATGTGGACATCTATACAGATCATAAGAGTCTCCAATATATCTTTAAACAGAAGGAGCTGAACTTACGACAAAGACGGTGGTTAGAGTTGCTAAAGGATTATGATGTTGACATTTTATATCATCCAGGGAAAGCAAATGTTGTAGCAGATGCTCTTAGCCGTAAGTCCATGGGTAGCTTGACAGATGTACAACCAGAAAAGAGGGAGATGGTTCAGGAGATTCAGCGGCTATCTAGCCTTGGAGTCCGTCTGGCTAATTCAGAAGATAGTGGAGTTTCTATTCGAGAGGTTGCTGAGTCCTCAATCATAGATGAGGTAAAGAGACACCAGTACGAGGATCCTATTCTGGCACGGTATAGAGATGCAACTCTTCAAAAGGAAAAGACCCCATTTAAGGTTACACTTGACGGAGTGTTACGATATGAAGGCAGATTGTGTGTACCTGATATTGCGGGGCTACGACGGCAAGTTATGGGAGAGGCACACTCTGCCCATTATTCTGTTCACCCAGGGTCAACAAAAATGTATCATGACCTCAGATGCCTATACTGGTGGGATGGCATGAAAAAGGACATAGCGGAGTTTGTTGCTCAGTGCCCGAATTGTCAACAAGTCAAAATCGAACATCAAAAGCCTGGTGGATTATTACAGGAGATCGAGATCCCGACTTAGAAATGGGAGATGATTAATATGGACTTCATTACAGGCTTACCTCACACTCAACGGAAGTATGACTCTATATGGGTTATTGTAGATAGGCTGACGAAATCGGCCCATTTTCTTCCAGTCAGGACTACTTATTCGGCTGAAGATTATGCGAGGTTATATGTCAAGGAGATAGTGAGACTTCATGGGGTTCCCATGTCCATTATATCAGACAGAGGAGCTCAATTTACAGCTAACTTTTGGAGATCATTTCAGAAGAGATTGGGGACACAGGTGAACCTTAGCACAGCATTTCACCCTCAAACTGATGGGCAGGCTGAGCGCACTATTCAGACATTAGAAGATATGTTGCGGGCCTGTATTATTGACTTCAAAGGTAGCTGGGATGACCACTTGCCGCTCATTGAGTTTGCCTATAATAATAGCTACCATTCTAGTATCCAGATGGCACCGTACGAGGCCTTATATGGGAGGAAGTGCAGGTCACCTATTGGTTGGTTCGATGTTGGCGAGACTAAGTTAATAGGCCCGGATATGATTCAGCAAGCAGTTGACAAGGTGAAGCTTATTCAGGGAAGGTTACTAGCAGCCCAGAGTAGACAGAAGTCATATACAGATAATCGGCGTCGAGATTTGGAGTTTCAGATTGGTGACTGGGTATTCCTGAAGGTATCACCCATGAAGGGTGTGATGAGATTCGGCAGGAAGGGAAAGCTCAGTCCGAGATACATTGGGCCTTATCAGATTGTTTGTAGGATAGGCAAGGTTGCCTATGAGTTGGATCTACCATCTGATTTGGAGGCGGTACATCCAGTCTTTCATGTATCGATGCTACGTAAATGTATTGGTGATCCTTCTAGAGTATTCCCTGTAGATGATGTTCAGGTAGCAGAGGAGTTGTCATATGAGGAGAAACCTGTAGCTATACTTGATCGCCAGGTTAAAAGGTTACGTACTAAGGATGTGGCTTCCGTCAAAGTGTTGTGGCGAAATAATAATAGGGAGGAGATGACTTGAGAAGCGGAAGACGATATGAAGAATAAGTATCCTTACTTGTTTCCTGTACCTGCAGGTAATTCAATTCCTAGCTTGACTATATTGATTGATAAACGAAATTATGCAGTAAGTTGTGACTCTGTGAGGCATCTGTAAGTTATGAAATGCAGGTTGATAGGTATAACTGTTAGAGAGACCTCGCTGATTTTTTTTTATGCTAATTTAACATTCGAGGACGAATGTTCCTAAGGGGGGAAGGATATTACGCCTCGTATTTTTATACGCAGTGCACGTCATGAGCTAGTCGAGGTAAGTCCGGGGAATGAGATTTTATTTTAAGTTCCGAGTGATTAAAGGAAATCAGATTGGGATTAATTGTAAGTGGGAATTTATTTAGTGGCTGTTGGGATTAAATTAATTAAGTGGAGGGCCCCACCACTCAAGGCAAAGTGAAAGGAATCATTTTGGGAGCTAGGCTTAGTGGGATGTGTAGTGGGGTGTTGTCTCCACTTCATATTATGAATGAAGTGGTGAAATGATAGCAAAATTTTCATCTTCTTCACCTTAGCTTAGGCAGCCATGGAAATGGAGAAAACCCACCATGCAACTCTCGGCCAGTAGCTTCAAGAATTTGGGTTAGTAATCTCTTTGCTTGATTTATTAATTCTTTAGAATGTCTCTATTAATTAGCCATTAATGTTAGGAGAAGGGGTGTGACCAGTAGCTTAAGAAAATTCGTTTTAGTTATTGATTGTGCTAAGTATGAACGGAAATCATAATCGGATTATTAGTGGTGTTGTGTTAGTGTTTGGGCTGTTTTGATTAAAACAAAGTGTGAGAAATTCTGTTTTGACGTTATGTATATGTTAATGTGTTATTGGTATTGCTATGGATAATTTGGGTTGTTGTCGGATTGGGACAAAGTAAGGAATATAGGGGAAGTGCTGCCGAATTTTCGTTAGATTATTAGCTAGCTTATATAAGTAGTAAAGCATGACGACTATCTAATTGCGGCACGATTGTTGCTTGTTATAGATTAATAGCTTGGCAGTAAATATTGGACGTGTAGCTCAACGATACGGTATGTAACGCTATCCTTTCTTCTTTGTTTGGCATGACTTTTAAAAATGAGTAAATGACGGACAGGTTTGATACTTACTTCTAAAGCGTCTAGGTGACGTATATTCTTGCTTTCACAAACTATTCTTCTATATATCGGCTATGTCTAAGGCTATGGTGATTTCTCATATCTATGGTAGAGCTTCTTAGAGTCATTGAGATTTTACGTTTTCATATCGTGTTAAAGGTTTATAATCTTGATAAAACGTTAATCTTTGGTAATACTCCTTGTTGGTTCATGTTGATTGTCCTATTGAGTTATAAGAAATGATTTTAATTGCATATGGTTGCTCATAATGCTCTACTCGTGCATAGAGTTATTTATCATTTCACCGAGTCCCGGGCCGGGTAATATTCGTGCGGAGTTCTTGCATATGTCACCGGGTCCCTCACTAGAGGGCCGGGTATGTATATTATATATATGATTGGATGAGGATGGTTATAATGATGATGATGACAGAGATGATGTGATGACTATTTCACCGAGTCCCTCACTAGAGGGCCGGGTACGTATGATGTATATATATGATGATTATTTTGCCGAGTCCCTTACTAGGGAAGCTGGGCACTTTATATGTTAAAGATTGCATGATTTTCATTTATAATGTACTTGTGTAACGATATCTTGTTTCGACTTATCATGTTGATATCCTGTCATCTTTACCTTATGCTTTACATACTCAGTACATTGTCCGTACTGACCCCCTTTCTTCGGGGGACTGCGTTTCATGTCCGCAGGTGGAGACGCTCAGTTCGGTGATCCTCTCGCCTAGGATATCTACTCTGCTGATTTGGAGAGCTCTACTATTTCGGAGCCCAGTCGTTTGGTACATAACTTTCCATGAAGTCTTTTGCTTATCTATGGG
This sequence comes from Solanum sitiens, assembly GCA_016801875.1. Taxonomy (NCBI): domain Eukaryota; kingdom Viridiplantae; phylum Streptophyta; class Magnoliopsida; order Solanales; family Solanaceae; genus Solanum; species Solanum sitiens. The sequence goes on from JABWTJ010000024.1 coordinate 5,420,473, forward strand.
TACTGTGGGGCCCTGTCCCGTCAAGTTTCCTACTATACTCTTAGAGGTCTGTAAGACATTATGTGGGTTGTACGTATGTTTTGGATAATAGTCTGGACATGGCTTGTTTGGGATGCCCGCGTGTACGGGGTTGTCGAATTTCGTACATCATTGTAAATTGTGTTGTGGCAGCCTTGTCGGCTCGCGTATGTTGTTACGGTTGAATGGTTATGACTTTTTATAAGACAGATTAACTTTATTTATATTTGCGTTGGAGTTGGTTTGATTTGATTAAATCTCTTATTGTCTTAGTTTCAGTTGGTTATACTTATCTGGTTTGTATGTGAGTGTCCAAATCGGACACTAGTCACGGCCCATCGGGTTGGGTCGTGACAGCTTCACCCAATTTTAATTCCCACCAAAATTGATTAAATTAGGTTTTAGTCATTTTACCCTTTTACCCTTCATTTAATTCAATGGACCAAACTGTCAACTTATAAATTTGAGGGCAACTCCACAATCCTTAATCATGAATCACATAATTGTCACCTACACCTAATACTTAAGACTTATGTCACCGACCCTTTATTTTGAAACCTTACTGTCACTTTTTTTTTAGAAGTCCCACCTATTACCCCCCCTGAACTTTTATTTTTTGTAATTATATACACCTTTTGTCTTACGTGACACACTCCGTGACTCCACGCAATTGAGACGCATGAGAGATACCACGTAACCCAAAAAGGTGCACAAAATTATAAAAAAAATAAGTTCAGGGGGGTAATAGGCCTTAGTTTATTTAAGGTGTCTCTGGAATTTCGGTCATAGTCTATGAAGGTATTTGTGCATTTTCCCTTTATTATAATTCAGTGAAAACAAGGAATAATGTGTCTTTAGATTAAGGAAAATATTTCAGATAGTACTTATGAGAAGGAAGTAAAGAATTATGATTGTACTTACTATATTAACCTTTTTCTTTTACATTGTGCTACATGTACTTTAACAATGCTTCCTACTATAACACTATAGAAAGAAAAAAAAAAACATAAAGAAATTTTACATTTTGAAATAAAAATTCGCACAATGTTAACAAGATAATTATTATTGTAAAATTACTTGGATATAATAATACATGCAATTGATATGAATTTTTTTAAGACTAATAAATATTGACAATATTTTTTTCATAAAATAAAATTTCTTGAAATATTTTTCAAAACCATGAAGGAAAAAGAATTTAAATTTTTTTCTAGTTGCTGAATGGTAAATACAGTAAAATCTCTATAAATTAATATAGATGGGAACATGAAATTTTTATAGAGATATTATTTAGTTGATAAATTAATATTTATTAATTTAAAGATTTTTTTGAGATTTAATGAAGGTTAATTTTGATTATATCAAAATCATTGCATCTTACTAATTTCCACCTTGTGATGCTGAGATAATAAGAGATTTCAAGATGTATTATTGTAACAAAGTTTATCATAAGATATTAGAAGACTATGACAAACTAATTGAGCAAATAAAGATTAATATTTTATATGCTATCAATTTTGCAGTCCTTACTTGGACAATAAATGTTCAACAAAAGACAATATCAAATTATTTTCGACACTGTAAAATTTGTTCGGGGGAGGGGGGGTGGAATTTCAAAGAGTTTGGATGAACCCACTTTTGAAAACGTCATTCATGAACTTGAGGTCATGATTAATGATCTTAGTTACCACAATAAAATGGATGTCAATTACCTGTTGGATTATCCATGTGAAAGTTATATACATGTTTAGAGGTCCAAAGCTTAGAAGAAACTGTGAATACTATCGGAAAAGGCAATGTTGATGATGAAATTAAAAATGATACTATACCTTTGGAACTAGTTACGTGTAAGTAAACACTTATCGCATCTAGAGCTCTTCACAATTTTATTGTACAGTTCGAAAATACAACATCAGAGCTCTTGGATGCAATGAGAAAAGTTAGAGATGAGCTTCAACTAGATTTAAATTTTAAGAAAAAATTGAACACAATAGAATCACATTTCACTAAATTGTCTTAAATTTATTTGTTTTTTTAAAGAATTATTAATTTATGATATTAATGAGATCATATATTTATATAGGGGTCTTCTGAAAATATATTATCTTATCGAAATTGGTGAGAAAAATATTATTTTAGAGAGATTATTAATTTATCGAGTATTAATTTATAGAGATTTTACTGTAATTTCCATTTTTCCACAAGGAATAGTGATATTGGTGTGTTTGATATAAAGGAAAGTGTTTTCCTAGAAAACGTCAATTTGAAAAATAAGCTACTTTCTAACTTAATTTCTCATGTTTGGTTGGCGAGTAAAAAAATTATGAAAAATACTTTCTAACACATGGTTGGTGAATGAAATATTCTTTTAGACAATTTCTTTTTACTTTTGGCTAAAGAATAGAATTTTGTTTTAGGAAAATTGTTTCTATTTTGAAAATCAAAACAGGACATAACAAACGATTTACGATCTTGATACCAACACTTGACCCCGACTCCTAACATGAGACCCGACATTCGAATCGTCACTTAACTCTGATACTCAAATTAGAAGAGGACTCCAACACCTGACTTAGGACTTGTCCTTGATTTTCGACTATAGACTCAACATTTAAACAAAGATCTGACTCTGAAATCTGAACCTTGACATGACCTAAAAACTCGATACTCAATCTGGAGTTTGACCTCGATACCTAACCCAGGCCCCTACTTCCAAATTGCGACCCAATCCCGACTTCCAAACCAGGATTTGAACACACTTAAAGACCTGGATTTTGAACTCAAAAACCAACTTTCGAACCTGAGACCAGACTTTCAAACTTGGGACTCAATTTCCGAACCTTGATTTGATCTCGAAGTCTAAACCAAGACCTTCCACCTGAACCAAGACACGACCTCAATATTCGATTCAGAATCCAAGCTCAACACAACGTGATCCTAACTCACGACCCAGGTTTTTACTTCATATCAAGATGTTATCCTTATTTTCAAACTGAGAACAGTTTGAAATCTAAATTCTGAACGTTGATCTGACTTCGATATTTAAATGATGATGCGACACTCGAATTGAGAACCAACACTAGAACTAGACTCAACTTTCCAATAAGGGCCTTACCCCGTCACCTAATCTGGAACCCAACATCCAAATTAGATCTGATTCCGACATTGACGATCGATTTGGGAACCAAACTCAATACTCCACTTAGAAATGACCTCGACTCTCGACTCGAAACCTGACTCCGACACCCAACTCGAACCCTTGTCTTCACACACATCCCTAGAATGGCTTGACATCTAAACTAGATCTAAACTAGATCCAAACTCAACACCTGATATAGGATCTGACCTCAACTCTCGACCCAAAACCTGACTCTGACGCCTTACTCAGGACCCAACTTCTGAAATTGAATTCGACCCAAACATCGACAATTTATGTGGGACCCAAACTTGTCACCTAATTTGGGAACAACCTTCGACTCTCGAACTGAAACTTGACCTTGAGAACCAACTCTAAACTCTATTCATACACATGATATGGGATCCAGCCTCAAAATCTAATTCGTGATCTAACCATTAATCTTAACTTGAAATCTGACCCCGGCTCAATTTAAATTATATCACATGCCTCTTTGTTTGGCTAATGTTATACACAACCAAAAAATTAACGTCAAGATCCTTTCCTCTATTTTTACTAAGCTGAGACTAAAAGTTCTTTATAATATTTTTATCGTCCTCCTTTACAACTATCAGAATATTGTAGAAGGTGTTAAGTCAAAAGTAAAGCACAATGCATCTCTGTAATGACCCAGTTGGTCTTTTTTGGAAAGTTTTATAAATTTAGAATTTCCCCCTCCCAATATTGACCCCTTGTTGTTTCGAATTGAGTTATAAAAATCGGTTTAGATCTTTGAGTTGTAAGTTTTGATTTTTTTAAGATTTGAGTTTGAAAGGCTAAAGTTATTAAAAGTGGTTTTCAGTATCTTTTGGAGTTTCAAGTATCGAAATAGAATTTCATTGATTCCATCAATCTGAGAATGTGGAATTTTGTTTGTGAGAATTGTCGGTTTCAGATTCAAAATCTTTTTAAGATTTGAGACCCCAAGTTGGAAAATTGTGAAAATTTAACCTTTGGTTTGACCTTGGTGAACATTAGGGTTTGGATGCTTGAATCGGAATTTTGAGATTTCATTGAATTTGGGGGATGATTTAAGGTCTAGGAGAGGTCTTGGTTGATTTTTGAGAGGTCCCGAGCTTGATTTAGGCGTTGTGTTAGATTCTTGTGACTTTCATGGATATCGGGTCAAGGAGACCTCAGATTCGTGTTTTGATAGTTCCATTCAGTCTGTAACATCGTGTATTGTCTATATTTATATATGGTTTGTGTGTACGGGTTCTGAATAAATCTCAAGGTTTATTTCGATGTATTGAGTGACGGTTGTATTTTCTAATGTTGCAGGCCTCACAAATGCGAAAAAGTCTTCATGATTGCGGTGGTCACGTTAGCGAAAACCTGATCACAATTGTGAAGGTTGCACTTGCCCTGTCCTTTGCTTTTGTGATGGAAGTGTCACATTCATGACCTTCACTTCTGCGAAGGCCGAATAACGATCGTGATGGCCAATATCTAGTGGGGTTCTCTTTTGTGAAACCATGGTCATTTTTGCAACATCAGAAAGGGGTTACTGCTCTCAAATTTCAGGCCTTAAGCCCCATCTTCCATTTTGTGCTTGGCAAAACCCTTGGAGGCGATTTGAAGATATTTAATGTGCTAAATCTTTTAAAATAAGTTTTGTGATCCTAAAACTTCATTTTTCTTTGATTATTTATGGATTTTAACATCAAAATTTGTGATTTGTCTTGTTGTGGACCCTATTTGATTGATTGATAACACGAATGTGGACTTGAATTGCTTGAATTGTTGTCTCTTTCTTATGGTATGAACTTGCTTATGTGCAATGATTTTGTACCCATGGTGATATGACATAAAGCTGATGGAAAATAGTTTTGATTAGTGATATTATATAAAGCTGATGGGATATGGTTTCGGCTAGTGATATTGTGCCGAAAGGAATGGTTCTGGCAATAGTTTGATTGTTGTGATTTAATGCATTTTTATGCTTATGTTTGACCTACTTGTGAACCATGATTGATGCTCTTGCTACTTGTAATTGATCTACATCGCATTGAGACTGACTTGCTTAATACATGTTGGTTGTTAAACTATGACTATTGGATGGTGATTATTGAACCCTGTGATATGTGTATTGTAGAAATGTTATTGTGTTGTTCGTATTCACTCTTTTCTTCTACACTTGTGTAGTTTCTGAGCATGATATCGTGTGATTGTGCTTCTACTTCTGAGGCTTGTTGAAGAACTATTGATAGGTAGTTGTTTGTCATCCCAGCGGGCCTATAGTTATTTTGTTATGCTTTGTTCTATTTGAGAGGCTAAAGCCTGAGACTTGTACTTATTTCTTTATTCCACACTTTATGTATTAGTTGCTTGTACACATGAATTTTAATTTATTCTTTTAAAAAAATTAATCAAAAATAACATGTTTAATATTAAAAACATAAAAATAGTTACTTTGAATAAATTAAAAATAACATGTTTAATATTATTTGGGGAATAAAATGAACAAGTTTTTCGCTTTTATTTTGTTCTTTGTTTATCTTTCATTTTTCTTTCTTTTCATGGGGTTGAGGCTTACTTATCTTGATGGAAATAGAAAAGTGTCATCATGTCTAATTTTGGATTGTGACAACCTTTTCCTGGATTGGTTTACTCAGCTTAAACAGGATATTATGGACACAAATCTAGGGGCTTAATGGGATGATGTTTCCTAACTACTTAGTGTAGCAAAGAGGATCTTCTAAGTACTCCAGATAGTTGATTCCGAAATATTAGCATACTAATGAATGAAGAGTGGATGCATGTTTAGTCCATGGAAGTTATATTTCAACAACATAGTTTTCACCAAATTACCAAAAGGAAGAAAATGGTGTCATTTTTTTTATAATTATATTAACTTTGAACTGCATATCACTCGCTCCAACAGACACATTTTTACATTATTATGCATTCTTTTAAAAAATGATCAACAAAATATTTTCAAGTTTGCTAGTTTCATTATTATTAAATTTTAATAGAGACCTCAAAAAGGCCGAAAAGATTTGAAACATTTCATATAAATTCTCAAAAAAATATTTTCTTTGGAGGGAAATGCAATACACACCTCATATTCCTTTAATTTTTCCTCATAACAAACTGTCATGTAACATGTTAGTAACCTTGAATATTAATTATTTACAGTGATAGAAGACCTTGGAGAGGAGTTTTTCTACTTGGATCTCCTGACACAGCAAAAACACTATTGGCCAAAGATATTGCTACAGAGTGTGGGACAATATTTATGAGTATTTCTTGTAGTTTGTTGTGTGAAAAATTGCACGGATAGAGTAAACGATTGACACGGTGCTTATTTGAGTTTGCCCGTACTAATGCTCCAAAAACAATTTTCATTGATGAGATTAAATATCTTGACAATTCCATTATTTACTTACCCTCTGGCAATACTAAGAGAATCAGTCTCATTGATGAAAATTGTAGTTCGAGCACGAGTATGGACAAGCTCGATTAAGATTTGTGTTAATTTTTCACTCTCCCCGTACCCACACTTTGTAGCAAAATCTTTGGCCAAAATGTTTTCCTTGTGTCAAGAGGATCAAACTATAAGAACTTCTCTCTGAGATCTCCTGTCCATATTAAAATATGTTATGTGACAATTCGTACAGAGAAAAAAATAATGGAAATACGATGTGTGTGCATTTCTCTCCAAGAAAAAATATTTTTTCAATGTCTCAAATAATATTTTCACCATTTTCTTTATTTATCATATACTACTTTGGGATATTAAAACAAAGCAGAAAAAAGGTAAATTATAGTTAGTATAGTCATAATCCTTTACCTTCTTGCCATAAATAATTTGAAATATCTTCCCTTATCCCAAAGATATTTTCCCTTATTTATAATGGACTGTAATAGATACAAATTAGTTTTTACGTGACATACAACAGAGAACATTTTGCATAAAAGATATTGAATGGAGAAAAAAATTAATGATTGTATGATAAAATAAATATTGTGGTGTAAATATGGATTGATTTAAATTATATGCTCTGGTTGACGGTATAAATATTATCCAAATAATCAAATATTTAAAATATAATTACATATAAATTAAATGATTAACATAAACTAAAGGGCAAGTAATCCTATAAAAATATATAAGAATTGAATACATAACTAATATTAAATATTTGGAAAAGTTAAAATGACACTATTATTCTTGAAATCTCAAATTAAGAGAGAAAAATAGCAATGGAGGCATAATTACATAATTGAAGAAAGGAAACCCATGGGTAGAGAATGAACACAAATCATTCTTCAAAGGATTGAATTATCATGGAAAATATTACAAAGAATTTCTTGCCTAGTAAAACTTCAATACAAGTTGCTAGTCATACCTAGAAAATCTTCGTAAGAATATTGGATTTTAATTCTAATTAAAATGCGCGAAAAGGGGGCAAAAATTCAAGATGAGATCGAAAACACTTGTTTTGTTGTGTTTTTTTCTCTCATTTGAATTGGAATGAGTATCCCTTTTTTTTTCAGATTACAACATTTTATAAATAGGCAAAGCCTGCAGAGAGTACACAATTTTTATGCTATAGAGCATATATAACTTACAGAAAAGAAAACTACAATCGATTAGTAGATAATACTATAACTTCTTTCTAATAACTAACACTACTAGTTCGAATTATAATATTGTATATAGAGAAATACAAACAATGAAGATGTATCTGCCAATACTTTATTGTGCCTTCCAACACCTTCCTAGTCCTTGATCGTTTTTCTTCTTCTTGACAATCTCAAGTCCTTCAGAAGTACATCATCAAGATCATCCCCGTCTTCCTGGCCCTTGAGATCCCTCTCACGCTGATCGTTTGTTGCCAATTCTGAAGTTGTACCATCACCTTTTTTGGCCCCGTCTTCCTTGTTCTTAGCAAGCCTCCCACGACCCTGTTTTTTTGGTTGCTCCAAATCCTCCTCTTTTTCCTTTTGCTGCTGCTTCTTTTGTGTATTTGACGAACTCCCCCTTCTCTTACTCTTTCCTTTACTCTTTGAATTTATTTTTTTGCGGTCACCAGGAAGCCAAAACCGTCCTCCATCAATCATAACAATTTCCCCCCTTTCACACATCTTCTCCAGATGATGTTTCAGCATTGTCGTATGAGCCCTTGGCAAACTTTCATTATTTTTCATGATAAACTCAGATATCGAGTTTTCATCAGACCCCTCTTCTTCGTCCAATTCCTGCAATGCCTTTTCAATCATCCAAGCGTAAGGAGGATGATCAGGGGTAGTATGAAGACCAGACATAAAACTATCAAGGTGTTGTTGAAGAATTGAATTTTGGGACTCTGATAATGGCGCATTTGGTTCACTGTTGGACATTTTAACAATTCCTTCTCTCAATTTGTCCATGGCTTTCTCCAGATTCTTCTTCTTTTACAACAAGTTTTTTTTTGGAGTGTTGACAAATTATTGGAATGAGTATCCAATAATCTCACGAAGTTATTCTAAGTATAACTAATAATTTGTACTGATGTTCCACTAGGTAATAATAATAATATGGGTATGGTTTGGTTTAGAGATGAACAAAAAAGACTAGTCACTTACTGTAATATGCATTGGCGCTATAATTTTTAGGGCTATATATAAGAAATCGGGTGATGAAATTGGGCGAGAAATGGGTTGTAAATATAGCAAGATATTAATTATTATTCTACTTTTGACTCATGGTCAGATGAAAATAAAGTAAATTGGAAAGGATATTAATTATTATTTGGATTTTGACTCATTGTCAAATAAAAATAAAGTAAATATAGAAATATATTAATTACTTTTTGATTTTTGACTTACAGTCAAATGAAAATAAAGTAAATATAGAAAGATATTAATTTTTATTCGATTTTTGACTCATGGCCAAAGGAAAATAAACTAAATATAGAAAGATATTAACTGTTATTTGATTTTAAATCATGGTCAAATGAATATTAAAATAAATGTAAAAAGGTATTAATTTTTTTTATTATTATTTTTGACTCATATTCAAATTAAAATAATGTAAATACAAAAGATATTAATTATTATTCGGTTTTTGACTCCTAGTCAAGTGAAAAAAGTAAATATAGAAAAATATTAATTATTATTTGATTTTTGATCATGGTCAAATGAGAATTAAAGTATAAATATATAAAGGTATTAATTATTTTTTTTGTTTTTTCACTCATATTCAAATGAAAATAAAGTAAATATAGAAAGATATTAATTATTATTCGATTTTTGACTCCTGATCAAATGAACATAAAGTAAATATGTCACGACCCAAAATCTAGCCGCGAGTGGCACCCACACTTATCCTACTATGTGAGCGAACCAACCAATCTAAAACTCCAACATATTGAACAAAAATACAAAGCGGAAGACTTAAAACTCATTATCCCCAAATCTGGAAGTCATCATCACAAGAACATCTATCCTCAAGTTACAAATCTAGAAGTATCTAAGAAGCTAAAATAAATAAAAGGCTAGTCCATGCCGGAAGTTCAAGGCATCAAGACATTGAAGAGAAGATCCAGTCCAAGCTAGAAGCATTAGCTCACCCTGAAATCCGGTGTAGTGACGACTGGCTAGAAGTGCTGCTGAGTTGAAGACGACGGTACGTTTGCTGCATTCCCCAAATAACAAAGAAAGAAACAACAAGTAGGGGGTCAGTACAAACACAAGTACTGAGTAGGTATCATCGGCCAACTCAAAATAGAAAACAGTATATATCAGTTCATATCATAAATCAACTACAATACTCAACATGTAGCAACAAGTACTATAATCATCAATAAGTACTACCAAGTTCATCCATGAGGACTCAAGCCTCAATACACACTCATTTGGGAAATTAGGTTCATTACATTGAGTATTTTAACATCTCTCAAGATTCATTATCTTTCTTCCTCTTGTGTCGGTACGTGACACTCCGATCCCCTACTACTATGTGTCGGTACGTGACACTCCGATTCCCTAATTCTACGTGTCGGTTCGTGACACCCGATCCCCTAATACTATGTGTCGGTACGTGACACTCCGATGACACTCCGATCCCCTAATTCTACGTGTCGGTTCGTGACACCCGATCCCATAATACTATGTGTCGGAACGTGACACTCCGATCCACTAACATCATTCTATCAATTCATCAAGCCTTTTTTTATACCAAGGCATCATCAATAATAAGGTGAATTAGGGTTCTTCAAGATTTTGGATTCAAAAAGCTTCATTATGCTTATTTTATCACAATCACATAATCACATTCATGCAAGCATACAATTAAGCATATAGAAGGGTTTACAATACTACCAATACATATCATTCACTATTAAGAGTTTACTACAAATAGTATCAACCATAACCTACCTTCACCAAGGATCCTTGATCAAACAAGCAATCTCTCAAGCTTCTTGGTTCCTCTTGGTTGTCTCTCTCTATAGCTCGTTCCTCTCTTCTCCTTGTTCTCTCTATTTTTTCTTCTCCCAAACTCTCTCTCTTTTCCCTAATTTAGCATCTAATTAGGTATAAAAGATGAGGAAACCACCCACTAAATAACTCAAGGTCATCTCCTTTACACCCCCAAGGATTTGAGTTTTTAACATTGAACCACTAAAATTTATAATTATAGCAAGAATAGTCCAAAACTCCCCTTTAAAACTTACCCAGAAATTTGACCCAGACTGGGATTACGCAACCTGTGACGGTCCGTCGTGCCTACGACGGTCCGTCCGCACTTCCGTCACGCCGGGACAGAGGATTGCTCTTCAGTACCCAATTCTCAAGAGTTGAAGTGTTCTGAAACGGAACCTCACAACGGTCCGTCATGTCTGTGACGGTCCGTCCTGCAGGTCCGTCACAGACTTCAGAGAATTGCTCTCAGTACCCAATTCTCAAGAGTTGAAGTGTTTTGAAACGGAACCTCACAACGGTCCGTCATGTCTGTGACGGTCCGTCCTGCAGGTCCGTCACAGAGTTCAGAGAGTCGATTTCAGCACTCAAATATAAGAATTCCAAGTGTTTGGAACGAAACACCCTCGACGGTCCGTCGTGCCCATGACGGTCCGTCGTTGGATACGTCGTCTCAGACAGTTTTCCAGAAATAAAATCTGCTGCTCAAAACGACTAAGCAGGTCGTTACAAAATATGGAAAAATATTAATCATTATTTGTCACGACCCAAATCACCGGCCGGTGTGGGTACCTACATACTAACACCGTAGTAGGAGAACCTTTAATTTCCAACCATTTAAAACAAGCGAAAGATTTCATAAAACTGAAAATAGAAAGAATTCAAGTAGATTTATAAGTAAGAGTTTGTAAAAACAATTCTTGTTAAGACTTGAAAGTAATTAAGATCCCCAGGGATATAGTCTGAACAGGTACAAGAGCTCCTGAGAGTACAGGGTATAACAAAAGTAAAAGACACAAGTCCCACCTTAAGGAAGGAAATATCGAAGCAGTTGGAGATTATATTCGTCTTCACCTATGAGACATCATTGATCCCGTACATAGCAAGAGTAGTATCAGTACAAAACACACGTACTGGTAGGCATCATCGGTCAACCCGATACCCACCGCATAATATAAGAGATTGGCCAGTGAAATACATATGATAAGACTATTCGCTTTTCCACCTTTATATTTATCCTACCCTTACCTATTCTGTGATAATTGACATTACCAACCTGACCAACCACTTACGGAATAATCCTACACTTCATTCCCGCCTCCACTCACTTATAAACATGTATTACGCCTATCAAGGATTACTATCCCCTTCATGAATCCATCCCCTAACCTCGAGAATAATACCCATAATTTCATTCTCAATAACAAAGCTAGCACTGGGTCCCTTAGTTCCCCCATACCATACTACATCCAAATTGAGACTCTACCATCCATAGTTCATTACCTAACCAGGTATCTCCAATTAACTTACAACATTGCAACCCCCACGTATAATAACATAAGTACAATCCACCAATCAATTTAGGAAACATGCCCAATTCCACATTATCAAATATACAAGCCTTTATACATATAATACAAGGCAATGGCCCTTTCATGGAACCCACACTCAAGCTGTTATCCTATCAAAATGTGGTATTCGGTCCAATATTTATGAAGGGACATGGAAACTGAGCCCATGTTTATGTCGGAACGTGGCAACTGATCCAAGTTACTGTGTCGGAGTGAAATATCCGGTTCATTCAACAAGTCACAATCACAATCACAAGTATATTTTCAAAAATCATACAATCAAGTAATGATTAATGGAACATTCATCTATTCTCATTTACAATTAGTGTGATCTATAATGCAACATCCGCATACATACATCTATTATAATGAAGCAAGAACAAACATATATCACATAACATGAATTCACAACCATCACCACGCCCTAGTTCATCGGTTAGGACTTCCCCATATGCTATACTTCTGAGGTAACCCATTGGCTACCATTAAAACTTTCTCTTTTTGGTGCACGAAGGTCTACACATGAATTCTACCTTCAAGATCAATATATTATGCAGTAAGTAATAGATTTATAACTACTCAATTAATAAACCTAGCCTACCTGGGCGCCAACCAGCTACACAAAGTTTTTGGCTTCGATTCATGTTTTCGGGATTAATGATGGTGATCTTGACCGAAAGTTCTCAATCCATCAATCTGCTTACGCTAGAAATCTCCTTCTCCTTCCTCCACAAGCTTAGAGCAGCTTTTGGAGGGTTTCTAGGGTGGTTTAAATTAGGTGTTTCGCGTTATTTACATTTTGTCTCGCCTATCCCGCTTTGGCATCAACTTACCCCGTCAAGCGCCGCCACCCTAACGGCATCTAGCCTGCCCTGGCGGGACAATGGCCACGTAAATTCCCCAAAGTTTTTGCTTTTCCTAAATAATGACGGTTCGCATCGTTACATTGTTTGATTTTGACTTCTGGTCAAATGAACTGGAATTTATTAACATGTGCATTCTTATCCAATCATATATTTATTTATTGCATGTTTATTCAATTAAATGCATATGAAGACTTATTCAATAAACTGTGTAAAGGATATTCATAATACTATGGATTTATAATACTTCCTTTTCGATGTTCATTTATTGATAATGTGTCGTACTGAAAATCTTACTAGAAAAATATCAATAAGAAAAAATATTACTAAAGTAAAAAAAACAATACATATAGTAGTAAGCATTTGCTCGTTGCCTCATTAAAAATCCTATTAGAAAATCGAGTGGGATAAAATCTTAATTAAAGAAATAGTACAATGCTTTCTTCTAAAGTTCATGTGTGACGAATAATTTTGGTGAAATGTGTTGTGTTGTATCTTCTTTTATCATGCATACTTTTAATTGGTTATGCATGCATCATTATCATGGGCCACAAATAAAGTTGGGTGATAAGAATTATTCTTACAGAAGAAGAATATTGCAGTATAACTCCAACTATTTATATCATATTTTGTACACCTTTTTCTTCATTAATGCTAATCTCATGATTCTGCAACAGTATACTATTTTCACCTAAATTTTGAAATTCCTTTGAAATTGAACATCAATGCAAGAAACATCTGGGTATCTTGAAAGGCATTTGAACGTGAATGCAAGATACTTGAAAGTACAAAAATACCATTTGGGTATTTTGAAAAGCGTTTAAACGTGAATGCAAGATACATTTGAAGTCAAGTAACATTATGAAATTGCCTTTTCTTTACAGCCCCTGAGGTGCCGTGAATTAATGACACAGTGCATGAAATGCTTTAAGTAAAAACTATAATAGTCAAAGTCTATTGAAACAAACCACGTAAAGACATATTTCCCAGTGCATCTTGTATCAATAGATCAACTAATGTAGCCAAAGACACTAAAGGATACAACATATGTAATAAATAACCACAACTCCAATGTAACATCTCGCAATTTGAAATAGCTAGGAAGAAGCTAAAAACTAAAAATAGTCATTTTTGGAAATAATTAAAAATCTGGAAAATTACTTAATTTTAAAAAAATGATTTTGGTCAACTTCAAACGGCCATGACTTCTAGTTCAGGATGAGTTAGGAGAACTTCCATATATGGTTGGAAAACTTTTGGAATCATCTTTCCAACGCGGCCCAGTTTGTGCGATTCCGAGTTTGTATGAGTAAGTTATGCCCTTTAGAAGTGGGTTGTTGGATTAAGAAAAGTTTAAATCCGGATTTTTGAAGGGTAATTTAGTTTTTTCCAAACCTATTTATCCTAATTCGTTTTTAGGAGTTTAATTGGGGTAAATTCATATTTTAGTCAGTTTTATAAAAGTGAATTTCACGCTAGGGCTTGGAGAAAGGAGGAAAGAGGAGAAAGGAAAAGAACGTTCAAGTTTTATCGAGATTAGCTTGTGGATTTCGTCGGGGATGATCCCTACAAGGTATGTGAGATCACATAGCGTTGGATTAGTTCAACCGTGCTCCAATCATGATATATTTCAGCGAATTCAAGTTCTTGAAAGCTTATAAATTGAATTCTTGATGGGTTTGTTGAAGTTCTATTAAATTCTTGATTTGTTAAAATTGTCGAGGAGTTGTTTGATCCGAATCCATGATTTTAGGTTTGAATATAAGTAGACTCTGATTTACTTTGAACATATAATCGATTTTAAGTGTTTGGGGAAAGAACTCATGGAGTTTAGAGGGTTTAGAGCTGGAAAACGAAGAAGAAATTTCGTCAGTCAAAATTTTGGCAATATCTCCGCGTCGCGGAGCTAGTCCCTAGTTTTGGAGAAAAAAATTTTCGCGTCGCGGAGTGGTCACGAACCGTTCTGCCTCAAAAGTTATTTTCAAAATGAAAATTTAAATGCTTCTCTGTGTCGCGAACCCACCCTCAAACAGTGAGATTTTGATCTTTTCTCATGTTTAGCTATCTAAAATCATTTCTAGACATCACGGGATCTTTCCTATCACAAATCTCAATCCTTAAATCCATAATTCAAGTCAAGAGAAGTTAAGAGTCAAGTCAAGAGAAGTTAAGAGTCAAGTCAAAAGAAGTTAAGAGTCAAATCAACAAATGTTCATCAAGTTTTCAAAATCTTTACAGATGTTTAAACTTTTTATAAGACTTGAGTTTTAAGTTGAGTAAAGAGTAAAAAGCAAGGTTTAAAATTCATGTCTTCAAAAGAGTATATGGGGACTACGTATTCCCTAGAGTTTAAAAATGTTTTCAAATTTAAAGAAGATGGGAAACTTTGATTCAAAAAGAGCCTTTGAGCTAGTTTATCAGTAAAGAGGAAACTTTGAATTCCTAAAGAGCCTTTGAGCTATTTTTTTAGTAAAGTTGAAATTTTGATTTCCAAAAGAGTCATTGAGCTAGTTTCTCAATTAAATAGTAAATGATTTCATAATTAAGCAAGAGCGGAAACTGAGATTTCTAAGATAACCTTTGAGCTAAGTTTTTGAGCAATTATCTCAAACCACATAAGGAAGTTATGTTTTTAAACACAAGAGCTAGTATCGTATTATGAAAGTAGTATTTGAAAGATAAGAGGTTGGGGGGGGGGTTGAATTTAAAATTTAGTTGATTAGTTGACTGCCTGTAAGAGGTAGTCGACTTCCCTGCAGATTAATTAAGAACAATATGGAAATATAAAGTGCTGTAAATATAAATGAACACTGAGAAATTTTATACTGGTTCGGATCACCGATGTGGTGCCTAGTCCAGTTCCCTTAGGTTTCAAGGGTTTCCTTAAGAGCTTGTTTGAATTTGGTTTACAGAGGGATATGCTTTCAATCTTGTCTGATATGTAAGTCAGACCTTCTATACTTGATACTTCCTCTACTCGTATAACCTACCCTCAGAATCTTTCTCTTTCTTTTTCTTTTACAGTTGTTCACTCTTGTGTACAATGTTTTATTAAAGACAAAATAAGATTACAAATCAGTTCAAGTGAAGATTGTATAAGGTTGAGGAGGTTTATATAGGAACGCTCTTGTTTGAAACCCAAGGGTGTTTGAATCAAGGATCTCCAATCATATCCTTGATTCACCTTGTGATTGATTTGCTGAGTCATGTCCATATTAGATATGTGCATGACAAATCAATTCTTTCCTTTGATTTCGGTCTTGATCTTTGGCTTGATCTTGATTATTGATTTGATCTTCCTTTAGTGACGAGCTTGATTGGTCTTCTGATCTTCCATCTGTGATCCGGATGTTCACTTCCCTTTTTGTATTATGATTTGATTTGTGTTTGATTGATTTGTGATTGATCAATATTCGCTTTCTTTTTTAAACTTGGCTCCATCTCGATGTCTTGCAGATTGTCTCGGTCGAGTGGCTTTTCTGCGCAGTAAGATTATAGTTAGTGAGCAGTAATTTGTCATTATCGAAATATGCACATGATGTACACAGGGTTAACAGTATTGAGCACCGATATGTGAGAGAGTTCAAACAAATCACAATCCCCATAAACCATGTAGTCATCATGGGTAGAAAAGGGTCATATCTTTTAGATGATTCATTTAGTGTTTTTTAGCATAGACTAGTGTATCCACTTAGTAGTTCAGGTTCTATACCCTTGGCAAGATATAGGATGCTCTAACAGCGTACGGGAAATCGTTGTATCATGACAATAACTCTTACGTGATTATTGTCGGTTAGAGAAACTCCCACAACAGTGTTTTATATTTTTATATACATCAGAAATATTTGTATTTTCATAAACAAACAGAGTTCATATTGTATATTTGCATACATACAGAGTTATTATTGTATTTCTAAATACACAGAGTTTAAAACCATTTTTAAAGCTTTTCGTTGTAATGCATTTATTTACGCTGCTTTATATTGAAATCATTTCAGTTATGTTGAGTTGAGTTGATCCAGGTAAGTGTTTCTCTCATATTCTTTGCAAGCTTAAGTTATGTTTAGCATTCCAACTCGCATGCTCATACATTCAATGTGTTGATGCCAGTTGACCTACATCATATTTTGATGCAGACGCAGGTAACCAAGATCAACATTCAGCGCAACGTTGATCAGGTTGAGCACTCAGAGTCAGTTGGTGAGCCCTTTCCAAAGAGCTCCTTTTTCATTTACTTCAGTAGTTTTCCGTAGTTAGGATGATTGGGGATCTTGTCCCGACATCCATCTCAATTATTAGAGGCTTCATAGATAGACAGTTAGCAGTTGTCTTTACATTGTCATTTATTATGTATTAAGACTTGAGTTGTCATTTTGGCTAAGTTGAATTTTTATATTTGTCTTTAAAAATGTTCTAAGTTATATTTTAAACAGTTGAGTAAGCGTATTTTAATCTTTGTATTAATGTTTTAAGTCTTTCGCTGAGTAAGTGAGTCAGGCTAAGGGTTCGCTTGGGATCAACAATGGTCTTCGAGTTTCAGTCCTACCCAGGGTGTAGGCTCGGGGAACGACATTCAACCTATATTGTCAACTTTACACTCAAAATACCAAACTACCCTTGGGACCTCTGAAAATTCAACTAGAAGCTCGCATAGGCCTAAAATCATTCCACAAATCCAATGGAATTGATGAAAATTCAATCAAGCATCTGAATTCTGAATGTTGACCTAAGTCAACTTTTGGCTTAATTACACTTGCCACTCAAGGGCTCAAATCCACATAACAACTCTGAAACTGAAAAACGACAACACTCCTAAACCAAATTCTGCATTCCAAAGTTGATGGAACTGACTGAATTCCATTCTCATGCTCGTAGCTGCGATTTTGACCAAAAACCACTTTTAACAACTTGAAGTCTTCAAAACTCCAAAACTTCCAAAACTCACAAATTTTTAATCAAATTTCAAAACCAACTTCGTAAACTGATCAAATATGACATGGGCAACTATCTGGAGAGGTAAAATAGTGATTTTCTTTTAAAAAATAAAAAAGACCTTCAAGGTCATTACATTATCTACTACAAAAAATCATGTTTGTCCTCGAACATAATATAAAAAAAAAAGTGTCTGAAGCTTTGAAAAGCTGAGTTTATCGGCACACATATTTGATTCGGTCTCCCAAGTTGTCTCCCCGATCGAATGGTGTTTTCATTGCATGACCTTGAACCTGCCTATCCACGATAGCTATACCATAAAATCAAGTGATATCACATGCGACTCATCTGGTAGATCCTTCCGACGCATGGAAACGTGGAACAATTTGATTAATGAGCTCAAGATTGATCCTTCTTTCTGGCAGAACAATTTTTCCTGTAGAGTTATATAAATTTTCAACTAAGCATATTTGATTTTTATCCTATCACTTCTACAGCTGAATGTCATTTCAGCAAAAGCATTGCCACCCTTTTCAACAGAAAGTGACATGACATTTGCAGCATGTACAATAGCCTATTGGCGTTTTAGAACAGATTGTCAAGCTTCTTATGAATCGTGTGAAGGTGAAATATCGTCGTGTTGTTGGATACTCGTTGACATTGGCGGAGATATTTCGGTGGTATGTGGTGCATAGTGGCCGAATAATTTGTACTTCCGGTCACAACCTTTATTTCACATTACTCATGAGATTGAAGTATAATATCACTACCCCCATTCTGTTTTATTAGCTCTTACTCCATATTTTTCGTTTTTCATTACTCCGGATTGCTTTCTGTTTATTGGTTCTAGCAAAAGAGTTGTCATTGATGTCAAAGGCTCACGTTTAAGTCCTGAACCTAGAAGTAAAACAAGTCGATGAGTTTTCATAACTCCTAATTTTCATTTTTCCCAACTGATGGATTTATAGTCACTTAATGTCGATGTGGAATACAATAAGACGATAAAAGAATCAAGAACTAACTATCGTTTCATTTCCTATAGAAGTAAAACAAGTCGATGATTTATTAGTACTTTTGTGTATATCTTCTTGACTACAACTTTAACTCCAAATTATTATCCTCAGAAGAAGAAGACGATGAAGAAATCCCAGACGTAAACCCAAGTAAAAGGCATTACTATCACTTCTACGTTATGAGTTTCTTGGACACTTTTTTGATTATTTCCCAATGGAACAATAGCTTGATGAGTATCCTCTGTTTTTTCTCAAGCTGCTCTGTTTTTCAATATGAAGATAAAAAACACTTGATTTCCTGCGCTTTTTTCTCTCATTGGAATTGGAATTAGCATCCAATAATTTCACAAAGTACTTCTGAGCAGGACTAGCAACCTGTGTCGGCATTCTACTAGGCACGAAATCCTTCGCAATGTTAGTCCAATTTCCTTTTTCGTGAAAATCCAATCCTTTCAAGAATGCTCTCTGTTCATCCTCTGTCCATCGATTTCCTTTCTTGATTTTCCTTCCCATGATATCTTTTTCCGAACTAGTTGTCGTCGTCGTTGTAGTAGTAGTAGTGATCTCAAAACCAAACAATTTGATGTTTTAGCCATTTTCACTGTAATTCCTATCCATTTCTTGAAAAAAAAGTCTCTGTTAATTTGACAAAGTAAGAAGAATAGTAGTATTAGATATCTGGGGAAAGCGTGCTTTTTCACTTTTATGGTAACTAATAGTTCTTACCATCGTATGATTAAATAGTATTTGTGGGAAGGAGGTAACGCGAATTGTTATAAATAATGAACATAGTGAAAGTAAAAAGATATCTCTAAGATTTGATTCGGAAGTAAATTTTATTTTTATTTTTCATAGATATCAACAGATCTTGTTATTTCATTGCAAATAACCAAATCGTTTTGCTTTTGAAACTCAGAGTGAATCTTAATAATGTAGCGCATGAATTTATTTTGATACATAAGGTGTTATATGATAAATCACTTAGTAGTCATATATGCTTTAGCATGTATATATCGAATAAAAGTATTCTTGATATTACACCTCAAATTCAATGGATCGTTTTTGGTATGTTATGTTCAAAAAACACTGATTCTTATTTTGAATTCAATAAACTCAACATATTTTTTCCCGGATTAAAAAATCTATTGAACAACTATAGATATTCATTGTACGTCTAGTTATTATTTTATAGATTAACTATAAATTATTATAGAAACTCATAAACTTCAAATGTTGAACGACACAACTACTTTTAACTATGTTGAGGTCTCTAGACTGACACTAGATATTGTTATTGAAACAATTTATATGTATGATAAAAAAACTAACTTGCATTTTAGTCTAGCTCTCAGGCTAATTACTTAATGCTTGTTTGATAATTACAAATGTTTTAATTAAATTTAGAAGGTAAAAAATTATTTTAACAAGAAAATCAACAACAAGAACTAAAAGAATGATTCATCAAGTTTAGCAATGGGATGATGAATATTGCAGTGTAGCTCGAACTATTTATACCACATTTTGTACACCATTTTCTTCTTTAATACTTCAACTGAATATTGAAATTCCATTGAAGTTAAATCTTTTACTTCTGGAGAGGACAAAAAAACCATTTGGATATCTTGAAAGACGTGTGAACGTGAATGGAAGATACGTCTCAAGTCACAAAACATTACGAAACTGCCCTTTCGTTGCAGCCCTTGAGGTGTCGGGAATGAAACAATGCATGACATGATTTAAGTAAAAGATATACTAATCGAAGTCTTTTGAAACAAACCACTTCAAGACATACTTCCTTGAGCTTTCCAATGAAATTTCAAGTTATAATTATCATAATGTAGAAAGAAGCGATGAGCGTTCAATATTTCATGCTTAGCCTCACCGCATGTAACGATCCGGGAGCACCCCCAAGTCGCCAAATGGCATACTCGACCTCTCGGAGGTCTTATACAAGCCTCAAAGCCACCCTAGGTAAGAACCTTTCTAATTCAATACACCTTTACTAAGTGAACATTATTCATTTAAGCCATTTAGGAGACAACTAAACAAATAGGGGACTTCACATAGTGGTCTTAGAATACCTAGGGAACTCACTTTAGCATCTTCAGAGCCTACTTATGCCATGTCTAGATAGTGTCTCATTCCACTACCTACACGACGTAGAACTTATCCAATAACTAGAGTGCACATCCCACATGATGAGAAAACGAATTAACCGACATAGACCATGCTAGCTAGGTATGGAATCCATTGTCATCAAAACGAAACACCATGGAAGTATTCTAGTTGCCAAGGGTAGAAATAAGACACATCCCATGTAGGCACATGGTTTAAAGGATATCAAGGGATTCTTTGTACTCTAGTCTCATTCTCAAGTAGAGCTACTAGCACAAGCATATCCACTCGGTGTTTTGCCTTGGTTTTCATAGAGTACATTCATTTACTTAATAGTATTTAAGAAGGTACCATCTCTAAGTCCTATAAACTCAAGATACCACTACCAAGAAGGGGTCCACAAGGGTTGCCGATCAAGGTTCATTAGGATAGATCATTCATGAAATGGGTACCATGCTAGGTCTATGAAATGGGTACCATGCTAGGTCTATCCGGTTCACTTCAATATTAACCTTCTTTTCATATTAAAGGTTCCATATTAGTCTTTCATAGAAGGGTACCTACTTTAGGTCTACCGTTTCTAGACTTTCGTTCTTTCATTCATTCAAGACAAGGGTGCCTAAGATATAGCAAGAGTAGTATCAGTACAAAACACATGTACTGGTAGGCATCTTCGGTCAATCTGATACCCACCACATAATATAAGAAATCGGCAGTGAAAACATCTAATAAGACTATTCGCTTCTCCGACTTTATATTTATCCTGCCCTTACCTATTCTGGAAAATTGACATTACCAACCTGACCAACCACTTACGGGATAATCCTACACTCCATTCCCGTCTCCACCCACTTATAAATATGTATCACGCCTATCAATGATTACTATCCTCTTCATGAGCCATCCCCTAACCTCAAGAATAATACTCACAATCTCATTCTCAATAACAAAGCTAGCACTGGGTCCCTTAGTTCCTCCTTACCATACTACACCCAAATTGAGACTCTACCATCCACAGTTCATTACCCAACCAGGTGTCTCCAATTAACTTACAACATTGCAATCCCCACGTATAAGAACATAAGTACAATCCACCAATCAATTCAAGAAACATGCCCAATTCCCCATTATCAAATATACAAGCCTTCATGCATATAATACAAGTCAATGGTCCTCTCATGAAATCCACACTCAAACTGTTAGCATACCAAAACGTGATATTCGATCCAATTTTTATGCCGGAATGTGGAAATCGATCTCATGTTTATGTCGTAACGTGACAACCAATCCAAGTTAGTGTGTTGGGACACAACACCCTATCAATTCAACAAGCCACAATCACAATCACAAATATATTTTCAAAAATCATACAATCAAGTCACGATTAATGACACATTCATCTATCCTCATTTACAATTAGTGTAATCAATAATGCAACATTCACATACATACGTATAATATAATGAAGCAAGAACAAACACACATCACATAACATGAAATCACAACCATAACCTCACCCTTGTTCATTGGTTGGACTTCCCCATACGCTATACTTTTGAGGTAATCCCTAGGCTACCATTACAACTTTCTCTTTTTGGTGCACGAAGGTCTACAATTGAATTCTACCTTAAAGATCAATATATTACACAGTAAGTAATAGATTTATAACTACTCAATTAATGAACCTAGCCTACCTGGGCGCCAAGAAGTTGCACGGAGTTTTTGGGTTCGATTCTTGTTTTCGGGATTCGTGACGGTGATTTTGATCGGAAATTCTCAATCCATCAATCTCATTACGCTATAAATCTCCCTCTCCTTCCTCCACAAGCTTAGACCATCTTTTTGGGGGGTTTTCTAGTGTGGTTTATGTCTAAATTAGGTGTTTTAGGAACAAGGATAAAATAAGATTTCTCTTTATTTACATTTTGTCTAGCCGATCCCGCTCTGGCGCCAACTTACCCAGTCATGGTGCCGCCACCCTAACAGCATATGGCCTGCCATGGCAGGACATTGGCCCAGTAATTTCCCCGAAGTTTTTTTCTTTTCCAAAATAACGACGGTTTGGATCGTTACATTATTTGGATTTGACTTGTGGTCAGATGAACTGGTATTTATTAACTTGTGCATTCTTAACCAATCATATATTTATTTATTGCATGTTTATTCAATTAAATGCATGTTTAATTGAAGGTTTATTCAATAATCTATGTAAAGGATTTTCATAATACAATATATTTATAATACTCCATTTTTAATATTCATTTATTGATAATGTGTTGTACTGAAAATCTTACTAGAAAAATATTAATAAAGAAAAAAAAAACAATACATATAGTAGTAAGCATTTGCTCGTTGCCTCATTAAAATCTTATTAGAAAATTCAGTGGAATAAAATCTTAATTAAAGAAATAGTACAATGCGTAATTTACTTCCTCCAATAAAGATCACGATTTAAATGGTTAATCTTCGCATTTTGATCTTGTATACCATTTTTTCAAGAGTTGAACTTAGTAAGAATTCAATGAATAAATTCATTAGATTATCACCGGAAAGAATTTTTTGTACATTAATATCACCGTTCTTCTAAAGATCATGTGTGATGAATAATTTTGGTGAACTGTGTTGTGTTCTATCTTCTTTTATGAAGCATACTTTTAATTGGTTATGCATGTATCATTATCATGGGTCACAAGTAAACTTGTTTCTTAAGAATTATTCTTACAGAAAAATATTGCAGTGTAACTCCAACTATTTATATCATATTTTGTTCACCTTTTTCTTCATTAATGCTAATAATCTTTGCTCGTGATTCTGCAATAGTATACTATATTTCAACTAAATTTTGAAATTCCGTTGAAATTGAACGTGAATGCAAGAAACATCTGGATATCTTGAAAGACGTTTGAACGTGAATGCAAGATACATCTGAAGTCGTACAATATTAGGAAATTGCCCTTTCATTACAGCCCCTGCGGTGCCAGAAATTAATTCCACAATGCATGAAATGCTTTAAGTAAAACATATGATAATCAAAGACTTTTGAAACAAACCACTTCAAGAAATATTTCCTAGTGCATCTTGTATCAATAGACCAACTGATGAAGCCAAAGACACAAAGGATACAACATATGCAATAAATAGCCACAACCTCAACTTGCATTGTCAACTTTACACTCAAAATACCAAACTGCCCTTGGGACCTCTGAAAATTCAACCAGGACCTCGCATAGGTCTAAGATCATCCCTCGAATCTAATGGAATCGATGGAAATTCAATCTGAGCGTCTGAATTCTGAATGTTGACCAAAGTCAACTTTTGTCTTAATTACACTTACACTTCCAACTCAAGGGCTCAAATCCACATAACAACTCTGAAACTGACAAACGACAACACTTCTAAACCGAACTCTGCATTTCAAAGTTGATGGAACTGTTTGAATTCCATTCTCATGCTCGTAGCTCCAATTGTTACCAAACACCACTTTTAACAACTTTAAGTCTTCAAAACTCACGACATGACATTTGCAGCATGTACAATAGCCTATTGGCGTTTTAGTACAGATTGTCAAGCTTCTTATGAATCGTGTGAAGGTGCAAGATCGTCGTGTTGTTGGATACTCATTGACATTGGCAGAGATATTTCGGAGGTAGGTGGTGCATAGTGGCCGTATAATTTGTACTTCTGGTCACAACCTTTATTTCACATTAATCATGAGATTATAGTATAATATTACTCCATATTTTCCATTTTCATTACTCTTGATTGCTTTCTGTTTATTTTGTTCTAGCAAAAGAGTCGTCAGTGATGTCAAAGCCTCACGTTTAAGTCCCGAACCTAGAAGTAAAACAAGTCGATGAGTTGTCATCACTCCTATGATGGATTTATAGTCACTTAATGTCGATGTGGAATACAACAAGATGATGAAAGAATCAAGAACTAACTATGGTTTCATTTCATATGTCCATACAAAAAAAAACAAAAAAAACATCAAAGAATAAGTACTCCTGTGTATATTTTCTTGACTACAACTTTAACTCCAAATTATTATCCTCAGAAGAAGACGACGAAGAAATCACAGAAAGTGGCTTGTCGAATGTAGTAGTACAGATTGACGTAGAGGCATAATGATCATTATACGGATATATGTAAACCCAAGTAAGAGGCATTACTGTTGGAACACTTTTCATCATGTAATTTGGCACATTATGAGTTTCTTGATTTTCAATACGAAGATAAAAAACACTTGATTTCTTACACTTTTTTCTCTGATTGGAATTGGAACTAGCATCCAATAATCTCACAGAGTACTTCTGAGCATGACTAGCAACTTGTGTCGGCGTTCTACTAGGCACGAAATCCTTAGCAATGTTAGTCCAATTCCTTTTCGTGAAAATCCAATCCTTTCAAGAATGCTCTCTGTTCATTCTCTGTCCATCGATTTCCTTTTTTTTTATGTTCTACTAGTTGTCGTTGTTGTTGTTGTAGTAGTAGTGATCTCAAAACCAAACAATTTGATGTTTTTAGCCATTTTCACTGCAATTCCTATCCATTTCTTGAAAAAAAATCTCTGTTAATTTGACAAATGAAGAAGAATAGTAGTATTAGATATCTGGGGAAAGCGTGTTTTTTCATTTTTATGGTAACTAATAGTTCTTACCATCGTATGATTAAATAGTATTTATGGGAAGGAGGTAACACGATATGTTATAAATAATGAACATAGTGAAAGTAAAAGATATCTCTAAGATTTGATTTGGAAGTAAATTTTATTTTTATTTTTCATAGATATCAACAGATCTTGTTATTTCATTGCAATTAACCAAATTGTTTTGCTTTTGAAACGTTCAGAGTGAATCTTAATAGTGTAGCGCATGAATTTATTTTAATACATAAGGTGTTATATGATAAATCATTTAGTAGTCATATATACTTTAACATGTATAGATGGAATAAAAGTATTCTTGATATTACACCTCAAATTCAATGGTTCGTTTTTGGTATGTTCTGTTCAAAAAACACTGATTCTGATTTTGAATTCACTAAACTCAATATATTTTTGCCGGGATTAAAAAATCTATTGAACAAATGTAGATATTCATTGTACATCTAATTATTATTTTTATATATTAACTATAAATTATTATAGAAACTCATAAACTTCAAATGCTGAACGACACAACTACTCTTAACTATGTTGGGGTCTCTAGACTGACACTAGATATTGTTGTTGAAACAGTTTATATATTTGATAAAACTAACTTGCATTTTAGTCTAGTTCTCAGGCTAATTACTTAATGCTTGTTTGGTAATTACAGATGTTTTAATTAAATTTAGAAGGTAAAAAATTGTTTTAACAAGAAAATCAACAACAATAATTAAAAGAATGATTCATCAAATTTAGCAGTGGGATGATGAATATTGCAGTGTAGCTTGAACTACTTATACCATATTTTGTACACCTTTTTCTTCTTTAATACTTCCATTGAAGCTAAATCTTTTACTTCTGGAGAGGAAAAAAAACCATTTGGATAGCTTGAAAGACGTGTGAACGTGAATGGAAGATACGTCTCAAGTCACAAAACATTATGAAACTGCCCTTTCGTTGCAGCCCTTAAGGTGTCGGGAATGAAACAATGCATGACATGCTTTAAGTTAAAGATATACTAATCGAAGTCTTTTTAAAAAAACCACTTCAAGACATACTTCGTTGAGCTTTCAAATGAAATTACAAGTTATAATTATCATAATGTAGAAAGAAGCGATGAGCGTTCAATATTTCGTGCTTAGCCTCACTGCATGTAACGATCTAGGAGCACCCCCAAGTCGCCACATGGCGTACTCGACCTCTCGGAGGTCTTATACAAGCCTCAAAGCTACCCTAGTTAAGAACCTTTCTAATTCAATACACCTTTACTAAGTGAACATTATTCATTAAATCCATTTAGGAGACAACTAAACAAATAGGGGACTTCACATTGTGGTCTTAGAATACCTAGGGAACTCACTTTAACATCTTCAAAGACTACTTGTTCCACGTGTAGATAGCATTGCATTCCACTACCTACACGTTGTAGAATCTGTCGAATAACTAGAGTGCACATCCCACATGATGAGAATAGGAATTAACCGACATAGGCCACACTAGCTAGGTATGGAATCCGGTTTCATCAAAACCCCACACTGTGGAAGGTGTTCTAGTTGAAAAGGGTAGAATTAGGACACATCCCATATATGCACATGGTTTAAGGGATATCAAGGGCTTCTTCGTACTCTAGTGTCATTCTCAAGTAGAGCTACTACCACAAGCATATCCACTCAGTGCTTTGCTTTGGTTCTCATAGAGTACGTTCATTCACTTAATAGTATTTGAGAAGGTACCATCTCTAAGTCCTACCAACTCAAGATACCACTACCAAGAAGGGGTCCACAAGGGCTGTCGATCAAGGTTCATTAGGATAGCACATTCATGAAACGGGTACCATGCTAGGTCTATCCGGTTCACTTCAATATTAACCTTTTTTTATATTAAAGGTACCATATTAGTCTTTCATAGAAGGGTACCTACTTTAGGTCTATCGATCCTAGACTTTCATTCTTTCATTCATTCAAGACAGGGTGCCTAATCCTACCAAGTCAAGACACAACATTCATCATATAATTTATTCAATAATATTCAAGTACCAAGTAAGAATAACTTAGTCTACCAACACAAGATACAACATCATTCTATAAAGACTTTTCTTAGTCCATTATCATATATCAGCAATTATAGAAGAAGTACTTCAATCATGATAGCATCCATAAAAGACTATATAGACATCACATGAGTACCTTCACATTATACCTTCACATATACCAAATCATCCTTCACTTTGTACACCCATACAAGCCATAACATGATAATACTATAATTCACATAGTAATCCCGACAAGGTCATGATTATAACATTATAACCATTAAACATCGTCACCATAATTGGACCATACCAATCAATAACAACTCGATATCAATTCTACATTAAATAAAGAAATTAGGTCAACTTACCACCTTCCAATAGCCACAATCACCATTCCTCAACATCTCCGACAATTCCACACATTAATAGAACTTACCAATTACAATGTCCATAAGACTAGACCTCCAATAAGTGATAAATAAAAAACATAGTGAAAGTACAAAAATTTCTTTAAATTTTGCTTTGGAAGTAAATTGTATTTTTTTCCATATATATCAATATATCTTGTTATTTCATCGCAAATAATCAATGCATGACATGCTTTAAGTAAAAGATATACTAATCGAAGTCTTTTGAAACAAACCACTTCAAGACATACTTCCTTGAGCTTTCCAATGAAATTTCAAGTTAATAATTATCAAAATGTATAAAGAAGCAATGAGCGTTCAATATTTGGTGCTTAGCCTCACTTCATGTAACGATCCAGGAGCACCCCCAAGTCGCCACATGGCGTACTCGACCTCTCGGAGGTCTTATACAAGCCTCAAATCCACCCTAGGTAACAACCTTTCTAATTCAACACACCTTTACTAAGTGAACATTATTCATTTAAGCATTTAGGAGACAACTAAACAAATAGGGGACTTCACATAGTGGTCTTAGAATACCTAGGGAACTCACTTTAGCATCTTCAGAGCCTACTTGTGCCATGTCTAGATAGTGTCTCATTCCACTACCTACACGACGTAGAACCTATCCAATAACTACAGTACACATCCCACATGATGAGAAAACTAATTAACCGAAATACACCACACTACCTAGGTATGAAATCCAGCGTCATCTAAACCACACACCATGGAAGTATTCTAGTTGCCAAAGGTAGAACTAGAACACATCCCATGTAGGCACATGGTTTAAGGGATATCAAGGTCTTCTTTGTACTCTAGTCTCATTCTCAAGTAGAGCTACTACCACAAGCATATCCACTCGGTGCTTTGCCTTGGTTTTCATAGAGTACATTCATTCACTTAATAGTATTTGAGAAGGTACCATCTCTAAGTCCTACCAACTCAAGATACCACTACCAAGAAGGGTCCACAAGGGCTGCCGATCAAGGTTCATTAGGATAGCTCATTCATGAAACGGGTACCATGCTAGGTCTATCCGGTTCACTTCAATATTAACCTTTTTTCATATTAAAGGTACCATATTAGTCTTTCATAGAAGGGTACCTACTTTAGGTCTATCGATCCTAGACTTTCATTCTTTCATTCATTCAAGACAGGGTGCCTAATCCTACCAAGTCAAGACACAACATTCATCATATAATTTATTCAATAATATTCAAGTACCAAGCAAGAACAACTTAGTCTACCAACACAAGATACAACATCATTCTATAAAGACTTTTCTTAGTCCATTACCATATATCAACAATTAGAGAAGAAGTACTTCAATCATGATAGCATCCATAAAAGACTATATAGACATCACATGAGTACCTTCACATTATACCTTCACATATACCAAATCATCCTTCACTTTGTACACCCATATAAGCCATAACATGATAATACTACAATTCACACAGTAATCCCGACAAGGTCATGATTATAACATTATAACCATTAAACACCATCACAATAATTGGACCATACCAATCAATAGCAACTCGATATCAATTCTACATTAAATAAAGAAATTAGGTCAACTTACCACCTTCCAATAGCCACAATCACCACTCCTCAACATCTCCGAATTCCACACATTAATAGAACTTACCAATTACAATGTCCATAAGACTAGACCTCCAATATGTGATAAATAAAGAACACAGTGAAAGTACAAAGATTTCTTTAAATTTTGCTTTGGAAGTAAATTGTATTTTTTTCATATATATCAATATATCTTGTTATTTCATCGCAAATAATCAATGCATGACATGATTTAAGTAAAAGTATACTAATCGAAGTCTTTTGAAACAAACCACTTCAAGACATACTTCCTTGAGCTTTCCAATGAAATTTCAAGTTAATAATTATCAAAATGTATAAAGATACGATGAGCGTTCAATATTTGGTACTTAGCCTCACTGCATGTAACGATCCAGGAGCACCCCCAAGTCGCCACATGGCATACTCGACCTCTCAGAGGTCTTATACAAGCCTCAAATCCACCCTAGGTAACAACCTTTCTAATTCAACACACCTTTACTAAGTGAACATTATTCATTTAAGCATTTAGGAGACAACTAAACAAATAGGAGACTTCACATAGTGGTCTTAGAATACCTAGGGAACTCACTTTACCATCTTCAGAGCCTACTTGTGCCATGTCTAGATAGTGTCTCATTCCACTACCTACACGACGTAGAACCTATCCAATAACTACAGTGCACATCCCACATAATGAGAAAACAAATTAACCGAAATAGACCGCGCTACCTAGGTATGAAATCCAGTGTCATCAAAACCCCACACCATGGAAGTATTCTAGTTGCCAAAGGTAGAACTAGAACACATCCCATGTAGGCACATGGTTTAAGGGATATCAAGGCTTTCTGTGTACTCTAGTCTCATTCTCAAGTAGAGCTACTACCACAAGCATATCCACTCGGTGCTTTGCCTTGGTTTTCATAGAGTACATTCATTCACTTAATAGTATTTGAGAAGGTACCATCTCTAAGTCCTACCAACTCAAGATACCACTACCAAGAAGGGTCCACAAGGGTTGCCGATCAAGGTTCATTAGGATAGCTCATTCATGAAATGGGTACCATGCTAGGTCTATCCGGTTCACTTTAATATTAACCTTTTTTTCATATTAAAGGTACCATATTAGTCTTTCATAGAAGGGTACCTACTTTAGGTCTATCGATCCTAGACTTTCATTCTTTCATTCATTCAAGACAGGGTGCCTAATCCTACCAAGTCAAGACACAACATTCATCATATAATTTATTCAATAATATTCAAGTACCAAGCAAGAACAACTTAGTCTACCAACACAAGATCCAACATCATTCTATAAAGACTTTTCTTAGTCCATTATCATATATCAACAATTAGAGAAGAAGTACTTCAATCATGATAGCATCCATAAAAGACTATATAGACATCACATGAGTACCTTCACATTATACCTTCACATATACCAAATCATCCTTCACTTTGTGCACCCATATAAGCCATAACATGATAATACTACAATTCACATAGTAATCCCGACAAGGTCATGATTATAACATTATAACCATTAAACACCGTCACCATAATTGGACCATACCAATCAATAGCAACTCGATATCAATTCTACATTAAATAAAGAAATTAGGTCAACTTACCACCTTCCAATAGCCACAATCACCATTCCTCAACATCTCCGAATTCCACAGATTAATAGAACTTACCAATTACAATGTCCATAAGACTAGACCTCCAATATGTGATAAATAAGGAACACAGTGAAAGTACAAAGATTTCTTTAAATTTTGCTTTGGAAGTAAATTGTATTTTTTTCATATATATCAATATATCTTGTTATTTCATCGCAAATAATCAATGCATGACATGATTTAAGTAAAAGATATACTAATCGAAGTCTTTTGAAACAAACCACTTCAAGACATACTTCCTTGAGCTTTCCAATGAAATTTCAAGTTAATAATTATCAAAATGTATAAAGAAGCGATGAGCGTTCAATATTTGGTGCTTAGCCTCACTGCATGTAACAATCCAGGAGCACCCCCAAGTCGCCACATGGCGTACTCGACCTCTCGGAGGTTTTATACAAGCCTCAAATCCACCCTAGGTAACAACCTTTCTAATTCAACACAACTTTACTAAGTGAACATTATTCATTTAAGCATTTAGGAGACAACTAAACAAATAAGGGACTTCACATAGTGGTCTTAGAATACCTAGGGAACTCACTTTAGCATCTTCAGAGCCTACTTGTGCCATGTCTAGATAGTGTCTCATTCCACTACCTACACGACGTAGAACCTATCCAATAACTACAGTGCACATCCCACATGATGAGAAAACGAATTAACCAAAATAGACCACGCTAACTAGGTATGAAATCCAGTGTCATCAAAACCCCACACCATGGAAGTATTCTAGTTGCCAAACGTAGAACTAGAACACATCCCATGTAGGCACATGGTTTAAGGGATATCAAGGTCTTCTTTGTACTCTAGTCTTATTCTCAAGTAGAGCTACTACCACAAGCATATCCACTCGGTGCTTTGCCTTGGTTTTCATAGAGTACATTCATTCACTTAATAGTATTTGAGAAGGTACCATCTCTAAGTCCTACCAACTCAAGATACCACTACCAAGAAGGGTCCACAAGGGCTGCCGATCAAGGTTCATTAGGATAGCTCATTCATGAAACAGGTACCATGCTAGGTCTATCCGGTTCACTTCAATATTAACCTTTTTTTCATATTAAAGGTACCATATTAGTCTTTCATAGAAGGGTACCTACTTTAGGTCTATCGATCCTAGACTTTCATTCTTTCATTCATTCAAGACAGGGTGCCTAATCCTACCAAGTCAAGACACAACATTCATCATATAATTTATTCAATAATATTCAAGTACCAAGCAAGAACAACTTAGTCTACCAACACAAGATACAACATCATTCTATAAAGACTTTTCTTAGTCCATTATCATATATCAACAATTAGAGAAGAAGTACTTCAATCATGATAGCATCCATAAAAGACTATATAGACATCACATGAGTACCTTCACATTATACCTTCACATATACCAAATCATCCTTCACTTTGTACACCCATATAAGCCATAACATGATAATACTACAATTCACATAGTAATCCCGACAAGGTCATGATTATAATATTATAACCATTAAACACCGTCACCATAATTGGACCATACCAATCAATAGAAATTCGATATCAATTCTACATTAAATAAAGAAATTAGGTCAACTTACCACTTTCAAATAGCCACAATCACCATCCCTCAATATTTCCGACAATTCCACACATTAATAGAACTTACCAATTACAATGTCCATAAGACTAGACCACCAATTCATCCATATCAATTATTCAACAAAACCCAATATGGATATCAATACTTTAAAGTAAACTATGAACAATTCCGACAATGATCAACATATAATTCAATAGCCCATGACAATCTAAACATGATATCAACATAATTAGATCATAACCAATATACCCACTTTAGATCCAAAATTAGAAATTCAAGAAATACATGGGTTCATAGAATTTTTTATCATAAAACCATCAATTAACAGTGAATACTTCATTGATCATCAATTTAAACCTTTTAATGCAAGAACTCATGCTTAGAATTCGAAATAGGGTTTTAGGGTTTTTGAGATCTTTTGAAAAGCCTTTGAAATTGGCTCCTTGAATGAGAGAAGAACCAAGGATGAAATCACCACCTTATTGAAGTTATCCACAAAATTTAGGTTCAAAACTTGGAGAATTTGAGCTTTTTCCTTGGATCTTAAAGGGTTCTTCAATAGAGGATTTGACTAGGGAGAGAATTTAGAGAGAAGGGAGAGCTTATATTTTTTAATTCTAATTGAGGATTGGGGTTTTTGATTGGGGTAATGAGTGTATCATTACTTAAAATCAATATATAATACACCCTCAAAATATTCAAAACACCCCTACATTTATTGGACCTTTTTAAACAAGTCAAACGTAACTTTTATTTTCGGAATTATCGTCGGGGAACAAGTCCGCGTCTCGGATGTGTTCCCACAAATTTCTGGAAATTAATTTTTGGACAGAAAGGTACGCGACACGAACCAACTTTTTGGTCCTCGGAGAAGCAAGTCCGCGACGCGGAGACACTCCCACAAGGTTCTGTATACACGCTGCCTTGGTAGCACTTTGGCCAAGGCTTGGGTCCTCCTTAAGAACCCTTTGGTTGGTCCTTGGGGAGTCGTGCCCAGGATTTTTTACCCTAAACATGTCCCTCTAGATTTTAGACTCATCCCCACTGATTTTAGACTCCAAACAACACACCAAAAACACATACAACAAACAAGGACACACTAGCTCACAAAAGACTAGTTTCCGAACGTCTTGGTCGTCCCTTGATGTTTGACTTCAAAGCTATTTAAAACTGACTTCTAAAGATATTATTCATTATTTTAACAAGTTATTAACTCATAAAACTCATGTGAGGCTCTAGTTCACCCTTTTTCATTTTGAGGGTTGTAACACTGCACAAGCAACACACATTTATACAACTAACTGTAACATTATTAAAGACACAGTTGCCCTCAAAAACTTTTTTTACATCCTTTCCACTATATTTATGGAGGGTATTTTGTAAAAAAAAATCAATCTAGAAAAATTATATAATGCATAATATTTTTGGTACAACAAACCAAACATTGCCTTAAAAAGTCTCATCATAACTAATGCAAGTATAACTAATACAAGCATAACTAATACACTATGTTTTGTATTATCTATAAACTCTACCAAACAACCCCTAGTGTATGTATATATTGGGTATGTAGCAAGAGTTAATTGGAAATGGGGGAAGATGAAAAGAGAAGAACTTGGAAAGTTGGGAACTTGAAGAGTTGGAAACTTAAAAAGTCCTCTTATGCTTTAGTAAAAATGTATTTGTCCCTCATCGGTGGTGGGAAAAAATAGGAGAGTTTATATATAGAAACACTCCTATTAATTGTTAAAAGGGTTGGAAAGAGGGACGCCCATCGCGCCTTCGTCAACGCTCGCTCGGCTTTGGAAAATGATCGACGAATTATTTTTTGGATAAAGTTTGTTTTAATTATTTATTTAATTGTTAAATTAAATGGACAAAACATTTCAATTCATTAGTTAATTAACCGAAACGTTTAATTAATTAGTTCATCCACTATTGGAAGTGACTGTTCTGAAAGGTTGCAACTTTCACGAACAACCATGACCGTTTGAAAGATTGCAACTTTCCTGAATGGTCATGTGGATTCTGAAAGGATTTCAACCTTTCAGAACTAGTTCCTCTTGCCTATAAATGCATTGATTCTTCAAATTTTTTCCTTACGATTTTTTCTAACTTCGTCTTTTTCTATACAAAAATTTCTTTGTGTACTTTACTATTGTTGAATGGTTCGCTGACACCAGAGTTTTGGGTATAAATATGTTGGCGATCGAAATCATTCTATCCTTGGAGGACATATTCCAAATCAAACCTCGAATACTAGAGGAAAATAATTTTCTTAAGGGGACACTGTGTATTTAGTGGGCTTGATCTTTTTTTGTTTTAATTTTCAGATTCTCGTACGTTTACAGATTTAGTTTTTTGTGAATTAATTTATGTTCATCTTTCTTATTGGTTCATCAAACTTTGGTAACTTCATGTTTCTGCAAAGTTTTGTTGAAATCAGTAATTCCTCTTTTCAAACGCAGATTGGCAACAATCTTAAGGAAATTATTATTTTATTTTTTAATCTGTGTTTCTGGTGGAAACAAAAATCTTTGTGGTTTTATACTCCTTTAAGTTTTCAATTTTAGTTATTACTTACTAAGACTGTATCGATTTTTTTTTATAAGAAATGTCAAACAACAACGTTACAGTGGTTGTTGTTGCACCAACCCGAACTGTTGTACCACAAGTAGAGAAATCGGGTAAATTCTCTGGTGTGAATTTCAAAGGATGGCAACCACAAGTATTTTTTTGGCTTACCATTCTTGGTCTGTAGAAATTTACCAATAAAGAAACTCCAGTGTTCGCTGCTAAAATGCCAGAATGAGAAAAATTCATGATTATTGAAGCATGGAAACAGGCAGACTTCCTATGTAAGGTCTACATTCTTAGTGCTTTAGAGGATGACTTATATAATTTCTATTGTGCAATGACAATTTCGAACGAGTTGTGGCATTCACTTGAGAAGAAATATAAGACAAAAAATGCATGCTTGAAAAAGTTTGTGGTCGCAAAGGCTTTGGATTGTAAAATGGTAGATAGTAAAACTATTGGATCACAAATGCAAGAACTTCAACTTATTTTCCATGATTTGATTATCGAAGATATGGTAGTAAATGAAGTTTTTCAAGTGGTTGTAATGATCGAGAAGTTACCTCCTTTGTGGAACGACTTCAAGAATTATCTAAAGCACAAGCGTAAGGAAATGAAGCTTGAAGATCTTGTGATTTGGCTCAAGATTGAGAAAGATAACAAAACTGCCAAAAAGAAGTCTCGTAAGAGTTCGACAATAATTGGAGTTAATATTGTTGAAGAATCTCCTACCAAAGAGAAGAAGACAAAGAAGTCCAACAGACATAAGTCATAACAGGCCAAGAATAAATTCAAGGGCAACTGTTACAATTGTGGTAAGACTGGTCATAAGTCTTATGACTGTCGTACTCCAAGAAAGGACAAGGACAAAGACAAAGGCAAAAGTCAAGCAAACATCGTGGAAGAGATGGAAGATGCAGATGACTTGTGTGCAATGATCTCAGATTGAAACTTAGTTAGAAATTCCAAGGAGTGGTTTCTCGACTCAGGTGCCACTCGACATATTTTCTTTGCGAAAGAAGCCTTTGCAATGTACACTCCTATTGAGTTCGATGAATATTTGTTCATGGGAAATACAGTAACAACAAGGATTGCAGAAACTGGGAAATTAATGTTAAAAATGACATCTGACAAGGTGTTGACTTTGAATAGTGTTCTGTGTGTCCCTACTATTAGGAAGAATTTAGTCTCTGTTGCAGTGCTCGTTAAGAACGGGTTTAAGTGTGTCCTAGTTAGTGACAAAGGTGTAATAAGTAAGAGTGAGATGTTTTTAGGAAAGTGTTACCTCAATGAGGGCCTCTTCAAACTTAATGTAATGGTTGTTGACAATATTAATAAGAATTCTGCTTCTGTTTACTTATTGGAGTCAAATGATTTATGGCTTGCCCGTTTGGGACATGTAAATTATGAAGCCTTGCAAAAATTGGATACTTTAAAAGTATTGTCTGGTTTTAAATGCGATAAATCAAAATGCAAAATTTTTATGGAAAGTAAGTCTGTTAAACATCCTTACAACTTTGTTGAAAGATATTCAAAACCTTTAGACTTTATTCACACAGATATATGCGATATGAAGTCGACACCTTCTCGTGGTGGTAAAAAATATTTTATAACATTGTTGACTATTGCACTCGATTTTGTTATGTGTGTTTTCTTAATAGTAAGGATGAAGCAATTGATGCATTTAAGCAATACAAAAATAAAGTGGAGAACCAATTGAATCCAAAGATAAAAATGATTCTAAGTGATAGGGGTGGAGAATACGAATCTCCTTTAGCAGAGATATGTTTGGAATATGGTATTATTCATCAAACTAGTAAACCCTATACACCACACTCAAATGGTTTGGCGGAACAGAAGAACAGAACATTAAAGGAAATGATGAATTCCTTGATGATCAATTTTGGTTGACCGCAAAACCTTTGGGGGGCACCCATCCTTACGGCTAATAAGATACTCAATAGGGTACACCATAGCAAAACACAATTAATTCCACAACCCAAATTGAAATATTTCAAAGTGTGGGGTTGTCTAGCCAATGTAGAGGTTCATTTACCCAAAAGGGTGAAAATTGGACCCAAAATGGTTGATTGTGTATTTATTGGATATGTTCTGAATAGTAAGGCCTGGCGGTTTTTGGTTGACAAATCTGATAATCTTGAGATTCATTTTAATATGATAATTGAGTCAGATAATGCAGAGTTCTTTGAACATATTTAGCCATATAAAACATAATGTGAGTCGACAAGTGAAAGACCTAAACGACCACGGGAAGAATCAACGAAAAATACACTACCTAGTAAGGATCCTAGGGGTAGCACTCGCCAACGGAAACCCACTTCTTTAGGACCAGAATTTATGGCATTGGTGATTGAAAATGAGCCTCAAACATTTAAAGCATCTATGTCTTCGTCTGAGTCAACTTATTGGAAAAAAGCTGCCAATAGTGGGTTCGAATAAATGTTAAGTAATTATACTTAGGAATTGACTGATCTTCCTTTAGAAAATAAATCTTTAGGATCAAAGTGGATCTTTAAAAGGAAAATAAAAGTTGATGGGACTATAGAGAAATATAAGGGTAGACTTGTAGTAAAAGGATATAGACAAAAGGAAGGTTTGGACTACTTTGACACATACTCTTCAGTAACAAGGATAACATCAATTAGGATGTTAATAGCACTAGCGGCAGTGTATGATCTTAAGATCCACCAAATGGATGTAAGACAGTCTTCTTAAATGGAGAGTTGGAGGAAGAAATTTATGTGGAACAACTTTAAGGGTTTGTAGTTCCTGGTAAATAAGAGAAAGTTTGCAGACTTGTGAAATCGCTTTATGGGCTCAAGCAAGCACCCAAACAATGGCATGCTAAATTTGACCAAACAACGTTGGCAAATGGATTCAAGATTAACGAATGTGATAAGTGTGTTTACATTTAAAACAATCTGAATATGAAGTCATTGTTTGTCTGTATGTTGATGACATATTAATAATGAGTAAAGATATTGACAATATAAATGATACTAAGTGCATGTTGTCCAGCAAGTTCGATATGAAGGACTTAGGAGTTATTGATTTGATCTTAGGGATCAGGATTCTCAAAACTCCCCAAAGACTAACATTATCTCAATCTCATTATATTGAAAGAGTATTGGATAAGTTCAATTACTTGAATTTCAATGTTGTCAAACACCAATTGATTGAAACTTTACATTTCAAAATAATGAAAGTAAAAGTGACTCCCAATCGGAATATGCCAGAGTGTTGGAAAATATGGTGTATATTATGAATTGTACGCGACTAGATGTAGCACGTGCTATTAGCAAGCTGAGTCGGTTCACTAGTAATCTGAATCAAACTCACTGAATGACAATGAAACATGTGTTGGGGTATCTGAAACATACACAGTACTATGCTTTGCATTATCATAAATATCCTGCTAAGATTGAAGGATATAATGATACAAATTGGATCACCAGGTCAAATGACGTAAAATCCACAAGCGATTATGTATTTACACTTGGTGGGGGAGCAGTCTCTTGGAAATCGTCCAAACAGACATGTATCGCTCACTCCACAATGGAATCTGAATTTATTGCTTTAGATAAGGCTGGTGAAAAAGTTGAATGGCTCCAGAATTTTCTACAGGATATTACATTTTTCCCCAAACCCGTGGGACCTATTTTCATACATTGCGATTTTCAAGAAGCAATAGGTTGGGCAGTGAGCATCATGTAAGAAGGTAAGTCTCATCATATACGATGAAAACATAACACCGTAAGACAACTGCTCTCTAGTGGAATTAGCACAATTGACTATGTGAAGTCAATCAATAATGTGTCAGATCCACTAATGAAAGGCCTAGTGAGAGAGGTAGTTGAAAGATTATCTAAGGGAATGGGTTTACGACTTAGGACAAGTCCTCATGGAGGTAACTCTATCTAGCAGACTAGAGATCCCAAGAGCTAGATTCAAGGAGAAAAATAAAGTTGGGACTGACGGTTTGACATAGTCAATAAACTCAATCCATTCTCATGATGAAGACAATGTTCAGGAACAATGTTAAGACTTTAAGACTTGTTATTGAGTTAATAAAGCTTAAGGTTTTTAATGATTTGCGAAGTTTGGTAGATGTAACTAAATAGTGTATCTACGAGATGACACGGTTAAAAATCACATATGTGAGTGTGAAGTGTAAGCCGCTTCAAAGAGAATTTTATGTCAAAAGCCTAATCTTTATACACTCATAAAACCAGGAGGTGTTCATGCCTGAAACGAACACAACCATAAGAACCATACACAGTAAATGGTTAATTGTGTAACATATGGTTGTCTAGGTATACACCAAAGCTCAACGGATCAAAGATATTGCAACTATCTGTTGACCGAGTATATCCGGCATATGTTCACTGTGGAAAGTCCAAAGGGAAACCTACTTATCCAAATGCAATTGATCCTTGCTTGTCAAGTACACACTTGTATGTGCATTCCTATATTATAACCATTCCATTCATGTGGGGGATTGTTGGGTATGTAGCAAGAGTTAATAGGTAATGGAGGGAAGATGAAAAGAGAGGAACTTAGAAATTGGGAACTTGAAGAGTTGGGACTTGAAAAATCCTCTTATGCTTTAGTGAAAAGGAATTTGTCCCTCATCAGTGGTGGAAAGAAAAATAGGAGAGTTTAAATATAGAAAAACTCCTATTAATTGTTAAAAGGGTTTGAAAGAGGGACCCTGCACGCGCCATCGCCTTCGTCGCTCGTTTGGCTTCGGCTTCGGCTTTGGAAAATGATTGATCTAGAGATTATTTTTGGACAAAGTTTGTTTTAATTATTCAGTTAATTATTTAATTAATTAATTAATTAATTGAACGATCCAACTCGGATCCGTGCGCGACCCATTTTATTTTAATTATTTCCCATTTTATTTTAATTTTCCAATGTTAGGAGTGACTGTTCTGAAATGTTGCAATTTCAGGAACAACCATGACTATTTGAAAGATATTACTTTCATGAATAGTCATGTGGATTCTAAAAGGGTTGCAAGCTTTAAGACCCAGTTCCTCTTGCCTATAAATACATTGATCTTCATATATTTTCCTTACGAATCTTTGTGACTTCTTCTTCTTCTACACAAAAATTTCATCGTGTATTTTACTGATGTTGAGTGGTTCGCTGACACTAGAGTTTTGGGTATCAATACGCTTCTGATTTCGATTATTCTATCCTGGGAGGACATATTCCAAATCAAACCTCAGATACTAGAGGGGAATAATTTCCTTATGGGGACATTGTGTATTCAGTCGGCTTGATCTTTTTCTGTTCTAATTTTCAGATTCTAGTACGTTTTATAGATTTTAGTTTTTTGTGAATTAATTTATGTTCATCTTTCTTACTAGTTCATCTAACCTTGCTAACTTCGTGTTTCTGCAAAGTTTTGTTAGAATCAGTAATTTTATTTTTCAAACACAGATTGATAACAATATAAGGAGGAGAGTGTTTTTTTTTAGAAAGCGTGTTTTTTCCTTGTATTGATTTTATGATTAATAAAGGTTGGGAAGAGTTACTGTAAAGCGTTTGTTCATTGTTTAAGTTTGTTTCCTTAAAGTATTTCTATACTTAGTCAAAAACATGAGTGAGATAGGCTGAGTTTTCCAGACGTTTGCAGACTGCCTAGGAGTGGTGTTTGATAAAAAGAAATTGGAAACTATTACTACATATTTTATTATTAAGAAATATTTGTTTATACATATTACTTACCGTTTGTTTTAGGTTATTAATCTCCGTCCACTTTTATTTGTCATGTTGCATTTTTTGAAAATCAATTTAATTAATTTTCAAAATTAAATTAGATTATATTTATTCAATATTTTAAACAAAAAGATTTAAATATTTAAAAACTATACACAAATACCGTAAATTGCAATATTTTGCATATCAATATGATGAAAAATTACATCATAAAACGTTAGTCAAAGGTTTTATAGTTTGACCCTAAAAACAAAAGTATGACAACTAAAAGTGAACAAATGTAATACTATGTTACCATCGTATGATTAATGTTATACATCATCCTATATTAAAAATTTACCTTTTCTATATGGTGTAAAAATTACTTTCTTTTACATTTATTATAATTTAGTGAAAACAAGGAATATTCTTTAAATTAAGGAAAATATTTCACATAGTATTTATTGGAAGGAAGTAAAGGATCATGATTGTACTAACTATAATAATAACCTTTTTCTTTTACATTGTGCTACATGTACTTTAACAATGCTTCCTACTATAATTACACTAAAGAAAGAAAAAAACATAAAGAAGATTTTACATTTTGAAATAAAAATTCGCATAAGGTTACAAGATAAGTTTTACTGTAAAATTACTTGAACATAATAATACATGCAATTGATATGAATTTTTTTAAGACTAATAAATATTGATAATATTTTATTCATAAATTAAAATTTTCTTGAAATATTTTCAAAACCATGAAGGAAAAAGAATTAAAATTGTTTTCTAGTTGGTGAATGGTAAATAATTTCCATTTTCCACAAGGAACGGTAATATTGGTGTGTTTGGTATTAAGGAAAATGTTTTCCTAGAAAATAATAATTTGAAAAATAAGCTAGTTTTTAACTTAATTTATCATGTTTGGTTGGTGAGTGAAAAAGTTACGAAAAATACTTCCTAGCACATGGTTGGTGAATGAAATTTTCTTTTACAAAATATCTTTTACTTTTGGCTAAAGAGTAGAAAATATTCTTTTAGGAAAATTGTTTCTAATCTGAAAATCAAAACAGGACACAACAAACAATTTAGGATCCTTGATACCAACACCTGACCCCAACTCCTAACATGAGACCTGACATTCGAATTGTCACTGAACTCTAAGACTCAAATTGGAACACGACTCCAACTCCCGACTTAGGACTTGTCCTCAAATTTTGACTATAAACTCAACATTCAAACAAAGATCTGACTCTGAAATCTGAACCTTGACATGACCTAAAAACTCGATACACAATCTCGAATCTAACCTCGCCACCTAACCCAGGTCCCTAATTCCAAATTGGGACTCGATATCGACTTCCAAACTATGATTTGAACCCACTTAGGACCTGGCTTTTGAACTCGAAAACCAACTTTCAAACTAGAGACCTGACTTTCAAACTTGGGATTCAATTTCCGAACCTTGATTTAACCTCGAAACCTAAACCAGGACCTGTCACCTGAACCAAGACACGAACTCAATATTCAATTCAGAATCCAATCTCAACCCAACTCGATCCTAACTCACGACCCAGGTCTTTACTTTAAATCAAGATCCGATCCTAATTTTCAAACTGAAACCGGTCTGAAATCCAAATTCTAAACCTTGATCTGACCTCGATAGGTAAATGATGACGCGACACTCGAATGGAGAACCAACACTTGAACTGGACTCAACTTCAAAAGAGGGCCTTACCCCGTCACCTGATCAAAAACCCAACTTCCAAATTAGATCCGATTCCAACATTGACGATCGATCTGGACCTAAACTCACAACTTCACTAAGGACATGACCTTGAATCTCGACCCAAAACCAAACCCCGACACCCAACTCGAACCCCTGTCTTCACATCCATCTCTAGAATGGCTCAAGATCCGAACTAGATCCAAACTCAACACCTGTTATAGAATATGACCTCAACTCTCGACTAAAAACCTGACTCTGACACCTTACAGAGGACCCAACTTCTGAAATTGAATTCGACCCAAACATCGATAATTTATTTGGGACACAAACTTGTCACCTAATTTGGAAACCAGCCTCGACTCTCAAACTAAAAGTTGAATTTGATAACAAACTCTAAACTCTAAACTCTATTCAGACACATGATTTGGGACCCAACCTCAAATCTAATTTAACTTTTGGTTTGACCTTGGTGAACGTTTGAGGTTAGGATGCATGAATCAGAATTTTGAGATTTCATTGAATTTGGGGGATGATTTTAGGTCTAGGAGAGGTCTTTGTTGATTTTTGAGAGGTCTTGAGCTTGATTTAGGCATTGTGTTAGTTTCTTATGGCTTTCATGGATATCGGGTCAAGGAGACCTCATATTCGTGTTTTGATAGTTCCATTGAGTCTCTAACATCATGTATAGTCTACTTTTATATATGGTTTGTGTGTACGAGTTCTGAATGAACCTCAACGTTCATTTCGATGTTTGGAGTGATAGTTGTATTTTCTAATGCTGCAGGCCTCACAAATGCAAAAAAGTATTCATATAGTGATGGTCACGTTAGCGAAAACCTTATCACAATTGTGAAGGTTGCCCTTGACATGTCCTTCGCTTTTGTTATGGAAGTGTCATAATCGTGACCTTCGCTTATGCAAAGGCCGATTAACGATCATGATGACCAAATTCTAGTGGGGTTCGCTTTTGTGAAACCATGGTCATTTTTGCAACATCATAGAGGTGTTATTGCTCTCAAATTTCAGGGCTTAAGCCCCATTTTCCATTTTGAGCTTGCAAAAACCCTTGGAGGCGATTTTGAAGATATTTCTTGTTCTTAATCTTTTAAAATAAGTTTTTGTGATCCTAAAACTTTATTTTGCTTTGATTATTTATGGATTTTAACATCAAAACTTGTGATTTGTCTTGTTCTGGACCCTATATAATTGATTGATGAAATAATTGATAACGCGAATGAGGACTTGAATTGTTTGAATTATTGTCTCTTTCTTATGCTGCAAACTTGCTTATGTGCATTGATTGTTGTACACCGTGGTGAGATATGTGATATAAAGCCGGGATAATGCACAAGTACACCCTCAACCTATGCCCGAAATCTCAGAGACACACTTATACTATACTAAGGTCCTATTACCCCCCTGAATTTATTTTATTAATAATTTTCTATCCCTTTTCGGCCTATGTGGCACTATCTTGTGGGCC
Source organism: Solanum sitiens (assembly GCA_016801875.1). NCBI lineage: Eukaryota > Viridiplantae > Streptophyta > Magnoliopsida > Solanales > Solanaceae > Solanum > Solanum sitiens. The sequence goes on from JABWTJ010000024.1 coordinate 5,465,015, forward strand.
CAATGTTGGTTGACATTTTTTTTTCAAGCTAGATCCACGTAAGCCGAAAAGGGGTAGAAAATTACTTTAATTATTTATAGTGATAGAAGACCTTGGAGAGGAGTTTTTCTACTTGGATCTCCTGACACAGGAAAAAACACTATTGGCCAAAGATATTGCTACAGAGTGTGGGACAATATTTATGAGTATTTCTTGTCGTTTGTTGTTTGAAAAATTGCACGGATAGAGTAAACGATTGACACGGTGCTTATTTGAGTTTGCCCGTACTAATGCTCCAACAACAATTTTCATTGATGAGATTAAATATCTTGACAATTCTATTATTTACTTACCCTCTAGCACTACTAAGAGAATCAATCTCATTGATGAAAATTGTAGTTCGAGCACGAGTATGGGCAAGCTCGATTAAGCTGTGTTAATTGTTCACTCTCCCCGTACCCACACTTTGTAGCAAAATCTTTGGCCAAAATGTTTTCCCTGTGTCAAGAGGATCAAACATAAGAACTTCTCTCTAAGATCTCCTGTCGATATTAAAATATGTTATGTGACAATTCGTACCGAGTAATGGAAATACTATGTGTGTGCATTCCCCTCCAAGAAAAAATATTTTTTCAATGTCTCAAATAATATTTTCACCATTTTCTTATTTATCATATAATATTTTGGGATATTACAACAAAGTAGAAATGATAAGTGAACAAGTAAAATTTCGCTACATATTTTAAAGAGAAATGTTACGTAATATATAATTAGCTTCATAGTGTTACCAAATAGTAAATATGTGATACTACATTTGTTGTTTAGGTTACTCTCAATCTTGTTATCTTTATAGATTAAAACGTTGTGTATCATTCATTTATTCAAGAATTATGAGGGTCAACAATGTTAATTAAAGATTTTAACACATAATTTGTGTAAAATCTGTTAGGCGAGTCCCGAGCGTTGGGCGTTGGGCGTTGGGCGTACAGTCGGGCGCTTAGGACGTAAGTCCTATAAAAATAAGTCCCAAACTTGAGTCTTGAGGCGTTTTGCTAGAGCCCCGCCCCAGGGCGAGCCCCGAGTCGAGTCCCAGAAGAGTCTTTTAAAACACTGAGTACACAATTTTTATGCTATAGAGCATATATAACTTACAGAAAAGAAAACTACAATCGATTAGTAAATAATACTATAACTTCTTTCTAATAACTAACACTACTAGTTCGAATTATAATATTGTATATAGAGAAATACAAACAACGAAGATGTATCTGCCAATACTTTATTGTGCCTTCCAACACCTTCCTAGTCCTTGATCATTTTTATTCTTCTTGACAATCTCAAGTCCTTCAGAAGTACAGCATCAAGATCAGCCCCGTCTTCCTGGACCTTGAGATCCCTCTCACGCTGATTGTCTGGTTCCTTTGTTGCCAATGCTGAAGTTGTACCATCACCTTTTTTGGCCCCGTCTTCCTTGTTCTTAGCAAGCCTACCACGACCCTTTTTTTTGTTGCTCCAAATCCTCCTCTTTTTCCTTTTGTTGCTGCTTCTTTTGTGTATTTGACGAACTCCCCCTTCTCTTACTCTTTCCTTTACTCTTTGAATTCATTTTTTTGCAGTCACCAGGAAGCGAAAACTGTCCTCCATCAACCATAACAATTTCTCCCCTTTCACACATCTTCTCCAGATGATGTTTCAGCGTTATCGTATGAGCCTTTGGCAAACTGTCATGATTTTTCATGATAAACTCAGATATCGAGTTTTCATCAGAACCCTCTTCTTCGTCAATTCTTGCAATGCCTTTTCAATCATCCAAGCGTAAGGAGGATGAAAGGATATTAATTATTATTTGGATTTTGACTCATTGTCAAATAAAAATAAAGTAAATATAGAAATATATTAATTACTTTTTGATTTTTGACTTACAGTCAAATGAAAACAAAGTAAATATAGAAAGATATTAATTATTATTCGATTTTTGACTCATGGCCAAAGGAAAATAAAGTAAATATAGAAAGATATTAACTATTATTTGATTTTAAATCATGGTCAAATGAAAATTAAAATAAATGTAAAAAGGTGTTTTTTTTATTATTATTTTTGACTCATATTCAAATTAAAATAATGTAAATATAAAAGATATTAATTATTATTCGGTTTTTGACTCCTAGTCAAATGAAAAAAGTAAATATAGAAAAATATTAATTATTATTTGATTTTTGATCATGGTCAAATTAGAATTAAAGTAAATATATAAAGGTATTAATTATTTTTTTGTTTTTTCACTCATATTCAAATGAAAATAAAGTAAATATAGAAAGATATTAATTATTATTCGATTTTTGACTCCTGATCAAATGAACATAAAGTAAATATGGAAAAATATTAATAATTATTTGTCACGACCCAAATCACCGGGCGGTGTGGGTACCTACATACTAACACAATTCAAGTAGATTTATTAGTAAGATTTTGTAAAAACAATTCTTGTTAAGACTTGAAAGTAATTAACATCCCCAGGGATATAGTCTAAAGAGGTACAAGAGCTACTTAGAGTACAGGGTATAACAAAAGTAAAAGACACAAGTCCCACCTTAAGGAAGGAAATATCGAAGCAGTTGGAGATTGTATTTGTCTTCACCTATGAGACATCATTGATCCCGTACATAGCAAGAGTAGTATCAGTACAAAACACATGTACTGGTAGACATCATCGGTCAACCCGATACCCACCGCATAATATAAGAAATTGGCCACTGAAAAACATGTGATAAAAGTATTCGCTTCTCCACCTTTATATTTATCCTACCCTTACCTATTCTGGATAATTGACATTACCAACCTGACCAACCACTTACGGAATAATCCTACACTCCATCCACTCACTTATAAAAATGTATTCTCAATAACAAAGCTAGCACCGGGTCCCTTAGTTCCCCCATACCATACTACATCCAAATTGAGACTCTACCATCCATAGTTCATTACCCAACCAAGTATCTCCAATTAAATTACAACATTGCAACCCCCACGTATAAGAACATAATTACAATCCACCAATCAATTTAGGAAACATGCCCAATTCCACATTATCAAATATACAAGCCTTTATACATATAATACAAGTCAATGGCCCTTTCATGGAACCCACACTCAAACTGTTATCCTACCAAAATGTGGTATCCGGTCCAATATTTATGAAGGGACATGGAAACTGAGCCCATGTTTATGCCAGAACATGACAACCGATCCAAGTTACTATGTCGGAATGCAACATCCGGTTCATTCAACAAGCCACAATCACAATCACAAGTATATTTTCAAAAATCATACAATCAAGTAATAATTAATAGAACATTCATCTATTCTCATTTACAATTAGTGTGATAAAAAATGCAACATCTGCATACATACATGTATTATAATGAAGCAAGAACAAACATATCTCACATAACATGAATTCATAACCATCACCACGCCCTAGTTCATCGGTTAGGACTTCCCCATATGATATACTTCTAAGGTAACCCCTAGGCTACCATTAAAACTTTCTCTTTTTGGTGCACGAAGGTCTACACATGAATCCTACCTTCAAGATCAATATATTATGCGGTAAGTAATAGATTTATAACTACTCTACTAATAAACCTAGCCTACCTGGGCGCCAAGCAACTACACAAAATTTTTGGCTTCGATTCATGTTTTCGGGATTAATGATGGTGATCTTGACCAAAAATTCTCAATCCATCAATCTCCTTACGCTAGAAATCTCCTTCTCCTTCCTCCACAAGCTTAGAGCAGCTTTTGGGGGGTTTCTAGGGTGGTTTAAATTAGGTGTTTCGCGTTATTTACATTTTGTCTCGTCTATCTCGCTTTGGCGCCAACTTACCCCGTCAAGCGCCGCCACCCTAGCGACATCTAGCCTGCCCTGGCGGTACAATGGCCCAGTAAATTCCCCAAAGTTTTTGCTTTTCCAAAATAATGACGGTTCGCATGGTTACATTATTTGATTTTGATTTCTGGTCAAATGAACTGGAATTTATTAACTTGTACATTCTTATCCAATCATATATTTAGTTATTCTATGTTTATTCAATTAAATGCATATTTGATTGAAGATTTGTTCAATAAACTGTGTAATGATATTCATAATACAATGTATTTATAATACTCCCTTTTTAATGTTCATTTATTGATAATGTGTCGTACTGAAAATCTTACTAGAAAAATATTAGTAAGAAAAAGTATTACTGAAGAAAACAAAACAATACATATAGTAGTAAGCATTTGCTTGTTGCCTCATTAAAAATCTTATTAGAAAATCGAGTGGGATAAAATCTTAATTAAAGTAATAGTACAATGCGTTATTTACTTCCTCCAATAAAGATCATGGATGGTTAATCTTCGCATTCCGATCTTGTATATCATATTTTCAAGAGTTGAACTTAGTAAGAATTCAATGAATAAATTTATTAGATTATCACCGAAAAGAATTTGTTGTATATTAATATCACCGTTCTTCTAAAGATCATGTGTGACGAATAATTTTGGTGAAATGTGTTGTGTTATATCTTCTTTTATGATGCATCCTTTTAATTGGTTATGCATGCATCATTATCATGGGCCACAAGTAAACTTGGGTGTTAAGAATTATTCTTATAGAAGAATATTGCAGTATAACTCCAACTATTTATATCATATTTTGTACACCCTTTTCTTCATTAATGCTAATATAATGATTCTGCAACAGTATACTATGTTTCACCTGAATTTTGAAATTCCGTTGAAATTGAACGTGAAGCATGAAACATCTGGATATTTTGAAATGCGTCTGAACGTGAATGCAAGATACTTGAAAGTACAAAAGTACCATTTGAATATTTTGAAAGGCATTTAAACGTGAATGCAAGATACATTTGAAGTCATATAATATTACGAAATTGCCTTTTCTTTACATCCCCTGCGGTGCCATGAATTAATGACACAGTGCATGAAATGCTTTAAGTAAAAACTATAATAGTCAAAGTCTTTTGAAACAAACCACTTCAAGACATATTTCCCAGTGCATCTTGTATCAGTTGATCAAATAATGAAGCCCAATACACTAAAGGATACAGCATATGCAATAAATAGCCACAACTTCAATGTAACATCTCACAGTCCGAAATAGCTAGGAAGAAGCTAAGAACTGAAAATAGTCATTTTTGGAAATAATTAAAAATCTGGAAAATACTTTAAGTTTTAAAAAAATTATTTTTGGTCAAATGGACATCACTTCTAGTTCAGGATGAGTTAGGAGAACTTCCTGATATGGTTGGACAGCTTTTGGAATCATCTTTCCAACGCGGCCAAGTTTGTGCGTTTTTTAAGGGTAATTTAGTTTTTTCCAAACCTATTTATCCTAATTCGTTTTTAGGAGTTTAATTGGGGTAAATTCATATTTTAGTTAGTTTTATAAAAGTGAATTTCACGCTAGGGCTTGGATAAAGGACAAAAGAGGAGAAAGGAAAAGAACGTTCAAGATTCATCGAGATTAGCTTGTGGATTTCGTCGGGGATAATCCCTACAAGGTATGTGAGATCACATTGGATTAGTTCACCCGCGCTCCAATCATGATATATTTCAGCGAGTTTAAGTTCTTGAATGCTTAGAAATTGAGTTCTTCATGGGTTTGTTGAAGTTCTATTATATTCTTGATTTGTTAAAATTGTTGAGGAGTTGTTTGATCTGAATCCATGATTTTAGGTTTGAATATAAGTAGACTCTGATGTACTTTGAACATATAATCGATTTTAAGTGCTTGGGGAAAGAACTCATGGAGTTTAGAGGGTTTAGAGCTGGAAAACAAAGAAGAAATTTCGTCAGTCAAAATTTTGGCAATGTCTCCGGATCGCGAAGCTAGTCCCTAGTTTTGGAGAAAATTGTTTCGCGTCGTGGAGTTGTCACGAACCGTTCTGCCTCAAAAGTTATTTTCAAAATCAAAATTTAAATGTTTCTCTGTGTCGCGGACCCACCCTCAAACAATGAGATTTTGATCTTTTCTCATATTTAGCTATCTAAAATCATTCCTAGACATCACGGGATCTTTCCTATCACAAATCTCAATCCTTAAATCCATAATTCAATTCAAGGATCAGTTAGGAGTCAAGTCAAGAGAAGTTAAGAGTCAAGCCAAAAGAAGTTAAGAGTCAAATCAAGAAAAGTTCATCAAGTTTTCAAAAATCTTTTAAAAATGTTTTAACTTTTTATAAGACTTGAGTTTTAAGTTGAATAAAGAGTAAAAAGCAAGGTTTAAAGTTCATGTCTTCAAAAAAGTATATGGGGACTACGTATTCCCCAGAGTTTAAAAATGTTTTCACATTTAAAGAAGAGCGGAAACTTTGATTTCAAAAAGAGCCTTTGAGCTAGTTTTTTAGTAAAGATGAAATTTTGATTTCCAAAAGAGTCATTGAGCTAGTTTCTTAGTTAAATAGTAAATGCTTTCATAATAAAGCAAGAGTGAAAACTGAGATTTCCAAGATAGCCTTTGAGCTAAGTTTTTGAGCAATTATCTCAAACCACATAAGGAAGTTATGTTTTTAAACACAAGAGCTAGTATCATATTTTAAAAGTAGTATTGAGCACCGATATGTGAGAGATTTCAAACAACTCACAGCCCTTATAAACCATGTAGCCATCATGGGTAGAAAAGGGTCATATCTTTTAAATGATTCCTTTAGTGTTTTTTAGCATAGACTAGTGTATCCACTTAGTAGTTCAGGTTCTATAACCTTGTCAAGGTATAGGATGCTCTGACAGCGTGAGGGAAATCGTTCTATCATGAGTTCATGACAATAACTCTTATGTGACTGTTGTCGGTTAGAAAAACTCCCACAACAGTGTTTGATATTTTTATATACATCAGAAATATTTGTATTTTCATAAACAAATAGAGTGCATGTTGTATATTTGCATACTGTAACACCCCGTAGCCAAAAGAGACCAAAAATTAGTTTTTAAGAAAAATCTGCAGGTGCAGCTGACGTGACCATCGATGGACCGTAGCCCGACCCACGGTCCGTCCTGCACAACCGTCGATGGGATCAGAGACTCCTAAAAACTCAGTCTGTGGCTAAGTCTTGATCGACGGGCGGACCTACGGTCCGTAGGTCAGACGACGGTCTGTAATCCGTGACCGTCGATCGAGACCCCCTTCAGCCACTCTCTGACAAGGACCACGGGTGACCAGCACAGTCCGAAAGTGTACCCACGGTCCGTAGGTGGGAACTAGCAGCCAGTTAGGGGGGAAATGCAGTAGGGTCAACTTTAAATGATCATAACTCTTAGCATAAAATGAATTTGGTGTCCCATGACATATCAACATATAGATAATTGAATTAGCTTTCCATAGCCACAAATCTTGCCAAAATCACAGCTCTGAGTAAACATTTATGCCTGTTTTAGTAAAGGCCTATTGAACAGACCCAACCTACGGATCCAAACGACGGACCGTCGATGGAACGACGGACCGTCTATCCAGGTCATCGTTTGGTCTGACAGCAACTTACCCAGGGGTCTTTTGGTCTTTTCCCACTTCATTTAAACCTTAAGATACGTCATTTTGACCTAAATCATCAGATTTTAGTCAGTTTAAGCGTATAAACATAACTAAAACTTACCTAAGTCAAAATCATTAATCAAAAGTTAGAAAATTAGAAGCAAGAAAGGAGAAAAAGCTCAAGAACCCTAGTTTAAGGACGCAACAAGTTTCCAGCAGTTCCAGCCACGAAATCTAAGTATTTTTCCATGAATTTCATTACCAGGTATGTGGGATTTCACTAGTGGGTTGCTTTCACCCATTGGGTCCCTAGTTTCCAGTTAGTTCTTGATTCTCTTATCATGATTAAACCTAGGGTTCCTAGAATTACAGCAGAACTTCATGATTTAGTTAAAGTATACGTTCCAAATCAGTTTATCATGTTATAACTCAGATTATCGCATGAATTTCAGAACCCTTGCTTTGTATTTCTTTAGTTCTTGAATTACACATGTCAGGTCTGATATTTCAGTTACTTCAGATATACATGCCTCAGTTATTAATGCATCATTATCAGATTAAATATTGCATTCTCAGTTTGCATGTTCAGTTTTGAGCTATCGAGTATATTACAGAAATTCAGACATAATCAGTTAACTACATAAATCAATGGGAGTAGCATAATACCCAGTTGGACTAGGGTTCAGCGTACCCAATTAGTCCCAGAACTACTAGCCAAGTAGGTTGTAAGTCCCTTCTGTGGGCAATCAGTTTAGTGATCATGCCAGCATGCCTTTATACCTTTGGCAGGGTATATTGGGTCCTCTCGATGGGGTATATACATCGGACTCCATATTTAGCTCATGTGGTTTTATTATCGGTTATTAGTAGCTCCCACAGTTAAGTCAGACTCTCTAGCATTGACCAATTGTCAGTATATTCAGTATTCAGTTTGAACATATTATAAATTGGTCATTGCATTCAGTTAGCTCAGAATTCTCTATATCATGTTCAGATTGTTATACTTGCTTTTGTGGTTGTTCAGTTATGTTTTGTTTTAGCTTTATTCTATCCTACATACTCAGTACATTCCAAGTACTGACGCATACATGCGCTACATCTTCTCGTGATGTAGGTTTAGGTTCTCATTATCCAGATCATGCATAGATCAATTTTCGATCTCCAGTTCAGCAGATTCAGTGGTGAGTCCTCATTCTCCGAGGACAACAGTCATGAGTTTAATTTCAGTCTTCAGTCATTTAGTTTCAGTTTTGCTAGATTTAGGTGGGGCTTGTCCCAATTTTTTTAGTCCAGTTTAGAGGCTTATTTCAGACATAGTTAGTTTCATCTTAGCGTTAAGTTGATATTTTCTTTGTATTAAACTCATCATTTTTCATATATCTCAAATTTAGCATATGTGTATTCCCCATCTTTTAATTTTAAGTATGATTTAGTTTCCGCAACAATTTATTATTCTTTAGTATGCTCATGATCATGATAGCAGGGTTAGCTTAGGATCACTTGTGGTCCTAGGTTCCGTGTCCGTGTCTCGGGGTTAGCTCGGGGCGTTACAAAACTTGGTATCAGAGTACTAGGTTCAAGAGTCCTAGGATGTTTGAAAAGCCACACTAAGTAGAGTCCTTTTCATGGGTGTGAAGTGTACCACATCTAATGAGAGGGAGGCTATGAAGTGTTTTAGGAAAACTTCACTTTGTTGTTACTCTTATCGTGTGTAAGGTATGATCTAATTCCATTCTAACTTGACGTTCTAAATTTCAGATCATGCCTCCTCGTAGAGCTAACGCTAGGAATGCGAATGCCAGGAATGCAACGTAGCTCCTCCTGTCCCAGATCAAAAAGTCTCCAATGCTGAGTTCACGAATGTCATACAGATGTTGGCTCAGAGTATGACCAGCCAAAATAATCGGGTTCATGCTCATGTGAATGAAAACGGTGGATCAGCAGTAGCAAGGGTCCGTGACTTTGTTAGGATGAATACGCCTGAGTTCTTAAGATCACAGACTAATGAGGATCCTCAGAATTTCTTGAATAAGATCAAGAAGATGTTTGAGGTAATGCAAGTCACTGGGAATGATCGGGTTGAGTTGGCATCATACCAGTTGAAGGATGTTGCTCATATCTGGACACTCAGTGGAACGAAAATAGGGGTACAGATGCAGCTCCTATTACTTGGGATTGTTTTAGTGAGACCTTTCTAGAAAGGTTTTCCCATTAGAGTTGAGAGAGGCTCAGGAATTCATAAACTTGAGGCAGGGTAACATGACAGTCCAAGAGTATGGGGTCAAGTTTAACCAACTCTCCAGGTATGCTCCTCACATGGTTGCTGACTCCAGGGCTCAGATGAATAAGTTCTTGTATGGAGTGTCAGATTTGGTGAAAACTGAGCGCAGAAATGCTATGTTACTTGGAGATATGAACAGCTCTAGGATTATGACTCATGCTCAGCAGGTTGAGGGTGATAATTTTAGGTAACAGGCCAAGGAGAATAAGAAGGCTAGGACTGGGAACTATGACTATTCTCAGCAGAAATCGGGTGGTGGAAATCGCTCGCAGAGTCAGCAGAAGTTTTTAGCTCCAGCCCCTTCATCAGCTAGTGTTCCATTCTCCAAGAACAGGTATGAACAGAAGCGTAGAGCACCAGGCTCTAAGTCTCAAGGAAGTGTTTCATGCACCAAGACTTACCCCACTTGCCCTAAGTGTGGTAAAAACCATCCGGACGAGTGTCTTGCAGGAAAAGAAGAATGTTTTGGGTGATGTCAGTCTAGTCACAGGTTGAGGGATTGTCCTTCTAGACAGGGTCAAGGAGGTGGTAATGGTAGAGCTCAGTCTACAAATTCAGCAGCACCAGCAAGTGGCCTGACTCAGCAGGGTAACTCATCTGGTACAGGTGGCAGCCAGCGCCAGAACATGTTGTATGCTCTTCAAGCTCGCCAGGATTAGGAAGGTTCTCCTGATGTAGTCACTGGTACATTACGAGTCTTTCACCTTGATATTTATGCATTATTAGATCCAGGGGCTACTCTTTCTTTTGTAACTCCTTACATAGCAGTCCAATTCAATGTCAGTCCAGAAACTCTCTCAGAACCTTTCTCAGTCTCTACTCCATTCGGTGACCCAGTTATTGTTAGACGGGTATACAGAAATTTCCCTGTCACAGTCTCGCATGCTCATACATTCAATGTATTGATGCTAGTTGACCTACATCACATTTTGATGCAGATGTAGGTAACCAAGATCAGCATTCAGCGCAACGTTGATCAGGTTGAGCACTCAGAGTCAGTTGGTGAGCCCTTTCCAAAGAGCTCATTTTTCATTTACTTCAGTAGTTTTCCATTGTTAGGATGATCGGGGATCTTGTTCCGACATCCATCTCAGTTATTAGAGGCTTCATAGATAGACAGTTAGCAGTTCTCTTTACATTGTCATTTATTATGTATTAAGACTTGAGTTGTCATTTTGGCTAAGTTGTATTTTTATCTTTAAAAACGTTCTAAGTTATCTTTTAAACATTTGAGTAAGCGTATTTTAATCCTTGTATTAATGTTTTAAGTCTTCCGCTGAGTAAGTAAGTCAGGCTAAGGGTTTGCTTCGGATCAACAATGGTATTCGAGTGTCAGTCCTGCCCAGGGTGTAGGCTCGGGGCATGACATTCAACCTATATTGTCAACTTTACACTCAAAATAACAAACTACCCTTGGGACCTCTGAAAATTCAAGTAGAACCTCGCATAGGCCTAAAATCATTCCACAAATCCAATGGAATTGATGAAAATTCAATCCAAGCGTCTGAATTTTGAATGTTGACCAAACTCAACTTTTGGCTTAATTACACTTGCAACTCAAGGGCTCAAATCCACATAACAACTCTAAAACTGAAAAACGACAACACTCCTAAACCAAATTCTGCATTCCAAAGTTGATGGAACTAACTGAATTCCATTCTCATGCTCGTAGCTGCGATTTTGACCAAAAACCACTTTTAACAACTTTAAGTCTTCAAAACTCCAAAACTTCCAAAACTCACGAACTTTTAATCAAATTTCAAAACCAACTTCGTAAACTGATCAAATATGACATGGGCAACTATATGGAGAGATAAAACGGTGATTTTAAAAAAGAAATTAAAAAAATGACCTTCAAGGTCATTACATTATCTACTACAAAAAAATCATGTTTGTCCTCGAACATAATATAAAAAAAAGAAGTATCGGAAGCTTTGAAAAGCTGAATTTATTGGGCACACATATTTGATTCCATCTCCGAAGTTGTCTCCCCGATCGAATGGTGTTTTCATTGCATGACCTTGAACTTGCCTATCCACGATAGCTATACCACAAAATCAAGTGATATCACATGCGACTCATCTGGTAGATCCTTCAGAAGCATGGAAACGTGGAACAATTTGATTAATGAGCTCAAGATTGATCCTTCTTTCTGGCAGAACAATTTTTCCTGTAGAGTTCTATAAATTTTCAGCTAAGCATATTTGATTTTTATCCTATCACTTCTACAGCTGAATGTCATTTCAGTAAAAGCATTGCCACCCTTTTCAGCAGAAAGTGACATGACATTTGCAGCATGTACAATAGCCTATTGGCGTTTTAGAACAGATTGTCAAGCTTCTTATGAATCGTGTGAAGGTGCAATATCGTCGTGTTGCTGGATACTCGTTGACATTGACGGAGATATTTCGGAGGTATGAGATTGAAGTATAATATCACAACCCCCATTCTGTTTTGTTAGCTCTTACTCCATATTTTTCGTTTTTCATTACTCCGGATTGCTTTCTGTTTATTTGTTCTAGATAAAGAGTTGTCATTGATGTCAAAGGCTCACGTTTAAGTCCCGAACCTAGAAGTAAAACAAGTCGATGAGTTTTCATCACTCCTGATTTTCATTTTTCCCAACTGATGGATTTATAGTCACTTAATGTCGATGTGGAATACAACAAGACGATGAAAGAATCAAGAACTAACTATGGTTTCATTTCCTATAGAAGTAAAACAAGTCGATGATTTATTAGTACTTTTGTGTATATCTTCTTGACTACAACTTTAATTCCAAATTATTATCCTCAGAAGAAGAAGACGATGAAGAAACACACTGTGGCTTGTCGAATGTAGTATTGACTTAGAGGCATAATGATTTGTATCCTCTGTTTTTTTCTACATTATGTATCCTCTGTTTTTTTCTCAAGATGCTCTGTTTTTTCAATACGAAGATCAAAAACACTTGATTTCTTACGCTTTTTTCTCTAATTGGAATAGGAATTAGCATCCAATAATCTCACAAAGTACTTCTGAGCATGACTAGCAACTTGTGTCGGCGTTCTACTAGGCACGAAATCCTTAGCAATGTTAGTCCAATTTCCTTTTCCGTGAAAATCCAATCCTTCAAGAAATCTTTTTCAGATATTACTGTAGCAGCAGAACTAGTTTTCGTCATCATTGTTGTTGCAGTAGTGATATCAAAACCAAACAATTTGATGTTTTTGCCATTTTCACTGCAATTCCTATCCATTTCTTGAAAAAGATTCTCTGTTAATTTGACAAATGAAGAAGAATAGTAGTATTAGATATCTGGGGAAAGCGTGTTTTTTCACTTTTATGGTAACTAATAGTTCTTACCATCGTATGATTAAATAGTATTTATGGGAAGGAGGTAACGCGATATGTTATAAATAATGAACATAGTGAAAGTAAAAAGATATCTCTAAGATTTGATTCGGAAGTAAATTTTATTTTTATTTTTATTTTTCATAGATATCAACAGATCTTGTTATTTCATTGCAAATAACCAAATTGTTTTGCTTTTGAAACATTCAGAGTGCATCTTAATAATGTAGCGCATGAATTTATTTGAATACATAAGGTGTTATATGATAAATCACTTAGTAGTCATATATACTTTAACATGTATAGATGGAATAAAAGTATTCTTGATATTACACCTCAAATTCAATGGTTCGTTTTTGATATGTTTTGTTCAAAAAACACTGATTCTGATTTTGAATTCACTAAACTCAATATATTTTTGCCCGGATTAAAAAATCTACTGAACAAATATAGATATTCATTGTTCATCTGATTATTATTTTTATATATTAGCTATAAATTATTATAGAAACTCATAAACTTCAAATGTTGAACGACACAACTACTTTTAACAATAAATTACTTAATGCTTGTTTGGTAATTACAGATGTTTTAATTAAATTTAGAAGGTAAAAAATTGTTTTAACAAGAAAATCAACAACAATAATTAAAAGAATGATTCATCAAGTTTAGCAGTGGGATGATGAATATTGCAGTGTAGCTTGAACTACTTATACCATATTTTGTACATCTTTTTCTTCTTTAATACTTCAACTGAATATTGAAATTCCATTGAAACTAAATCTTTTACTTCTGGAGAGGACAAAAAAATCATTTTGATATCTTGAAAGACGTGTGAACGTGAATGGAAGATACGTCTCAAGTCACAAAACGTTACGAAACTGCCCTTTCATTGCAGCCCTTGAAGTGTCGGGAATGAAACAATGCATGACATGCTTTAAGTAAAAGATATACTAATCGAAGTCTTTTGAAAAAAAACCACTTCAAGGCGAAGTCTTTTGAAAAAAAACCACTTCAAGGCATACTTCCTTGAGCTTTCCAATGAAATTCAAGTTATAATTATCATAATGTAGAAACAAGCGATGAGAGTTCAATATTTCGTGCTTAGCCTCACTGCATGTAACGATCCGGGAGCACCCCAAGTCACCACATGGTGTACTCGACCTCTCGGAAGCCTTATACAAGCCTCAAATCCACCGTAGGTAAGAACCTTTCTAATTCAATACACCTTTACTAAGTGAACATTATTCATTTAAGTCATTTAGGAGACAACTAAACAAATAGGGAATTCACATAGTGGTCTTAGAATACCTAGGGAACTCACTTTAGCATCTTCAGAGCCTACTTGTGCCATGTGTAGATAGTGTCCCATTCCACTACCTACATGATGTAGAACCTATCCAATAACTAGAGTGCACATCCCACATGATGAGAATACGAATTAACCGACATAGACCACGCTAGCTAGGTATGGAATCCAGTGTCATCAAAACCCCACACCATGGAAGTATTCTAGTTGCCAAGGGTAGAACTAGGACACATCCCATGTAGGCACATGGTTTAAGGGATATCAAGGGCTACTTTGTACTCTAGTCTCATTCTCAAGTAAAGCTACTACCACAAGCATATCCACTCAGTGCTTTGCCTTGGTTCTCATAGAGTAAATTCATTCACTTAATAGTATTTGAGAAGGTACCATCTCAAAGTCCTACCAACTCAAGATACCACTAGCAAGAAGGGGTCCACAAGGGCTACCGATCAAGGTTCATTAGGATAGCTCATTCATGAAACGGGTACCATGCTAGGTCTATCCGGTTCACTTCAATATTAACCTTCTTTTCATAATAAATGTTCCATAATAGTATTTCATAGAAGGGTACCTACTTTAGGTCTACCGATCCTAGACTTTCGTTCTTTCATTCATTCAAGACAAGGGTGCCTAAGCCTACCATGTCAAGACACAACATTCATCATATTATATATTCAATATAATTCAAGTACCAAGTAGGGACAACTAAGTCTACCAACACAAGATACAACATCATTCTATACAGACTCTTCTTAGTCCTTCCTTATCATATATCAATAATTAGAGAAGTACTTTCAATCATAACATGATAGCATCCATAAAAGACTATATAGACATCACATGAGTACCTTTACATTATACCTTTCACATATATCATATCATCCTTCACTTTGTACACCCATATAAGCCATAACATGATGTTAGTGAAAAACTTACTAGATAACAAAAAATACAAGATTACAATTGAAAATAAAATGAAGAAAATAAATCTCTTCAAGGTTGAGGCGCGGATATCTCGCTCTCTTTAAGGAGATTCAAGCCCACTGCAGCAAATGGTTTTCACCGGTCCAACAGTAGTTCTCTTTGACTTGTCCCCTCCAGGATACAACAACCTTTACACAAAAGATAACTCAACAACTCTGGACAAGAGTTGAGTCTAAATATCCACAAGAAGAACACCTCCCTTCAACTAATAAGAACTCTCTTTTTTGACTAACTCTTTCACTCTATATTTTTCACTTGTGTGTTGTGTTTTTAAACCAAATGAAGACAATCACTATTTATATTACAAGAAGTCTTCCTAGCAATAAATAGGAAGATAATGGGGTAGTAAATAGTGAAAATAATGACCTTAATAGTCATCAACGGCTAATGGCATCACCGGTACTTTGCATAACTGAAATGCAAATGACATATAGTAATGTAAAGATGGATATGGCACTAACTCCAACGGAGTAATGCAGTAATGTTACATACCACTAACAAATAAGTATAGAGCTTTATAATAAATTAATATTAAAATTTCTCAAAAGACCAACAATCCCCCACTCATTTTGAATATTAGACAAGAGAGTATGTCAGCTGAACGAAGACTATCATGCATAATGAAGGTGTGCTCTGCATTGAACCTCCACTTAGTGAAACAATAACTTTTACTCCAGAGTCGTAGTGGTCTCAGACTTGAACTATGACTGCTTAAGGGAAATAAAATATCACTGATCACACATAATAATCAAGGTGTTGACATGAGCTTTAAAGCCAGCACGTTATGGCCATGTGCTATCCTGGTTTCATGAGTGCATTTGAGAATAGCCAATTCTCATAGGAAGCGACCTACTTCCACACATCACATAGGTGAAATCTGTCGAGAGTGCTTTTGTAATCTTAACACTCCACCCATACGGGCTACAAATATTCATTAAAAGTTTTATCAACTAAACTTTCACAAACTACAGGAAATAATGCACTCACATCATAGGGAGGGAATTAAAAATTAGTGCATTTTTCACAACAAGTCATCATATGATTAGTTTTTTCCTTTGAACCTGGTTATAGGATCTCTAGTCCCCAGGTTGAGATTCCCCATATATGACACAAGGATTTATAGGCTTCAATCCCATCCCCCTCGATGTGCTCCAGACATTTTCTCTTGTTAAGGCCTTAGTAAGAGGATCTGCAAAATTATCACAAGATTTGACATAATCAACATTAATGGTACCATTTGTCAAATATGATCTTACATTACTGTGTTTCCTCCTTATAGGTCTGGATTTACCGTTGTAATAACAGTTTTGAACTCTACCAATTGCAGTGGTGCTATCACAATGAATTAAAATAGGAGAAATTGTTTTTTCAAAATAAGGAATTTGAAACAACAAATCTCTTAACCAATTCGCTTCCTCACTAGCTAAAGCTAAAGCAATTAGTTCAGCCTCCATGGTAGAGTTAGCAATTATAGTTTGCTTTTTTGATCTCCAACAAACAGCACCACCACCTAAAGTAAAGACATAACTAGTGGTAGAACAGGAATCACCAGATAAAGTGTTCCAATCTGCATCACAAAAGCCTTCAAGTACATTAGGATATTTTTTATAGAACAAACCACAATTTTTCATTCCAATTAAATATCTCATAACTCTTGTTATAGCATGCCAATGTTCATTACCTGGGTTGCTTGTAAACCTGCCAAGTACTCCTACTGCATATGCAATATCAGGCCTAGTGCAATCAGTCACACATCTCAAACTTCTGATTATACTAGCATATTCCTTTTGATTTATAACATCATTTTCACTTTCAACAGGAAATAAGTGAACACTTGAATCAAAAGGAGTAGCAACATGCTTGCAATCATGAAAGTTATATTTTTTCAATATTTTCTCAATATAATGTGACTGGTCAAGGTAAATTCCCTCACATGTTCTTGTTATTTTTATACCAAGAACAAAATTTGCCTCACCAAGATCTTTCATATCAAAATGGCTTATAACAATATTTTTAGCTTCATCAATAACATTCATGTTAGAGCCAAAGATCAACAAATCATCAATATATAGGCAAATAATCACATGTAAATTTTTCCAAGACTTATGATATATGCACTTATCACACTCATTTGTTTTACAACCATTTTCAATCATGCAGGAATCAAATTTATCATGTCATTATTTTGGTGCCTGTTTCAAGCCATATAGGGATTTAGTAAGTTTACATACTTTGCTTTCTTGACCTGCTTCAACAAAACACTCAATTTGATCCATATAAATTTCTTCATTTAGGTCTCTATTTAGAAAAACAATTTTCACATCATTTGATGAATTTGCAAATCAAAAATTCCAGTCTTAGCAATTAAAAGTCTAATGGATGTAATTCTTGTTACCGGAGAAAAAGTATCAAAAAATTCTAGGCCTTCTAGTTGTTTAAAACCTTTTGCAACTAGCCTAGCCTTGTATTTATCAATAGATCCTTCCGGTTTTAATTTTTTTCTTAAGACCCATTTGCAACCAATTATTTTACAACCCGGTGGTAAATCAACTAGTTTCCAAGTTTTATTAGAAATTAGTGATTTCATTTCATCATTTACAGCCTCTTTCCAAAATATAGAATCATGTGATGATAATGCTTCTTTCAAAGTTAGAGGGTCATCGTCAACATTAAACACATGAAAATCAGGACCAAAATCTTTTTCTACTCTAGCTCTTTTACTTTTTCTTAACTCAAAATCACCAACTTCTTTATTTTTCAAAGTAGAAGTAGAAGAACTAGGTAGTGACAAAATATTTTGTTCAATTCTTTGACCCCCACTATTTTAAGAATCAAAAGGAAACTTGTTTTCATGAAAAATAGCATCACCTGATTCTATCACAATATTATCTTCAAGATTAAAAAATCTATAGGTTGTACTATTTGAAGCATAACCAAGAAAAGAACAAGTAGTAACTTTGTTACCCAACTTTGTAATCTTGGGATCCATTAGCCTGACAAAGGTTAGACAACCCCAAACTCTTAGATATCTCAAACTTGGCTTGTAACCTTTCCACAATTCAAAAGGCGTCAGTTTTGACTTTTTATGAGGCACGCGATTCAACACATAACAAGCAGTTAAAATAGCTTTACTCCAAAAATTCAAAGGTGCATGTGATTCAATAAGCATGGCATAAGTCAATTCAACCAAAGTTATATTTTTCCTTTCTGCTACTCCATTAGATGAAGTAGAGTAAGAAGGATTAGTTTCATGAATTATTCCCAATGATCTAACAAAAGAATTAAGCTCATTTGATTCATATTCACGACCTCTATCACTTCTAATTCTTTTTATTTTTCTTCCAAACTGATTTTCAACTTCATAGAGACAAGTTTTAAGGTTTTCAAAAGCATCACTTTTATTTTTCATCAAGTAAACATATGTAAACTTAGAAAAATCATCAATAAAAGTGATAAAATATCTATTACCTCCACGATTTAGAATTCCACCAAGCTCACAAATATCAGTATGAACTAATTCTAACAAATCAGTTTTTCTTTCAACTTGAAAATGAGGCCTTTTAGTGATTTTAGCTTTACTACAAGCCTCAAAATTTTCAAAAAAAAATTTAACCATTGGTATTAGTCTTAAACTACTCATAATTCCAACATAACGATCATTAATATGACACAAACAAGCATGCCAAAAATTAGTAGAACAAAGCATATAAACAGAAGTAGAAGTTTTATTCATCTCTACATTCAACTTAAACATCCCATCACATGCATACCCCTTACCCACAAAAATACCCTTCTTCACTATTACATATTGATCAGATTCAATAATCTGTTTAAAGCCTGCTTTATTAAGAAGAAAACTAGACATCAAATTTTTTCTCATGGAAGGAATATAAAGTACATCTTTTAAAGTTAATACCCTTCCAAAAGTAAAACACAATTCGACATCTCCCTCCAAGCACTTGAGTAGTGTGAGCATCACCAAGCATGATGGTTTTGGGCTCCTCAAAATGAGTATATTTTATAAACCAGTCTTTGTTATAGCAGACATGACGGTTCGCACCAGAATCAGCCCACCATCCATCAACATTCTCAACCATGTTTATGTCGGTAATCACCGCCACAAAAGGTTCTTCGGTAACGTTTGCCTGAGGATTAGGACCACGTTTTCGGAATCTGCAAAATTGAGCAATATGCCCACTCTTGCCACATACAAAGCATAGTCCCTTTTCTTGAACTTGTTGATTTTGTGC
The DNA here is from genome assembly GCA_016801875.1 of Solanum sitiens. Taxonomy (NCBI): domain Eukaryota; kingdom Viridiplantae; phylum Streptophyta; class Magnoliopsida; order Solanales; family Solanaceae; genus Solanum; species Solanum sitiens. The sequence goes on from JABWTJ010000024.1 coordinate 5,484,685, forward strand.
TTGGTGATTTTTACCATTATTTTTCTTGGGAGGTCTACCATTATTTTTCTTGAATTTTTTATTCGCAGGCTTTAAAGAAGTATTTTTGTGAGTTTCAGGAGTAACAATATTCGAAGTAATTAAATTTACCTTTGATGTGATGTTGTTCTCTTCTATTTGTAAAAGTGCATCTTGGCCCCTTGCTTCTTCTTCCATGCGGATTTTCATGATCAAGGTTTCAAGAGAGGTTTCCTTTTGTTTGTGACGCATAGTTTTTTGAAATTCCTTCCAAGAAGGTGGAAGTTTATCCACTATGCCACAAACAATACGGTTATTTCCAATTTTAACCTCTTCAGACCTAAGCTCTCCAACGATCATTATAAAGTCTTAAGCTTGGTCTACCACTGATTTGTTGTCCACCATTTGGAAACAAAAAAATCTACTAGCCGCATATTTTTTCGCTCCCGCCTCTTAGGTATCATATTTACTCTTCAATGCTTTCCAAATTTTCTTTGCACTAGAGTAAGTTCTATCATAATAATCATAAAAATTATCAAACAGACAATTAAGAATATAATACTGACACTTATAAGAATCTCTATCGTACTTTTCCACTTTCTCTAGATGAGAAATAGTTTCATCATCATTCATACAGGTTATGTCTTATTTATTTGGATTCTTCTCCGTTAACACATAAGACACATTGAGAAGACTTAAGTATAAAAGTATTTTACCTTCTATCTCTTAAAATGATTATCATTGAACCGAAATGTCTTGTTAAGATCTCCCATCTTGACATCCACGGTTTTTTTAATTGTAGCCATGATGAATCTCCTTAAAATTGTTAGAGAAAAACTTACTAGATAACAAAAAATACAAGATTACAATTGAAAATAAAATGAAGAAAATAAATCTCTTCAAGGCTGAGGCGCGGATATCTTGCTCTCTTTAAGGAGATTCAAGCCCACTGCAACAAATGTTTTTCACCGGTCCAGCAGTAGTTCTCTTTGACTTGTCCCCTCCAGGATACAACAGCCTTTACACAAAAGATAACTCAACAACTCTGGACAAGAGTTGAGTCTAAAGCTCCACAAAAAGAACACCTCCCTTCAACTAATAAGAACTCTCTTTTAGACTAACTATTTCACTCTATAGTTTTCTCTTTTGTGTTGTGTTTTTAAACCAAATGAAGAACATCACTATTTATACTACAAGAAGTCTTCCTAGCAATGAATAGGAAGATAATGGAGTAGTAAATAGTGAAAATAATTACCTTAGGAGTTACATATGTTACAAAGATAATGGAGGAATTAAGATGACAATCAAGTGGCACAAATATCATCAACGGCTAATGGCATCAACGGTACTTTGCATAACTGAAATGCAAATGACATATAGTACTGTAAAGATGCATATGGCACTAACTCCAATGGAGTAATGCAGCAATAATAGATTTGTTACATACCACTAACAAATAAGTATAGAACTTTATAATAAATTAATATTAAAATTGCTCAAAAGACCAACACATGATAATACTACAATTCACATAATAATGCCGACAAGGTCGTGATTATAACATTATAACCATTAAACACCGCCACCATAAGTGGACCACACCAATCAATAGAAATTCGATATCAATTCAACATTAAATAAAGGAATTAGGTCAACTTACCACTTTCAAATAGCCACAATCACCATCCCTCAACATCTCCGACAATTCCACACATTAATAGAACTTACCAATTACAATGTCCATAAGATTAGACCACCAATTCATCCATATCAATGATTCAACAAAACCCAATATGGATATCAATATTATAAAGCAAACTATGAACAATTGCGACAATGATCAACATATAATTCAATAGCCCATGACAATCTAAAATGATATCAACATAATTAGATCATAATCAATATACCCACTTTATATCCAAAATTATGAATTCAAGGAATACATAGGTTCATAGAATTTTTTTTATCATAACACCATCAATTAACAGTGAATACTTTATAGATCATCAATTAAACCTTTTAATGCAAGAACCCATGCTTAGAATTCGAAGATGGGTTTTAGGGTTTTTGAGATCTTTTGAAAAGCCTTTGAAATTGGCTCCTTGAGTGAGAGAAGAACCAAGGATGAAATCACCACCTTATAGAAGTCCAATCCACGAAATTTAGGTTGAAAACTTTGAGAATTTGACCTTCTTTCTTGGATCTTAAAGGTTCTTCAATGGAGGATTTGACGAGGGAAAGAATTTAGTGAGAAGGGAGAGCTTATATTTTTATATTCTAATTGAGGGTTGGGGTTTTTGATTGGGGTAATGAGTTTATAATTACTTAAAATTAATATATAATCCACCCCCAAAATACCCAAAACACCCCTACATTTATTAGACCTTTTTAAACAAGTCAAACGTAACTTTTATTTTAGGAATTATCGTCGGGGAACAAGTACGCTTCTCGGATGTGTTCCCACAAGTTTCTGGAAATTAATTTTTGGACAGAAGGGTCCGCGACACGAACCAAATTTTTGGTCCTCGGATAAGCAAGTCCGCGACGCGGAGACACTCCCACAAGGTTCTGCATACACGCTGCCTTGGTAACACTTTGTCCAAGGCTTGGGTTTCCTTAAGGACCCTTTGATTGGTCCTTGGGGAGTCGTGCCCACACTTTTTTACCCTAAACATGTCCCTCTAGGTTTTAGGCTCATCCCTATTGATTTTAGACTCCAAACAACACACCAAAAACACATACAACAAACAAGGACACACTAGCTCACAAAAGACTAGTTTCCGAACGTCTTGGTCGTCCCTTGATGTTTGACTTCAAAACTATTTAAAACTGACTTCTAAAGATATATATTCATTATTTTAACAAGTTATTAACTCATAAAACCCATGTGAGGCTCTAGCTCACCCTTTTTCATTTTGAGGGTATTTAACATTGCACAACCAACACACATTTATACAAGTAACTGTAACATTATTAATGACACAATTGCCCTCAAAACCTTTTTTTACATCCTTTCCACTATATTTATGGAGGGTAATTTTGTAGAAAATATTGTTTCAAGAAAAATTATGTAATGCATAATATTTTTGGTACAACAAACCAAACATTGCCTTAAAAAGTCTCATCATAACTAATGCAAGTATAACTAATGCAAGCATAAATAATACACTATATTTTTCATTATCTATAAACTCTACCAAACAACCCCTAGTGTATGTATATGTTGGATATGTATCAAGAGTTAATTGTAAATGGAGGAAAGATGAAAAGAGAAGAACTTGGAAAGTTGGGAACTTGAAGAGTTGGGAACATAAAAAGTCCTCTTATGCTTTAGAAAAAATGTATTTGTCCCTCATCGGTGGTGGGAAAAAATAGGAGAGTTTATATATAGAAACACTCCTATTAATTGTTAAAAGGGTTGGAAAGAGGGACACCCATCGCGCCGTCGTCATCGCTCGCTCGGCTTTGGCTTTGACTTTGGAAAATGATCGACGGATTATTTTTTGGACAAATTTTGTTTTAATTATTCATTTAATTGTTAAATTAAATGGACAAAACATTTCAATTAATTAGTTAATTAACCAAAATGTTTAATTAATTAGTTAATCCACTATTGGAAGTGACTGTTCTAAAAGGTTGCAAATTTCAGGAACAACTATGACCGTTTGAAAGATTGCAACTTTCATTAATGGTCATGTGGATTCTGAAAGGATTTCAACCTTTCAGAACTAGTTCCTCTTGCCTATAAATACATTGATTCTTCAAATTTTTTCCTTACGATTTTTTCTAACTTCGTCCTCTTCGACACAAAAATTTCTTTCTGTACTTTACTGTTGTTGAATGGTTCGCTTACACCAGAGTTTTGGGTATCAATATGTTGGCGATTGAAATCATTCTATTCTAGGAGGACATATTCCAAATCAAACCTCGGATACTAGAGGGAAATAATTTTCTTAAGGGGACACTGTGTATTTAGTGGGCTTGATCTTTTTTTGTTTTAATTTTCAGATTCTGGTACGTTTACAGATTTAGTTTTCTGTGAATTAATTTATGTTCATCTTTCTTATTGGTTCATCAAACTTTGGTAACTTCGTGTTTCTGCAAAGTTTTGTTGGAATCAGTAATTTTGCTTTTCAAACGCATATTGGCAACAATCTTAAGGAAATTATTATTTTATTTTTTAATCTGTGTTTCTGGTGGAGACAAAAATCTTTGTGGTTTTATACTCCTTTAAGTTTTCAATTTTAGTTATTACTTACTAAGACTGTATCGATTTTTGTTTATAAGAAATGTCAAACAACAATGTTACAATGGTTGTTGTTGCACCAACCCGAACTGTTGTACCACAAGTAGAGAAATTGGGTAAATTCTCTGGTGTGAATTTCAAAGGATGGCAATAACAAGTATTTTTCTGGCTTACCATTCTTGGTCTGTAGAAATTTACCAATGAAGAAACTCCAGTATCTGCTGCTAAAATGTCAGAATGAGAAAAATTCATGATTATTGAAGCATGGAAACAGGCAGACCTATGTAAGGTCTACGTTCTTAGTGCTTTAGAGGATGACCTATTTAATTTCTATGGTGTAATGACAACTTCGAAAGAGTTGTGTCATTCACTTGAGAAGAAATATAAGACAAAAAATGCATGCTTCAAAAATTTTGTGGTCGCAAAGTTTTTGGACTGTAAAATGGTAGATAGTAAAACTGTTGGATCACAAGTGCAAGAACTTTAACTTATTTTTAATGATCTGATTGTTGAAGATATGGTAGTAAATGAAGCTTTTCAAGTGGCTGTAATGATCGAGAAGTTACCTCCTTTGTGGAATGACTTCAAGAATTATCTAAAGCACAAGCGTAAGAAAATGAAGCTTGAAGATCTTGTGATTCGGCTCAAGATTGAGAAAGATAACAAAACCGTCGAAAAGAAGTCTCGTAAGAGTTTGACAATAATTGGAGTAAATATTGTTGAAGAATCTCCTACCAAAGACAAGAAGACAAAGAAGTCCAATGAACATAAGTCAGAACAGGCCAAGAAGAAATTCAAGGGCAACTGTTACAATTGTGGTAAGGATAGTCATAAGTCTTATGACTGTCGTGCTCCAAGAAAGGACAAAGACAAAGACAAAGGCAAAGGCAAAAGTTAAGCAAACATCGTGGAAGAGATGGAAGATGCAGATGAATTGTGTACAACGATCTCACAGTGAAACTTAGTTAGAAATCCCAAGGAGTGGTTTCTCGACTCAGGTGCCACTCGACATATTTTCTTTGCAAAAGAAGCCTTTGCAACGTACACTCCTATTGAGTTCGATGAATATTTGTTCATGGGAAACACAGTAACAACAAGGATTTCAGAAACTACGAAAGTAATGTTAAAAATGACATCTGGTAAGGTGTTGACTTTGAACAGTGTTCTGCGTGTCCCTACAATTAGGAAGAAATTAGTCTCTGTTGCAGTGCTCGTTAAGAACGGGTTTAAGTGTGTCCTAGTTAGTGACAAGTGTGTAATAAGTAAGAGTGAGATGTTTTTAGGAAAGTGTTACCTCAATGAGGGCCTCTTCAAACTTAATGTAATGGTTGTTGACAGTATTAATAAGAATTCTGCTTCTGTTTACTTATTGGAGTCAAATAATTTATGGCTTGCCCGTTTGGGACATGTAAATTACAAAGCCTTGCAAAAATGGGATACTTTAAAAGTATTGTCTGGTTTTAAAGGTGATAAATCATAATGCAATATTTGTGTGGAAAGTAAGTCTGTTAAACATCCTTACAACTCTGTTAAAAGAAATTCAAAACCTTTAGACTTAATTCACACAGATATATGCGATATGAAGTCGACACCTTCTCGTGGTGGGAAAAAGTATTTTATAACTTTGTAGACGATTGCACTCGATTTTGTTATGTATATTTGCTTAATAGTAAGGATGAAGCAATTGATGCATTTAAGGAATACAAAAATGAAGTGGAGAACCAATTGAATCTAAAGATAAAAATGATTCTAAGTGATAGGGGTGGAGAATACTAATCTCCTTTAGCAGAGATATGTTTGGAATATGGTATTATTCATCAAACTAGTGAACCCTATACACCACACTCAAATGGTTTGGCGGAACAGAAGAATAGAACATTAAAGGAAATGATGAATTCCTTGATGAATTCTGGTTCACCGCAAAACCTTTAGGGGCCAGTCTTCCTTACGGCTAATAAGATACTCAATAGGGTACCCCGTACAAAACACAATCAATTCCATATGAGTTGTGGAAAGAAAAGAAACCCAAATTGAAATATTATAAAGTGTGGGGTTGTCTAGCCAAGGTAGAGGTTCATTTACCCAAAAGGGTGAAAATTGGACCCAAAATGGTTGACTGTGTATTTATTGGATATGTTCTGAACAGTATGGCCCACCAGTTTTTGGTTCACAAATCTGATAATCCTGAGTTTCATGATAATATGATAATTGATTCAGATAATGTAGAGTTCTTTGAACATATTTATCCGTATAAAACTTAATGTGAGTCGACAAGTGAAAGACCTAAACGACCACGGGAAGAATCAACGAAAAATACACTACCTAGTAAGGATCCTAGGGGTAGCACTTTCCAACAAAAACCCACTTCTTTCGGACCAAAATTTGTGGAATTGTTGCTTGAAATTGAGCCTCAAACATTTAAAGCATCTATGTCTTCGTCTGAGTCAACTTATTGGAAAAAACCTGTCAATAGTGGGTTCGAATAAATTTTAAGTAATCATACTTAGAAATTGACTGATCTTCCTTTAGAAAATAAATCTTTAGGATCAAAGTGGATCTTTAAAAGGAAAATAAAAGTTGATGGGACTATTGAGAAATATAAGGCTGGACTACTTTGACACATACTCTCCAGTAACAACTATAACATCAATTAGAATGTTAATAGCACTAGCGGCAGTGTATGATCTTAAATCCACCAAATGGATGTAAAGACAGTCTTCTTAAATGGAGAGTTGGAAGAAATTTATGTGGAACAACTTGAAGGGTTTGTAGTTCCTGGTAAATAAGAGAAAGTGTGCAGACTTGTGAATTCACTTTATGGGCTCAAGCAAGCACCTAAACAATGGCATGCTAAATTTGACCAAACAACTTTGGCAAATGGATTCAAGATTAACGAATGTGATAAGTGTGTTTACATTTAAAACATTCTGAATATGAAGTCATTGTTTGTCTGTATGTTGATGAGAAGTTAATAATGAGTAAAGATATTGACAATATAAATGTTACTAAGTGCATGTTGTCCAGCAAGTTCGGTATGAAGGACTTAGGAGTTGTTGATTTGATCTTAGGGATCAGGATTCTCAAAACTCCTCAAGGACTAGCATTATCTCAATCTCATTATATTGAAAGAGTATTGGATAAGTTCAATTACTTGAATTTCAATATTGTCAAACACCAATTGATTTAAACTTAACATTTCAAAGGAATGAAAGTAAAAGTGACTCACAATGGTAATATTCCAGAGTGTTGGAAAATATGGTGTATATTATGAATTGTACGCGACTAGATATAGCATGTGCTATTAGCAAACTAAGTCGGTTCACTAGTAATCTGAATCAAACTAAATGAATGGCAATGAAACATGTGTTGGGGTATCTGAAACATACACAGTACTATGCTTTGCATTATCATAAATATCATGCTATGATTGAAGGATCTAGTGATACAAATCGGATCACCGGGTCAAATGATGTAAAATTCACAAGCGATTATGTGTTTACACTTAGTGGAGGAGCAGTCTCTTGGAAATCGTCCAAACAGACATGTATCGCTCACTCCACAATGGAATCTGAATTTATTGCTTTAGATAAGGCTGGTGAAAAAGTTGAATGACTCTAGAATTTCCTACAATATATTCCATTTTGCCCCAAACCTGTGAGACCTATTTTCATACATTGCGTTAGTCAAGAAGCAACAGGTAGGGCAGGGAGCTTCAAGTAAAATGGTAAGTCTCGTCATATACGATGAAGACATAACACCGAAAGACAACTGGTCTCTAGTGGAATTATCACAATTGACTATGTGAAGTCAAGCAATAATGTGTCAGATCCATTACTATTTAGGCTTATTAAAGTCTAGTTATAATTGGATACAAAAAGAAAAAGGTGTCTCATCTGTCTGGTTTAACATGAAGCTTCAAATTTCCAAAAAATAAAATGGAACAAAATGATTAAGAGAATGATTTAATGAATTCAACTAGAATTTCTAAAATAATACCATAGGTTCTAATAAAAACAAAGCACAAATAAATTAAACCGCCATGAAATAACAAAATAATTCAAAGCAAGCTACAAAGTAACATTAAAGCTTTAGATCTAAATCAAGCTCCTCTTCGTCTTCATTATTCTTTTCTGCAACCCCTCTTCCAATTTAAGTTGCATGTAATTATTTCCACTTGGATTATCATCAATATTGACCAATGAATAGTTTATATTTAAATCCTCTGCACTATTTTTGCTCTCAAAATTAAGGGAATTTTGCAATGCATCAGCTCTAGTTCCAACCATATCAATGTTGTTTATTCCTAGGAGATTTTTTGTGCTAAAAAATGATGAGCTTGATGATGATGACCACTTCTCGGGCATAAATCGGCATTCTGAAAATAATTGTTGTGTTTGATGAAAAGTAGGGCTATGAACGGCATTAGGATCTTCTTTAACTCCAAATGAGGATTGATTGATTAAAGAACTGTGAAATGGCATGTGTGAGTTGAAATTTGAGCAGGGGTAGTAGTAAGGATGATAATTCGGAGGGACAAAAGGCTGAACAACATCAACAAGTATATTTTGCCTTTTAGACAGTGCCCTCTCTTGTTTGTGAGCGTTTTGGTGTCCACCTAGGGCTTGCTTAGTGGAAAATTCTTTCTTGCAAAAGTTGCAAGAGAAAATCTTAGTTTTTGAGGAACTCCTCTGCGTGGGAGTACTTTCATTGGAAGGCTCGCTAGCATGAGCCGATGTTAAATTCTTCTCATTGTTGTAATCATTATGGAATTTGAGATCAAGAAGTACTCTACCAGAGGATAATTCATGTGGCTTCAATTGAGAATCTTCCATAATTTTTTCTTTCATCTTCAGTGTGTTTGTCATGACTTCATGAGATTCTTCTGTGGCTGACGATATGCTAGAAACTTTAGAAGAACCTGAATTTTTCATTGCAAAAGAATTCATTTCCTCACTATACTAATATTTATGTTCTTGAAATTTACTTGAGATAAGAATTAAGAGAATGGATCTATTAAATAGACAATATTGATAATACAAAATCCTTCAAATATGGAAAATTATTTAATGTATGGTGTTCCAGATGTAAAAATTTAAGCAACCAAATAATAGTTCTAGTAGAGGATCATATCAACTCGCTAGAAAATCTAATTCCATCAATTTATTTCAAAAGATGGTAAGGTGAAGTGGAAAACATATGACAAGAAGTATAAGGAAATTAATAATTATGGAGACCCAAAATAAATGGTAAGGAATATTAGGAAAATTAATAATTAAAAAATTATGGTTTACTATAATTTATGGAAAGACGACTTGGATATACAATAATTGGTAAGATGTATTAGGAAATCTAATAATTAAGTAGTCGTAAAATATGTCGTAACAAGTATTAGGAGAACTAATAATGAGGAGTCCTAAAATATATGGTAAAATAAAATATATTTTTAAACTTAAGAAATTCTAAAAAAATATATGGTAAGTGAAAATATATAGGGTAAGAGTTCTATGATATTGCAACTGGCTTTAATTGTAGGTTCTTTGAACTTTTGTCATTTGCATACTTTAAGAGGTGAAGGATTCAATAAGTATAATTGTATGAATAACTTAAATTATATTATCACATATTCATACTGGTTATTAGAATCTATTAATAGGCATTTTTAGAATTGTCACGACCCAAAAGTGAGTGTCTACTACAAACCCCCAATAGACAAGCCAAAACCCAATAAAAAAAGATGGTAACTAGAAAGAAATGAGCAGAAGCATAATATAAATATATAGAATAGCGTCAGTAGCATAGATTTGTAAATACGATACAAAATATACAAAACGGCTCAAAAGTAACCTAGAAAGACAATTATATGCAAGATCCAACCCAGAACCCGTTGTCACTGGTACAAAAGCATCTAAGTACAAAATGACTATATACAACAAGTCCGTTTGAAAGAAGATACAAAAATATAGACATTCATAAAAAAAGGAAATCAACAGTCTCCAAATGCCAAGAGCTCACAACGATCCAAGTCTACAACGGCCACGGGATATTTGACACTAGGATGAACAAGTTGCATCTCCGATCCTCTTATCCTTAGAAAACTTAGTGTTGAAGCATGAATTTTGCGCTTAAGGATAGAGGTGTTGCCAGTGTTTCATATTCATTACGTCATGTGCCACAATTGGTTTTAAAAAGTTCTAATATAAAACTTATTATTCATGATATGGAATTTGTGGACGCATGATGTGAAACTTGCTCGGGAACCGAAAGAAGTTGAAGATAATTTTTATTTTTATGTATACAATGTAATTTCAAGCGGAAGGGGGTTGAATGAACTTTTTGTGTCCCCTAGCTTCGACCAGGAAAGCAATCATTCAATTACCAAAGTCTTTGGTGCCACAATACTCTTGAAGGTAAATAAATGTCAACTTTAAGAACCTTCAAGAGGAGATTTAAGCTGTATTCCAAAATAAGGTTTTACACTTCATGGATCAATACAAAAACAATAATAAATACATCTCAATTTAAATCGTCAATCGCTCGCTTATATTATTTGAAATCTTGCTTTCTCTTTTTGGATTAACTATGCTTGTTTTAATAGTCTTTGAATATAATTATTTTTTTTCATAAAAATGGAAATTACTATTTAGGCTTATAAAAATCTAGTTATAATAAGATACAAAAAGAAAAAGGTGGCACATCTCTTTGGTCTAACATGGAGCTTAATATTTCCAAAAAATAAAAAAAGAATAAATGACGAAGAGAATGATTCAATGAATTCAACTAGAATTTCTAAAATAATACTATATGTTCTAATAAAAACAAAGCACAAATAAATTAAACCTCCATGAAGTAACAAAATAATTCAAAGCAAGCTACAAACTAACATTAAAGCTTTAGATCTAAATCAAGTTCCTTTTCTTCTTCATTATTCTTTTCTGCATCCCCCTCTTCCAATTTCATTTGCAGATAACTATCCACCAAGATTATCATCAATATTAACTGGTGAATCCATTATATTTAAACCATTTGCACTATTTTTGCTCTCAAAGTTAAGGGAATTCTTCAACGCATGCATCAACTCCAGTTCTAATCATATCGCTATTGTTATTTCCTAGGGAGATTGTTTGTACTAAAATACGATGGGCTTGATGATGATGACCACTTCTCGGGGTTACGATAATTGTATCCTGAAAATGGTCATGTTGGATAAGAAGTAGGGTTATGAACGACATCAGAATCTCCTTTTATATCAAATGATGATTAATTGGTAAAAGACCTGTGAAATGACACATGTGAGTTGAAATTTGAGTAAGGGTAATAGTAAGGATGATAATTGGGAGGGCCAAAAGGCTGAAAAACATCAACTATGCCTGTTTTTAATAGTCGTTTCGTGGATTGGAATATAAACATTTTTTTCAAAACAAACGGAAATTACAATTTAGGGTTATAAAAGTCTAGTTATAAAAGATACAAAAAGATAAAGGCGACACATCTCTTAGGTCTAACATGAAGCTTCGAATTTCCAAAAAGAATAAAAGATCAAACGATGAAGAGAACTATTTAATAAATTTAACTAAAATTGTTAAAATAGTACCATTGGTTCTAATAAAAGCAAAGGACAAATAAATTAAACCTATGGAAAATAAAAAAAACAATTCAAAGCAAGCTGCAAACTAACATTAAAGTTTTAGATCTAAATCAAGCTCCCCGTCTTCTTCATTATTCTTCTTTGCATCACCCTCTTCCAATTTCATATGCATATAACTATTTCCATCAAGATTATCATCAATATTGACTGGTGAATCCTTTAAATTCAAACCTTTTGCACTATTTTTGCTCTCAGAATAAAGGGAATTCTCTGACGCATCAACTCTAGTTCCAGTCATATCATTGTTGTTATTTCCTAGGAGATTTTTTGTACTAAAAAAAGATGAGCTTGATGACCACTTCACTGGATTAAATCGATAATTGTCTCTAGAAAAACATGGACATGTCTTATAAAAAGTAGGCTTATGAATGACATAAGAATCTCCATTAATACCAAATGGTGATTGATTGGTAAAAGAACTGTGAAATGGCATGTGTGAGTTCAAATTTGAGTAAGGGTTATAATAAGGATGATAATTGAGAGGGTCAAAAGGTTGAACAACATCAACAAGTTTCTTTTGCCTTTTAGACGATGCCCTCTCTAGTTTGTGACCATTTTGGTGTCCCCCTAGGGCTTGCTTAGTGGAAAATGTTTCTTGCAGAAGTTGCAAGAGAAAATCTTAGTCTTTGCGAAATTCCTCTGTGTGGGCGTTGCCTCATTGGAAGACTCAATTGCATGATTTGGAGTAGAATTAAAATGATTTAGTCCAAGATTTGAACAATTAATATTCCCGTCGTTGTTGCAACAATTATTGACTTTGAGACTAAGATGTTCTTCAACAACTTTTGATAATTCATGTGTCTTCCATTGATAGCATTCCACAATTTTTTCTTTCATGAGTTCAGGATTTGAACAATTTATATTCTTCTCGATGTTGTAATCATTATGTACTTTAAGATGAACAAGTGTTCTACCAGATGATAGTTTAAGTGTCTTCAATTGAGAGTCATCCATAGATATTTCTTTCATCTTCTTTGTGTTTGTGATAACTTCATGAGATTCCTCTGAGGCTGGCGATTTGCTAGAATCTTTAGAAAAACATGATTTTTTCATTGCAAAGCATCCATTTTCCCACTAGAAATAATGTTTTTGTTCTTGAAATTTACTTGAGGTAAGAATGAAGAGAATGAATCTATTAAATAGACAATGGTATGAATACAAAATCCTTCAAATATGGAAAATTCATTAATGTATGGTGTTACAAATGCAAAATATTTAGCATCCAAATCATAGTTCTAGTAGAGGATCATATAAACTTGTAAGAAAATCTTATTTCATCAATATATCTTAAATGATGGTAAGAGGAAGAGTAAAATATATGGTAAAAAGTAGGAAAATTAATAATTGAGGAGACCCAAAAAAGAAATGGTAAGAAAATTTAGGATGATTAATAATCAATAAATTATGGAGTCCTAAAATATATGATAAGAAGAAGTGGAAAATAAATAATAAGATGTATTAAGAAATTTAATAATTAAGTATTCCTAAAATATATAGTAACAAGTACTAATTAGGAGAACTAATAATTAAGGAGTCCTAAAAAAATAGTAAAAGAAAATTTATTTTAAATATTAAGAAATTTTAAAAATATATGGTAACAGAAAAGATATTGGGTAAGTGATTGAAGATATTGCAAGAGACCTTAATTGTAGGTTCTTTGCACTTTTATCGTGTGCGTACTTTAAAAGGTGAAGGGATCCAATACGTATGATCATATGTGTAACACCTCGGATTTGAGAAGATAAAAAAAAATACAATTTTCCGGGATCTGGTGTCCGAACCAACGGAAGCCACCGACGGATCGTGTGTTAGACCATGGACCATAGTGGGTTCCCGTCGTTGGGTTCCAGGCTTAGAGGACTCTTATCCCACTCATGGCCGACCAATATGGTCTGTGGTTGGACCTACAGACCACAAGTCTTTCCGTAGGTGAGGGTCTAGGTATGTAGAGAAAAATGACTTTTGGGTCAACTTCAAACGGTTATATCTTTTAGCACAAAATGAATTAGGTGACTTATGACCTATCAAATTAAAGATAATTGAATCCTATTTCCAACGCCATCGAGTTTTCTATCCAAGCTCGGAGTAAAAAGTTATGCTTGTTTTAGTGAAGTCATGTCAGACAGGCTATGAACCACGACCCAGTTGACGGGTAGTGGTTCAAACGACGGCCCATCAATCCCCTCATGGGTAGCACTTTGTCAGCTTTAAGTCAGGGTCGTTTTTGTCCTTTCCCTATGTGTTTGGGCACTCAAACTACATCGTTTGATGCATAAACTACGTCATTTTACTCCGTATTAGCCAAATAATATAGTCAGACATACCCAGAACCTTCATTCTCTAAATATCATCCAAATCAGAACGAAAAAGAAGGAAAGAGGCTTCAGTTTCTTTCAAGAACAAGCAACAATGTTTGTCAAAGTTCAGCCTCAAAATTCAAAGGATTTATCTCTAGATTTCGTCTCCAGGTATGTGAGATATCACTAGTGGGTTCCTTTAACCCATTATATCCCTAGAATTTAATGAGTTCTTCAGATTCTCATAAATTGTTCATACCTAGGATTTTTAGTTTTTCAAGATTTATTGTGATGGTTCCTTTGATCTAAATAAATATTTCTTTATAATTTAGTATAATTTCTTGCATAGAACTCAGAACCCTAGCTGATGTAAATTTATCCTAATTCATGATTTTTACTTGCTAGGCTAAGGAATTCATGCTTTAGATTTCCAATGTTATATTCTCAATATATAAATGTTGTATTCTCAGCTAGCATGTCAGTTTCAGGTATTCAGTATTTAGTGCATTTTAGCTTCACGAATATTCAGTTGGGAGTAGACTTAGCATCGAGTTGGACTAGGGTTCGTCATACCCTCAAAATCCTAGAATAATGTGCCCACGTAGATTTATACATCCCCTCTGTTGAACATCTGTTTTAGTAATCATGTCACAATCATGTCTTTATACCCCTGACAAGGTATATTGGGTCCTCCCGATGGGGCGTGTACATCGGACTCTACGTTTAGCTCATGCGGTTATGCCGGTTAATAGTAGCTCCCACAGTTAGACTATTAGTGCATTTTAGCAGTTACTTCAGTATACAGTTCAGCATGTTATCTTCATGATTAGTAATTGGTCATGTCATTCAGTTTATCTCAGTTATACTTCAGTACATATTTATATCCTTGTTCAAATTAGATTATTGCTCAGTTATGCATTGTTCAACTTATACACTTTGTTCAACTTAGCATATTTATATCTTGCATGCTCAGTACATTACAAGTACTGACACATACTTTGTGCTACATCATTTCATGATTTAGGTTAAGGCACTCAACATCCAGATCACGCTTAGTTCGACTATCAGCTTATATTCAACACCTTCAGTGGTGGGTCATCATACTTCGAGGACAATATATATGCTTTCTATTTTAGTTATTGTGCTAGAACAATATAGATTAGCAACAAAATGTGGTCCCATGGCGAGAAGATGATGATGTCAAAATTGTTGAAAAACTATTGCGCTCTTTGACGCCGAAGTATAATTATATTGTTTGCTCCATTGAGGAGTCAAAAGATATAGACGAGTTATCGCTTAACGAATTATAAAGCTCCTTATTGGTGCATGAACAAAAGATGAATCAGAGTTCAACTTCTGAGGAGTAGGCCTTGAAATCTTCTACTTTTACTTTTTCCAATTCTAGAGGAAGAGGTAGAGGTAGAGGTAGAAATGGGAGAGGTGACCATGGACATAGATATGGAGGCATAAATTTTAGGGTCAATGATAACTACGACAAAGGTAGAGGAAAGAATTTAGACAAATCAAAGGTAGAATGTTATCGATGTCATAAATTTGGCCAATATCAATGTGATTGCTATACTAGGCTACCTAATGAGAAGAACATAAAGTCCAACTTTTTAAAAAAAGGGAAATAGAGACCTTGTTGATGGCAATACAAGCACAAGAAGTACCAGGACAAGATGGTTGGTATCAGGACACAGGCAGCAGTAATCACATGAGTGGGAGTAAATCTTGTTTTTCTTATTTAAATGAAAGCTTTCGTTCTAAAGTTAGTCTTCGTGATTGCTCTATTGTGGATGCAATGGGAAAATGAGATATTAAAATTAAAGCAAAGAATGGTTTTGAAGAAATATATTTTCCTTCTTTAAGAAACTTACTAAGTGTAGGACAATTGCAACAAAAGGGATATTTTATTCTCATTGGAGAAGGTGTTTGTGAGATTTATAGTCCTAATAGAGGAGCTATTGCCATTGAGAAAATGAATTCAAAAAGGTTATTTCCCATGAATATTGAGAGTATTCAATCATGTTTAAAAACAAAAGTAAAAGATTCTAAATGGTTGTGGCATTTGGTAACTTGGGTTTTGGTGGATTAGAAACTCTCAAAGAGAAAATATGGTGATAGGACTTCCTGAAATTCTCATCCCTTCCGGAGTTTGTGAAGAATATGTTGTTGGCAAACAACAACGTTCTCAGTTTCCAAAAGAGAAGTCGTGGTGGGCGAAGGATTGTTTGGAGATGGTGCATTCTGATATATGTGGCCCAATTAAACCAATTTCTAATCGAGGTAAAAGGTATTAATTACCTCTACCAACTCTTGCTGAAATTTCAACAATGTCTATACTGAAAGTAAAGAGGGGGAATTAAAATTCTTTAGTCGACTCACCTTCTGGTAGTATTATTCTTGATATGTTTTCTGGTGGTATAGAAAATTTGTTCCTTCCGATATGCTGGCACCTATGATGCACCACATTTGATGAGTTTTCTCTTCATTTCTAGGTTTCAAAGATGGAAAACATGAGATATGTCAAATATAATAAATGTAAGTAAAATCACTTATCTAACAAGTAAAATACTACCAAAATAATCTAGATATTACAGTACATACTTAGATTCTAACAAGTCCACCAAGTATGGCGTACATTGAATAAAACTTAATTTCATAATATAGGAATACTCAATTTGTTATTGAATTCTCACAATTAAGAGGGAAAAAAATAGGAATTGGGAGAAATGGGCATGATCACACAACGTGCATTGAGAAAGGCAAAGCATAAAACTGAAATTGATTTAGAAAAAGAGTCGTCACTCACGTTTTAAGTCCCGAACATATAAGTAAGACAAGTCGATGATTCGTCATAACTCCTAGTTTTCACTATTCCAAACTGATGGATTTATAGTCACTTAAAAGCCTCCATCTGATGCTAAATCACTTGCCAGTTCAGAACCTTGTTGATTAATTAATGCAGCTAATACCTTCACTATATTGGGAAAACGCTTACTTTTAAAAAAAATTAGATACTTAAAATCTATACGAAAAAAAATTATAAATTATATTTTTTTGCAAATCAATATGATTAAAAAATACATCGTAAAATATTAGTAAAAGTTTTTATAGTTTGACTCTAAAAAAAGGAAAGTATGACAATTAAAAGTGGACAAAAGTAATACTATATTACCATCGTATGATTAATGTTATACATAATCCGATATTAAAAATTTACCTTTTTTCTATATGGTGTAAAAACTACTTTCTTTTACATTTATTATAGGGAGAATGCACAAGTACCGCCTAGACTATGATCGAAATTTCAGAGACACACCTTAACTACACTAAGGTGAGAAAATTAAATGAAAGGTGTTACATAAGTCTTGGTTTGGTTTTTGGTGACAGATTGACCAAGAGCTGGTCAAATCCTCTTTAAAATATAATTAAGTAAATTTGGGACCAAATTAACATTTTCAAAACTTTCTAATCTTTTATAAAATACAAAAAAACACTTCATTTTTTCAACTTTTATAATTCTATCCAAACCATTTTTTTAAAAAAAAAAAAAAGTAAATGAAAATAGGATTTTCTCTTCTTCTTCTCCCAATGTTCTCTCTTCTCTTCTTCTTCCTCTTAAGAAAATCTGAAAATCCAACTATCAAAACAAATATTCTCCCCCATTATATTATCTTCTTCTCATCTCCGGTCGTGACTCTCTCCTCTTTCTGAACTGAAGATTGCGTTAAACTTAAAATGGTAAGTCATTTTTTTAAAGATTTTACAATTTTGAAACAATTCTAAGCTTTTTTCTTGGGTTAATGAAGAATAAATCGTTCTATAGATGTGAAAAATGAATAATAGTGTAATGGTACCTATTATTTATTGTTATAGAAAGAAAATTGACAAACCCAAAAAGCCATAATATTGAGAAAATGTATATGTAATGTTAACATTCAGTGAAAATTCATTTTTTGTTCTTTTTGTTATACTTTTTGTTACCATTTTGTTCATATGATTTAAGAAATATAGTTTTGTTCAGTTGTCCAACAAATATTTGAAGTGTAGGAGATTGAAAAAATATATTTCTCAATAAGTATCTATAATTAGTGAAGAAAAAAACAATGACTACTGTTTTGTATCACACTCAAACCCAAAAGGCAAGGAGAACAAGAAGGAGAAGGAGAAATTGAAAAAGAAAGCGAAAGAGAAAGAGAAAAAAGTCAAAGTCGTCAATTGTGATGTGAAACAACAATATCCATCATTGATTAGATTGATAGTTATGTATACCATTGTAAATTACCTTTTTTGTTGATAGGTTGTATAAAACAATTGGTGAAGTGTTTATTTTTTCTGATAATATTAATGATTTTTTTTGTTGAAACAAATGTCAATTATGATGGAAAAGAAGAAATGTGGTGTATGTGGCAACATATATAACCTATGTTGTAAAACACACCACAGAATTATCTGCATGTGCCCCAACAGAAAGGATATATGTAGCAACATATATAACCTATGTTGTAAAAAACACCACAGAATAATCTACATGTGCCCCAACAGAAAGGATATATGTGGCAACATATGTTATAGAAAGAAGATATGTGGCAATATATGTCACATAAAGAAGATATGTGGTAACATATGTCACGGAAAGGAGATATGTGGTAACATATGTCACAGAAAGAAGATATGTGGCAACATTTCATTGTTACCAATGTGGTGTCTGTGACAACATATATAACCTTTGTTGTTAAAAAAAACTATAGAATTATCTGCATATACCCCAACAGAAAGGATATATGTGGCAACAGATGTCACACTATGAATTGTCAAAAAAAAAAAAGTAGAATAAAAATGTCTAAAATAATCGTTTCTTCATTTTCCCTCTCTCCTCTCCTCTATAAAAGGTCGTTTCGTTTCATATTTCAAATTTAATTTATTTTTACTACTTTTCGTTTTCTTTTCTCTATTTCCTTTCTCTCGTTCCATTATTTCTTTACAGTTCAAATTGTTGCTATATTTTCTACAATATCAGTGGTAATATGTTGCGATTTTCTTCTACAACAAAGCTTCGTTGCCCTCATTATTTATAATTTATCGTTGATATCTTCTAAGATAAAATTTAATAGTTATTGATATTAAATCAGGACTTTTTATTGAATTAGGTGACAATTTAATTGTATGGATATATATTAGTGTTACATGTTGAATTAGGTGATAATTTAATTGAATTAACCCCAAAGAGACCATTTTATGATATACATATGTTGCCATATATGACATGTTTATTGCAATTTTTCCAACAGGACGTGCATATGTTGCCACATATGTCATTTCAAGAATGGGTTAATCAATAAATTGAACGATTTAGGAATGAAAAAAATATCAAATTGGACCAAATTTTAGCACTTTGGACCATAATTAAGCAATAAAAATATACTATAACACTTGAAACAACGATTTACAACGATGTTATATAACTATCATGTGAAGGTACTTGATCGTTGTATGATGAAATAGTGATATGATAATCTTTGTAAAAATAATTGATAGAATTGAGGAAGGTTGTTATATTAGACTATGATTTTGTACTTAGACATGTTGGACTATATATTAGTGTTACTTGTTGAATTAGGTGACAATTTAATTGAATTAACCCCTCAAACACCATTTTATAATATACATATGTTTCCACATATGACATTTCTATTGCGATTTTCCCAACAGAACGTGCATATGTTGTTACCTATGTCATTTAAATGATGGCTTAATCAATAAACTGAGCAATTTAGAATGGAAAACTGTCAAATTAAACCAAATTTTAGTACTTTGAAACATAATTATGCAAAAAAAATATGTTATAACACTTGAAACAACGATTTATAAGGGTGTTATATAACTATCATATGTAGTTACTTGGTCATTGTATGATGAACTAGTAGTAAATGATAGTCTTTGTAAAAATAATTGATAAAATTGATGAAGGTTGTTGTCTTAGACCATAATTTTATACTTAGACATGGTGTAGGACTATATATTAGTGTTACATGTTGAATTATGTGACAATTTAATTGAATTAACCCCCAAAAGATTATTTTATGATATACATATGTTGCCACATATGACATTTTTGTTGCAATTTTCCCAACAGAACGTGCATATGTTACCACATATATCACTTCAAGGATGACTTAATCCATAAATTGAGCGATTTAGGAATGAAAAAAATGTCGAATTGGACAAAATTTTAGTGCTTTGAACCATCATTAAGCAATAAAAATATGATATAACACTTGAAACAATGATTTACAAGGGTATTATATGACTATCATATCAGTTGCGATATGTAAGTCATATGTTGCTACATGTCTAGCTTATATGTTGCAGCTTGTGTAAGTTATATGTTGCAACATATGTCTATTTTGTTGCTATTGAAACAACCTTTTTGTTGCTACATATGACTATATTTGTTCCAATAGTCAATTGTTGCAACATATAGCAATCTGTTGGAAACGCGAATGCAAATTATTGAAAAAATTGCAGGTGCCAAGATGATGATGAATGATTTCAAAGAACTATTAATTTTACATATCAAAACAATGGTGTGTGACCCTTATCATTTATGAAGTAATTTCAATCGATAGAAACGAAATCTAATCCACTAATTAAATTAGTTAAATCTGATTCAAGAAGAAGAAAAGAGGAAAGCTCAAGGACTAGCAGCCAAGACCAATAATTTATGAAAAGAAGAAGAAAAAGATAAAGAGAATGGGAAGAAGCAAGCAAGCAAGAACGAAGAAGAACAAGAGGAAGAGGAAGAAAAAAATACGACGAGAGGTGGGGGGAAAATATTTTATTTTCCCTTTTGGTACAGCTTGTTGGTGGCTTCACCCAATTTTAATTCCCACCAAAATTGATTAAATTAGGTTTTAGTCATTTTATCCTTTTACCCTTCATTTAATTCAATGGACCAAACTGTCAACTTATAAATTTGAGGGCAACTCCACAATCCTTAATCATTAATCACATAATTGTCACCTACACCTAATACTTAAGACATATGTCACCGCCCCTTTATTTTGAAACCTTACTGTGACTTATTTTTTAAAAGTCCCACCTATTACCCCCCCCCCCTGAACTTTTATTTTTTGTAATTATATACACCTTTTGTCTTACGTGACACACTCCGTGACTCCACGCAATTGAGACGCATGAGAGATACCACGTAAGCCAAAAAGGTGCACAAAATTATAAAAAAAATAAGTTCAGGGGGGTAATAGGCCTTAGTTTATTTAAGGTGTCTCTGAAATTTCGGTCATAGTCTAGGAAGGTATTTGTGCATTTTCCCTTTATTATAATTCAGTGAAAACAAGGAATAATGTGTCTTTAGATTAAGGAAAATATTTCAGATAGTACTTATGAGAAGGAAGTAAAGAATTATGATTGTACTTACTATATTAACCTTTTTCTTTTACATTGTGCTACATGTACTTTAACAATGCTTCCTACTATAACACTATAGAAAGAAAAAAAAAACATAAAGAAATTTTACATTTTGAAATAAAAATTCGCACAAGGTTAACAAGATAATTATTACTGTAAAATTACTTGGACATAATAATACATGCGATTGATATGAATTTTTTTAAGACTAATAAATATTGAAAATATTTTATTCATAAAATAAAATTTCTTGAAATATTTTTCAAAATCATGAAGGAAAAAGAATTTAAATTGTTTTCTAGTTGCTGAATGGTAAATACAGTAAAATCTCTATAAATTAATATAGATGGGACCATGAAATTTTGTTATTTTATAGAGATATTATTTAGTCAATAAATCAATATTTATTAATTTAAAGAGTTTTTTGAGATTTAATGAAGGTTAATTTTGATTATATCAAAATCATTGCATCTTACTAATTTCCACCTTGTGATGCTGAGATAATAAGAGATTTCAAGATGTATTATTGTAACAAAGTTTATCATAAGATATTAGAAGACTATGACAAACTAATCGAGCAAATTAAGATTAATATTTTATATGCTATCAATTTTGCAGTCCTTACTTAGACAATAAATGTTCAACAAAAGACAATATCAAATTGTTATCGACACTGTAAAATTTGTTCGGGGGGTGGAATCTCAAAGAGTTTGGATGAACCCACTTGTGAAAACGTCATTCATGAACTTGAGGTCATGATTAATGATCTTAGTTACCACAATAAAATGGATGTCAATAACCTGTTGGATTATACAGGTGAAAGTTATATACATGTTTAGAGGTCCAAAGCTTAGAAGAAACTGTGAATACTATCGGAAAAAGCAATGTTGATTATGAAATTAAAGATGATAATATACCTTTGGAACTAGTTACGTGTAAGGAAACACTTATCGCATCTAGAGCTCTTCACAATTTTATGGTGCAGTTCGAAAATACAACATCAAAGCTCTTGGATGCAATGAGAAAAGTTAGAGATGAGCTTCAACTAGATTTAAATTTTAAGAAAAAATTGAACACAATAGAATCACATTTCACTAAATTGTCTTAAACTTATTTATATTTTTAAAAAATTATTAATTTATGATATTAATGGGACCATATATTTATATAGGGGTCTTCTGAAAATATATTATCTTATCGAAATTGGTGAGAAAAATATTATTCTAGAGAGATTATTAATTTATAGAATATTAATTTATAGAGATTTTACTGTAATTTCTATTTTTCCACAAGGAACAGTGATATTGGTGTGTTTGATATAAAGGAAAGTGTTTTCCTGGAAAACGTCAATTTGAAAAATAATCTACTTTCTAACTTAATTTCTCATGTTTGGTTGGTGAGTAAAAAAATTATGAAAAATACTTTCTAACACATGGTTGGTGAATGAAATATTCTTTTAGAAAATTTCTTTTTACTTTTGGCTAAAGAATAGAATTTGTTTTTTAGGAAAATTGTTTCTATTTTTGAAAATCAAAACAGGACATAACAAACGATTTACGATCTTGATACCAACACCTGACCCCGACTCCTAACATGAGACCCGACATTTGAATCGTCACTTAACTCTGATACTCAAATTGGAACAGGACTCCAACACCCGACTTAGGACTTGTCCTTTATTTTCAACTATAGACTCAACATTCAAACAAAGATCTGACTCTGAAATCTGAACCTTGACATGACCTAAAAACTCGATACTCAATCTGGAGTCTGACCTCGGCACCTAACCCAGGCCCCTACTTCCAAATTGCGACCCAATCCCGACTTCCAAACCAGGATTTGAACACACTTAAAGACATGGATTTTGAACTCACAAACCAACTTTCGAACCCGAGACCAGACTTTCAAACTTGGGATTCAATTTCTGAACCTTGATTTGATCTCGAAGTCTAAACCAAGACTTTCCACCTGAACCAAGACATGACCTCAATATTCGATTCAGAATCCAAGCTCAACACAACGTGATCCTAACTCACGACCCAGGTCTTTACTTCATATCAAGATCCTATCCTTATTTTCAAACAGAGAACAGTTTGAAATCTAAATTCTAAACCTTGATCTGACCTCAATATTTAAATGATGACGCGACACTCGAATTGAGAACCAACACTAGAACTAGACTCAAATTTCAAATGAGGGCCTTACTCCGTCACCTAATCTAGAACCCAACATCCAAATTAGATCTGATTTTGACATTGACGATCGATTTGGGAACCAAAATCAATACTCCACTTAGAAATGACCTCGACTCTCGACTCGAAACCTGACTCCGACACCCAACTCGAACCCCTGTCTTCACACCCATCCCTAGAATGGCTTGACATCCAAACTAGATCCAAACTCAACACCTGATATAGGATCTGACCTCAACTCTCGACCCAAAACCTGACTCTGACGCCTTACTCAGGACCCAACTTCTTAAATTGAATTCGACCCAAACATCGACAATTTATTTGGGACCCAAACTTGTCACCTAATTTGGGAACAACCTTCGACTCTCGAACTGAAACTTGACCTTGAGAACCAACTCTAAACTCTATTCATACACATGATATGGGATCCAGCCTCGAAATCTAATTCGTGATCTGACCATTAATCTTAACTTGAAATCTGACCCCAGCTCAATTTAAATGATATCACATGCCTCTTTGTTTGGCTAATGTTATACACAACCAAAAAATTAACGTCAAGATCCTTTCCTCTATTTTTACTAAGCTGAGACTTAAAGTTCTTTATAATATTTTTATCGTCCTCCTTTACAACTATCAGAATATTGTAGAAGGTGTTAAGTCAAAAGTAAAGCACAATGCATCTCTGTAATGACCCAGTTGGTCTTTTTTGGAAGGTTTTATAAATTTACAATTTTCCCCTCCCAATATTGACCCCTTATTGTTTCGAATTGAGTTATAAAAATTGGTGTTGATCTTTGAGTTGTAAGTTTTGATTTTTTTAAGATTTGAGTTTGAAATGCTAAAGTTATTAAAAGTGGTTTTCAGTATCTTTTGGAGTTTCGAGTGTCGAAATAGAATTTCATTGATTCCATCAATCTGAGAATGTGGAATTTTGTTTGTGAGAATTGTCGATTTCAGATTCAAAGTCTTTTTAAGGATTTGAGACCCCAAGTTGGAAAATTGTGAAAATTTAACCTTTGGTTTGACCTTGGTGAACATTCAGGGTTTGGATGCTTGAATCGGAATTTTGAGATTTCACTGAATTAGGGGGATGATTTTAGGTCTAGGAGAGGTCTTGGTTGATTTTTGAGAGGTCCCGAGCTTGATTTAGGCGTTGTGTTAGATTCTTGTGACTTTCATGGATATCGGGTCAAGGAGACCTCATATTCGTGTTTTGATAGTTCCATTCAGTACGTAACATCGTGTATAGTCTATACTTATATATGTTTTGTGTGTACGGGTTCTGAATAAATCTCAAGGTTTATTTCGATGTTTTGAGTGATGGTTGTATTTCTAATGTTGCAGGCCTCACAAATGCGAAAAAGTCTTCATGATCGCGATGGTCACGTTAGCGAAAACCTGATCGCAATTGTGAAGGTTGCACTTGCCCTGTCCTTTGCTTTTGTGATGGACGTGTCACATTCATGACCTTCACTTCTGCGAAGGCCGAATAACGATCGTGATGGCCAATATCTAGTGGGGTTCTCTTTTGTGAAACCATGGTCAGTTTTGCAACATCAGAAAGGGGTTATTGCTCTCAAATTTCAGGCCTTAAGCCCCATTTTCCATTTTGTGCTTGGCAAAACCCTTGGAGGCGATTTTGAAGATATTTCTTGTGCTAAATCTTTTAAAATAAGTTTTTGTGATCCTAAAACTTCATTTTTCTTTGATTATTTATGGATTTTAACATCAAAATTTGTGATTTGTCTTGTTGTGGACCCTATTTGATTGATTGATGAAATGATTGATAACAGAATGTGGACTTGAATTGCTTGAATTGTTGTCTCTTTCTTATGGTATGAACTTGCTTATGTGCAATGATTGTTGTACACCGTGGTGATATGATATAAAGCTGATGGAAAATAGTTTCGATTAGTGATATTATATAAAGCCGATGGGATATGGTTTCGGCTAGTGATATTGTGCCGAAAGGAATAGTTTTGGCAATAGTTTGATTGTTGTGATTTAATGCATTTTTATGCTTATGTTTGACCTACTTGTGAACCATGATTGATGCTCTTGTTACTTGTAATTGATCTACTTCGCATTGAGACTGACTTGCTTAATACATGTTGGTTGTTGAACTGTGACTATTGGATTGTGATTATTGAACCCTGTGATATGTGTATTGTAGAAATGTTATTGTGTTGTTCGTATTCACTCTTTTCTTCTACACTTGTGTAGTTTCTGAGCCTGGTATAGTGTGATTGTGCTTCTACTTCTGAGGCTTGTTGAAGAACTATTGATAGGTAGTTGTTTGTCATCCCAGCAGGTCCTATAGTTAATTTTTTTATGCTTTGTTCTATTTGAGAGGCTAAAGCCTGAGACTTGTACTTATTTATTTATTACACACTTTATGTATTAGTTGCTTGTACACGTGACAACTTATTTTGGGGTGTGAATAAAATGAACAAGTTTTCCGCTTTTATTTTGTTCTTTGTTTATCTTTCATTTTTCTTTCTTTTCGTTGGGTTGAGGCTTACTTATCTTGATGGTAATAGAAAAGTGTCATCATGTCTAATTTTGGATTGTGACAACCTCTTTCTGGATTGGTTTACTCAGCTTAAACAGGATATTATGGACACAAATCCAGGGGCTTAATGGGATGATGTTTCCTAACTACTTAGTGTAGCAAAGAGGATCTTCTAAGTACTCCAAATAGTAGATTCTGAAATATTAGCATACTAATGAACGATGAGTGGATGCATGTTTAGTCTCAGGCTTTAGCCTCTCAAGGTTTATTTCGATGTTTTGAGTGATGGTTGTATTTTCTAATATTGCAGGCCTCACAAATGCGAAAAAGTCTTCATGATCGCGATGGTCACGTTAGCGAAAACCTGATCGCAATTGTGAAGGTTGCACTTGCCCTGTCCTTTGCTTTTGTGATGGAACTGTCACATTCATGACCTTCGCTTCTGCGAAGGCCGAATAACGACCGTGATGGCCAATATCTAGTGGGGTTCTCTTTTGTGAAACCATGGTCATTTTTGCAACATCAGAAAGGGGTTATTGCTCTCAAATTTCAGGCCTTAAGCCCAATTTTCCATTTTGTGCTTGGCAAAACCCTTGGAGGCGATTTCAAGATATTTCTTATGCTAAATCTTTTAAAATAAGCTTTTGTTATCCTAAAACTTCATTTTTCTTTGATTATTTATGGATTTTAACATCAAAATTTGTGATTTGTCTTGTTGTGGACCCTATTTGATTGATTGATAACACGAATGTGGACTTGAATTACTTGAATTTTTGTCTCTTTCTTATGGTATGAACTTGCTTATGTGCAATGATTGTTGTACCTGTGGTGATATGATATAAAGCTGATGGAAAATAGTTTCGATTAGTGATATTATATAAATCCAATGGGATATGGTTCCGGCTAGTGATATTGTGCCGAAAGGAATGGTTCTGGCAATAGTTTGATTGTTGTGATTTAATGCATTTTTATGCTTATGTTTGACCTACTTGTGAACCATGATTGATGCTCTTGCTACTTGTAATTTATCTACTTCGCATTGAGACTGACTTGCTTAATACATATTGGTTGTTGAACTGTGACTATTGGATGGTGATTACTGAACCCTGTGATATGTGTATTGCAGAAATGTTATTGTGTTGTTCGTATTCACTCTTTCTTCTACACTTGTGTAGTTTCTGAGCCTGGTATCGTGTGATTGTGCTTCTACTTCTGAGGCTTATTGAAGAACTATTGATAGCTAGTTATTTGTCATCCCAGCGGGCCCTGTAGTTATTTTTTTATGCTTTGTTCTATTTGAGAGGCTAAAGCCTGAGACTTGTACTTATTTCTTTATTCCACACTTTATGTATTAGTTGCTTGTACACGTGACAACTTATTTTGGGGAATAAAATGAACAAGTTTTTCGCTTTTATTTTTGTTCTTTGTTTATCTTTCATTTTTCTTTCTTTTCGTGGGGTTGAGACTTACTTATCTTGATGGAAATAGAAAAGTGTCATCATGTCTAATTTTGGATTGTGAGAACCTTTTCCTGGATTGGTTTACTCAGCTTAAACAGGATATTATGGACACAAATCCAGGGGCTTAATGGGATGATGTTTCCTAACTACTTAGTGTAGCAAAGAGGATCTTCTAAGTACTCCAAATAGTAGATTCTGAAATATTAGCATACTAATGAACGATGAGTGGATGCATGTTTAGTCCATGAAAGTTGTATTTCAACAACATAGTTTTCACCATTTTCCCAAAAGGAAGAAAATGGTGTCATTTTTTTTATAATTATATTAACTTTGAACTGCATATCACTCGCTCCAACAGACGCATTTTGACATTATTATGCACTCTTTTAAAAAAAGATCAACAAAATATTTTCAAGTTTGCTAGTTTCATTATTATTAAATTTTAATAGAGACCTCAAAAAGGCCGAAAAGATTTGAAACATTTCATATAAATTCTCGAAAAAATATTTCCTTGGAGGGAAATGCAATACACACCTCATATTCCTTTAATTTTTCCTCGTAACAAACTGTCATGTAACATGTTAGTAACACTGAATATTAATTATTTACAGTGATAGAAAACCTTGGAGAGGAGCTTTTCTACTTGGATCTCCTGACACAGGAAAACACTATTGGCCAAAGATATTGCTACAGAGTGTGGGACAATATTTATGAGTATTTCTTGTAGTTTGTTGTGCGGAAAATTGCACGGATAGAGTAAACGATTGCTTATTTGAGTTTGCCCGTACTAATGCTCCAACAACAATTTTCATTGATGAGATTAAATATCTTGACAATTCTATTATTTACTTACCCTCTGGCACTACTAAGAGAGTCAGTCTCATTGATGAAAATTGTAGTTCGAGCACGAGTATGGGCAAGCTCGATTAAGCTTTGTGTTAATTGTTCACTCTCCCCGTACCCACACTTTGTAGCAAAATCTTTGGCCAAAATGTTTTCCCTGTGTCAAGAGGATCAAACATAAGAACTTCTCTCTAAGATCTCCTGTCCATATTAAAATATGTTATGTGACAATTCGTACCGAGAAAAAATTAATGTAAATACGATGTTTGTGCATTTCCCTCCAAGAAAAAATATTTTATCAATGTCTCAAACAATATTTTCACCATTTTCTTTATTTATCATATAATATTTTGGGATATTAAAACAAAGTAGAAAAAAGGTAAATTATAGTTAGTATAGTCATAATCCTTTACCTTCTTGCCATAAATAATATGAAATATCTTCCCATATCCCAAAGATATTTTCCCTTATTTATAATGGACTGTAATAAATACAAATTAGTTTTTATGTGACATACAAAAGAGAACATTTTGCATAAAAGATATTGAATGGAGAAAAAACTTAATGATTGTATGATAAAATAAATATTGTGGTGTAAATATGAATTGATTTAAATTATATGCTCTGGTTGACGGTATAAATATTATCCAAATAATCAAATATTTAAAATATAATTACATATAAATTAAATGATTTACATAAACTAAAGGGCAAGTAATCCTATAAAAATAAATAAGAATTGAATACATAACTAATATTAAATATTTGGAAAAGTTAAAATGACATAATTAAGAGAGAGAAACCTATGGGTAGAGAATGAACACAAATCATTCTTCAAAAGATTGAATTATCATGGAAAAGGTAATTGGACTAAGATTACAAAGAATTTCTTGCCTAGTAAAACATCAATACAAGTTGCTACTCATACGCAGAAAATCTTCGTGAGAATATTGGATTTTAATTCTAATTAAAATGAGCGAAAAGGGGGCAAAAAATCAAGATGAGATCGAAAACACTTGTTTTGTTGTGTTTTTTTCTCTCATTTGAATTGGAATGAGTATCCTTTTTTTCAGACTACAACATTTTATAAATAGGCAAAGCCTGCATAGAGAGTACACAATTTTTATGCTATAGAGCATCTATAACTTACAGAAAAGAAAACTACAATCGGTTAGTAAATAATACTATAACTTCTTTCTAATAACTAACACTACTAGTTCGAATTATAATATTGTATATAGAGAAATAAAAACAACGAAGATGTATCTGCCAATACTTTATTGTGCCTTCCAACACCTTCCTAGTCCTTGATCGTTTTTCTTCTTCTTGACAATCTCAAGTCCTTCAGAAGTACAGCATCAAGATCCGCCCCGTCAACCTGGCCCTTGAGATCCCTCTCACGCTGATTGTCTGGTTCCTTTGTTGCCAACGCTGAAGTTGTACCAACACCTTTTTTGGCCCCATCTTCCTTGTTCTTAGCAACCCTCCCACGACCCTGTCTTTTTGGTTGCTCCAAATCCTCCTCTTTTTCCTTTTGTTGCTGCTTCTTTTGTGTATTTGACGAACTCCCCCTTCTCTTACTCTTTCCTTTACTCTTTGAATTCATTTTTTTGCAGTCACCAGGAAGCGAAAACCGTCCTCCATCAATCATAGCAATTTCCCCCCTTTCACACATCTTCTCAAGATGATGTTTCAGCATTGTCGTATGAGCCCTTGGCAAACTGTCATTATTTTTCATGATAAACTCAGATATCGAGTTTTCATCAGATCCCTCTTCTTCGTCCAATTCCTGCAATGCCTTTTCAATCATCCAAGCGTAAGGAGGATGATTGGGGGTAGTCTGAAGACCAGACATAAAACTATCAAGGTGTTGTTGAAGAATTGAATTCTGGGACTCTGATAATGGCGCATTTGGTTCACTGTTGGACATTTTAACAATTCCTTCTCTCAATTTGTCCATGGCTTTCTCCAGATTCTTCTTCTTTTACAACAAGCTTTTTTGGAGTGTTGACAAATTATTGGAATGAGTATCCAATAATCTCACGAAGTTATTCTAAGTATAACTAATAATTTGTAATAATAATAATGTGAGTATGGTTTAGTTTGGAGATGAATAAACAAGACTAGCCACTTACTGTAATATGCATTGGGGCTATAATTTTTAGGGCTATATATAAGAAATCGGGTGATGAAATTGGGCAAGAAATGGGTTGTAAATATAGCAAGATATTAATTATTATTCTACTATTGACTCATGGTCAAATGAAAATAAAGTAAATTTGAAACGATATTAATTATTATTTGGATTTTGACTCATTGTCAAAAAAAAATAAAGTAAATATAGAAATATATTAATTACTTTTTGATTTTTGACTTACAGTCAAATGAAAATAAAGTAAATATAGAAAGATATTAATTATTATTCGATTTTTGACTCATGGCCAAAGGAAAATAAAGTAAATATAGAAAGATATTAACTATTATTTGATTTCAAATCATGGTCAAATGAAAATTAAAATAAATGTAAAAAGGTATTAATTTTTTATTATTATTTTTGACTCATATTCAAATTAAAATAATGTAAATATAAAAGATATTAATTATTATTCGGTTTTTGACTCCTAGTCAAATGAAAAAACTAAATATAGAAAAATATTAATTATTATTTTATTTTTGATCATGGTCAAATGAGAATTAAAATAAATATAAAAAGGTATAATTATTTTTTTGATTTTTGACTCATATTCAAATGAAAATAAAGTAAATATAGAAAAATATTAACTATTATTCGATTTTTGACTCCTCATCAAATGAACATAAAGTAAATATGGAAAAATATTAATCATTATTTGTCACGACCCAAATCAGCGGGCGGTGTGGGTACCTACATACTAACACCGTAGTAGGAGAACCCTCAATTTTCAACCATTTTAAACATTCAAAAGATTTCGGAAAACTGAAAATAGAAAGAATTCAAGTAGATTTTTAAGTAAGAGTTTGTAAAAACAATTCTTGTTAAGACTTGAAAGTAATTAACATCCCCAGGGATATAGTCTAAACAGGTACAAGAGCTACTGAGAGTACAGGGTATAACAAAAGTAAAAGACACAAGTCCCACCTTAAGGAAGGAAATATTGAAGTAGTTGGAGATTATATTCGTCTTCACCTATGAGACATCATTGATCTCGTACATAGCAAGAGTAGTATCAGTACAAAACACACGTACTGGTAGGCATCATCGGCCAACCCGATACCCACCGCATAATATAAGAAATGGGCTACTGAAAAACATGTGATAAAACTATTCGCTTCTCCACCTTTATATTTATCCTACCCTTACCTATTCTGGATAATGGACATTACCAACCTGACCAACCACTTACGAAATAATCCTACACTCCGTTCCCGCCTCCACTCACTTATAAAAATATATTCTCAATAACAAAGCTAGCACCGGGTCCCTTAGTTCCCCCATACCATACAACATCCAAATTGAGACTCTATCATCCATAGTTCATTACCCAATCACGTATCTCTAATTAACTTACAACATTGCAACCCCCACGTATAAGAACATAAGTACAATCCAGCAATCAATTTAGGAAACATGCCCAATTCCACATTATCAAATATACAAGCCTTTATACATATAATACAAGTCAATGGCCCTTTCATGGAACCCACACTCAAATTGTTATTCTATCCAAATGTGGTATCCGGTCCAATATTTATGAAGGGACATGGAAACTGAGCCCGTGTTTATGCCGGAACGTGGCAATCGATCCAAGTTACTATGTCGAAATGCAACATCCGGTTCATTCAACAAGCCACAATCACAATCACAAGTATATTTTCAAAAATCATACAATCAAGTAATGATTAATGGAACATTCATCTATTCTCATTTACAATTAGTGTGATAAATAATGCAACATCCGCATACATACATGTATTATAATGAAGCAAGAACAAACATATATTTCACATAACATGAATTCACAACCATCACCACGCCCTAGTTCATCGGTTAGGACTTCCCCATATACTATACTTCTGAGGTAACCCCTAGGCTACCATTAAAACTTTCTCTTTTTGGTGCACGAAGTTCTGCACATGAATTCTAACTTGAGGATCAATATATTATGCAGTAAGTAATAGATTTATAACTACTCAACTAATAAACCTAGCCTACCTGGGCGCCAAGCAGCTACACAAAGTTTTTGGCTTCGATTCATGTTTTCGGGATTAATGATGGTGATCTTGATCGAAAATTCTCAATACATCAATCTCCTTATGCTAGAAATCTCCTTCTCCTTCTCCTTCCTCCACAAGCTTAGAGCAGCTTTTGGGGGGTTTCTAGGGTGGTTTAAATTAGGTGTTTCGCGTTATTTACATTTTGTCTCGCCTATCCCGCTTTGGCGCCAACTTACCCCGTCAAGCGCCGCCACCCTAACGGCATCTAGCCTGCCCTGGTGGTACAATGGCCCTGTAAATTCCCCAAAGTTTTTGCTTTTCCAAAATAATGACGGTTCGTATCGTTACATTATTTGATTTTGACTTCTGGTCAAACGAACTGGAATTTATTAACTTGTGCATTCTTATCCAATCATATATTTATTCATTGCATGTTTATTCAATTAAATGCATATTTGATTGAAGATTTATTCAATAAACTATGTAATGATATTCATAATACAATGTATTTATAATACACCCTTTTTAATGTTCATTTATTGATAATATGTCGTACTGAAAATCTTACTAGAAAAGTATTAGTAATAAAAAAATATTACTGAAGAAAACAAAACAATACATATAGTAGTAAGCATTTGCTTGTTGCCTCATTAAAAAACTTATTAGAAAATCGAGTGGGATAAAATCTTAATTAAAGTAATAGTACAATGCGTTATTTACTTCCTCCAATAAAGATCATGGATGGTTAATCTTCACATTTCGATCTTGTATATCATATTTTCAAGAGTTGAACTTAGTAAGAATTCAATGAATAAATTCATTAGATTATCACCGAAAAGAATTTGTTGTATATTAATAACTGTTCTTCTAAAGATCATGTGTGACGAATAATTTTGGTGAAATGTGTTATGTTATATCTTCTTTTATGATGTATCCATTTAATTGGTTATGCATGCATCATTATCATGGGCCACAAGTAAACTTGGGTGTTAAGAATTATTCTTATAGAAGAATATTGCAGTATAACTCCAACTATTTATATTATATTTTGTACACCCTTTTCTTCATTAAGGCTAATCTCGTAATTTTGCAACAGTATACTATATTTCACCTGTATTTTGAAATTCCGTTGAAATTGAACGTGAATGCATGAAACATCTGGATATTTTGAAAGGCGTTTGAACGTGAATGCAAGATACTTGAAATTACAAATATACCATTTGGATATTTTGAAAGGCATTTAAATGTGAATGCAAGATACATTTGAAGTCATAGAATATTATGAAATTGCCTTTTCTTTACATCCCCTGAGGTGCCATGAATTAATGACAGTGCATGAAATGCTTTAAGTAAAAACTATAATAGTCAAAGTCTTTTGAAACAAACCACTTGAAGACATATTTCCCAGTGCATCTTGTATCAGTTGATCAAATAATGAAGCCCAAGACACTAAAGGATACAACATATGCAATAAATAGACACAACTTCAATGTAACATCTCGCAATCTGAAATAGCTAGGAAGAAGCTAAGAACTGAAAAGTCATTTTTGGAAATATTGAAAAATCTGGAAAATTACTGTAAGTTTTAAAAAAATAATTTTTGGTCAAACGGCCATCACTTTTAGTTCAGGATGAGTTAGGTGAACTTCCAGATATGGTTGGACATCTTTTGGAATCATGTTTCCAACGCGGCTAAGTTTGTGCGATTCCGAGTTTGTATGAGTAAGTTATGCCCTTTGGAAGTGGGTTGTTGGATTAAGGAAAGTCTAAATCCGGATTTTTGAATGGTAATTTAGTTTTTTCCAAACCTATTTATCCTAATTCGTTTTCAGGAGTTTAATTGGGGTAAATTCATATTTTAGTCAGTTTTATAAAAGTGAATTTCACGCTAAGGCTTGGAGAAAGGAGAAAAGAGGAGAAAGGAAAAGAACATTCAAGATTCATCGAGATTAACTTGTGGATTTCGTCGGGGATGATCCCTACAAGGTATGTGAGATCACATAGCGTTGGATTAGTTCACCCGTACTCCAATCATGATATATTTCAGCGAATTTAAGTTCTTGAAAGCTTAGAAATTGAGTTCTTGATGGGTTTGTTGAAGTTCTATTAAATTCTTGATTTGTTAAAATTGTTGAGAAGTTGTTTGATCCGAATCCATGATTTTAGGTTTGAATAAAAGTAGACTCTGATGTACTTTGAATTATAATCGATTTTAAGTGCTTGGGGAAAGAACTCATGGAGTTTAGAGGATTTAGAGCTGGAAAACGAAGATGAAATTTCGTCAGTCAAAATTTTGGCAATGTCTCCGCGTCGCAAAGCTAGTCCCTAGTTTTGGAGAAAATTGTTTCGCGTCGCGGAGTGGTCACGAACCGTTCTATATCAAAAGTTATTTTCAAAATCAAAATTTAAATGTTTCTCTGTGTCGCGGAGCCACCCTCAAACAATGAGATTTTGACATTTTCTCATGTTTAGCTATCTAAAATCATTCCTAGACATCACGGGATCTTTCCTATCACGAATCTCAATCCTTAAATCCATAATTCAATTCAAGGATCAGTTAGGAGTCAAGTCAAGAGAAATTAAGAGTGAAGTCAAAAGAAGTTAAGAGTCAAATCAAGAAAAGTTCATCAAGTTTTTAAAAATCTTTTACAAATGTTTTAACTTTTTATAAGACTTGAGTTTTAAGTTGAGTAAAGAGTAAAAAGCAAGGTTTAAAGTTCATATCTTCAAAAGAGTATATGGGACTACGTATTCCCCAGAGTTTAAAAATGTTTTCACATTTAAAGAAGAGCGGAAACTTTGATTTCAAAAAGAGCCTTTGAGTTAGTTTATCAGTAAAGAGGTAACTTTGAATTCCTAAAGAGCCTTTGATCTAGTTTTTTTAGTAAAGATCAAATTTTGATTTCCAAAAGAGTCATTGAGCTAGTTTCTCAGTTAAATAGTAAATGCTTTCATAATTAAGCAAGAGTGGAAACTGAGATTTCCAAGATAGCCTTTGAGCTAAGTTTTTGAGCAATTATCTCAAACCACATAAGGAAGTTATGTTTTTAAACACAAGAGCTAGTATCATATTTTGAAAGTAGTATTGAGCACCGATATGTGAGAGAGTTCAAACAACTCACAGCCCCCATAAACCATGTAGCCATCATGGGTAGAAAAGGGTCATATCTTTTAGATGATTTCTTTAATGTTTTTTAGCATAGAATAGTGTATCCACTTAGTAGTTCAGGTTCTATACCCTTGGCAAGGTATAGGATGCTCTGACAGCGTGAGGGAAATCGTTTTATCATGAGTTCATGACAATAACTCTTACGTGATTTTTGTCGATTAGAAAAACTCCCACAACAGTGTTTTATATTTTTATATACATCAGAAATATTTGTATTTTCATAAACAAACAGAGTTCATGTTGTATATTTGCATACTGTAACACCCCGTAGCCAAAAGAGACCAAAAATTAGTTTTTAAGAAAAATCTGCAGGTGCAGCCGACGTGACCCTCGATGGACCATATCCTGACCCACTATCCGTCCTGCACAACCGTCGATGGGATCAGAGACTCCCAAAAACTCAGCTGGGAAAAATTGGATAAGTCATGATCGACGGACGGACCTACGGTCCGTAGGTCAGACGACGGTCCGTAGTTCATGACCGTCGATCGAGACCCCCTTCTGCCACTCTCTGACAAGGACCACGGGTGACCAGCACGGTCCGTAAGTAGACCCACAGTTCGTAGGTGGGAACTAGCATCCAGTTAAGGGGGAAATGCTGTAGGGTCAAATTCAAATTATCATAACTCCTAGCATAAAATGAATTAGGTGTCCCATGATATATCAACAGATAGATAATTGAATTAGCTTTTCATATCCACAAATCTTGCCAAAATCAAAGCTCCGAGTAAAACGTTATGTCTATTTTAGTAAAGGCCTGTTGAACAGACCCAACCTACGGATCCAAACGACGGACTGTCTGTCCAGGTCGTCGTTTAGTCCGACAGCAACTTACCCAAGGGTCTTTTGGTCTTTTTCCACTTCGTTTAAACGATAAGATATGTCGTTTTGACCCTAAATCATCAGATTTTAGTCAGTTTAAGCGTAGAAACATAACTAAAACTTACCTAAGTCAAAATCATTAATCAAAAGTTAGAAAATTAGAAGCAAGAAAGGAGAAAAAGCTCAAGAACTTGTTCAAGAACACAACAAGTTTCCAGTAGTTAAAGCCACAAAATCTAAGTATTTTTCCATGAGTTTCATCACCAGGTATGTGGGATTTCACTAGTGGGTTGCTTTCACCCATTGGGTCCCTAGTTTTCAGTCAGTTCTTGATTCTCTTATCATGATTAAACCTAGGGTTCCTAAAATTACAGCAGAACTTCATGATTAAGTTAAAGTATACGTTCCAAATCAGATTATCATGTTATTACTCAGATTATCGCATGAATTTAAGAACCCTAACTTTGTATTTCTTTAGTTCTTGAATTACACATGCCAGGTCAGATATTTCAGTTACTTCAGATATACATGCCTCAGTTATTAATGCATCATTATCAGATTAAATGTTGCATTCTCAGTTTGCATGTTTAGTTTTGAGCTATCCAGTATTTTACAGAAATTCAGACATAATAAGTTAACTACATAAATCAATGGGAGTAGCATAATACCGAGTTGGACTAGGGTTCAGCGTACCCAATTAGTCCCAGTTGAAGGATGTTGCTCATATCTGGTACACTTAGTAGAACAAAAATAGGGGTACAGATGCAGCTACTATTACTTGGGATTGTTTTAGTAAGACCTTTCTGGATATGTTTTTCCCATTAGAGTTGAAAGAGGCAAAAGCTCAGGAATTCATGAACTTGAGGCAGGGTAACATGACAGTCCAAGAGTATAGGCTCAAGTTTAACCAACTCTCCAGGTATGATCCTCACATGGTTGTTGACTCCAAGGCTCAGATGAATAAGTTCTTGTATGGAGTGTCAGATTTGGTGAAAACTGAGTGCAAATATGCTATGTTACTTGGAGATATGAACATCTCTAGGCTTATGACTCATGCTCAGCAGGTTGAGGGTGATAAGCTTAGGGAACAGGCCAAGGAGAATAAGAAGGCTAGGACTGGGAACTATGACTATTCTCAGCAGAAATCGGGTGGTGGAAATCGCTCACAGAGTCAGCAGAAGTTTTCAGCTCCAGCCCCTTCATCAGCTAGTGTTCCATCCTCCAAAAACAGGTATGACCAGAAGCGTAGATCACCAGGCTCTAAGTCTCAGGGAAGTGTTTCATGCACCAAGACTTACCCCACTTGCCCTAAGTGTGGTAAGAACCATCCGGACGAGTGTCTTGCAGGAAAAAAAGGATGCTTTGGGTGCGATCAGTTTGGTCACAGGTTGAGGGATTGTCCTTCTAGACAGGGTCAAGGAGGTGGTAATGGTAGAGCTCAGTCTACAAATTCAGCAGCACCAGCAAGTCGCCCGACTCAGCAGGGTAACTCATCTGGTACAGGTGGCAGCCAGCGCCAGAACATGTTGTATGCTCTTCAAGCTCGCC
Source organism: Solanum sitiens (assembly GCA_016801875.1). Classification (NCBI taxonomy): domain Eukaryota; kingdom Viridiplantae; phylum Streptophyta; class Magnoliopsida; order Solanales; family Solanaceae; genus Solanum; species Solanum sitiens. The sequence continues at coordinate 5,523,047 of JABWTJ010000024.1, forward strand.
AGGATCAGGAAGGTTCTCCTGATGTAGTTACTGGTACGTTACGAGTCTTTGACCTTGATGTTTACCCATTATTAGATCCAGGGGCGAGGAAAGGCTCAAAATAGTCCCTCACCTTTGGGCTAAGGCCCAAAGTGATCCTTGAGTTTTCACATGGAGCACTAATAGTCCCTCATGTTTTCAATATTGGTGCACTTTTGGTCCTCCCCTAAAATTTTGCCTATTTTTTAACATTAATTTTGTTCAAAATTTTATATAAGGAATGTCCAATCGTCTTTTTATATATATAATAGAAATAATAATTCTATCTGAGATTAGGTGATAAGAAAAACACATTGTTCTGTTCACTAGAAATATTACTATAGCTAAACTAAAAACATCTTAACATATGACTTTGCAAGAAAAGAAAAATTGTACAATTGCCCGTGAAATTATTGTGATAAACCTCTCCACTTTACCTGCAATACGATTTCTACTAAACAAAACAAAGTGTTTTTCTTCTCACATTCTTTCATATGGAGTTGTTATTTCTACTAAATATATAAAATGACAATTGAACATCCCATACATAGGTTATGGATAAAATCAATGCTAAAAAATAGGTAAAATTTTAGAGGTGGATCAAAAGTGCACCAATATTGCAAACATGAGGGACTATTAGTGCTCCATGTAAAAACTCAAGGATCACTTTGAGTCTTAACCCAAAGAAAAGGGACTATTTTGATCCTTTTCTCTCCAGGGGCTACTCTTTCTTTTGTAACTCCTTACATAGCAGTCCAATTCAGTGTCAGTCCAGAAACTCTCTCAGAACCTTTCTCAGTCTCTACTCCAGTCGGTGACCTAGTAATAGCAAGACGGGTATACAGAAATTGCCATGTCACAGTCTCGCATGCTCATACATTCAATGTATTGATGCTAGTTGACCTACATCATATTTTGATGCAGACGCAGGTAACCAAGATCAGCATTCAGCGCAACGTTGATCAGGTTGAGCACTCAGAGTCAGTTGGTGAGCCCTTTCCAAAGAGCTCCTTTTTCATTTACTGCAGTAGTTTTTCGTTGTTAGGATGATCGGGAATCTTGTCCCGACATCCATCTCAGTCATTAGAGGCTTCATAGATAGACAGTTAGCAGTTGTCTTTACATTGTCATTTATTATGTATTAAGACTTTAGTTGTCATTTTGGCTAAGTTGTATTTTAATCTTTAAAAACGTTCTAAGTTATCTTTTAAACATTTGAGTAAGCGTATTTTAATCCTTGTATTAATGTTTTAAGTCTTTCGCTGAGTAAGTGAGTCGGGCTAAGGGTTCGCTTGGGATCAACAATGGTATTCGAGTGTCAGTCCTGCCCAGGTTGTAGGCTCGGGGCATGACATTCAACCTATATTGTCGACTTTACACTCAAAATACCAAACTACCCTTGGGACCTCTGAAAATTCAAGTAGAACCTCGCATAGGCCTAAAATCATTCCACAAATCCAATGGAATTGATGAAAATTCAATCCAAGCGTCTGAATTCTGAATGCTGACCAAAGTCAACTTTTGGCTTAATTACACTTGCAACTCAAGAGCTCAAATCCACATAACAACTCTAAAACTGAAAAACGACAACACTCCTAAACCAAATTCTGCATTCCAAAGTTGATGGAACTGACTGAATTCCATTCTCATGCTCGTAGCTGCGATTTTGACCAAAAACCACTTTTAACAACTTTAAGTCTTCAAAACTCCAAAACTTCCAAAACTCACGAATTTTTAATCAAATTTCAAAACCAACTTCGTAAACTGATCAAATATGACATGGGCAACTATCTGGAGAGGTAAAACGGTGATTTTCTAAAAGAAATCAAAAAAATGACCTTCAAGGTCATTACATTATTTACTACAAAAAAATCATGTTTGTCCTCGAACATAATAATAAAAAAAAAAGTATCTGAAGCTTTGAAAAGCTGAGTTTATCGGCACGCATATTTGATTCCGTCTCCCAAGTTGTCTCCCCGATCGAATGGTGTTTTCACTGCATGACCTTGAACCTGCCTATCCACGATAGCTATACCACAAAATCAAGTGAAATCACATGCGACTCATCTGGTAGATCCTTCCGAAGCATGGAAATAAGTACTCCTGTGTATATTTTCTTGACAACAACTTCAACTCCAAATTATTATCCTCAGAAGAAGAAGAAGACGAAGAAATCCCAGAAAGTGGCTTGTCGAATGTAGTAGTACTGATTGACGTAGAGGCATAATGATCATTATACGGATATATATAAACCCAAGTAAGAGGCATTACTGTTGGAACACTTTTCATCATGTAATTTGGCACATTATGAGTTTCTTGATTATTTCCCAATGGAACCATAGCTTGATGTGTATCCTCTGTTTTTTTCTCAAGATGCTCTGTTTTTTCAATACGAAGATCAAAAACACTTGATTTCTTTCGCTTTTTTCTCTGATTGGAATTGGAATTAGCATCCAATAATCTCACAAAGTACTTCTGAGCATGACTAGCAACTTGTGTCGGCGTTCTACTAGGCACGAAATCCTTAGCAATGTTAGTCCAATTTCCTTTTCCGTGAAAATCCAGTCCTTTCAAGAATGCTCTCTGTTCATCCTCTGTCCATCGATTACCTTTCTTGATCATTTTCCTTCCGAAGAAATCTTTTTCAGATATTACTGTAGCAGCAGAACTAGTTGTCGTCATCGTAGTTGTTGTTGCAGTAGTGATATCAAAACCAAACAATTTGATGCTTTTGCCATTATCACTGCAATTCCTATCCATTGCTTTTAAAAAAAACTCTGTTAATTTGATAAATGAAGAAGAATAGTAGTATTAGTGTGTATATATAAGAAGAAAAGTTTCCTTTTTTAATGCACTGGGGAAACCGTGTTTTTTCACTTTTATGGTAACTACTAATAGTTCTTATTTTATTTATGCAGATTATTTTAGGTAACTAATCTATAAATTTAATACTACTATTTTACCAATCTATGATTAATGTTTTGCATTATCCGATATTAAAAGATTACCTTTTTATATGGTGTAAAAGTTACTTTACATTTATTATAATTCAGTGAAAATAAGGGAAAGTGTGTCTTTGGACTAAAGAAATATTTCAAATAAGTATTTATGGGAAGGAGGTAATCCAGTATGCGATAAAATAAATAACATAGTGAAAATGAAAAAATTTCTCTAAGATTTGATTTGAAAGTAGAGTTTATTTTTTTGATAAATATCAATAGAACTTGTTATTTCATTGCAAATAACCAAATTCATTTGCTTTTGAAACGTATCGAGTGAATTAAATCTTAATAATGTAGCACATGAATTAATATTAATACATATGGTGTTATATGATAAATAAATCACTTAATAATATGTTTCAACATGTAAAGATGGCATAACTATTACACATCAAATTCAATGGAACGTTTTTAGTACATTCCGTCCAAAAAATACTAATTCTGATTTTGAATTCGCTAAACTTAATTACTTTTTGTACGGATTAAAAAATCTATTGAACAACTACAAATATTCGTTGTAAATCTAGTTATTATTTTTATGTATTAACTATAAATTATTATAAAAACTCATAAACTTCAACGGTTTTGAACGATGCAACTACTTTTAACTATGTTGGGGTCTCTAGACCGACACTACAAATTGTTATCGAAACAATTTATATAAGATAAAACTAACTTGCATTTTAGTCTGACTCCCAAGCTAATTACTTAATGCTTGTTTGGTAATTACAAATGTTTTAATTAAATTTAGAAGGTAAAAAAATTGTTTTAACAAGAAAATCAACAATAATAACTAAGAGAATGATTCATCAAGTTTAGTAATGGGATTTATATCATATTTTGTACACCTTTTTCTCTTCATTAATAATACTTCAACTGAATATTGAATTTCCATCGAAGCTAAATCTTTTACTTCTGGAGAGGACAACAAAACTATTTAGATATCTTGAAAGACGTTTGAACGTGAATGGAAGATACGTCTCCAGTCATAAAACATTACGAAACTGCCCTTTCGTTGCAGCCCCTGAGGTGTCGGGAATGAAACAATGCATGGCATGCTTTAAGTAAAAGATATACTAATCGAAGTCTTTTCAAACAAACCACTTCAAGACATTTCCTTGAGCTTTCAATGAAATTTCAAGTTAATAATTATCATAATGTAGAAAGAAGCAATGAGCGTTCAATATTTGGTGCTTAGCCCTCACTGCACAACCAACACACATTTATACAAGTAACTGTAACTCTTTCTTGACAGAATGGATCGAGTAAGACGGCATTACGGCATCCAGTGTCCTCTCAAGATTCTGAATGTGATGTCCAATAGACCAGCCCGCTGAAATATGTCAAAAAGTAAACCCCACAGTTAGCTTACAAGGAACAGAAGCGTGATCTCTTTTTTCTCATAATGTATGTGAAAGATGCAGGCTTACCAGCAGAGCTACATGACAGAACTGAACACAACATAGATGTGATGTATTCTTTTTCATGTACAAAGCGGAGGATGTGTGATGTATTGTTTGTTATTCTTAAATGGGACAAGAAAAGAAGTAGAGAGCTACTTAGAATTCTAATTTGAGCATTCCACTTCGCTAGCAACACTGGAGAAGAGAGGTTCACTACACTGAAAGCACGAAGTAAACCTACTTGACTCTGATATTCTTGGTAAGACAGGTTCAAAACCATTGCTTTCTATTCCAGCACCATCATGGCCGAAAATAAATGTTAACAGACAGGGGGGAAGAAAGGAGAAGGCAGAGAGGACAGGTAGATGAACAACAAAGCTCAACCAGAAAACCCGCATGATCTTTAAGGCAGAAAAAACTAATAAATATTAAGCAAATTACCTGATTAAGACAAACACACATTGCAGAACACCTGCAACTCCTGTCCAAGCTGAAGGACCAGATTTTTCCAGCGCATCTTGTATCAATAGACCAACTGATGCAGCTAAAGACACAAACGATACAACATAGGCAATAAATAGCCACAGCTTCAACCTGCATTGTCAACATTAAAACAGTTGAGCAATTCAACATGACAAGGAAAAGCAAATAGAATCAGAAATCTACAATTTATTGATAACCTTGAAGCATACATCTATAAAAGATATAACATGTGCAAGGACGGATAACAACAATATGTGACCAGTAATAACTATCATTATGCCTCAGACAGGGAAGAAAAAACATGAAAGGATTTTGTAGCTTTTTGACAAGTGATAAGAAATGCAGATTATGGTGATCAAGCTCAATCTATTCATTCCAAGAGACGAATAACTAATTAGAGCTTGACAACAAACCATTTAGATGATAAGACCAGGCAACCATGATGGAATTGCTCAAAAGAAGCAACAAAACCTATCGAAAAATGTCTATACCCAAAATCATAACTCATGCCCATGAAATTATAAGAGTACAACAAATGAAGACTATATGAAGTGGACAGGAAATAAGCAGGGCCCACTTTCTATGAAGTCAGCTAATGGTGAATTTAACACCTCAAATTACCAGATTGGGTGCCGGCCATGGAAGATGATATGGACAGTCAAAATCCCATATAAAAATGCACGCGTCACATGATTTTTACAAAAAAGGCTGTATTTAACACACAATAACCTCAGCAAGAGAGGCTGTCATATGCGCCCAAGATGTTACCTAGTGGGGAGTAGGGTAGAGACAATGGCTGGTCAGCTATGGAATTTTTTTATAAACTAGAGGATAATTAGGTGGGCCATGCCAAGAAGAATAGTTGAAGTCAGGGCTAGTTGGAACAATGAGGATAGATTATCCTATAAGAAAGAGAGATGGCAGATTGTCCCAGCTTGTATTTGGTGGACAAATGTAGCTCTCTGGATGGAGGTCAAAATATTTTTCATTGGGAAGTAGACTGACTCCTGACAACTTCTTTCTTAGATGCTCTATCAAAATATATGATGTCCCTTTTTCATATCCCCAGGCTATTGTGCACAGGATGGAAAAATCAAGAGATCTTTTTCTTGGGCTAGGTAATAAGGAGAAAGGAGAAAAGAGGTTTTCATTTAGTCAAAATGGAAATATCTTATCAGAAGTAGAAGTCAAGGTAGGATGGCGTCAAGAACTGTAAGAACCAGAGCAAAGCTATTAAGGTGAAATAGTTATGGAGATACTCTTACGAGCCCCGTGCTTTTTGGAGTAGTGTTATCTAGACAAGTATGGGGAGCTGGATAATTGGGTTTCTAAAAAATTACTACACCTTATGGTGTAACCCTATGGGGATCTATTAGATCATACTGTCCTTTTCTTAAAAGTCAAGTCTTCTATCAAGGTTCACAACAGCAACAACACTCTTTTTTGGACAGACAAGGGGTTACTACAAAAGTTATTTTTTGCATTGCTTCCTGTGGCCCAACATCAACACAAGACAGTAGTTGAGGCATGGACCCATCAAGGATGGAATTTGATCCTCGAAAGACATTTGAATGATTGGGAGATCCCAAGGTTATCTAATTTTTACAAGTTTTTGGAAACTTTTCAAGGGCCACAAAGTGGAGTTGACTGCTTAGGGTGGAATGGACATAGCAAAGGTATTTACAAGGTGAGGGAGGGTACAAGAGTCCAAATTAAGCTTAGCCATGGATCATCACCTGACCATGGAAGCACATTTGAAAAGTTAAAGTGCATTTAAAAGTGACCTGTTTCACTTGGCCTTTAGCTAATGAGGCTGGTTAGCATGGAAATCTCTATCAAAGATGGGAATATCACTATACTCAAGATGTTATTAGTGTGATAGTGAGGCTGAGACAATTAGTCATCTTTTCCTGTACTACATAGTCATTGACCAGCCGTGGAAGATTTTTATCAATCTCAAAGGCATCTCATGGACAATCACTAGATAGATTGTTTACACTCTTTTTAGCTGGGAGGAAGCTGGAATTGGTGCAAGAAACAGAGAAAGATGGAGAATCATCCCAGCATATATTTGGTGGACCATCTGGAAAAGAGATGAATGCCAGATGTTTTAAAGATAGGAGCAGCAATGTGCAGAAGATCAAGCTTAACTGAATATTGTTATTCTGCTTTTGGTGTACAAAGGCTTATCCAGAAGACACTGAAATAATGCTAGATGTTTTAGAGTCTGTTTAGTATAACATCTCAAATTTGTATTTGGTGCTTCTTTCTTCTTTTGTTAGTATGGTTTTTTCAGTACTATCTAACTAAGGGCTGTAATACAAATTGTTGTGTTACAAGTTCAAGAAAAAAGGAAAAACGTAGCACTAAACAAAAGTTGAAGATGAATTGTCTGGTTCTTTTCTATTTTTGGTGCAAGTAACCGTATTTATAAGATTGTAATGCTCTTTTTGATGCCTTAGATAACTCACAAGCTATTTTTTATGCCTTAGATAGTTCACTCCTTGATTGGTCTTCTCCACATGAATGTCCATGGCATAAGTCGGGAGGACTTTATCTCAAGGAACATTAGCCTCATACAAACAAGGCATAAGTCCAGAAAATACCTAATCAAAGTTAACTTGTGTCCTCTATGTCACGAACTGTCCTACTAATGTTCCATGTTCTACTCTTGAAGTGTTAGCGTCGTATAAGCTTTTGCATCAGATCGCATATCGGGGCATGAACAACTTCATAATCAAGTTCATTTTGAAATTCATCAAAGTCTTCTTTGTTGAGGGCTGGATAGTTGAAGTGCTCATCGATCTTGCTTGCCTTGAATTCAACTTCCATGCTCCACTCCACCTGCCTCAAATGTTGACATAGAACTCTTCGATCAATAGGACGTTTGCATCCCTGGCCTTTTGAGAAGATATTCCATTTTATTGTGTGCAGCGGATAAGTTAGTCGACAAACTTCGAATATCAAAGCAAACTCGGAGACGTAGGACTTCTAAAGTTCTATCCTTGATAAACCTTCTCTTCTTGCTCTTGTTTTTTTTTTAGATAAGTAATTAATGCTTCTATAAATTTGTGCACTAAGCCAGTTCAATAGGCATAATTACAGGTTGTGCAATCTCTCTATTGTGTCTAACATTCCATCTACATCATATATGATAACCAGATTGCAACAAAAAACTACCAAAAAAGACAACTCTGTTTAAGGTTGTGCATGTTACTTTTTTGCCTTCAAAGATTATATTATTTCTTTCAAGCTAGATAGTCCACCAAATGACCTGGCGTATGGTGTTCCAAGTTTTCAGAGATTTCTTCCTAAGACCCTCTCTGTTTCAACCTAGAGATAGCTCAATAATGGAATTAGGCATATGTCTAGAATGACAAAAAACATGGTGATCCTACAATGCAGGTAGAGGTGGTGAACTTCTTCCGATGCTCTTCACACAGTGGACATCTGCTGCACAGTTGAATCTTCCTCTTTTGCAGGTTTGATTGTGTGAGACAAGCCTCAATAGCATCTGTCCAAGAAAAACAAGAGACCTTCAAAGGTGCTTTATTTCTGCAAATCTTATCCCAGGGACAAAAGACCCTATCGATGCTAGAATCTAGCATGTGGTAACAATCTCATACTGAAAAGAGTCCCAGGTGATGGCTTTTTCAACAGATGGAATCTGTTCTGTTGTGGTCTAGTCTTATGCTGCTTAACAACTGAAGCTTTTGGCAAAGTCTTTCTAGCTCCCAATCATTAATATTTCTTCTTAGAACAAGATCCCATTCTTGTGTTGAACAAAACATCGCAATTTCTCCCTTTTGATGAGAAGATAAGTTGACGATATCCGTGAATTGGTCTTTCAGAAGGGCGAAACCAGCCATGTGTGTTCCCAAAACCTAATTTTCCTCCTATTACCGAGAATAAAGCCCATATGTGACTTGAATTTGTTCCCGTAGCTTCAGTCCTCGGATATGCTTCCACAGTCCAATACCATGAGGTATTGTTGAGATTTTGGCAGTCCAGGGACTCTCAAGTGTGATTTTTACTCGAAAACCCTCCTCCAAAGTGCATCTACCTCCTTGTTGAATCTCCCATGCCATTTCATCAACATGCTATCGTTATGTCTCTTTAAGGTTTTAGTACCAAGACCGCCTTTCCTTTTGTCTCGAGTGACTTCTTTCCATTCACAAGGCAGAAAGAATTAGATTGTTTATTGCCTTTCTAAGAGAAGTTTCGTCTCAATCCGTCCAATCTTTTCGGAAGAAGTGCGCTGAGCACACTGTTGATCAGAGTGACTCTGGCCCCCAATGAAAGTTATAGTCTCTTCCAGCCTGCAACTTCATGCTCTTGTTGTGAAGCATTTTCTGAACGTGTTGCTTCAGGTTGGGGGGAATGCATCGGTTACTGGTTAGGGTCTTGAAAGTTTACTGGATTAAGCTGAAGCACCACCCATACCCATTAAAGCTGGGTAAGCTACACTTAAGTGGGCAGGACTCAGTTGCACATATAATTGGGAGAGTGACAATAAGCAAAACTTGAAAAGAATTGGTCTGTGCGCTTTTTTGGCTGCATGTCCAACTTGAAAAGGATGAGCCTTAAACTGATTTGACCGAACTGAATTTAATTATGTTCGGTGTTGGGACAGCTCCACACATGTAGAAACAGGAAAAGTTCAACCAGAAATTTTCGATAACTGAAGCTCTAGCGTTTTATGGTTTCAGTACTTGATTTTTATTTATTTATTGCAACTATGAAGGCAATGGGCCAAACAAATAGTATGCCCTTGAAAAAAATGAGAGTTATATGCCCCAGTGTTATCAAAGGCGCACTTTAAGCGCGCTTAAGCCCTTAAGCGAGGCTCAAAACGTATTGAGCGCTTCGCCTCGCTTTATGTGCGCTTCAGTGTCGTCATCAAGGTTCTAAGGCAAATGTTTCCTTGCCAATGAACTTCGTACGAATAAGTGACACTAAATAATTAATATTTTACTTTATCATTAAAAAAAATCAATTTCTTTGGTCATATATTTGACATTCATGTTTATAATTATTAGTCTTGGACTAAACATATATATTTGTCTTCTTTTCTCCCTTTGCGCCTTTTTTTATCAAAGCCCACGCTTTATTTGCGCTTTGCGCTTAAAGCCCTCACGGACCTTAGAGCTTTTTTGCGCTTTTCGCCTTTAATAACACTGATATGCCCTCCAGTTGAATCCATCTTTATTGCATATTTGGACTTTTTGGTGGTTGGCATTACAATTCAATTGCCTGCTAATATATGTGAATTTCAAATTATTATTTTTTTTTTAAAACTGATAACATTGTACTCCTCAGCATTAAGGGCATGTGAATTTCAAATTTTCAAGGAAGTAATATTCACCTGGAATTGCTTTTATGCTTGGTTTATGAGAAAGAATAACCTAGCGCCACAGTTCTGACTGCATGCATCATTTGTTTACTTCCTTTTGTTCATGGAGTAGATGAAGCTTGAACTTAGCATGTATACCTAAAGTTACTCCTTTGAATTGCTCAATTGTGTTTTAAAATTATTTTAGTCCTTCAATCTCCAAATCATTGAGTTGCCTTCTGAAACTGAGATTCCAGCCACTATTTTATTTTTTTTTATAAAGGTAGAAGAGATTCCAGCCACTGTTTGCCCATACTTCCCCCACTATTGCTTCTTGTTGCCGGCATAAAGTATGAATACTAGGAAAGAGTTCTTCCAAGGCACCTTTGCCTATCCATTTGTCTTTCCAGAAGGAAATCTTCAAACAGTTACCTCCATAAGGACTTCTGAACAACATATGTTATTCATCTTCCTTCCATCCCATAGTTATCCTTGATTACATCTTTCCAAATAGCTTCTCCTTCTGTTGAAAATCTCCATAGTCTTTTCAGTTCAGTAACCTTTGATTCTGCATTCTTAAGTTCCTAACGCCAAACTCGAAGCCCGCATTCTTCTTACTAGCTGTGATAGTATCCGATTTAACCAGATGGATATTCCTTTTATAAGTGTCTCATTGCCACGAGAAGTTCCTTCTAAATGCATCTATTCTTTTCACCACTTATAGGGATAGGAAATACAGACATAAATGTACAATTCGCAAATAAAGTAACTAATTTCAACATTCAGTATAAAGTAAACATCTATATAAACCCAACTGCTCAAAGGTGATATTCAAAAACTGTCTCTTCTCATTAAGATCACCTTAGTGTATCATTACTTAAAGCCCCTGACTTCACTCATAAAATGATAATCACTTCACATTGCTTTAAAATACGAAGTAATGGCTTTTAATGAAAATGATTTAGATAGCTTGCATACTATATTGGCATACTTAGGGAAATTCAGGTTGTGGAGAAAGTTTTAGTACTCATGCTAGAAAAACACAGTACTGTTACAGTTCAAGATAGACCATTGGAAGATGGTGTTGATGAGCCAATTATGACGTCCTATGAAATTTCAGCCACGGAATTAACAGTTGTACAGTTTAAGGAGATCCACCTGTTGTGAAGATTACACAGGATGTGAAAATTCAAGAGATACTACCTAGCACAACTATCGACACAAATAAAGATGGTAAACCAATCAGAACACGGTGAGCATGACGTATTTTCTGCAATCGACTCCTTCACAAATCGACTCCTTCGCAGAGTATATATTTTTCCCCAACTTCAATATACAGTGGTGAAGGAATAAACACCGGGAACACATCCTACTTAATCTGTTGTGATGGAGTTACCATTTTAGTGTCTTCCTCAGTTGTCCTTTTGGATAGTATCTTTTGAATCCACTCATCATGTGAAATCTCTAAGTTATATTTCCGCAGCTAGTAGGATCTTCTTCGACAGTTCAACTGCTATAGTATTGACTGGTGAAGTTTCATGGGACTCAATTAATGGCTCATCTACATCATCCTCCGATGGTCTAGCATGAGCAGTAAGAGTCCAGCACGACTACAAGACCTTCTCCAAGACTCAAATTAACCTTGATTTCCTTTGCTCGCAGTTGTGCTTGTCAAATTTCTATTGCACCAACCAATCATTTTCTCAATTTCTTTTCCAACTAGACAATCTTTAATCCAAGAGGTTATTTGTGATGCTCTCTAACAAAAGGTGTGTGAAGTGATAGATGGAAGAGATTACTCCTAGCCGTTTGTAATCAATTACAAGGAAAAAAGGAGCACACTAGATCAAGACTTGGAGGGAAAAGAGCTGATCAATTGACATTTTCGGACACCTTTGTTGCTCCTCTCTCTCTCTCTCTCTTCCTTCTCATCCCACTCTCACACCTAAACCTCTCAACTTGATTGCAGGTGCAAATCAAAAGATTGAGGAGGACTAGTGTAGTCGAAGTAACTGTAATACATTGAACATACTCAAATTACCAATAAAAACACTTTGTTTCTTTAAGTTGCACTTGATTGAGTCAATTACACCACTATAGTGTAACTAAACTACAGTGATACAATTGATAATCCTGAATAGCAAACTAATTTATGTAATCTCTATAGCAGGTGAAACAATCAGAACAAAACATACAAATTACTACTCAAGAAGCTAGAAGGATCAATATCCAAGCCAACGAAACATCAACACCCAGAAAAAGGGGGTTGATCTTTGAACAAATTTATGTCCAATTCTCAAAAACAAACGAGTTCATTCACATAGAATACATTATTATCATACCTCCACTCTCCTTCATCATAAGGTGAGTAATCAATATCCTCTTTTCTGACGCAATTAAACATCAAAGCAGCCAAAGATGCAAATATACCTACAATATTCCAAATAACAAAAAATGGTGAAGAAAACAAAAACCTTACTCAAAACCCATATATCAAAAATCAAGTCAAAAATCAACCATCTTAGTAAAACCCTATATCAACAACCCATAAAAATCAATAATTTACGCGCACCCACAAGAAATGAGGGAAGTAAAAGAGAAGTACCTGGAAGATAATGAAGGAAAGAGATTTTGACGGAGCTACAAATAACGGCGTCAACCCAGAACCACCATCCGGCGCCGAAGACAGCACCGGCGATCCCAGGTCCAAATATAGCCCATAGCTCTGAAAAATCCATTAAATTAACAAGAAAACTGATAGAAAAAGTGTAAATTGATCAGAAATTCTCTTAGAGAAGAGGGATTTCTTCAGATTCGTGAGCTCTTCAATGTCACTTTTACAGTAGTTGTATTATTGTTTTATTAATTAATATATCTTTTCTTAATGCTTTTCAGACAAATTATTTAAGATTAAATAATTCTTGCATAAGTTTTTTTTTCGAAAAAAAAAAAGGTTTTGCATAATGTTTTTTTAAACAGTGTCCCTAAATTTTAAAAAGTTTTTACTGATTTGGTAGTACGAGAAGTGATTTTAATTTGACCAAAATTTGAATATTTAAGAATATTTCTTTCATTTTAATAGAAAAATATAATGTTTTTTATAAGACTTCAAATAACAATAAAAACTTTATACAAAATATTTAAATTAAATTAATATAATTTATTATTAATGAAGTAAAATACATTTTAATTAATCAAGCACAGTAAATTATGAAATTTTATATTCAAACATTGACCTTTATATGTGCCGATAAGACGAGTCAACAAGAAAAAAAAATAGAATAGAAAGGTTAGTGGTATTGTTTTAAAGTATCAACACAGAACTAAATATTGCAATAGCAGAAAATAGATGAGTAGTGATTTGTCAAAAGAGTTCTCATCGGCAATTTCGAGCAAATTTTAGGAATAGCAAATATAAGAATTATATTAGCACTCTATAGCTATAGTTTTGCTATTTGCGCTCCATAGCAAACATAGTATTCTATGGAGCATCTGATTTGAATAAAAACAACGATTGTATATTGGTTAGATAATTGTATAAATGTAACTACAATGTATATTATCAATGATTGTGTTTGTATATCTATATAAAAATTGAATTTGTATACAATTGAATCGAGTTAAAACATTTATTTTGATATAGCAAATTTCTCTCTTTCACTTCATAAAAACACAAATTATACATTACATTTTGTATAATTTGTGTTTTTTTAAAGAGAAAACGAACAACTTTATAGGAGAATAATGGAGTTAGAAGCAAAACGATCAGCCCAAAATAGATCATTAGATTTACTGATTGAACGTTCAAAAAAAGTGATCATGGGAGCAGCGGCCTTGGAGATGGAGCAAAATCTACAAACCAACGAGATGGAGGTGAAGTCTATTCTTGAAGAAATTGAATCTATGAAAGAGCTGAATAAAGTGAAGGAAAATATTTGTTTATAAATTCAAAAGTTCTTGATTCTTACTTCAAGTTCTATTTATTCTGTATATTTCTATACTCTGTAATTTTTTGTATATCGAAAATAACCAGTAACATTCCTATTTATAAAATAAAAATCAAATTAAACTAAAACTAGGAACCACTCTAATTAACAAATCTCAATTAAACATAAATAAGTAAATACCATAAATAACAAATTCTAATCAACTTAGGATTCCTACTCCAACTTTGAATTATTATTTTCAACATTCTCCCGTAATTCAAAGTTGTATACTTTTGCCTTTTCTTCGTGTTATTGTTGTTGTATTGGAGTATTTCTCTTCAATCTTCAATTGTTGGATTACATCTCTTCGATCTTTCAATTGTTGAAGTATTTCTCTTCAATCTTTAATTGTTGGAGTACTTCTCTTCAATTCTCTTTTTTTTTTTGATTGTGTTCGAACACCTTCTCTTCAACTTTCAAATGTTGGAGTAATTTCTCTCCAAGTCATGATATTTATTTTTTTTGATTGTGTTGGAGCATTTCTCTCTAACTTACAAGGTTGATGCTCTTCCCACCAACGCCTTTTCTTTTTAATTTTTTTTCTTTGGTGTTGGAGTACTATCAATCCAACTCTGGTTGATTCCCTTTCCATCAACTCCTTTTCTTTTTGAGTTTTTGTTTTTGTTTTTTGTGTTGAGTACTCTTTCTCCAATCGTTGATGCCTTTTTCATCAACCTTTTTTTTAACCTTTCACCAACACTTAATTAGAGAAGAATTTATTCCTCTTGTTTCTCTTGTAACACGACTTTTTAGATCTTTTTAAAGTTGCAATCCTTTTGAAGGTGATTAGCAATCCTTTTGAAGGTGATTAACTTTTGTGCAATTAAATCACTTGGTTATGGTGCTTTTAAACTAACAATCATCCTCGGCATGATTATTTTTCTTATATATATTGTAAGGTGGAAATTTATTCTTTTGAATGGATTCACTTGATAATTTGACAGCAAAAACATCTACAGTTCATCTCTGATTGTCCTTATTTGCTCAAGTGCTTACAAAGCGTTCACCAAATCATTCACTAAATTTTTTAGAGATCTTTAGACTCCTCAAGTAAAGAAATTTTGGACTAAAACTTTTCAGGTAATGTTACAAGAACTTTCTCAATGATTCTAGTATTAGGAAATTTTTCATCAAACAATCTAATTTTATTGGCAATTGATGTGAGTTTGCCAGCATAATCTTTAATGAGCAAATATTAGGTATAGCAAAGATAAAAAACATATTTGTATGTTATAATTGTAGTTTGTATAATTGTGCTCCATAGCAAATTTTTTGTTTGCTATGGAGCTGTTAATCTGTATAAATGCTTTTCTATACGATTTGAATCTTAATGTAAATAAATAAAAATGAGATACATGTTATGACAAAAAAAAATCGTTAAACACGTGTACATTATGGTGTAATAGGATTTACTTTCCTTCTATGTCTTCTTCATCAACGGCATATAAGGAGTTTTCTTTTATACAACATAAAAAAGAACATATATTTTTATAAAGGTGGAATGACCTAGGAGACCCTTATACTTTGCTCAGATTGTCAACTAGACCCTTCTACTCACGATATTGCTAATTGAACACTTATATTCAAGGAAACACAATCTTTTAAACCCTTTTGATTTCACGTGCACTTCAAACACACAATAAAAATGACATGTCATGATCCACATCAGACTTTCAGTGACACGTCACTTATTTTTATTTTAAGAAAATTAAGTTTATTTCTTTTCACTTATTTTTTACTTTAATTAAAATTTTCATTTTTTTTCTTTTTCACTCTGTTTCTTCCTCACACTAACTTTATCATTGACCATCTCCCTCTATTTTTTTCACCAAAGACTCCATTGACATCTTACCTTTTATTCCTTACTGATTATCACTACCTTAAATAATTAAAATTATCATTGTTCTCCAAATTTTCATCATTCATAATTTTTCGCCATATTTTTTTTACCAAAGTCTTCATCCATCACTTGAACCTCTGTTTCCTCCATTAATGTCAATGAATCATACAAAAATATATGTTCTAATATATTATTATATATATACATGTTCCACTTAACTTTACTAAGATATACAATAATCATTCTTCACTCTCCAAAATAGTCAGATCTCTATCACCTCGCCGCCTGTAAATTATCCCTCCCAATTCCCCCAATAGTTTCTCTTCATATGACTGAAGCAACTACTTCTAGAAAAGAATTTCCGAAATACTTTTTGCAAACATATAAAAGATTATAAAAATGAAAAAAGGGAGCAAGAAAGAAAAAATTGAGACTAGGTGGGTGGGGGAAGGGGGGAGAATACTGGTGTTGGGTAGGAAAGAAAAGAAAATGGAAAAAAGAATTTCTTTTTATTCATTTTTTTTTCTTTTAATTAGTTTTAGTCTCAAATTTTTCTGTTTACGCGCCTTTAATGCGTGAGATCACACGTTTGTTCCACTTCGACTATTATGTTGTCACTAGAATTGATCAACGGCCATAGGGTTTAAAATATTGTGTTTCATTGAGTTTAAGGTTTTAATGGGCAAAGTCATGAGTAGAAGGGTCTAGTTGACAATCTAAGCCAAGTATAAGGGTCTTTCGGGTCATTCCACCTTTTATAAATTACAGCTACATACAAATTCTTATACCTTTAATTTGTATACAATTTTTTAAAAACAAAATAAATAAAATTTTGTATTAGTTGTAAACAGTATATGTGTATGTTTTTTCTTTGGCTTGTCAATTATTATTTTTTTGTGTATATATATGTGAAACCCGAAGGAGAGAGTACTGGCCTTCTCATCCCCCTAAGGAAGTAGAGCGCGGTGAAAGATAAATACAAATTTTTATTAGTTGTTATGTGTATATGCATATGTTCTTTGTGTTAGACTTGTCAATTATATATGTACACGTATATATATGTGGAATCTGTATATAAATAAAATATTTTATTGGCTATAAATAGTATATGTATACATATGTATAAATGAAATCTCTCTCTCTCTCTTACTAGTATATATACGATTTAATACTAGTGGAATATGTGTATTTCACTTTCTCCTAAAATCTCTCTTCACACCAATTTTTTTAAAAAATTTATATTTAAATTCCACAAATATAAATTTTAATTTTATATATAGTTCCACTAATACATATTTTCAATGTGAAAATTTATATAGAAATAAATCTTTTATTTTTTTGAAATGTGTGGGCCTCATTCGATTAAAATAAAATTGATTTAGGAGAGATTTTAGGAAAAATTAAAGAAAATGAGAGGAAAAACATAAGGAATTTGTATAAAAATAAATCTCTCATAAATCGCGTGACCGTTTGAGAATCTTACCGGTGGAGCAATCTTACCTCAATCGTCCTTCGCTCAAGATCAACGGCTCTCATTTTCTATCCGTTGAGATACAAGGATTGTCTTCCAAGTAAAAACGAATTTTGAATTCGAAAATTCAATCCTAATTCCTTCCGTTTTCCCCCCAAGTCGGTCCTATTTGACAAACAATATCATAAAAAGGGAAGAAATCGAAAGGAGTAGCGAAAATTTTTTCTAGATTTTCTTTCTTTCCGGAGTTTATCGCATATTGATTCCAAAAGAATTTTGAGTTTCTTCGGAGTTCGTCGGAATCCCTTGTCAGTGGTGAAAGGTTCGTGATAAGTCAAATTCGTTCGTCCCGAATTCGCTGCTCTACCAAGAGGTAAAAAATTTCTATTTTTTTGTAGTAATCTATTCTAGTTCTTTGTATATGAATTGTGTGGTTAGGAGCAAACAAATACAAATGCATCTCATTCTTTTTGATGATTCACTTGATAACTGGTTTGATGATTCACTTTTTTGTTTGTTGGTTATTGGGTTTCTTGTGTAAATTTGTGTATAGAAGGATATGTAGGTTGGTATAGTGATTTCTTTTTATGGGGTTTTCTTTCTTGGATTAAATAAGTAAAATGGTTAATGTTATGTTGGGTTTTCTATCTTATATTAAATAAGAAAAGTATCTTCTTTACAAATTGATATAGTAGCTATTGAAAAATATTGTCTTCTTCGTTTTACATTATATTTTGAATCTGGATTAGCTTATTTTCATGTTTTGGGATCATTTAGGCTTACATATGTCGTGCCTTTGAGTTTAAATTTATGTATCTAATAGTGATTTCTAGCTTTGTCTAAGTCTTTAATCTGTCATATTATCTATTTTCGAGCATCGACAAATCATTTATGGATATTGGCGATTTATATGCGTTAAGCATTTTATCTAATTCATGTCGATGTAAATTTTGTTCAACCTAACTGCCATTGAATTTTCTGTAATATTTTGATTTTTAAAAATGATCAAATTTATCTGTGTAACTAAGTTTGTTTGTCCTCGTCTTGCTAATAAGTTGTCTGTAAAGTTTGTCTAGAATCAGTGTTACGATCATTATTTTGGTTTTAAGTGTAAATTAATTGATTTTTCTCCATCTAATAGTTGGCTCTTTTTTGAGAGCGTGAATATTTATTTTGATCTAGATTGTGTTTATTTCTTTCTTCTCTTAGATACTGTCAAGTGAGTTTGTGTTAGTTTCCCCTCCCATTATATGAATTATGAAGTGCATTGTAAAGTAACTTCATGAATGATATATTGTAAACCTTTTCATTTCGTCTAGCATCTGGCAAGCCTGTTTAGAAATAGGGTTGATTGTTGATTTACATATTCCAGTGCTACCTTGCTTGTGGCTTGATACGATCTGAAATACTTTTATAGGAGTCAAAATCATTTTTGGCTTTGGATTAAGAACATTTCTTAAAGCATTTACTTGCAACATTAATAAAGTTTCCTCAGGAACTAGTGTTCTGCTAGCATCCTCCTCTGTCAGACCAAGCAGCAAACATGTTTTTATTCAAAGAAGTGGTGTAATTGTGCCTAAGATCACTTTCATCTATGTCAACTTCAGTGAGGAGTCCAGAGGTCGAATAGAGGACCATGAATTGGCTTCAATTCATTCCATCGAGAAAAAGGCTTGTAGCACTCTTTACATCACAGAACATGTCAAAGCACCAGGTTTTGATCTTCTCAGCTGAGAGTAGTCCTTGTTCTAGAATTTCCTTTTAACTATACCATTTATTTATACAATTTATCTATTTTTAATTCCTGCAGCAGATATATGATGTACTTGTGGACTTGGAATCAACGGATAAAATTGTTAACATTAATACAAACACTTAAGAGCCTCTGAGTTATAAAATTGTTTACCCTCTATCTTTTTTTCAGATCTTTGACGATGTTGCTGTTATTAAATATGAATTGTTGTTATTAAACATGAAGGGCAGGACGCCTTGAGGGCGAGTGGAGGGGGGGCCTCGGGGCAAAATGTCTCAAGGCGGGTGGATGGAGGTGGGGCAGGACACCTCAAGGCGGGTGGGGGGGTAGGGAATGGCCTCGGGGGCGGGGTGGAGGGGGGGGCTATTTTATTTATGCTTGAGCCACGACTGAATGGCAAAAATGGTGTAACATTTGTTGCACATTTGATGAAATACAAATAAATGAAACAGTGACTATAGGATTTATTTTGATTTAAACGTTTGCTATTATGTACAATTTTCTCATCTTTAATTCTTTCTGTTTCTTTCATCTTTTGAATCTCAAATTGTCTTTTAAGGTTCAGAACTTGTTTTAACCTTGATTGTTCATTACTCAAATATTCATTCTTTAGAGAACTCATATTTCCATTAGAGTTTTACATGTCATGATTTTGGTGAATATTTCTTCTGATACTGGGGAATATAAACTATTTTAACTTGCTTTTCAATTTTTTCTTTATTATGAATTTTGATTTGAGTCAAAATTGAATTGGCAGGTGGTGATTCTTCACTATCTTCTTCAACAATATCTCATAGATCCAAAGATTGTAAATACGTCTTCATATTCACAGACCATAATTGATAATTTTCTCTTTTGAACATAGATGAAGAAATTAGCGGAAACATATTTGATGTCATATATGTTATTTGGTGATGAAATTACTGGCTCTGATATCAATTTGAGAAAAATATTTTATTTATAAATTCAAAGATTTATAAATCTTATTTCAGGTTTTATCTATTTCGTATATTTATATATTCTATATTTTATGTATATTGAAAATAACCAGTAACATCCCTATTTATAAAATTAAAAATTAAATTAAACTAGAACTAGGAACCATTCTAATTACAAATTTTAACTAAACATAAATAAATAAATACAATAAATCGCAAATCCTAATCAACTTAGGATTCCTACTCTAATTTTGAATTGTTATTTCCAACATAAAACTTTAGTAAGAAAGCATAAAGTTGCTAGCGATGAGATATAAGATATCCGAGAAGAACTATCAACACTATAATGGAGAGGTCTAGATATTCTATCAGAGTCAAGTTAATGAGGTAATTTGATGAAAAAGACTCTTCATGCTTTTACAAAAAAAATTTACCATAATTTAACTTTAAATAAAGAAGTAGCAGAGGAAGCAGTAAAACTATAGTTCTTGTGACAAAATAACCTGACGGATTTAAACTGAAATCTATACAAGTTTATTCAAAAGGGTGAAACTTAAAAGATATTTATTTATATATTTGTTTTTTAAGCATGCGGTACTTTCATCAGATTTCATCTTCACTTTTTTTATTACTCAGAATATAACTGATGGAGATGATGAGAAGTAAAATGGTCTAAAGACTAACTATGATGAACAAGTGCATCAAGTCGTGGTGACGACCTTAATTCAGTAGAAGGAGCATGATCCCAATAGTAGGTCCTTGTGGAATAACAAGAAAGGAAGAATTGCTACATTATCAGAAGCAATTCAGTATATACTGAGACTTTGAAAGATTCATAAAAATCGCTAGCTATCGAGTCATTGGAGAGGAAGTATATCTCTTAATATGATATCAGGACTTATAATTTCTGTTTGTATAAAGAGAGAAAGTAAAATGAGAATTCGGCAAGGAAAGATTTGTATTTTTATAATTGCAAGTGTATATGACGTAAACATGTCTGTATTTGTAAATACAATTTGTATAAACTGATTTGGGGAGAGATTTTAGGAGAAATTGAAAGAAAATGGGAGAGAAAAAATAAGAAGAAATTTGTATAAAAATAAATCTTTATTTTTTTTATTGCATGGGCCCCAACTGAATGGCAAAACTGGTGTAACATTTGCTGAAATACAAATAAATGAAACAATGGCTAGGATTTATTTTGATTAAATATTTGCTATTATTACAATTTTTTCATATTTAATTCATTTTGTTTCTTTCATCTTTTGAATCTCAAATTGTCTTTTAAATTAGGAACTTGTATTAAACTTGATTGTTCATTGCCAAATATTCATCCTTTAGATAATTTCATATTTTCATTGGAGTTTCACATGTTATGATTTTTGTAAATATTTATTCAGACACTGAGAAATATAAATTATTCATTTCTTTGAACTTTTTAATTTTCTCTTCATTATCATTTTTGATTGAGACAAAATTGAATTGACAGGTAGTGTTAATGGTTCACCATCTTTTTCAACAATATCCTATAAATCTAAAGATTGTAATGTGTCTTAATATTCATAGACCATAATTGATAATTTTCTCTTTTGAACATATGATAAGAAATTAGTGAAAACATATTTGATGTCATGTATGTAATTTGGTGGTGAAGATTACTGCTCTGATATCAATTTGAGGGAAAATATTTTATTTATAAATCTAAAGATTCTTGAATCTTACTTAAGTTCTGATAATATTGTATATTTCTGTATTCTATATTTTCTGTATATTGAAAATAACCAGTAACATACCTATTTATAAAAGTTAAAATTAAATTAAACTAGGATCAGAAATCACTCTATAATTAACAAATTCTAATTAAACATAAATAAGTAATGTCATAGATATAAAATCCTAATCAACTTAGGATTTCTACTCCAATTTCGAATTATTATTTTCAACATGAAGTTTTAGTAAAAAAACATAAAGTTGTTAACGATGAGATATAAAATGTCCGAGAAGAACTAATCAACATAATGGAGAGGCGTGGAGGTTCTATCAGAGTCAAGTTAATAAGATAACTTGATAAAAAAGACTCTTTCATGATTTTCCAAAAAGACTTTATCACGATTAATCTTTAAGTAAAGAAGTAGCAAAGGAAGCAGCAAAATTATATTCCTCGTGGCAAAATAACCTGACGGATTCAAACTGAAATTCATACAAGTTTAATCAAAAGGGTGAAACTTTAAAGGTGTTTATTTATTTTCTAAGAATGTGGTATTTACATGGATTTTCATCTTTACTTTTTTTATTTCTCAGAATGTAGTTGTTGGAGATGATGAGAAGTTGAAGGGTCTAAAGACTAATTATGATGAACAAGTGCATCAAGCCGTGGTGACGATCTTAATTGAGTTGAATGAGCATGATCCTAATAGTAGGTTCTTGTGGAATCACAAGGAAGGAAGAATTGATACATAATCAGAAGCAGTTCAGTACATAATGAGACTTTGAAAGACGCATAAAAGACGCTAGATATTCTAGTCGCCGAAGAGGATGTATCTTTCTTAGTATGATATGAGGAATTTATAATTTGTGTTTGTATAAAGTGAGAAAGAAAGAAAATTAAGAAAAAATTGGGCAAAGAAATATTTGTATTTGTATAATTACAAGTGTATATGACAGAAACTTGTCATGATATTTGTAAATATAGTTTTCTCTCATTTTTTACAACACAAATACAATTTATACATTTTTATTTGTAAAGTGAGAGAATGACGAACGAAATTCCAGAAAGTGGTGAGCAAAATTCAAATGAGAGAAGCGGATGAAAAAAAAATTGCTACAAATTGAAATTAAATGAAATTATAGCTATAGCATTTATTTTGAATTAATAGTTTGCTATAATGCACAATTTTTTCAAGAATAAAACATAAAATCGAGTAGCTTCCATGATGAGGATATAAAGTGAAGGATCAAATGATGCAATGCCACAAACTCATATCAGACTGGGTAGTAAATACATCTCCAACCCAAACACCAAATTTTAATTTTAGTGTAAATCAATTCCAACAAACTACACCAAATTTTACATCAAAAAAAAAATTCTCTCTTCGTTATTATATTATTATTTCTTATTTCATATATATTTTCTAATTTCATAAAACAAATTCTTTCTAAAATATTTTTTTTGGGTAATAAAAATTTTTTAAATATATATAGATAGAAGCCTAAGTGGCTATTACATTGGGGATATTAGTGTTCCCAAACTTAACTAGATTACTACAGGTTGTTAAGGACATTTGTTTAGTAGTAATATGTCCTGTTAAGTCCTCCGCTGGGCAGTGCGATACCATGATAGGAGGGTTTACAAAAACTACACAACTTTCATTAGTATTTCTAATTCTTGCTTGACTGGCTAAAGTATGGGCTACCTTATGGAAAATACATAAATTTCTCTTTAAAATTGTACCAAAAAGTCAGTTACACGCTTAAACTATCATAGAAACCTATGACACACCTATACTATTCAAAAGTGAATTTATTACTACCATGAAACGTGTTATACCACTCTCACATTATGTGTTGTATTACACTCGCTGTCATGTCAATGCTACGTCAGCGCCATGTCATAAATTATGTTTATTTTATTTTATTTTCTCTATTAATTAACTTTCTTTTTATTAACTATATTTTACTCTAATTAATTCCAAATTGATTATTTTAATTCTTTAATAATATATCTTCTTCACCACTAAATCTCATCCATTTTTAATTCTCATTTCAACGGAAAATCATATCTGAACCCACCTTCACTATTGATTATGTTCTTCACCACCACTATCGCATTCAATTCTACTTCTTCTTTGTCACCAACACCAAATATCACAACCACCTTTATCAATATTGATTTTTTCTTCTTCACCACCTTTAATTACCTATTTTAATTTTTATCACCCCATCAC
This sequence comes from Solanum sitiens, assembly GCA_016801875.1. Lineage (NCBI taxonomy): Eukaryota > Viridiplantae > Streptophyta > Magnoliopsida > Solanales > Solanaceae > Solanum > Solanum sitiens. Next base: position 5,547,217 of record JABWTJ010000024.1, read on the forward strand.
CACCAAACCTATAAAGTCTCTATCACCACCAAACCCAAAAATTGATTAACAATCAAAATTTCTTTAACAAAGTCAAAAAAATAAAAAAGATAGAAACAATCAACCGAAACTTTTTTAAATAAAATACAATATATTCACTAACAAATGTATGAAAATTAACCTAATTGCGAATAAAAAATTGTTCTTTTAGATTGTGATAAAAAAAATATAAAGAAGTGTGATAAAATAAAGAATGAAGAAGAAGAAGACAAAGGGTGGGGTGTGAAGAAGAAGAGGTGTGGGGTGGGGGTAGAAAAGAGGATTATAACATATTATTTTTTTACTATTATTCCAAATTGACGCGCCTATTTTTTATTTTTATTTTATTTTTTTGCCACGTCGGGTTAGAAAATTCACTTTTGAATAGTATAGGTGTGTAATAGGTCACTATGATAGTCTAAGCGTGAAATCATTAATGAAATACAATTAAATAAACATTATATAATTGAAAAATTATTTTAGATTCTACAAATATTCAACTTTCTAGATCATTACGGTGCTCCCATAAATGCTCCATAATTTAATAGTATCGGTATATCTGAAAAGACCTGTTAGATTATTAAGTTATTATTGTAATTTTTTTAAATTATTATGTTTTGTATACTTTATAAAATTACTATGTATTTTATATTTCAATTTTGAAGTATGTCAATTACTACTTTGTTGAATGTTTATTATTTTCAGTTATTTTTAAGTATATTGTACTATTTTGTTAATAATTTATATGTTTGAATTTTTAATTATTGTGAAGGTAAGTTGTAATTATATCTGATTGAATTTTATACTAAAAATAACATAAATTTATTTATTTTTTTAAAAGTCATATATAGAAAAAATAATTTATAAAAAAAGTGACTATAATATCTAAGATAAATGTGTAAATTGCATAAATCTCATAGTTTTAATATGAAATTACAATCTATCCCTAATAAGTTTTTAATTACATTAATCCCTTAAAAATTAAAAAAAAACGGATATAATAATTGAAGCTCGGATACATTAAATACTAGCTCGAATACATAATATGTAGCTCAAATATATTAAATAGTAGCTCGAATACATTAATATGTAACTCGAATACATTAAAAACTAGCTTGGATACATTAAATACTGGCTTAGATACATTAAAGAAATAAGGAATTTTGGAGATTTTTAAAAGTAATAGGCGATAATGAAAATAAGTAAAAAGGTATATATTTCTGTAATTTGTCCAAAATAAATATTATAAAAATATTACATAAAAAATAATTAAGTATAGAAGAAAATTAATTAACACATAACCACACATGCCCAATACCACTCATGCGCCGTACGTGAATACCTCCGTCGATGCATGCCCAACATCCACCCCGACGACACCAATGTATAATGTTTAATTAAAAAATTTGTATACTGAAATAATATTAAAATATTTAATAAACTGAATTGGTGTGATGAATAGTGTTACACCAAATAAAATTTTAATGTAAAATTTGATGTTTTTATCTGGTGTAAAATTTGATGTTGAATTGAAAATGATTTAAGGCACGGCGATGCTCAAAATCCACTAGTGAGAACAAAGAAAAAACTCCTAGACTCACAAACAGGATCTGCCTGACAAGAGAACACCAAAAGAATCTGAAACTATGAATGATAAATTTAAAACTCATTGCTCTGCGCTAATTGCTATCAATTAATATTGTAAAGAATATTTACAACAACTTTACAAAGCTTGAGTAGTAGGAGAGATCTTCTAACTACTGTATACAATTACAAGAAGCAGAGCTATTGCCACCAATCAGCTCACAATAAACAACCATTGTGGCAGAGCCATTCAAACCACTTGAAGATCCACTGTACAGTAAGCTCTGAATATACAACAATCAAACCTAATCTCGATAGCTCCTGGAAGGGCGCTTGTTGTCATCATCTCGTCTTTAAATAGGGCATCCTTCCCGATGGTTCAGATAAAAATGGTGTACCAGCAGCAACTTGCCAGACACAGGTACCAAAATCCTACAATTACTCGGCCTAAACCTATCCATCAGGATCCAGTGGTTCTCCAGAACACTCGTCTGGAGCAGCTTCCTCCTCCTTAGGAAGACACCGGATTGGGACATAGACATACCCTTTAGGTAATCGCTGGTTCTTCACTGAGGCTTGATCTGAAGTCATTACCAGCTCTTTCTCAAAAGTTTCCATATGCTGTTTATGCGACAAACTGGTTAGGATTGAAATTCCAGCTAAAAATATGCATATCAAATATCTAACCAATACATCCAACTAAAAGCGTGGATATTTCCTGTTACGAAGTATGTCATTCAAATAAATCAGATCAAACAGCACTCTACCTTTCTGTATCGCAATCGCATGTCCCCGTGATCTGTAGAATTGGAAGAAGCTCTATATGGGATTTGCTTCCCAGAAAATGACGCTCGTGCAGTTTTTTGTGTGATGGGGTTGGGTGATGTAGAACTATCATCAGTCTTCTGATCATTGTCCATAGACACGGGAAACTTAATGCGCCGTTTTCCTGCTACAGCACTGTCTACTGTTATGTCATCGGATCTCTGAATTGTTTCACTGCCTGATTTATAGCCATCAGTGTAGCCTTTAATGGAAGTCGTAGTAGCTGAATCTGAACTAACATCGGGTTGGAAGTAAGGGTGTCGAGTCAGAGCAGATAAAACAGCATTGTCTCTACTAGAAGCCAGAATATCATGTGAGCAAAGGATTACTTCACGCTGCAAATCAAAGAACCGTCCATCAGATATGACACCAGAAGAACATATAGCATAAAAGAAAAGAAGCTGAACCCTTCTCCCTTCTCAAGCATGGAAAGCATATCATCATTTATCTGCCAGGTAACACAAACACCAAATAGCAGATAGACGTTCACCTGCTATTGTCCCACTACGATATAAGGAAGGGAGAAAAAGGACCCTGTAACAGAGGACGCAAATCCACTTTGAAGCTATTTCTCATGGACATTTCTCATAATGTTCTTCCTACCATGGTTCTTCTTGGTATAACGAGGAATTAGCTAGTGATTCAGAATCCATGGGTACAATTATCTCCACACTCAATGTGCCTATGATGTAGTGCCTGGTGAGCTGTTAAAATTGACTAAACAAATGTTCAACTTTATAACTACGTAAAATGACCAACTAAAATGATGGCGTATTATCCACCTTGATTCATTTTTTTTGTCTTCATAACCTACTTCCCTTTATTTTAGTAGGCGCCAGTCTTCATCCTAGTGATTGGATTTCTATGCTTAGTCTGATAGGAAATAAAATATTCAAATAAATAATTTTACAGTGAATGCCTATATAAGCCCCTTCCTGAATAGGTAGGCACAAAAACAACAACATACCCAATGTAATCACCACAAGGAATCTAGGAGGGTGGGGTGTAGCAGCCTTACCCTTACCTTGTGAATATGTAGGCACTCACAAAATATCTCAGTGAAGCTTACTTTTGTTAGTGTAATAGCAAAAAATGCAAGAATATTTACTTCATAATCTCATCTGTTTTTACTTCTTAATAACTCAGGATTAGGAATGGAGAATTATTCCATCTATTTTGATATTGAAAATCAGATTGATTGCCGCTTAACTACCTTATTATGTTAATGCACTTCCCAATGATACATAAAAAGGTATTCCTGGGCCACTGATTAAGCACATCAAAATCCATACTGTGACAGATAGAACACTGATGTGAAGGTAGTTTAAATATACGTAAAAAGGTATTTCTGGCCCACTTATTAAACACATCAGAATCCATACTACGATAGATAGGACACTGATGTGAAGGCCGTATTACTGTTGTAAATATTCATGCACACTTGAGCAATATCTTTAAATAATACTTGTCTTCTCTCAAATAAAATATTTCTTACCAAGAAAACAATTGATTCACATCAAACGAAAGTCAATGCAGTCATAAGATTGCAATAATACAAGACACCATACTAACAATATCTAATAAATGGAATAAGTAAATAGTGTTAACCAGCAATATAACAAAAGTGATGAGTTTGATAAGGCAGCGGCTAATAGTGATATCAACCAGAAAAAATGCAGGAACAGTATTCAGGACTATTTATGCCATATGATCTGCAAAGAGTGTGGAAAAGAAAACAAAGGCTACCTTCAGCTTCTCTCGCTTGACAATTCTTTCGCATAACAGCCGTAATCGCTCCAATTCGACCTGCACAGGAGGATTTGATAGGATTAGGATCTTTGGCCATTCTAAAATCAAAAGTATGTTCATGCTGGTAATAGACAGAAATAGAATGCTTCAATATCATATTGCAAACAGTAACTCTAACTGCCAAGACATAATATTCCCACTTCAGAATGGCACCCAAACCCTGAATACAATGTTATTACAAGTTCCCTAATAAGCGGGGTTGGAGTTTTTTTTTGGGGGGGGGGTAACAGGAAAACTTTTAGTACTCATTTTACTTTGATTTCAACCCCATGTTCTGAAACAAGCTCAACAGCAGGAAATAATGAAGAGGTGATTCACCTTCCAGGTCTCTAAGAGGATTTTAATCGAATCACTCATTTTCAGCAAAAAGAAAAAAGGAAAAATGATCAAAATTTATAGGACCCAATTCAACTACTTAAACATCAATGGGAAATTTGCAGGTTACGGCCTCATTCAGGTTCAAATATTATCCAGTATATAATTGAATTCAATATTCTAGCATGCTACCTGAGCTAACCTACATCAAACAAAGGTAACTTCCCTGTAAATGATATCATTTCCCTTTTAGATTTCATAAGTTCCCTCTCAATGGCTTAACAGTCTAAGAGTTTTTGCTTTAGGTTTTAACTCCCAGAACCTAAATGTTTTTTTTTACCATGGAGTTATCACCTATTTCTCTATGTAAAATTCTTGCATCTTCTTGATGCTTCTTAATACAACCTCTTAATTCATCAAAAAAAAGAGAAGGGTCGCACACAACTTCATCTTTGGCATGGTGTGTCTAATTGTTTGTGTTTCATATTTCTTCGGTCCAGCAGAGCTTTTATAGATTCTCTACTTCGAAAGTATTAGTTTTGTTTCTAGTAACTTTTATGCTCATGCGTCTGTATATTAAACAGACTTCAAAAACGTCTCACTTCCATACGATCTCTTCTTTTGATACACTCTATGCTAACAGGTTATTATAATGCTAAGCAGAAACCAAATGTAGTAGCAAGAATAGCTAGTCGCAGTTATAAGGACAAAACAGCAAGTGAATAACTAAAAAGGACTACAGTTCAAAAGGCCAAAGATTGGGAATCCTTTCATCTATCTTTTTTTTTTTTGAAACTGGGGATCCTTTCATCTATTACAACCCAAACAGCCCCCAATTTCTAGAACCATCACCGGGTCACTTTGCCACCCTCTTAAAGAGTAACCTATTGCTAAGTATATATAGGAATATAATATTGAACTGGTAATATTAAGTCTCATTTCTCCAATTTAAACTTTCAATGAAGAAGATATCTATGCCCCATCTCAACCATCAACTTTAAGAGCGAGCACTACATCAAATAAACTATGTAGTTTTAGCAGAGAATCAATTAGCCATGGAGGTGAAATAACTGAACAAGAAAAAGAACATATATTATATGAAACGAACTGAACAGCAAGACAACTGCTGCAAATTGAAACATGACAAATAATCAGGTGAATATCATCACTTACCCTGACTTGCTTCAGACTCTTCAATTCTTCCACCCCATGTCTCTGAGTCTCGGACTGATCATATTTGACACAAAATGAGTATACGACACAAGTAGTAGTCATTAAAGAAACTTGCAATCATTCCATTGACAAAGACAAGACCAACCTTAAGTCTTTGTTCCAAACTATGTTTATCGCAATAAGCTTTGTGCTGCAGCTTGCCACCATTAGTTCTCATGCTTAAAAACAAGCCAGCACTTCTAGCACAAGAGGGATGGAATGTGCTATGACAGTGACCATAACTACACTGCAAATAACAAAAGCAGAATTTAAATAAGCAGACTAAGCTTAACACAACATCAAAAGGAAAAAGGCCCTTCCACATCTTCTACCTTAGTGCATACACCTTTTCTCCGCTGGCAAACAAAGCAGACATCATTACCCTTGGGGACAGTTGCCTGTCATTATCACAATAAGTAATACAGTAACTATTACAGCGACTATCCTGGTCCAGCTTTCCAGACCTAAACACAAAAAATGAGCAAAAGACATTCTTTATTCTGTTAAAACACATACCAGACCCTCAATTGGATGTACTTGTCCTCTTCTGAATGTTGATTCAAAGGCCCACTACAGAAGAAACAGAACTTAGAGTGATCATCAATGCAATAAATATATAAAGCTGGTCCGGAATGATAAATACTCAAACATGAAGATCATAATTTACTTCAGCACAGAAGGCGTGAACCCATTGACCATCATTTGACTTTCTAAAAGCACCAGCAGTACCGCCACATAACTCACATTCTGCTACAAAACAAGGTTTCTCCTTCTCCGAAAGATGAGAACCTTGAGCTCCAGAGCCCCCGGATGAGAATAACTCCTCGCATAGTTCACAGTACCAAGGACCTGTTGAGTTTCTCACACTTCGATAGCAATCCAAGTGAACAGCAACCTATGAACAAGGGAAATTGAACTTAGGAAAAGATTAATAAAGGATAAACAGTAGGAGTAGCGCTTCCTACCTTACAGCTGGTACAAACTAAGATAGGATTTAGAATGGTCTCGGACCGTCTGCACACATCACAAGTTCTGGCATGGTCTTTCGAAATATCTGAACTTAACTGGACAAGATCAGAGTTAGTTTCTGGTAATATGCGCATAGCAGTCGGCCTTGAAAGCGTCTCCTTGACCCGAGGATTCTGTTGGGAAGAAAGCCTAAGTCTTTCATTGGTAGCATTCATCTTCAAAAACATCCAGCACAGAGGGGGGAAAACAAACACATTCAGTATGATGAAAACTATGACTGAAATTATGAAATAGTTGTTAATACTGTTTAAGTGACTCAAAGTCCTAACATGAATAGATTTACAACCTCCTGATGCACGGATTCTTCTATATTATCTTTCCTCAATGACGAAATCCTAGACGATGCAGCAGCTGCAGCAGTTGCAGCAGCCAGTACAGTCTGTGCCTCCTTATGTCGTTTTTCTTTCCTTCCTTGCTTTTTGGCTTCTCTAAGCTCATAAAGATACTGGCTAACTAACACAGTATCCCATTCTCGTTGCCTAGAAGCATCAGTCTCCTGTTGGAGACTATTCACAACCTTAACAATTAAATTATCTGCAAAGAAATTAAATGAGCATAGGTTAATTCAATAACAATATCACGAGTTCTAGCGCATGTAAAAGCACAACAATAGGTGCATGTTATAGTCTGCAGTCCTCAGACAACACTCACAACAGAAGGTAGCAATAATGTTATCATGCACGATATTAAGGAAGAGGGATTATAGAAAGAGACCACTAAAACGTTTCCTTGCAACAGCATTACAAAGCAGTCTGTGCTGGTAATAGACGAGCTCTCCTTCCACCTCATCTGCTGGTGAAAGCTCCAGCAGGCCCATAGCACTCGCCTTTACCAACTGTTCAGAGCAAGCACCATTCATTTTGAAGAGGTCGCCAGAAGTTGAATGTTGTGAATGTTGACTGCAGCAGATTCCTGAACTGGAAGACGCTTCAATCTGAGAAACCTCACCTTGTCTCAAATCTGTGAGCATGACAAATAACATGAATGAATGTCTAATATAAAAGTTACATCCTTGAGCTTTTACCATAAAATCACAAACATTACCATCCAAAGGGACCCCACTCTCCATTTGCCTTAACCTATTTTGAATAAAAGGGTGAATGTGAGAGCTATGGAAATTTTCCCGCTTACTGCATGAAGAAAATGTAAATGCTGGTAAAGTCCATTAGTTAACACATTTGTAGCCCAAAAGTAGCCACAAGTCAGCCAAAAGATATAAAATGGAATGCTCACAGGACATCTGGTAAGTGATTGAAGGAAACCGAAGAAATAGTGCTACTCATATCAGCAACTGTCGCAAGATTCTGATCAGATAAAGCACCCTGCTCCACTTGACCATTGTCAAGGCAATGGATTGGCACTGCAGCCAAATTATTCACATATTAACTTATTGAGGATGGCAAAAGAGCAGTAAAACATGCATAGTTAGTGCTTAATACTAGTTCGTCAATGACATTGAAATTGTTAAAGAAACGAACCTTAGGCCAACTCAACTCCAAAAGCTAGCACATGAGAGGAGGATTGCCCAAGGCCATATAAAAAATCCATGTTCCCATCCCATAAGCGATGTGGCATTAAAACACCATCACCACCACCAAACACCGAAGATTAGACATTTGACCAAGAAAAACAATCAACAAAAGACGGGTGGCCCAACATCAGAAACGATGAATTGGGATGGGTCTTGCTTTGTCTCTAATACTATGATAAAGAGATTGACCTTGGGGCTAACTCAACCCCAAAACTAGCTCAAGGGGTGAGGATTGTTCAACCCATAATAAGGAAACCCACCCATCACCGATGTGGGATTCTTCATTCATGACCGTCTGGGTGGTCTATTATATTGTCTTGTTGGAGTCTCACATCATTTTTGGGATGAGAACATGGACTCTGGCCTTGGGCAATCCTCCTCTCATGAGCTAGCCTTCAGGTTAAGCTAAGCTTAGTCCACTTCATTAACATAAATTAACCAAAATTGTTAAAGATAACGCAACGAGGGTCACCTTTCCAGATTTTATCATAAGTGGATTTGGTTCCAAACTCATAAACGACCATCGAGAAAATAAAGATGAACCTAAACTATCCCAACTGAACATCTAATGAGGGAAGTTTCCCTAAGCAAATGTTGTAAATTTAGTTGGTAGCATGACAGCCTTTGTAACTTTTTATTGAGGACCCACCTGGCAAGGTCATGCACAAGCCTCACAAGTAACCACCTATTTTACATGGTCCGATACCCAAGGGGGAAAGGATAATTCCAATATACAAGAAGTATACGCGAGAAGATAGATAAACAGAAGTCTCTTATACATACCTTTATTTTTTATTATTTTAAACCTATTAACTATTAAACCATATTTTGGTTTCTCTTTAACGTTTCATCTTTATTCTGGAAGAACATACTCTTTCAAAAATATTATATGATAGATATGCTGCTACACGAGTTTAAAATAAAATAAATATGAATATATGATTTTGTCCAACTAAAATTAATTTAATCATCATTAGTTATCATTTAAAAAATTGGCCAAAATGCCGGATCAAGGAAACTTAGAATAAATTAAAAATTGGTCTCTCTAAAAAGAAATATAATGTAGAATCAAGGCACACAAAGATGTGGCATAACAGTCGATGAAGTTATATAGAAGACCATAGGAGACAAGGATTTATATCCCCACATAGGAAACTAGGTTAGGTGATTTCGTTCCACCTGTTTTTGCTTCTACTTTTGCAAGTAATTTGCATCTTCTTGATGCCTTCAATGAAAACATTGTTTAGTTCATCAAAAAAAATATGTAGTGATGGCTGATACAGGAATTCAGGTACCCAGTGGAAATAGTGGAGGTGCACATAGATTTCCCAGACAGTGGCGTACACAGGATTTTTAGTAAGAGGTGTCAATATTTAAAAATAGATAAACAATAAATAATAATTAATATAATAACATTATATTAATAAAAACTATTTGAAACGTACTAATAAAACTCAAGTCAAGTAAACTACTAAACTTTCCTTGACGAGTTTTCAAATTTGAAATGTACTCATTGAAGAATGGAGATAGTACTAAGTACTAAATATTCTAGTGCAATTGGTTTAATTTAGCCTAATTTGATTATAAATAGGAAGTTGGAGGTTCGAATCCCTATAAAATTAAACTTTTCTCTGAAAAAAATGTTCCAAAAATAAAAGCCAAATTCGGCCTCATCGGGGTTCAAAATCGGGCCGCGCCAGGGCGAATGATCATTACATTCGCGCTGCAAACCAACTAGCCAAAAGATCAGTTGTTCAAGAAGTGTCATTAACATTATTTATAGAAATATTTCTATTTTTTTAAATATATAATACTAAATTTTTCAACGAAACAATGACGGTTGACACCCCATCACATAGGGTGGGTCCTCCCCTGTTCTCATATACTACTGTTATCTAAAAACTAAAATAGTCATTTCAGAAGTTCCAACAAGATGACCAGATGTGACCAGAACATTTTTAAAGTTACCATTTTCAAAGATTCATTGCTTGGTGTCATCCTGCACATCACACTAAGCCAACTATCATGTAACGTTGTAACTCTACTCACCAAGGTTTAGGGGGGACAAAATCACCAAACATTTTTTGTCCCTGTGAGGACTCAAACCATTATATTGATTCTAACCTCATTGTAAGCCAGACTATTTATTCATTTTTTGTTATTTTTAATTCAAAATTCCATTACTAAACACCAAACCCAGTGTCAAAAGTATGTACAAGTTGTTTATGAAACTGTAATCATTCATAGGTGTTTAAACTGCCGTCTATCTATACAATAGGTACTCTCTATTTGCCCACAAATATATATAAGTAAATAAAGACCTTTATTCATCTCAAGAATCTTGACAATTGATATCATATTTCAGCAAGAAAATATATGAAAAAGAACAGTAATGCCCCTATGAAATATGAAGGTTAAACTACATATTCTTAACATGCGTACAAAAATCAATAATCTATAATGCGAACCTTCATCATCATTGGGATCGCCTGCTAGAGTTGCTTTTGAGGGAATAGTCGCGAGCATAACCTGTACGGGAGACGGGATAAGAAAGAATATTACCTCAAAACTATTTAAAAGCTACACCACTTAACAAGAAGAAATGATCAATCACTGACTAAATCATTCAACAGGTCACAAAATCTAGGTGTCCCTTATGAGAATCCAAATCATCAAAAGAGCAACAAAGATAAGAGTGGTCAGCAGAACAGAATACCAAACAAGTAAAGAAATCTAAGATTATCAGAAGATTCAACGAAGATCTTTAATGGGGCAATTCCTGTTTAACCAGGTTCGAATGGAATTATTTCTCAAGTATTTTAAAAGCCAAATACCCACATTACAGATACCTAAACAGGGAAAATAATTACAACGGGAAAAAATGAGAATGTAGACCCATCAGGAGAATTTTCCGCAGAGGTCAAAGGTCTCAAAATTGATCTCATCAAGTTAATCTAGACAAGAATCATGAAGGTGCTATGTGGAAAATGGTTGTAACAAGTCTGCAACACATTTATTTTGGAAAAAAAATAGGGAAGAGTCAAGATGTATCTGTTTCTCAGAACGCAACATACATACGACGTGTGAGCCCATTGAAAGGAATTATGAAGAAAAAAAGAGTTCCAGAGATCGTTGACTGTATATTCATTCCTTACTGCTGATAGTTATAGGAACAGTGCGAGAGTTGTGGTGAATTGGTTACTGATGATGATCATAGATTAGGGTGAGAGATATCGTAAATTGGCCTCACATTTGCAAATTTGTAGGTAGGATAGAGATCAAACTATTGTTTTTTACTTCAAAAGACAGTCATCCAACTTGTGGGTCTTCACCTTTGTGATGTTCAACATGAGCATTAACAACATCAGTGGCAGAAACAGTCGAAATCTGAACAATGCGAAAAATCAGAAGGAGAACGAAAGCTCCACTATACCTCTTCATGACAATGAGGAATTAGAAATAGAAAATCATTATAATATGACACTTCTATTATTTCGGTTCGCTTCTACAACATTTTGTCAAGCATATCCTAAGCATTTTAAGATTATAATATCGTGAGGTAAGAGTACTTTTCAAGTTGTTTCCAAAATATTATTTCAAAAACCTTGAGGAATCACAATGTCCAAATTCCCAACAAGTATTGCCTGCTCTAACCCTTGAAGTTAAGAGCCCATCATCCTTTTCAGAATAAGGTATAAGAGCAAGAGTAACAACATAATATCACTATACATCTTCAATGATATCTGTCACTCATCACCAAGGCTCACATGTGCCTCTATTGAAGTGCAGACAACCAGAAGAGATGTCAAAAAGAGGAAATAACCTTCCAAAGAAAATTGCATGACTCAAACTACATCTATAGATAGCTACCATCAAACCTAAAAGACACTAATGGTTCCTACTCAGATTATCTTGTCCACGCTTAACAGCCAGCCCCCAACAACTTGAGCCCTAAGATCATAATACAAATCAGAATACTGTAATCATAAGGATATCATTCTACAGTGTTGCATTTCTGAGCCATGTCATCATGCTCAATAGGTAACAACTTTTCGCAGCTTAGGTTCGCTCCTTTTTGCACCTTCAGTCTTTTCTCTCTTTCTGTTATCAAATTCACTGATTTTCATTTAATCTGAAATGCCTTATCAATGTGATTCATACCAAAGCCTTAACTGGAAGAAAAAAGAACCTGTACTTTAGCAACTAATGTGCAGTTTCCTAAACCTTAACCTTAGCACACAACATATAGTCAATCTCAAATAAATGTCGTGTCAAAGTCACTCTCATGATAGTTTGGCTTGTTTATAGTTGATGGTTACCAGAGAAAGTATTCATCTCTACCAACTCCCCATCGAGCTGACGACTCTTGCTCATTTGCTTGCTCGTTGACGAGCTGACGATGTGATGACTTGCTCATTGGCTAAATGCTCATATCAAAGCCAATCATGAAACTTTAGCTTCTTTTCCGTTCATGCTTACCAAAGAAAGTAAATCATCTCTACCAGCCTCCCATGGCTAACAAGTTGGCGACAGGATGGGGCTTGCTCATTGTCGAGCTGACAAAAGGATGGTGATTGCTCATTGGCTTAGTGCCTACTTTGCCAAAAGGTGGCAGAAGTGCAACAACCTCAACCCAACCAAACAAAGGCCTCATTTGGTTGCACTTGATGAAGGTATTAATCTTAATCATTAAGATTTCAGTCATTAAATTTGTTTGTTTTGAACATTTGAATCTTAATCATTAAGTACGTTATTTGTTTTTTAAAATTTTGCAATCACTTTATGCGTCTAAAAGATCTGAATGATTAAGATCATGAAACAAAGTCTTAGTAGGAGTTTGGACATGCGAATCGGATCATGGTTTGATTCAGTGTTAGGATGTGACTTGGAATCGAGATTTCAAATTGTAAATTATCCCCCAAAAAAGAATTTGAGATTTCAAATTGCAATTGCAATTTTTTTAAAATGTAAAACTTGACCCACAAGTTTATATTTTGCAAAAAAAAAAAAACATGTTTGGCGTGAAGAGATTGTTTGTACTTTGTACCATGTCAAAGGATTTATATTAAAGAATACCTATTTACTACTATTGCTGACTAATGGATCTTTATAAACTAATGTATATTTGAAAGTTAGTAATCCCAAACATTTATTTATATTTAGAAGAGGAACGTGGAGATATGCACTTTATAAATATGGCGCCTTAGATATACTAATATCTCATATTTATGAACTATGGTTTACTCATTTGGTAAGATTGTCTAAAAATTGGAATAATGTTGATATTTTTCACAACTTGTGATGTCTTCATGTTTATGAGAAAAATACAACTTAAGAGATCCAAATTGCATGTCCAAACAAAACTTCAAACTCAAATCAATCAGATTTTAAATCATGTCCATGCATGCCTTAATATCATTTAGATATCTGTTCAAAGGTCTCTACAAAGATGGCACGCAGTTCATCACTACTCTATCCATCTTCACCTCTAACTACCACCATTGTCATCGCCCAACATTGTCAACAACCACCCAACACCACCACCGATCACCACAACCACAATCCCCACCAATCACCAAAGTGACACATAGTGAGTTGTTACCATCATTTACAATCATCACCAACCACCACCATTATAATTGTGATATAATTTTTGATATTTAATTGATATAGTATTAGATTAATTTAGTATTTTATTTATATTGTATATTCATTAAGCTTTAAATAAAGACAAGTTTTATATATTCAGATGTAGAGAAAACGAATAGTCGTAACTGTGTAGTGCATCTTGATGCTCAAACACCTAAAATCTTAATGACACATCTTAATATTCAGATATGCATTCAGATTCATACATCTCAAGCTTAATGAAAACAAATGAGGCCTAGAGCAACCAATATGTTTGGTTTAATTGTAGACATCTAAGAAAATCAAATAGTAAAGGTAGCCTATAACCAACTCATTAAAACTGATCCCATATCACATGTTCGACTGATCTCAATGAAAAATATGATTAAATAATCAAGATCAACAAAATCATAAATATTTATCATACCTTCTGTACACCAGCAGACAGAAGCTCGCTTGGACAACTTGAATCTTCCCTTCCATTGACACTAGTTTTAGCATCATCTGCCGCTACTCCATCAATGTTTACTGTCTCCTTAGATGAATAAAGTGATTCACCATCTTTCACAACCCTGACATTGTTTTTGGTTCTTCTTCGAGGTGGTACAGATTTCACGGGTACAGAGTCCGTAATCTCGGGTTCGGTTACTTTAATGGAATCCAAATCATCCACTACACCAGCCCCAACTTTTGGGGCTTTTGTGGATTTAATTTTGACTTTTAAAGTTCTGTGTAAACTTCCAATATAAGCATGATTCTTCAACCACTTAGCTACCTTGGACCGTATGTCAGGAACCATTTTACCATCCTGCAATTAGCAGAATTGTACATCAAGAGAAGTATCAATGCATTATCAAAAAGAAATCAACTCATGTTCAAGAGAGAGAATTCTTGAGTTTCTTATCATGTGCATAACACACGAAAAGTATAGAGGAGAATACGAGAACAAAGAATATTACATTGAGCATCGAGGCCAACAAATCTGAAGGTACACCAATCTCCACAGCAACATCTTTTACATCAACCTTTTTCTGCTCTATTAACTACAAAAAGAATGAATATATTCAGTATTTTATAAATTTAAATGGCATATAAAACTAGAATCAAAGAAGAAAAAAAGGTTCTCCAGATTAAAAGTACAGATACCAAATCTTATGGGGTATATACTTCAAGAACAAAATCAGTCATCCATTGTCAAACAGACCATCGTATCTTATTGAATTTTCATATTGACAGAATCTGATATCTACGTGGACATTTCTGCACCTCCAATGGGCATTCATTGAATTGTGTTAATACAAGAAAACCACACATACAATGATGCAAAGACTAATATATCGGTGTATCATTTCATCACAGTTTTCAAGATTTGCCAACATGATTCTGAGTATGTGAATGTATGGTTGCTACTTAGCCTAGATGAGACAATACCTTTTTCAATATCATGGTGAAATCTACAGGATCAGCCACATCACCATCTTTGTTTTCATTCAAGTCCCTATTAATAGGCTGCTGTGAAACACCGTATTCTGTTTGGTGTCTAAGATTCAAGCCCTTCTCCAGCAGCCCTTCCTGTTGTAATCCATCATCATTCAACTTATCTAAACCTGAGATGGAACTGTCCGTGTGCAACACCATTTTGTCTCCATTTCTTAAGCCAAGCTTTAACTTGTGTGGTTTGGCTGTGACTGACCCAGCCAACTGATTGTTATCTGTGGAGCAAGAAACAACGTCTACTGCAGTACCTTTACCTTGTTGACTGCTACTGCTGATCTGGAAATCTGAATGCTTCGAGCAGAATGCACGTAATTCAACCTAAAAGCATTGGAAATAAGTAGGTAAAGAGTAACAAGGAAGACACTTTAAATCAACATGATGTTACAAAATGAAGGATCAAAGTACATTTAGTATAAAATAACATCAACTCGAAAACCGAAATCAGAAAAGGACTATAAGTTCAATATTACAGATAAAAAGAACCATGACAGGAAGAACAAGAATTTTACAAAACAGAAAACAAGAGCTCACATCATCACATCCAAGTTTGCCCCATATCTCCATTCTGTGGCTTGCTTCCCTGGCACATATAGGATGGAAGGAAGTCCTACAAGCTCCTACAATCATTAAGAAAAGAAGTTAACAAAGAACAAGCCCTGGAAATCTACAGAAATAGTGTAGAACGAATGATTTTTCAGACTGAATCTTTAAGTTCATTTGGTTTTCTTTCTCTCTACAAGCAAGGTACATGATAGGAGTTTTTTAAAAGAGGGGCAAAGGTAGACCTATAATGCAGTTTTGTTTTTAAAATTCCACCTCTACAAGACTCACTATCAAAATATTTAGCAATGTCACATGAAACTAGAGAAATAAAATCACCAATTGCACACAATTCAGTGTCTGACTAAGCCAGATAGAAACTAATAAATGTCTCAGTTGCTGAAATTGCATTGCTGTGCAAATAGTTTGCCTTGGTAGTTTGAAATTACATTACATCGTTGATGAAAAACACTTCTAAGGATGCAACCATGAGAGTATTTTTACAGAAAAGGCGTGTAAAACGCCATCTGCAAAATGTGCGCTTCAGTGTCGTCAGTAAGGCTCTAAGATAAAAACTTTTCCTTGTGAACGAGTGTTTTCTGCAGCGGTGACGCTAAACAATTAGTATTTCATTTTACTGTGATAAATCAATTTCTTTGTCCATAGATTGTTATTCATACTTATATATATTATTATCCTTGACTAAACATATATATATTTGTATTTTTTTCCTGTTTGCGCCTTCTTTTCGTAGAAGCCCTCATTTTATTTGTGATTTGGACATAAAGACCCATCCGGACCTTAGAGCTTTTTGGCGCTTCTCACTTTGGACAACACTGGTCCACATGGCTAACAAAGAGTACCTCTATAACATCTGCAAAGTTTAAAGGCAAACTTGACACCTTTCCCCCTTATTTCCTTTCACTAATTGTTTCATCTTTCAAAAAAACACCTCACAGAGCCACCTTCTAGGCAAAAACCACCACAAAATAACTTCTCGACCCCCCCCCCCTTTTTTCTAAAAACAACACTAACAGAAAAAGAGAAGGCAGCAAACTCTCACCATCTTCCTTTTCTCGCTCCATTGCCATTATACAACAAAAGATTTGGTCTCTCACATCCATTCCACAGATCCTCCATAACCTCATTCATCCACTGGTCCCGATTGAATCTTCGGACACCCAAAAAAAATATGAAGTGCTTGGAACTGGTTCAAAAAGGGCCAAAAATCCACCAGTAACCCTATTCTACTCTCCTTTCTTCCCCCTGCAGAACCCTTCTAAGAAAATGGCCATGTGAGACCCACGAAAAAAGCTCCACTAGAGACCAAACCCAAAAACAACAACACCCCTCACGTGAAAAGTACCACTAGCTGACCAACAAGCACCATAAATCATCACCGTTCCCCACCAGCAGCCTTTCCGAAAGAGAAAAAAAAATCACCAACTACCTTCTTACTACCATTAGAACCCACCAAAGGAATCGTTCATCACCAAAAACAACCTTCATCAACCAGACCCACCAAAAAAAAGGCACAAAAATAACAATACTAAGAACACCATCTAAGAATACATAGGTTGGAGATGGTTCGAGAAAGAACTTGAGTTAAGACATGGGTGATAAAAGGGGGTTGTTTAAAGGTGTTGGTTTTGCGGTGGAGAAGAGCTCTTGGATAAATGATGAGGTGATTGTTCACCTTTCTGGAAGAGTGAATGATAAAAACTTGAAGGGAAAAAATAAAGGAAAAAGGGTTGTCCCTAAATTCCAAAGTGGTAGATATGCCCTGCATTAATAGCCATGTGAAGGAATCGTGGAGTCCAAGTTGCAAATCAAAATGATTAGATGCTAATCAGACCCAACTAATGCTCCATTTGCATCTAAGGGCATATGTAGGCCAATTAATATAAGAACAAGAGCAAAGCTGGCCCAAACTATTCACGGGGCATACTTCACTTAATTCAAGCACAAACTTGGACGTTTTTTCAAACGGGGTATTGAGTATATATATCCAAAACAAATTGATCATGATCATAAACCACCCAAGCTCAAGTTAAACGATCTACACTCCTTACTATTCTAGGATAATAAACAAGATTTCTCTAGTTAATGACTAGATATTCACAATTATAAAGTGTCTTGAGTTAAACGAGAATCCTTGAGGAGTGGAAACTGGCAGCCACATACTTTTGCATTGCTCAGTAGTCGGACAAATTTGGACATTATTCTTCTATTGTTTCAAGATCACTATTGGTATTCCAAACACAGTCAAAGAGCTACTAAAACTCCAGGGGTATTAATAAAACCATTAAATAGCATTTGGTGCAGCGTCCCTGTGTCTATATGTTGTAATACATGGAATGAAAGAAATGTGAGATGCTCTAAAGAGAAATCATTAGTGTCCAACAGCTTAAATACAATTGTTTATTGGTTTTGACTTTTGGGTGTAATCTAACACCAACATAGCCAGTGTAATTCCACAAGTGATGTCTGAGGAGGACAAAGTGTACACAGACCTTAAACTTATAGCCTCTCTTCAACCATCTACAGCATCTCTACCTCTAGGGTAGTGGGTAAGGTCTGCATACACTCTATCCTCCTCTACCCTCCCCAGACCCTACTTTGTGGGTTTACACTGGGTATGTTCTTGTTGTAATCTCTGAACCATCTCATCAAAAAGAAACTACTACAGATCCCCTTCAAATTGCAGAAAGCCTTTGCATGGTCGACACCAAACAAATTCTCATCACTGAAAAGGAAGTTCTCTACATAGACTGATGTAACCAGTAAAGCTATTCTAGGGACTGCTTAGAAGTTTATCAGCAACTACAGCTTCAACTTTGGGCTGTAACCTATATATTTACTGATCAAAGTCTCTGATCCAGTGACCTCCTCATATTCTAATGACCCAAATATATTTTTGTGAAAAGCACCCCAACTCCCCCCAGACAGAAAATGGGAAACAGAAAGGAAAGAGAAACAAAAAAAAGTATAATCTGCAGAAAGTTTCCAGTTTCTCTTAACCAATGGAAGTCAACAGCCCCAAGTACATTTCAGAAAAATAACAAGTATATCAAGTTCATTACTGAATCACATTGGTGTCGCTCTATCCAGCTATCCTACATTGTAACTCCAAAGCCGTGTTTCAAGAAGAGAACATAAGGAAAGATCTACAACCTTTTTCATGAGTTGTAGGAACAGAGTGGAGAATGAACACGGCAATCAAAAAAGAATGAACACTGCAACCAAATAAGATTTATTTCTTCTTAATTCTTGCAGAATTACAAATGATTGATAAAATAAGATGAGAGCCCAAGAAAACTGATATAAGTACATACAAGAATGTCAAATATGCAAACATCTTTTCTGTAAAAGACTACAGGATGAATTGTATATACACATGCCAACGAAGTCACTGACTATAAATAGAAAGACTTTTAACTATGTCAAATAGTAGCTTCCAATTAACCAAACCAAACATCTTCGATAAAATCATCAAACGAAGAAATGCAGGAATGGTAAAGAAAGGAAGCAGCAAGACATACCATTACTGCACCGAACACACGCCCCATGTTTCACCTTGCACAGATAACAAATTAACTTCTTCCGTGTATCCTTTATGCCATCAACATTCAATATCGGCTCCATGATCCTAGTATTCTCAACAAATACCTCAGGCATCCACTGACAACAAAACAAGTGAACAAACTCCAGTCCAGAAGATTCTTCACTTCCCAGACCTCTTTTCCTACAAGGTTTCAGAGCACCACCGCTTTTTGGGCAAAGAACGCATGGCTTGTCAATACTTACCGCCTCATTATTTTGCTTGCACCAAGAACACAACCAAGTGCCATCAACATCATCCTGCACACCATAGCATCTCTGATGAACAGGGATACTACAAGAGCTACAAACAATCAGTCTGTTCAGCACATCACCATGGTCACCTAAACTACAATAGTGACAAAATGAATCTGACCCTTCTACAGGGCGAGCAACTAGAAGCTTCTCCAATCCTGCATCTCCACCCAAAAGCTTCCTTTTCTTTGAAGGTCGTTCAGAGGCAATATATATCTTATTCCTAGAACCTAATAGCCATTCCAACCCACTGAAAGGCAAAGAGGGGGACGAACAGGGCTTCACATTTCCAACATTTTCTTCTTTAGGCAATTCAGTTTCCTTTCCTCCTTCACTGTCCACGTCCATATATTGCTCATTCTCCTTCTCTTCTTTAGCCGTCATCCCACTATCATTCACAGCACTGCCCACATTCTCAAACGTAGGAATGTACAATAATTTCTGCTCATTACCCAAAAACTCAAAAGACCGAAGTTTATACCATCTATCAATATCTTCCACAGATAATACACGAAAGTATTCCTCCACATCATCCCAGAATCCACTATTCCGACCCCCTTTTTGCCGGGAAGACGACTTCTTCTTAGTTTCAGTCCCTGCATGAGACTTCTTATGCCGTTTTCTACTATCAGAATTCTTATTTAACAACTGAGCTAAGTTATTAGGTAAAGTAAGGTGCAGAGTAGAGGAAGAAGATGGCTGTGACTGAGAATTAGAATCCTCAGAATCAAAAGGACAGCGTAGAGACAGAGCTTTTCTTGCCTGTGTATAAAAGTCTATCCCATTCCCAATTTGTTGTGGCAGTTCCGTAATTTTCTCCAACTTTGAGGGCTTTTCCGTAATTTCGTTTTCCGAAACCCTAGGTTCAAGAGATATTGAACATGGCTTCTTTTCCTCCCCTTCGTTAATCCTTACCATCATCTTCCTCCGCCGCTGACATCTCCCTCCACCATCACCACCAGTCATCGCCGCCGCCACCATCCACTTCCACAACCACCCTTCCAACATACATCACCACCGACAACCGGAAAAACCTTAACAAATCTACAGCGATACAATACAGATAAACGCTCTGAGATTTGTAATTCGTATGGAAGAGAAACAGAGAAAGATGTTGTTGTAGATGATGAGAGAAGAGAGTCCCTTCGTTCGTTCGTGCGTGCGTGCGAAATAGGAAAGCTAGGGTTAGGGTTTGTTGTTATTTTTATCGGGGCATGTTTTTTGGATCCGTTTTTTTTCTTTTTTGATTTGGTTTTTTTTTGTTTTTTTGTTTTTTTGGAAGAATCGGGATTTTCGGATGAACGTTAGAGAGAGAGAAGTGTGATGTTTTTAATTTTAGTTTCGGTTTTAAAGTAGTTATAAATAAAAAATATAATAAATACAGTTGGGGCTATTTTTTAAATATAATAAGAAAAAGACATGGCAAATGGCATATAGTGGGTAGGAGGACGAATATATTTTTTTTGACCTTTTTGCATGAGAATTCGTATCGGATTCTTTAATTTTACCGCCTTTAATATTAATCAGGTTGGTGGTTGGTTCGCAAATTAAGTTATCACAATATTATAAATTTTTGTAATACTAATTTACAATTTTTTTTAATGAGATAATATTATTAACCTTTTTAAATATACAGTTAAGTTTATATGTAAGGTAATTTAAAGAATATGTGAATTGAATCAATTCCAATAACAAAATGTGTAAGCAAGTAAAATTTCATATAAAAAAGGAGGTTACGATAAAATTTGAATATGATAATATAAAGCGAAAATAGCAATGTGTTGATTTGATTTCAATAAATTCATAGTAGAATTTTTTTTGGACGAACTTTGATGAATGCTCAAAATTGACGAATAAAGATAATATTGTTAAAGAAAAATATGAGTAATTAGTTAAAGATTCTATGCAGTACAATTTATAGATTATACTAGGTGAATTTTCCGCGTGGAGAACTACGTCAATAATCTACTTTTGAACATTTGATAATACAAGTGTTTTCGATTAGATACAACCCAACGATAAATTGTCAAGAATATTTTATCCAAGAACGAAATGAATTATTTTTTTAATCTTAAATCAAAAAGATTTGATTCTAAGTACTTGTTTATGGATTTTGTTAGTAATTCTTTATTTTGTTGTAGTTATTCATCACCAAAATCTTTAGAAAAGATAGGTAATTGTTTCACTGTCTACATTTATATTTCCCAAAACTGGTACAAATATTTTATTCATCAAGGCCTCTACATACAAAATCAAAATATTCTACATATTATGTAATTGAAAGTTAATTTAAATTTTAATAACATCTCTTTAAGTTCAATGAAATAACGCATGATACTCAAATAATTTGAATTAAAAAATGTCTTGGCATGTCCCTTATTCAAAATCAATTGCAGTGTATGACACTACTTTGATAGTCAAAAGGCATAATTTGTCGTTTATGTTTCGATAAATATGGTTAAAACATTATTTTTTTTGCAACTTTTATTCTAATATTTATAAAGAGATAATTATTTCTTTAATATTTGATTAATATGAATTCATCCTACTTTGAGGGGTAAATTCATTGACTTCAATCCAACATTTGAACCTCAAACTTTTAATTAAGGTTCAATACAATACTAAACATCTTACTACATTCCTTTATTTTTTGGATGTCACTAATCGATTGAATGCTTCAAATAAATAGAAAGTTGAATAACTAAAATTCATGGTAGAGTTTATTTTATAAGTTCAAGAATTCAAATTTATATGACACCAGTAGTCTAATGATTACATCAAACTCTTGATTAACATATATTTACTTCAGCATAATGATCAAAAGCATAAACATAAATAATAAAGTTTAAAACATGTACTGAAAAACAACAATTAATAATATAAACATTAATTAATGACTGTAAAAAAATACAAAGAATTTTTAACAAAAGAATGAAATAGAAAGGAAAAATCGAGCTCATTAAATGCACATTGCCCCCTTAAGAAAACTAGTCCCCTATATTAACCGAGGTTTAAAGGAATATATCCTCTCAGGATAGAACGATGTTATTCACAATTATATTGATACAAAAACAGTGATGTTAGTGAACCACTCAACAGGATCAAAGTACATGAATATTTAATTGTGGAGATGTAGAAGGACTTCAGAATTTTCGTTGTTTCAAAATGAGAGGAAATCCCTCTAATTATAGACAACAAAGGGTTGTGTGAATAAACGTATATTGTACCGGAAAGGTCATAACTTTTTGGAAAGGCACAACCTCTCATAAAAGTCATAACTTTTCATAAAAGTCGCAAATTTTGCACAAAAGTCGCAATTTTCACAAAAGTCGCAACACTTCATAAAAGTCGCAACTCTTAATAAAGTTACACCTCTTCATTAAAATCGCAATTCTTCATAAAAGTCGCAACTTTTCATAAAAGTCAAAGATTTTCATAAAAGTCACAACTTTCCATGAAAAGAGAGGCTAATTTTGAAAATAAATAAATTAAAAGGGAATCCTAATTTGTGGTGGCGCCATGTAGGCGGGCCTAGAATTCTTTATTTTATATATATATATATATATATATATATATATATATATATATAGGGGAACTTTCACATATAGCCACTTAAAAATAATTAATTACTCTCCATGACTATAGTTTGATAATTACAATTTGTAGCTACATGTTATTTGGAGGAGAGAGGCGAGCGAGACTGGGAGAGAAAGGAGAGAGGAGAGAGGAGAGAGAGAGGGGAAAAGAGTGGGAGAAAGGTGAATTGTATATGTATATTGGTTAGATAATTGTATATTATACATATGTAATTGTATATATGGCAAGAGATATTGGGAGAGAGAGGATAGAGGCGAGCGAGACTGGGAGAGAGAGGAGAGAGGCGAGCGAGATCGAGAGAGGCGAGAGAGAGAAGGCAGAGAGTGGGAGAGAGGTGAATTGTATATGTATATAATTGTATATAACTGTATATTATACATATACATTTGTATAAATGGCAAGAGAGATAGGGAGAGGGAGGAGAGAGGCGAGCGAGATTGAGAGAGGGAGGAGAGAGGCGAGCGAGAGAGGGCAGAGAGTGGGAGAGAGATGAATTGTATATGTATATAGGCTAAAAAATTATATATTATACATATTTATTTGTATATTCTGGCGAATTATACATATACAAACATGACTAATTATACAAACTCGAAGTCAGCCCACGTAATTAATGTATAATGTTAGTCGCGAGTGATAATTATAGCAAACTATAGCTATGATGAGTAATTAAATAATATAAGTTTGTTTATCCGTATAATTTTCCCATAAATATATATATATATATATATATATATATATATATGATTGCTTGTATAATGATAAATTTTATGGATGTGATTGCTAAGAATGATTTTTTCTTAATTTATGATTAATTAGATAGCATTTAAGGATAAAAGGTAACGTGTGGCATTGTTTTGTGGCCATTTTATAATAATTAGTTTTTTTGTTGTTGGCTTTACTTTTGGACACTCGAAGTTTTTCAATTATATTCGTGCAAAGTAAATTGTACATTTGATTTTGATATATTTGCATTGTCCGTTTCTTCTTTCGCATGTTATCACTTAATGACCACACATCTTGTAATTTTTTACTCTCTAAAATGCGAATATTCAAAATTAAATTTGGCAATAAATATATATATGTAAGATCAAATAAAATAATATAAATTTAATCTCACACCTAATTTTTAATTTATTCACCAAATGATCCCTTACTATTTTCTTTTATATTTGTCTTCATTAAAAAAATTTGTGCTTTTTAGATTACTTGATTGAATGAGAATTTTTTAGTAGGTAATCCATTTTTGTAGATAAATCTTTTATAAAATAAGAATATTCATCTAGGCTCATTAAATTGGTATTTTGCTTCATATTCTCCTGTATTAAATACATGTCTTTGCATTTTGAATTAGAAAGGACTTGTGGCATCTTTCAATTTAACTTCTCTCAATAATTTTGAGGTTCATTTTTTTTCTTTTTTGTGGCATTTCAGTATATAGAGAGCATTTTCTTCTTCTTTCGCACAGAAGAAGAGCGTGAATATATGTATAATTTGTAAGAAGTTGATTTTGAACTTGTCAGGATCTAACCTATCGGACTGTGCAGGTACCTACTTTAACACCTAAATAGGAAAACCTTCAACTCAAAATTTAATCATAACATGTGAAAATGAACACAATATAACTAACACCCTATTTATCCTATCTATAAATTGAAATATTCACAATTTGTGAAATTGTACATAGATACCTCCTCAAAAAACTAGTCTAAACAGATTCAAGAGCTTTTAAGAGTACGATTTTTATAAGGAATAAAACTCTCACTACAAGGAAAGGAGTGTGGAAGCTGTAGGAGATCGCCATCGCCATCGCCATCGCCTTCATATGTGGAACACCATTAATTCTTGCAACAAGAGTATGTCAAGTGGCGTAACAAGAGTAATATCAACACAAACAACACATACTGATAGACATCGTTCATCGACCCAAATCCACCATTTAATATAAAGTAGACATTCAGTTACACCAATCCAAGTTTTTATCCACATTTTTTTATCAAACTAGGTATAATAACCATAACCAGTACACTTTGATCCAACTTTCTACCTCAGTTCGCTATCTACTCTAAGTAAACATTCGACCCTCTTGCCACTTTAAGGTTTTTCACGCCTAGTTTTTAGGTCACACTAAAGATTCCTAAGTCGACCTGTTATGTCACCTTCATATTAGATTATAACATAACCCTTCTATCATATAGATATTCTCGAATACAAGACCACACTAACTCTATCATTGACTTCGGGAAAGAGTTGAAGAATGAGACTGATGCAGGAAAGACTTTGTTGTTAGGATGACCTTTCACATCAGAGAATCCCCTACTTATACCCCTTTATCTTGTTTTTAATGGATCAATTAAACAACTTTATAGATAAAAATGAAATTTCGAACGGCTATAAAAGTGAATAACTTGATTACAAACCACAGTCTTTGTTTGTCCGACTGGCCGATTCGAATCGATTGGGCTTCATTCCGGGTGTTAACTAACCTACTACTCTTCCTCAAGTTCTCATGTTAATACCTTGACTCGTGACCAATTTGGTGAATCACCCGTGTGACTCTTAGTAAAACCAACTTTACTCGAATCTCCTTTAGCAGATATGTTCTAAACACTGAACAATCATAACTAGTCCTAAAATTTAAATTATGCACTAGACCCTTGTCATCAGTCTGGCCTAGTAATCATCACTTAGAAAAATAGATAACATATAATTGTAATCATAAGAATAACATAGTTCGGACATCTAGTCGATACCTTTAGTTGATATGTACAATAAAGATTAACAACCTTAGCACACCAAGTCAAATATGATTCATCACACCATCTTGACATCTGAATTGGATCCAAGCTCGACATCTAATATAGGATCTGACCTTGACTCTCGATCCAAAACCTGACTCTAACACCTGACTAAGGACCCAACTTCTGAAATTGGAAGCGACCCTAACATTGACAATTGATATGGAAACCCAAACTCGTCACCTAATTTAGAACACAACCTCGACTCTCAAACTAAAATCTGACTTTGACACCCAACTCGAAACTCTATTCGGACACATGATTTGGGACCCGACCTCAATATCTAATTCGGGATTCGACCTTCAATCTTAACTTGAGATTTGACCCCGACTCAATTTAGTTCTCGAATCGAGGTCATATGTCAAATATCAAATTAGGAGTCAGATCTTGAATTAGTATCGAGAATCAATATCCTAGACTTAAGTTAGGATAAACAAATGAGAGTCGTGAGGTTAAAAAAAAGTTTTGGAAAATGTTTTCCTTACTTTTTAAAGATAAGTCATTTTTCTTAAATTCGAGGAAAATAAGTATATTTTAAATAATTTTCTAAAACGTTTAGCCTAACCAAATATGAAAAAACGGAAAGCATATTATAGAAGATATTTTCCAACATATCAAACAAACTCATAAGATACTAGTCATACTACATAACTCTTGCCTTAAGGTAAAACTTAACTTAGGTCTCATTTGTTTTCATTAAGATTAAGATGTGCGAATCTGAATGCACATCTGAATAATTAAGATCTTGTCACTAGATCTGAACACTAAATGATTAACATGGCTTGTCACTAAACACACCCACGCACGCACACACGCATAGGCGCGCGCACACACATATATATAATTTCGTTAATATGCACACACAATAAATATTGTAATTCAATTAATAGTAGTTAAATATTACATTAACAAGATATTAGAATAAACATCATTCTTCGATAAACGTTAAAATATTTAAATTATAATTAATATTTAACTTTGATAAAAATAAAATTAAATCGCATGGACTATGTATATAAATTATAATAATAAAAGTAACAGTAAGAAAACAATATAGTCATTCTTTTTTAAAAAATCAAAAACACATATTTATAAAGTTGTTTTGCACTTTAGTTAAAATAAAAAAATTACAATAAATTTTATCGATTCTTGGTAAACATGCCGCAATAATAAAAATAAAAAGTATAATAAAAATAATTTGGACAATTAATAAAGTTGGAGAATATGAGAAACTTGAATTTTTATTAAAGAAAAAATATGGAGCACAATTTTCCTCCGAAAATAAATGTCTTTAAAAGGATTTGAATGAAATAAGACTCTGTCACAGATCTGAAGGATTCTGCTGCATATCTGATTCATTCAGGCCTTTTTAGATCCATTAAGAGATTTTTGTAGTTAAAAAACCAAACACACTTAATGATCTTATGTCTGAAATTCAGATTCAGACCTCCCTTAAATGCTAACAAATGGGACCTTAAGGGCTTTTATGAAAATTAACTTATGTCATGGGAACAACAATTTATACTAATTCAACAAGTCTAACTTATAGGGTACTCTATAACTTCTGCTTTAGGGAAAAAACATAGCTTAAGGGCTTAAAAAATAACTTATGTCTCACGGACAATTAATTATACTATTTCACTGAGTCAACTTATGGGGTATTATATAACTTGCGACTTACGATAAAAATTAGAACATATGTTTAGTGGGCAATAAATCTAAGTTTTAACTTTTGTCTATAAGACAATCTTTGGTCAATGAGTATCCGCCTTATGAGTAAAAGTTTAAATATTTGTCGTATGAATAAAATTTATCAAATAGTGCAGAAAATCAAAACCACCTCTTATGGAAGTCATTTTATAAAAAAATTCTTGACGGGATCAAAATAAGAAAACAATCCATTTTGAGGTTAATTATGAGCTCAACTCATCTAAAAGTACATAGATCAAAGGTTGGGTCATTTAAAATTGAGAAAATAACTATATTCGTGAACCATTTTAAATAAAATATATATACCCTTCATTATACTATATGTATGTATGTACATGCCTTTGCCATAGTTTTTTTTGGATTGTGTATATCCTTTAGCCAAGCAGAGGGACATATGACGTTATCCTAGGTATTTATTCGATTTAAATCTATTTACTCAAAATTGAATAGTCCACCCAATTATCCATCCAAAAATTTAATGAAAACCTGAATTAAAGTTATTTGGACAAACGAGCTGCAACAATAATTAACTGCAAATAAGTTGTAACAACAAAGAAATTTTATACTTATGGAGAAAACATTTTTTTAAAAGAAAAGACACACATCTTTCATAGTCTAATTGCAAAGCAAATGCAGTTCGTTGACAGTAATAGGTTAGAAAGAGTCAACTGATTACTTTTCAACTCGTATACAGAGACTCAACTGATTACCTCCTAACTCGTATACACTAACAATTGTATCACAAAAAAGTTTATATTTTTGAAACCTTGATTTTTGGATATTTTTATTTTTTCTTTCTTATCTTTAATTTTTCATGTGTATGCTTAGAACAATCATTGCCTCCACCAGAAATAATCTTGCAATCATAAGCAAGGTTAGCCAAAAAAAAAAGGCCCTAAAGATGTGGAAGCCGAACACCACCAAGCATTCAAAGGCAGTGACATCTTTGATGATTGTTGGCCACGATGTCGTCGCTGTGCAAGGACACCGAAATAATAATTCATAATGTAATTCTATGAAAAGTCATCTCAAGAACACTAATATGTTAAAAGCCACAATTGGATCACAACAAAAATTATTAAATTTCGGAATTAGAATCTGATTTTTTATTCGGTCTTAATTGGATTTTATTAAATTGATACTTTGATGGATTATTTTAATTTTAGATAAATAAATTAAAATAGGATAAATTCCTAGGATGATACTACATTCCTCTTTGTATGGCAAAATGGTATACTCAATCAAAGGACTAATGACAAAGATATTATACATGTATAAAGTATAACAAAGGGTATAGGTGTTAACCTAAGGGTGTTAAAATGAGTCCAAACACATGTAACCCGCTCAATTAGCCCATAATTTAATGTGTTGAAGCTCAAAATAATTTCAATCGGGTTCAGTCTCAATCAATTCAAGTCTTAACCCATTTTAAGACAATCTTCAATTTAGTCAATTTAGAGCCGGTTCGAAATTGCTGCTAACAGTTGCTTCTTCAGAAGCACGTTTTAAAAATAGTTTTTTTTAAAAAAAAAGTGCTTTTGAAAATAAGCAACTTGTGTTTGACTAATTTTATTTGAGAAGTGTTTTTTATAAGCAAATTGTGTTTAGCTAATCTTTTTTAAAAAGTGTTTTTGAGAGTAGTATTACGATAAAAGGCAATTATTAATGTACTTTTATTATCAAGATTGTTTTTTAGAGATAAACTAGCTTAAATATCTATTACAAAAATTAAATTAAAATTTTACTTTTATTAAATTAAAATGTTTATATTCAAATTTTCAATCAATATCATTCTAGAGGGTTTAAATCTTTTTTTTTCTAATCTTACAAAAATATTGTTATTACCCTTTTTTCTAATTTTTAAAAATAATATGTATTATAAATATACATAAACGCAAAATAAAATATAAAATTAAATATATAAAAGTAAAAAAATAAAATTATTGACTGAAACTTACCCATGAAATATTTAATTAATAAATAAGAGATATATAGGTATACATGGGGATATTTTAGTCTTTAAGAAAATGATTTTCTGCTTCTGTTTTTTTTATAAGCAGAAATTTTTAGCTTATTTTCGACCAAAATAATTGATTTCGCTTTCATTTAAAAACATTTTTAGAGGTTAGGCAAATACCTAATTTTTCAAGATTTTTCTTTTCTCAAAACAAGTGTTTCTGGGCTCCCAACAGCAATGTCAAACATGTTCTTAATCTCCATTTTCAACCAGTTTTAAAACTCTTTATTTGCATTGATATATGTAAGATTATTATCTACTTCACCTCTTATAGCATTTATCTATCAGTTTGTAACTTTTTTTTTTTAAAAAAAAGTTCTTGTATTAAAATTGAAATTGAAATAGTGGTGGTATAACTCAAATAATAATATGTTAAACATATTGAGATTAGGCGGGTCAAGACCCAGACCATTTTTAGCCCAACTCATTTGAGCCTAAAGTTAACTTACGCATGTCAAGGCCAAACCCGATTTCTATTTGAATCTATTTTAATATATTTTATTTCAATTCAACCTTACCTAGGGGTGTACAAAAACCGAACCGACCAATAAAACAAATCAAAAAAATTGTTATTGAGTTATTGTTATTGGGCCCTTTGGCCAATAAGGCCCGTTTGGTAATGCGATATGGTATCATGATAAGTTATAGAATTATTAAAAGGCGGAATGACTTGGGAGACCCGTGTACTTGGCTCCATTTGTCACATAGGCCCTTCTACTCACGACTTTGCCAGATGAATACTCAAACCCACTGAAACATAACATTTAAGCACTTTTGCTTTGCGTGCACTTCAAACACAGAATAAAAATAACACTTCATCATTCACATAAGATTTTTAACGACAAGTCATTTGATTTTAATTCATTTAAAATTTACAATTTCTTTTTCTATTTCTTATTCTTTTTCACTATAATTCTCCCTCACCATCTCTATTCCTGACTACCTCCCTCCAATTTTTACACCAAAACACATTATTGCAATCTTACATCCTTACCTGAATCATTGCCTTAAATAACTATAATTTGTCATTCTTCTCCAAATTTTTATCGTTTACAACTTTCTGTTATTTTTTTACCAGCGTCTTTGTCCACAATTAAACCACCATGAATCGGTTTTCTCCATTAATGCCGACGAACCACACTAAAGTATCTGAATATTCTCCATCTGATGAACCACACTAAAATATCGTAATATACTCTAACATATTCTTACAATTTTACACAATATATTTCACCTAATTTTACAAAGACATACAACAATCACTCTTCACACTCAAAAATCACCGAATTTTTGTCACTGCACCACCTATAAATTACCCCTCCTCTATTTTCTCAATAGCTTCCTGATACGCTCAAACTTACTTCTCAAATAAGAAGTAAAGCGGTCGTATCAAGTAAAGAACCCAACTAATGAGGTTGGGATCGATCCCACAAGGAAAATAGTTCAGACTTAACTTTATTTTATTATTACTATTATTTAGCCAACTATTTTCCAATAAACCAAAAGACAAAAAGGGGGGTTTTATTTCTAAATTAATGAAAATGATTAACTAAATAAGAATGAACAACTAACAAATTCAATTTTCGGAGTTTAATCAAATTATAAAAGTAACTAGGGTTTTAGTGTTCCCCACAAGTTCTTAACTTGGTAAATCTAACTATAACAGTTCTATCCTGATATCTTGCATGTAAAGTGACAAGTTATGTATCTCTAAATTCTTGGTCCGGCATCTAGAGAATTTCACTCCGCACCTTGGTCCGGCTACGTGTGTTGCTATACTAACCCTTATCTTTACCTCATATTAAACATCGTATTCGGTATTTGACTAAGCTATTAACTCGTACCAACCAATACTAGTCTATTAGATAATATACACTAAATCTATGTTGATAATTCTTTTCCTATTATCTACCTCTTTGGTCCGGCAAGTAGAATTAAGGCGAGTTCTAACGTTGGCCACCGTTAAAAAGACTTCTAAACGAAAGAATTATCAATACATGCAAGAGACCACTCTAGAATTGTTATTGAAGTTAGATTATTACCTTGTTATTCACCCATGGTTCCCACAACCCTAGCTATGAAGTTTAGTTACCCATGTTCGTAATTACACAATTCATATTGTTAATGGAAGAATTCATGCACTTACTTTTATGAAAACGAATAATTTCCCAGAATTTAACTTGATTAATCCACGAAATCCACAACAATCAATTCCCGGAAAATATCTTAATTCCCAAAATTTTAGAATTTAATAATATAATCCAAGAACTATAAACTAAAAATTATCCAGAAAGTCTAACCTCAAAAACGAGGTTTTTCCAACTATTTATAATAAAAAACGAAACCTAATCAAATAAGAATTCTATTTACTAAAAATCTGTCCAAAACGCGTCTGGGTCGACGGACCACGTGACGGACCGTCATGGACACGACGGACCGTCATAGACTCCGTCGTCCCATACTTCACCATTCTTCTGTTGCTTTCTTCATTCCCCTCGACGGACAGGTATGACGGACCGTTTTAAGCACGACGGTCCGTCGAGAGTCTTCGTTCCAAAATACTGGGACTACTCTCTGATCATTACGACGAACCAGCAGGACGGACCGTCGTAGCTGTGACGGTCCGTCATGGACTTCCGTAATCCCACATTTGGTCATACTTCCCCAAATTTCCTTCAGCAACTTATCCCTTCACTACGATGCCACATACGGACCGTCACAGCCGCGATGGACCGTCATAGGTTTCGTAGGTGGTCTCTTCTGCAATTCTTTCTAAAAAACTCCCGCGTTCATCCTTGGACAGATTTTCTGTAAACAAAGAGAAACTTATATCAAAATCAACACAAAAAGGCTCTCGACACACACTAAACTTAAGGAAAAAGCATTAGAAAATATCGTGAAACCACGGTACATCAACACCCTCAACTTAAATTCGTTGTTTGTCCTCAAGCGACGCACTATGACTCACTACAAAATCTTTGTACAAAAGTATCCATATTTTAACTTCCGCAATCATTTGGCTATCAATCCCGATTATTCTCATTATGTTCATGCATGGTCTCACTATTAGGCATTGACTTGTGTAGAATCAAACCATAACCCCGATTTACTACGCAATGATACCTATCCTCTTCAATTTCTCACCGAGATGCTAATATTTCTGGTATTACAACTCCTGTCCTCACTTCAAATAACATCCTCATTTTTCACACAAATGATTTTAGTTTGAGTATAAGGATCACGTTTCGACACTCACTCTCAGAACAAATTCACCACTCAAGTTCATCATACGCACTTAGGATCACAATAGGACTTTTTTAGCTTGTAACATAGGCTCAGGGTCAGGTAGGGTGTATTTAGGTATACTTTAGTGACTTGTTGCCCTCCTTGACATATCGGCTAAGCGAACTATCTTTTTATCATCTTATTTCGCCCTATTACTCAATTTTCTTTTCACTTTGCTGTTTTCCCTTTCTTATCCTTATGTGTAAGTGACTTTTCTCTTTTCTTGTGTTTATTTTGCTTTTTATTCATATATATATATATATATTTTTTAGTCACTTCTGTTTTATTCTTTCTTTCTCTTCATTCTTTCAACCCCACTTTCCGGGGTTTTCCTTATAGCAGCCACCCTCAACTCATGATTTTGCCATGAGTCAAGGTTCACAATACCCATGGTTGGGTCAGGGCCAAAACAAGGTTACTTTCTGCATTAGCCACCCTCAACTTATGCTTTTGGCATAAACTGAGGTGCACATGTCCAAGGAGGGACTAGGGCCAACACATTGTTCCCAGAGAAGATCATTTGGGGTGAAAAAGAAAGATCTATTTTAGGCTCAATTCATTTGGATCAAAAAGGGATTAACTTCATTTGGTTTTCTGTTATTTTTAGGCTCAAGATTGACTCTTTCGAACAAGGGCCTATGATCCTTTCCTAAGTGATTGTTTTGAGTCACTCTTAGCAGGACTAACCAGGCAAGTTCTAGCTCAATATTAATGGTGGACATTCGATTTAACCTCACACTCTCTTGACATTCCTTGCAATCCCAGATTATTCGACACCTAGTTCAAATCTTAGATTCAGGATCATGCAGTAGTTTATCTTTATTTCATGTTTCAAACCACATAATTTTCACTTACTATGCCTAGTCATGCATCATTTTGATTATCGAGATATCATATTTACTTTAGCCATCATGCTTCAGATTTATGCTATGTACATAAGATATGACATGCCGGTTCAACAATAAAAGTAATCAGTCTTTTGGGGAAAAAGAACACAGGCAAGAAAACCCCAAAAAGAGGATCGTGAATTTGGGTTACTCAGAATTCACCCAAGTATTGACTTTCCATTTACCCCACCCCAACAAAAGATATGCAATTGTCCCCAATGCATAGAAAAGTTAAATTACGTAAAAGGGTAAGTGAAGTAAACCTGAGGCGCTAAGCGCCGGTGATCAGCAAGCTGGTGGGTCCGGTTCATCGGAACCCACTCCCTGCGTAGTCTGGACATCCTCAGTAATGTCCTTAGCATCCACAGCACCATCAGTAGTGCCTCCCACAGAATTTACAATTTTGGAGCTAGACGCCCCGGCTACTTCTACAGCCCTCAACTTTTGGGCCTCCTCATCAGCAATCGAGGCTCTCCTCGCAGCCTCCATCTCACGGCGCTCCTTCTTCCTCGCCCTAGCCTCATCCTCCTCTCGACCCCTGCATCTCTTGACATGTTCTCGTGGGGGAGGTGGTGGAACATCAGTAGTGGCAAAAAGAGCAGTCATCACGGTGTCATCAGCAGGCTCTGCAGAAGGGGCCTCAGACTCAGGCACCCTCGCCTCTAAAATCATATCAAAATCAGCTCGCAGACTCTCAACCGCAGCCTGAAGGGTCGACATGTCCACCGGAGGGGCTGGTCGGGCTAGCACTTGCAGTTCAAACGCGTCTAAGCGCTGATGTACCTCTGCGATCTTCCTCTCCGTGTGCTGTACCATCTTGCGCTCCTCTGCCTCAGCAATAGTCTTCTGCATCCAAGGCTGGATGTGATGCAGAAGTGTAGCCATCTGTGCCTCAAGTTTCTGGACCCGAGCAAGTGGGACCAGAGTAGCAGAAGGAGCCGAGCGAGAGGAGCTCGGGGCAGTGCTACTACCCGGGATAGACTCGACCGGAGTAGTGTCAATGTGTGCAGCAGCAGTCTGGGAAGCAGCGTGGGCATGCTCGATGGTGTCGGCCAGGTTCTCACCAAGTAGGACCACCTCAGGGCGGGGCCCTCTGCATAGGGCCAACTCATTGGCCTCATCCCTGATGAGGCCGATGTCAACATTTCCTTGCGGGGTCCGGAGCTGGTCAATGTGCCAAATGGGCACACCTGCTGATCTGCACAAAGAAAAAATCATGCAAGGAAAAGGGTAAGTCGTGGTGACCTTGAAAGCCCTCTCGTGCATGACCGCTTGGAGAAGCCAAGCGAAATCAACCTCGAACCCTGCCATCATTGCGGCCATCAGCACCGCACGATCCTAGGTGACTATATTATCAGCAGCAGTGGGGGAGAGACAATGGCGGACTATCAACCAAAGAAACTTGGCCGTAAAGGTCAAGTTGGCCTTTCTGATGGCTCCCTTAGGTTCCATCACCCAATCCGCAGCCTCTCCATCAACAGACAGGTGCTGGGCCATCCACCTCTTGGTGGTCTCTCTCAGTGAAGGCTGGCGGAAGAAACTACCCTCTTTAACAATTTGCCACCGGTAATCAAACTCGGCGGTGAGAGGTGTGCTGGTGGAGTCAAAATCCGTGCATTACAGATATCGGCGGATGGCTGGTAGTGAGATGTCGACCTGGATGCCGCGTACTCGGACATGCTCAAGTGGGGCCTGTTTGGCGGGGGCAGACCGCCTATCGATCTGTGAGCGAAGAGTGGCCACATAAGAGGCATAGAACTTGCGAACTAACTCCTCACTGTATCGTCCCAAAGAACGAGCCGTCCACTCCAGCCGGTGTCTGGTGAAAAGGGTGTGAATGTCTGGCATGGTGGGGAGGCTTCCCGTGAGGACCCGCCTCTCCAGTGTGAGGGTCCGTGTCATGACGCCTTTGTCATTGAGCACTTTGGCGTCTAAGTATACTTTGTATTGCCCGTCGACACACCACCGGTTGGGCTGATATGCAACCTGGGCAGGGACTCCAGTTGGTGAGCCAGGGGTGGAGTCAGTGCTGTCAGCCTCATCATCCGAGGCAGACTGCGTAGCTGTGGCGGGGCCAGAGGCTTCTACGGACCTGGAGGCGTCCTCTGATCACGAAACTCCTAAGGAGCCAGATGCTCCTTCGTCTTGGGCAGCTGACCCAGAAGGTGTGCCGGTCAGTGTGCGCTCCTCATCAGACTGGGAGGCAGTGACTACGCCAGGCGCCACCTTCTTGGGCGTGACTCTCGGTACACGTGGAGCTCGTGCTGTAGTAGCAGTGCCTGTGGGCACGTACTCTGGATCATGCTCATCATCAGAGCCTATCACCAATCGGGCAGGCGGGGCGACAGATTTAGAACGCCCACGTATATAAACGCGATCTTGTTTAGGTGCCATGAGAGCTAGTACCTGTAACGAATCATCATTAGTACTTGAGAGATAAAACATGATAAAAGAAAAAATGAGACAATAATACACAGAACTCAAACCAGTGATAACAGTTCTGAAGTAGCAGTAAGGCACGATGGACCTGATGACGGCCCGTCGTGCTTATGACGAACCGTCATGAGGTCCGTCATATAATACTTAGCAACAAAGAGTATCAGAAGGAAGGTGTCAGACGGATACGACGGTTATGCAGGACGGACCGTCGTGGGTATGACGGTCCGTCACATGTGTGCATCAGTGGACACTTGGGAAAAGAGATGAGATCCTTGGGACAGGGGTCTCTGACCGTCACGACGATTGTGCAGGACGGACCATCGTGGGTATGACGGTCCGTCACGTGTGTCCGTCAGTGGACACTTGGGAAAAGAGATGAGACCCTTGGGACAAGGGTCTCTGACCGTCACGACGATTGTGCAGGACGGACCGTCGTGGGTATGACGGTCCGTCACGTGTGTCCGTCAGTGGACACTTGGGAAAAGAGATGAGACCCTTGGGACAGGGGTCTCTGACCGTCACGACGGTTGTGCAGGACGGACCGTCGTGGGTATGACGGTCCGTCACATGTGTCCGTCAGTGGACACTTGGGAAAAGAATGAGACCCTTGGGACAGGAGTCTCTGACCGTCACGACGGTTGTGCAGGATGGACCGTCGTGGGTATGACGGTCCGTCACATGTGTCCGTCAGTGGACACTTGGGAAAAAATTGAGACCCTTGGGACAGAGGTCTCTGACCGTCACGACGGTTGTGCAAGACGGACCGTCGTGGGTATGACGGTCCGTCACATGTGTCTGTTAGTGGACACTTAAAAATAGTGATGAGACCCTGAGGACAGGGGTCTCTGACCGATACGACGGTTCAGCAGGACGGACCATCGTGGGTACGACGGTCCGTCATCGGGTTGTCATGCTGTCAAGCAGAGACAGAACTGGGGGGTGCCACATTCACCCATGTGAGTCAAAACAAAGACCCAACAATTTTCTAATTCAGTTTAGAGCCCTAATGGAGAAGTTTAAAGCCCTATCAAATTGGCAAGTTTAAAGCCCTAATTTCTCTAGTGTTATCCAGTCATTTTGTGGAATTAAAGACCTAAGTTAGACAATATCTAATAAACAAAAACCCATGCGCAAATAATAAGGAAAAACAGCAAAACAAACAAAAAGAGTAAATGGGTAGAATATCAGGAACACATACCTTGGAAGAGGAGACAACAATGCAAAAGTGATGGTAATCAAGTGAGAAGACTGAGACTCACAGCAGCAGACTCCGACCAAAAAGGAAGATTTGGGATGAAGAATGGGAGAATATGGGGAATTTGGGCAGAGAAAGGAGTTGGAAGGGGAGAAAATGGAGGGAAGAGGGGAAGAAACTGTTTAATGAAGGGGTGGGGGGGTTTTAAACGTTTTAAACTTTTGAAATTCTTTATGCGGGTCGGGTCGGGTAACCGGGTAATGGCGTGACGGAACCCCAATGACGGTCCGTCTCGGTTGTGACGGTCCGTCATACGGTCCGTCGCATGTGCCCTAATTCTTCAAAAATACAAAAGAGCGTACCTGGCATGACGGAGTCATGCGACGGTCCGTCACAGGCGTGACGGTCCGTCGATGTATCTATCAGTGACTGATGCAGAGTAACTTTTCTGCAGAACTTCCTGTAGATGTGCTACCTGAAAATTTACAACCCATTAATAGAAAAATGCTACTGTTACTAGAAAGAAAAAAACTAGAAAGGTGGTTAAATGATAAATATTGGGTTGCCTCCCAACTAGCGCCTGATTTAACGTCGCGGCACGATTGAGGATACTCGATTACTCAGACTTCATCAAGATGATATGCCTCAATCACCTCATTCGCCGATTCCGCATGACCTATATAGATTTTGAGACGTTGTCCGTTCACCTTAAACCGCACACCTTCCTTGTTTTCCAACTCAACCGCTCCATGAGGGAATAATTGGGTGATCAAGAAAGGTCCAGTCCATTTAGACTTGAGCTTGCCCGGAAACAATCGCAATCTAGAGTTGAATAAAAGCACCGAATCCCCAATCATAAACTCTCGTTTCTCGATTTTTAGGTCATGGTATTTCTTCATCTTTTCCTTGTAGAGGGCTGAGCTTTCATAAGCCTTTAGGCGAAATTCATCGAGTTCATTTAACCCATTTAATCGTTGTTCTGCAGCTTCGTTCCAGTCCATTTTTAGCTTCTTCATAGCCCACATGGCTTTATGCTCTAATTCAACCGGAAGATGACATGCTTTCCCATATACTAGTTGGTATGGTGACATACCTATGGGAGTCTTATATGCTGTCCGGTAAGCCCAAAGCGCATCATCAAGCCTCCTTGACCAATCTGTTCTACTAGCATTCACTATTTTTGACAAAATCTGCTTGATTTCCCTATTTGATACTTCAACTTGCCCACTAGTTTGAGGATGGTAAGGAGTGGCCACATTATGGCGAACCTCATATTTCTCCAATAATCCCTTGAACAATTTGTTGCAAAAGTGGGATCCCCCATCACTAATAATCGCTCGTGGAGTACCAAATCGAGAGAATATATTCTTCTTCAAGAATGCAGTGACACTCTTCCCCTCATTATTCGCGAGGGCGATGGCTTCCACCCACTTGGATACATAATCAACTGCTACTAAAATATACTTCATTCCATGAGAACTCACAAACGGACCCATAAAGTCAATACCCCAAACATCAAATAACTCAATTACAAGAATGGGGTTTAGAGGGAGCTCTTGCTTTCTTGAAATGCCGCCATCTCTTTGGCATCTATCACATGCTTTGGCGAACTCATGAGCATCTTGATGAATAGTTGGCCAATAGTACCCACTTTGTAAGATCTTATGAGCAGTTCGGACACCACTATGATGTCCACCAAAGGGTGAGGAATGGCATGCCTCTAAAATACTCAACATCTCAATTTCTGGCACACAACGCCGAATAAGCCCATCAGCACAGCTCCTGTATTAGTATGGTTCATCCCAAAAGAACTTCTTCACATCGTACATGAACTTTTTCCTTTGATGAAAAGATAGGTCCGATGGAACAATATCACTAGCTAAGTAGTTCGCAAAATCTGCGAACCACGGAATCAGGTCTTGTGAGGCAGCCAGTACATGCTCATCGGGGAACGTGTCATCAATATCAGTCTTATCCCCCAACTCTCGCATAGCTTCATCTTCTAAACGGGACAAGTGATCAGCAACTTGATTTTCGGTCCCTTTTCTATCCCTTACCTCAAAGTCAAATTCTTGCAGTAGTAATACCCAACGAATTAACCTTGGTTTCGCATCCTTCTTCGCCATCAAATATCTCAGGGCTGAATGGTCAGTATGCACTATAACTCTAGTACCTAGCAAATAGGAGCGAAATTTTTCAAAAGCAAATACTACGGCAAGGAGCTCTTGTTCAGTGACTGTATAGTTCTTCTGAGCTTCATTGAGGGCTTTACTAGCATAGTAAATGGGATGAAGGATTTTGTCCCTTCTTTGTCCCAATACTACACCAAGGGCAACCCCACTCGCATCACACATTACCTCAAATGGACTGCTCCAATCCGGAGAAATAATGATAGGTGCAGATACCAGTTTTTCTTTGAGATCGCCGAATGCTTTAAGACAGGATTCATCAAAAGAAAATTTACAATCTTTCTCTAACAGTTTGCACAAAGGATGTGCAATTTTTGAGAAATCTTTGATGAATCTCCTGTAAAAACCTGCATGCCCAAGAAAGCTTCTCACACCTTTTACAAAGATAGGTGGAGGAAGTCTCTCTATCACCTAGACTTTGGCTCGATCAACTTCTATGCCCTTTTCCGAAATACGATGGCCCAAAACAATACCTTCTTTGACCATGAAGTGGCATTTTTCCCAATTTAGAACTAAATTGCAGTCTTCACATCTCTTAAGAACCTCAGATAAATGGCTCAAACATTGCTCGAATGATTCACCAACCACAGAAAAATCATCCATAAAGACCTCAATAGTATCTTCCACCATGTCAGAGAATATTGACATCATACATCTCTGAAATGTGGCGGGTGCATTGCACAACCCAAACGACATTCTCTTGAACGCAAAGGTCCCATATGGACAAGTAAAAGTGGTCTTCTCTTGATCTTCTGGTGCAATAGAGATCTGATTATACCCTGAATAACCATCAAGAAAATAGTACCACCTTTTTCCGGCGAGTCTATCCAACATCTGATCCATGAAGGGCATGGGAAAATGGTCCTTTTCGGTCCATGCATTTAATTTCTGGTAATCCATACACACCCTCCATCCAGTCACCGGCCTCATTGGAACAAGTTCATTTTTTTCATTGGGGACCACAGTCATTCCCCCTTTCTTAGGTACACACTGAACAGGGCATACCCAACTACTATCGGCGATCGGATAAATTACTCCGGCATCCAACCATTTTATGATTTCCTTCTTCACGACCTCTTGCATAGGTGGATTTAAGCGTCTCTGGTGCTCAATACTTGGATTATGATCGGGCATGAGTTGGATTTTATGAGAACAAATACCAGGAGGGATCCCAATAATGTCCGCAATGGTCCACCCAATAGCTCTTTTGAACCTTTTTAGCACTTTGACCAAACTCTCAACTTGTTGTTTATTCAGATTTGATGCAATGATTACCGGCAATATATCACCATTTCCTAAGAATTCATACCTGAGATGCGGTGGGAGAGATTTTAGCTCTAGCTTTGGAGCCTCCTCTATGGATGGTTTAGCAGGTGGAGACTCGCGATTCTTCATGTCTAGCTCATATTTCTTCGGTTTAAACGGAACATTACCACGATCAAGAGCAGCGACTAATGACATATATTCTTCAATGCTTTCATTATCAAAATTCATTATCACTGCCGCTAGTGCTTCTACACCTAGACGTTCTTCTATTTGTGTCTCGGGTGATTCACCAACTTTGTAGGATATGGCAGATATCGATTGGAGCTCACCACTCTGCCGCATGGACCTACAAATGTTGAAAGTCACTTCTTCATTGTTCAATCGAAATTTCATCTGCCCCTTTTCCATATCAACTAAGGCTCTACCCGTAGCAAGGAATGGCCTCCCAAGAATAATAGGCACCTCAAAATCGACTTCACAATCAAGAATAACAAAATCTGCCGGAAATATGAACGACTCCACTTTTACTAGCACATCATGGAGTATCCCTATAGGCCTTTTTACTGTTCGATCGGCCATCAGTAGCCGCATCGCAGTGGGCTTTGGGTCACCCAAACCCAACTTCTTGTAAATCGAGAGGGGCATGAGATTTATGCTTGCCCTCCGATCACATAATGCTTTCGCAAAATGTAATAACCCGATTGTACAAGGAATAGTAAATGCACCCGGATCTTCTTTCTTTTGTACCAAAGACCTTGTAGCAATAGCACTACAATGCTGCATTCTGTCATCATCCTCAAAAGTGACTGATCTTTTCTTTGTAACCAAATCTTTCATAAACTTGGCGTAACCGGGCATTTGTTCAAGAGCTTCTACCAAAGGGACATTGATAGAAAGTTGCTTCAACATTGTTATAAAACGCCGATATTTGCCATCCTCGGTCTTTTATACTAATCTTTGAGGAAAGGGTGGTGGAGGTCTAGGCATGAGAGTTACCTTTTTAGGCACTTCAGCATCTTTATCAGTGTTATCTTCTACTTCATCACTAACCTTTACCACTTTATCATTATCTTTCATCACCTTTTCCACAATAGACGGCATAGGTGGGTCAATAGTTTATTTTCCACCACGAGTAGTAATTGCCATACAGTGTCCATCATTTTTTGGATTTTGGACAATGTTGCTAGGAAGAGTGCCCGGTTGCCTTGTGTTCACAGTTGCAGATAACTGAGCCATTTGCAATTCAAGCTGCTTAATTGATATGGCATGTGTATCAACTTTCTGTCCAATACCTGCTACATCACTCCTTAACTCTTTGGTGTGCTCATCACTAGCATCGAACCTCCTCATCATCTTGTGCAACATATCCTCAACTCACGCCATACTACCTCCACCATCCCTAGGAGCAACTTCACGATTTTGAGGAGGAACATAGGGCCCACTCCTCTCATTTCTGTTACCATAGTTACCCCTGTTGAAGTTATTGTCGCGGTTGTAGTTTCCATCACGAACATAATTACCCTCACGGTTGTAGTTACCATAGTTCCGACCTTGATTTCCTTGACCTTGGCGCCAATTCTCCTGATTGGAGCCTTGGGCATTCGGTCGGAAACCCCCCGTTTGATCATTTACTGCATAAGAATCTTCCTCATAATAATATTCATCAGTTGGTGGTGGTGGTTTAGACAAGTAGTTTACTGTGTTTATCTTCTCTGCACCCCCAGTGACATGTTTTAACACCAACCCAAGCTCAGTTCTCATCTGTGCCATCTCTTCACGAATCTCGTCTGTGGCTGGGTTGTGTGTGGATTGTACTGCAAAAGTATTTCTCCCAGTGTCTGTCTTCCTAGTACTCCATGCTTTATTATCACGGGAGATTTTCTCTAATTTTTTGGCAATTTCAGCATAAGGACACTCCCCATAAGAACCACCTGCTATAGTATCCAATACCGCTTTATTATTATCATCCTGTCCCCGGTAGAAGTATTCTTTCAGTGACTCATCATCTATGCGGTGATTGGGGACACTTCTCAAAAACGAAGTGAACCTATCCCAAGAACTACTAACTGACTCTCCTGGTAGTGCCACAAAGTTGTTCACTCTGTCTTTGTGATTTAGTTTCTTGGAGACCGGGTAGTAACGTGCTAAGAAAACGTCCCTCAGTTGGTTCCAAGTGAAAATTGAGTTATAAGGGAGCTCAGTGAACCAAATGGCAGCTTCTCCCGTTAGTGAGAGAGGAAATACTCTTAGCCCTATTACATCCAAATTCAAATTAGGCCTCCATACACAACTTTTACACACTGCCCTCACCTTAGCTATATGGGCATGTGGGTCCTCAGACGGTAGTCCTGAAAACAAACCTCTAGCCGTGAGCATTTGCATTAGACTACTAGTGACTACAAAGGTGTGACCTTCTGGTAGAGGGGGCAAGACAAGTGGCCCATCAGAATCTGCAGTATTGTCATAACCTCTGTAGTATTCTTGAGGACGTGGAGCGGGATTATGTCCCCTTTGTGCACCTTGATCAGGATCATCAGGTAATAATCGAACATGAGCATCAACCGGAGCTGGGATGTTCAGGTTTGGATCATCATCATTTATACCCAAGTTTCGATTCATTTTGCGTAGTGTACGCTCTAACTCGTGATCGTAGAGAAACAAGGGTTCTCTTTCTCTCCGTGTATTTGGCATACAAGGGAGTCAAACCTGGCAAAATTAAAAACAACAGAAAAAGTAAAATCAGGAAAATATTGACTAAA
Source organism: Solanum sitiens (assembly GCA_016801875.1). Classification (NCBI taxonomy): domain Eukaryota; kingdom Viridiplantae; phylum Streptophyta; class Magnoliopsida; order Solanales; family Solanaceae; genus Solanum; species Solanum sitiens. The sequence goes on from JABWTJ010000024.1 coordinate 5,591,202, forward strand.
TTTTAGTAATAAATTTAAGTTAATCTAAAAGCTAATTTCCCCGGCAGCGGCGCCAAAATTTGATACGCTCAAACTTACTTCTCAAATAAGAAGTAAAGCGGTCGTATCAAGTAAAGAACCCAACTAATGAGGTTGGGATCGATCCCACAAGGAAAATAGTTCAGACTTAACTTTATTTTATTATTACTATTATTTAGCCAACTATTTTCCAATAAACCAAAAGACAAAAAGGGGGGTTTTATTTCTAAATTAATGAAAATGATTAACTAAATAAGAATGAACAACTAACAAATTCAATTTTCGGAGTTTAATCAAATTATAAAAGTAACTAGGGTTTTAGTGTTCCCCACAAGTTCTTAACTTGGTAAATCTAACTATAACAGTTCTATCCTGATATCTTGCATTTAAAGTGACAAGTTATGTATCTCTAAATCATTGATCCGGCATCTAGAGAATTTCACTCCGCACCTTAGTCCGGCTACGTGTGTTGCTATACTAACCCTTATCTTTACCTCATATTAAACATCGTATTCGGTATTTGACTAAGCTATTAACTCGTACCAATCAATACTAGTCTATTAGATAACATACACTAAATCTATGTTGATAATTCTTTTCCTATTATCTACCTCCTTGGTCCGGCAAGTAGAATTAAGGCGAGTTCTAACGTTGGCCACCGTTAAAAAGACTTCTAAATGAAAGAATTATCAATACATGCAAGAGACCACTCTAGAATTGTTATTGAAGTTAGATTATTACCTTGTTATTCACCCATGGTTCCCACAACCCTAGCTATGAAGTTTAGTTACCCATGTTCGTAATTACACAATTCATATTGTTAATGGAAGAATTCATGCACTTACTTTTATGAAAACGAATAATTTCCCAGAATTTAACTTGATTAATCCACGAAATCCACATCAATCAATTCCCGGAAAATATCTTAATTCCCAAAATTTTAGAATTTAATAATATAATCCAAGAACTATAAACTAAAAATTATCCAGAAAGTCTAACCTCAAAAACGAGGTTTTTCCAACTATTTATAATAAAAAACGAAACCTAATCAAATAAGAATTCTATTTACTAAAAATCTGTCCAAAACGCGTCTGGGTCGACGGACCACGTGACGGACCGTCATGGACACGACGGACCGTCATAGACTCCGTCGTCCCATACTTTACCATTCTTCTGTTGCTTTCTTCATTCCCCTCGACGGACAGGTATGACGGACCGTTTCAAGCACGACGGTCCGTCGAGGGTTTTCGTTCCAAAATACTTCAATTCTTGGAATTTGGGTACTGGGACTACTCTCTGATCATTACGACGAACCAGCAGGATGGACCGTCGTAGCTGTGACGGTCCGTCATGGACTTCCGTAATCCCACACTTGGTCAGACTTCCCCAAATTTCCTTCAGCAACTTATCCCTTCACTACGATGCCACATACGGACCGTCACAGCCGCGACGGACCGTCATAGGTTCCGTAGGTGGTCTCTTCTGCAATTCTTTCTAAAAAAACTCCCGCGTTCATCCTTGGACAGATTTTTTGCAAACAAAGAGAAACTTATATCAAAATCAACACAAAAAGGCTCTCGACACACACTAAATTTAAGGAAAAAGCATTGTAAAATACCGTGAAACCACGGTACATCACTTCCCTCAATATAATTTTATCTAATAAATTTTGAAACAATTACAATTCCTGAAAGAGAGAGAAAGGGGAATTGGGTTGGGGAAGAATGAGTGGGGGAAGAAGGGGTGGTAGACTGGTAATAAGAGAAAAGAAATTGGCGAAAAAACAAAGAGGGTGACATATTTTTCATTTATTTATTTATTTATTTTGTTTTTTTATTTATTTTTTGTTTTTTTATTTAATTGTTTTTAGTCTAAAATTTAATGTCTACGCTCCTTTAACGCATGAAATCACATGTTTGTTCCAGCTCAACTATTAAGTTGCCATGTAGACTAGGTTAATAGTTAGAGGGATTTAGAATGCTCTATTTCAGTGGGTTCAGGGGTTCAATTGACAAAATCGTGAGTAGAAGGATCTATGTGACAAACACAGCAAAGTACAGGGGCCTTCCAGACCATTCCGCCTTATTGAAATAGCCCAAATTGAATATGCAATCTTGTCAAATAAAAAATTATAAAATCGCATAATAAATTATTACAAAGGTATTTGTTCTCCACTTAAGTAATTGTTTCATCTAGCTTTAATTTAATAAAAAATAATTGAACATAAATTGTAGTGTACTAGTTTTTAATATAATTCTCCCACACAGTACGAACAATTTTCTCAAGTTGAACTTGCATTTCTCGATCATATGACTGAGAAGACGAACCAACATTGTTACTTTGAGTCATTTGTTGGTCAATATAATCCACAACTATATTTTCATGTGTATAGACCATAAATATTTCATCACGTTAACAATCGGTTGGTGTGAGTTAAAATGACTATATGTTAGTGAGAATAATAAATTTTATGTCGGTGAGAATAATAAATTTTAAAAAGTAATAATGTGATTATAAATTTTATTTACATATGAAACAAATGGTTAGTAGATATAAATATTGGGTTATTTTAACAAAATATAAACTCGTGGATCTATTTTTGTATTAAAATATCTCAAATCATGATATGGAATCACCATGTAATTCCATATCATGCTTTTGGAGAATATTGAATCACATCTCATGATATGGAATCATGAGATGGAATCAACGTGAAATCGCATGTCCAAACGCTGATTCCATCTCACGATACCATATCGTGATAAGGTATCGCATGATCGAACGCCTACTATTGTGCTTATAAAAAAGTTATTGGGTTATTGGTTCAATATCGATTTTTACTATTGGGTTATTGAGTAATTCGATAATCCAATAAGACGATATTAATTTACAACTTTACCCTTCCTAAATATTAGATATTAATAATTTAATATATAACCAGACATTATAACAGTATCAAATTATTAGTATTCTATCCACTTCGCACTAGGTTCGCAATTTTACCTATTTGATCTTAGTTTGTCTTGTTGGACTATTTGATTTTAGTGTTAGTTTATAATTGTAAGGTTTTAGCTTCTGCAATTTTGTAAAGGTCTCTAATTTGATTAACATAAGAAATTTCATTTTATGTTTTGACGGTCATGACCTGTAATTATAGCTTTTGAACTATATTTTCTCTTATTGATGCAATTTCTCATTATCTTTTTTTGTTTCACTATATCAAAGCATTTAGAGAAGTGAGAAGTCATATGCTCCCTCTGTTTAAAAAAGAATGTCCCTATTTCCTTTTTAGTCTGTTTTAAAAAATGACCCCTTTCGTTTTATGGCAACACTTTAACTTTAACTTTCCACGTGGCATGTTTAAGACCACAAGATTAAAGGGCATTTTGGTACATTTGACATAACTTTAATTAGAACCACAAGATTAATAAGTCTTCTTTCTTTTCTTAAACTCCGTTCCAAGTCAAACTAGGCCATCCTTTTTGAAACGGAGGGAGTAATATTTTACGGACATTATTTTATTGGGTAAATCAAAAATTGAACTGATAACGTCCAAAAACCGATAAAAAATATCTTATTGGTTTGTTATTGAGTTATCATATTTAAAAATCAAAAATCGGTAAACCGAACCGATAATACATAAAATCGAATCGAATCGACCGATGCACACCCCTAACGTGCCCATTTGACATTTATGCATACCATTTAAGATTAAACATTTTTTTTTGGCTAAAAATTTCTAATGTTACGTGGGATTTTTAAAAAAAGGTGACTTTAAAGTTTCAAAATAAATGGGTGGTGACATAAGTATTAAGTATTGGGTATAGGTGACAATTATGTGATTAATGATTAAGAATTGTGGAGTTGCCCTCAAGTTTATAAGTTGACAGTTTGGTCCACTGAATTAAATGAAGGGTAAAAGGGTAATTTCACAATACCTAATTTAACCAACTTTTGGTAGAAATTAAATGAGGGGTAAAATGATAAATTGACTATACCAAACCTAATTTAACCAATTTTGGTGGGAAATATCGAGCCAAAAGAGGAAATAAAAGATTTTTGCCCCGCCTCCGGCCGTCGTATTCGTCCTCTTCTACTTCTTCTGCTCTCGTCTTTGCTTGCTTGCTTTCCTTTCTTCCTGCTCTCTTCATCTTCCTCTTCTTCTTCTTCTTATTTTCATACATTGCGGGTCTTCGCTGGTAGTGCTTGTGCTTTCTTCTTCTTGAATCAATTTTTTACCTAATTTGTAATTGGTGGACCAAATTTCGTTTTGTTCAATTGGAATTACTGCATAAGCGATTGGGTTATACACCATTGTTTCTGGTAAGTAAAATTAATAGTTATTTAAAATCAATTCATTATCATCTGATCTGGTACCTGCATTTTTTCAATAATTTGCATTCGCGTTTCCAACATATTGTTATATATGTTGCAACAGTTGACTATTATAACATATTATAGTCATATGTAGCAACAAGTGATTTATTTTTCACAACAGAACAGTCATATGTAGCAACATATGACTTACATCTCGCAACAGAATAGTCATATGTTGCTACATATGATATAACTAAAAAATGTAGCAACATGTGATTTATTTTTCACAACAGAACAGTCATATGTAGCAACATATGACTCAAATATCGCCATAGAATAGTCATATGTTGCTACATATGCTTATTCTTCAGAATTAGTAATTGTTTTTTTAATTATTTTCTTCAGGTACAATGTCATTATTTGTAGGGATTGATTGTCGTGGTGAATGGATCGAGAAGAAAAATCGATTCATATGGCGTTGGGAGGATAGTAAAAAACGAGAAGCCGGTTCAGTAGGGATGTATGTCGAAAGAAACATTTTGTATGATGAGTTCTTCAATTTAGTCGTGCAAAAGTCTGGATACAATTGTAAACCACAAGATCTTGTCATGAGTTACATTCCCCATTTTTTTCATAATGAGAAGGTTTTACCTTTTAGAATAACTGATAAATCTAGTTTGAGTGTTTATTTGGGAGGAACAGAGAAATCGCCAATATTAAGAGTCTACGTGGAAGAAACTCCTATCGAGGAGGATCATAATGTAGACCAAGGCCAACAAGATATGTTTAATGATGAATTTCATCTTGCGAACATGAATAATCCTGATGATGAAATTGGAATAGGTGAAGGTGAAGGTGAAGGTGAAGGTGAAGGTGAAGGTGAAGCTCAAGCTGAAGGGCCGGACCTTGAGAGCAAGTTTCCTCCCACACCTATAGTTGGCAGCAACAATCCATGTGCTTCTCAAACTTCACGTGTGAATAATGTTAGAAATGATGAAACATGATTTTATAAGGAAATGACATTCAAAGACAAGCAAGAACTGGCAAATTCATTGAAAATTGCTTGCTTGAAAAAAAAATTTAGACTGAAAAAGGTGATCAATTCTCGTAATGTGTTATCCTTTAAATGTTCATATCCGGATTGCAATTGGTGACTGAGGGCTGTGAAATTTACAAGTAGTGACAGGTTTGCCATTAGAATCTATGAAAGGTACCATACGTGTGGTTCAGAGCATCTTACAAGCCATAATCCCCACACCACGGCAAAAGTCATAGGTAAGTACTTTGAAAATAGGTTTCCCAATGGTAAAGGCCATCCACAAAAGACATGTCAAATCAACTCTGCACAAAATTGGGTTGTAAGGTAAGCTATTGGAAGATTTATAAGGTATGGAGCATGCTAAGGCTAATGTTAGGGGAACACATGAGCACGGGTACGCAGTGCTTGATGCGTATCGGTATATGCTTGAAGTTGAATCCAGGAAGCAAGACGGCATTGTCGCTCGATGAAAATGGGAGGTTCCAGTACTTCTTTGTATCATATGCTGCTTGGATAATTTGTTTTCAAGAAATGAGAAAAGTAATAGCCGTTGATGGCACATTTCTAAGGAGCAAGTATGGAGGAGTTCTGCTATCGGCGGTGGCACAAGATGCCGAGAATCATATATTTCCAGTGGATTTCTATGTCGTGGACAAAGAATACGATGCCTCATATGAATATTTTTTTCAAAATATGAGAAGCTTTGTAGATGATACTGATGAATTGTGCATTATCTCTGATAGGCATCCAAGTATTCGAAAGATGGTTTCGAGAATCTACCCTGCATCTCATTATGGTTGTTGCATGAGACACCTTGGGAAAATATTTGAAATAACTTTCACAATTCAAAGGTAGTGTCCCATTTTTATAAAGCAGCAAAGGCGTACGATATATGTGAGTTCAATGACCATTTTAATCAAATAAGAGATTTGGTACCAAAGGCCGCTGAAGCTCTTGAACGTATTGGATTTCACACATGGAGTAGGGTATTATGCCCGGGAAATAGGTACCATCTCAATTGAGTCTATTTTTACTTTATGTGTTTTGTTTGATTTTTATCTGTTGTTTTGTAGATATAACATTATGACGTCAAATATCACAGAATCGGTGAATGCTATGTTTGATGTTGAAAGAGAATTTTCCATTGTCGCTCTATTTGATGAAATAAACAGTAGATTTGCATTGTTATTTCATCAGAGGCGTATGGAAATGGTGCACTCCGCAAATAGATTTGTTCCTTCAATTGAAAAAGACATATCAGAGTATGTCAACGCGGGCAACAAGTTGTTGGCCCATCAAATCGCTAAATACAAGTTCAGTGTCACTGGTCATGGAGATGTTGCTACTGTGGATCTACAAAGAAGAACTTGTACTTGTAGAATTTTTGATTTGGACAAAATACCTTGTCCACATGCCATGGCAACGATTCGATGCCAACATGGTGCTGATTTTGGAAATCAGATTTACATGTACTCCTCTCCATATTATTCAGTAGAAAAATACATAATGGCATATTGTCAGGAAATTCACCCGGTGCCAACTGAAGATTCTTGAATTGTCCCTTTGGATATCATACAGAGAGAAATACCTCCTCCATATGTTGATCCAAGTAAACCCGGAAGAAGGACATATAAGAGACGACGTGGAGTTGGTGAATCATTTCCAACAAGAAAAAATAAGTGTTCAGTATGTAGGGACTTTGGCCATAAAAAAACTACATGCCCAAATCGAAATGCCCCATAAGAAGTGTTAAGCGTTGTGTTGTTGAATTTTAATGAATGTTCTTTCTTATTTGAGGATGATCTCTATTATATAATCTTATTTAGAAATGCCCCAATGCGTGATATGTTGCTCTTCTTTATTTCTGTGTCAACACATGTCAAATGTTGCTACAAGATATATTAGATGTGGCAACATATGCAACAAATGTTGCTATAGGCGAATCATCTGTAGCAACACATGACTCAAATGTTGCTACATATAATCATCTATAGCAACATATACAATAAATGTTGCTACAGACGAATCATCTGTAGCAACATATGACTCAAATGTTGCTACATATAATCATCTGTAGCAACATATGTAACAAATGTTGCTACAGGCGAATCATCTGTAGCAACATATGACTGCAACATATAATCATCTGTAGCAACATATACTTTTAAATAATGATTACGTGGAAGTATGCTTTTAGATATATTAGATGTGGCAACATATGCAATAAATGTTGCTATAGGCGAATCATCTGTAGCAACATATGACTGCAACATATAATCATCTATAGCGATATATACTTTTAAATAATGATTACGTGGGAGTGTGTTTTTAGATATATTAGATGTGGCAACATATGCAACTAATATTGCTACAGGCGAATCATCTGTAGCAACATATGACTGCAACATATAATCATCTGTAGCAACATATACTTTTAAATAATGATTACGTGGGAGTGTGTTTTTAGATATATTAGATGTGGCAACATATGGAATAAATGTTGCTACAGGCGAATCATCTGTAGCAACATATGACTGCAACATATAATCATCTGTAGCAACATATACTTTTTAAATAATAATTACGTGGGAGTGTGCTTTTAGATATATTAGATGTGGCAACATATGAAACAAATGTTGCTACAGGCGAATCAGCTGTAGCAACATATGCCACATGTTGTGACAGACGAATGTTGCGATATATGCATCAGCTGTAGCAACATATGACTCAAATGTTGCTACATATAATCATCTAACTCAAATATTGCTACATATAATCATCTGTAGCAACATATGCAACAAATGTTGCTACAGACGAATCATCTGTAGCAACATATGACTGCAACATATAATCATCTATAGCAACATATACTTTTAAATAATGATTACGTGGGAGTGTGCTTTTAAATATATTAGATGTGGCAACATATGCAACAAATGTTGCTACAGGCGAATCAGCTGTAGCAACATATGACTCAAATGTTATTACATATAATCATCTGTCCCAATATACTTTTAAATAATGATTACGTGGGAGTGTGCTATTAGATAATACCTTTTGTTTAATAATTATGACTCTTCAGTTCACTCTGTTGAAATGTCATGTCTTGCAACATTTCAAAATTGTTGGCCTTTATAAGTACACAAGAAGGGCGAGATAAGTCAAAAGTTGTCTTCTCTTATTCTCTTCTTCTTCATTCTCAAAAATGGTTTCAACTAGGAAAAATCTCTTCTAATCCCTCCCGACTGAACTAGTAATTTTTATCGTTAAAAGGGTTGCTTCCTACTCTCTAAAAAATTTAGTTAGTGTTAAATTATGTTCTAGGTTCCTCAATGAAATTGGTAATGAACGTTCTGTATATCAGAAGGTTACATTGGCCAGCTTTCCCACTGAACCTACATGGACGAGGAATCAATATGCCAGGTCTTTCATGAATATTTGCATAGCATCGGAGAACTTAGAAGCCTTATACAGAAAAGGCGTGGTAATTTTACTATTTTAGTTTTTTTTCACCTTGCATCAATTTATTTTGTAATCTTAATGTGTTGTTTCTTTTATAGTTTGATTTTTTCAATCGTAATGATCCAACTGCACTGAGAATGGTTAAAAAAGCAGCAGAAGGTGGCCACCGTGGTGCAGAGTATGTGCTTGCCGTAATTTCAATCTTTGAAGGCGGTATTTCCATGAGAGAAGGCTTGATGTACATTGCCAACATAAAAAAAAAATATGCCAGTAATAGTGAGAAAATGTCGACACCATTTGTGGAGCATTTTAAATCGAATATGGGTGGAAGAACCTAATATTTTGGGTGTAAGACCCATTTGTTGCACTGTGCATCAACCCTAACAAAATGCCCGCAAGATTGATTGGCCCAGAGGAAATGACGATAAAGATAATATTCGTTGCGAATTGTGTATTTGTGATTTAGAACTAGATTATCTAGTTAAATTTCTCCCGCATACTACTGTGTGGGAATAATTTAATCTGTGTTGAAGACGATGTTGATTTTATTGTTTTTTGAATTTATTTTGAAATTATATATGTGGCAACATATTATATTACATATGGTGAAAATGCTGCCTTCACTTGTTTTGTACTTATTTTCGAATTATGATATAACAAATTATGGTCGTACACAACACTCTCCATTGTTATACCTTATTATTATTAGTTATTTATGTTCTAAATCACTAAATTTTGGTTCAAATTTCCATTTTTCCTTTCCTAAATCGATCAAATCGTCTATTAGTGTCTCCTTGATTTTTCATCTGTAGCAACATATGCAGTTTCTGTTATTAAAGTCGCAACATATAATGCAACTATTGCGATATATAATTATAACAAATCGGTCTTTTGTGGCTTAATTCAATTAAATTATCACGTAATTCTATATGTAACACCAATATATAGTCCTACAACATGTCTATGTAACAAATTATGGTCGTACACAACACTCTCCATTGGATTATAGCAATTATATTTATAAAGAGAATCATCTCACTAGTTCATCATACGTTGTCCTAGTAAATCCATATGATAGTTATATAACACCCTTCTAAATCGTTCTTCCAAATATTATACCTTATTATTATTGATTATTTATGTTCTAAATCACTAAAATTTGGTTCAAATTTCCATTTTTCCTTTTCTAAATTGATCAAATCGTCTATTAGTGTCTCCTTGATTTTTCATCTGTAGCAACATATGCAGTTTCTGTTGTTAAAGTCGCAACATATAATGCAACTGTTGCAACATATAATTATAACAAATCGGTCTTTTGGGGCTTAATTTAATTTAATTGTCTCGTAATTCTATATGTAACACCAATATATAGTCCTACAACATGTCTATGTAACAAATTATGGTCGTACACAACACTCTCCATTGGATTATAGCAATTATATTTATAAAGAGAATCATCTCACTAGTTCATCATACTTTGTCCTAGTAAATCCATATGATAGTTATATAACACCCTTCTAAATCGTTCTTCCAAATATTATACCTTATTATTATTGATTATTTATGTTCTAAATCACTAAAATTTGGTTCAAATTTCCATTTTTCCTTTCCTAAATCGATCAAATCGTCTATTAGTGTCTCCTTGATTTTTCATCTGTAGCAACATATGCAGTTTCTGTTGTTAAAGTCGCAACATATAATGCAACTGTCGCAACATATAATTATAACTAATCGGTCTTTTGTAAAAGTGGCCCAATGATAGGCAAAGCCCATTGGTTTTAACAAAAAGTAAAATAGGTCCAACCCATTCTAGAATACGTTTTCATTTTCATTTCAAGAATAGGGTTTTCAAATTTTTCATCTTTGCCGCTTCAGTTTTGGCGCCTTTTTTTCACTCTCTCTCTCTCCTCTCATGGGATGTCCTATCTCCTATAGGATCTGTCGCTTCACATTAAATGTAATGATCTTATTTGATTTTCTGTCAGTCACTCCCCAGTCACACGGTTCTATATTTGATTGGCCTTTGGTTAAACCAAATTTTGATACTCCCATATTCAACAGTAAATCGATTTTCATTAGATCGATTTTTTGTTAGTTGATTTGGTATGATGTTAAATGCTATACTAAGTCGAATTTATGATGATGAAAATGATACTATGTTGAATGTTAAAATGTATTGCAAACATGGAGATCTACTTTCGGTGCAAACTTCATGGTCAAATACAATTCAGGTCGCATATTTTGGTCTTGTCCACGATATCGTGTATGTATGTTTATTTCTAAAATATTTGGAGACTTCAGATCTCTTTATTTTTTTTAATTAAAATTTATTTCTTTGTGGTTTGTATTTTAGGAGAATTCATGCAACTTCCTTAGATGGAGGGATCGTGAAGATGTTGATATACGATCTAAGTTCGTTTTTCTCCGATTGGCGAACAAAATTAAGGAGTTTGACACTGTTGATGAAAGTCATATCAAAAGAAGTACCGAATGGGGGATGAAGGAGAAGAAAAAGACCAAATGTTGTAGCATCTGGAAGCTAATGTTGGTGTTCTTTGTTTTTTTTTCTTGTATTTTTAAGCATTCCCAAGAAGAATTTTGTAGAGGATACAAAATTATTATGTAGTTGTGTACAACCAATACAATTATCAAAGTTGTGGAATTAAATAGACGTAGTTTTGCACTCCTGATCAAACAACAAATTATTAAGTAGTCGTGACGGACGAATGTTGCGATATACGCATCAGCTGTAGCAACATATGACTCAAATGTTGCTACATAAAATCATCTGTAGCAACATATGACTTAAATGTTGCTACATATAATCAGCTGTAGCAACATATGACTCAAATGTTGCTACATAAAATCATCTCATTTGTAGAAACATATGACTCAAATGTTGCTACATATAATCATCTGTAGCAACATATGACTCAAATGTTGCTACATATAATTATATGTAGCAACATATGCCACATGTTGTGACGGACGAATGTTGCGATATACGCATCAGTGTAGAAATATATGACTCAAATGTTGCTACATATAATCATCTGTAGCAACATATGATTCAAATGTTGCTATATATAATCATCTGTAGCAACATATGCAACAAATATTGCTACAGGCAAATCATCTGTAGCAACATATGCCAAATGTTATGACAGACAAATTGATAAAATAAACATTGTCTTTAATTACATTATCTTTAAGATAAAATAAAATAACATAATTGATAAATTAAACATTGTTTACAAACATAATGTCAAGGATTTAAGCTCTGAGATATTATCCCATAAGCCCAAATATATTGCATCCGTTCAATTAGATTATCACATAACAGTAAACTGGGTGGATGCAATTCTGTCCGACTAATCAAATGCTCAATGAATGCAATGGAATATGACCCGCACGTCGATCCACTTGCATTTTGTACCATAGGTTCTATTCGACCGTTAAATTCCCATGGTTGAGTGAGCAACTTCTCTGGCAAATGATTCATTATTCCACTCTGCTTCAGAAATTTAGGCAGCAACTCGAAGACAGATTATATGAGTGTGAAAAACTTGTCATGTTCCGTAACCACCAGGTTGCAGTCATAAACATTTGATCAATCCCTCGTGCAAGAGAATCTCGAGAGTCACAAAATGGTTACCCGATGTGTTCATGATTGTCAAAATCCTTTTTGCATCAATCCAATCCATGCCTCCAGGAGTTGGCCTAATGCCCCTGACATAGTCAATCATATCATCATCCCATACAAAGTCATCTAGTAACTGCCTCATGCTTTTACCACCAGCGATATTTCCTCATCGCTCATTTGATTATATCTATGTAGGAAGTTCATATAGAAGTTGAGATCCAGGATCCTATCTCTGGGATCATAGTAGTCCGCGTATTTTCAATGCCTCTGATGCATGAGGTTAAGGATTTTGTCAATATACTGAAATAAAAAATAATATTAAATAGTTTGGAAGAGTAGTCACTGAAAAGACATAAGAAATAGTTAATAATATAAAAAGTAGGATTACCCAGTCTTCCCACCAAATGTTTAGGCTTGTCATGTTCCTGAAATCTTGACCGGTAAAAACATACATGTCGTATTCCATTTGAATATCCTTTGCACTGGTCGCCTTAATTACTGGTTCTTTTTCAGCTACAGAGGGACGCCTATAAATATTCAACTTTTTATACTCCGTCACCACTTCCTCTATTACGGCCCTTGGAATTTCTCCAAACATCTTCCTTTTCAAATTTTGCATTGCCTTGGCAAATAGTTCTTTTCTCCGCTTGGCCTTTGGAGTATATGCATGCCGCACATTCTTTGATAGAATGCCCTTCACACCCCTCTTGTTTTTTAATTCATTGACAGCTTCACTCAATTTTTGTAGATACATGATAGAATCTTCATCATCTTTCTTACACTTCTCACAGAGAAAGCCACAACATCGTCTACAAGAGGTAGCCCCTTCGTGTTGTCCTGCACCAGCACCAGCAGCAGCACCAACACCACCAGCAGCAGCACCACCAACACCAGCACCATCATCAACACCAACACCAGCACCATCATCATCATCATCAGCAGTACCATAAAAAACAACTAATTATTAATGACTTCATTAGGAACTCTCTCTCTTTTGATGGTTGTTGCTCTAGCCAACACCATTTTAACTCTATCCACAATAGGATCAAAAATGGTTTCAACCAACCCTAGAGTTATTAGATATGACATTTGCAATTCCTCTTCTGTTGGGGTAATCCATGGATGGACAACCTAAAATCGTAAAAATGAGTCATCGGTAAGAATTATCTGTTGCTACAGATGAATTGTCTGTTGCAACATGTGTCACAAATATTGCTACAGACGAATCATCTGTAGCAACATGTATCACAAATGTTGCTACACATGAATCATCTGTAGCAACATGTGTCACAAATATTGCTACACATGAATCGTCTGTAGCAACATGTGTCACATGTTGCAATACATTACTCGTCTGTAGCAACATGTGACACAAATGTTGCTACAGACGAATTATGTATTGCGACATATGCCACAAATATTGCTACAGATGAATTGTATATTGCAACTTGTGTCATAAATGTTGCTACAGATGAATTATCTGTAGCAACATATGTCACATGTCGCAACATATGACTCATCTGTAGTAATATTTGTGGCACATGTAGCAACAGATGAATCATATGTAGCAATATGTGACACAAATGTAGCAACATATGCCTGTAATATACTAATAATAACTTACTGCATCAAGAGGAGGGTTAAAAAGATCTGGAATATGCCCTTCTTTGGTAGTTTTTGTTCTTGCCATCAACCATCTCATCATCCTTGGGGATGATCTCTCTTCTGCTGCAATTACTTGGTGGGTCAAATAAGAAATGGCTTCAAATTCCCAGGCCTGTAAAAAGAAAAATCTGTCAATACTCAAATGTTGAATTATTACTTAATATAATATAAAAAGATTAAAAACATTCAGCTTTACCATGAAAGCCCATGGAAACCCAAACAAGTTACTGGTCTTTTCTCCTAAAGGCCTCAACATGTAGTCGACAGTTAGATGAAAGCTCTCATGACCCACGGGTAGTTCTTGAAAGCTTCAATATCCTGACAGAAATTGACATACTTTAAAAGTATGTTATTGCCCGGATCCTTCGGCAAAGAATGTTATGTGTAAACCAAAGTAAGCACAATGACTCCTTGTGCTTCCTCGGTGTATCCTCCCGTTCCAACAAACTTAATAAGTCAGAATTTTTAAATCTTTTGCCAACAAGGGACATCAAGTCCTGCTCCTTAGTTGGCAGTGACTGTTGTCCTGCTTCTGCTACTTCTTTAACTATTTTCTTTCTTCGTGGTTCTGCTTTAACAATGTATTCAGGGATGGGCTCAACAGGAGGATGATATTTTAGCCCTGTAACTATGACAAACTCTCTTATGCCAAAGAAAACTGGCATGCCACAATAATTAATTAGAATCTCATCCTTCTTATTGGTATTTTCAAAAATGAACCTTCTTTTCATAAGTTCATACATGATGGTCATTTGAAAACGTGGAAGTGGACCAATGGGTAAATCAAGAAAATGACCAAAACAACTAACTGAAAAAATCTTCCAATTGATTTCTCCTGAGGATATCCCTGAATTTGACAAAAGGTCTTTCTAGGACTGACCTAATGATGCTGTCACCATTAGCATCAGGCTGCAGATGCACAGAAAAAGTGTTTGCATTGATGATTTTAATCCCATCATCACCACTGGCATTGAACTCTTCATGAAGTTCTTGTTCTTCTTCATGAACTTCATTTATTTTTTCTTGTTGTGCCACAACTACTACTTCTGTATTTTCCCCTTCTTCTTCCTGAACTTCATTTATTTTCTATTGTTCCTCAATTCTTCTTGTTTTCCATCTTCTTCCTCCATTACTTGTCTTTATTCATATTCCTTTTGATAAAATTCTACTTCTGCTTGAGAAGAAGAAACTGCTTCAGTTGCAAGATTTTCTAAAAGTGTAGTATTTTCGTTCCTCTTCCTAGGAATTTTAGACCTAGCCTTCTTTTGGATCTTTGTTTGGTCAGATGTATCAATATCAAATTTTCTTTTGACAGGAGCCATTATATTTGTATCTGCAACCACACTGAAAGCCACACACACATGAGCTACAACCACAAGTCAAAACAGGGCAATAAGCAGATAAGCACATACATTTCAAACCCTAATTAAATGTTACCTTACCTGAGAAGATATATATCAACGATAAAGTAGAAATTATGAGGACAACACCGCCTTGCTGTAGAAGATGATCTATGAAGGAAGGACTAAGAGAAGAAGAGAAAAGAGAGAAGGAGAAGAACTGGCAAAGTAGAGAAAAAATAAATAAATCTTGTGGAATACGAAATGACATTTATAGAAGTGAGGAGAGAGGAGAGAGGGAAAATAAAAATTAAAGCCGTTTTTTTTTTTTAATTTTGACAATTCAAACTGTGACATATGTTGCTACATATATACTATCTGTTGCTACATATATACGAACTGTTGCAACATATAATTTTGTCGTGTTTATTACTACAGAAGTTACATATATGGAAGAGAAATTAATATAAATAAATAAATCTTGTGGAATACGAAACAATATTTATAGAAGAGATGAGAGAGGAGAGAGGGAAAATGAAAATTAAAGCCGTTTTTTTTTTAATTTTGACAATTCAAACTGTGACATATGTTGCTACATATATACTATATGTTGCTACATATATACGAACTGTTGCAACATATAATTTTGTCGTGTTTATTACTACAGAAATTACATATATAGAAGAGAAATTAGTATAAATAAATAAATCTTGTGGAATACGAAACGACATTTATAGAAGAGAGGAGAGAGGAGAGAGGGAAAATGAAAATTAAAGCCGTTTAATTTTTTTTTTAATTATGACAATTCAAACTGTGACATATGTTGCTACATATATACTATCTGTTGCTACATATATACAAACTGTTGCAACATATAATTTTATCATGTTTATTACTACTGAATTACATTTTAATTAACACTCCATCAATTGTTTTATACAACTTATCAACAAAAAGGTAATTCACAATGATATGATATACATAACCACCTATCTAATCAATGGTTGTAAACACAACATTTACATTGATCTTAGATTTTTTTTAGTTCTACGCATCTCTGGGTCTTCATTGTCACTAACGTAATCATTTTGAGCCTTTACAATCCCATAATTCCATATGAGTGAAGCATATCTCAAGCGAAGGGTGTCAGCACTAATTCCACATGATGGTACTTGTAATCCATCACTCAAATACTCAGCGTATGCAGCAACAAAAATTCCACAATCTCTGCATGGTATATCATATATCATCAATCAGAAAATATAATAACATCACATTTCGATAGTCGTAAGATAAAATAATATTGTGATACTTATAGACTACTGCTTTCTTGTTGGGCAATATCAGTAACATGACTGACTTCGAATGGGTGAGATTTATTCTTTTCTTGGTAACATTTAAGAACTGACCAGTTGGTTCGCTCATTTTGCTCAAAAATCCACTCAACTCAAGGTACTTTGGCAACATTGTAGCCATCTTTTGAATCTCGGAGGATAGTTTTCTATTAGACCTATTTGAGGACATGAAATCATACACTTTTATGCACCGTTCCTTCAATGCAACGACTGCCAAGACCCAATGGAATTCCCCATTACTATTTACAGGGACATAAACATCATCCGTCAAGTGTCAAGGCATTCCAGAAGGTATAGCATACCCTTTCATTATGTCAATGATTTTATCTTCATATTCACTAGAATTGTCAATGTATGTTTTGAAAAAATAACTAGTGGTGGTATATTGATATTTAGACTAAATCTTTTGCTTCGACTTCTTAAGCAAATAGTAAAATATGACATCCACATACTGCACACATGCATCAAACAAGTGTATCAATTTAATTGTATATATTCATGTACTAAACAAGACATATAAAAGTGGGCATGGATTTACCTCATCATTCCAGCACCTATTGGGTTGAGATATTACGTAGAACCAGTCCTTATTTATTGGAAATGAAACTACTTAATCAAGTTGGTCAAGTTTTGAGCAATTGGCTAAGTAGTGATCCTCCTTGTTTCCTCTGTAATTGTGTAATCATTATAAATCATTATTTATTGGACAACAAGAAGAAATTCTAATAATAGTTGAACGACCTTACTTTACTTACTTTTTTGCATGATGCTTGTAAAGACCCTCGTTTATCCATTGCGAGAAGGATGACATTAGTTCAGTTGGACCCTCGCCGTCAATGTTAAAACCTTCAAATGGATATTGTCACTTCACATCACAACTGACAACTTCGACTTTCTTCCCTTTCTTTTTCGCTTTCGCTTTTTCTTTCTGCTTCACCTTCTCCTTCTCCTTCTCCTTCTGCTTCTCCATCTCCATCTCCTTTGCCTTCTTCTTCTTCTCCTTCTCCTTCTCCTTTTGCTTCTCCATCTCCATCTCCTTTGCCTTCTTCTTCTTCTCCTTCTCCTTTTCCTGTTTTGCCTTCTTCTCCTTCTCCTTCTCTTCCTTTGCCTTCTTCTCCTTCTCCTCCTTTGCATTCTTCTCCTCCTTCTCCTTCTCCTTCTCCTCCTTTGTCTTCTTCTCCTTTTTTTTCTTCTCAATAATCATAGAAAGTGTTTGAGAAATACATTTTTTCAACCTCTTACATTTCAAAGGCTGTGAAGTCTTTTTGGATCTTTGCACATCAATATTATGAGACATTTTCTTAAAAATATCAGTGAGTTTTTTAACACGACTAATAAAATAATCATGTTGCTGCTCACATTCTTCGCATAGAACAAAAGAGCATTTCATGTTAGAAGATTGAGTTATTGTTATGGATGAAGCTTCTTGTATCATTTCATCTACAAGGTAAATAAAAAAATATTGAGATTTTACAATTCATTATAAAATAATAATAGTAGTATGTTGCAACCGATGGATAGTCTGTTGCGATAAATTAACATTATGTTGCAACATATGTACCTGCTGTTGCGCAACATATACATCTTATGTAGCAACAGATGCATCATATGTTGACACATCTGTACAGATTATTGCAACATTTGAATCTTATGTGGCAACAAATGACCAACATATCAATTTTACAATTCATTATAAAATAATAATAGCAGTATGTTGCAACCGATGGATAGTCTGTTGCGATAAATTAACATTATGTTGCCACATATGTTCCTGCTGTTGCGCAACATATACATCTTATGTAGTAACAGATGCATCATATGTTGACACATCTGTACAAATTATTGCAACATTTGAATCTTATGTGGCAACAGATGACCAACATATCACTAAAATGTGGCAACATACGCTAAATATATTTTGGACGCCTGAACAGTGTAAACAACACTATATTTCTAAAATCATACCAACAAAATGGCCCAAAAAAAGAACAACAACAGCAACAAAAAATGACTTTTCACTGAATGATAACAATACATATACATTTTCTCAAAATAAGAATTTTTTGAGTTGGCTGATTTTCTTTAAAAAATGATAAATAATACACACCATTAAGTCGATTATTCATTTTTTACACCTACAGAACATTTTATTGTTCATTAATTCAAGAAAAAAACTTCGAAAATTATAAAGTATTTCAAAAAAAATAACTTACCCATTTCTAGTCGAACACGATTATAGTTCAGAAAGATGAGAGAGTAATGAAGGACTGGAGAGGAAGAGTAACAACTGCAGAGGAAGAGTAACGACGGATTTTCGAATTTCTAAGGAAGAAGATGAACAATCACCCAAGGGAGGAAGAAAAGAAGAGAGAGAAGAGAGGAGGGAAGATGAAAATATTTTTCTTTTTAAATGATTTGGTTTAAATTATAAAAGTGTGCTTTTTTGTATTTTATAAAAGATTAGAAAATTTTAAAAATGTTAATTTGGTCCCATAATTAGTTAATTACATTTTAAAGAGAATTTACCGACTCTTGATCAATCTGTCGCCAAAAACAAAAACGAGACTAATTTGACACCTTTCTCTTAATTTTCTCATGTTACGTGCTGCTCACGTGCACAATATACGGACCTCATATAAAGAACATTTTGTGGGAAAATTAGTTTCTAAGGAAGGAAAGTAAGGAATGGGATCGATAGACACGTCAACGAGGGCTGAAAGCGGGTCGGACCCAATCCCAACCCCTAATGGCACCACCAATGGGCTGCACGCCGGTGAAGATTCCGTCCAGACGCCGGCGGTGGACTCCACCGGAGCTTCAGCAGAGAACGAATCCTTGAGGAAGAGGAGAGGTAGTGGTGTCCTACCCCTTGAGGTGGGTACTCGAGTAATGTGTCGCTGGAGAGACGGCAAGTACCATCCCGTTAAGGTGATTGAACGCCGGAAATTTCCCTGCAGTGGTGTTAACGACTACGAATACTATGTTCATTACACTGAATGTAAGTGATATTTATCAAGCTGGGTTTTTCATTGTTTTACTTTCTTCAATTGGCTAGGGTTTGGAGTTGTTTAGTACTTTACGGCGTAATGTTAGGGTAAGTGTTCATGCTAATCTCATGCTTTCGTTCTAACTTCATCTGAGTTAATTTGGAGCAGCTAGGGTTTGGAGTTTTTTAGTTAATAATTTTGATTTATGCATTTACAGCCAACAGTAGTTCATTTGACACTGAAATTTTCATTTTTTTAAATTGAGATTTTAGATTTGTGGTTGTTAGTACTATTTCTCATTATGGAAAAATCCTAATAGCTCAATTGGTTAGCTACTTTAGCTACTTGAACTTTTCTGTTGTTGGTGAGATTTTGATTTCCCACCTTGTAATCACCTTCCGATTTCCCCTTCTGCTACCCTCAATTTTAAAAAAAACACCAAAATAGTAATAAGAAACAATTTTGCATCATGCAAGTATAAGGATGGAGTATGGACGAGTCAATTTCCAAATTGGCCTCTATGTTTTAAATGGTTTGACCCTTAAACTGAGCCATTGGTAATTTTAGGACTGAAGGAGTGTTCTCATTTGTTTGTTTCAAAGTAGTACCACAATTAGTTGGGGGTTTATATACTAGACATTCTTATTAAATGTCTGATTAACTGGAGGAACTCTTTATTAGTCATAATTTGAGTAATTCTCTAGCTACTCTGTATTAATTTTGAGCAGCTGAAGTCATGGATATATTCTTTTTTTGTCTGACCTAAATTGCTATATGATTAATGGTTTTTGGTTTTCATGATATGCTATTGGTTGAGCCTACAAGCATCTTTCAAATGTCAACAGAGTTGCCAAAACATGTATTTCTTGATAAAACTGTAATAGATTAAAGGAAAAAGGAATTTCATGTTCTTGTATGAATTCATTTGAAAGGGAAGACAAGTTTAAAGTGAAAAGACACCACATTCCTCCCAAACTTTTGCACTTCCTCTTGTACTTAATTTGGATAAAGCCTTTCTATGTTTTCTTGCTTAACAAAAGCGCATAAACATTGTGAGTTAACTTCCTGGACTTCCTTTTCTCCATAATAGCAAGCCTGAACTATTTTGTTTGTGCACAGTTTCAATTTTGTGGCCTTTACTAATAACAAAGAATGTCTAACTAAGGGTCTTCTGCTATTTTCTGATTTATAATGCAATAAGAATTTGCATCTTTTAAGCCTTATATTGTTTTCTTACTTTGGACAGTCAACCGGAGACTTGATGAGTGGGTTAAACTTGAACAGCTTGATCTTAATTCAGTAGAGACTGTTGTGGATGAGAAGGTTGAGGACAAGGTAATACTTGGTTAAGTTATTTGCTTGTAATTTTCTATATTTAGGCAGATATGAGATTCGTCACACCTCTGCTATTGGGTGCAGATCTGAAAGAAAATTAATATGCCTGTCTCCTTTTGGGTGGGAAATTGAGGAATAGGTTGAGAGCTACATCACTCCGCTGCATGCTACGTGTCCAATATCCATGCTTAGTTTCTTAGCTCATAGACATGCTTATTTACAACTTTCTCCTTCTCATGCTTTTTAAAAATGTTCTTTTGTGTCCCAAGTGGATGTCTAAGTGGGTGAGGTCTAGGAGTACAACATGTAGATACCAGATTCAATTCCACCCTAACACATGCTGTATTTGCTTTTCACTGTTGTGTTTATGAATTTATTTTCATTGTTGCTTTAATAATTATTTTTCCCTTTATTTTTGAAAAATAACTATTCAGTCCTTCTGTCTGATGCTTCAAGGTCTCACAACTGAAGTTTTCAGGTGACAAGTTTAAAAATGACACGCCACCAGAAACGGAAAATTGACGAGACTCATGTCGAGGTATGTTTTGTATTTTTTGTCTCATTTTGGAGGGTTATACTGTTAAGCATATCCTAATTCCTAACTGTGGATATTATTTATCTCTTTGATGCTTTCATTGTTTACAATCTTATATTGCCATCTTCCTTCCCCTTTCCGGTCAAAATTAGCTCCTCTAATTGATTTACAAGCATTTCTAGCTCTAGTTGCCTATGATAGAAGAACTCTATGCTATACCAGGTTTTCTTGGAAGGTTTGATAGACTGCCAACGAACTGTGCTTGAGAAATATTTGTGATCTTACGTCTGGTTCAGTGGGATGGATAGATTTTCAATCAAGACATTTAAACTAGATTGTAATGGAGTTCTTTTTGCCATGATAGTCACTTTAGTAAATGTCTGAATTTCGTAAATCATTAAAATGTTGTTGTTTCTTCCCTTTTCTTTTGGGTGATTTTGTGACTGAATTAATGTTGTTAAAGACTCGCTTGAGCCCTAAAGCAAGGTGAAGCATAGGTTGTGCTCTTCATACGATGTTATCGTTCCTTAGTCTCCCAACAATTTACAGAAGTAGTTAGTTATTGGCGGTAGTTATTCTTTGTAATAGTTATATGTAGTTTCTCATTCTAGTAGTAGTTTGCAGTTTCTCATTCCAGTAACGTTAGGAAGTCATGTCCTAGTTGCTAAGGTTAGTTATCTTATAAGTATTGTATTTGAACTTTTATGTTTATCCTATGAAATCTAAGTACAAAATAGTTTTTGAGTACTTTAACTCAAAATATTGCAGTTCTCTCTTAACGAACCAAAACCATAGATCGTAACAAGAAACCATTTGATTTCATCTTTCAGTGTCCCATAACTAGATCCATAATAGGGATAATAACAATATGGTACCAAAGTTGGGAGTTATAGGGGAACGGGGAACCGATTCAACATCAACTAGCACAATTAGTAAACTTGTTTCAAGAAAAATGTGCAACCAATTTAGCCAGAGAGGTTGCTTCGCTTGATGCACTCATGAAGGATTTAGCAAATTCGAAGATCGATTTTGATTCAACTGAACATACCAGCTGGAATCATGTTTGGAAGGGTAGAACTAGAGTGGTAAGAAGGTCTGGATCAAAAGCAGGAGGTAGTTTTGTTGTTCCTCGAAATACAAAGCTGGATTTCCCATAATTTAATAGCCAAAAGAACCCTTTGGTTATGTTGCTCGAACTTGCTTGGACTCTCCGAAAGTGTTGTTGCACCCGCGTCAGATTCTCCAAACATGCACTATTTCTAGAGTATCCGGTACACACTTATCAATATTTTTGAGTTCTTGCAACATAATCCTTTGGGATGGTTGAACAGATGGGGACACTTCTTTCGACACCAACAAACTCTAGAAGAAGAAAATGTTAAGAGTTGCTTCTTTTTCATTTGACACAAACAAATTCTAGAAGGAGAAATTGTTGGACTTGCTTCTTTTCACTTGAAGATGCACAACTTTGGTTTCTTCAACTAGAGTTAGATATGCCTTAACCGCTATGGGATGAATTCAAACGTTATTGTAACCTTTGTTTTGGGCCACCAATCAAAAGTTAGAAATTGGGAGAATTGACTTAGTTATGCCAGATTGGAAGATAACCCGGAGAAGTTTGAGCAATTAATTTCATGGGTTGGTACACACCCTATCACTAATAATTAAGACAACTGATTACATAATAAGTGAGGTTGAGTGCATAATTATCGAGATTTGGCTTCGCCGATAAGTTTATCCCGGCTTTATGAACGCAAGGAACAATCCATTTGTTCGCAATAATTAGATGCTTGCAAGCCAAAGACAACTTATTTCTCACCTCAACATGACCGATTCGTGATGAAACTAACTAGATTTGAAATGAAGGAAAGGCGATTTAAGGGAATTTGTTTCAATTGTGTTGAACCATTTACCTGAGGTCATCAATGCAATAAATTTTTCTGGATTGACTCTATGGACAACGAGGAAGAATTTGCCGAAAAAGAAGGATATACTATTACTTTCCACACTTGGCGCTTAAGGACAAGCGTGATTTGAAGGAGGGGACTAATGTTATCACTCCTTGGTAGAGCTGTCAAAATGAGCTGGCCCAACCCAACTCAACCCTAACGGGCTAGAGAGTAAAACGGGTTGGGGCGGGCTGACCCTTTTAATTAAAGGGCCTATAAAATAGCAGCCCAACCCAACCCTAAGCGGGTCACATGTTGGCCCTTCAACCAAAAAATAAGCAATATTACTCTCTTAGAAAGAGTAGTCGAACAATGACGTCTATGAACACGACATCAATTCATACAAAAAGTCATTTATAAATCACACACTTCGGTGAATATTTACAAAAATACATTTATGAATCACATACTTTGGTGAATACTTACAAAAATACATAATAGCCATTAAGATTTAGCGGATAAATGTTGATCATTCCACCATTTCTCCCACAAAAAACTAGTTGGTTTAAAAGATTTCCAGCAACACAAGGAATCCCAAATACTTAACAAATACAAATTGCTAATTATTACATGACCCATTAATTAAAGTTTTACGGCTCTGCTTCTGCTTCCACCATCGATCACATTTGAATCAACATGTGATATTGTTTCCTTAAGAAGTTCATCTTCATCTAAAATTCACCATACAAGATGTTATTGCAAAAGACTTGATTTTTTATTTTTCGAAATATTTATTGATAAAATATTTATAAATAAAACACTATTAAAAATGTATTTATATATTTTTAAAAATTAATAGCCCACGGGCTGGCCTCTGGGGCTTGCGGGCTGGGCGTACGAGGCCAACGGGCCAAATGGGCGGGCTGAAAAGCCTTGTTTGTAAATGGGCCAAAAAAATAAAGCCCAACCCCACTTATTTCAAGGGTTGGGCTGGGCTGGCCTCGCGGGCCAAGCCCATATTGACTTGGTCTCCCAACGGTTTACCGTAGTAGTTATTTGCATTAGTTATTTCTTTGTAGTAGTTTTTTTTGTAGTTTTTCATTCTATTAGTAGTTATATTCTAGGTAGTACTTTGCAATTTCTCATTCCAATAATGTTAATTATTCATGTCCTAGTTTCTAGGGGTAGTTATCTTACAAGTATTGTATTTAAACTCTAAGTTTATCCCATGAAATCTAAGCAGAAAATTGCTCTAGTTTTTTAGTACTTCAGAGATTGCTGATTTTTTCTTAATGAACCAACACCATAGGTCATAGGAAGAAAACATCTGATTTCATCTTGCAGCATTCCATTATCCATAACAAAGAACCGTAACATCTGGGTTAGTTGCTAAACTATACGGTGTCGAGGCATGCACCTCTTCACCCATCGCCTCTGTCATTAAGAGCAATTAGATAGCAAATATAGCTGTTAAAGATACACTAATTGCCTAGAAAAATTGTCACAAAATTTACTAGTGATTAGGAATAACAGAAACTACACAAGAGGAGCAGCTTCCATTTCCAAAGAAATATTTTGGAATTCTTTCCCTCACTTTCAAAAAAATATTAAAGCTTCATGTTTTAATCTAAACCAGAAATTAGTAATTGTTTTTGAACTATATATTATTTCGTCTTAATAATTATTGTTTGTATATTATCTTGCATTGCGATTTATTTTTCAATTTTTCTTCATTAGCACTTTTCTTGCACATGCCCACACTTCTCCTTTGTATGCTTAAATCCCAACAAATTTTGGCACTTCTCCGCGCTCTTTGTTTTTGACTACTTTGGACCGAGTTCTCTTCCTTAATATGAGCTAAGGCATTGTTAATCTTAGAGAATTGATCTCTGAGGAAGAACTGGTGAAACACCACCAAGGCTAATTGTCTCTTTCCTTTGCTTTATTGGAGTTACTATTGATTTTTTCATGTTCTTTAATGCCTTAGTATTTTGCACACTCGTTTAAGATGGTTTGGAAAAAGAAAAGTGACCTGTAAATAAGTGAAAAAGGTAGTGCCAGTCTACTGTATCTTTGGATGGAATGGATGTAGTAGTGTAGTGATCTCCTGACTGCAGGAAACATCGCCTGGCCTTTTTAGCTATCTCTTCTTTATATTTGCTACTTAATACCTCCTAAAGATTTTCTAGTTTGTTTAATTTTTTTTTCTTTATTATCGGACTTCAAAATACTTTTCTCTTTGTTTGGGGTGATCTATGGATTTTGCAAAATATGCTTTGTTTCATTTGCAGGGCCATGAAGAGCTTGATGCGGCTAGTTTGCGAGAGCATGAAGAGTTCACAAAAGTTAAGAACATTGCTACAATAGAACTTGGAAGATATGAGATTGAAACGTGGTACTTCTCCCCATTTCCTCCAGAATACAATGACTGTTCGAAGCTGTTCTTTTGTGAGTTTTGTCTCAATTTTATGAAGCGCAAAGAACAGCTTCAGAGGCACATGGTGAGCTTTTCCCCTGATTTTTCTTGCCTTTCTTCTTGTTGTAGAAAGAGGCAGAACTTAGGTGCACATTAAGATCACAAATTGTAAAGCTGGTCTGTATACCACACTATCTTTTGAATTGGGGGGTTCAGTATGGGAGCAATATAGTAACTTGTGTGCTTACTGCCTTTTTTTTTTTGAAACGGCTAACTTGTATTCCTCAGCGTCAAGGGCTCTTGTGTACTTACTGCTTAAGATGCTAAGATCTTTTGGATGATCTGGAATGTCAATCTCATTTAATTTCCTCAAGTTAGTGGCACATATCCTTACTTTCTTTGGGGAGATTCCTCGTATTTGTTTGATTCTCATCTTGGGTTGCCAACCTACCGTTATACAACTGGATCAAAAGAAGTACTATAGTGTCCCTTGGTAGTGTTTTCTTGGTTCTGTAGACATCCAAGGTTGTAACCATCAGATCCCCATCTCATCACTTGTCCTGGTAAATAGTCCATTGTATCAGCTGTGCAATGACATTTTCATGATTGGTTATATCTTATCTCCATCAGAGTTGAACACTGCAATGGTTGAGGAGGCCAGTTTTAAACAATTTCCCCCACTTGTTAACCTTTGTTTTGTAAAATTCCCGATCAAAGGAATCTACTTCTGCCACGCCATTATGCTACACGATGTTCCATCTAGTAAGGGTGGGAACTTCTGTTTTTTCCTTTTGGTATGTTTTATCCCTTTCACCTGAAGCATGCTGTTGCCGTTTTGTACAGTACCTTCTGTACTTTGGGGGGCCTTGCACCTTCTATTTAAGCACACAAAAGTCTTCCCTGGAAGTGCTATTCTCTATCTTACTCTCTCTATCGTAGTTTACCTGTCCCATTTAATTTGACAATGATTATTAAGTTAAGAGTAAGATTTGGGTTTTACTCTTAGTCTCTTACCTATCTAGAAAAAAGAAGGAATGATTGGTTTTTATTCTTTTTGAGCGGTATGGGTCAAACATGAAGTCAAAACTAGTTTTTAAAATTCTCTAAACGTTACGTAGAGTAAAAGAAGACACTTAGTACCTTTTTGAGAATTAAGTTGCTGGAAGATATTGAATAACATAGGGAAAAGGTTTCCCTTAAAGAGAAGTAGACTCAGTTTTGGGATCAAGTCAAAAAGTAGGACAATGAAATTGCTTCACAAATGGGAATAGATACCAAGTATCCACGTCTTTCACCTTCTGATACATTCATATTCTTTTTTCTTTTCTGACGTATTTTTCTTTTATGTAGAGAAAATGCGATCTTAAGCATCCTCCAGGTGATGAGATCTATAGAAGTGGTACATTGTCAATGTTTGAGGTTAGTTCGTTGATTCTAGCACTAGTTTTCTTCTTTGTTGTTCTTCACACATTATAGGAGAACTTCATGAATATGTTTTTATAGGTGTTTTATAATGTTCTCGTCTGTTGGACATTTGCTTCAGGTTGATGGAAAAAAGAACAAGGTTTATGGGCAAAATCTATGCTACTTGGCCAAATTGTTTCTTGATCACAAGACTCTCTATTATGATGTTGACCTGTTCCTCTTTTACGTGCTTTGTGAATGTGACGACCGAGGTTGTCATATGGTTGGTTACTTTTCAAAGGTAAATTTCAGCTGCAAGATTATATAGGTCTTTCTGTTAAGAGGTTTACAGGTTCCTTTCATTTTCTACTATGTTGCATAGTCAGGGATGATGAACTGCATAGTCATCCAAGTATGTAGCAGTGAGAGTAGTTTTACCTCGAGTTGTCTTCAACTTAGGGAGATTAATGATTAATCTGCTGTTGTTGAACTGTAGATTTCTCACATCATTGTGCAACTACGGAAAACTACTTTGACTTCTTGATTAAAAAAACAAAAAAAAGTTACTTTGAATATTCAAGAACTCTAGGACATTTAAGAATAGAGTTTTAATCAAATTAAAGCATCGTACAAGTTTTGAATTTGGAATGTTAATTGGTGTACGCCAACTATGCGAGGCCTTTGGTTTCATGTCTTGATGGGTTTGAAGCTTACTATCTCATTCCTCGAATGTTTGGCTACCTTAAATCCAGTCCAAATGTGACTTTTCATGTTCTGATCGAAGTTTGCTTCTCTATCCTTTACCAAATGGAGGTTCTTCAGTGCCTGTTGGAAACAACTCCCAGAACACAAAATATTATCTATCAATTTTTATTATTTTAAATTTGTTTTTCCAAAAACTGCCTAACACACTAAGCTTTAGTAAATGAGATATACATTTGCTGAAAGACCCTTCTTCTAGCCAAACTTTAGGCATCCTATGGCAGTGTTCTTGTATGCTCAGTATGTTCAAGGGGAGAAAACTTTGCTGTGTGGAGCAGAAATGAGTTTGATATTTAACCCAGGAACCTCCTATGGTATTGGTTTCCCCACAAAGCTATGTTAATGATTTTACTTTATTTATTCTGTGCAGGAAAAGCATTCAGAAGAGTCCTATAACTTAGCCTGCATTTTGACGCTTCCACCTTATCAGAGGAAAGGATATGGGAAATTCCTAATTGCATTCTGTAAGCTCACTTCACACTTTATCAAAATAACAATAATGACTTTATCAAAAGCTCATGAACTTCATAACACGTTTTCACCTGTTTCAGCAAGTGCAAGTTATGTTAATAATTTTCAAAATGAGGTTAGAGAAACATTCACTTGTATGAGTTGCATCCTTTAGGGGACCCCTTCCATTATGGATTTATCAATCAGATAAAAAAGAGGCATAAACTTTTACCTTTACTATAATGTGTATTTGTGTCTCTGTACACATTATTAATTTGTTCTTTTTGAAAGTTATATACACATATAGTGTATGTGGGGTGTGTATGTGGACTTGCCTCAAACAATGACCACAAGAATAGTTATACCCTCTGCACTACCCTTTCTTTTGGAGTATCTCAAAGCTTAAAAACAAAATTTTGTAATTGACCTTTATTTCTTGTTTTGCTCTTTCAAGCACAAAAGTGTTGTACAGAAGGTGATGATTTTCTGGACTGTCTATTTCAATTGTTAATTTCTTCATGCTTTTGATTAGAGGAGATATATCATAATTTTCTCCTATTAACTTATCTGTTAAATAGGATGTGGATTTATTGTGTGTTATGAGAGCCAGGGACTATATGTGATGCACAAATTATTAACTGAACTTGCAATTATCATATTAAGAAACTTCTTTTATCTGGATAGTTGTGATACAAGATGAAGTGACGTATCATTACTTTTACCCTTATGCCTATACTCCAAATAAGTGATATATTTAATATAAACCTGTTGCAGCATATGAACTTTCAAAGAAAGAAGGCAAAGTGGGCACACCAGAAAGGCCGCTTTCCGACTTGGGAATGTTGAGCTATAGGGGTTACTGGACGCGTGTGCTTCTGGATATATTGAAAAAGCACAAGGGCAATATATCTATCAAGGTTTGTGTATAAAATTTTTGTTTTCTGTCTTCTGTTATTCATTTATGTTTGTCTTTTTTTGGACTTCCATTTATGATTTAATTAGGACTAGTGTTCCATTTAAACCTGCCTTGGTCTGTCACCTAATGATGGATATGAATCTATAATGGACTTGTCTTTTCTGTTTTGCTTCTGGCAGGAACTAAGTGACATGACAGCCATCAAGGCAGAAGATATTTTGTCCACCCTTCAGGGTTTAGAGTTGATCCAATATCGAAAGGGGCAACATGTCATCTGCGCAGACCCGAAAGTCTTAGATCGTCATCTTAAAGCTGCCGGGCGGGGTGGCCTGGAAGTTGATGTCAGCAAATTGATATGGACTCCGTACAAGGAGCAAAACTGAGTATGTATGTATTATTTGATGTTCTTTGTATATAAAGAAAATTAGCTGCTTGGGATGCACACTGATCTTTAGCAGTAGATGTAGGTCCAAGATGTTAGATTTAGAGAATCTGATCTTACTTTATAAAGGCATGTACAACTATGACGGTAGTAGTTCTGTTCAAATCAGAATACAGATTATGAACTTTGAAACCCCATAGAAGGGCTAGCGCGCAATGACTTGTTCTTGTAGAGGCAATCTCTTTCAGTTCTGCTTGTTGCTTTTCATTTTGATTGGGCAGGCGCTTTGAGGCCTTTATTTATGCTCACTCGCCATTTATGTGTTGTCCTGTGGTACGCAGAGTAAAGTTATATGATCTTTAGAGACTCCACAATCATTCGTGGTGATATTGTATTTGCTAATGATGAGGTAGCCAGTCTGCTTGTGTGAAAAGTCTTTAGGGGGTAATAAGCGGTTTCAATCCATCAAGTTACTGAATGCCCCTGATTTTGGGTTTACTGCAATCATTCGTAGCGTGTTTTGGGTCATTTTGGTGTGCTGCCCTTTAACATTGCTCCTGTGGCATTGTGCTTCTTTTCTAACAGCTATGAGAAGTTCAGTCAACGGGGGCGTACACTATTGCTGTTAAATGGTTCTGCAGCAACTTCTTGCATTGATTTTCTGCCCATCTTTATTCCAGCTCTTAATTTCCCAGATGTTAATGATAACATTGTTGACACCTTTCTTTGAGAAAGAGTAAGATGGGGAAGAAGGTATTGAGGTAACGGCTGCATCTCTCGATGAAAAGGTCAGCAAAGAAAAGTCTCTCTTCCTTGCCTCTTCGCCCTTCGGGCAAACAATTTTCTTTCTTTTGCCCTCTCTATCACCCTTTACTTTAGGGCATGGAATTTCGGAGTGAAAGAGTCCAACAAAACAAGAAAAAGAAGGTTAAGAGATGACTTGTTCGATCCAGCTGTTGGACCCAGGAATGCAGCCCCACCATTTGTAAATCTTAAAGCTAATTATTGGAGTAATTTCTTTGAACAGGGAAGATCTAACCAAAGACTCTGTTAATTGTCCTTTAAGATGACTTTTTCTAGTGAAAAATCTTTCTCAACTAGCAAAATATGTGAATTGCATATCTATCAATGTTTTAAGTTCCAAACGAACATATGTCCAAATACTTATTAAACACCTTGAAGGTTATTACATGAGTTTCACAATCAAAGAAAAATCATATAGTACAATTATGTATAATTTATATAATCTTACCGTGTAAAGAGCTAATTTTATTATTTTCTATTATTTTTTAAATTATAAGAATCTCTTAAAATTTATGAAATTCGGATATATCACTAGATTTTTGGACACATTAGCAGACATTTTAAGGGGATGGGACATTCGGATGCATATGTGAGGAATAGATTAGAGAGGGAATGGTTTTGTGAGGGAAGGGATAAGTCAGAGAGGGAGATATAAATATAATTGCGAGAGGGTATTTGATAGTTTTGTGAGGAAGGGATATGTTAGAGAGGGAGATGATGGAGATACAGATGGAGGGTATCCGAGAGGGAGATATAGATGTATAAGTGAGAAGGCAATGATATATTTGAGAGGGAATTTTTGAACTTTTTTTTTAATGATAAGAAAATTTAAAAATTATAATAAAATAAGATGTTTATTTAGATAATTTTACATACAATTTTACAATGTCACAAACTCACAATTAACATTTCAATTTTACAATGTCAGAATTCACATTTTAATTTCTGATAAGTAACAAGAATGGCCCAATAAATGGTAACGCCTGCGTAGTAAAAATTATTTGACATGATTTCCTTCACTTATTTCTTTACTTTCAAAATAAGTCTTTCTTTACCATCTGTACACACACATGCACGCCAATCTTGATATATATAATATATAAAAGCAGTTCTAGACTTACATTTTGTCCCTATATTTCCAAGCAAATTAACACTACAACAAATGACCTTAATTTGGTGGAATATTGACATGACATGCTGAATAGTACATTAATTATTTGGAGTGCTCCTTTCGTTCCATATCAATTGATCATCACGAAATCATGAATAAACATTAAATAGGAAAAAATTAGTTAATATTTTCTTAATTTAATAAAAGTAGATAACAAATATGGAACAACTATTTTTAGTAAGATGATCAACTAGTATAGAACGGACGAAGTATTGAGTATCGAAATACTATTTTCCCAAAACTTTTGTCTTTTTCCTAATTATTATAAAAGTAATTTATACAATCTAATTTCCTTGCTTTGTATTTTACTTTACATAGAAATAAAAATATGTACTACTGCAAAGATGATACATTTTCCTTGTAGTAACAAGTAAAAATATTTTGTTTGTACAACTTTTCTTTTCTTTTAATGAAGAAACATAATTTTATTGATAAATTAATAGTGTGGGTATAATTTGATTTTTCTCTTTTGAGATATTTATTCGATTCGATAATTGTTTGTTTCGTATTTTTCGACTTAAGATGATTTAGACTTGATTTATATAATTTGAGGACCATTAGTGACGTATTTCTCAAACTAAGATGATTTGAACTTAATTTACATAATTTGAAGGCTAAAATTAGAATGATTTAAACTTGATATTCATAATTCGAAGGTTGTTAGTGACGTATTTCTCAATATTTTTCCTTTGTGCTAGAACTTGTCTTGACAAAGCCTCTTTTTTTTTTAAACTGCAAATTAGTACCCCACACAGAATTTAAACTTATTTTTAAACCTCCTTTGGAACTACACTATTATATTCTTTTATGTTAATAGATTCTACAATTTATATATAATATAAATAACTTTTTAAATTATATTTATTTATAATGTAATTTTTTGACTAAAGAAATGTAATTTGTACTGCTTTGCCAACACCTAGCTCACTCAAAAAGTGTACTTGGAGTATCAATTTAATAAAAATGGTACTTTAAATTCATGGAGACAAAATCATTTTTACTTGTTAACTTTATCCACATTAAAAAAGGGTCACTTTTTCTCTTTTACTCATAAAAGTTCTGTTAAATGGCTTATACTTTTATTTTCTATAAAGGGAAAAAAAAACATAAGTAGCTTCTATGCATGCAAACATGGTCCTACTTTAATTCACTCCATTTCCAATGGAACAGTTTAATAAAGCAGACATAATTTTATTTTTAAAAATAAATTCTATGTCCGGTATACTTTGTTTGTTTTAATTCCTTCATTCACTTTTATTTATTATTAATATAAATTTTGCGTGAAATAATAATTAATATGAGTATTTTATTATAATACTCATATTTATTCTAGTAGATTGTTAAGTGTTGCCTTACTTTTGAGGATTCAGGTTTATTGGTGTCTGTCGTTGTACTAGCCATATTCGTTTAGTTTTAATTATTGATTGTTTTTAACAAATTTTAAACATATGAAACATAAATAAACCACACAAATAAAATCTAAAGAATCATGATTTTATTAATCAAGATAGCGGGTACAATTCTGTTCCTCCCTTGATTCTACTCTCCTAAGATTTATCCACGATTCGAGGGACGTTAGTGGCGTATTTCTCGGAACAAGGTTGATTTAGATTTGACCTCTCTATATGAATAATCCATCAATTTGCGGAGTATTCGAGATCTTGATCTCTTTATTAAATTTCCGAGATGTCTTTTAAGAAAATTTAGTACCCTTTATATAGGCATAAACTAGGATTTAGGGTTGAGTAGCCTCCAAGAATCCTAATTTGAGTTGAACACAATTTGTAAAGTCCCAACTCGAACTGAACGCATCTTGTAGAGTCTCACAAAATTTCAATGTCTACATTG
Organism: Solanum sitiens; assembly: GCA_016801875.1. NCBI lineage: Eukaryota > Viridiplantae > Streptophyta > Magnoliopsida > Solanales > Solanaceae > Solanum > Solanum sitiens. The sequence goes on from JABWTJ010000024.1 coordinate 5,624,940, forward strand.
ATATTTGTCATCATTTTTTTTATTGTGTATATGACTATTAGGTTTTCCACTGCTTCTCTTATTAGTTGTTATGTATGAAATTGGTGTAATTGAGTAGAATGTCTTTCAGAAACAACCACTCTATCTCCATAACGTAACGGTAAAATATGCATACGCTCTATCCTTTCCAGACCCATAAATTTCGCTAGAGTTAATGTTGTTTTTGTACTTTTAGTTCTTGAAACATATTTTGAAGAATAAGTAATTATGATAAGATAATATTTTTTTTTTTGGTATGCAAAAATATATATTGGAAATAATAAACACGTATAGAAAATGGAGGAGTATTTTGTTAATTTGTATGAAATGGCATGCAGAAGAATCCAAGTGAAATAAGAGTGGAAAATACTTCTTTTGACTTGCAATATAATAGAGACATTATATTAGCAACAATATATGACTTCTAAAAAATATGTTTTCACAAAGTCTTGAAAACATGTTCATTTTCATAGTCTTCAAGATAATGTCAAAAAAGAACTCTTCAAGTTTAACAATTATTTATTAAAATTTTGAAATTCTTGGTACCAAATTTTGCCAATAATAAAATTAGATATTTTCGAAATCAATAACTTTCCGCTCATCCTAAACTTTATTTGTGAGACTATACTAAATTTATTGTTGATATTAATATAACTTACCATCGTTATAAGTAGTTCATGTTATGATCAAGTCATTTAAAAACCAAATACTGTTAGATATTCGGTAGAATAAGTTGTTGGATATTTTGTGATACATAGAGATCTTAAATTAAATAAACACAAATTTTTTTAAAAAAATATGATGACTATTATGAAAAATCATCTGCTCATGAAAAAATATATTCGTATAAAAAATTGTTTCTTAAAACTCTCTGAAAGTAGCCTAAGAAAAATCTGTAAATATATATATATATATTAGGATTTTGTTGTATTAGAAAGCAATTTGCTTGTATTTTCCCCATTATATATATATACGGGTAATATCACTTTAAAAAGGTGATTATTCAGCCATAAAACACAAAGTACCTCAAAATTAAGGGGACTGATTTTTTAATAAGAAAATAAATTATACTGATAATATAAATATTTAATTAAATTATGGATAAATATAAGTCAAATCAAATTATTAGCACTTAAGAAAACTTCAAATGGCGAACTAAAATATTTATAGATTCATATTTGGAAATTGACACGTTCAATTTTGTGAAATTATTTAAAAAAGGAAAAACACGTTTAAGCTGCACAGATTTTTCCACCCACTCCAATAAATGGGAGCTGAAAGAGGGTCGATTTATTTTTCTCGAACACCACCCTAGGCAGTACTGCAAACGTCTGCAACACTTCAGCCTATCTCACTTTCGCAGAATTGACTAAGTATAAAAATACTTAAACAGCAGAATCAAACAAGCACACAGAACGTACGGGAACTCTTCCCAACTTTCTATTAATCTCAAATTAATACAAAAAGAAGGCTTCACGAATTTGTCTAAGGCTAGAATTATTCTCTCTCTGAATATCCCTGCCTTAGACGAATTTCCACCTTATAAAGTTTCTGCACAATAGCAGTTACATTCGGCAGTTACATTCGGCAGTTACATTTGACACATGTCAGACACTTGTCACTCAGGATTCAAAACTAATGTTCCAACAGCTATAATTCTAACAGATAGAATTAAATACAAATCTAATCCTTATCCAAACGAAATATAAATATTCTAACACTTAGAATATTTTCTGACTACATTCTAACACCTAGAATATTCAGCCAGCTTCCATACTTAGAATATTTTCAGCTGCTCTTCAACACTTAGTTTATTTCAGCAATCCTTGTGAATGCCCTTGTCTTAGCCATCGTCAAGTCTTCACAGCCTTGCCTTGTCAAGCCAACGTGATGTCTTGCCAAAGACCCCAGCCGCACGTCGACCTTGCACGTTCAGGTTGCCTTGCCTACACTCAAGCACCTCGAACCTGCCTTGCACTGCTTTGCCACCAATCATGTCAAGACCAATGCCCCAGTCCTTCTCATGCCTGCACGTGGTTAGATCAAGTAGTTCACGGGTCTAACAGACCACCCACACCACCTGAACTCGATGTCCTCATCGAGACTGTTTCATATAGTCGTCGATTTGAGCATCAAATTGCCAAAGGTCCTTCGCCTTCTCCCAGACTGCGTCAGCCACACTCTTGCCCTTCCAGTGAACTAAGAATTCAGTCTTAGTGTTTTTCTTACTTGTGCCCAGCACCCGGTGGTCAAGGATCCTTTCAATCTCAGCCTCAAATTGTGTAGGCACTGATGGAGGAGCCCTCTTTGATCTGTTTCTGTCCGGATCACTGACATCTGCAAAGTAAGGTTTTAGAAAACTCACATGGAAAGTGGGATGTATCTTCAACCTTTCAGGCAACTTCAATTTATAGGCAACTTCGCCCACTCGCTTCAACACCTCGAATGGTCCGTCATACTTGGGAATCAAACCCCGGTGCCTAGTCTTACTCACAATCTGTTTCCAGATTTGTGGAGTCAGTTTCAACAAAACTTTGTCACCCACGTTGAACTCAACAGAGCGACGATGTTGGTCAGCATATTTCTTCATGCGCCGCTGAGCCTTGCGCAAACTATCTTGTGCTTCGGAGAATATCTCAAGTCTGTCCCTAGCAACTCTGTAAGCTGCTGGACATTTTCCCTGATTCTTGGACTTAGCAACGTCTAGTGGAGTCATAGGCTGTCTGCCTAAGACTATTTCGAATGGGCTCATCTCTGTTGCAGATGACTTATGCAGATTGTAGCAAAACTGCGCACTGTCTAGCAACGCCACCCAGTTTCGTTGACTTGCTGTAACATAATGCCTCAAGTATTCTTCTAATAAGTGGTTTATTCGTTCCGTCTGCCCATCTGTTTGTGGGTGATTTGCAGTAGAGAACTTCAGCTCAGTTCCCATCAGATTGAACAATGCTGTCCAGAACCTGCCTGTGAACCTAGTGTCTCTATCACTCACAATATCAGCCGGAATCCCAAAATACTTTACCACATACTTATAGTATAGATCAGCAGCAACTTCTGATGAGCATAACTCAGGTGCAGCAATAAAAACGGAATACTTCGAAAATCTGTCAACTACCACCATTATTGATGCTTTACCATCTACCTTTGGGAAACCTGAAATAAAGTCCATACTTACAGATAGCCATGGCCTTTCCGGAATGGGCAAAGGTTGCAGCAAACCTGCCTCCCTCTTACGCTCAGTCTTGTCAACCTGACACACATGACAAGTCTTGAAGTACGCCTCAATATCGTCTTCCATCTTCGGCCAGAAGTAAACACGAGACAGCAAGGCCAACATCCTTTCAACACCTGGATGTCCAGCCCACATAGAGTCGTGCGCCTCTTTCATCAAATCTCTGCGCAGTCCTCCTTGGTTTGGAACCACGATTCTCCCCCCTTTGAAATGAAGCAGATCGTCCTCGATCCAATACCGTCTCAATGTGCCACCACGAACTTGATCCATCCATCTAACATATAATGAATCCTCTGCGGCACACATTCTGATTCTGTCATAGAAATCAGTCTCAAGCTTCGAAATCGAATATACTGCAACAAATACTTCTTTTCTACTCAACGCGTTAGCAACTTGGTTATGTTTTCCTGGCTTATGTTCCCACAAGAAATCATACTCTGCCAGAAATTCCTGCCACCGTGCTTGTTTGGGACTCAACTTTTTCTGTGTCTTGAAAAATGTATTAGCTACATTATCAGTTCTCACAACAAATCGAGTACCTAGGAGATAAACTCTCCAAATCTGCAAGCAATGAATAACAGCAACCATTTTTTTTTCGTGAGTAGAGTATCTCTGTTCAGCATCATTCAATTTCCTGCTTTCAAAGGCCACAGGATGACCTTCCTGTACCAACACGCCACCAATAGCTCGGTCAGACGCATCAGTGTGAACTTCAAACGGTAACTCAAAATCAGGCAATTTGAGTATTGGTTCAGATGCAATAGCTTACTTCAAATTCTGAAAAGCTTTACCACACCGTTCAGACCAAACCCATTTCGTATCCTTCTTCAACAAATCTGTCAAAGCCGATGCCCTTTTTGAATAACCCGCAATGAATTTTCTATAATAGTTAGCCAACCCAAGAAACGACCTCAAATCCTTCACATGACGAGGTGCCTGCCAGTCAACAATGGCCTGCACTTTCTTTGGATCCATTCGAACTTGGTTTTTACTAACAAGATGCCCCAAGAATTTTATCTCCTGTTGAGCAAACTCACACTTCTCCATTTTAACATAAAGTGTGTATTTTCTCAACTGAGACAGAACCAAACTTAAGTGATTAAGATGTTCCTCCAATGTTTGACTATATATGACAATATCATCCAAATAGACAACAACAAAATCATCAAGATAGTCAAACAGTACATTATTTATTAAGTTGCAAAAGGTTGCCGGAGCATTGGTTAGCCCAAACGGCATTACAAGGAATTCATATGAACCATATCTAGTTACACATGTTGTTTTTGGTTCATCACCATCTGCTATCCTAACCTGCCAGTAGCCTGCCCTGAGATCAAGTTTTGTGAACCAGCATGCCTTACTCAACCTGTCCATCAAGTCCTGCACCAATGGAACCGGATACTTATTCTTCACAGTTGCTTTGTTCAGCGCCCTGTAATCTACACACATACGCATTGTCCCATCCTGCTTCTTCTGAAATAAAACAGGAGCACCATATGGAGCCTTAGATGGTTGAATCAACCCAGCATCCAACAACTCATTCAATTGTTTACGCAATTCAGCCAATTCTTTAGGAGCCATACGATAAGGAGCATGCGCAGGAGCAACAGTACCAGGCAGCAACTCGATTTTATGATCAATGTCCCTCCTTGGTGGTAACTTCTTCGGCAACTCAAGCGGCATAACGTCAGCATACTGTTTTAACAATTCAGCAACACATTCAGGAACTTCTACCTTAACATCAGGTTTCAGTTCGACTAAGGCAGCAAGAAAAGTCTCATCACCCCTCTTCAACCCTTTGTCGATTGACATAGCAGACAACATTTTTCCCTTGTCTTTCTTCTTTGCAACTTTATTAACCTTTCCAAATGGATGAACACCTTTAAGAAATCCAGCATTGCTTTCATTCATGACCATCACTCCATCTAGATGAGGAAATGGTACAAACTGGAACTTTCTTAAAAAATCAATCCCAAGAATGATCTCAAATTCACCAAGCGGCATCACCATCAAATTATGTTTTCCTACCCAACTTCCAGCCGACATAGACACATCATAAGCCATGCCCACAATGGCTTGTGCCTTAGCATTGACTGTTTTGACGTAGGAAGGGCTTTTAGTTAACTTCAGCCCCAATTTTGTAGACATTTTCACATCTACAAACGTATGAGTGGCCCCTGAATCAACCATTGCCACCACACGTTGATCTTTAACTTTCATTTCTATGTGAAGTAGTGGAGCATGAGGATTTGAAGTACCAGACGTTTCTCCAACAGTATTAACCAACGTAATCTGATTGAAGGAAAGTCCTAATGGATTTGCCATCGCAGCCACAATTTCTTCATCCTCGTCCCTTTGATTCACATCTCCAGTAAGCAAAGCATTCACCTTTTCCCGGTTTGGACAAGATTTGGCCAAATGAGGACCACCACAAGTCCAACAGCCCTTAGAATTACCATCTTTGTTCTTCGGTCTGTCTTTGTTATCCCTCATTGGTGCTTTTCCTTTGTCAATTGCATTGTCCTTACGACCATCCTTTTTCCATTCCCCCTTCTTATCCCCTTTTTTCTTAGTTTTTGACGTAGAAGGAGAGTCTGTCAAAGGACGAGTCGTCCGGAAATCAACCAGCGAATCTGCAGCAGCAATTGCTCCAGGCAGATCTTTGACATTTTGCCTGCGAAGTTCATTCTGCGCCCAGCCTTACATACCCGAAATGAAGTTATGTAATTTATCCTCATCAGACATATTTTGTATGTCTAACATCACAGAGGTAAATTCTTTTATGTATTCCCTCACCGAACCCGTCTGTCTAAGCCTTTTCAACTTATCCCTTGCAAGCCAAATGCGTTGCTAGGAAGAAATTGGTCGCGCATTTCGTTCACTAACTTATCCCAAGTATCAATTCTAGGACGACCAGCACTCACATCATCTGCATTCCGAGTCCTCCACCAAAGTTTAGCATCATCCGTCAAATACATTGTGGTAATGTTCAACTTATCAGCGTCAGGCACTCTTGCCGCAGTAAAGTACTGTTCCATGTCCCAAATAAAATTCTCCAGATCTTTAGCGCTTCTTGCACCACCAAAGGCTTTAGGGTCTGGAATTTTAACCTTAGACGATTCCACACGATTTGAACTCAATGTTGCCACAGCCCGACACAATACAACGATCTCTGCACGAAGATTTTCATTTTCCTTCTGCAGTCCCTCAAGTAGTTGTGTAGTTGCATCACGAAAGTTCATGATTTCAGTGATGTGTTCATCAACCGTGTCTCGATACAAACCAATTTCATCCTGAACTTTCTCAGCGTTCAGTCTTAAATCAATGATTTGTGTCAACAAATCCACAAACGAAGGGTCTCCCAGAGTATCATCTGTAATTCCAACGAATGCTTCAATTTTTCGTGCCAATTCCCACAGTTCTGCGTTTTTCACCATCGTTTAACCGTGCTCTGATACCAATTGAAAGAGGGTCGATTTATTTTTCTCGAACACCACCCTAGACAGTACTGCAAACGTCTGCAACACTTCAGCCTATCTCACTTTCGCAGAATTGACTAAGTATAAAAATACTTAAACAGCAGAATCAAACAAGCACACAGAACGTACGGGAACTCTTCCCAACTTTCTATTAATCTCAAATTAATACAAAAAGAAGGCTTCACGAATTTGTCTAAGGCTAGAATTATTCTCTCTCTGAATATCCCTGCCTTAGACGAATTTCCACCTTATAAAGTTTCTGCACAATGGCAGTTACATTTGGCAGTTACATGCGGCAGTTACATTTGACACCTGTCAGACACTTGTCACCACAGGATTCAAAACTAATGTTCCAACAGCTATAATTCTAACAGATAGAATTAAATACAAATCTAATCCTTATCCAAACGAAATATAAATATTCTAACACTTAGAATATTTTCTGACTACATTCTAACACCTAGAATATTCAGCCAGCTTCCATACTTAGAATATTTTCAGCTGCTCTTCAACACTTAGTTTATTTCAGTAATCCTTGTGAATGCCCTTGTCTTAGCCATCGTCAAGTCTTCACAGCCTTGCCTTGTCAAGCCAACGTGCTGTCTTGCCAAAGACCCTAGCCGCACGTCGACTTTGCACGTTCAGGTTGCCTTGCCAACACTCAAGCACCTCGAACCTGCCTTGCACTGCTTTGCCACCAATCATGTCAAGACCAATGCCCCAGTCCTTGTCATGCCTGCACGTGGTTAGATCAAGTAGTTCACGGGTCTAACAGGAGCCGTCCGAATGTAAATTCATGATTTTACTATTTTCATTTTTTAAAAAAATAATAATAATAAAAAGTTTCACTTTAAATTAAATTATTTATAATTCAAAACAATTCTTATATATTTAATGATCAGATATAATTTTAAAAGCTAAAATAATTTATATTTCTATTTTCTCAATAAAAATAAAATACTTTCTTGTCCAACAATAATTGTTTACTACTGACTTTGACAAATCTTTTAAGAAACTATAAATAAAAGAATAATTTTACCACATCATCCTTTGAATATATAATAAATACAATATCTTAAAAAATGTAATAGGCTCTGTCCACTTTTAACTGTCATAGTTTTTTTTTTTTTAAAGAGACAAACTATAAAATTTTGACCAACATTTTTTATAGTACTTTTCATATGATTTTTGAATTTTTGAAATTTTTTGGTTAAAATATTAAATTAATGTACTCTTATTTAATTTTAAAAATTAGTTAAATTAACTATTTTTAAAAATACAACACACAACAAAAGTAAACAAAAAAAAAATTATTGTTGAATGGAGAAAATATACTTTTATTTTTTATATTACAAATAAAAAGATGATCTAGTTTTGATATAATATAATGTAAAAATAAAAGGGAGAGGAGTAAATTCCTACTATACTTTTTAATGAGAAAGTAAAAAAAAATAATAATAATAAAAATTACTTCGAGACCTGCGTCTGTCCAGAGGTTTGACTCATAAATTTAACAAACAAATAATTTAATTTAATTCAATAAAATAAAATAAAATAATAAATAAAATAATTGTAGTATTAATTGAGCCCATTTCTTCTTCTTCTTCTCCAAAATCTCCGTTACCATCCCTTCAGTTCTTCACCCAAAATCTCTCTCATTACCAGAAATTCAAAAACAAAATTGAACAAAAAAAAACTCAAAAAACATGAAAAATGGATACAATCAACATCATCATCAACAGCTTTATCACCATATTCGCCATGGAAGCACCACTTTCTTCTTACCAATGCTTTGTAAACTTTCAATCAAAGACGTAAAATTACAAAACTCAAAACCTCCGTCCGCAAATCCTTCAACTCACACAGAACCTACTTCACCAAAAGTAAGCTGTATAGGCCAAGTCAAACGAAACAACAGAGTAACTGGATTTCCGACGCCGTACAAATCTACTTCTTCTACCGCCATAACTAGACCTGTAAATTCTAAAGTAAAGTACATGAAGCTGAAGAAATTGTTCTCAGGTAAGAATTTTACTCCCGGAGATCGGAAATCTGATAGAAATAAAGTTATCGTTGAAGTGAATGTTAATGAATTAGATCCGCCGTTACCGGTGGTGAAGAAGGTGAATCCGGTACCGGCGCCGGACGGTGGTTTATGGAAGAGAAGATCTGGTGGTAGTGCATTGAAAAGTTTACAGATCCAACAGATTCAGTTACCGAATCACAATACTTTACTGCAACCAAACAGTGTCTAGTGTGAGTACTGTTTACATTTTTTTTTTTGTAAATGATTTTTTTTTTTTTAACATTTTATTTTAGTGTAATGAATAACAAAGAATTAGATTTAATTTAATATTAGCAATATTTATTTCTTTTAAATAATTTATGTTTAATGAATTAGTATGATATATGTAGGGTAAAGAAGAACGTGTTTGGTATAACACGGATAATTTAGAATGAGATTAATAGTGTGTGTTAGACGGGATAAAAATATTATTTAAAATTTTCTCGTTAAAATATGATATATCGAACAAAATAAGACAAATAAATTTCGTATATGATATTTTAAGTTCATTGTTTATTCTCGCAAATAACATGTCTAACTTTAATCTCTTGACCATTCCATAATGTTTATTGTATTCCTTTTGTCTCATTTTATGTGATATTTTTTATTTTTTTAGAGTTAAATATTTAATTTTGACTAAATATTTGCGTATGAAATCTTCAATTTGAAATAAAATTTATATATTTGTAAACTATGTAAAAAGTATTATAAATTATAATAACTGATAATTCAAAATGTTAAAAGAATCTATGAAAAATTTACGGTCAAAGATAGATTTGTTTGAATCTTGAAATACGAAAAGTGTCACATAATAAAACGGATCGATAATTTTTGTTTGATTGTATACGAATATTTTTGATATAACATTTTTTTTTTACTTACCTGCTAAGTACTGAAAAATAAATATATTCACTTATTGTTTAAGAAAACAATTTTTTTTCTAAAATAGTTTCACTAAATTTTCTAGTAAAAGTTTTTTTCTTTGAACTTTAGATTGGCAAAAAAATATCACTGAGTACATAAACAAAGCGAAACGAAATACATATTCTTAATTTTAGATGAAATGAACGTGAAGTTTCAGGTTTAAATTTTCTGATAAATAAAAATACTGTAAATCTTATTATTATTTTTAACTATTAAGGGCTTAATGAATAAAAATATTTGATATTTTGTTTGATGAAAGATAGTAAATATCTAAAGAAATTAATTTAAATATATGTAATTTAGTTCGAGCACCCCAAGTTATTTAGATAAATCTAAAATGGTTCATCTATTAAAAATGCAATTACATAAACACCGACTAAAGCTAGAATTTTCATTGAATTATCTTACTAATCACTTTATCGTATTTGGTTATGATGAGTTTAAGAGCTCAATTGGCAAAATGATAAGTAGAAAAATCCAAAGATCAACTAACAAACGAAGTTTAGTATAGGGGTCTCCTACATTATCCCGTCAATTACGTTTACTTACAATGATCACAACAATATAAAATAGGTGATTTGTAACTTCAGAAAATAATTTCATAGATGTAAAAAATTACCTATAATACAACATTGACTAAATGTACATAACTTAAATTTCAATAATAATTTTGTAGTCATCAATATCAGAAACATCACTTCTACTTCGCGCAAAATAAAAATAAAAACTGAATAACTTTACTGATAAAATCACACGAATATACTGTTGTTAGTTAAACTTCAATAATAAAAACATATATTTAATGGATAAGTACAAGCATAGTTTTATGATAATAATGTTAATGACCCAACTAAACCAAACTTAACATATAGTCAAATAACAGATAGAGTCAATTTTTTTTGAACATGCGGTAATGATGGTGCATAAGTTTGGTAAACTTTCTTTTTTAATTTGTTATAGCAGATATTTAATTTTTTTCCATCTATTTAATTATTGTTTATTTTAGCAAATGCCTTTCAAATAATGACTGTGAAATATTAGTGTGACTAATTTAAACTCTTTGTCATGGTAACTAAAGTTTGGTCAAAGTGATATACTCTGTATTCTAATACAGTATTGTTTTCGTTACTTTTAATTGTCATAATTTTTCTTTTAAAATTGAATTAAAAAATTTAATTAATATTTTATAATGTATTTTATATCATATTGTTATATAAAAATTATAATTCATAGTACGTTTTTATATAATTTTTGAATATTTATTTTTTTCAAAAATATTAAATTAATATAATTTAATTTATTTTTAAAAATTAATTAAATTAATTTTCGACAAGTATATAGTGGATGACGCCAATTCTAATGGTCAAAGTAACATCTCTTTTAACTTCACATCATTTTGCTTGCTTCCCACTCTGTTAACAACTTTGACAAATTACTTTATGATATGAAACAAAAGGAAAAGGCAAGTACTTTTATCACTCTAATGGATCACATTTTACTTGTGTTAAAATTTGCTGACTAGTAATATGAATATGTTCCATAGCAAATCATTTGATAGACTATATAAGAATAATATTAAAAAAATATAATTATACATAGATTATTTCTCATACATAACTTATTTGGTGTATTAAAAATAACATGCATTCCACAAAATATATATTCATAAAAATACTCTTCACAATATGATGAAAAAGATGTAACAAAGATTTTGAAGGACAACGACATCTTTAACCATGCTAACACTGCATACCTTAAAAACACCTTGCTTTATTAATACATCGAAATTCATGATATTAACAATATATACCTTAATACACAATAGAATGTGTACATTATTTTTACTAATACACTTCTATCAAACGAACCCTAATGCTTAAGTGCTACCATATTCTTTAGCTGTTCTAAATAAAACTCATGCACCAAAACAATGAAGAACTAGAAAAAGCAAAACACAAGATATGTTTTATAATAATACAATATTTTATTATTGGTCTAATTGGCACCAAGGGAAATAACACATTGGGGCTTGTGGAAAAACCTAACAATGCTAGAAAAACTCATCACTATATCAAGTATATATTAGTGTCAAGTATATATTAGTGTATTTCACACAAATGCTCATGGATATACATAAATATATATATATATATGTGATATACAAGAGATATACTGAAAATAATCATAAACCTGAATTAAATCATCTTTGAAATTTATGCTCAAATTCCTTAAAATATTTTCAACAAAAAAACTCAATACTATTCAAGTGTTTTGTTTGTTATGATATATGAAATTTATATTTCAAATCTTAGCTTGCTTAGAGTATATCAAATTGTACGTGTTGAATTGTTAAAATTCGAAAAATAAATTATTATCTTTTTATTTAAACGCATATGTTTGAAATTTTAATCCGTCGTTACATGTATTTCGATCATGTATGTCTGAGGTGCAAGCATACACGACTGAATGCTTATATCAATTTTTATATGCATCTTGATAAAAACTGCGTGAACTTTATTTTACTTTTGCAAGTCATACTAAACATTAGACAAAAACTTGATGTATGCACTTGACTTTTCGATCTTTTGCCCAAAACAAATAAACTTGCAAAAGAAAATATGAATAGATGATACTAGTTAAATAACAATTTTAAAAGTAGATATTTGTACACTTCACCCAAAGAGTATGTTATTTTATGTTGTATACTCAACATGGTACGGTGTATTTTCCTTTTAATTCGTCTGAATTTAATCTATCCACTCATTTGACACTCTTACATTCAACCAAATAAACATTGTAAATACCTTATGATAGATATGTTTTTTGCATATCCCTCCAAGATTCTTATGTTGGTCTTTTCCATATTAAAGACTTTTTTCAATTATAGAAGAAAAAAAAAGACACTTTATCTTTATTTTTAATTATTAATCTAAGGGAGTTGAATATGTGTGTTTTGTTATACATAAAATAGAAGTATTCCATTAAAGAAGGCTACTTTAGAATCTCATGTACATGCTTGGAAACCACTTATATTAGCTCTTTGTAAAGCTTTTCAACTATACAAGTTTATCTTTCACATGAAACCCACTTCACTTTCCTTCCTCCATTATTGAATTCATCACAATTAATTATTATTTTCCAAAAAAAAAATAAATACAAAGAAAGTATGAAAAAATGACTTTTCCTACCAAAAGATTGAAATTATGCTATACCAACTCTAAACTTTGTGACAAAGTTATTTTGTTTGTGCAAATTGCAATTATTTTAGATTGTATTCTTTATCTTGTACAATTAATTATTATTGTAAAAATAGCGTTCAACGATTACTTTTCGATCTTGTCTTTAAAAACCAACGAAAAATTATACTTAAAAAATTCATGATTATTTTTCAAATTAACGACTATTTGTGAATTTTTATCCATCTTATTGGTACTAAAGATTCAAAGAGGCCTTGGACTTTTAATTAATTTTTCATAAATTATGTAAAATGTCAGCTCATAAGCTTTACTATCTTCTTAGCACAATCGTTTCCTCATTTTTTCTTCTTCTTTGTTGCTTTTCCTTTTTCTTTTAACATACCGTAAATGTAAATTATTTCGAGAGAATTATGTATCAAAAGATGTGAAATATGGAGAGAATTTCATATCTAAAATGTTGGACTGTTTAGAGGTGATTTCGAGTTGGTCAAAATTGAATAGTCAGTTTATACTTCATATTATACAGTAATTAAACTATATTCAACTTTTTGAGTGTAATATAATTTATAGTTAGTGTATAGCTCATGTATAAACAAAATATTCATACTTTCTATGAGTTTTGACTATTTTTTATGTAAATAAAAACATAACTATATTTATTAGAAACTAATTACTTTATCATATATATTCAAAACTATCGCTTTATTTTTAACATGTATAAAACCAGTCAGAAAAGAAAATACGTAAAACATAAACTTTTTAAAATCAATTTTTGGTAGCCACAATAACATTAGAAAATTTGTATGGTTGCATAGACACAAGGAAAAAAAGGGACAAGGACAAACTAAAAGCTGAAAAAATGTGAGTAAATGTAACCCTTTTATTTACTCATCATTTTAGCAGAGTTAATAACTTTGGTGGTCACTCAACTATCAACTCTTTTCACAGAAAGTCACTCAACTTTCATTTTCAACTCAAAAGTCACTTAACTATGACTTCTTTCCATAAAAAGTCACTCACCCTATTTTATTATTTTTTTCACTAAAATTTGCTGACATGAATTTTTTTTTTAAGTAAAAAATTTAAAAACCAAATACATATCCATTTAAACCATTTAATGACCCAACCCATTTAACCCGATCCGCTAAAAATATGGTAAAATCGCTGCCTTTAAAAAAATAATTAACAAAAAAAATTGGTACACAAATCGCTGCCTGGGCAGCGATTTGCTTTTTAGTTTTTTTTTTTTAAAAAATTCTGATAAATAATTTAAAAAAAAATTAAGATAAATCGCTGCCTAGGCAGGAATTTATTAAAAACAAATTATATTGTAAATCGCTGCCATGGCAGCGATTTCATTTAAAAAAATTATTTTTTTTAAGAAAATCATTAAATTTAGCAAATCGCTGGTGTTGCAGTGATTTTGCTTTTTTCGGCAAACAAAATCGCTGTTGTACCAGCGATTTTATCGTTTTTGTTAAATTTAAAATTTATATGCCGTTTTGAAATTTTTGTTAACATTTTATACCTATTAGACTCCGGACTCTTATATAAGGTGGAATGTATACCAATCAAGAATTTTTATGTCTAGAAAATGAAAGGTAACGGAAATAAGGATGCTTATGTATATGTGCGGGCATACTAGAAGAGAAAATTAGATTAGAAATGAAGACTTGTGGAGCAAGGGGAGAATAATTGTCGTGGTGGACAAGATGCGAAAAATGAGATAGAGATGGTTCAGATTGTGAACAAGAGGGGCACAAATGCCTTAGTGAGTAGGCTCGGGAGATTGACGGTGATAGATTTGAAAAGATGTAGAGATAGCCTGAGAAAAGAATTGAGAGAAGTGATTTGACATGAAATAAAACACATCTGCAACTCATCACTACGAACATAACCCTAAATAGAAAAATATGTAGGTCATGAATTTAGTTAACAGTTAGTAGATAGTAGAACATTTCCTTTAAACAATGGTAGAGCATGGTTTCAGTCTAGAACATCTATATGCGTACATCTCTTCCTCCACAAATTGTATCTATAAGAATCTATATGGGTATGTTATTGATATTATATTGTTGAATAGTTTATAAACCTTGATAACTATTTCATCTACTTTATATTGTTAAATACTTTCCCCCCCAAAAAAAGAAGAAGATAGAATTATAAATTTATAAATTGTTCTTACTATTATTGTTGTGGTGGTCGCCAGATTAAATAGAGTGATACAATTGACAAATATTCATATCGTGGATTTTTCAACAAATTATTTATATTGCTTTTGCTAGGTATAATTAGACGAATTAATTCTTAAAAGAGAGATTTTGAATCAACCCAATACAACAAAGATTCTAGTACATATATCTTGACTTAATATATACTTATCTAATATATATATATATAACCTAAAATTATTAGAGTGAATCTTAAGTCTTAACTTGCTTGGGTTGAGGCATATAATTATTGTAGTTGTTATATAAAACTAGTCCTACCCACTAACTTTTAACTAATATTAAAGGTATTAAATAATATTAGAGACATTATTATTTGGATTATGTAATATGCTTTAGACAAACAAAGATAAGATTAATTAAGATGATGGTTTAATTAAAAAAGATTAGGAAGCAAAGCACGTGCAAGATAGATGTAAGTGCTCACCTTTGGAGGGACAAAATAACATTATTACTATTTGTTGACATGTTGGGGGCACGTGAAAGTTTATGCGGACCTGCTTCAACTATACAACATCATATATATATATATATATATATATATATATATATATATATATATATATATATATATATATATATATATATATATATAAGGAAAACTTACATAAATATACGATAATAAAAAAATATTTATCATTTATAGTAATAATATTTCTTTTTTACTTGATCACTTTTAATTCATTTATAATACAAGTTTAATTCATATTACAAAGAACAATTTTTTATTCACATATAATACAAATTCTAATGATAGATAATTCATTTATTACACTTCTAATACAGTGTGTTAAATTTTTATCAAACAAACATAATGTATTTTAAAAACAATTATAATTTATATATAATTCAAATGTATTGCATATATAATTCACTTTTAATACATATTGTAGATTTAACATAGTATTGGTAATAAATAAAAAGTATTGCTAAAATTAGTAATTATTTATTAAAATGTGGCAATTCATATAATTTTTCCTATATAAAAAGAACCTTAGGCCCGCCTACGTGGCACCACCACAAGTCAGGATTCTCTTTAAATTTATTTTAATTTTAAAATTAGCCTTCCTTTTTCAATTACGACTTTTATGAAAAGTTGTGACTTTTATGAAAAGTTTTAACTTTTTTCATGAAAATTTGTGACTTTTATGAAAAGTTGTAACTTTTATGAAAAATTGTGACTTTCAGGAAAAGTTACGACTTTTATAAATGTTGTAACTTTTCCAAACAATTGTGACCTTTCTGATAAGACGGAATAATCACATTTTTACACTACCCTTTGTTGTCTATAAATAGAGGACTATATTTTGCATTCCGCGAGCTCAACTTTTTTCCATTTGTTGTCTATAATTAGAGGACTATATTTTGCATTTCGTGGATTCGACTTTTTTCATTTTGTTGCATTCTATTGTTGCATATTCTGGTATGTTTTTTATAATCATAGTTTATGCTTATATTATTAATTGTTATTTTTGAATATATGCTTTAAACTTTGTGTAAATAACAAATGTTAATTGAATATTCAAGCATGTTTTCTCTATTGAAATTATTGAAGGTACATTAAAAAAAGCCCTTACAAATCTCAAATATCTTCATCAACAACCACTACACGAAAAGTGTTGATTACTTGGGAATTTTCATAGGAATAACATAGTAAAATCCGCATGTAACTTGATTACCTGCAAATTTTCTTGCAAAATAAAATCCGATGGAAAAACCTTCGTAGGTAATTCTTACCTGCGGATTTATACAGGTCCTAGGTAATTTACATGGGGGATAAAAATTTGCAGGTAACACCTGCGGATTTATCTACAATAAATAACGAAAATTCTGGCAAATTTTATACCAAAATTTCTTATGAAAACGAGATTTCTTAGGGATTTTCATGGAAATATTTAGCAAGCAAATCCTATGAAGATTCCCAAGTAAATCTCTAGGTGTTTGGAGATAAAATTTTGTGAAACAAATGAAAATTTCCTGCAGATATATATGAAAATATTGGTCAAGATAATTCCTATGAAAAGAAACCCACAAGAACTAAAAAAAAATACAGTTCATGTTATATCACTTTCATTCAACAAAAAACATGATTCATAATTCATAATTTCTATGAAAAGAAACCCGCAAGATCAATAGTTTATGATTCATACGGACAAAAAGAAAATACAACTAAAATTTGAATCCTAAATAGCACTATCAACTATCTCAATCCTCACTTTCATTCACGCTATCAGAGTCATGGGCAGAACCACTATCATTCACGCTATCAGAGTCATCACCACTTTCATCCTCATAAGTTTGATTGTCTTCTTGAGATGATTGTCCTTTTGAAGATGATGTGTTGTATATATGCTTCTTCAACAAGTCCAATTTCCTCTTCATCCTCTTATTTTTGTGACGCTCTTTCTGCAATTGAGCATATAAGTCAGCATTGGAAGCATTTACCTGAGCTTTAATTATCTCATCAATTTCCCTTGATAAAGCTGATGTTCATTGTTTAGAAGATGCCTTTACAAATCGATCCAGCGAGCCAAGATCTTTAACTATTTCTTTTTTCTTTCCACCAACAGATTGCACCCAGATATTCATTTTTGTTAATTGAGAAGGTTGACCAGCTATATTAGTTTCTCCTTCCGCAGCTAATGCACTTTGAGAAGCTAATAATTCTTGTTTCATTCTTTCAAAAGTATTTGGCATCAAACAAGTTATATGAGACAATATTTAAATCTAGTTCTCACTATTAACCGGAAACCATCAAAACCAATATACGTGTCAACATTGATATTAATAAATAAAATATGATTACATAAGATCTTAGGATGACAACTCGCTATTCATGTCATTTGTTTGACATGATTTTATTTCCAGATAAGGGGCATGGTTATGCTTAACAAAAGGGTTGGACCATGATTCCAGCTTGATACACCACACAAATTTCAGGACCACCAAAAGAAACCTATAAAGACGTTCAAACCTGGCCAGAATTATGAATGGATAAAGTTGATACACCACACAGATTCCAGGAACAACCTTAACAACCTTAGTCACGTCTCACTTTGTGCGATTTCATTGAATATGTTGTTGTTGTTATAACAAGGTAAAAAACTAGAGATCAAGAAAGTCTAGTACTACCAACAACCACTACAATAGTCATTGTGTCACAATTGCAAGAAAATTGAGATAAACTAAAATAAACTCATACAACACTTGAACTGTGCAGTTGATCACTCATATGCAGTAGATCACACATACAACACTTGAATTAAACTATTTAAACAATGAAAACTTCTTATGGGTGGAGAAATCATAAAATAACAGAACTTTATATCAATTAAATCCAACATAATAAACAATAAGTTCGAATTATACTTAGCATGTATAGCATACTTATTTGATCAATGACAACTTCTAATGGGTGGAGAAAGCTTAAAATAACACAACTTTATATCAAATTAAAGCAAACATAATAAACATTAATTTCGAATTGTACTTAGCATGTATAACTTACTTTAAAAAGCTGCCATACCATAGGACAGGAGATTGATGATGAGATAAATTGGAACTTATTGTTTACTAGAAAAATATTAATTACATGGGGATATTACCTGGGAAAAATTATCGTTAACGTTATTCCTTCACAAACAGTGATATGATTTTGTATTCTTCAGAATATTCTGTGAGAGTTAATAACTATGCATGCCCATATTTTTTATTTTTATGAGTACTTATTTCAAAATTTTATTAGTGGATATTATGAGTACTTTAATGATTGAAAGTTGATTGAAGTGTTAGTCAACGTTTAGTGGTATCTTATTTCAAAACAAAAGAACTTTTCTGGTTAAAATGATTTGTTATCATCATTGAATATCTCATAGTTTACTTTCTTTAATGTATGTTTTTTCTAGCTCTTTTGTTGTCTCCTAACAATTGTATTGATTATTTTTGTTTGATATCTATATAATCTTATTATGACAAAGATCTTCGTCCTTTTTATGTTTTTTTTTTCTTTCTCATTCAACTCTTCTAAATATTTTTGACATAAGATATGACTATTTTAGTCAAGCTTAATGTGAAGAATATGAAACAAAACCTACTCTAAATAAAAGTAATATTTTAAGCTACAAAAGATATGTCTTTTAACATAGATTTACTGTCCTTCATGTCCCAAGTCATTGCTGAGCGTTCGAATTATCTAGGTTAGACTCATTTTTAATTTTTTAATGTTCGAGAATGTTTCTTTAACATAAGTCTACACATAGATTAAAATGTTGTATTATATTTTCATAATACAACAATCATACATAAATATTCCTAAAAAGTCGTAAAGTTGCATTGATGAATAATCCGGAAGGGCCTTCCGCAGTTTAATGAAGAATGAATTTCTATAAGGGTCAACAATATTATTTTGTTGTTGTTCCAAATATATTTCTCTCCTTCTATAAATTTTTCTTAGAATAACAAAGTAATAATAACGAAAAGTGAATTGTCTCTACAAAAATATTATTTATGTTATTGCGGTGTACAATTTTTAACTGACATAACTTATTTATAAATAATATTGATTATAAAAAACTTTCACATAATTTTTTTTACACATGGAGTTATGATAACCATAAAATTATCAGATTCTATATTTTCATGTATAAAAAAAAAGTGATTCTTTATCGCTACATAAAAACATGACTCAACTTTTACAAGAAAATTATATCATCAAACATATAATATGACAAATATGTAAAATGTAAAAATAATTAGATATCAAGATATTTTTAATCATTAAATGTATATTTAAAATTTTTGAGACATGAGATTATGTCAAATCATGTAATTTGTCTATAAATGTTCTAAAAACCTACAAAATTTACTTTTTTTTTATAACAGTTGATCATTGGTAAAGTTGTTCAAAAGGTTAGAAAATTTTTTTATGCCCGTGCGAAGTGCGGGTAAATTACCTAGTTATTATTATAATTACGGAAAAGTGTCAAAATTATCCCTGAATTATGTGAAGTAGACCATTTATATCCTTCATTACATTTTGGGATAAAAAATGTCCATGTTGTTATCCTAAGAGATCAGATATACCCTCAAGAGTTAACATCCCATATTTTTATTGACTTGGCAAGATACGTGGGACTAGTCCTTCCACCTAAGTATTGTCAACTAGGATTCACTACAAAAGAACCAGACCTTTAGCGGCGACAATATATAGTCGCCACAAAAGCCTAAAAAATCATCACTAAAAGTTTTTAACAATGAATTCTAATTTTGTCTTTTTTTTCTTCATTATTTTTTAAAAAAACAAAAATGATATCGATTAAGTAGGAGTCTGAAGACACTGTATGTTTTATTTTTGTGTTATATATAAATGTATAAAATGTACAATGATGTATTATATAGTAGGAGATTGTATTATATAGTAGGAGGTGTGAATCGAGAAGCAATTTTCAAGATTTTTCGTAATAATATTGGGTGCTTTTAATAATGATATTGCAAGTTATTTATTTTAAAAAATTAGGTTGCAATCGAAAATTAATTATTATATTTTTTTGTTGAAAAAGTAGGTTTTACTAGCGAATGGTTGTTGGAGTCTTAGTTGTCACTAAAAATCACTCATGACCTTTAGTGGCAATATTTTGAAATTTTGTGGTAACTTTGTCGCCATTAAAGGTCAAGTTCTTTTATAGTGAATCTTAGTTGGCAATCTCAAATTAGTTTTATGATAATCTCAAATTTTCATGTTTTATATCTTAATATATGTTCAAACTCTAAACTTATGAGGATATTTCATTTCAGATACTCGAACTAAGTTGGAAAACAATATAATTGAATTTATAATGAGATTAAGGAAACATATTTCGACTTAATCGGTTAGATTTAACTAGCAATTGTTAAATACATATTTGTTAAAGAATTAAAGGAAAGCGATAAAATAAGTAGTAAATAAAGTTGCAAGAAGCAATGGAGCTCCAATAATGAGTGTTTGTTTATAGGATGGAAAAATGTTTGAAATATATTGAATTTTGATCGAAATAGTTGTAACGATACCAAATTTTGGAAAGAACTTTTTACCTCACTGCACTATTTAATAGTGTATTTTAAATGTATATATGTGTCCACGTGGACATTATAAATATTGCATAATTATGAATAGTAACGTGTCTATGTGGACACATATGTACCTTTAAAAATACAATATTTTTATAGTGCAGAGGTAAAAGATCCTCCATAAATTTGGTATCGTAAGAATACTTTCGACCAAAGTTAGAATATTTTTCAAACCATTTTTCCTTTATAGGAATACTTAAAGAGCTAGATTTAGTAAAAACAATTGAGAAGTTTGAAGAACAAGGATATCGGTGGATTGTTTTTTGTATTTTTGAGATTAATCCAAAAGATCTCTTAAAATGGTGTTTTAAGATCAATATTTGAAGTGGCACAAGTGATACATCAATGAATAGAAAATTTTCACTCCAGAGAAAAGAACAAGAAATAGGAACGAAATAACAAAGAGGAGAGGCACGAAGAACAATTTTTTACGACACGACAATAAGATAACAAATATGAATTTTATGGGATTTTCTTGGCGAGAATCCTTATTTTTTTCACGTAGAGCGCGGTTTTCTTACGCTAAAGAGGTCATCCTTTTCGAGAGATATTCTCATTCAGTATGAGAGTTAAGTCTTTCTTGCATTTCCACTCGGACTTGCTGCTTTTGTTTTATAAAAC
Source organism: Solanum sitiens (assembly GCA_016801875.1). Taxonomy (NCBI): domain Eukaryota; kingdom Viridiplantae; phylum Streptophyta; class Magnoliopsida; order Solanales; family Solanaceae; genus Solanum; species Solanum sitiens. The sequence goes on from JABWTJ010000024.1 coordinate 5,646,809, forward strand.
CCCGAGAGTCCTAAAGTATATATACTTTGTCCAATAGGTGCATTCCATGTGAAATATCGTTAGCTGAGCCAACTAATATCCTATGTTTGCAGAATACCATATCTATATATTTAACATATCTATCCTTTTGTTCTTTTAACTTCAAATAAAGTGTTTTAATTAGTCACCTCCGATTCAATCTTCTTCTTGTTTTTTACATGTTTTCATATGTCTATAAAATAGTTAAGTTAATCATATAAAATATATTATTTCTTTTAATTATAGGAAAAATTACGCGGTTAAGCAAACTTATACTACTTAATTACTCATCATAGTTATAGTTTTACTATAATTATCACTTGCGACTAACATTATACATTAATTATGTGGGTTGACTTCGAGTTTGTATAATTAACCACATTTGTATATGTATAATTCGCCAGAATATACAAATATATATATATATATATTATATAATTATCTAACCGATATACATATACAATTCACCTCTCTCCCACTCTCTTTCCTCTCTCCTCCCTCTCCCAATCTCGCTCGCCTCTCTCCTGCCTCTCCCAATCTCGCTTGTCATATGTACAAATGCATATGTATAAGACATATACAATTCACCTCTTCCCACTCTCTGTCCTCTCTCCTCCCTCTCCCAATCTCGCTCGCCTCTCTCTCCCAATCTCGCTCGCCTCTCTCCTGCCTCTCCCAATCTTGCTTGCCATATGTACAAATGCATATGTATAAGATGTTTTATCGAAATTCTTACCCTTTTATAAGAGTTTTCGACTTTTTAGAGAGTCGCCACTTAATTTTGAAAAAATTAAGAAAACTTTTGCTTTCAAAAGACTTAACAGATAAAATCATTTGAAAACATTTAAAGGGGTTCGGGGATTCCTATTAACGTCTTAGGAAGGTTTTGAGAGCACCTAAGACATCCGCTAATTTGCGGTTATCCAACAACTAACTATTTGGCTAAGGTTTACAATTGCGATAAAAATACTCTTTAGGGTTGTTTGAAAATTAACGTCTAACCTTTACCTAAGTGAAATACCTAACTTGAAGAAATTATTTTGAAAACTATTTGAACTTGATTTACTTTTAAATTGTTAAAACAAAACGGCGTGTACGGGGATTTGGAAGTTTCTTAACTTTAAACTAACTAACAAATAAAGCAAGTAAAAATAAATAAATAAATAAATAAAAAAATGTAAGAAAGAGAGGGAGAGAGATTTGGGTCCAAATCCGGGTTTTCTGTCCACCTTGACCGATTTTTGGACCCACCTGTTTTGGGTTTTTGACCCATTTCCTTTTGGTACCTGTCCTAGACTAAGCAAATAATTAATACTAAATAAATACAGTAAAGTAAAAGACGACAAGGACTTATGCCCAAAAATAGATACAATACAAAATGCAAAAAATAAAACGGGTTTTCTAATTCATCTTCTTCGACTTTCTTCAATTCCTTAAATCTTGGGACCCGTCCATTGGCTTAATAGGTTGACTGGAAAAGAGGAATTTTGAGTTTTTGCGGCTCTTCTCATGGAATGCAAAGGAGAGAGTGAGAGTTCACGTTGAAACTCGGACGAATTTTACATGCAATGAAGAGCAAAAATAAAAATTAGCACTTGAAAATAATATCTCTAAATTATATCTTATAGAGGATTAAACGATTCCAAAATAATGAATGTACCTAAGCAGATTACAACTTAACACTTAAAACCAAAATAAGTAAATAACTAAATAGATTGGAAAGGAGAAGGCAATTGATGTCATTAGTTTTTTCTAAAAGCACACATAATAGATAAGCAGTAATATCCAAAATATGTAATAATCTTAGAAGTGAATATAACAAAGATGTATGAATAATTAAATAAATATTTTAGACCATGATGTGAAACGAATCCAATTTGCTATGGCAAATTAATACACACATAGAAGTATGACAGTAATAGCACTAAACGTTAATACTAATTAAAATCAAGATCCAAATGGTTAGCAAATTGGATAATTAACAAATTATATATATGTATCTATATATGCATATATATATATATAAAACAATAAAATAAATTAAGATCAACAAAACAGACCATAACTCATTCGAATTAACTATATTACATCACTTCCTCTGTATATGAATTTAATGCCTAGAAGATTCAATCATAAGAATAGGACTAGACACCATATTATATAAATAATAATTCTGATTATAAAATCAAGTAGAAAATAAATGCCAGCTAGATCAAAATATCTTAAAATAACAAGTTTACACAGATATTGAGCTAAATAAAATAAAGATTAAATAAGCTACTGGAATGCAGATTATACTAAGAACATGACCATAACTACTAAACTACAACTAATACACAAATAAATTCCTAAAGAAATATAAGCAAACTAATAGAAAAATAAAATAAAATAAAATAAAATTACAACTAACAGTAAATAAAACAGTAAGAACAAGAGAAACGCTACTAAAATGTCATACCAAAACCTAATACACAAAAGCTAAAACAAAGCTAATTAACATATAATAGATAGAAAAGCTAGAAATTAAATAATACAAAGCTAAGAAAGAATTTACCTGGTTCTGGGCAGCGAATCAAAACTCGAGTTTGACGGAAACGATCCCACCACCTCTCCAAACTTGAACAACCGCAAAAAAATGTTTGAAAAATATTAAACTATGGAGCCAAGAATTCCCCAAAAATTTAGGGTACTCTTTGGTTACCAAAAAATCTCCTCTTTTTTTTTTTTTCTCCCTCTTTGGTTAAATGAAGAGGGGCTTATATAAGACAAATTTTTGGTTCCAAATAGATGTGGAAAGCGATGTGGGACAAATGCAAAAGACCAAAATTGGTCTATTTAATGGTTTAAAGTAATTGATTAATAGGATGAATTCACATAAATTAATTTAGCGAGCTTCTAAAATTTAACGAAATAAATTAATTAATTCGAATATGAATTAAGTGATTTTAGCAAATCGAAATTAAAACTACAAAATTATGGATTTTTAAAATGTTAGGCCAAAATTGGGTGTCAACAGCTGTCCCTTTCGTTGTGTATGATTGATGAAAGAAATCGTGGACAACGAAAATTGACAAACTCAATTTTGGCCGAACACATGACCTTTGTAGAGAAGTGCGGTTGAATGTGGTGGAAGTCGCGCCCCTGCTCGCGTCCTAAGAGTTTGACACTCCTCTTTGGACTATATCTCAGTCCGCTGCTAAGAAAAAGTTCCACGTTGTGCTGGATCCTTTTTGATGTCGTCCGCACCTTTTTTTTTTTTTTTTGGAGAATTCATCCTTTCGGATGCTCTCGACAAAGACTGAGATAACACTCGTCAGCATAAAAATTCAATTAAAAAGGGAGATAGTGTCTTTTACCATGTCGACACTTAATTGCTCTCCTCGACATTTGACGTCAACTCGATCGATTTGACGTAAAACAAATAGAGCTTATGTCTTATGTATGCAATGTAATCTTCAATGTATTCTTCATTTGATGTCAAAAAATAAATAAAACAGATGCAGTGATGATACTTTCTTTGTCATTTTTGATGATTCTTTTGGCATTCACTCTTGCCAAATAAAGATGCAGTTGATGTTGAGGGGTAAATATTTTCCTTGAGATGCACGATTCCTTTTCTGGCAGTGCATGATTGCTTGCGGGGCATGAATATCTTCCCGCGATGCGTAAATTTTGCGAGGGATAGAATCTTCTCGCGATGCATAAATTTCGCAAGGTATGAAATCTTCTTGTGATATGTTAACTTTTGCGAGGGATGGAATCTTCTCGTGATGCATAAAATTTTGCGAGGGATGAAATCTTCTCGCGATGCATAATTCCGCAAGGTATGAAATCTTCTTGCGATATGTATACTTTTGCGAGGAATGAAATCTTCTCGCGATGCGTGAATAATAACTCGCGATGCATGAATATTAACTTGCGATGCATGATCTATTGCAATGCATGAATATTGACTCTCGATGCATGATCTTTTGCAATGCATGATATTGACTCTCGATGCATGATCTTTTGCAATGCATGAATATTGACTCTCGATGCATGATCTTTTGCAATGCATGAATATTGACTCGCGATGCATGATCTTTTGCAATGCATGAATATTGACTCGCGATGCATGATCTTCTGCGGGGCATGAATATCTTCCCGCAATGCATAAATTCTGCAAGATATGAAATCTTCTTGCGATGCATAAATTCCGCAAGGTATGAAATCTTTTTGCGATGCATAAATTTCTGCGAGGTATGAAATCTTCTTGCGATGCATAAATATTGACTTGCGATGCATGATTTTCCGCTATGCATGAATATTGACTCTCGATGCATGATCTTTTGCAATGCATGAATATTGACTCTCGATGCATGATCTTTTGCAATGCATGAATATTGACTCTCAATGCATGATCTTCTGCGGGGCATGAATATCTTCCCGCAATGCATAAATTTTGCGAGGGATGAAATCTTCTCGCGATGCATAAATTTCTGCGAGGAATGAAATCTTCTCGCGATGCATGAATATTAAATCGCGGTGCATGATCTTCCGTAATGCATGAATATCTTCCCCCAATGCAAATATCTATCAACGCAAGTTTCCACCAACTTGAACGTTGAAAAGATATGGTGCACATCCTTCACCTCCGAATAGATGCGACTTAAATGCAAATATCTTTCAATGCAAGTTTCCACCGACTTGAACGTTGAAAAGATATGGTGCACATCCTTCACCTCCGAATAGATGCGACTTAAATGCAGATATCTTTCAACGTACGTTTTCACCGACTTGAACGTTGAAAAGATATGGTGCACATCCTTCACCTCCGAATAGATGCGTCTTAAATGCAAATATCTTTCAACGCAAGTTTCCACCAACTTGAACGTTGAAAAGATATGGTGCACATCCTTCACCTCCGAATAGATGCGTCTTAAATGCAAATATCTTTCAACGCAAGTTCCACCGACTTGAACGTTGAAAAGATATGGTGCACATCCTTCACCTCCGAATAGATGCGTCTTAAATGCAAATATCTTTCAACGCAAGTTTCCACCGACTTGAATGTTGAAAAGATATGGTGCACATCCTTCACCTCCGAATAGATGCGTCTTAAATGCAAATTTCTTTCAACGCAAGTTTCCACCGACTTGAACGTTGAAAAGATATTGTGCACATCCTTCACCTCCTAATAGATGCGTCTTAAATGCAAACATCTTTCAACGCAAGTTTCCACCGACTTGAACGTTGAAAAGATATGGTGCACATCCTTCACCTCCGAATAGATGCGTCTTAAATGCAAATATCTTTCAACGCAAGTTCCACCGACTTGAACGTTGAAAATATATGGTGCACATCCTTCACCTTCGACTAGATGCATCTTAAATGCAAACATCTTTCAACGCAAGTTTCCACCGACTTGAACGTTGAAAAGATATGGTGCACATCCTTCACCTCCGAAAAGATGCGTCTTAAATGCAAATATCTTCTTGGTGAATGAAAAATGCAATGACCTTTTGGTAAATGAAAAATATAAAATCGTTTTTGTTAAATAAAAAAAATGCAATTGCCCTCTTGGAAAATAAAAATGCAACGACCCTTTTGGTAAATGAATAAAGTGGTGGACCTCTTGGCAAATAAAAAATGCAATGAAAATGCAACTGATGGATGACCCAATGAGTTTGCACTGTTACAAGGTGGATGGCTCGATGATTGTCCAACTGTAACGAGGTGGATGGCTCGAGAATTGTTTTGAAAGTTTCATCTCCTCAATGATTTCGCCTGTTCCTGTACTTGAAAAGAAACAATTAGTAGACATAATGTAGCCTTAGCTAGCGACTTAGTCAAAAAACCTTGAGAAAAGATTCTTTAAAAGCGAATATGTACAAAAGCCTGACAACTTTAACATATGTGAGCAATCAACATTTTAGTCTTGACCCTTTTATGTTTATTGACTCAAGTTTTATTAAGTATTTGTACGAGGAGCTGCTGGCTTGCCATCACAACGCTGAAGATTTGCACGTTAACGTTGAGTTTCAAGCGCTAAATGATCTTTGTAGTTGCTATCAAGCTTCTCGCAGTACTTATCAGAATTTTTGAGGTCTTCCTCAAAAATTCTGTCCCAGTTAGAATTTTTGGCAAATCTCAAAATGATCTTTAATCTTGACTTGTTGGAGATAACACATTTATTGTGAATTTTTGAGATATTTCCAGAAATTCTGTCCCAGTTTTTATTGTAAGGAGAAATAATAATCACACTGGGTATATGACCGAGCCGTCGTGGCGCCTACATATCCTGTTGATCCAGGAATCAGGTCAAATGTAGTTTCAAACTTGTAGATGATGAATACTGCAAAGAATCTGAAAGAAAATCATCAGTAGAAAATGTACAATATGAACATGATGAAATAGGAAAATAATATTCCATGTGATATCCAAAGCCTATATATAAAAAAAAATGTCACATTTTGGGACTGACAATCCATGAAGTAAAATAGGACTCTCACACATACAAGATTAACCCGATGACACTTTTTACAATGAACAACTCAAAAGGCAATTTTTTTTTTATTTTATAAAATTGAAAGATTCTTAAAAAGGTTTTAAAATATTAAAGAATGAGTGTTTTTTCACTTTTTCTTTTCTTTTTGAAAAATAAAGAATGTGATGAGATAGTCAAACCTTCACTACAATTGGTACCAACAGTTAAGATTGCAGGTAAATCTCTCATTCCCTTTTTTTTTTTAAAAAAGATTGAATTTAAGGTAATTCCTACAGCTTCAAGTGGTACCTCCAATATACTTCAGGATCAACATGATATGTTCATCTTGCTTCAAACAAAGGTTTTGAATTATATCAATCCTCATGTTTCAAGTGCCCTCACGACAAAGGCTAGTCCTATTTCACATATATTTGAAACATTTGATTATAGGACATTTTTCAAAGTGCACTCACACTCACAAAATGTTCAATGCACATAACTGTGATACCATATGCTTGACCCTTATGTAAATCTCCACTAATGTGAGAATATTTAGAATGAGATCATGTAGGGCTTGTCATTGGCTTGTAATGTAGGCTTAGGAATGGGTAGGATATTTATTTGGGATAAAAGTGACTTAATTCCTCCTTGAGCGTCACACAGAATTTGTGCTCTTAATGATTGATACGCCTTTGCGTTAGATCCTCTTCATTGTTTTCCCCCCTTTCAACTTCTTTTGAATTCTCATTTTTGACTCTTTTTCCTTCTTCTTCTTCTTTTTTCTTCCTTTGTTTCGACTTCTTTTGAGTTCTCATTTTTTGGAGCTTTTCCATTCTTCTCTTCTTCTTTTTTTTACCCTCTTTGTTTTGACTTCTTTTGAGTCCTTATTTCTTGGAGCTTTTCTTTTATTTCACTCCTTTCATATAAATTTTTCTCCTTTTTGTTGGAGTATTTTTCTTCCCACCTTTTATTGACCTTGTAAGGGTATTTTTGTCTTTCTTTATTTCTTTCACCTTTTCTTTCTTCCTTTATTTTTTTTTCTCTAGAAGTCTTTTGTTTTCTTTACTTTGGGAGACTCGATATCTTTGCTTTCGGAAATTTCAAACATGGATCTTCTCTTATAATTTGAACATTCTTGGTGCACTCAAGAAGGTTGGGCCAAGAGAGGATAGTGCTTGTAAGCACTTAAAAGGGTAGTGGTTAAGATATGGTTGTCCAAAAAAAGGTTTCAGGCTCAAAGTGGGAAAACTAGGGATTAATGTAATTTGGTAGGCTTTGAAAGGCACAATCTGGTCAAAAAAAGCCTACAATTCTTTCTCAAACCAAACATTACTCAGGATTTCGCCTCGAAAAATATTCAGGTCAAGTTCTAGATCAACAGTGTAACACAATTGAACTTTGATCAAAATCTCACCACGCAATGCACATGAAACATAAGGTTAGTTTTATTCTTATCTTGATTGCATGCAAGAGAATTTTCAAGCATCACAAAAGTACAGATAAGAGGTACCACGAGAATCTATAGTTTACCGCAAAGTCAATCTTTTCCATCATATCAAATATATTTACATGATCTTAATTACATACGTCCCAATCGAGCTGAAGACATGACTTTACATTATGTACAAGCTATTTTTTTTTTGAAAGAATGATTACCGAACCCGAGAAGGGCTGCCTACGTATCTCATTAAGATGAGAATCAGGTGTGCGTAGTTCATGTAGATATAACTTTGAAAATATTAACAAATTATTTATTTTTTTTTACTTTTTTTTTTTTACTTTTGGAAAAATAATACCGAACCCAAGAAGGGTTGCCTACGTATCTCACCGAAATGAGAATCAGGTTCGCGTAGTTCGTGTAGATAAGGCATATAATAATTTAAATATTTAAACAACTCAAAGAAATTCCTAGGTCTAGCGCCACTAAAATTTGTAGTCATGAAGTACTTTTTTTTTTTTTTTACCGCACCAATATGTTTTATAGCCTCTTAATCGTCAATATTTATACTGTCTGTTGAATGTAACCTACGAATTTCTACAGTAATGATTTGTTGTACTCTTTTTGGATGTTTTCTTGGACCTTTGTCTCTTCCCAATTTTCACAAGATCCAGACATTATTATGACCATCCCCGACTGATGTCGGGGACGGTATTCCTACAAAAATATGAGAAATATGTGAGAGCAGGAACATCATGCAAAATAATAATAAAAATAAATGGATGCGACCTCATAGTCAAATACTCCCCTGATTTGTCGTTTTGACCTAATGTCTTGTGAAATACAAGGACTCGCATTTCGCTAATCCTCTTGTCTCTTGCGACTTTGGACAAATAATGATTTCTGAATTCGGACATAAATCAATTTTTCGCTGTGAAGAAGAACAACTCAAAATGTAAGAGTGTTAGTTCCTGTACATAATGGATAATGCAAAATATCACACAAATAATGAATTAAACATATAAATACTGTTTTAATTAAAGACAAACTGAAATATATCACATAGCATACAAACAATTATGACCCTTTTATGCCTAGGGTAGGCCTACCGATTTGAAGGATATATATATCATTTGAAACATTCCATCCTTCAAATTTAAAAAAATAAATATGATCGTCCTTCAGGCCGTAGAACCTTTTGGACTCAAGGTGGTCTATCTAATGAACCCAACACACCTTGGGTGTTAGGTCATCTTAGTTCAATGCTTAGATTTGGATTTGGTTTTGCTCTATCTTAGGCTTCACTAGAATAGTTTTCAAATTGACGGTAACCCGAGTCGGACAAACAACGGGGTGAAGCTACCAAACGACGTCGGATGACCGCATTCCAACTATTCGTTTGATACTTCCAAATGAAACTCTTGTGTATTTCTGAAAGAAGCCGTGGAAAGCCACGTAACTTTCGTTTTCCTAATGCATACTATTTGCCATTTGGCGGAAAGATGCCATGAAAATGCAACAATTCTAAAATAAGATAAAATAAACAAATAAGCAATTAAACCATATAGCCAAATAAAGTTAGTTTTAAGGTTAGAATCCTCCAATTCCCCAGCAGAGTCGCCATTTCTGTTTTATCGAAATTCTTACCCTTTTATAAGAGTTTTCGACTTTTTAGAGAGTCGCCACTTAATTTTGAAAAAATTAAGAAAACTTTTGCTTTCAAAAGACTTAACAGATAAAATCATTTGAAAACATTTAAAGGGGTTCGGGGATTCCTATTAACGTCTTAGGAAGGTTTTGAGAGCACCTAAGACATCCGCTAATTTGCGGTTATCCAACAACTAACTATTTGGCTAAGGTTTACAATTGCGATAAAAATACTCTTTAGGGTTGTTTGAAAATTAACGTCTAACCTTTACCTAAGTGAAATACCTAACTTGAAGAAATTATTTTGAAAACTATTTGAACTTGATTTACTTTTAAATTGTTAAAACAAAACGGCGTGTACGGGGATTTGGAAGTTTCTTAACTTTAAACTAACTAACAAATAAAGCAAGTAAAAATAAATAAATAAATAAATAAAAAATGTAAGAAAGAGAGGGAGAGAGATTTGGGTCCAAATCCGGGTTTTCTGTCCACCTTGACCGGTTTTTGGACCCACCTGTTTTGGGTTTTTGACCCATTTCCTTTCGTACCTGTCCTAGACTAAGCAAATAATTAATACTAAATAAATACAGTAAAGTAAAAGACGACAAGGACTTATGCCCAAAAATAGATACAATACAAAATGCAAAAAATAAAACGGGTTTTCTAATTCATCTTCTTCGACTTTCTTCAATTCCTTAAATCTTGGGACCCGTCCATCGGCTTAATAGGTTGACTGGAAAAGAGGAATTTTGAGTCTTTACGGCTCTTCTCATGGAATGCAAAGGAGAGAGTGAGAGTTCACGTTGAAACTCGGACGAATTTTACATGCAATGAAGAGCAAAAATAAAAATTAGCACTTGAAAATAATATCTCTAAATCATATATTAAAGAGGATTAAACGATTTCAAAATAATGAATGTACCTAAGCAGATTACAACTTAACACTTAAAACCAAAATAAGTAAATAACTAAATAGATTGGAAAGGAGAAGGCAATTGATGTCATTAGTTTTTTCTAAAAGCACACATAATAGATAAGCAGTAATATCCAAAATATGTAATAATCTTAGAAGTGAATATAACAAAGATGTATGAATAATTAAATAAATATTTTAGACCATGATGTGAAACGAATCCAATTTGCTATGGCAAATTAATACACACATAGAAGTATGACAGTAATAGCAACTAAACGTTAATACTAGTTAAAATCAAGATCCAAATGGTTAGCAAATTGGATAATTAACAAATTATATATATGTATCTATATATGCATATATATATATATATAAAACAATAAAATAAATTAAGATCAACAAAACAGACCATAACTCATTCGAATTAACTATATTACATCACTTCCTCTGTATATGAATTTAATGCCTAGAAGATTCAATCATAAGAATAGGACTAGACACCATATTATATAAATAATAATTCTGATTATAAAATCAAGTAGAAAATAAATGCCAGCTAGATCAAAATATCTTAAAACAACAAGTTTACACAGATATTGAGCTAAATAAAATAAAGATTAAATAAGCTACTGGAATGCAGATTATACTAAGAGCATGACCATAACTACTAAACTACAACTAATACACAAATAAATTCCTAAAGAAATATAAGCAAACTAAAAGAAAAATAAAATAAAATAAAATAAAATTACAACTAACAGTAAATAAAACAGTAAGAACAAGAGAAACGCTACTAAAATGTCATACCAAAACCTAATACACGAAAGCTAAAACAAAGCTAATTAACATATAATAGATAGAAATGCTAGGAATTAAATAATACAAAGCTAAGAAAGAATTTACCTGGTTCTGGGCAGCGAACCAAAACTCGAGTTTGACGGAAACGATCCCACCACCTCTCCAAACTTGAACAACCGCAAAAAAAAAGTTTGAAAAATATTAAACTATGGAGCCAAGAATTCCCCAAAAATTTAGGGTACTCTTTGGTTACCAAAAAATCTCCTCTTTTTTTTTTTTCTCCCTCTTTGGTTTAATGAAGAGGGGCTTATATAAGACAAATTTTTGGTTTCAAATAGATGTGGGAAGCGATGTGGGACAAATGCAAAAGACCAAAATTGGTCTATTGAATGGTTTAAAGTAATTGATTAATAGGATGAATTCACATAAATTAATTTAGCGAGCTTCTAAAATTTAACGAAATAAATTAATTGATTCGAATATGAATTAAGTGATTTTAGCAAATCGAAATTAAAACTACAAAATTATGGATTTTTAAAATGTTAGGCCAAAATTGGGTGTCAACATAAGACATATACAATTCACCTCTCTCCCACTCTCTGCCCTCTCTCGCTCGCCTCTTTCCTCCCTCTCTCAATCTCTCTTACCATATATACAAATGCATATGTATAAGACATATACAATTTACCTCTCTCTCACTCTTTGCCCTCTCTCGCTCTCCACCCTCTCCCAATCTCGCTCGCCTCTCTCCTCCCTCTCCCAATCTCGCTTGCCAGATATACAAATACATATGTAAAATATACAATTATCTAACCAATATACATATACAATTCACCTCTCTCCCACTCTTTTCCCTCTCTCACTCGCTTCTCTCCTCTCTCTCCCAGTCTCGATCGCCTCTCTCCTCCCTATAACATGTAGCTATATATATGAATTATAATTATCAAACTATAGCTATGGAGAATAATTAGGCTATTTTTGAGTGGTTATATGTGAAGGTTCCTCATAATTATATATTTCATCCTAAAATAGAAAATGCCTGAGATTTTATGAGGGACTGTGATGATAACATCGACTCCAAAAAGGTTAATAAAATTTAATTGATTATTGTGAAAAAGATTAATGAAATTGCTCAATAATTCTTGGTTTATCTGGAGCCTCAGCTGATGAATTACATATCTTGAAGCTATATCGATATGCTCTATGAAAAGGTTATACTTCCTCCGTTTTATTTCTTCTGTCTCAATTTATGTGATATATTTTGTTTTTAAGAGTCAAATAATTTAAGTTTGATCGAGAATTTGCTAATGGAATCTTCAAAAATTTTAAAATGAAATTTATATAATTGTAAAGTTCGTAAAAAGTATTATAAGTCACAATAATTGACAATTTAAAATATTCAAAAGATATATGAAAAATTTATGGTCAAAGACTTGTTTGAATTTCAAAATAAGAAATGTGTCATGTAAATTGGGATAGAGGGAGTATGTGTTATCTTTTTAGTCCGTTTTTTAAAATGTCACCTTACTATAATTAGAAATAATATAATTTTAAATTTTCTTTTTGTAATGAAATGACATGCAACCACACAAATATTTAAGATTGTTTTAGACTATAAATTTTAAAAATCTTCCTTTTTATTTTTCTTAAACACTTTGTCAAGTCAAATACTGCCATATAAAATGGAACTAATAAAATGACATTTAGCAATGTTTAATACTATTCATATACATTGGTTGACACATTTATATTTACCCGAAAAATGATTATGAGATCAAGAACATACGTTTTAATTTAACTTGTTGGATCTATAAATTTGTGGTTGAATATATATGTTCGTAAATGATTTAAATAAAAAATAAGCAATGATTTAGTAAGTATA